>OY997266.1:470429298-471679298 GCA_963921465.1 Triticum timopheevii | reverse complement strand
TGCGTCATGGGCACCTCGCGAGGTACCCCGCCTTGAACTCTCCGCCTCCTCATGAGCCAGCCTGACGAGGCCATACCTGAGGAAGCTCCCTGTCATCCGCCCCGCGAGGCTTGGCCCCTCGCGAGGGTCTTGAGCTTGCGTTGATGAGGATGGGCTGTGCTGGGCCTCCTTTAAGCCACGCCGCAGGCCGCAGGCAGGCAAGTCTGGGGACCCCCGTTCCCAGAACACCGACAGTAGCCCCCGGGCCCACGGCGCACCCAAACTTGGCCGGGCAGAGAGGCGAAAGGGCAAGTGCGAACCGACGCGGGCCCTAACAGCCTGCGGCCTTGGGCGCCGCGTGGCGGTCGATTGGTCGGGGGCGACTCCGCTTCCCCATGACGCCTTGGTAACCGCACGGATTCGACAAGTCCCTGCATGCAAAGCGGGTCATGATTACCTGTGGTCGTGGAGGTCGACGGTTGGCCTTCGCCGGCTATAAGTACGGAACGGTGCGCGCCCTTCCAGCATATCCCCTCTTGTTTCTCCTTCTTCTCCATGGCTCCACCAAGGAAGTTTTCGGCCGCAGAGAAAGGGAAGGCCCACCAGGTCGAGTCTTCCTCTCCCCCGCCCAAGCGCGGTCGAGGTCGCCCTCGCAAGCATCATGTGGCCTCCATGGCGGTCCCCCGTGGTCGCGGAGGTGGCTCTCAGCACGGCGACGAGCGGCTGGCCATGGTCGGCGGGCGTGCCCCGGCCGTGCGACCCCCGAGGCCGCGCCTCCACGCTGCAGAGGTGCTGCCGGAGTTCATGGTGTGGGCGGTAGAGCCGTCCGGCGCCCGGTTTCATCTCCCTCGCTTCCTCCTGGGTGAGCTCCCAGCTGGCGCTCTGGGTGGCCTCTGGCTCCTGGCGGATGGCTGCTGCAGCCGGGCTTCGTGGGCTTCTCTGGAGGTCTTTGCTACAGGGAACCTATTCCTGACCCGCGGCTGGCAGACGTTTGCTCGTGCGCGTGGTCTCCGCCGCCGGTTCTCCCTGCACTTCAAGTACGACGGCGACGCCACCCTCTACATGAGGGTGTTTGGGGAAGATGGTCGCCGCATGGGGTGCTGCCCTGAAGACGACGACCACGGCCGGGGACTCAGCCCCGGCGTGGACAGAGAGGGCAGCGCGCGGGCGGCTGGCGACGCCCGTGACTCCTCAAGCTTCACCAGCTCTTCTTCGGGTGGTGACTCTTCTAGCAGCGGCCGCGGCCAGCCCCCACGCCGCCGCGCCTGCTTGGAGGGTGGCAGCAGATCTGCTCGCCGCCGCGCCCCGGTGAAGCGCGAGAGGGAGTCCGCCCGAGCTCCGGAGGCGGCTCGAGTCTTCCAAGGGGGCCGAGCACGGGACGTGCTTCGCCTTCTTTTGTTCTTTTCCTTTCTTTTCTCCTGCGCAAAAAAGACAGCAATGTGTGGCCCCGTGGGGGCGCGTTTGGGTTAACGTCGTTAATCATTGTACTGCTTTTGTTATCCTGATACTGTTCTTTTCTGTTGTACGCCGATTCGCAAGTAAGCCCCGGCCTTGGCCGCGGGGGCGACCGACCCAGGCCCCGTGTTCGCGTCGTGCTGCCCGTGAGGCATGGTCCGGAGGGGTGCTCCGGCTGTTGACCAGGGTCGTGAAAACTTGAGCGATAGGGGTAGGAACGCTCGCGAGGGCTCCCGGGGCTTCTGCCTCGCGAGCCCCCATGCAAGGGAAATCGAGGCAGGAGAGCGAAAAAGGTTGAAGAACCACGGACCAAAAGATGGCGATAGTTTCGATAAAAACTCCAAATGGGAATAACTAGTCAACTGCAGAAAGCAAATGAAAAAGCCGCGTCCGGCACCTAGTCTAGTCTTTGACGTCTTCTCACCAGCGCGGAGCTAAGTGCTGCCACTGGGCGTGGGAGGGAGCCCCAGGGTCTGAGGCCGGCACCCCTGAGACTCCGGGGCGTGTACAGCCCCAACTCATTATTACGTGAGAGTGTCACGGGAGGCGAGCTTCACAGGCGTTGGCCTTCTTCACAGGCTCCGGGCCTTTCTTCGGGGAAGCAAGCTTCACGTGTGTTGGCCCTCTTCGCAGGCTCCAGGCCTTTTCCAAAATGCGACAACTTCACAGGCATTCGTCTTCTTCACAGGCTCTGGGCCTTTTCCAAAAAGATGAGCTTCACAGGTATTCGCCTTCTTCACAGGCTCTGGGACTTTTCCAAAAAGATAAGCTTCACAGGCATTCGCCTTCTTCACAGGCTCTGGGCCTTTTCCAAAAAGATAAGCTCAACAGGCATTCGCCTTCTTCACAGGCTCTGGGCCTTTTCCAAAAAGATAAGCTTCACAGGCATTCGCCTTCTTCACAGGCTCTGGGCCTTTTCCAAAAAGATAAGCTTCACAAGCATTCGCCTTCTTCACAGGCTCTGGGCATTTTCCAAAAAGATAAGCTTCACAGGCATTCGCCTTTTTCACAGGCTCAGGGCCTTTTCAGGGGTAAAACCTCCGGAGGTGCTGGATGTTCCACGCGTTCTGTATAGGTACTCCCTCCTGAGTCTCCAAGTGCACGGAGCCGGGCCTGGAAACATGAACAACCTTGAACGGGCCCTCCCACATGTGAGAGAGATTATGCAGTCCCTCCCTGGAGAGGACCCGCCGGAGCACGAAGTCCCCTACCTCGAGAGTTCTGGGGCGGATGTTGCGGTAGTGGTATCGCCGGAGTGCCTGCTGGTACCTTGCCGCTCGCAGCGCAGCTTCTCGACGACGCTCCTCCCCCAGCACGAGGTCCGTCCCCCGCATGGCGTCCTGCAGCGTCTCATCGAACGCTAGGACCCGCGCGGATCGACACTTGACCTCGTGAGGGAGGACCGCTTCGGTTCCGTAGACCAGGAAGAAGGGGGTCTCTCCAGTCGGCTTGGTCGCGGTTGTGCGGATGGACCACAACACGGACTGAAGCTCGTCATACCAGCATCTACCGCAGGCCTCCAGTTTATTCTTGAATGTCCTAGTCTTGAGGCCCCTCAGGACCTCTGCGTTGGCCCGCTCGGCCTGTCCGTTGCTTCGGGGGTGCGCCACCAAAGCGTAGCATATCTACGTCCCAAGGTTAGCACAATATGTTTTGAAAAGGTTACTGGTGAACTATGAACCGTTGTCGGTGATGATGCGGTTCGGCACTCCAAACTGGCTCACGATGCCCTTGATGAACTTGACCGCAGAACCAGCAGGGATGGTGCGGACGGCCTCGACTTCGGCCCACTTGGTGAATTTGTCCACGGCGACGTAGAGGTAGCGATAGCCCCCTGGCGCCCGAGGAAAAGGGCCCAGGATGTCCAGCCCCCAGACCGCGAATGGCCAAGTGAGAGGGATGGTTTGCAGACCTCCTGCGGGCTGGTGGATTTGCTTGGCATGGAATTGGCAGGCCTCGCAAGCCTTCACAAGTTAAACAGTGTCATTGAGCGCAGTGGGCCAATAGAAACCGCTGCGGAACGCCTTGCCGACGAGGGTCCGTGACGACGAATGATGCCCACAGTCTCCACTGTGTATATCTGCCAGCAGTTCCTTCCCCTGTTCCCTGGTGATGCAGCGCAGGGACACATCGTTCGGTCATTTCCGGTAGAGCTCCCCATCCATGATGCAGTACGCTGTGGATTGCCGCGCCACACGCTCTGCCTCCTCCTCCTTCTCCGGCAAGGTCCCTTGCGTTAAGTAACTCTTGAGCTCTGTGATCCAGCACCCCTCTTGAGGTTCCATCGTTAGGAGCAGGCGTGCTCCTGAGGCCGGGCCACAGGCTGGGGCTCCCGAGGCAGGTGGCTGATGGAGCTCCACCCGAGGCTGTGTTGTGCTTGACAATGGCGGCAGGGCTGAAGGCTTGAAGAGCCGTTCCTCAAAGACGCCCGGCTCCTGGGGCAACCTCCTGGAGGCTCGTTTGGTGATGTCGTCGGCCTCTTGATTAGTGCCGCGGGGCACGTGCTGCAGCTCCAACCCCCAGAACTGTTTCTCCATCCTGTGAACCTCCGCAAGGTAGGCCTCCATGTGCTCATCTCTCGGTTCGTATACCTTGTTGGAGAAGTTGACAAGGAGCTGTGAGTCGCCATTGATAGTAATATGCTTCACTCCCCGGGCAGCGGCGGCCTTCAGGCCCGCTATCAGTCCCTCGTACTCTGCTATATTGTTGGAGACCTTCTCACCTTGCTGGAAGCAGAGCTGCACGGCATAGTAGAGCTTGTCCTGAGTGGGAGATATGAGCACCGCGCCAGCCCCAGCGCCCTGCCTGGAGAACGCTCCGTCGAAGTACATGACCCAGCCTTCTGGCGCCTCGCTTCCTGGGGAGAGGGATCGATCCTCGCCGGCCCTGAGGCCTGGCGCCTCTGTCCATTCGGCCATGAAATCTAACAATGCGGCCCCCTTGATGACTCTGGTCGTGCTGAATTCGAGCTGGAATGCTTGCAGTTCAATGTTCCACTCGGCGACCCTTCCGGCTGAGTTAGGGCTCCTGAGCACCCTTTCCAAGGGGTATGCCGAGACAACCTTGATTGGATGACCTTGGAAGTAGTACCGCAGCTTGCGTGAAGCCACCAGCAGCGCGAGGAGGAGCCTCTACGGCATGGGGTACCGTGCCCTTGCATCCCGTAACACTGTGCTGACGAAGTACACCGGGTGCTCCAGGAGGCTTGGGGCGTCGGTGCTGGTGACGTCCTCCGGAAGCTGCGGTGCCTCCTGAGGTGGTGGAACCTCCAGAAGCTGGTTGCCTGGAGAGAGGGCCTCCCCCGCCCCTGGTGCGTTGCGCTGCGGCGGCTGATCTTCCTCTGTCATGGCGGTGACTCCCGCGAGTTCCTTTTGATCCAGCTTCGCCTTGGCTCGGGTGGCTGCCATGGTCCTGGCCCGATGCTCCTCTCTAACTGCCACCAGGGCTGCGCTAGCGGAGTAGGGAGTGGCGGCGAGGTAGAGTACCAAGGGCTCTTGAGGGCGCGGGGCCACCATCACTGGAGGGCTGGTGAGGTATCTCTTGAGATCTTGGAACGCCTTGTTGGCCTCCTCAGTCCATTCAAAGGGCCCCTTTTTCTTCATCAGCTAGAAGAAAGGCAGCGCCCGCTCCCCCAATCGGGAGATGAAGCGCCCCAGCGCCGTCACTCGCCCCGTGAGCTTCTGCATTTCCCTGAGGGTCTTTGGTGGGCTCATGTCCTCGACTGCCTTGACCTTTTCTAGGTTGGCCTCGATGCCTCGGTGGGATACGAGGAAGCCCAAGAGCTTGCCCGAGGGGACCCCAAACACACACTTCTCCGGGTTGAGTCGCAGGCTCACTGCATTGAGGCTCGCGAAGGTTTCCTCCAGGTCTTGTATCAGGGTCTTGGCCTCGCGAGACTTCACTACAATGTCGTCGACGTAAGCTTCCACATTCTTCCTAAGCTGCGGGCCCAAGGTGATGTGCATGAGCCGCTGAAAGGTTGCCCCTGCATTGCGCAGTCCGAACGGCATGCATGTATAGCAGTACACCCCACATGGGGTTAGGAAGGACGTCTTCTCCACATCTTCCACCGCCATCTTGATCTGGTGATACCCAGAGAAGGCATCCAAGAAGCATAACAGGTCACACTCAGCGGTGGAATCGACGATCTGGTCGATGCGAGGGAGCAGGAACGGATCTTGCGGGCATGCTTTGTTGAGGTTGGTGAAGTCGACACACATGCGTTCCTTTCCTCCCTTATTTGGCACAACCACGGGGTTGGCCAGCCAATCCGGGTATCGGACCTCGCGAATAACCCCTGCGGCTTCTAGCTTGCGGGTCTCTTGGACGATGAAGGCCTGCTTTTCAGTGGACTGCCTCCTCGCCTTCTGCTTCACAGGATGCATGTTGGGACACACGCTGAGGTGGTGCTCGATTACGCCCCGTGGGATCCCTGCCAGCTGATCGGGCTCCCAGGTTAACACCTTCTTGTTTGCACGCAGGAACTTGACTAGGGCTTCCTCCTGCTCGGGCTCGAGGTTGGCGCCTATGGTGAAAGTGGTGTTCGTGGACCCGTCCTCGTCGACAGGTATCTGCTTGGTCTCCGCCTTGTCTTGGGTGAACAACTGCTTCTTCTTGGTCGGCGCAGCCCCCTTGGGCTTGGGGGTTTCCGCATTGGCGGGCCGCGCCGCTGCC
Organism: Triticum timopheevii; assembly: GCA_963921465.1. Classification (NCBI taxonomy): domain Eukaryota; kingdom Viridiplantae; phylum Streptophyta; class Magnoliopsida; order Poales; family Poaceae; genus Triticum; species Triticum timopheevii. The sequence goes on along the minus strand of OY997266.1, from coordinate 471,673,190 downwards.
GCCGTCTTGAGGGTGAGCTTGAGCACTCGGAGCGCACCTTTAGTGTCCCCGGGCACGGCGAGGACGCCGTTGTTCCCAGGCATCTTCATGAGGTTGTACCCCGGGTGAGTCGCGGCCATGAATTTGGCCAATGCTGGATAGCCAAGGATGGCATTGTAGGGGAGGCCGATGGGGGTGATGTCAAAGTCGACCAGTTCCGTGCAGAAGTTGTCGTAGGTGCCGAAGGTCACCGGAAGCCGGATTTGTCCCAAGGAGCTGGACGACCCGCCTCCTACGCCCGAGAAAGGCTGGCTGGGTTGCAGCCGCTCCCGGGGTATGCGGAGGAGGTTGAAGGCCTCAACTGAGAGTACGTTGAGGCCCGCGCCATCGTCGATGAGGGTCCTGGTGACGGCCACTTGGCAGATGGTGGGTGTGCAGAGCATGGGGAGCGCACCCGAGCCGGACGAGTTGGTGGGGTGGTCCCCAGAGTCGAAGGTCAGCCCGGCCAGCGGTTCCGTCCGGCCCGAGGGAGCACCCTGCCGCGTGGAGGCGGCACCGACCCGGCGGACGAATGTCTTGATGTGGCGGCTAGAGGGCGGCACCTGCGAGCCGCCCAGGAGGGCCGCGACGATAGAAGGAGCCGGCGCGACGGGGTGGGTGATGAAGAAGCTGCGCGGCTCCTCCCCAGAGCTCGCTGGGGAGCGCAGGGGCGATGCTTGCTGCCCTTTCCCCGTCGGTCCGGTGGCGGTGTTGACGGCAGGCGTCGGGGAACGATGAGGGCGCCCGCCAGCGGGAGCCGTCTGGGCGACATGGGAAGCGAGGGCGGCTCGGCGCTCGGCGCGAGCCCAATGAGCGTCAGACATGGACGCGATGGTCGAAGAAGAGAGACGACGGAAGGCAAATTCCGGCGCACCCCTACCTGGCGCGCCAAATGTCGGATTTCGGGTTCCGGTAGACCCTTGAGGTTCGAACTCTGGGGTGCGCGCGGAGATTCAACCCTCTGCCGGCTCGCTCCTCGCTGAATCGCTAGGACCTAAACTACCAAACTGAACAACACAAGAGACACAAGATTTATACTGGTTCAGGCCACCATTGTGGTGTAATACCCTACTCCAGTGTGTGGTGTGGTGGATTGCCTCTTGCACTGATGATGAACAATACAAGGAAGAACAGCCTCGCGAGGGTCTGTTCTTAGCTGGTGCGATGAACTGCTAGGAGGGGTTCAGTCGCTCTATCTACTGGTTTCTTGATGAGGATCCAGATGCCCCTACCCTGGGGGTGGCTAGTCCTATTTATAGGCAAAGGCCCAGGGCCTCTTCCCAAATATTGAGCGGGAAGGGCGCCAACAATTGGCCATTTTGAAGGGGAACAGCGGGTACACCTATCCTGATTAAAGTTGGTCCTCGCCAGTCAGAGGCTCTGGTGATGACGCCAGTTTGGGCTCCACAATGACTTCCTTCTGGCCGTTGGGCTGGTCTTGGTCTTGTTGCACCAAAATGGATGCCTTTTCTTGATGCTCTCGCCTACGCTTGCTCCCTTTGCACCAAAGAGGAAAGGAGGACACTGCGCGGGCTGGCGCCCGACTAGCGCCCTTGGTCGTCATGGCTTGCGTCATGGGCACCTCGCGAGGTACCCCACCTTGAACTCTCCGCCTCCTCATGAGCCAGCCTGACGAGGCCATGCCTGAGGAAGCTCCCTGTCATCCGCCCCGTGAGGCTTGGCCCCTCGCGAGGGTCTTGAGCTTGCGTTGATGAGGATGGGCTGGGCTGGGCCTCCTTTAAGCCACGCCGCAGGCCGCAGGCAGGCAAGTCTGGGGACCCCCGTTCCCAGAACGCCGACAATAGCCCCCGGGCCCACGGCGCGCCCAAACTTGGCCGGGCGGAGAGGCGAAAGGGCAAATGCGAAGCGTCGCGGGCCCTAACAGCCTGCGGCCTTGGGCGCCGCGTGGCGGTCGATTGGTCGGGGGCGACTCCGCTTCCCCATGACGCCTTGGTAACCGCACGGATTCGACAAGTCCCTGCATGCAAAGCGGGTCATGATTACCTGTGATCGTGGAGGTCGACGGTTGGCCTTCGCCGGCTATAAGTACGGAATGGCGCGTGCCCTTCCAGCCTATCCCCTCTTGTTTCTCCTTCTTCCCCATGGCTCCACCAAGGAAGTTTTCGGCCGCAGAGAAAGGGAAAGCCCGCCAGGTCGAGTCTTCCTCTCCCACGCCCAAGCGCGGTCGAGGTCGCCCTTGCAAGCATCCTGTGGCCTCCATGGCGGTCCCCCATGGTCGCGGAGGTGGCTCTCAGCACGGCGACGAGCGGCTGGCCATGGTCGGCGGGCGTGCCCCGGCCGTGCGGCCCCCGAGGCTGCGCCTCCACCCTGCGGAGGTGCTGCCGGAGTTCATGGTGTGGGCGGTAGAGCCGTCCGGCGCCCGGCTTCATCTCCCTCGCTTCCTCCTGGGTGAGCTCCCAGCTGGCGCTCTGGGTGGCCTCTGGCTCCTGGCAGATGGCTGCTGCAGCTGGGCTTTGTGGGCTTCTCTGGAGGTCGCTGCTACAGGGAACCTATTCCTGACCCGCGGCTGGCAGGCGTTTGCTCGTGCGCGTGGTCTCTGCCGCCGGTGCTCCCTGCACTTCAAGTACGACGGCGACGCCACCCTCTACGTGAGGGTGTTTGGGGAAGATGGTCGCCGTATGGGGTGCTGCCCTGAAGACGACGACCGCGGCCGGGGACTCAACGCCTGCGTGGACGAGAGGGCAGCGCGCGGGCGGCTGGCAACGCCCGTGACTCCTCAAGCTTCACCAGCTCTTCTTCGGGTGGTGACTCTTCTAGCAGCGGCCGCGGCCAGCCCCCACGCCGCCGCGCCTGCTTGGAGGGTGGCAGCAGATCTGCTCGCCGCCGCGCCCCGGTGAAGCGCGAGAGGGAGTCCGCCTGAGCTCCGGAGGCGGCTCGAGTCTTCCAAGGGGGCCGGGCACGGGACGTGCTTCGCCTTCTTTTGTTCTTTTCCTTTCTTTTCTCCTGCGCAAAAAAGACAGCAATGTGTGGCCCCGTGGGGGCGCATTTGGGTTAACGCCGTTAATCATTGTACTGCTTTTGTTATCCTGATACTGTTCTTTTCTGTTGTACGCCCATTTGCAAGTAAACCCCGGCCTTGGCCGCGGGGGCGACCGACCCAGGCCCCGTGTTTGCGTCGTGCTGCCCGTGAGGCATGGTCCGAAGGGGTGCTCCGGCTGTGGACCAGGGTCGTGAAAACTTGAGCGATAGGGGTAGGAACGCTCGCGAGGGCTCCCGGGGCTTCTGCCTCGCGAGCCCCCATGCAAGAGAAATCGAGGCAGGAGAGCGAAAAAGGTCGAAGAACCACGGACCAAAATATGGCGATAGTTTCGATAAAAACTCCAAATGGGAATAACTCGTCAACTGCAGAAAGCAAATGAAAAAGCCGCGTCCGGCACCTAGTCTAGTCTTTGACGTCTTCTCACCAGCGCGGAGCTAAGTGCTGCCACTGGGCGTGGGAGGGAGCCCCAGGGTCTAAGGCCGGCACCCCTGAGACTCCGGGGCGTGTACAGCCCCAACTCATTATTACGTGAGAGTATCACGGGAGGCGAGCTTCACAGGCGTTGGCCTTCTTCACAGGCTCCGGGCCTTTCTTCGGGGAAGCAAGCTTCACGTGCGTTGGCCCTCTTCGCAGGCTCCAGGCCTTTTCCAAAATGCGACAACTTCACAGGCATTCGTCTTCTTCACAGGCTCTGGGCCTTTTCCAAAAAGATGAGCTTCACAGGTATTCGCCTTCTTCACAGGCTCTGGGACTTTTCCAAAAAGATAAGCTTCACAGGCATTCGCCTTCTTCACAGTGTTACAATTGCCTGTTTGTCTGTTCTCAGTTGTTTTGTGATATGAATGATGTCATACTGTCGGATTTCGGGTTCCGGCAGACCCTTGAGGTTCGAACTCTGGGGTGCGCGCGGAGATTCAACCCTCTGCCGGCTCGCTCCTCGCCAAATCGCTAGGACCTAAACTACCAAACTGAACAACACAAGAGACACAAGATTTATACTGGTTCAGGCCACCATTGTGGTGTAATACCCTACTCCAGTGTGTGGTGTGGTGGATTGCCTCTTGCACTGATGATGAACAATACAAGGAAGAACAGCCTCGCGAGGGTCTGTTCTTGGCTGGTGCGATGAACTGCTAGGAGGGGTTCGGTCGCTCTATCTACTGGTTTCTTGATGAGGATCCAGATGCCCCTACCCTGGGGGTGGCTATTCCTATTTATAGGCAAAGGCCCTGGGCCTCTTCCCAAATATTGAGCGGGAAGGGCGCCAACAATTGGCCATTTTGAAGGGGAACAGCGGGTACACTTATCCTGATTAAAGTTGGTCCTCGCCTGTCAGAGGCTCTGGTGATGGCGCCAGCTTGGGCTCCACAATGACTTCCTTCTGGCCATCGGGCTGGTCTTGGTCTTGTTGCACCGAAATGGACGCCTTTGCTTGATGCTCTCGCCTGCGCTTGCTCCCTTTGCACCAAAGAGGAAAGGAGGACACTACGCGGGCTGGCGCCCGACTGGCGCCCTTGGTCGTCATGGCTTGCGTCATGGGCACCTCGCGAGGTACCCTGCCTTGAACTCTCCGCCTCCTCATGAGCCAGCCTGACGAGGCCGTGCCTGAGGAAGCTCCCTGTTGTCCGCCCCTTGAGGCTTGGCCCCTCGCGAGGGTCTTGAGCTTGCGTTGATGAGGATGGGCTGTGCTGGGCCTCCTTTAAGCCACGCCGCAGGCCGCAGGCAGGCAAGTCTGGGGACCCCCGTTCCCAGAACACCGACACATACTATGCTTACCGTATTATAAACTTCATCTCTTTATCCTTAGCCCTCAATACAATGTGAAGAAATAGACAATACATTAGCGATGGTACATGGTCATATGTTTGGAACCTGGTTTTATTATGTACTTTGCTATAAAATACAACTAATATTTTACATGGGTTCACCAGAATAAGTTCTGTATATAGACCAAAGCTATTTTGTTTGGTTTTGCTGCCTCCTTAATATCTTCTGTTTTGGTACTACTAATGTAAAACCTCAAGTTTTCAGCGAGCTATGGAAAAAATGGTGGAACCGCCACCTTCTGAAGGTGGCGAGGCAACTATAACCGCAATGTCAGCTCTTGCTGCAGTGTCAGTACCTATCCACTAACAGTGCCAAAAGCACGTTCCTACGTAATACTGGGTTGGTTGTTAAGGCAATATCGTCCAAACTGCCTCATGATCAAGATATGCAATCTCAAAGCAATGTTGTATCTGCGCTCCAGACACAAGTCCATTCCCTAACAGAGGCCCTTTGTGAAACAAGGAGAAACATTGCTCAATGTCGTCAAGATATGCATGGTTTTGAAACCAGACTATCAGACATTTGCTATGTTGTTTAGGAGCCTAGGGGAAATGAAGGCGAGGGTTATGGTGCTCCATCGAACAATACAGCATGAGAACGTAACAGTCAGGTCAAATGAACCGAGCTTCTGAACTTCTGGTGGTGCATTTATCTGCTAGACTGTTAAGTTTTATGCCAACCTTCCTTTTGTTATATAGTTGTAATTTGTTTTGGTGCGATACAAAATTTATTCTTAACATGCAGCCACCGGCTGAAGAAAATAGCAAGCCATTTTTGTATAGTGTAGGGTGTTCCCTATATTTGCACTGGTGGCGATCTTTGATGCCGAGTGGATGTAATCTGTGCAATCGCCTTAATAGCCTAGTGTTAGTTTTGGCCTTATTTATTTCCTAGTCTTCTTTTTCCCTAGTTTGCTAGTGGCCGCAACTACCCATGGGCCATATACGGGCCGTAGGATCCATGGGTCTCCTAAGGGCCGTCGATAAATAGACCTGTAATCGGTGGGCCTCGGGCCGTCGATAAATGGGCCTGTAATCGGTGGGTCTCGGGCCGTCGGATAAATGGGTCTACATGGGTCGTAATCGGGCATAATTGGTATGGGCCCAGCACGGTAACGGGCCGTTAACAGGCCGTAGGACTGCAAAAGCTTAATTCTGTCATAGGCATAACGGGTCGTTAATGGGCCAGAATATAGGACGGGCTGGCCAGAAACGGGCCGACTCTTGCCATGGGCCGAATTTGGCCCATTAGGGTAACAGGCCAGTAACGGGCCGACTCCTGCCATGGGCCGAATTTGGCCCATTTGGGGAACATGCCAGTAACGGGCCGACTCTTGCCATGGGCCGAATTTGTCCCATTAGGGGAACAAGCGAGTAATGGGCTGGAAGTAATCGAAGGCCGAAAAGGAGCCCAAGAACGTATGGGCCGTCAATAGGCCGAAAGCTAACACGGGCTGGAAATGGCCCATGTAAATCACGGGCCGTTAACGGGTACAAAGAAAATTGTTGTTCATTCTGGGCTAGAGTCACCGTGGGCCTGTAAAGGGCCGAAAGATACAAAGGCCTCATATGGGCCGAAAGACGTCGTGGGCCATACATGGGCCGAAAGTGAAATGGGCTGGTGTTATATTCGACGGCCCACATGACGTTGTTGGGCCGATTTCCTTTAGTGCCTAATGGGCCGTAAAATGGGCTATTTGCGAAGAGACCGTTAATAGGCTTTTCATGGGCCAGCCCGTTAACTTTTGACCAAGTCAAACGGGCCGGCTTTGTAAGCTAAATGGGCCAATGGTGGGTCGTGGCACGTGTCGACATATCATAGGCGCCTATCTGACCTACTGATGAGCTGACACGTGTTTCGTCCGGCCAATAAGAATTTTACACGTGGAAATTTCCCATTGGTCGGGGTTGTTAACGGGTTATCGGATCCGAAACCCGACCCGATAGCTTAATGGCGTTCCATTATGGTGGATGCCACGTGTTGGTCACCCTTGACGAAAGCACTTCTGTGACGCGCGATTTATCGTCATGGAAGTGGACACTTCCGTGATGATAATTTTGGTAATGTCATGGAACACTTCTACGACAGCACAGGTATGACTATCTTGATTCTGTCATAAATATGTCATGGATGTACATGCATGACAAAAAACGCGACCTACTGTGACAAACACGTATCATCACGGAAGTGTATTTTTTTTGTAGTGATAAGATCTCAGAGCTCAAATAGTCGTTCATCAAATTTAGGATCACTATGATCCATATTTGGAAAAGAAATGGACTTTTGAAGAATCTCATCTAGATCTTTCAAGGAATAGTTTGGAAAGCGTTCCTCAAGGTATTTCCATATAGTATAAGCACATTCGAATGTAGGCAAGCATACAAGCAAATTTCTAGGCAATCCTCTTATGACAAGATCAATGGGGGCATGTAAGCGCTAGTAATATACTTGTTCAAATTATATTCATTAAAAATCTCAAGCATCTCATTCTTCCAAGCGTTATAGGACTCTCCGTCAACCATAGGCACTCTACGTCTAATTCTCCCAATCGTAGGCTCATCTATCTTCCTCCAATGGTGATTAAACCAAAGCAATGGATATCAATGCTCTGATACCAATGAGAGGATCGAGAAGAGGGGTCTAGAGGGGGGTGATTAGACCCTCAACAATTTAAATTGGCAGTTTTTAAGTTCTTCAAGTTAAGGTGGAGTTTTAGCACAAGTTTTAAGTTCTCCACGTTGATGGAGACTTCAACCCACAAAGGGTAATGGCTGCGCGAGTCCACGGAGGGCTCCACCCACGAAGGATCCGCGAAGAAGCAACCTTGTCTATCCCACAATGGCCATCGCCCATGAAGGACTTGCCTCATTCGGGTAGATCTTCACGAAGTAGGCGATCTCCTTGCCCTTACAAACTTCTTGGTTCAACTCCACAATCTTGTCGGAGGCTCCCAAGCGACACCTAACCAATCTAGGAGACACCACTCTCTAAAAGGTAATAGATGTTGTGTTGATGATGAACTCCTTGCTCTTGTGCTTCAAATGATAGTCTCCCCGACACTCAACTCACTCTCACAGATTTGGATATGGTGGAAAGATGATTTGTAACATCCCAAATTTTCAATTTGGAATGTTAGACATAGGTCATCATATGCATATCATATTTTATTGCATTTTGGTTGATTCTAGAAATTCTAAGCAACTCAAGGACCCACGGAGAGAGTTGGGGATTTCGTTTATTTTCATATTTAAACTTTCGTCAAATATTGAAAAGAGGATCATTTTGGTTTTAATCATTTTTGTCTCCGAGTATTTCAAATATGATAATAAAAGAGAGGAGGTAATATGACTTCTCCAAAATAAAAAAATATTGGAGTAAAATATTAAAATCAAATCCTATTTCTATTTGGAAGTTTCTCGCTATTTTATTTGAATTAGAAAATTACACATTTTCAAAAATTGCATTTTAGGCCAGAAAAATGTTCACTTTGTTCTAAATATTTCATTTAGACGGTGAAATTTTTGTTTTGGCATTTTAGAAAAAAATTATTTATTAGGATTTTTTTTCTGTTCGGCAAAATTATTTAAAAGAAAGGTTCCCACCCGACTAGGCCGAAGCCCAGCCGAGCAGGCCGGCCAGTTCCGCCGCCGTGTCCGCGCCGGACTCCTTCCTCGCCGCCGTCGTCCGCTGCCCCCTCTCACAAGTGTGAGACCGCGGGGGGGGGGGGGGGGGGGGGGGGCTTTATAAGCCGCCACCCCGAGCCGCCACCGCCACCCCACGCCGCGAGTCGCCCCCGCCCAAAGATGCCGCCGACCCCGCCTAGCCCCGCCGGACCTTGCCGGAGGTAACCACCGCAGTTTTGGTTTTTTTTTTTCAAAAACCGTAAGTTTTTTTTAAAAAAACTAGATCTAGTTTTTTATTAGATCGGTTCATTTTTTCAGTTTAGTTATTTACTGGACATTCGTCCGAACGTTCGTTTTAACGAACGTTGTTCGTCAGTTAGTCGTAGACAGTGAACGTTCGTTCTTAGCCTGTTCATCTAGTTTTATTTTTTTCCAGGGTTTTTCCACGATAATTTTTTATCGCGATTTGTGCCCTAATCTTCGATCTAGTTTATCTTCTCGCTCGTTTATCCGAATTAGGTGAAACAAGCGCCTAAATCTTCGTCTCGGAGCCCTCTTTCTGTTTAACTAACTTCAACAAGATTTTGGTACTGTAAAAATTGACTTAGTCCAGATTAGTAAACAAATCTTGTTTCTTTCGTAGTTTGAGTTTCGATGCTCCGTTTGAATTGATTCTTTTTGCAAACCGGAGTTCTTCATTTGAACTTTCTGGTTAGATCTTTTATTTGAATTTGACCCATGCTTCTAGTTTGAGTGTTTATGTATGTTATTGTTTGTTTGCGATGGAATACCCGGAGTGCGAAGCGTGCTACTACGAGTCTCTAGGTTTTGCAGATCATCAGCAAGGCAAGTAACACTTTCATCATATCCCTTTATTACCTAGTTTTTATGCATTAGTCTCAATCCTCAAACAATGCATGGTTAGGGTCTGAATAACATGTGGGTTTGGGAAGTAGATGATGAGGTAGAACCTATTGCCCTTTTATTATCAAACCTTTGGGAGTTACTTCTACGTTATGCTCCGGATTGCTATGCTATGCTCGTACACGTGGTTTGGGTGAGTGTATCCATGACATATTTGAGTATTGTTAATTAATGGTTAACTTAAGGTGGCTACTTACATACACATATGGGTGGATTGGTTGAGGCACCCCAGAGTACCCAGTAGTTGTCAGGGCACCTGGAGAATCCAGTGTTGTCCTAGGATATCCCGGAGTACCCGTGTGATTATCCTATGGTTCGCCACCCAGGCTCAAAGGGATCATAAGATTATTCATGCTAGAAACTTCCGTGTGCAGCCACAAGCCATTGTGGGCTCTGGCATAGTTGAATAAGTTGTGTGACCTCTTTCAGTGGTAGACTAGCAGATGTAGGGGATGTAGGTGGTACTGTATACCTAGAGTAAAAAGTTAATGCTTCTGAAAGACTGTGTATCGGTCATCTGTTTCTCAAACATCATGAAGTGCGAGAAATTCAACGGAGGAGATCGAGTCTTGTGGGGAAAAATGCGCAAACCTCTGCAGAGTGTACAAACTAATCATGGTTAGTCATGTCCCCGGTTATGGACATCTTGAGTATCTGGTCTTGGATTATCATGTTGATCTCATCACTCTAAATTAATTTGATTGGGTTAATTGATGTTGCTTAATTGGGATTGAGTTGGAGGAACCTTCTCAATGTTTAACAACCACCATGATAGTTAAATAAAATTTATTCCTTTGTTGTAGGGAAAAATTGGCTTTATGCAAAACGGTAACATAGAGCTTTCCACCAGCCATATATGCATGTAGTGATAGCATTTACCTGTTCATTACTCTATGTGTTACATTGCCAGCATATTCCATGTGCTGACCCGTTTCGGGCTGCAACATATCATGTTGCAGACTTTTCAGACGACGAGTAAGGTGCCATAGGTCGTTGTCGTTCACTCAGCTATGCCGTTGGAGTTGATGGACTCACTTTATCTTCCAAGCCTTCCGCTGTTATCGTATTTAGATGGCCTTAAGTCATATTATTGTAATAAGTTCTCTTTTGAGACATTCGATGTAATAAGTGTGTGATTCAAACTCTATTATAAATCCTCGAGTACTGTGCGTGTCAGCATTACCGATCCAGGGATGACACTGATGCATAGAGACTAGACTGTTTGAGGTCTGGTCGCTACAAGATGGTATCAGAGCACACGCTGACTATAGGACACAACCACTAAGATAAACCATAGGTCACTCTTCTCTTCTCATTTCTAACTCCTCTCCCTTTTCTACTCTATAGGATGGCGGACTCAAGGAACAAGTTTACACAACTGGATGAAGACACTCCTTTTGGACGACACTTGAAGGAAGTTACTAGGTATCTGAACATCGGAATACCGAGTTTCACCGGGACCTACATCGCCACTTTACCAGATGAGGAGCATTGGATGATTTGAGTTCAAGTTCCAGGAAGGACGTTCATGCCAGTCACTGAGCCCATAGAGTTTTCCTTTGATGCACCAACCTGGAGTCTAGGAAAGAGTATGGCAGCCCATATCGCTATGGGACGCATTGGAGAAGTTTACCACAAGGATCTCAAGGACACTATCTACCAGATATGTGGGCGCCGAGATGAGCAATGGGAGATGATCAACACCAGGAGGGACAGGTCCATTGCAACTTTCATCCAGGAGTTAAACCAGCACATTCATCACCAGGAGAACCAGATGTGCGCGGGCATGATAGATCTGAAGAAGGCAATGACCAGGATTATGGAGCTAGAAGAGGAACTCAAGTCTACACGCGATGGATATGAGGAGGAAATGACAATACTAGTGGAGAAGAATGACGATCTGACGAGGAATCTAGGAGTATTCATGGGAGACCCCGCACCAGGAGGAGATGACGACGATTCCAAGGACATTCATTTAGAGGACTACATCATCATCAACGACACCAATTCAGACCCCGACGACAGCGATGATGAGTATGTTTATGAAGCTGGAGCGGATATTATGGAGTCTTCTACCGATTAAACTTCTAGTCAACCACCATACCAGTAGTAGTATTCTCCCATGTATATAGTATAGTCCGAGAACTTTTGTAAAGATAGTTAGACCGATTGTATGCCTTTATTTGAATTGATTGAAGTGATATGGTTGTGTTTGTATCATGTGCATATGGGTAGTGTTTCCCCTTAGACCTCATTCTATTCAGTTTTCTCACCTTTTCTAAACCCATTAGATGCCTCCGAGACGTGATAATGGATTTGCCTTCCCACCGGAACTCACTCAGTTGATCCAGTAGCAGAATACCCTGATGTAGTTGTTAGTTCAGAATTAGAACCAAGGCAACAACAACAACAACAACCCACCACCACCACCACCTGTTGATCACTTAGCCCATTTCCTACGACTGAATCCGCCGGTGTTCTCTAGTAGCACCGAGCCGATTGTTGCAGATGATTGGCTCTGCAAGATTGGAAGGGAGCTGACCACTGCAGGATGCACAGATGCGGAGAGAGTGCGTTGTGTCGCACACCGGCTTGATGGACCTGCAGCATCATGGTGGGAGAATTTCATAGCCACTTACCCCATTGACACTGTTACATGGGATTAGTTTCAGCAGGCTTTCCGCACTGCCCATGTTTCAGCAGGAGCTATGAACATGAAGAAGCGCAAGTTTTGCAACTTGCGCCAAGGAGGACACACAGTGGGCCAGTATGTGGATGAGTTTACTACGTTAGCACGTTATGCCCCTGGCTACGTAGCAACTGATGCCGCTAAGCAGGAGAAGTTTCTGGAAGGACCCAATGATGAGCTAAGCATGCAGTTGATTGTGGCAACCTTCAACAACTACCAGGAGTTTGTAGATAGAGCTCTTATGATTGAAGGGAAGCAGCAGCATATAGACAGCCGCAAGAGGAAGTGCGGACAAGGGAAGTACAATTCAGGAGCTCAGCAGAGACCCCATTTTACCCGGAACTCGAGAGGACACATTCACCATAACCATGGAGGCCATAATTCCAATGGAGGAAGTTTGCATAACCATAGTGGCCCCAAGAATGGGAATGAGAATGAAGGAAGCAATGGCCAGAACCGTTCCAACCCTGCAACGCCCGCCAAGAAGGATCTAAGTCACATTACTTGTTTCAAGTGCGGGAAGAGTGGACACTACGCCACCGAGTGTTCTGAAGCAAAGAATGGAAATGGCAATGGAAGCTCTGGGAAGAAGCCCAACCCTTTCAACAGGGGACAAGTAAACCATGTTAGCATGGAGGAGGTTGAAGCGCAACCAGATGCAGTTATAGGTAAGTTTCTGGTTAAGTCATTTACTACAATCATTCTTTTCGATGGTGCATCACATTCATACATATCAAGCGGATTTGTGGATAAGTATCACCTGCCAATCCAAGCCCTTAGGTCACCCATGTTAGTAACCTCGCCAGGAGCAGAGTATATGGCTAGCCTATGGTGTGATCGGTTACCATTAAGGATTGGTAACTACGTGTTCCCCTCAGACCTAATAATATTGGAGTCGCAAGGACTCGATGTAATATTAGGCATGGATTGGTTATCAAAGTATGGAGGGAACATTGACTGCACCAGTAAGTCGATTATGCTCACCACCTCAGAGGGAAGAAGGATTAAGTATGTATCCCGGCATGTGCCGAAGAAGACTCAAGTGAATTCCTTATCAGGAGTTGTACAGGAGGAAGTACCAGTGGTGAAGGATTTCCCTGATGTATTTCCAGAGGAGTTGCCAGGCATGCTACCGGATAGAGACATTGAGTTTTTTATTGAGCCTTTGCAAGGCACCGGGCCAATATCTAAGAGGCCGTATCGGATGCCCGCATAGGATTTGGAAGAAATTAAGAAGCAGATTAAGGAGTTACTGGATAAAGGTTACATTCGACCAAGCTCTTCACCTTGGGGAGCCCTAGCACTTCTAGTGGAGAAGAAGGATGGATCATTAAGGATGGTTGTTGATTATCGTGCGTTGAATGAGGTGATGATCAAGAACAAGTACCCACTGCCGATGATCAATGATTTGTTTGACCAGTTGCAAGGAGCTAAGGTATTTTCCAAGATCGATCTGCGATCAGGATACCACCAGCTGAAGATTCGAGAGCAGGATATACCTAAGACAGCTTTTACCACAAGGTACAGGCTATATGAGTATACCGTTATGTCATTTGGTCTGACTAACGCGCCTGCATATTTCATGAACATGATGAACAAGGTGTTTATGGAGTTTTTGGATAAGTTCGTCGTAGTGTTCATTGATGATATATTAGTCTACTCGAAAAATGAAGAGGAGCATAAGGAACATTTGCGTTTGGTTCTTGAGAAGCTCAGGGAACACCAGTTATATGCCAAGTTCAGCAAATGTGAGTTTTGGTTGAAGGAAGTTGGATTTCTCAGACATGTTATATCCGGAGAAGGAATAGCAGTAGACCCCACCAAAGTTGTTTCGGTGACCAAATGGGTAGCACCCACATCAGTTGGAGAGATCAGGAGTTTTCTTGGACTCGCATGATATTACCGGAGGTTCATTGAGAATTTCTCCAAGATTGCAAAGCCCATGACAGAGTTTTTGAAGAAGGACACCAAATTCAAATGGACTGAGGAATGTGAGGCCAGTTTTCAGGAGTTCAAGAAACGTTTGGTTACAGCACCAGTGCTGATTCTTCCAGATCAACGAAAGGACTATCAAGTGTATTGCGACACTTCACATCGAGGACTTGGAGCAATGCTTATGCAGGAGGGAAGAGTTGTTTCATATGCCTCACGACAGCTTAAACCTCATGAGCAAAATTATGCTACTCATGATTTGGAGTTAGCAGCTGTAGTGCATGCATTGAAGACATGGAGACATTTTCTCATTGGAAATCATTGTGAGGTGTACACGGATCACAAGAGTTTTAAGTATATCTTCACGCAGAAGGAGTTGAATCTCAGGCAAAGGATATGGTTGGAGCTCATTAAGGATTATGATATGAAGTTGCACTATCATCCCGGAAAGGCTAATGTAGTAGCCGATGCATTGAGTCGCAAGAGTTATGTCAATACGCTCATGACCGGAGGATTACCCAAGGAGTTAGTAGAGGATCTTCGCAAGCTACGTTTGGAAATAGTTCTGAGAGGTTATGTAGCAGCATTGGAAATTCAGTCTACTTTGATGGATAAGATCAGAGAAGCACAGAAGACTGACAAGGAGATTGTTGATATAAAGGAAAGGATGAGCAAAGGAAAGGCTAAAGGATTTCATGAGGATGAGCACGATACTTTATGGTTTGAGGATCGCGTATATGTGCCTAATGACCCTGAGATCAAGAAGTTGATTCTGCAGGAGGCCCATGATTCGCCGTATTCAATTCACCCAGGAAACACCAAGATGTATCTGGATTTGAAGGAAAGTTTCTGGTGGACCGGAATGAAGAAAGATATTGCGGAGTATGTAGCAGTATGTGATGTATGTCAGAGAGTGATGGCAGAGCATCAGAAGCCAGCAGGATTGCTACAGCCATTGCCAATACCCGAATGGAAGTGGGACAAGCTTGGCATGGATTTTATCACGGGATTGCCCAGGACTCGTTTAGGCTATGACTCGATATGGGTTGTAGTCGATCGATTGACGAAAGTAGCTCATTTCAACCCAGTGAAGACCACATATACAAGTGCGAAGTTGGCAAAGATATACATGACCAGTATCGTATGTCTACATGGAGTTCTAAGGACCATTGCATTAGATAGAGGAACCCAGTTTACCTGGAACTTCTGGAATCAGTTGCATGAAACTTTGGGTACTAGGCTAGAGTTCAGTACAACATTTCATCCACACACAAATGGACAGGACGAGAGAGTCAATCAGATTCTGGAGGACATGTTGAGAGCTTGTGCGCTGGATTATGGATCTAGTTGGGACGACAATTTGCCGTATGCAGATTTCTCTTACAACAACAGTTATCAAGCCAGTTTGAAGATGGCCCCTTTCCAAGCCTTGTACGGAAGGAGGTGCAGGACGCCGTATTGTGGGATGAAGTTGGAGATCGTCAGTTGTTTGGACCAGATTTGATTAAGGAGTTTGAAGAGAAGGTTAAATTGATTTGCGACAGACTCAAGGTAGCCCAATCCAGGCAGAAGAGTTAATGCTTCTGAAAGACTGTGTCTCGGTCATCCATTTCTCAAACATCATGAAGTGCGAGAAATTCAACGGAGGAGATCGAGTCTTGTGGGGAAAAGTGCGCAAACCTCTGCAGAATGTACAAACTAATCATTGTTAGCCGTGTCCCTGGTTATGGACATCTTGAGTATTTGGTTCTTGGATTATCATGTTGATCTCATCACTCTAAATTAGTTTGATTGGGTTAATAATTGGGATTGAGTTGGAGGAACCTTCTCAATGTTTAACAACCACCATGATAGTTAAATAAAATTTATTCCTTTGTTGTAGGGAAAACTTCGCTTTATGCAAAACTATAACATAGAGCTTTCCGCCAGCCATATATGCATGTAGTGATAGCATTTACCTGTTCATTACTCTATGTGTTACATTGCCAGCATATTCCATGTGCTGACACATTTCGCGCTGCAGCATATCATGTTGCAGACTTTTCAGACGACGGGTAAGGTGCCATAGGTCGTTGTCGTTCACTCAGCTATGCTGTTGGAGTTGATGGACTCACTTTATCTTCCAAGCATTCCGCTGTTATCGTATTTAGATGGCCTTAAGCCATATTATTGTAATAAGTTCTCTTTTGAGACATTCGATATAATAAGTGTGTGATTGAAACTCTATTATAAATCCTCGAGTATTGTGCGTGTCAGCATTACCGATCCAGGGATGCCACTGATGCACAGAGACTAGACTGTTTGAGGTCTAGTCGCTACAAGATGAGGATTCTAAACGCAAGGAGACAGTTTATGAAGTCGGAGATAGATTATACCTTCGTGTGTCACCACTGCGAGGAGTGAACCATTTTCGAGATAAGGGAAAGTTAGCACCACGTTTTGTGGGACCATACAAAGTTTTGGAACGTATGGAAGAATTTGCTTACAAGCTGGAATTGCCAGAAGGATTGTCAAGAGTTCACGATGTGTTCCACGTTTCCCAGTTAAAGAAGTGTCACGCAGAGATGGCCGATATTCCTCTGAGAGATACAGTGCCACTGGAAGCAATTCATCTGGATAGTGATTTGACCAACGAAGATAAACCAGTGAAGATTCTCGAGTTTGCCAGCCGAGTCATGCGCAGCAAGGTTATCAAGTTTTGCAAAGTTCAGTGGAGCCACCATACCGAGGATGAAGCCACCTGGGAACGAGAGGAAAACCTACGAAAGGACCACCCACACCTATTTTCTAGCCAACCTGAATCTCGAGGGCGAGATTCATCTTAAGGGGGGTTGTAACATCCCAAATTTTCAATTTGGAATGTTATACATAGGTCATCATATGCATATCATATTTTATTGCATTTTGGTTGATCCTAGAAATCCTAAGCAACTCAAGGACCCATGGAGAGAGTTGGGGATTTCGTTTATTTTCATATTTGAACTTTCATCAAATATTGAAAAGAGGATCATTTTGGTTTTAATCATTTTTATCTCCGAGTATTTCAAATATGATAATAAAAGAGAGGAGATAATATGACTTCTCCAAAATAAAAAAATATTGGAGGAAAAATATTAAAATCAAATTTTATTTCTATTTGGAGTTTTATTGCTATTTTATTTGAATTAGAAAAATTGCTCGTTTTTAAAAATTGCAATTTAGGCCAGAAAAATGTTCACTTTGTTCTAAATATTTAGATGGTGAAAATTTGTTTTGGCATTTTTAGAATTCTTTTTATATTTATTAGGATTTTTTTGTTCGGCGGAATTATTTCAAAAAAAAGGTTCCCACCCGACTGGGCCGAAGCCCAGCCGAGCAGGCCGGCCCGTTCCACCACCGCCTCAGCGCGCCGTGTCCGCGCCGGACTCCGGCAGGAGTCCGAGTCGCCGTCCGCTGCCCCCTCTCCCAAGTCAGAGACCACGGGGGGGGGGGGGGGTGCCTTATAAGCCGCCATCCTGAGCCACCGCCGCCGCCGCCTAGCCTTGTCGGACCTCGTCGGAGGTAACCAATGCCGTCGCCGCCGCCGTTTTGTTTTTTTTTCAAAAACCGTTCGGTTTTTTTAAAAAAAATCTCTAGATCTTGTTTTTTTATTAGATCAGTTCGGTTTTTTCGGTTTAGTTATTTAGCGGACGTTCGTCCGAACATTCGTTTTAACGAACGTTGTTCGTCAGTTAGTCGCACACAGCGAACATTCATTTGTTAGCCTGTTCGTCTAGTTTTAATTTTTTTTCCAGGGTTTTTCCGTGATTATTTTCGATCGTGATTTCTGCCCTGATCTTCGATCTAGTTTATCTTTTCGCTCGTTTATCTGAATTAGGTGAAACAAGCGCCTAAATTTTCGTCTCGAAGCCCTCTTTCTGTTTAACCAACTTGAACAAGATTTTGGTACTGCAAAATTTGACTTTAGTCCAGATTAGTAAACGAATGTTGTTTCTTTCGTAGTTTGAGTTTCGTTGCTCCGTTTGAGTTGATTCTTTTTGCAAACCGGAGTTCTTCAGTTGAACTTTCTGGTTAGATCTTTTATTTGAATTTTACCCGTCCTTCTAGTTTGAGTGCTGATGTATGTTATTGTTTGTTTGCAATAGAATACCCGGAGTGCGAAGCGTGCTACTACGAGTCTCTAGGTTTTGCAGATCATCAGCAAGGCAAGTAACACTTTGATCATATCCCTTTATTACCATGTTTTTATGCATTTGTCTCAATCCTCAAACAATGCATGGTTAGGATCTGAATAACATGTGGGTTTGGGAAGTAGATGATGAGGTAGAACCTATTGACCTTTTATTATCAAACCTTTGGGAGTTACTTCTACGTTATGCTCAGGATTGATATGCTATGCTCGTAGACGTGGTTTGTGTGAGTGTATCCATGACAGATGTGAGTATTGTTAATTAATGGTTAACTTAAGGTGGCTACTTAAATACACATCTGGGTGGATTGGTTGAGGCACCCTAGAGTACCCAGTGGTTGTCAGGGCACCTGGAGAATCCAGTGTTATCCTAGGATATCCCGGAGTACCCGTGTGATCATCCTATGGTTCGCCACCCAGGCTCAAAGGGATCATAAGATTATTCATGCTAGAAACCTCCCTGTGCAGCCACAAGCCATTATGGGCTCTGGCGTAGTTGAATAAGTTGTGTGGCCTATTTCAGTGGTAGACTAGCAGATGTAGGGGATGTAGGTGGTACTGTCTACACAGAGTAAAGAGTTAATGCTTCTGAAAGACTGTGTCTCGGTCATTCATTTCTCAAACATCATGAAGGGCGAGAAATTCAACGGAGGAGATCGAGTCTTGTGGGGAAAAGTGCGCAAACCTCTGCAGAGTGTACAAACTAATCATGGTTAGCCGTGTCCCCGGTTATGGACATCTTGACTATCTGGTTCTTGGATTATCATGTTGATCTCATCACTCTAAATTAATTTGATTGGGTTAATTGATGTTGCTTAATTGGGACTGAGTTGGAGGAACCTTCTCATTGTTTAACAACCACCATGATAGTTAAATGAAATTTATTCCTTTGTTGTAGGCGAAAATTGGCTTTATGCAAAACTATAACATAGAGCTTTCTGTAGTGATAGCATTTACCTGTTCATTACTCTATGTGTTACATTGCCAGCATATTCCATGTGCTGACCCGTTTCGGGGTGCAACATATCATGTTCCAGAATTTTCAGACGATGAGTAAGGTGCCATAGGTCATTGTCGTTCACTCAGCTATGCCGTTGAAGTTGATGGACTCACTTTATCTTCAAAGCCTTCTGCTGTTATCGTATTTAGATGGCCTTAAGCCATATTATTGTAATAAGTTCTCTTTTGAGACATTCGATGTAATAAGTGTGTGATTGAAACTCTGTTATAAATCCTCGAGTACTATGCATGTCAGCATTATCGATCCAGGGATGACACTGATGCACAGAGACTAGACTGTTTGAGGTCTGATCGCTACATGATTTGAGTGGAAAGCAACTTGGGGAAGGCTAGAAATCAAGATTCTTGTGGTTGGATTGGAATATTTTTATCTCAACACATGAGTAGGTGGTTCTCTCTCAGAAAATGTATGCTGGAAGTGTAGGCACGTTCTGATGGCTCTCTCACATATGGAGAAGGGGGTGGAGGGGTATATATAGCCTCCACATAAAATCCAACCGTTACACGCATTTGAACCAACTCGGTCAGACCGAATAGTAGAACTCGGAGAGACCGATTTAGTTCAAAATGTGAACATTAGGAATTTTGGTGGGACCGACTGGAACAACTCGGTGGGACCGATGTGATAGGGCTAGGGCAAAACCTCATCTCGGTGAAGCCGACTTCTTGAACTCGGTGAGGCCGATTTTAGCAAAGAGCAAACATAGAGTTGGTCAAGCAAACTCGGTGGGACTGATCGCTCATTTCGGTGAGGCCGAAATGTTACAAAAGGGAAACATAGAGTTTGCACGGCCATCTCGGTGAGACCGATATCCGTATCGGTGTGACTGAGGTGTTAGGGTTTCTGGCAGTGTCTAGGTCAAATGAACTTGGTGGCAGAAGATTTCGGTGGAGCCGAGTTTGACTTTGGGCCTTGGACATATTTGGAATGAGAAAGTGGTTGAGGGCTTTGGAGCAATATCATCAAACATTTTGAGCAAGTAGACCATTAAGCAACACCTCATCCCCTTTTAATAGTATTGGCTTTCCTATGGACTCAATGTGATCTTGGATCACTGAAATAGAAATGAAGAGTCTTGAGCTTTTGCCAATATGTGTCCTTAGCATTTTGAAGGGGTTCAACATCCTCTTGTCCATGCCACATCATTGTTGAACTTGCCTGAAATGAACTAGATAAAAATGTTAGTCTAATAAGAGATATGTTGACATTAATTACCAAAATCACATAGGGAGCACTTGTGCTTTCAGAGTGGTCTGGGAGTCTGGAAGACACAAAGGGGTAACTCATCTTTCAAACCATGGACTTCGGATCCGAGGTTGTCTTCATCAAAGGAATCATCCTCGGCATAGAAGACAAGTTCCGGGGCTACTGACGTGTCCTGAACTAGGGGTACTAACCTAGTCCGCCCATGCTCCTCGGATTGGGCTGATGGCCCCTCATTCTTCTCAAGATGGACACCGGAAGCTACACGATGGGGCCTGATCAGGATTGCGTCTGCCGAAGTCTTGTCTCCAAGACTTCGCCTACCGCCTCCACGCTAAGATACCGACCTTGTAACCCTAGATACCCTACCTGGCATGTATATAAGCCAAAGTTATCCCGTATGGGCGACATCAATGCAATCTCATTCACCTAGCCCTAGAGTTAGAACACATCTCACGATCTCGAGGTAGATCAACCCGGTACTTGATACATCTCCATCAATATAAACAAGAGCAGGACGTAGGATTTTACCTCCATCAAGAGGGCCCGAACCTGGGTAAATATCGTCTCCTAGTTCATGTTACCATCTGTCTGAGATCCACAGCTCGGGGCCCCCTACCTCGAAGTCTTCCGGTTTTCACACCGACACCTAGGAAGAGGACTTGTTAAAAGATATCCCCTCTTATTTGATAGTCACGTAAACACATGGTCACGATCAGGAAAGCCAAGAAGCCTCGAAGCCTAGAAAGTCGGAAGCCCGCGTGGAGGATGGAACTCAACTATGAAGCCGAAGACTCAAACTTATGGAGTTATTACAAAGAAGATGTGTGATATCCTTGGCTTGAAGAATAGTTCAGGGGCAACTGTTGGTGTCCTAGATTAGGGGGTGTTTATGGCGTCGGTCCGCCGGCTATGAGCCTGGCTGACAACCCACCAAAGGTTGATAAATGGGCCATGCTGGCCCGACCCTCAGCGTAATCAAGACGAAGGTCTTCTGGAGGCTTGGCATAGACTTCAATCGTACTTGAATTGTTGGTGTGTTTATCCCTACATTATAACCGACCATGTGTATACCCTAGGTACCCCCGGCACCTATATAAGCCTATAGGGTTTACTCCATAGAGCGACCACATTTGCAAGGCTAGAGCTTAGACAAACTCATACGGTCTCGAGATAGATCAACGTGTACTTTCTATTCCATCACAATCAATATATAAGCAGCATGACGTAGGGTTTTATCTCATTAAAAGGGCCCGAACCTAGGTAAAACATTGTGTCATTTCTCTTCCTGCTACCATCTAGCTCAGATAATCAAGCTTGGGACCCCCTACTCAAGATCAGTCGGTTTTAGCACCGACAACCGACACCTCATGACGCCGCATCTACAGGGTTGCGGAGTCCATATTCGACCCCGAGGCCGACCCATCTACGTTTATCGTGGACCTCACGGCGGTCGGCAAGTCTAGGCAACGGGCTTTGACGAGGAAAAATAGGGCATGGAAGACGACGGCGCCTCGTTGTCCCTTGTGAGCTAGTCCGTGTCTCGTGTCCTACTTTTACTAGTCGCTTACCTTCACTTCGCGGGGCTTACAGCCGCTAGACATGGGCATGAAAGGAAACAATAAGGAGAGCGCCAGTGCAATTTAGACTAGATTTTCGTTGCATTTAATTTCGTCTATATGAGAATTTGTTAATGACCCGGATGTAGAAGAGGACGTTTAAGGGGTGACTTCGCTATCCGCGGACTCGCCCGAACGTATCCGCGGACGATTAGAATCGGATTTCTTAAGTCCGACTGTAGATGCTCTCGTATTTAGGTCGAGCGTGAGGTGCCTCAAGAAAGCCACCGCAAGCAGCGCGCATGAGAGCGAACCGGTGTAAACATGTCGTAGCCACACTAAAATACGAGCTCTGCTATACGTACGATGTGTTCACGTCTAAAATATACGTCCCCTAAAAAAACGTCTAAAATATACGAGCACCGTTTCGATAAAAACATATACGAGCAGTGAAACGAGAAAAGCTGCAACATTCGGAAGGCGGGGCACGCGGCAGCCGCCCCGCGAATCACTGCGTCCTGATGCCCGCCGTTCCGCTTGTCTGGCCCACGCATGTCGGCCGAGACCGCGCCCGGTCCTCGCGCAAATACCCAAGCGCCCACCCGAACACGCGGCTCCGCTCCAACCATTAGCAACGGCGCGCGCCCCACCAAAGTCCAACCCCACGCACGCATCCGGTGCAGCATGGATCCGGCAGAGAGGATCCCCGGGCCGGGCCGGCAGCGGGGACCGGCGGCCGCGCACCACGCATCGTACAGACGTCGCCCACACGCACACGTTATTCTCAAGGTCACGAGTAGAACAACGCAGTCGCGGTTCCATCGCGCCTACGGATCGTCGGTCCGTCCACCGCACCGCACCTCACCGCTCCCACGCCATCTCTCTCTCTCTCGTCCACACTTGTCTCTCGTGCCCACAGCAGCTTGGCCCTTTCCGTCCCTAGATCTAACCCATCTTTCCTTTTCTCCCAAGCTGTCAGCGTGTGAAGGGTTTGAAAGCCGCAAATTTGACAGCTGAGCGAGCAATAATTACATGCAAATTCACGTTACTTCCAGCTCAATTACTCCTGATCAGCCTCAGATCAGTCGAGCCCAGAAGTATCCATGCAGAGTGAGACGTGCAATTCACCAAACCATTCACTAGCCGTGTCGCAGAGATGGCAGCAAAACTGATGACCGGAGACGGAGCGGCGCCGATTAGCGAATAAATGTTTCCCAACCATAAATCTTGCCTTTCCGAACACAAAAGATGGAATAGATGGAGGACTTATGTTCTGAAAAATTCATCATGCTACACTCATCTTACACATATACTCAAGTCTCGGTTCACCTCAACGCCGGTTTGATCCGTTTAGACCAACAGATCTCAGATCGGTTCTGCTCTGTTCTCGGCGGAAAAACTATTTACAAGGCTCCTCGGTCTGTCTCGGACAACTAAACAAAAATACAAGAGGACCAGAACGGAAGAAGGAAAAAAACGTTCCCTGCAGGAAAAATGAGAAACTACAGTCATCATCTAAAATTTGTCCTTTGTCTAGTCCTCCGAAGGCGGCGGCCCGTTCAGATCCAGATCAAACGTGACCGCCTTATGCGCTGTCACCGCGGGGGGCGACGGGGACAGATCAACGACCGACGAGGAGTCGGAGTCGCTCTGGGCAACGGCCGCCACGGTGACCGGCTGCGCCACCTTCAGCGCGCGATACCCCGACGCCGCCGCCGCCGCCGCGGCCTGTTCATAGAAGAAGTACGGGTGCAGAGGCTGGCGCGGTGCCACCGGGTAACCGTTGAACGGAAAGCGCATGCCGCCGCCGGCGACGGCCGTCACGGCCGCCGCCCGGTGGAAGAGGTCCAGGTCGAGGGCGGGCGGCAGCGGGATTGCCTGCATGGGCGCCTGGGCGCAGCCGCCGCTCCCTCCCCCGCTCGAGTCCAAGGTGCTGTTGCTGCTCGGGCTGCCGCCGCCGCCACCGCCGGCGACAGGGGACGACGACGACGAAGGGAACGGGAAGTTCGTTTTCGCCTTGGCGCCGCGGAACTCGCGCGCGGCGGTGTCGTAGGCGCGCGCGGCCTCCTCCGCCGTGTCGTACGTGCCGAGCCAGACCCTGCTCTTCTTGGCCGGGTCACGGATCTCCGCGGCGTAACGTCCCCACGGGCGCTTCCGGACGCCCCTGTAGTGCGCGCCCCCGGCGACGACCCCGACCCCGCCGCCAACGCCGAGGCCGAGCCCGGTGGGCGGGGAGACAGGCGCCTTCTCCGCCGCTCTAGGCGCCATGGGTGCAGCAGGTGTACAAGTGGCGTGCGCGTATCTTTTTGGTTATGCGGGCGTTTTGGTGATGCACGGGGGTGGGGTGGGGTGGGTGTGTAGCGCCCAGGATAAGGCGAGGAGGGGGGCGGGCATTTATAGATGGGCGGGGGGTTAAAAAAGGGAAGTGAGTAGGGGAAAAGGGGAGCGAGCGGTGGAGGGAGCGGCGAGAGGGAATAAAACGCGGCGCAGTCAGCGAGCGGTTTGACTGTCCTCGCGTCGCCTCGCCGCCGCCCCCCCACTCGTCTTCGGCGTGGCGGCACTAAATTAGGCCAGCGGCGCCTTTTCTGTTTAGCCCACCGCCAGAGTTTAAATTTGCACAATGTTTGCCGGATGCCAGGGAACGGTTGTACTTTGCGTTGCCACACCCCTGGTTTGTCGGTCATTTTCCATTCTAGCCTCATGAAGTCATTTCTCTTGCAGAAAGCATTCCCCGTTATTTGTTTAAATAACATTTCAATGATGAGTGTATGGATTTTATTGCTCTCTTTCCCTATAATTTACTTTATCATGTCTTGTCAACTTCTCCCCTTTTCCCTAATATAAGAACTTTTAGCTTTTCCTCAATTCGTATGTATCTAGACATATTTTATATGTTTGTGTTCACTCATTTTAGTATTTGTATAATCAATATTTTGAAATAGCCAAAAGGTCTCATATTAACGAACGGAGGGAGTAATTTTGTGATGATTCATGTTTAAAAATATATTTTTGATTGTTTAGTTGAGAAAACAAAGCCAATGTTGTTACCTTTCACCTATAATGTTGTATTGACGAATGTTCGGGAAGCACTTTTGTTTGAAAATGTTCTCAACAATCATGTATCGTCATATTACGATTCCATAAGTGTACTAGTCAAATCTCCTGATGACATAAGTATGAAGCTCTTTTTGGTTGTGACTGTTTTAGAGTGACGACAATAGGACCGTTACGAGGCGTGTAACCTTAAATTATACTCGTATATGATATGTTTTGTCATGTAACTTCTACTTTGGAGTACATTGTATACAACTCGAGTTTGTCGCTTAATGTCATCAAATCCAACATTGATATATATATATATATATATATATATATATATATATATATATATATATATATATATATATATGTGCTTTATGATATCCCTGGATAATATTGATTGTCTACGAAGTAGCATATATATAATTTTTAAATTTGTAATAGTTGCTTTAATGTTAATTGTTAATTTTATGATATGTTTTGTTGGTAGTTTCTATTTTGGGGTACATTGTATACTATTGTTGCGCCGTCGTCACTTAAGGTCATCAAATCCAATGTTGATATGTGTTTTATCATCATATCACCTAATATTATTGATTGTCTACGAGTAGTATAATAGTACTTCTGTTTTAAATAATAGATTTAATTTTCACTAAAAATGAAATAAAAGCCTGTGATGGTATGTTACTAGTGCTCTCTCCATTGATTAGGACACTGTGCCAGGGTTCGTTAGAACAAGCATTTGACCAACAACAAGCCCGTTGATGAGGAAGCCAAAAGTGGCCGACCGCACAAGGCCCCCGGATTTTTTTTTGTGGGGGGGGGGGGGGGGGGGGGGAGGGGGTGGTGAGGAGATATAAACTGTCTCTGCACCGCCGGCTACACCTGAGCCCTAGGATTGTGACCCTCCCCAGTCCCCCGCGTGTGCATGTGCACGACGCCTCTCGCCATCTCTCATGCTCCCGTGCAATGAATCAATGAGTGTGGTCTGCTGCAGACTGTCCCTAACTACTAGCTGCTCCGTGCTACCACCATCACACCATATGCCTGACCGTGCTCCGTATCGTCCGCGTGGCCGCCTTGAAATGTTAAAACCTACTCAAATTGTTAGAATGATTTGAGTACCATTGTGAGACAACAAATGACCGAGTGTACGCTGCCATTGCATAGTTATATGCATGGTTGATGAGTGTACCACTACCATTGCATAGTTGTATGCGTGGTTCTAAAAAAATGTTACGATGACATTTTAATGTGCACTAAGACTCTTTCTTAACTGTATATAGATCTCCCGCAAAAAAAACTGTACATATATAGATAAAGAGCAAAAGATAATTACAACCTCTGATAGGAGTATCATACAGTACGAGGTGTGCAGTGTGTTTATAGGACAGAAAGGTCTGTATGGTACTGAAACGCGTGGCCAACCAAGCAACTCTTCCGCGGGAGTGCGTGCGTAAAAGCCATGAAACGCGAGCGCCGGAGTGCAAAAAAGCCCCCGGATATCGGAGCCAAAAAGCGAGTGCAGGAGGGGAGGACGAAGGAAGCAAAGCCGCCGCTCGGGTGGAGCCCACCCGGAGCGTGGAGCGGCACGTAGCGCGAGAGGCACCGCGCGGGCCCCGCGGCGAGGAAGACGACGCATCGCGATCCGTGCGTCCCGAGCTGGGGTCAGGCGCGGGGGGCGCAGCATCGGCATCAGCAGCGCACGGGAGCAGGCGCGTAAAGAAAGACACGTGGGCCGCGGCGGCCACCATCTCCTCCCCGCTGTCGCCCTATCCAACGCACGCCTGCCTGCCTGCGGCTGCGGTAACGGATCGTCAACCCTGGCTCACCGCGCCGCGCGGGGGAGGAAGAGGAACCGTGTCGTGTGGGGAAGCTCGGTGCCGCAAGATACGCTGCTGGTGGACAGGCAGGCGCCCCTCTCCCTCGCCGCGCCGATCGCTCGCTTTTGATCGGTCTTCGTGTGGGGGAAAGCGCGAGTTGCTGTTGCGAAAAGTGGACCGAATTTTGTGGAGCTCCTTTCGGCGAGATGGACGCAGGCTCCGCTGCTTGAGTAGTCGCCTCCAATGGTGCCATGGACCAACGAACTTTTCTCGACGCTTCGTGGTATTATTTCGTCCAGATTTCCGACCCCGCGGCTACAGTTCTAGCGCTTTCCTTTTTAACCCGACGGAACATACTAGTAGTATACTGTACTGCTTCAACCTGGGTGGCTAGAAGACTTCAAAAAGTGGAGCAAACGATGGAATTTGTTGAGATATCATTCACTAGTGTAGTAGGAGTATTTTATTCCTATATCCTACGCACGCACCCTGCGACAGCATTCTTATCAGGTCGATCTCAACACGTTGAATATTCACGACGGGCACAAAAGCGGTATCCCGATCCGGCGATCCCCGGTGAGCACGACGGACGAGCTACTTTTGCGCTGCATGGCGGGCGTCACACGCACGACGAAAAGAACCGGGCGCGCTGAATTTGTCCTGGCGGGACGCGGACGGCGGCGTTAACGGAGCGACGAGCGCGGTCGACCAGCCCACATGTCGGCATCAGCCGGCTGCGCGGGCGTGCCGCTCGGATCGCGGTGCCGTGCCGTGCCGTGGGTAGGCACCCACCATGCCGCCCGCACCGCACCGCACCGCTGGTTTCTCTCTCTCTCTCTCTTGGTTGTTTCGAGGCGCGGGCGGCCGCTCTCCTAGACCGACAGTCGGTACAGCCGCCCCCACCACCACCCACGCACAGAGCCACAGGCGCGCACGCGCCGGGTGCCCGCGGATTGCGTGATGCCGCCGCGCCGCTTCCATCACACGCTTGCGGCAGCCGCACTGCCACTTTCTGGCGGGCGGACGGGCGAATTGCTGGGCGCACCCCGCGGAGCATGTACCAGGCACCGCCGCTACCGTCCAATTTATGGCTTGGATAGGACCGCGGGCCGTTGGCAGCTCCTTGCCGACGCGGAGATCCCACTGCTACCAACGAGGCCACTCTGGTTCAGTGCTGCTGCGTGTTGGACGTGTCGTAGTTCCAGAAGAGCGTTTGTTTTAAAACTTAAACTTACAGTCACATAGCCGACCGTAATATACCTAGTAGACCCCAAAAATGCGTTGACGTTCATTCTTCCGAGCGAACTATCGCTTCCCTCATTCATGTAGAAATGAACGAAGTCGTTCGCTCAGAAAAAACACTTTCAGCAGACAGTATAGAATTATTATGTGAAAACCAATAAACTGTCATTCTGTTGTTTAAGGATTTTCCGTAATTTCAAGTAAAAATTATCATGTTGTATAAAACAATTGTCAGAAGATTGTCATGTGGGAACAAAGTAATTGTCATGGCAGTCTCGCTTGGGACCCTGCCGTCAGTCCAACGTGGCGGGTGTGCCCGGGTGCCTCCATATCCGCCCCATATTTGGGTGGATATAAGGGGTGCCGGTCAGACCAGTCGTTTGAGACCAGTTTGAGGCGCCAGTCTGGGTCAAAAAATCATGATCGGGCGGACAGCCCGACGTTTGAGGTCGGTTTGGGGCGCCCAACTGCAGATGCTCTCAGCCCTGACATGGCATTCGCAGCTCTGGTGGAGTAGGTGGAGGTTTGGCAACGCCTGCATGGAATTCAGTTACAAGAGAGTGCCGCTGACTCCGTCATTTGGTCGTGGGAAATGAACGACCAATTTTCGCTTCACTCCGCCTATGTCGCCGGGTTTGTTGGAAGGGTGGTGGTCCCAGCCGCGGATTTCTCATGGAGATCTAGAGCCCCGCTGCAGTGCCGCTTGCCATGAGGAACAGGTGTTGGACCTCTGACCGCCTCGCCCGACGTGGACTCCCGCATCAAGATGCCCGCCCTTTCTGCGATCAGGACGAGGATACCATCGACCATATTCTGCTGGCATGTGTGTTCGCAAGAATGGTGTGAAGAACGTCGTGCTCGGCCATGGGCAAGCAGGAGTGGTCACCTACGGCCCAAGATAGCCTCAAGGGTTGGTGCACCACGAGAATGACACGAGTGCACAAACCAAAGGAACTAAGGGTCATTTTCACGCTCGTGCTTTGGGAACTTTGGAAACGTAGATACGCGATAGTCTTTGATGGTGCCTCTCCGTCCCTGGAGGTGGTGATCAGGAGAATTGTGGTTGAGGGCAGATCTTGGCAGCAGGCGAACTTGCTAAAGGGCGAATTTGATAGCTTGTTTGAGTTGTTGTCGGGGTGGGCGAGTCGCGAGTGATCCATTGTGTACACTTCGGGTGGAGTTGTGGGTTTTAAGTGATGTTGTAGTGTTTTGACACTCTCTAACATCAATGGTGGATTGGGTTCCATACCCCCCCCCCTTCTATAAAATATGATATAGTAACCACGAACGCTTAATTCTTGAAATCAACATTTTTCAACTTGTTGATTATGGTCATCAGACGTTGAAATTATGTTTCCAAACCAAAACTATGTTTCGAGACCAGGATTGTTGGCGTGATACTCGTCAACACAAAAAATATGACTAAATATGCCACATGGGAGTGGGCCTTGGATGTTAGAGATATGAAAGTAAAACAAAATGACAACGAACGAAAATCAACACAAAGGACGCAAGGATTTGACGTGGAAAGCGGGGATGCCACTCGGGGGCATCCCCAAGCTTAGTTGCTTGCTACTTATTTGAATATTATCTTGGGGTGCCTCGGGCATCCCCAAGCTTAGCCTTTTGCTAATCCTTATTCCTTCATCCATCGTAAGATCACCCAAAATTTGAAAACTTCAATCACAAAACTCCAACAAAACCTTCGTGAGATCCGTTAGTATAAGAAAGCAAACCACTACTATAACTACTGTTGCAAACCTATTCTTATTTTGTTTCTGCATTATATCTACTGTATTCCAACTTTTCTATGGCAAAACTCATCAAAGAAAACCATAGAATCATCAAAACAAGCACACAACGCAAAGAAAACAGAATCTGTCAAAAACAGAATAGTCTGTAGCAATCTGGATATTTCGAATACTTCTGTAACTCCAAAAATCTTGAGAAATTAGAAAAACCTGGGTAATTTGTATATTAAACTTCTGCAACAAGAATCAACTCAAAAGCATGTTTCTATGATTTATTAACACTATTTTAGTGAGTGCATAAGTTCTTGTATCAGCAAGATCAAATCAAGTTTCACCCAAATCAACCCAAAGGCCTTGCTTGGCACAAACACTAATTAAAACACAAAAAACACACTCATAACAGTAGCATAATTGTGCTAATACGCAAGAACATAAAGCAAAAAGGCAAAAATAAATTTTATTCATTGGGTTGCCTCCCAACAAGAGCTATCATTTTAGGCCCCTAGCTAGGCATAACGCGTAGGATCTAAGTTCTGTCATCCCTATCCATGTTTTCCTTGGAGGTATTTGGGGAACGTGGTAATTTCAAAAAAATTCCTACGATCATGCAAGATCTATCTATGTGATGCATAGCAACGAGAGAGGAGAGTGTGTCCACGTACCCTCGTAGACCGAAAGCGAAAGCGTTATGACAACACGGTTGATGTAGTCGTACATCTTCACGATCCGACCGATCTTAGCACCGAATGTACGGCACCTCCGCGATCAGCACACGTTCAGCTCGGGGACGTCCCTCGTACTCTTGATTCAGTTGAGGCCGAGGGAGAGTTTCGTCAGCACGACGGCATGGTGACAGTGATGATGAAGTTACCGGCGCAGGGCTTCGCCTAAGCACTGCGACGATATGACCGAGGTGTGTAACTGTGGAGGGGGGCACCGCACACGGCTAAACAATGTCAAGTTGTGTGTCTATGGGGTGCCCCCTCCCCCGTATATAAAGGAGTGGAGGAGGGGGAGGGCCAGCCCTCTATGGCGCGCCCTGGAGGAGTCCTACTCCCACCGAGAGTAGGATTCCCTCCTTCCCTAGTTGGACTAGGAGAGAAGGAAGGGGGAGAGAGGGAGGAAGGAAAGCGGGGGCCGCCTCCCTACCCAATTCGGATTGGGCTTGGGGGGCAGGCCCTCCACCTGGCCGCCTCCTCCTCTCTCCCACTATGGCCCAATAAGGCCCATATACTTCCCGGGGGGTTCCGGTAACCTCCCGGTACTCCGGTATATGCCCGAACTCACCCGGAACCATTCCGATGTCCAAACATAGGCTTCCAATATATCAATCTTCATGTCTCAACCATTTTGAGACTCGTCGTCATGTCCATGATCATGTCCGGGAATCTGAACTACCTTCGGTACAACAAAACACATATACTCATAATACCAATCGTCATCGAACGTTAAGCGTGCGGACCCTACGGGTTCGAGAACTATGTAGACATGATCGAGACACGTCTCCAGTCAATAACCAATAGCGGAACCTGGATGCTCATATTGGTTCCTACATATTCTACGAAGATCTTTATCAGTCAAACCGCATAACAACATACGTTGTTCCCTTTGTCATCGGTATGTTACTTGCCCGAGATTCGATCGTCGGTATCTCAATACCTAGTTCAATCTCATTACCAACAAGTCTCTTTACTCATTCCGTAATACTTCATCCCGCAACTAACTAATTAGTCACAATGCTTGCAAGGCTTATAGTGATGAGTATTACCGAGAGGGCCCAGAGATACCTCTCTGAAACACGGAGTGACAAATCCTAATCTTGATCTATGCCAACCCAACAAACACCTTCGGAGACACCTGTAGAGCACCTTTATAATCACCCTTTTACGCTGTGACGTTTGGTAGCACACAAAGTGTTCCTTGGGTATTCGGGAGTTGCATAATCTCATAGTCTGAGGAACTTGTATAAGTCATGAAGAAAGCGGTAGCAATGAAACTAACACGATCATAATGCTAAGCTAACGGATGGGTCATGTCCACATCATTCTCCTAATGATGTGATCCCGTTCATCAAATGACAACACATGTCTATGGTTAGGAAACATAACCATCTTTGATTAACGAGCTAGTCAAGTAGAGGCATACTAGGGACTATAGGTTTTGTCTATGTATTCACACATGTACTAAGTTTCCAGTTATACAATTCTAGAATGAATAATAAACATTTATAATGAATTAAGGAAATAAATAATAACTTTATTATTGCCTCTAGGGCATATTTCCTTTAGTATTTGTGTCGGGAGGTTTTGTAAATAAAACATAAAACACATTATCCATGGAAACCTTAGCACTATCAAGTTCCTTTTTATCATAACCCCTTTGATTCCCGAGAGTGATCCAAGAATAATGTTGATTAACATCATTAAAAACTTGTTGGATCATATCTAAAACTGGGACTTGCTTTTTAAGATTCTCATCAAAGATTTGGTTATCTCCAAGCAAATGTCTCAAGGCATAATCACTATTATAAAGAATTTCATCATTCACGGGGTTTTTCATGATTCATGCCATAAAAATCAAAGATTTCCCTAGCTTCCCGTATTATGTAGTCAAATTCATTCATCAAAACAAGAGTGGCTAACGTTTTAGCTTTAGGATCCTTTATAACGGGCAACTCATAGAATAATCTTTGCAAGGTACGATGAGTACAAATACATCTAGTTTCAAGTTTCAAAACAAGTGCCAAAATAGCTTCCGCATAAGATTTAGTCCTTTTAAGTATAGGAATATCATCAAGACTTAATTTTCCAACACAATTGAAAAATTCTTGGATATGTCCTTTTCCCATAAAATTCTCTTGCCTAAAGACAAAAGTTTTGGCATCCAGATTACCCGTACGCTCCATTTTAGGAGTTAGGCCATGATCTGTTTTTGCCATACCAAAGTCACTCATGGTGACGAGTTCAAGCAAATAAGAGATCTGACGAGAAAACGGCGAACGAAAAAGAGGGCAAATAAAACGGCAAATTTTTGTGAAGTGGGGGAGAGGAAAACGAGAGGCAAATAGAAAATAATGTAAATTGTGAGGAGATGAGATTTGTGATTAGGATCCTAGTTGATGTTGAAGATTGTCCCCGGTAACAACGCCAGAAATTCCTATTGATGTCTGCTAGAACTACGTCGGTATTTCATCAAAGAGGAAGGGATGATGCAGTATAGCAACGGTAGGTATTTCCCTCAGTGATAAGACCAAGGTTATTGAAGCAATAGGAGAACCTCCTCACACCACGTAAACAGCACCTGCACACAAATAACAAATACTCGCAACCGGACGTGTTAAAGGGGTTGTCAATCCCTTTCGGGTACGGCGCCTCAAGATAGGCAAATAACATGAGGTAAAAGTGGTAGATAGGATAAATAGATCTCGGAACAAATAAATTGCAGCAAGGTATTTTTGTATTTTTGGTTTAATATAGATCTGAAAATAAATGCAAAGGAAAGTAGATCACAAAGGCAAATATGATGAGAAGAGACCCGGGGGCCGTAGGTTTCACTAGTGGCTTCTCTCGAGAAAAATAGCAAACGGTGGGAAAACAATTACTATTGGGCAATTGATAGAACTTCGAATAATCATGATGATATCCAGGAAATGATCATTATATAGGCATCACGTCCAAGATTAGTAAACAGACTCCTGCCTGCATCTACTACTATTACTCCACACATCGACCGCTATCCAACATGCATCTAGTGTATTAAGTTCATGGAGGAACAGAGTAATGCAATAAGAACGATGACATGATGTAGACAAGATCTTTTTGTGTAGAAATAGACCCCATCTTATTATCCTTAGTAGCAATGATACATACGTGTTGTTTCCCTTTCTGTCACTGGGATCAAGCACCGTAAGATCGAACCCACCACAAAGCACCTCTTCCCGTTGCAAGATAAATAAATCAAGTTGGCCAAACAAAACCCAAATATCGGAGAAGAAATACGAGGTATCAGCAATCATGCATATAAGAGATCAAAGAAGACGCAAATAACTTTCATGGATAATAACATAGATCTGATCATAAACTCAAAGTTCATCGGATCCCAATAAACACACCGCAAAAAGGCTTATATCATATGGATCTCCAAGAGACCATTGTATTGATAATCAAGAGAGAGAGAGAGAGAGAGAGAGAGAGGAAGCCATCTAGCTACTAACTACGGACCCTAAGGTCTACAAAGAACTACTCACGCATCATCGTAGAGGCACCAATGGAAGTGGTGAACCCCTGTGTGATGGTGTCTAGATTGGATCTGGTGTTTCTGGACTCTGCGGCGGATGGAATTGATTTTTGTTGACTGCCCTAGGGTTTATGGAATATTGGGGTATTTATAGAGCAAAGAGGCGGTTCAGGGGGCACCCGAGGTGGGCACAACCCACCTGGGCACGCATGCTACGTCTTGAGCTTGCGTTGGTTTTCCTTGAAGAGGAAAGGGTGATGCAGCAATAGTAGCATAAGTATTTCCCTCAGTTTTTGAGAACCAAGGTATCAATCCAGTAGGAGGCTCCTCAAAAGTCCCACACACCTACACAAACAAACAAAGAACTCGCAACCAACGCAATAAAGGGGTTGTCAATCCCTTCACGGCCACTTGCGAAAGTGAGATCTGATAGAGATAGTATGATAAGATAAATATATTTTTGGTATTTTATAATATAGATGCAAAAAGTAAAGATGCAAATAAAAGTAGATTGAAAGCTTATATGATAAAAGATAGACCCGGGGGCCATAGGTTTCACTAGTGGCTTCTCTCAAGATAGCATAAGTATTACGGTGGGTGAACAAATTACTGTCGAGCAATTGATAGAAAAGCAAATAATTATGAGATTATCTAGGCATGATCATGTATATAGGCATCACGTCCGTGACAAGTAGACCGACTCCTGCCTGCAACTACTACTATTACTCCACATATCGACCGACTCCTGCCTGCATCTAGAGTATTAAGTTCATAAAGAACAGAGTAACGCATTAAGAAAGATGACATGATGTAGATGGATAAACTCAAGCAATATGATATAAACCCCATCCTTTTATCCTCGATGGCAACAATACAATACGTGCCTTGCTGCCCCCGCTGTCACTGGGAAAGGACACCGCAAGATTGAACCCAAAGCTAAGCACTTATCCCATGGCAAGAAAGATCAATCTAGTAGGCCAAACCAAACTGATAATTCGAAGAGACTTGCAAAGATAACTCAATCATACATAAAAGAATTCAGAGGAGATTCAAATATTTCTCATAGATAAACTTGATCATAAACCCACAATTCATTGGATCTCGACAAACACACCGCAAAAAGAGTTTACATCGAATAGATCTCCACAAGAGAGGGGGAGAACATTGTATTGAGATCCAAAAAGAGAGAAGAAGCCATCTAGCTAATAACTATGGACCCGAAGGTCTATGGTAAACTACTCACAACTCATCGGAGGGGCTATGGTGTTGATGTAGAAGCCCTTCGTGGTCGATCCCCCCTCCGGCGGAGCACCGGCGAAGGCTCCAAGATGGGATCTCACGGATACAGAAGGTTACGGTGGTGGAAATTGTGTTTCGTTGACTCCCTGGATGTTTTCGGGGTACGTAGGCTTATATAGGAGGAAGAAGTACGTCGGTGGCCGCCCGAGGGGCCCACAAGACAGGGGGCGCGCCCAGAGGGGGTGGGTGTGCCCTCCTATCTCGTGGCCGCCTTGGCTGCTTCTTGACTTGCACTCCAAGTCCTCTGGATCACGTTCGTTCCAAAAATCACACTCCCGAAGGTTTCATTCCGTTTGGACTCCGTTTGGTATTCCTTTTCTTCAAAATATTGAAATAGGCAAAAAAACAGCAATACAGGCTGGGCCTCCGGTTAGTAGGTTAGTCCCAAAAATGATATAAATGTGTAAAATAAAGCCCATAAACATCCAAAAGGGGTAATATAATAGCATGGTACAATCAAGAATTATAGATACGTTGGAGACGTATCAAGCATCCCCAAGCTTAATTCCTGTTCGTCCTCGAGTAGGTAAATGATAAAAATAGAATTTTTTATGTGGAATGCTACCTAGCATAATTCTTAATGTAATTTCCTTTATTGTGGCATGAATGTTCAGATCCAAATGATTCAAGATAAAAGCTTATAAAACATAAAAATAATAATGCTTCGTAGTATACTAACAAATAATCATGTCCTATCAAAATAGCATAGCCAAAGAAAGCTTATCCCTACAAAATCATATAGTTAGGCCATGCTTCATTTTCATTACACAAAATACTCCCATCATGCACAACCCCGATGACGAGCCGAGCAATTGGTTCATACTTTTTAACACGCTTCAGCTTTTTCAACTCTTACGCAATACATGAGCGCAAGCCATGGACATAGCGCTATGGTGGTATAAGGTGGTGGTTGTGAGGACAAAAAGAGGGAGAAGATAGTCTCACATCAACTAGGCGTATCAACGGGCTATGGAGATGCCCATCAATAGATATCAATGTGAGTGAGTAGGGATTGCCATGCAACAGATGCACTAGAGCTATAAATATATGAAAGCTCAACAAAAGAAACTAAGTGGGTGTGCATCCAACTTGCTTGCTCATGAAGACCTAGGGCATTTTGAGGAAGCCCATCATTGGAATATACGAGCCAAGTTCTATAATGAAAAATTCCCACTTAGTATATGAAACTGACAACATAGGAGACTCTCTATCATGAAGATCATGGTGCTACTTTGAAGCACAAGTGTGGAAAAAGAGATAGTAGCATTGTCCCTTCTCTCTTTTTCTCTCATTTTATTTTTTTCTCTTTTCTTCTTTTTTTCTCTTTTTTTCTTTGGCCTTTCTTTTTTTCTTTTTGGCCTTTCTCCTTTTTTTTCTTTTTTTTTCTTTTTCTTTTTGTAAAGTCCGAAGTCTCATCCCGACTTGTGGGGGAATCATAGTCTTCATCATCCTTTCCTCACTGAGACAATGCTCTAATAATGAAGATCATCATACTTTTATTGATTTACAACTCAAGAATTACAACTCAAAGCTAAAACAAGATATGACTCTATATGAATGCCACCGGCGGTGTACCGGGATATGCAATGAATCAAGAGCGACATGTATGAAAATTATGAAGGTGGCCTTGCCACAAATACGATGTCAACTACATGATCATGCAAAGAGCAATATGACAATGATGGAACGTGTCATAATAAACGGAACGGTGGAATGTTGCATGGCAATATATCTCGGAATGGCTATGGAAATGCCATAATAGGTAGGTATGGTGGCTGTTTTCTGGAAGGTAAATATTGGGTGCATGATACCGGCGAAAGTTGCGTGGCATAATAGAGGCTAGCAAAGTGGAAGGGTGAGTGTGCGTATATCCATGGACTCACATTAGTCATAAAGGACTCATATACTTATTGCAAAAGTCTAATTAGCCCTCGAAGCAAAGTACTACTATGCATGCCCCTAGAGGGATGGATTGGTAGGAAAAGACCATCGCTCGTCCCCGACTGCCACTCATAAGGAAGACAATCAAAAGAGCACCTCATGCAACAAATTTGTCACACAACTTTTACCATACGTGCATGCTACGGGACTTGCCAACTTCAACAAAAGTATTTCTCAATTTCATAATTACCCACTAGCATGACCCTAACATTACTACCTTTATATCTCAAAACAATTATCAAGCATCAAATTGATCATAGCATCCAATTCACTTCCTATGATAGTTTTTATTATACCCAACTTGGATGCTCATCATTCTAGGACCAAATTTGTAACCATAGCAAATACCACGCTGTTCTAAAAGACTCTCAAAATAATATAAGTGAAGCATGAGAGACTAGCAATTTCTTCAAAATTAAGCCACCGCCGTGCTCTAAAAGATATAAGTGAAGCACTAGAGCAAAAACTATCAAGCTCAAAAGATGTAAGTGAAGCACATAGAGTATCCTAGCAAATTCTAATCAAGTGGGCTTCTCCCAAAAGGTGTGTACAGCAAGGATGATCGTGGTAAACTAAAAAGCAAAGACTAATATAATACACGACGCTCCAAGCAAAACACATATCATGTGGCAAATAAAAATATAGCTCCAAGTAAAGTTACCAATGAACAAAGACGAAAGAGGGGATGCCTTACCGGGGCATCCCCAAGCTTAGGCTTTTGGCTATTCTTGAATATCTTGGGGTGACTTGGGAATCCCCAAGCTTAGGCTCTTGCCACTTGTCGGTGTCAAAACCGACGGATCTCGGGTAGGAGGTCCCGAACTGTGCGTCTAGGCGGATGGTAACAGGAGACAAGGGACACGATGTTTTTACCCAGGTTCGGGTCCTCTCGATGGAGGTAAAACCCTACTCCTGCTTGATTGATATTGATGATATGGGTAGTACAAGAGTAGATCTACGATGAGATCAGAGAGGCTAAACCCTAGAAGCTAGCCTATGGTATGATTGTTGTTCGTCCTACGGACTAAAACCCTCCGGTTTATATAGGCACCGAAGAGGGTTAGGGTTACACAGAGTCGGTTACAATGGTAGGAGATCCACATATCTGTATCGCCAAGCTTGCCTTCCACGCCAAGGAAAGTCCCATCCGGACATGGGACGAAGTCTTCAATCTTGTATCTTCATAGTCCAGGAGTCCGGCCGAAGATGATAGTTAGGCTATCCGAACACCCCCTAGTCCGGGACTCCCTCAGTAGCCCCCGAACCAGGCTTCAATGACGATAAGTCCGGCGCGTTGTCTTTGGCATTGCATGGCGGGTTCTTCTCCAAATCCTGTGTACCTGTCGAATAGTGTCCGGCTTCTTGTAAGTATTGCGCTCCTCGGCTTCCACGCCCAATAATGGCCATCTTCCACGTGTCGAACGAATGCGAAAAGCCGGGGTATTTTTACATTTACCCCCCTAGCTGCGCAGATGAGCTGCCTATAAAAGAGACAAGGATCTAGATCCGAATCACACCATCCTCC
This sequence comes from Triticum timopheevii, assembly GCA_963921465.1. Lineage (NCBI taxonomy): Eukaryota > Viridiplantae > Streptophyta > Magnoliopsida > Poales > Poaceae > Triticum > Triticum timopheevii. The sequence goes on along the minus strand of OY997266.1, from coordinate 471,634,369 downwards.
CTTCGCGAGCATTCATCAGAGCGCATTTGACAAAAATCCATTCCATCATGGACAGTCGACGCGGCTCCTCCTCTCGCCCTCCCAGCCCTCATCCTGGAGATTGGGAGAGATACTCCGTCCCGCACAGTGAGCTAGTGGCGCTCCAGACCAAGGGATTTCTTCCCCCAACCTTCATGGTTCAGGTTCGAGCCGGACTCGCCACCTATAAGGGCGGAAAGCAAGCGGAGAGCGTCCCCAGCCCCTCCAAAGGAGAGCGGGTATGCCTTGTCTCTTATTTGATAAGAGGGCTCGGATTTCCAATTCATCCGTTTCTCCGGGGGCTCCTGGAGTTCTATGGCCTCCAGTTGCACAACCTTACGCCTGCCTCCGTTTTACATATCACGGGCTTCGTGGCCCTTTGCGAGCTATTTTTGGGCATCGAGCCTCATTTTGCGCTATGGAAGAAGTTGTTCTGCCTTGTGCCCCGTTCTCAAGAGGGGTCGATATATCAAGTGGGCGGAGCCGAACTATGGCGCATCGCCGGGACCGGATATCTATCCGGAACCCCGAAGAAGGCGTCCATAGAAGATGTCCCCCTGCCGGACCCTCTTCGGGTCGGCCTCCCTGAGTTTAATAACGCTCCTTTGAAGAAACGCCTAAGCTGGCGTCCATGGAGCCCTCAGAGGGAAAACGACAGGGACGTCATTTACCTGATGAACCGGATAAGGTTGTTAGCTCATTCCGGACTGATCATGATCGAGGTCATGGCCATATGCATTATGCGGGGGGTGCAGCTGCTCTAGTATAGAGGCCACCCCATGTGGGATTTCAACAGGGAGGATGATGCCACCCGCTGCGGCCGTAAGGGGTCGGGATCGGTCGCCGATCTGACGAAGATCTTGTCCGCATTGTACAAGGGAGAAGAGGAGGAATTCCTCCACATCAATCCGTAGGGCGGATTTTCTATGAACAATCCTCCAAGCTGGATAAGCGGACATTCATTTTTGCCTATCTGATCCGTACTCCCATAGTCAAGTATCTCATTTTGTGATTTTGGCGCAGGAACTGCGCCGGGCCGTAAAGGATATAAACAGCCCGCCTCCACAACCCGAGGATCCAGAACGGTTCCTCGATCTGACCTCCCAAGAGGATCCGGACATATCGGTGGAGCTGATCAACGGGGTTTTCCATCAACTGAGCATCGATAATGCCTTGGTCGCCATCACGGCCGATTACCCCGGAATACTTCCCGCCTCGCAGGTAACTGAGACTGAAGTCCTGATAGTTTGAAAATGACCCATCCATGCGTGTTATTGATCACCGTATACCGATGGTGTTTCGCAGGGGGGCACCCTTGAGGCGGAAGGCCGAGCCCGCGGCGGCTGGCCAACAAGGGGCAGCACGACCTAGTAGGCTAAGAAGAAGTGCAGTCCGGATCGGAACTCCGGCGCAACGGTATGGCACGTCACCTTACTCCCCGGATTTATTCCCGGGAGGCATACTAACGCTCATGCCTTTTCAGGAAGAAGAGCGCTCGCCGGACTGTATCCGGAGAGGTTGCCAATCAGTCCTCCGCTTGCCAGGCTCAAAAGCCAGGTCCAGAAGCGGAGGCGAACACGGGGCGTGCGTCGGATGTTCCTCCAACAGAGGATGCCGACAGGTTATCTGCCACCAATTCCGAGGTGGAGAGTGCCATGAATCACAGGCGCCGCCGGACAGGTCTTCGTGACGCGTGTTTCTCCCCAGAGGCATTGGATGCCTTTAATTCGGGAGATGCGCACCTCCGTGCCGCTCAAAATGGTCTAGCCAGAGCCACGGAGCAGTATGTAAAAGACATACGGGTGAGAAGATTTGACAGTTATATATGCCAGTAGCCCCCGAGACTTGAAATAGTTAGAATAACTGATTTAAGGATCATTTGTTGTGCAGGGTCTTACCGAAAAGAATACCCAACTGTCCCAGGAGCTGGAGGAGTGCAAAGCCCAACTTGAGGCTGCACTAGCCGCAGCGGGGGAAGCCAAAGAGACCCCCTCTAGTAATATATGCTTCAAAAGACAAGTAATTTGTGAAGTGCGGCGTGTGTATAAGTCTGACAATAATATTGCAGATGGCGCCAGGATAGATCCGGACAAGCAACAGCTCATGCGCCGGTTAAAGGCCGGCGAGAATGCGCTTACAAGGGTGAGGCAGGAGAAAAATAATCTCCAAGATGCCAACACCTAGCTGGGTGAGGAACTAAAGGATGTTCGTGCCCAGCTATCTTACTCCGTTAAGGAGAATCAGCAGCTTCGACACGGCATTTTTAGTAAGTGCTTGAACAAACTTTGAAAAATAGTTCGGCGAGGAAGTCGTCTAACAGAGTTATGTCTGTAGGTATGCTCACAGGCCGTCCTACAGAGGAGATGCCCGGTTCTATGGGTGACCTTCTTCCCGAGCTCTTGCAACTGCATGAACGAGTTCGGCAGGTGATGAAAGGCGTCGCCCAGGCCTTGTGGCAATCTGTCTCCCTGCCCGAAAGCCTTGGAGAGCTTGCAGAGAGGCTTCAGGGAGCGCGGTAGCGCTTCCGCTTATGGAAGATATCGGCCTGCCGTCAAGGCGCCAGGGAGGCCTGGGCCATGGTGAAGACGCGGTACACGAAGGCTGACCCAAACCACATGGCCGAGGTCGGACCTACGGGGCCCGATGGGAAGGAGATCCCTGTGAGCTTAGTGTACGGCCAAGTAGAATTGGCCGCAAACTATTCCCAACAGGACTGTAAACTAGACAGCCTGCTGGATGGCATTGAAGAGGAATATGCCCAGTCAAGTTGACTATGTAATTTAAGATGACATGTAAAATGCCTTCTAACCGGATTGTAGATCGTTTGTCATAGCGGACCTTTTCGCTTCAACCTCGGGACCCAATAGTTTGGAGTGTGTCCGAATACCCTCACGGTTATATAAGAACCGGGGCATGTGTGGAGACCAGGCGTAGGGGTCATTAGTGCTTTATCAGAGAAGTGCCAAACTAGTTATGTTATATTACATGGTTAGTAAGAAACATCTTCCAGGGAGAATAGTTCCGTTAGGGGTTCCTTTCCCTGGGAGGCATGCCCTAAAGTGCATGTCCAGACTGTGAAAAAAGCAGAAAAACATCTGGGGGCAGATGAATAAATATGTAAGAAATCGTCTTTTAGTTCACCGACCGAATATTTCCTTAAGAACGCTAGCTTTCGGCTTCACCCAGTCTGAGGTACACATCCGGCTGACCCGGCAGTAACAATCGCAGAGGTGCTCCCTTTACCGCCTAGCCGAACAATCAGGAACGTAGGGGTAAGCACAGGAGCCAGGCAACCCAGCTTGGCCAAAACTTAAGTCATATCGATGCATATAATGGTGAATAAAAGGTACATGCGGAAGTGTGACACATGTGTTGGGCATGAAGCCCGTATAAATAAGCTTCTGTTAAAGAAGCCCCCAGGTACAATGAGCGCGCATAGTGCGTCAAGTGTGTGCGAACAATGCGCGAACAAGCTTTCAAAGGTTGTAATAGGAAAGGGGGGAGAAGGAGAGAAACAAAAGACAGCTAATATGTAAAATATAGATGGAGGAAGGAGACAAACTCAGAGTCTGGCGCTAGGCGTAGAATCTTCGGAGACGGGCTGCGTTCGATGGGTTCGGCTCGAGTCGGTTGTCCGATGCATCTCGCAGACGGTACGCTCCACCGGTCAGGACTTGGTCGATGATAAAGGGACCTTCCCATTTGGGCTTGAGTTTATCCTTTTTCTTGTCCGGCAAGCGTAGAACTAACTCGCCAACGTTGTATGTTTTGGCCCGTACTTCTCTGCTTTGATATCTTCGAGCTTGCTGTTGATAGAATGCGGAACGGGCTTTTGCCACATCACGCTCCTCCTCCAATGCGTCCAAACTGTCCTGCCGATCGAGCTCGGCTTCTCTTTCTTCGTACATGCGCACGCGAGGTGAGTCATGGATTATGTCACAGGGCAGAACTGCCTCTGTGCCGTATACCATAAAGAATGGTGTAAATTCGATGGTGCAATTTGGAGTGGTCCGCAGCCCCCAGAGTACGGAGTCGAGCTCCTCTACCCAGTGCGTGTTAGATTCCTTAAGGGACCGCACTAATCGGGGTTTGATGCCGCTCATGATTAGACCATTTGCTCGCTCGACTTGACCATTAGTTTGAGGGTGATAGACTGAAGCATAGTCGAGTTTGATGCCCATGTTTTTGCACCAGAGTTTAACCTCGTCGGCCGTAAAATTCGTGCCGTTGTCAGTGATGATGCTATGGGGGACGCCGTAACGGTACGACCCCTGATATGAAGTCTATCACCGGTCCGGATTCGGCCGTCTTGACAGGCTTGGCCTCTATCCATTTGGTGAACTTATCCACCATGACCAGTAGGTATCTTTGCTTGTGGGTTCCTCCTTTAAGGGGTCCAACCATGTCAAGCCCCCAGACCGCAAAGGGCCAGGTTATGGTATAGTTTTGAGGGCGGTGGGTGGCATGTGGCTTTGATTATCAAAGAGCTAGCAACCGACGCATCGTTGGACTAAGTCCTGAGCATCTGCCCGGGCCATCGGCCAATAAAATCCTGTACGGAAGGCCTTGCCTACCAGGGCCCGGGCTGCGGCGTGGTGCCTGCCGAGTCCGGCATGAATTTCAGCCAGAAGGTTCCGCCCTTCCTCTTCAGAGATACACCTTTGAAGGACTCCGGTTGTGCTTTTCTTGTAAAGCTCTCCCTCATGGACCTTATAGGCTTTAGATCGCCACACTTTGCAGCAGGCCTCGTTTTGGTCCTCGGGAAGTTCCTGCCTGGTTAGGTAGGCTAGGAATGGTTCCATCCACAGGGCAATGACTGCCATTATTACGTGGGCTGAGGATGTTACCTCGTCGGCAGAACCGCCGATTGTGTCAGAATGTTCGGTGTTGGGCAGTGCGGTTGGGTCCGGGTTATTATTTCCGGATTCCCCCTCCCATAGTACGGATGGCTTAAACAACCTTTCTAGGAAGATGTTGGGAGGGACGGCCTCGCGCTTTGCGCCAATGCGTGCCAATATGTCTGCTGCCTGGTTGTTATCCCGGGCTATATGGTGAAATTCGAGCCCCTCAAACCGAGCTGACATTTTTAGGACGACGCTGCGATAAGCTGCCATTTTCAGATCCTTGGCATCGAAGTCTCCATTTATTTGGGATATCGCAAGGTTCGAATCCCCGTGCACCTCTAAGCGTTGAATGCCCATGGAGACTGCCATCCGGAGGCCATGTAGAAGGGCCTCGTATTCGGCTGCGTTGTTGGAGTCCGTATACATTATCTGGAGTACATATTGAACCGTATCTCTGGTTGGGGACGTCAGGACGATGCCAGCCCCCAGACCAGCCAACATTTTGGAGCCGTCGAAGTGCATGATCCAGTTGGAATATGCGCAGTACTCTTTAGGGAGTTCGACTTCAGTCCATTCGGCGATGAAGTCGGCCAAAACTTGCGACTTAATAGCTCACCGTGGCTTATACGTTATGTCGAACGGGAGGAGCTTAATGGCCCATTTGGCAATCTGGCCCGTTGCGTCGCGGTTGTTTATAATGTCATTAAGAGGTACTTCGGAGGCTACTGTTATGGAACACTCTTGAAAGTAGTGTCGCAGCTTCAGGGATGCCATGAACACCGCGTACGCTATCTTCTGAGAATGCGGGTACCGTGACTTGCATGGAGTCAGGACAGTGGACACGTAGTAAACTGGTTTTTGAAGGGGGAACTTGTGTCCGTCCGTTTCTTGTTCGACAACGAGCACCGCGCTCACCACTTGATGAGTTGCCGCGGTATATAATAGCATTGGTTCGCCTATGTTGGGCGTGGCCAGGACCGGGTTTGTTGCCAATATGGATTTATTTCTTCGAGTACGGCCGTGGAGGCATCCGTCCACTCGAAGTGTTCGGTGTGTCGGAGGAGGCGATAAAGGGGTAATGCCTTTTCTCCTAAACGGGAGATAAAGCGGCTTAAAGCCGCCACGCACCCCGTCAATTTTTGTATTTGTTTGAGGTCCTTTGGGATATCCAATTGTGACAGGGCTCGGATCTTGGCTAGGTTTGCTTCAATTCCTCTACCGGATACAATGAAGCCCAAGAGTTTTCCGGCTGGTACACCGAAAACACATTTTTCCGGGTTAAGCTTAATGTCATATGTTCGGAGATTATCGAACGTGAGCCTCAAGTCGTCTACTAGAGTTTCGACGTGCTTGGTTTTGACGACCACATCGTCTACGCATGCCTCCACTGTTTTGCCGATCTGGTTTGCCAGACATGTCTGAATCATGCGCTTATATGTTGCGCCGGCGTTTTTGAGACCAAAGGGAATTGTGTTGAAGCAGAATGGGCCGTATGGGGTGATGAATGCCGTTGTGGCCTGGTCGGGCTCTGCCATCTTAATTTGGCGGTAGCCGGAGTATGCGTTGAGGAAACACAATGAATCGTGTCCTGCGGTAGTGTGGATAATTTGATCGATGCGGGGAGGGAGAAGGGATCCTTTGGGCAAGCCTTGTTGAGGTCTTTAAAATTGACGCATAGGCGCCAGGATTTGTCCTTCTTTGATGAATCCGGCCTCCAATAATTTGGCTAGTTCCTCTCACATGGCCTGTCTTTTGGGTTCGGAGAAATGCCGAAGAGCCTGTTTGACTGGTTTGAATCCTTTTATGATGTTTAGGCTGTGCTCGGCCAGCCGGCGTGGGATTCCTGGCATGTCTGAAGGGTGCCAGGCAAAGATGTCCCAGTTTTCGCGTAGGAATTCTCGTAGTGCGGCGTCTACATCAGGGTTTAATTGTGCCCCAATGGAGGCCGTTTTTGTAGGGTCCGTTGGATGGACTTGGAATTTGACTATTTTGTCCGCTGGTTTAAAGGAAGTGGACTTGGATCTCTTATCGAGTATCACATCGTCCTTATTCACCGTGGAGCGCAGCATAGTGAGTTCCTCGGCCGCTAGGGCTTCGGATAGTGCCTCCAGGGCTAGTGCGGCTGTCTTATTTTCGGTGCGGAGTGCTATGTCCGGGTCACTAGCAAGAGTGATGATTCCGTTGGGCCCGGGCATTTTGAGCTTCATGTACCCGTAATGGGGTATAACTTGAAAAATTGTGAACGCCTCTCGCCCTAGTAGAGAGTGATATCCGCTGCTGAACGGGGCCACTTGGAACGTGACCTCCTCGGACCTGTAGTTATCCGGCGTGCCGAACACCACATCCAGTGTGATTTTTCCTGTACAACATGCTTCCCGGCTGGGGATTATTCCTCTAAAGGTTGTGCTGCTTCGCTGAATGCGGCTCCAGTCTATTTCCATTTTTCGGAGGGTTTGCTCGTAAATGAGGTTCAATCCGCTGCCACCGTCCATGAGTACCTTGGTAAGGCGAAAGCCGTCCACTATTGGACTGAGGACCAATGCGGCTGGTGCTCGGGCTATTCGGAATTTAGGTTCGTCACTGGTATTAAAAGTAATAGCCGTGTCACTCCATGGGTTTATTGTTGCTACTTGGTAGACTTTGGCAAGGCTGCGGAGTGTTCGTTTCTGCTTATTATTTGATGTGAAAGTCTCGCAGACTGTTAATATCGTATTGGTATCCTTGGGCTGGTATTCTGGAGTTAGAAGCTCTTCGCCACTTTTGGCCACCTGCCGTTGTATCCAACATGCTCTAAGGCTATCAGTTGGAGTCGAACCCTCTGTATTATGAATTTTGCAGGGTCCATTGAGCCATCCTTCTAGTGCAGTTCCATGCCCTATAGAGGGTTTTTGCTTTTTGGTGTTTAACCCAGGTGCCTGGCGATAATGCACCCTTTTATTTCGGACTGGGATTGTATTCAGGGCCGGATTATCCCAAAAATTTATTTCGGTTTTCTAGGCCCTTTCCATTGCGCAGTACTTTCGTACTATGGACACTAAGTCGGCGAAGCATGTGATTTCGCGACGACTTACGGCATTGAGGATTCCCTTGTCCGTGCAATTATTGCAGAAGAATGAAATCGCGTCCTCCTCACGACAATCCTTTATCCTGTTTATGACCAGGAGGAATCTGGCCCAGTAACGGTGTACTGTTTCTACGGGCGACTCCCAGGGTGGCGATGCGATCCAAGAGCTCGTTTAAGGAAGAGAGCTCCATCGGATCTAACTGCTTGGCGAGTTCCGAGTTAACGTGAAGATTGCTATCAATGACTCGAGAAGTCATCACCGGCGCGGCGGCCGAACAGGCGGTCACAAGGAAACCGCCTATCCGGAGAGTTTGGCCGATAGCCAAAGCTCCTTTAGCCACAGTGCCGTCTTTAAAGACGGGATGGGGCATCCTTCCTGATGGCGACGACACAGAGAAACTCTCAATGAAAGCACCAATGTCGGTGTCAAAACCGGCGGATCTCGGGTAGGGGGTCCCGAACTATGCGTTTAGGCGGATGGTAACAGGAGACAAGGGACACGATGTTTTTACCCAGGTTCGGGCCCTCTCGATGGTGGTAAAACCCTACTCCTGCTTGATTGATATTGATGATATGGGTAGTACAAGAGTAGATCTACCACGAGATCAGAGAGGCTAAACCCTAGAAGCTAGCCTATGGTATGATTGTTGTTCGTCCTATGGACTAAAACCCTCCGGTTTATATAGGCACCAAAGAGGGTTAGGGTTACACAGAGTCGGTTACAATGGTAGGAGATTCACATATCCGTATCGCCAAGCTTGCCTTCCACGCCAAGGAAAGTCCCATCCGGACACGGGACGAAGTCTTCAATCTTGTACCTTCATAGTCCAGGAGTCCGGCCGAAGATGATAGTTCGGCTATCCGGACACCCCCTAGTCCGGGACTCCCTCACCACTCCTTATTCCATAGTCCATCAAAGCTTTACCCAAAACTTGAAAACTTCACAACACAAAACTCAACAGGAAATCTTATAAGCTCCGTTAGTGAAACAAAACAAAACCACCACATAAGTTACTGTAATGAACTCATTTTTTATTTATTTTGGTGTTAAACCTACTGTATTCCAACTTCTCTATGGTTTATAAACTATTTTACTAGCCATAGATGCATCAAAATAAGCAAACAACACACGAAAAATAGAATCTGTCAAAAACAGAACAGTATGTAGCAATCTGTAACTAACGCAAACATATGGAACTCTAAAAATCCTACCAAAATAGGAAGTCCTGGACAATTTATCTATTGATCAGCAGCAAAAAGAATCAACACAAAATATCGTTTCTGTGATTTAACAAAACTAATTTCGTGCATGCAAAGTTTCTGTTTTTCAGCAGAATCAAATCAACTATCATCATAGGTTATCCTATAGGTTCTACTTGGCACAAACACTAATTAAAAGATAAAAACACATCTAAACAGAAGGTAGATGCAAAATTTATTACTAAACAGAAACAAAAATAAAAACACAAATAAAATTGGGTTGCCTCCCAACTAGCGCTATTGTTTAATGCCCCTAGTTAGGCATAAAAGCGAAGATAGATCTAAGTAGTGCCATCTTTGACACTCAATTCATAAGTAGCTCGCATGATAGATTCATAAGGTAATTTGACTTTCTTTCTTGGAACCTAATATTCCCTTCCTTCATATCAATAATCGCACCACTCGTTCTAAGAAAAGGTCTACGAAGAATAATAGAGCAAGAAAGATTGCAATCTATATCAAGAACGATAAAATCTACGGGCACCAAATTTCTATTTGCAACAATGAGAACATCATTGATCCTTCCCATTGGCTTTTTAATGGTGGAATCCGCAAGGTGCAAATTTAAAGAGCAATCATCAAGATCATGTAAACCTAGAATATCACATAAAGTTTTCGGAATCGTGGAAACACTAGCACCCAAATCACAAAAAGGAAAACACTAATGATATTTAATTCTAATCTTTATAGTAGGTTCCCACTCATTATTAAGTTTTCTAGGTATAGAAACTTCCATATTAAGTTTTTCATCATAAGATTGCATCAAAGCATCAACAATATGTTTGGTAAAAGCTTTATTTTGACTATAAGCATGAGGAGAATTAACAACGGATTGCAACAAGGAAATACAACCTTCTAAAGAACAATTATCATAAACAAATTCCTTGAAATCCGAGATAGTGGGCTCAATACTATTTAAAGTCATGACCTCTCCAATCCCACTTTTACCAAATTTAGCATCAAGATCTAAAAACTCCGAATTCTTGGGACGCCTTCTAACTAAAGTTGACTCATCTCCAGTCCCATTATTATCAAGATTCATATTTCAAAACAAAGATCTAATAGGAGACACATCAATAACTTTAAGATCATCATCATTATTTTCTTTGAAACTAGAAGAACACGCTTTTACAAAGCAATCTTTCTTAGCATGCAATCTAGCGGTTCTTTCCTTGCACTCATCAATGGAAATTCTCATTGCTTTGAGAGACTCATTGATATCATGCTTAGGAGGAGAAGATCTAAGTTTAAGAGAATCAACATCAAGCGAAAGTCTATCAACGTTCCTAGCCAAATCATCAACTTTGAGCAATTTTTCTTCAAGCAAGGCACTAAAATTCTTTTGAGAAATCATAAATTCTTTCACACTATTCTCAAAATCAGAGGGCATCATATTAAAATTACCATAAGAATTATTGTAGGAATTTCCATAATTATTAGAGGAATTACTAGGGAACGTTCTCGAATTAAAGTTTCCTCTATAAGCATTGTTACCGAAACTCTTCCTACCAAAAAAATTCACATCCATAGATTCATTATTATTCTCAATCAAAGTAGACAAAGGCATATCATTGGGATCAAGAGGAGTATTTCTAGTAGCAAACAACTTCATAAGTTCATCCATCCTTCCACTCAAAACATTGATTTCTTCTATAGCATGCACCTTTTACTAGAAGATCTTTCGATGTGCCATTGAGAATAATTAGCCATAATATTATCAAGAAGTTTTGTAGCATCTCCTAACGTGATTTCCATAAACGTGCCTCCCGCGGCCGAATCTAAAAGATCTCTAGAAGCAAAGTTCAAACCGCAAAAAGAGTTTACATTGAATAGATCTCCACAAGAGAGGGGGAGAACATTGTATTGAGATCCAAAAAGAGAGAAGAAGCCATCTAGCTAATAACTATGGACCCGAAGGTCTATGGTAAACTACTCACAACTCATCGGAGGGGCTATGGTGTTGATGTAGAAGCCCTTCGTGGTCGATTCCCCCTCCGGTGGAGCGCCGGCGAAGGCTTCAAGATGGTATCTCACGGATACAGAAGGTTACGGTGGTGGAAATTGTGTTTCGTTGGCTCCCTGGATGTTTTCGGGGTACGTAGGCTTATATAGGAGGAAGAAGTACGTCGGTGGCCGCCCGAGGGGCCCACAAGACAGGGGGCGCGCCCAGAGGGGGTGGGCGCGCCCTCCTATCTCGTGGCCGCCTCGGCTGCTTCTTGACTTGCACTCCAAGTCCTCTGGATCACGCTCATTCCAAAAATCACGCTCCCGAAGGTTTCATTCCGTTTGGACTCCATTTGATATTCCTTTTCTTCGAAATACTAAAATAGGAAAAAAAATAGCAATACAGGCTGGGCCTCCAGTTAGGAGGTTAGTCCCAAAAATGATATAAATGTGTAAAATAAAGCCCATAAACATCCAAAAGGGGTAATATAATAGCATGGAACAATAAAAAATTATAGATACGTTGGAGACATATTAGCGCCTGGGTCCCCAGGCGCCCCCTGGTGGGTGATGCCCCCCTCGAGGCACCCCGAGGTGCTTTCCTGGCCCACTGGATGTCTTCTGGCCCAAAAAAATCCTCAAGAAGTTTTGCTACGTATGGACTCCGTTTGATATTGATTTCCTGCGTTGTAAAAAACATGCAAAAAATAGCAACTCGCACTGAGCACTATGTCAATAGGTTAGTGCCAAAAAATGATATAAAATGACTATAAAATGATTGTAAAACATCCAAGAATGATAATATAATAGCATGGAACAATAAAAAATTATAGATACGTTGGAGACGTATCACTGACGCAAGATCTATCCATGGAGATGCATAGCAACGAGAGGGGAGAGTGTGTCTACATACCCATCATAGACCATAAGTGGAAGCGTTTGTTAACGTGGTTGATGTAGTCGAACTTCTTTGCGATCCAACCGATCACGTATCGAACGTACGACACCTCCGTGTTCAGCACACGTTCAGCTCAGTGACGTCCTTGCCTTCTTGATCCAGCAAACCGACAAAGTAGTGGATGAGTTCAGGCAGCATGACGATGTGGTGACGATGATGGTGATGCTATCTCCGCAGGGCTTCGCTTAAGCACTATGAAAATATGACCGAGGGACTGAACTGTGGAAGGGGCGCCGCACATGACTAAGAGATTATCGTGGGTTTGTGTTGTGCCCCCTCCCATATATATATATAGGTGGGGGAGAGGGGAGAGGCCAAGAGGAGCCCCAAGTAGGACCGAATCCTACTTGAGCTCCTGCCCTTGGTCGCACCCCCTTCCATATGTTCTTCCGGGAGAAATGTAAGGGGGAGAGAAAGGAAGGGGGAGGCTGAATCCCCCCTTTCCTTTCCTCCCCTAGGCCGGCTGCCATAGGAGGGGCACACCAGCCCCTTGTGGCCTGGTGTGCTCCCCTCTTTTGGCCCATATGGCCCATATACTTCCCGGGGGTGCCCGAAACCCTTTTCGGTGATCCGATAACTACCAGGCCCACTCTGAAACTCTTCCAGAGTCCCAATATCATCATCCTATATATCAATCTTTACCTCCGGGCCATTCCGGAGCTCCTCTTCATGTTCGTGATCTCATATGGGACTCCGAACAACATTTGTTCACCAAATCATATTACTCATATAACACTATATCATCCACGAAAGTTAAGTGTGCAGACCCTACGGGTTTGAGAACTATGTAGACATGACCGACACACCTCTCTGGTCAATAAGCAATAGCGGAACCTAGATGCCCATATTGGCTCCTACATATTCTACGAAGATCTTTATCGGTCAAACCTTATGAGATCATACGTAATTCCCTTTGTCCATCAGTATGTTACTTGCCCGAGATTCGATCGTCGGTATCTTCATACCGAGTTCAATCTCGTTACCGGCAAGTCTCTTTACTTGTTCCGTAATACATCATCTTGCAACTAACTCCTTAGTCACTTTGCTTGCAAGGCTTCTTATAATTGTTATTACAGAGAGGGCCCAGAGATACCTCTCCGATACTCGGAGTGACAAATCCTAATCTCGATCTATGCCAACTCAAAAAACACCTTCTGAGATACCTGTAGAGCATCTTTATGATCACCCAGCTACGTTGTGAAGTTTGATAGAACACAAGGTATTCCTCCGGTATCTAGGAGTTGCATAATCTCATAGTCGAAGGAATATGTTTTGACATTAAGAAAGCAATAGCAATAAACTGAACGATCAATATGCTAAGCTAACAAATGGGTCTTGTCCATCACATCATTCTCCTAATGATGTGATCCCATTATCAAATGACAACACATGTCCACGGTTAGGAAACCTTAACCATCTTTGATCAACGAGCTAGTCTTGTAGAGGCTTACTAGGGACACAGTATTTGTTTATGTATTCACACACGTATTTAAGTTTCCGATCAATACAATTCTAGCATGACTAATAAACCTTTATCATGAATAAAGAAATATAAAATAAAAAATTTATTATTGCCTCTACGCATATTTCTTTCAGTCTCCTACTTGCACTAGAGTTGATAATCTAGATTACATTGTAAGGAATCTAACACCCATGGAGTCTTGGTGCTGATTGATAATACTCTATTTTGCATGATTTGAATGAAACTAACCCAGTGCTTTTTTCAGCAGAACTACCATGGTGTTGTTTTTGTGCAGAAATAAAAGTTCTCGGAATGGCACGAAACTTTTTAGAGAATTTGTATGGAATAAAAGAAAAATACTAGAGCCAAGAAACACCGGAGGGGGCCCGTGTGTGAGCACAACCCACCAGGGCGCCCCCCCTCCTAGGTTACCCAGGTGGGTTTTCCCCACCTGGTGGCCCCACAAACCCTGATTCCAACCCTATAAATTCATATTTTTTGGAGAAAAAAAATCAACGAGAAAGAATTATCGCGTTTCATGAGATGGAGCCGCCGCCACCTCCTGTTCTTCATCGGGAGGCCAGATCTAGAGTCCGTTTGGGGCTTTGGATAGGGGGATCTTCGATCTTCGTCATCACCAATCGTTCTCCATCACCAATTCCATGATACTCTCCACTGGTAGTGAGTAATTCCTTCGTAGGCTCGCTGGTCGGTGAGGAGTTGGATGAGATTCATCATGTAATTGAGTTAGTTTTGTTAGGGCTTCATCCCTAGTATCCATTATGTTCTGAGACTGATGTTGATATGACTTTGCCATGCTTAATGCTTGTCACTTTGGGCTCGGGTGCCATGATTTCAGATCTGAATCATTTATGTTATCACCATTATATCTATGTTCTAGATCCGATCTTGCAAGTTATATTCACCTATTACGTGTTATGATCTGTAAACCCCGGAGTGATAGTAGTCAGGATACTTTCCGGTAATGATCGTAGTTTGAGGAGTTCATGCATTCACTATGTGTTAATGATTTGTTCTGGTTCTCTATTAAAAGGAGGCCTTAATATCCCTTAGTTTCCAATTGGACCCCGCTTCCATGGGAGGGTAGGACAAAAGATGGCATGCAAGTTCTTTCCATAAGCACGTACGACTATTTACGGAATACATGCCTACATTATATTTATGAACTGGAGCTAGTGTCGTACCACGCTAGGTTATGATTGTTACATGATGAATATCATCCAACAAATTCACCGGTCCAATGCCTACGAATTTTCCATATTTTTCTTGCTAAGTTATTACCGCTGCTATTACTGTTACACTTGCTACAAAATCATTGCTATCATTGTTACCGTTACTATTACTAATCATATTGCTGCAGATAATAAATCTCCGGGTGTGGTTGAATTGACAACTCAGCTGCTAATACTTGCAAATATTTTTTGGCTCCCCTTGTGTTGAATCTATAAATTTGGGTTGAATACTCTATCCTCGAAAACTGTTGTGATCCCCTATACTTGTGGGTTATCAAGACATTGTTCTGGCACCATTGCCGGGGAGCATAGCTATATTTGTTGAGTCACTTGGGATTATTATCAAATTATCTCTATGAAGATTCTAAAGGATACTAAAACCAAGATCGTTCCCTCTAGGACGAGGGGAGGTAAGGAACTGCCATCACACTCTGCACTTGATTCACCTTCTATTTTGAGTAGACTTGCAACACCACCACATGTTATTAATCCTAATATGTTCAAGTCATTGATGATGCTACTTCTGCTATGAATGATACTCATGAGGATACTAGTACCTCGCTTGATGATAATGTGCCACTAGGTGAATTTCTTGATGAACAACTTGCTAGAACTATAGCTTTTGAGAATGCTGAAACTGATAAAATTATGAGAAAAGTATATTTTTCGTCCTCAACTCTTGGCATAATTTAGATTGGTCCTTCAACTTTAAAACCGGACAATTTGCACCACGAACTACTAAAACCGGACAAGTTTCATCCTTGGACTCGATTTTGACCGGTTTTCCTGCTGACTCACCCCGATTTTGACCGTGCTGACACAAATTCATGTACTTTTTTAAATACGCAACTTTTTTTCAAGTTCACGTATTTTTTCCAAATTCACATACTTTTTCCAAATCCGCGTAGTTTTTTGGGAATTTTTTTATCAATTTAGAAAATGTACACAAACTAGAATAAAAGTATGTGGATTTGAAAAATAAATACGTGAGCTTGAAAAATGTACACACTTTTGTAAAAATATACATGAATTATAAAAATTACACAATAATTACATGAACGGTATGTGAACAGTATGCATATAGCACGTGAATTATAAAAAGTATAAATTTACTTTATTCGTCAAACAGTACGCTAACTTGAAAACAATATGGGAATTTGAAAAAAAACGCGAACTTGGAAAAGTACGCAGATTATAAATAAGTACACACATTTAAGAAGAGTTCAGGGATTTGAAACAGTATGCCTATTTGAAAAAAATACGTGATTTGGAAACAATTACACGTTGAAAAAATTACACGAATTTCAAAAAAGTTTACGGATCTGAAAAAAGTGGTTTTAAATAAAGTACGCATATTTGGGAAAATAAACGGATATAAAAAAGTATGTGAATTTCAAAAATGTTCACAGATTTGGAAAATTACGTGAATTTGAGTCAGCACTGGTCAAACCGAGGGCGAGTGAGCACCAAAACGGGTCAAATCCGAGACCAAGGACGAACCTTGTCCGGTTTCAATAGTTCGGGATGCAAGTTGTCCGGTTTCAAAGTTGAGGGACAAAATCTAGACTGGCCAAGAGTTGAGGGACAAAAAGTATATTTTTCTCTAAAATTATTCAAAACTGATGAAGTACTTGAAATACCTATTAGACCTAATCCTCCTATATATGAATTGCCTAAGGTACCGGAAGGTTATGTTATGGATGAGGAGACAACTAGAGACTTTATTGCTTGCAATGATAGGGATGATCTTAAGAAATTATTATGCAAACTGAAAGAAAAATATTTGAATGCTAGAATGAAATGTGACCCTAAGTTTTCTACTTCACCTATCTTTTTTGATGATAAGGATTATGAATTCTCTGTCAACCCAGAGTTAATTACTTCAGTTGAATCTGATCCTTTCCATAGTTATGAAACTCAAACTGTTGTGGCACACCTTACTAAGTTGAATGACATAGCCACTCTTTTTGCTCATGATGAGAAAATTTGCTATTATTACATCCTCAAGTTATTTCCGTTCTCATTAAAGGGTGATGCTAAGACTTGGTATAATACTCTTGCTCCTGGTTGTGTGCGTAGTCCCCAGGATATGATTTACTACTTCACTGAAAAATATTTTCCTACTCATAAGAAACAAGATGCCTTACAGGAAATATTTAACTTTGTGCAAATTTGAAGAATAGAGTCTCCCGCAAGCTTGGGTGAGGCTTCTCCAATTGCTTAATGCTTTGCCTGATCATCCTCTTAAGAAAAATGAAATACTTGATATCTTCTATAATGTACTAACCGATGCTTCTAGGGACTTCCTAGATGGTTGTGTTGGTTGTGTTTTCAGGGAACGAACTGTTGAACAAGCTGAGGAACTATTGCATAACATATTGAAAAATTATGATGATTGGACTCTTCCCGAACCACCACCTAAACCCACTCCGAAGAAGAGGGGTATCTTATATCTCAGTCCTGAAGATATGCAAGAGGCAAAGAAATGTATGAAGGAAAAAGGTATGAAAGCTGAGGATGTAAAATTTTTACCTCCTATTGAGGAAATACATGGGCTTGATACACCACCACCAGCTAAGGTGGTAGAGGTAAATTCTTAAATGAAATTCAACGACAATGATAATCCTTATAATATGCATCCTAGTCAATGCCTTTATGAGTTTGATAATTACATTAGAAAAGAAGACCACTTCAATGCAAACATTATGAAACAATTGAAATACAACTCTGATATGATTGCTCGCTTGAGTGACTTGTTATTTAGAATCTCAAATGATGTTAGAGGTGTAGGAAAACATGCCTCTATGGTTCAAACATGCCTCAAGGTGAATTGCTTGATGAAATGAACAATAATATAAATGACTTTGTTGTTAGAGTAGCAACTAGAGGAGGTAAAATGACTCAGGAACCACTTTACCCCGAGGGACACCCAAAAATAATTGAACAAGACTCTCAAAGACTCAACACAAATGCACCTAGTACTTCTAAAAAGAAAAAGAAAAAGAAAAATGATAGGACTTTGCATGCCTCTAGTGAACCTGAAATAGAAAAACCTCCTGGAGCTAATAATGATGTTTCTATCTTTGATGCTGAAACTCAATCTGGTAATGAACACTCACCTTCTAATAATGAAAAAGATAATGATGAGGTTCATGAAGACACTCAAACAAATAATAAAGAACTGGACAATGATGTTGAAATAGAACCAGCTGTTGATCTTGATAACCCACAACCTAAGAATAAAAGATACGATAATTGAGACTTTGTTTCTAGAAAACATGGTAAGGAAAGAGAACCATGGGTTCAAAAACCTATGCCCTTTCCACCTAAATCAACTAAGAATAAGGATGATGAAGAATTTGAACGCTTTGCTGAAATGATTAGGCCAGTCTTTTTCGTACCCGCTTGATTGATATCTTAAAAATGGCCCCTTACGCGAAGTACATGGAAGACATAATCACCACTAAGAGAAAAACACCGGAAGCTAAAATCTCCACCATGCTTGCTAATTTTTCTTTTAATGATGGAGTACCTAAAAAACTTGGAGACCCGGGAATACCAACTATACCTTGCTCTATCAAAAGAAATGATGTGAAAACAACTTTGTGTAATGCCGGAGATGGTGTTAGTGTTATGCCTTTCTCGTTATATAAAAAGACTTGGTTTGAATAAACTCACACCTACTGAAATATCTTTGCAAATGGCTGACAAATCAACTGCCATACCTATCGGTATTTGTGAGGATGTGCCCATTGTTGTTGCAAATGTTACTATCTTAACAGACTTTGTTATACTTGAGATGCCCGAGGACAACAACATGTCGATTATCCTTGGTAGACCCTTTTTGAATACTGCAGGGGCTGTTATTGATTGCAATAAAATCAAGGTCACTTTTCATATCAATGGTAATGAGCATACAGTGCACTTTCCAAAGAAACAATTCCAAGTGAATGGTATTAATGTTATTGAAAAATCCCCGACAATCACTACTAAAAGTTTTCAACTACCTCTTCCTGCTGCCAAAAAGAAATATGAAATGCTTATTGTTGGGACATACATATCCCCGTTGAGGTAACTTAGTGTTTTACGAAAGTTCTTCTGTTTCATGCTAATCGAAGGTGGTTGTTAAAAACACTTGATCAACCTTATTAATGGATCATCTTTGAGAGGTATGAAGTTGATGAATTTAGAAGTCACTACTTTGTGTGCTTACTTTTATTTTCTATTTTTCTTAGTTAAATAAAATAAAATGCCATGTTTTATCTGTTTTCTGAATTTCCCGTGCAATAAAAAAATGACCCAAAATAAAAGTTCTCAGAATGCCAATAATATTTAATACGATTTTTTTCTGAATATTTCTGAATTTTTGATGCAAATAACACCAGAGGGGGGTGCACCAGGTGGGCAGAACCCACCTGGGTGCGCTAGCGGCCCCAGGCGCGCCCTGGTGGGTTGTGGTCCCCACGTGCCCCCTCACTTATCTCTTTAGCCCATGTCACCACCTACATCCTAAAAAAAATCACCATTGCTCTCTCTCTCTCATGTTCTTGCTCTCAAACCCGCGGATTTTGATCTCTTTGCTCGAAGCTTCATTTCCGGAACTATTTTGGGGGATTGCTACTTGGTATGTGACTCCTTCGTTGGTCCAATTAGTTTTTGCTTTAGTGGTTTATATTTTGAATAATTAGCTACTCTTGGTGCTGCTATAGATGAGCTTGCATGTTGAATTCTTAGAGTTCTAAGTAGTTTGAATGCTCGATATGGCCTCTATGCATCCCTATGAGTAGTTGCTATCAATCTTGTGAAGTTTTGTTAACAAAAAATTTGTGACCCAATTATTTTTAGAAAATTGTAGGCAAATTTGATGAACCTCTTTGGAAGGAGTTCTTCGAGGCGGAGGTCCTCGGAGGCATCTTCTAGTAGCAGCTCAGTTCCTCGATCTTATTTGAACCAAGTGCAAATTCTATACGGGATGCCGCCACCAAATCATGTATATGGTCATACGACGATTTCATGATCATGGCTGGTATTAAAGAAGAATTTGATCAATATATCCACAACGCCGAGCTCGGTCCCTACATCGAAGATAAGTGCAACCAACATCTCAGCCTCACTGAATCATTTACCGAAAAAATTAAATTCCATCCTTGTGAGTCTAGAGTGCCATTTAAACTGCATGACAATCCATTTACTATACCTTTAGAGGCATTTTCTAACTACTGCAAAATTCCATTTTGGGGTTCGCTGGACGAACCACCAAGATCTGAGTATGAGATATTCTTGACTAGCCTTTGCTATGGTGAGACTAGAGGAGTGATGCAAGGTGGAACAAAGAGCATTCACTTCCCCTCAATGCAATACTTTGCACTATTTAATGGGAAATGCATCGTAGGCAAACAAGATTGTAGTACACTTTGTGCTCCTGACTTGAGCCTCATACACACTGCTCTCACCGGTGTCAAATGTTATAACCTTGGAGCGATTGTTGCATGCAGGTTGCAACACAACGCTGGTAGTGGATTTTTTATATATATCAGAGAGCTAAAATATAAAACCAGGTGCTGTTATCATAGAGTTAGAATATATTACTTAAGTATTATAAATGGCGAGTGTGGAATAATGATGGGTTGGTGTGTGGAATTATCCTAGGCAATTGTTAACAAGACCGGTAATCACTATTGCAATTTCATATGAGGGAGAGGCATAAGCTAACATACTTTATCTTCTTGGATCATATGCACTTATGATTGGAACTCTAGCAAGCATGCGCAACAACTAAAGATCATTAAGGTAAAACCCAACCATAGCATTAACATATCAAGTCCCCTTTATCCCATACGCAACAACCCCCTTACTCGAGTTTATGCTTCTGTCACTCAAGCAACCCACTATAAGCGAATCATGAATGAATTGCAACACCCTACAGCGGGAATCCCTCACGCTTGCGCGACACGGAGGGCACAATAGGACAACACCAATATAAAACATACAACTCATACCAATGTAGATCATCAATCAACCCAAAGACAAAGGATATCTACTCAAAACATCATAGGATGCACTACAAAAAAAAGACACATCCGTGACATTTTGGGCCGAATGAATTTTTTTTGTCATACATATGACACTTCTATGACGATAATTGTCACAAAACCCGGTATCATCATAGATGTGGTGGGCTCCTACTTCTATGACAAAAAATCATGATAGAAAATGGGCTTTTCGTCCTGGGCGGGCCGGAGACGCAGCTGCATGATATTCTTTGGGCCGTCCATGATGGAAAAAACCGTGGTAGAAGCGAGGGGGAGGAATATTTCGGGGACTTGCCGATTACGGTGGGAGGTCGGGGGCCGAGCGATGCGCGTTTCTCTCGTACAAGTACACGCGTGTGTGCGAGGCGTTGGCTCTAACTGAACCCGAGCGAGGCGTTGGGCTGTAACTGAACCCGAGCTATTGCACTGCAGGCTACGTGTTACTGAACCCGAGCGATCGATCGATGGCTGTTAACCGAACCCGATCGAGCGATTCCTTCGCTACTGCTGCTAACTGAAGCCGATCGATGCTGCCTCTGGGATGAATAGTGAGCGTTGCGGGGGGGGGGGGGGGTGTTGGATGAACAGTGAGCGGTGGCGTTGCCTCCGGATGAACAGGACCCCGTGGTGTGGTGGAGGGCTAGATGAACAGTAGACGGTGGAGGGGTGCCCATGGAGGGGTGGTTGAACATGACCCCGTGGTGTGGAGGGCTGGATGAACAGTAGACGGTGGAGGGGTGCCCGTGGAGGGGTGGTTGAACAGTAGCCGGTGGAGTAGCGCACGGTGGAAGCTGGATGAACAGGAGCCCGTGGAGGCTGGAGGAGGTCGACGGTAGCCCGTGGAGGCTGGAGGAGGTCGACGGTGGAGATGAACAGTATCCCGTGGAGTCCCATTTTGCGGTACGCCACACCCTTTTGTTTCGACCGTAGGAGGTTCGTTTTGTCTGTTTTGCAGTACGCCACACCCCTCTCGATGAACAGGACCCTCTTTTCGATCGTAGGAGGTCCGTTTTCTCGATTTTGCGGTATGCCACACTCCTCCCGATCAACAGGACCCCGTTCCGAATGTAGGAGGTCCATTTTCCTCCATTGTGTGGTACGCCAGGCCTCGTTTCCATCGCCTGCTCCGTCCAAGCCCTCCCGATGAACACAACCACGCATTCCGTTCCGACCCATCCGGTTGGCACCCACGCGTTCCGTTGCCTCCCGATGAACACGACGCATTCTGTTGCCTCCCCATGAACATGACGCATTCCGTTGCCTCCCCAGAACACGACGACGACGCTGTTTCTCCGTTCCGACCCAGCCATGTACACGAGCCCTCGCCGTACGTATGCGCGAGTAGGCGTTTGAGACCCCGCCCATATGTACGTACGTGGACGTATTTTCTTTCTTGCACCCTGGCTGCTGTACGTACGTGTACATGCTACGTGCGTGCCTCTACTACGACACGTACGCGCCTCTACTACGACACGTGCGCGCCTCTACATCGACCAGTATATATGTACATACACGTTAGCGACCAGAATGACAATGCTACGTACGCTTCGACCAGGTGGGTCCCGACTGTCAGGCACTTCCTTGCCTGCGATGATATAGCTGGTGGGTCCCAGCAGTCAGGGGGGCGAATCATTTTGGTTTTTTTGCCCGGACGCACTTCCTTGCATGCGAAGATGTAGCTGGTGGGTCCCAGCAGTCAGGGGGCCGAATCGTTTTTTTGCCCGGACGCACTTCCTATTGTGCGAAGGTGTAGCTGGTGGGTCCCAGCAGTTAGGGGGGCGAATCATTTTTTTTGCCCGGACGAACTTCCTTGCGTGCGAAGATGTAGCTGGCGGGTCCCAGCACTCAGGGGGAAACATTTTTTTCGCGAAATACGGTGGCCCGTCTGGTGGGTCCCTCCTGTCAGGTGGAGGAATAATTATTTTCCGTGTAATAAGGAGGCACTTCCTTGCTGCGGCCATGGACCCAGCTGTCAGCCTCTCCACGTACAGTCCACGTCCGATGGAAGTCGTTCCTTGACCATGTTGACCACGCCGCACCGAGAGCACTAGGGCGGTGGACGACGACGAGGCCTAGGAAGGGGACAACATGGATCCGGGGAAGACGCGGCAGTGGAAGCCCGCGCAGAGAGGAGTACGAGGGTTCACTGGTTCGACTGCGGTGTGAGGCTGCCGTCGCCGTAGGGCCTGGCCAGTGGTGGGAATAGTAGGGGGCCGTGAGGCCTTCACGGCAGCACATCCGGCCATGGGAGGAAGGAGCATGCGGCACAACCGGCGCTGCTTTAGGCGGCTGGAGCAAGAAGACCAGATGTTGAAGAAGCACTACGGCCGTTGGATGGACATCGTACGGTCACTGGAGCTAGAATCGTTTATATTGACTGAGTTGACAAAGCCCTCCGTCCCCGTCAACTTAGTAGGCCCACAAGTCAACCTCCCACCAAGGTGGGTCCCAGCTAGCAGGGGGTATTCATTTTTTTGTGCGTAATAAGGAGGCACTTCCGGTGGGTCCGAGCTGACAGCAGGGGGAACATTTTTTTCACGAAATACGGTGGCCCGTCGGGTGGGTCCCAGCAGTCAGGGCAAACGTTTTTTTCGCGAAATACTAGTGGCCCGTCTGGTGAGTCCCTGCTGTCAGGTGGAGGAATAATTATTTTCCGCATAATAAGGAGGCACTGCCTTGCGGCTGCCGTGGACCCAGCTGTTAGCCTCTCCACGTATAGTATTCTTCCAATGGAATTCGGTCGTTGACCACATTGACCACGCCGCGCCGAGAGCACCATGGCGGTGGACGACGGCGAGGCCTAGGAAGGGGACGACGCGGAGCCGGGGAAGACGCGGCAGTGGATGCCCACGCGGAGAGGAGTATGAGGGTTCACTGGTTCGGCTGCGCTGCCGTCGCCGCAGAATAACAGGGGGTGTTGGTGAGTGGAGTGGAGGGATGGCCTGGCCGGTGGTGGGAGTAGTATGGGGGCGGTGAGGCCTCCGCGGTAGCACAGCCGGCCATGAAAGGCAGGAGCAGGCGACACGACCGGCGCTGCTTTGGGCAGCTGGAGCAAGAAGACCAGAGGTTGAAGAAGCACTACGGCCAATGGATGGACATCGTACGGTCAGTCGAGCTAGAATCGTGCATATTGACTAAGTTGACAAAGCCCTTCGTCCCCGTTATCTTAGTAGGCCCACTATACTGGGTCCCAGCTAGCAGGGGGAGTATTCAACTTTTTGTGCGTAATAAGGAGGCACTTCCTTGCGTGCGAAGATATAGCTGGTGGGTCCAAGCTGTCAGCGGCGATAACGTTTTTTCACGAAATACAGAGGCCCTTTCGGTGGGTCCCAGATGTCAGGTGGAGGAATCATTATTTTGCGCGTAATAAGGAGGCATTTCCTTGCATGCGGCCGTGGACCCAGCTGTCGGCCTCTCCATGTACAGTCCACTTCAGATGCATGTCGGTCGTTGACCACGTTGACCAGGCCGCGCCGAGAGCACCAGGGCGGTGGACGAAGGCGAGGCCTAGGAAGGGAACGACACGGAGGCAGGGAAGACTCAGCAGTTGTTTCCCACGCGGAGGGGAGTACGACTGTACGAGGGTTTACTGGTTCATCTGCCGTCGCCGGAGAATAACAGCAAGTGTGGGTGAGTAGAGGGATGGCTAGGCCAGCGATGGGAGTACGGTGGGGTGGTGAGGCCTGCGCGGCAGCAGAGCCGGCCGCGGGGAGGAGGGAGCAGGTAGTCACGTCGGCGCTTGTTTGAGCGGCTGCAGCAGGAAGAGCAAAGATTGAAGAAGCACGACGGCCGTTGGATGGACATCCAACAGTATACAGGCCATCTGTGGAAAGCCTCAAATCTGTGGAAAACAACATACATCGCATCTGCCATTATTTCATATAATTTACAGCCCATTTGCTAATTCTTACGGGTTTTTTTGGATCCCATATTCTTTTTGTTAGCATTACAACCCATATTGTGGCCAAGGTTAAAAAATTATACAAAATTTTGCATATGTCGGTGCGGTCTGAACTTGTTTTTATCCCGAAATTTTGAGTCACATTCAGACTGATTTTAAAAATAAATGTGTATCAATATAAAATCCAATAAATTGTCCACGCATAAAAATCAATGCAATTTAAAATCTCGAAATGAAAAAAAGATATTTGAAACTAATTGCCGGTTTGATGTGTTTTAAAAATGTACAACCCATTTCTCATTACCGGTAGGCCATTTTCTCGGCCAGCCGAATGAAGCTCTCCTCGTCTTGAAAGATTTGCAGCCCAACAGGCCTGATAATGCGACTTACTTGACAAATCACAAAAAACTGGGCTAGCCATTTTCAGAAAAAAAAACTACCGGGCTGGTCTGTGGTAAACATAAAAGAAAAGGCTGTCTAGACAGGCCAGAGTGTCCCACATAGCCCAGTTGACACCCAGCTTCCGTCTCAGAAACAAATTAGATAAATGCCACTCCAATTATGGCGATTCATAAAAATGCCACTGCAGTTTCCAAACTTTGAAAAATGCCACTACAATTTTTGCAAACTTTGAAAAACGCCACTGTAGTTTGCAAACTTTGAAAAACGCCACTCCAGACTTCGAAAAATGCCACTAGAAATGGCATTTTTCAAAGTTTGGAAATTGCAGTGGCATTTCTCGGATACACCAGATTTGGAGTGGCATTTATCAAATTAACCCAAAATAAAAATAACTGGGCGAGCTGCTGGGTCCCTGGTGTCGCCGCTCGTTGTGCAATTCTCTCGTTTATTGACTACGTTGACAATGGCATGGGACCGAGATGTTAGAAATCCACTAGGAGGAGCCATTTTTTTATTGGCTTGAAATAAGGAGGTACTTGCTTGCGTACTGCCATGACCTTGGCGGGTCCCTGCTGTCATCCTCTCCACGTAGAATCATCTCCTGATTGTGTACGCGTCAACTTGCTAGGCCCACAAGTCAGCCTCTAAACCCGTGGAGGACAAATACAACCCATTTAAAAAAATAACAGCCCATTCCATACATTCAAACAGAAAGTTCAACATTCAGAGCAAAGTAACAGGTTTGATCCACATATAGAGTACTGAACTTCCACGTTGACAACCATCATAGCCAAGTTAACTATCTACTCCCACTAATACTCTAGTAGCATACAAGTACTAACTTACTCTTAGCTAACTAGACGATACCGGCCGCCATCTGTGGTACACGCTAAACGCCGGCACCGGCGTCCTGCGCCTCACCTCGGACTTGCCAGAGGTGCAATAGGGCGCGTTGCTTGCGCGCGTTGGCCCTTTCCATGCCGGCATGATCCACCGAAACTTCGGCTTCCAAGCGGGAAACCCACTTGACGAGCTGGTAGTAAAAATCAGCGTCACGAACGAGTACGTGCCCGACAGCCTCCAGGGCTATTTGCCGGGCGCCGGCCTCCACGTAGTCGGCCCAGCTGCGGGCGCTCTGCTCGCGACTCAGAGCATCGGTGCGCTACTGCTCCATGTCCCGCTGGCGGCACAAATCGGCGATACGCTGCTCCTCCACCAGACGGTCATGCTCCAACGACTCCTGCTCCTCCGCCATGCAGTCGCGCTCCAACAACTCCTCGATCTGCGCATTGCCATCTAAAGACGGATAGAATGCCTCCTCCCTCCGTCTGCCTTCCGGTGAAAAACCGAACACTAGTTCCGGCGGTGACCGCCTCCGGCGTCGCCTATCGCGGATGGGCGGGGGCATGGCAGATGGGGCGAGCGACGTCGGGCCGGTGGGGGCTTATGAGGATATGGCGAGTTGGGTCACGGTGGCACCGGAGAAGGCCGGGAAACTGTACTTATAGGGGAAAGGTAGCGCGACGATCATCGGAATTCAATGCATAATGGCTTAGCGCGCCAGCTTGCCATGGAAAACTAGGGAAACTGAAATTATGACTGTGCCGTCCCGCCCCGTCTGGGTCGCACGCCGGCATGGCGGTCAAACGAGTGCACTCAAATCATCTCCCTCCTTGTCAATAATGATTCCACGGATTTAAAAAGCCCGCAACAATTAAAGTGTATCTTTTTTCGCATCAGTTAGCTGCCTTAATTATGGCCGGCTGCATGTAGGCACTCAGAATTGCTCACAGGCAGTACGCGAAGCAGCATGCGACGAGTCGCAGCCGAGGGCACGCATGCAGCCACTTAAATCGCTGGAATTAATTAGGCTTAAACTTCTGCATGCCGTTAATTATTGCCATGCCTTGGTCTTGCTGCTTTGCTCACGAGACTAATAAGCCCGGACGGAGGGAGTACCTTGGTTGGTGAGAGGTTTGAATTAAGCTCTGCAAACCGGAAAGGAGGTACTAGTAATGTCGGTTTTTTGTGTAGGATTATCCTATCCTTTCAGTACTGTAATGTCGGTGATTACGTGTCTTGTAACCGGATCTTTATTTTATGAATGAGAAACGTATTACCTCGCAAAAAAGGAAAGGAGGTACTAGTACGTGTGTGATCCGCTATTTATTCGTGTAGGATCGAGTAGGTCGTTTCTTGAATTGAGCCCTGCAAACCAGAAAGGAGGTAGTACATGCGTGATCCGCTATTTATCCGTGTAGGATCGATAGTGTAGCTTGTCAGTTTCTTCAGAGGTAGGCATTTTTATTCGTGTAGGATCGATAGTGTAGCTTGTCAGTTTCTTCAGAGGTAGGCATTTTTATTCAAAAAACTGCCACTTCGCATCTTGCGTCACAAATAAAACTGCCAGGAGCGCATTTGTAGGCTAGCTAGTGATCGATCAGTAACTTGTAAACACTGAGCGAAC
Organism: Triticum timopheevii; assembly: GCA_963921465.1. NCBI lineage: Eukaryota > Viridiplantae > Streptophyta > Magnoliopsida > Poales > Poaceae > Triticum > Triticum timopheevii. Next base: position 471,606,764 of record OY997266.1, on the reverse strand, counting down.
AGAAATAAGTAACTGTTAATGCATCTCAATGATTCACAGATCATATACAAATATGTAGCTCCAAAAGCAAAGATCAACCACTTCGGATCTTGCGTTGCAACTAAAACTAACTAGTACAATTCCCATACATAAGATCAACATGTTAATGCATCTCAATGATTCACATATCATATACAAATATGTATCTCCAAAAGCAAAGATCTAGAAAAAACAATTGTTCTTCCTACTAACATGGATTCTTCTCTTGGCCAACATTCAGTACAGACTGAAAGACAAATTTGTTTGTGAAGTCTACAATTCCTCTTGCAAACGTAAGTGGTTTCACCAACAGCTGGAACCATGAGAATGAACCACACATGATGGAGGAACATCCACTGCAATATGATTTGGTCTTCTCTCGATCACACCGCAAGACTATTTTCGGAATACAAACTTTAACTTAGGGAAAATGATGCCCATTGTATAATCAGACCAAAGCAATGAAGCACCTAGTGTTGGCCAGTAAATAGTACAGTACTACTTTTCTGCAGTCCATGAAGTGACTATCCAATCTTTGTGTCTATTTTCAAATGGCACTGCATGCAGTGACTATACTATTCTCTTGTGCAGTTCAACCAAAATTGTGGACACTTTGTTTGTTTGCGAAATAGCAACGGGCAGACATCTCTGTTGGCACAAATATCAAGCAGCTAGTAAACATATACCACACCATGTTCGTAGTGATGGAAGAGGTGAAATCGATACAACCGAAATTGAGCATCCAATCAATGAATCCTGTCCTGCACCTCCAATGTAGGTCCACCCTGCCAATAAATTCACATGCAAACCACTAGTATTACTATCTAATGACAGTACAAAAAGAGTAGCAAGATAGTAGCAAACCATGTATAATGAACAGCTCATAGTGCCACCAATTGGATATAAACGTTTGGAAAAAAACATGCTCCTAATGTTGAACCACTTGGACTTTTTCTGCAGTTCCACTAAAATCGAGCATCCCTTTTTGCATAGATATTGAAAGTGTGATTACTATAAAAGTGGCACTAGTTGAAGCATAGACTCACGAATATAAGCTTTCCAATTTCTTAATGGGAAAAGGTAGCAAGACTGTTTCTAACCATCTATTTGAAGGAATAAATAAAGCAACAACGGATGATGTCAGGAAGGCATACATAGTTTTTTCTGAAAAACTGAGCCATTCCTGACCTTTCCTCTTCTTTTAAGCAAATTTTGTGCAGTTCTACTAAAATAAAATGCCATCACCGCCTTGACAATTCAGTGACACTGTACAAAAGGAAATGACTTAACATTACATCATGATGTCAGGTATGTAGTGGACAGGCATTAGAGACAAACATATAGACCTCCTCCAGTAACATAATGAACATTAATTTTAACAAAGGTGTGACTAGCTTTACCGGGATAATTTGAGTGAACTCTACACCCTCTGTTCCTTAATATAAGACGTTTTTGCGGTTCAATTTAAAGTACCCGAACGTCTAGTATTTAGAAAAACAGGTAGTAGTTTTCTTGAGCACATATCTGGGAAAGCTTGCCACACTTTATTTATGTCCATACGCTAATGCAACACCATTCGAATACTACAAATATACACTAATCCAATGGCTAGTGCAACAGTTGAGCAGTTAGTTTATTACAGGGTACAGTACAATGGTTTTACTGAACAGATTTCAATTAACTCTAGCACTGGAAGGTTTCTATAAGAATTAACAATACAAAATGTAAAGATAACAAGTTTCAGCATTGGTATACTAGCTGTGCATGAGCATTAAACCAAATACAGAAGTCTGAAGGTAACTAGCATTATTAACTAATGACAGTATAAAAAATTTGCAAACCATGTACCTCCAAGGTAAATATCATTTCGAACTCGGGGGGGGGGGCCTTAAAAATTGCTATCCCAATCTTGATAATCGATCAAACATAAAAACTTGATCGAACGAATCAAGAGAACAGCTGGAGGAGGAGGTGCCCACTCTTGACCTTTCCTCTTGTCTTCATAATTGTCTGTGTAGTTTAAGCAAAATAAAATGACATCAGCGCCTTGGCATTTTGGTGACACTGTACAAAAAAAAATTAACTTATCTCATGAAAGTGAGGTATGTAATCTATAAGCATTAACAGTGCAAAAATCTGAAGGTAGTAACAAGTTTCATCATTGGTATACTGGCTGTTCGACAACATTAGAATGCCTTAGCTGAAAAATCTTTAATACATCCACAATCAACAGCTAACCCTGAAATAATCCAGTGATATTAAATGGCATTGCTTAAATTTATCGGTGGCATTAGACTGAGAGCGGCATTAGTTAAATGTGGCATCACTTTAGCAGTAGCATTGCTTGACTTGACTACTGGCGTTATACTAACAGCAAAAAAGTGGCAATAAGAGCATGGGAGGCCCATTCGAACAGTGGGGGCAACAGTACGATGTACCTCCACGGACGCAGAGTGGTGAGGGGGGTATGGTTGCCCAGAGTAACAAATATCCAGGCAGCATATGTGGATTACGTGCCATTTTTGTTCTCTTTAGCCACCTTTTTCCTATGTGAGGACAACAAACCGATCGACCTGGTCATTCTCTATTGCGTTGTTATGCCTTTCTACCCTTCTTCAACCAAGAGACACGAGACTTGTTCCTTAGCTACTGATTTTCCCCTTTTCAACCTAGATGCGGGTTCGATGCCTACTCTCTTGGACAGTACAGTCTCCCTTCCTTTCCTTATTCAACCCAGACATGGAATAGTCTGCATGAAGTAGGGTTTCCTTTAATAGTGCAAATTATGGTTTTCGTCTGCGCGGCCAGCAGAGCAGAGGATAGCAAATTGGGAATATGGTGGAGTGGGAAAAGATCCACATGCAACGACGTGCCAGATGGGGCAATAGAAGAAGGGTATGGTTCGAAAAGAGGTAGCATACCTGAGGGTCGGCGGGAAGTGGCTTCACTCATGGTCGTCTTCCTCCGCACACACTACGGCAGCGAGCTTGGGGACAGAGGCCATCCCGCGCGGGCACTAGGTCTGAGAGGACGGCCTTGTCGTCAGTGCGTGACCTCGCTCGCCGACGATGAGTGTGTCAATGCTGCACGTCCTTTTCTTCCCCGGCGGATCTGTGACCACCGGTGAGGAGGGAGAGAGGGGCCGTCTTTTTTAGATCTGGAGAGAGGGTGGTAGTGTGAGAAGCAAGTGGGCAGCCCTTGGCAAGAAAGCGCTGAAGCTCCAGCCTATATATCTTTTTTATGCTACTAGTACTAGAGGTGGAGTAGTGGTAGAGTAGTTTATATTTTCTCTGTGTACAGTACCAGCTAGTCGTGCTTCAAAACTGAATGGCACGCCATTAAAAAAATAAAGGTCAATAACTAATGCGGCACCTCGGGCCAACGCGGCCAGATCGCATTTTGCACGAGAAATTACACACCATGTTTCGTTGACATGTGGTCCCGTTCCAACATATCAGTGAGACGACGGCGAGTAGTAGGAGTATTTCCAAACCGACGTGTAGGCCGGGGTGCCCCTTCGTGAACCATGGCAAACTGGCAACCGTCCACCGACTCTTCGCCTTTCCCTCTCGATTTGGAACTGCTGTCGCACGCTCTTCCTCTCCCTCCTCCATTTTCCTTTAGCCCTTCACCCTTTCTTCTGCCATTGTTCGATCATCTTCTCCATGGAGGGAACAGGACAGAAACGACCCCGTTATTCTTGCCCCGATCTGAAAGATGACGTGGTGGAGGAACTCATTGATCGGTGCGACGTCATCACCTCGGCTAGCATGGCAGGTTCGTTCAAGCCCATTCTCGAATCAACTAATAACATCATTACAAGGATCCCAAGAGTCAAGGAGCGCTTTGATCTCCCCTATCTTCTTCGCCGTGACCCTGATGACTGGTGCCGTCATGACGGAGGCCTCGCCCTGTGCAAGTTGATGCCGCTTGATAATGATACGTGTGATGTTAAGATGCCATTGCTTGAGGGCAAGGCTTGGGCAGGCGCAAATGGAGATTGGGTTGTTTACATTGGGTCCAACTGCGAGTGGGAACTTGTGAATGTGTACACTCGTGACTGGGTTCCACTTCCAAAAATCTCAGCAGACTGCCCAGAGGTTGATCACACCGGTATTGTACGCACGTTCAAATACAATCATGGTGACTGTCTTCTACGGAAGATAGCAATTTCTCGAGTTCCCAACTGCTCTTGGAATTACAACAACTATGAATTTGTTGCTATCTTCGACAAGCTTGTTGCCGTCCTTGGTGGTTTGACTGGATGGATATTGCTCAAAAATCAGTTTCTGTACACGGATGAGTAATGTGATGCAATTCAATACGAGGGCCTTGTGTTTGCTGCCACCACTCGTGGCACTGTTTTTGTATGGCATCCTCGTAGTTTCGGTACGTTTGTCTTCCACTGTAATTATAATTGTTTCATCCACATGCATGTGGGTTAGCAAGTTTCCCTTTACTAATTAACCTTCTTCTTGTGTTTCCAAGGTCCTATGAACATTCCACCACCTATACTTGAAAAATTTTATAACCAAGGGGGAGATGACGATGGTGATGATCACGAGCATGAGGACGAGCAGCGCCCATATACTCTTTGGCGCCTGGCAACTAATTCCAATGGATCACCTCTTCTCGTGTGTATACAGCCCACTGATAATGTTACTGCTAAGGAAGCAGGTGTAGTCTCCCATGGTCGCACTCTCCGGACCTATTCCAACACCCGTTGCATCGTATTCGGGATGGATACTAGTGTGCTAGTGCCAACTCCTTCTCCCTGGTACAGAATTGATAATCTTGGAGAAAACTCGCTCTTCCTTGGACAAAACTATCGAATGATGGTGAAAGGCGATCCAACTGTTGTTGACACAACGTTACTACCATTTATGAGAAGCAACTGTGTCTATACCTCAGACATTTGGGTGGTTCCCTACCCTGGTACTGATATAGTAGTCCGCTTCAGCCTGGATGATCAGTCCTGTGTTGGTCTCCAGATCGACCATGGATGGCCCATCCTAGAGAATCACTTGTGGTTCAAAGCAAGCGTTTCCAACGCCGAGGAATGGTTGAGTTGAAGTTCATTTCATTGCTTGTTATTTGTTGTGTGGTGAAAACTTTAGTATTTATAATGTATAATCGTTGTCGATGTGGGTTGATGACCTGTTGTATGTAATAAATTATATGCCTGCGATAAACTTACTAAATTTATGAATGGCTTTCGAGTCGTTTCTGTGAGTGAGTAGTGCAACGAGGCAAAAATTATATTTTCCGAATACATAATGGTACGTGCATTGCAACAGGTTATCGGATGAGGCCAATCAACAATAGTAGTACACTATTTGTACTAGCTTCACATGCTTCGCGCGTCGTGCGGGTGTTTTTACTGTAGCCATATTGTACTACGTAACCAGCACCTCAAATCCTCGATACTAGTAGTACTATATAGTAAGTAGTAGGAGTAGTAGGGTGGCATTGGCCAGAACAAGCATTCACGTCCAGGAGTACGGCACACGCCACCAGCACGACTTCCATCTGACACCATATTTCTTGGAGTCCGTGCTAGAGCAATCTCTCAACCTCATCGTTTCTCTAACTCAGCCATCGCGCGGCGGGCGAGGTGGGGGTTTGCTGATAGTCGGTTTCCTTAACTGCGGTCCCACTTGTAAGGCCAACTGCAATGCACGACCCCAAATGGACCTCCATTTTGCACGAACTCCAACAATAATTTTGACTAGAAAAGCAAGACCAAAGAAAACAAGAACCAAAAGAATACATTTTACTACTCCTGTAAGTTGGATTAGTGCCTTCTTGATGCATTCATTGTTGATCTGCGGAGGCTCAATCTTGCGTGCTTCTTTCTTCTTCGAGTGTAAAGAAGTAGACGTTGCTTCCTCGCATCTAGTCTCATGTCTAGCCTCTATTCTAGTAGGAGTATCAACAAGTGCACTAATCTCATCTCTAGCCTCTGTGCTAGCTAAAAGTGATAGAACATCTACTAAATTGCGCTCTATCAATATATGGATGTACTCTTCTTCCCAATACAAAAACTTGCATCCATTCTACTCCCTCCGTTGCACAATACATGCCTTCTATTTGTCAAAATATATATATGTATCTAGACATGTTTTAGTATATAGGTACATCCATTTTTGGACAAATGGAAGTCAAGTATTTTGGAATGGAGGGAGTACACAATAATTTTTTTAAGTTAGCACAACTAGTCTAATCCGAGAGCACAACCGAAGATTTTGTCGGGTTCTTCCTCCTTTTGCCGACACGTGGGACATCCAGCATCCAGGTTGTGTCATGAAAGAAAATAGAGTGGTAGTTGAAGCCACGAGATGTGCATCTTGGGTTAAACTGTAAATAGAATCTTACTACTCTTGAGTAACTCCAAAAGCAGCCACCGAAAATCTTTCTTGGATTTGTTTTTCATCACCAGCATGTCGAGGTGAAAGATGTGCAGGTTCAATGGTCCTCTTGCGTTTTCACTGACATGTGGGACCACATGTGAGCAAACAGACAATGGGCTCCGCGCGTCCGCTGGCTAGCTGAGAAGAGAGATAGAGGAGGGCTGAGCATGAACTGCAGGAAATTTGTTCTACGTACCTCGACATAGGCTCGATATAGTGGGGTGGCATGGGCCATAACTAGCATTCACGTCTAGCAGTACGGCACACGCCACCCACACGAGTCCCATCCGACACCATTTTTCTTGGAGTCCATGCTACAGCCATCTCTTCTCCCTCCTGTTTTCTCAGCCATCGTGTGGTGGGCGGGGTGGGGTTTTTCCGATAGCCGGTTTGCTCAACTGCGGTCCCACTTGTAAGTGAAAATGCAACACCGCATGCATTCCCGCTTGAGCGGCGTGCCAGACCAACCGTGTGGGGGTGCGACGCGAACACAGCAAGCTTTTCCTTTTGAACTTGTAACTTGTAAAATTTGGTTCTGCTCCATGGCGCGATCGATAGATAGAAAATAACGATTTTGCCTAGAGTAATGAGAAGTTTGGTTTTGGCGCCGTTCCTGCATGGAGTACGTACAAAAATTATGAAGTTGATGCGAAAGGTAAGATAATTAATGTAGTATCATATACTACTACATGGATTTGACGGAAAGATAAAAATACATACGGATCCATCAACGACATCTCACGCCCTAGTGCGCCGGGTCACCAACCGACGTGTGAGGAGCAGCGGCGTTGGCGGCGAGCTCAACGTGCTTCTGAATAGTACCCTTCCAAGGTTGCCCTGCGGTCCAAGAAGGCCAGCGTCCTACCTCCTCTTACATGTAGTAGTCCTTGTGGACGATTTGCGCGTAGACGTGGGTGATTATGTCGATGGTGTCTTGCTACGCCAGGCGCTGCGCGGCAAGTGCAATGTTGAGGTGGACATTCTCTGGTGCGACGGCGGGCAGTCGCAGGGCCACCAGTGCATCGAAGAGGTTGTCACCATAGTGGCCGTTGAGGGTGGCGGGCATCACAGAGCCTGGGCGCGTCGGCTGGAGGCTTACGTCAAAGTCGTCCGTGAGCTTCTTGATGACGGTGAACTTGTCGAGGAAACCGACGAGGACCTCGTCAAACAAGGAGACGAAGCTGTCGTCCAAGCGGCCCCTTGCCCTGGCGGCCTCAAGCATTACTACTTGGAGACGTTCCTCATTGTTGGGCCGCAGGCCAGCGTCGTGGACCATCTGGCATAGCCGGCTGATGCTCGCGCTCATTGCCTCCATGGGTCTTGCTTAGCTTCTAGTCAACTGATCTTGTGATTCGAGTGATCACTCTTGCCCTTGGTTTGCGTGCCTAGGTGCGTAGGATTTCGTACTACTCCTCGGCCCTCTACTGCACCTGCCTTTGGCTGTATGATAGGTGGGCCAGCCACCCCCTAGGCCCACGTGTCATTCACCCAAAGGCAGTTGCCGTAAGTCAATGAAGCTGCATCCCCCTCCGTGCCGGTGCAGTATAGTCATCTCACCGGACCTCTAGTTGGGGCCAAACGAGAGAAGTTTGATGTTTACTGGTTTATTGGTCCCCTTTGCATTTTGCGCCAAGTTTTGACCTTTGATTTAACTAATAAAATGTTAATGCATGTAAACAAAAATGTTGTGTAAGTCACATTACGAAAACCAAATAATCCCAAAACACTTAGGCACGGTGCATTAACTCCCTCCTTGTTTCTTATTTCGTGACATATCAACCAATGAGAGATGTGGGCCGTGCATGCTTTCAATGACTTGAGACTACCAAACATGGCATGCAGTGTTTAGTTCATTGCATGTAATCCTATTAGTACTCTAGTTAGCAAAAAAACATTAAGTTCTCTCGCCGATAGGAATAAAACACCATGTATTTATTTACAGAGGGAGTAGTACATTTTTTGTGACATGCATTACTAGATATTGTCAAATACTAAATCCAGAAGGACGCGGTAGTACTCCTAAATCCAGACGGTGGTGCTACTAGTACTGGTAGTAGTACTACCAATGTAGTAGTGGGAGTACTAGCACTGTACTACCCGTTGGTCAAATTATTACGTGCTGCTCCTCATAGTGAAGTGACAAGACCCTGCGCCGGAGAAGACACCTGAGTATAGGCGCCGTGTTCGGCATACCATAGTCAGCCTCACCGTCTATAGTCACTATCATCATGGCTGTAGAGCTAGCCTGCTTACAACTAGCCTTGTTCGACATAATTTCCCGTGCGTAGATGCCCGTGCATTGCACGGAACACCAAGATTGGGGGTGGACGGCTCCGACAGCGGCCATCGCGCCAGATTTTTCCATGGCCTTCTAGATGTGGTTGGGAGGAGATAAGGCTGATTGTGAGAGACAAGGAGTTGTTTGTAAATAGGGAACAAGTGTGGGCATCTTTTTGCAAAAATGGAGAAGCTTGGTTTGTATGCGTCAGATCTAGATCCGACGGCTATTGGTGAAAGATGGGAGGCACAACATCATCACCAACTCAGTACTTGTTTGATTTGCAGGATTTTGAAAACACAGGAATAGGACACGGCAATATTACAAGTTTCAAACTGATATTACAAATGTTAGGAGTAATGCTGCACCTATGAAGAGGGAATTACTAGGAAGTTTATGTAAGAACTTTCGTTACTTTAGGTGGATGCAGCATTATCGTACAAACTAAAATCCACCGCCCTGACAAGTCACTAATGGGCAAATAAGTTTTCGAGTCTCTGGCCACTTGATGTTTCAAAAACAAATTCAGCTTCTGCAGAGACTTTGTCATTTAGGCTTAGACGCTTGCGGTGATCAGCACGCCATTCATTATTGCGCCAGAGAACGCCAAACCTCATTACCTTGAGCGCACTTGCCTCCAGAACAAAGAACCTGGCCAATTTAATCTAAGATGTGCTGCCTCGGTAGTCGATCAAATCAATTTCTGTAAGATGGAGATCAAGGCATTCGATGATATTGTTATAGTGCAGCACATTTTTCACTTTCGGGTCTTTTTTTATCTGCAAAAGAAGAGAACATATTAGAGCAGCTGGCTGCATAAGATTGCCGTGTCATCAAGAGGTACCAATATCATTCGCTCATACGATAGGGTTGGCTGGCTAGTAATATTTTTTTACTCTCTCTCTCTCTTTCTCTCTCTCTCTCTCTCTCTCTCTCTGTGTGTGTGTGTGTGTGTTTCCTCTCATTTAACTAGGAGCACGTGAAGAGCTTGGGCATTTATTGCCTTCCACTATGTGGCCGATGCCATATTTCGCAAAAGTATGCCACGTAATACGCATCGATGTCAAATCAAAAGATTTTGGCACCGCTCTCGTGATGTGAGAGAGTTGGCACCACTGTGCACACAGACCCACATGTATAAACAAATCAATCAAACCAACTACACCAGCCTCTCACTCTCCCAAACAAGTGTTTTTTATTGCCTCAGTCCTCTCTCTCTCCCATGCAGTGTTTTTTCATTGCGTGAGTTAATTTGGCACCGGAGCAAAGTAGGTGATCCAGATTGGGGCACCAGGTGAGCAATGGAGGGGCATTGATGCCAAATACATCACAAGTGAATTTGGCACATGTTTTGGCCTGCATAGCCCACTTTTGTACTCCCTCCGTCCCAAAATTCTTGTCTTAAATTTGTCTAAATACGGATGTATCTAGTTACATTTTAGTGTTAGATACATCCGTATCTAAACAAATGTAAGACAAGAATTTTGGGACAGAGGGAATACTACCTCGTATTTAGTATAGAATTTTGACCATTGATTTACCTAAGAAAATGCCAATGCATGTCACTAAAAATTATACCATTTGAAATTATGTTCATATACGAATCCAATGATATAGTTCTTAGTGACATGCATTAACATTTTGTCAGTTAAATCTATGGTCAAATTTTGATACTACAAAATTGGAATAGTAAACCAAGACGGAGGTAGTACTTGCTCTTAGGGTAACCATAGAGTTACTGGAGTAGTCTAAGTTACTTTACACTATGACTAGCCTAGGCTACTATAGTAGTACAACATAAAAATGATGCAGGTGATCATGTGAGAAAAAATACTAAAAACATTTCTTTCGGTGCAGTGGCAGTTTTGAACACTACACTTGTCATCATAATTTGGGAAAATTACGAAAAAATTGAGCTACGTTGTGATTACCGTTTACTTATAGGAAAGAAGTTTCACCTCGATGAGTAGCTTCTCCGTGCACAGAAAGCATGTAAGGAATCCAACAACTTGATCCAGATTGGGGCCGATAGATTTTAGTGCTACGATCTTCACTGTGCGCATGGACTGGGTCAAGTTTGTGGGAATCATTTTCTGGAAGACGGTCGTAAACACATCAAGAAGAAATTTAAAAATGTGAATTTCAAGAAGACGGAGAAGAAGATGAGTGATGTACCTGAACGATTACGGATCCAATAAAGAGTTTGGAGAATTTGGCAGACGGGTACACCAACGCTGTCAATTTCGGTGCGTTAATGACCCTGATTTTTGTTGGACCTTCTAGATCCGATACAAGCAATCTCTCAAGGAAAGGCGCATTCTCAATGACCATAACATGGAACAGCTGGAGTGATCTCTTCCCAATTGATGTCTTGTTGCGGGGCCAGCAAGACACATAAATCCATCGGAGATTCATCAAGGCGATGTGGAGGCTAATGAACCCGTGGATCTGCTCAAGACGAAGGTACTCGAGCGTAGTACAGCTGCGGAGCAGGTGCTCCATAGCCTTCTTCGAGATGACAACGTCGAAGAGGTCGAGCTGCTTGAGTTGAGGGAGAAGAAGGGCGGGCGCAACATTAATCTGGGGAAGATAGCAGGAGCTGAAGCTGGCGTGGCGCAGCGTTGGCGTGAGGCGGAGCGCGGACGGCGGCAGAGAGCGACATCGTCCAGCTTCAAAGCTGAGCTCCTCGAGCTGATCTAGGGCGGGGGATAAGAACCACTCGTCGAACTTGGGTTGGACCTTGCAGTTGGTACTGAACATGCGGATGTTAAGGCGTCTGGCTGGCCCAGGGTGCGATGAAAGGATCTTGGAGACTGCGACCATGTGTTTGCAATCCCCATCGCAGAGGCAGCTGTCGACGGTGAGGTTCAGGAGGACGCAGCGCCAGAGGGGGCGCCACCGCTGGGAGAGAAGGGCGGTCCGCACGGCAGATTTGGTGGGGAGGAGTCCAATGATGACGAGCAGCATGTCGTCGGGGAGGCTGGTGATGAAGTCCAGGCTCGCCGGATGCGGTTTTGGCTCGAGCCGCCTCCGCTTGTTGGCTACCTCGCCATCCATCTCAACCGGTGGCGACGCCGGTGTACACGTGTGCTGGTGTGTGTTGTGTGCTGGGTGTGCGCGAGTGCGTCCTTCTGTGCATGCCGCTGCGCAGTGGTGAATTGTGCGCGAGTGCGTCCTTCGCGCGCAAGAAGTTTCTCCTCAATGCGCCCTCAATTTACTAGCATGCTGGGTGCTACCCCGAGTGGTTTCAACTTTGTTTACTTCACCGCGTGTCAGATGGGCCTCTAGTTTACTTATTTTCACCCACTGCCACATGGGCCAGCACACCAAGATACAGAACACGAGCTGACAAGACAGCATGTGGATTTGTTGACCGGTCAACTAAACAATATACGGAGCTATACACTGACACACTGAGCGTATAATCCATCGATATAGAGAGTTCGAGTGAGAAGGGAGGCCCGTGAGAGATAGCAGAGAGAGAAAGAGCTACTCCCTCCGTTCGATAATGTAGTTCCAACATTTTTTTAAGTCAAACTTTTGAAACTTTGACCAAGTTTATAAAGAAATTACTTATATCTACAATACCAAAGATAAATGATAGTATGAAGTAAGTACATGTTGTGATGAATCTAATGATCATTCCAGATGTAAATGTTTTTCTCCACATATACCTAGTCAAACTTTTCTGAGGTTTGACTTTTCAAAACATCCATATGCTTATGGACGTGACAGAGTCCCTAACGAGAGAGAGAGAGAGAGAGGGAGAGATAGAGAGAGAGAGAGAGTGAAAAAAGTGTGTGCGCGTGTGTGAAAGAGACATGGACAACACACGATAAAAGTAGGGAAAAAGCGTGCGTGTCTTATGCAAACATATCACACATGCATCTTCGACAACGGAGGCAAGGTGAGGAGATAGTGTGTGGTTGTTTGGAACCGAGAGAGCAAGACCCCTAGCACATGGCCAAGAGGGGTCTAACAAACATGGGAGAGAGGTCGAGAGAGACGTACGGAGAAAATGCTGACATGGGGAGGAGAGATTGTATGTTTGTCATAGAGAGATCCCCAGGAGATCGTGATGGGACTACATTGGTGGGAGATCGAGTGACAAGGTGTGTGCGCGATAGAAGATGCCCCGAGAGATATCGAGATAGATGTAGGGATGGAAGGAGACAATACGTGTGTTCCTGATGGCTAGTAAGAGATAATCATACTTAGGAGGGGGGGGGGGAGTGCTTGCGCCTATGGTCCTGTTTGGATACTCTAACTCAGTAAGAGGTTAGAGTTAGATTCTAACCCTGAACTAACCCTGAACTAACTCTAAGTAAAGAGGTGTTTGGATGGCAGGGTTAGATGGAGCATGGATACGGCGAGGCACCTTCACGGGCGGTGCGAGAGGGAGGGAGGGAGAGGACGAGAAGCTTCGAGGAAGTGGGGAGGGATCTGCTGTGGGGAGAACGAGAGAAAAAAGTGTTTATTAGTGGTCCCAATAAGAACTAACCCAAATAAGCACCTCTTGGATGGGTTGGTTTTTTTGGATGCGTTAGATGCATCTAACCCAAACTAACCCTCCTGTTTGGATCTTTTTGGGTTAGTTGACTCCAAACTAACCCAAACTAACTCTAACCCATGGATCCAAACAGAGCCTATGATGGAGTGAGGGATTATGGTACTTAGGGGGGTGCGTGTCACATGGAGAGAGAACAAGGGCGAAGAGTGTTGGATGGGTCTATATGTATAGCGCGAGCGAGACATGTGTATGTGTGAACCAAGGAGATATAAGGCCAGTTTGGCTTGCGTCCTGAGCATCTTTTGTGTGGCCTGGGGTTATGGCTGGATTTCATGCATGCTTGTTTGTTTGCTACCCTGTGAAAAAGAAAGCCCACCTGGGCTGGGTTCCCTTGCACTTTAATTAGCCTGGCTGAACTCTAGACACTGCAAGTAGCCTGGCCCAAGCGACCGATTTCGAACGCCTGACCGTGCCTGGTCGTGCGGCCACGAGGCTAACAGCAACATGGATGGATATTAGCATTAAATAATTGATGCATGGATTGATTGATGGGACGTTGATGCTTTGCCTGGCCCAGGCATGAACCAAACGCTTCAGCACCACACAAGCCTGGCCAGGCAGAAATATTTTACATCTCACGTCCACACCAGGCAGTACTGGCCATCAAGGCATGAGGGTCAGGTCACGAACCAAACTGACCAATAAAGTTTGAGAGAGATTGAGGAGCCTCGATAAGGCTGAGTGGTGCGTCAGATAGCTCAGAGGGGGAAAGAGATATTCCATCCGCTCGATAATGCAGTGCATGTAAATTTTTTAGAAGTCAAACTTTGGAAACTTTGATCAGGTTTACGCAAATGTTATTTATATCTACAATACCAAAGATACATCATACAAAACTACATCTCATGGTGAATCTAATGGTATATGTTTGCCGTACTAGATGTAATTCTTTTTCTCCACGTACATGGTCAAACTTTGTGATGTTTGACTTTTCAATAAATCTATATGCTATGGACGGAGGAGAGTGCCTCAGTCGAGACAGATCAAGTGCTTGTGAAGGAGAATGAGTAAGGGTGCAAAAAGAGTATGTGTGTGAAAGAGAAAGTGACAACAAACGATAAATTAGAGAGAGAGTGTGTGTGCTTTTTCGTTTCTTATGCGAACATATCACGCATGCATCTCCGAGATGGAAAAGCGAGGCAAGGAGATACACTAAGATAGCTAGTGTGTGATTGTTTGCAACGGAGAGAGACACCCCTGTAGCACATGTCCAATAGAGGTCTGGCCAACAAGGAAAAAAGGTCGAGAGGGACACATGGATGGCATGGACGCATGGGGAGGGAGAGAGGGTGTGTTTGTGATAGAGAGATCCCCTCGAGATCGTGAGGGGACTATATGGGTGGGAGATCGAGGGAGTGCGTGCGGGATAGAAAGATGCCCCGAGAGAAATCGAGATAGACCATGCACATGTTTGTGATGGAGACTAAGATTAGCTAGTCATATACATATAGGGGGACTGCGTGTGCCTACAATTGAGTGAGAGACCATCATACTTGGCTAGCTGGGCATGAGATTGTGTGTGTGTGTGTGTGTGTGCGTGTGAGATGGAGAGAGAACGAGGGAGAGAGATAGAGTTTTAGATGGGCCTATCGAGTGCGAGTGAGATATGCATGTGTATGTGTTACCCAGGTGGATGGAGAGTTTGAGAGAGGGGGGGAAGAGCTCCGAGACGATATAGTGGTGAGTGAGAGAGTTACGGGCAAAGAGCCAAGGAATTTGTGTGCGTACGATGAGTGCACCCAAGATATCTAGCTTGGACTAGCTAGAGTATCATACATAGTGTGCGAGAGAGACCTGTAGATGGTGTATATATGCATGCGAACTAGAAAGACCCCCCCCACACACACACACGCAGAGAGAGAGAGAGAGAGAGACCAGGAGTCTGGGAGAGGGGGAGGTCGTCTTTTATGCATCAAAGACTGGTATAAACCATGTTTCGGTATAAAATTGCATTCAAATATTTAAATTGGAGAACATGTTGTCTGCAATCCACACATGAACGGATATAAGCGTATATCAAACAAGTTCATTAATTTGACTTTCAACATGTTCATGGAGTACTATAATACTGTACAACATGCTACTCGATTGAGGTGTTCAATTTTGGATTTAGTTCACTATTTTGACCTACTGAATGAGCTATTTCATTGAATCGAGATATTTCATTTTGGGTTTGATTCGCGTTTTGAGTGGGTCAACTATTTGTCATATAATAAATCGCTAGCAACGAGCATGTAAAAACAGATTACTCCCGAGCATCATATCTCCATCTAAAAAAGAAGTGGCAAGCTAATATTTCAAAATTTGATTCGAATCGACTTGGTAAGGTAGACGTGGATGCTCGTTCTCCCAAAATTTGAGCGAACCGCTACACATTCACTCTGCTCGGTGGAATTCGCCCGATCAAATAAATGGGCGACGTGAAATTACCGTCCTATGTGGGACACGCATCAATTGGCCCGTTGTACATCGAGGGTAGGTTCGTAACTTCATCCAAGCGCGCCTTCTCCTCGGCCGAAATGACATGTGCCTAATAATTCATAAACCATGGTCAGCAAAACACGCTCTCCTCGCCCAAAAATAGCTCGCGCCCATTATTTCAAAACACGCTCTGCTCGCCCGAAATCGCTCGCGCCCACTATAGTTCAAAACACGCCCTCCTCGCCCGAAATCTCTCCCGCCCACTATTTGGGAGAACCAAAGTTACTCTACTATCCCCGACCCTCAGTACACAGACCCAAGTCGAGAAGCCTATAGGCAAGGGTAGAACTGTAAATGCCCCTCACATTTCAGACAAATGCGTCCATAAGACATAGTTCCACTCCCCTCCCAATTCCCCCCCGGCCGCCCCCATTCATACCTCGTGGGCGCCAAATCACCTTCTCCCTGGGAAGCTCCCTTCTCCCGAGCCGCGAAACCTGAGCCCCACCTCCATGGCGCCCCCCACCGCACCAATTTCATAGCCACCCTCCTCCCTAATGCCGGAGACGCTGTCCAATTGCAGTCGTGCACTGGGCCGTGTGCCTCTTATTCCGTGCTGCTGGTGCTGCCTCGACGACGGCCGCGTGAACCATACCGGAGCCGATTCACCCCCGCCGTTGTTCACGGCGCCGGAGCGGCTCCAACTTCGGATCCGTCCAGAGTCCTGGCGCTACTTCCGCATAGCTGTCGGCCGTCGCGACATCGCTCTTTCCCTGCCGCCGGTCACCACCGCAACCGCGCCGGCCTCACCGACTCGACAGCTGGACCTGCCTACTTCACCATGCCGCCAGATAGGTCACACACTCATCTCAAATCACTTGATTGAGGCGTCAGTTGTCTGAATTTTTATTCTGGGCCAATCGATTCCCAATGGGAAGCAGCACCCCTTGAGGCGGCGGAGCTCCTAGGCTGCCGGTTGGCTGGTGTCTAACGTATGGGTGTGGGGCCGCAAGTTCGCCACGGAAGCAGCGCTTAGATGGCTATCTTTTAGAGTTGCGTGGGTTGAAGGTACTGCTGCCGCCGGATCTGGATGACGGGGAGTCTTTGTGGATTGGCCTGGAGGCGGCGCAACCACGGCAGTGCGGTGGGGTGGGGAGCGGGGTTTTGCCCGGGGCCACGGATGGCTGAGGCAGGCTACTCTGCCGTTGGTCGCTGGCTCTTCAGGGAAGATTCCGAACAGTGTCAGCCGGGAGGCACAAGACGGCCATCAAGCCATCCGGCGTAGATCGGACAGTACCAAAATAAAATAAAATCGTGTGACCCCAATTTAGTCTTCAGTCAACAGACGTGTGACCACTCTCGTACCTTGCTATTGATCTCTTTGTGTATTTCTTCAGATCAAAGAGATATGTCGTTCTTAACATTATGCATTATCTGCATCTTCAGACACACCGTCTTCCGACTCACCGCAGCTGCTCCAACAAGGGAAGCATACACCAGAAGGGAGCTATAATCCCCACTCAACAGTTCCGTGCATCGAATGCGCGTGCCCGACATGGACAGCCACAACAACTTCAGGGCCATCGACAAGTCAGCACATGATGCTCACTCCTATGGATGGCAGCCAGATAGGTTGTAACCTCATCTTACTTGTGTGCAGCATTTATGGCTTTGTTATTCATCTAAGCATGGAAAATATATCATCACATTTCATTGTATATTCATGCTGATCTCTTACGGGTCTTGTTTAAGAGTTCACGATGTTCCATAGTTCAGCTAAGATACTTGTTCTTTAGGTAACGTTGTTCCATAGTTATCATCCACCAGCCAATGCTATCCCAAAGGCTGGTGATTATAGTATTATACCACTTCTAGTATTACCTATGTTGTTCTTTAATACTTTTGTGTGCCATCTAGTTAATCTCGAGTACAAACGATACATATTCTGTAGCTTTCATCTGTGTTCTCCCTTTAGTTTATGAGACATGTTGCTGCTAGTTAACCCTAGTCCTACTATTTATGTCGTCTCCTACAGGAACTCATTACATAAATCTAACTACTAGTTGTCTTCCATGCATGTCAGATATAATTGCACACACTGATACATCCACAAGAACCTCACGGAGCAATGTAAAGGCCAATAAACTTGATGTCAATGATACCCAATATGATGGAACATGTAAAGGCAGTTCTTCAGAAGACTTGCAGAAAGATGATGAATCCTCTTCACCCCACAAGCTCCTTGCTCTAACTTGGCCTGTGATATGGGTACAACATGCATATAATGTCCTGGAGTGTATCTACTCTGTTGCAATGCCATGTGCTTAGCATGCTGATCATGCATGTAAATATGTCATGCCTTCCTGTTTTTCAGTACCTATTCCATTCATGATAACATGTTTTCAAATTCAAGTACAGTCATTCTACTCTATCGCAATGCCATCTGCTTAATTTGGACATCATGCTTCTGAATATCTTATGCATTGTTATTCATCAGTATGTACTTCATCTGTCTGCCATACCATGTTTTTTTACATTGAAGTGATGTTCTAGTGCTCTGTTGCAATGCCATCTTATTTTCCCAATCATACACGTGTATGTTGCCTTAGTTATTTCCGTATGTATTCCCCTAGCATATAGTTTTACATTCAACTAGTGTTCTTTTTGCTATCTTGTCCTATCGTATCCCTAGCTCTTACACCATACTCCCTCCGTCCGGATTACATGTTGCCGAAATGGATAAAAAAGGATGTATCTAGAACTGAAATATGCCTAGACCCATCCATTTTTTCTGGATGGAGGGAATACATGTCAATATGTCATGCCTTTCTATTCTTCAGTACCTATTCCATCTCTCTGTTGTCGCATGTTTTATAATTAAAGCACCATTCTTCTATACAAGGCATGCAAGGGGAAGACGATTATGTTAGAATCTGAAGGGTTACAAACAAGGCCTTTGCAAAAGATCCAAACGCCAGGAGATAATAAACCAACTCTAGTTTTTATAGATACTGCTCCAGCACAGAGAAACCCAACTCCTACTGATAATAAGCAGATTCCAGTGGCCAAAGAACTAGTCCGCTCCAGTCCAGCAAAACTATGTCAACTCAATTCTAAGAAGCGTGTGCGTATCCTTGCATCATGAAATTTTATAGCATGTTGATCATATTTTCTACATGTTTCTTACCCATCTCTCTTTTAGAAAATAAGCTTAACAGATAGAAGGATTTCTGCAATGGTATCGTTTATGAGGAAAGATTCTTGCATGAATTCTCTGTGCTCCAATGTAGATGTAAGTTCCTGTTGTATATCACTATATTTTTACATCATCATGTATTTTGTTGATTGGCGTGAATCCAACCTTTATCTGATATAAATTTAGTTGTAGCAAAATGTATGATTAAAGGCCACAATGTTAATTTTTGTAAGGAAAACTGCCTGGTAGTTTTGCATCCAGAGCTGCATGAGCTATCTCATATCAGTGGGTTTGAATACTTTGATTTTGCAGTGAGTTTTTCAGTGTTTTTTTACTGTGTTGTCCTGTCGTATCCCTAACTCTTACATCATACTCCCTCCTTCTAGATTAAATGTCGCAGAAATGGATAAAACTGGATGTATCTAGAACTGAAATACGCCTAGACCCATCCATTTATTTCCGGATGGAGGGAATACATGTCAATATGTCATGCCTTTCTATTCTTCAGTACCTATTCCATCTCTGCTGTAGCATGTTTTATAACTGAATCACCATTCTTCTGTATAAGGCATGCAAGGGGAAGACGGCTATGTTAGAATCTGAAGGGTTACAAACCAGGTCTTTGCAAAAGATCCAAATGCCAAGAGATAATAAACCAACTCCATTTTTCATAGATACTGCTCCAGCACAGAGAAACCCAACTCCCACTGATAATAAGCAGATTCCAGTGGCCAAAGAACTAGTCCGCTCCAGTCCAGCAAAAGAATGTCAACTCCATTCTAAGAAGCGTGTGTGTATCCTTGCATCATGAAATTTTATAGCATTCTGATCATATTTTCTACATGTTTCTTACCTATCTCTCTTTTAGAAAATAAGGTTAAACGATAGAAGACTTCCTCCATTGGGATCGTATTCGAGGAAAATATCTTGCAGGAATTCTCTGTGCTCCAGTGCTGATGTAAGCACCTGTTGTATATCACTATATTTTTACATCAACATGTATTTTGTTAATCGATGTGAATCTAACCTTTATCTGATGTAAAATTAGTTGTAGCAAAATGTTAAAGGCGCCAATGTTGATTTTTGTAAGGAAAACTTCCTGGTAGTTTTGCATACTGAGCTCCATGAATGTACTATCTCATATCACGCACATTACTGAATTGTAGTGCTTCTTTGGTTGCCCATTCATTCATTGTGTCAATGTTGCTTTCGTACTACCTTACCTGGCTGATGATAGCTATGCCATATTGTGTTAATTTGGTGTAGGCTAGTTGCCCAACCGTTTGTTGTGTCAATGTTGCTTTCCTATTATCTGACTTGGCCAATGATAGCAATGCTAGTGTGTTAATTTTGTGCAGGCTGCTGAAGATAAGAAGACAAACTCTGAAAATAGCAAGGCAACCCCATTGTTTCTTTCCAGTAAATCTAGGCCAAGTAATATGGCAACAGCTCATGATTATCTGTTTGGTTACCGTCCTAATTTATGTTATGATGTAGTGGTCGAGACACTCTCCACTATCAATAATACAAGCCTTCCAAAATCTCCATATGAATCTATTCAGTATCCTCTATCTCGAATGCAACGGAATAAATGTATGTTTGTGAACCAATTAATGGCTGAAGCAATGATGGAAATGGTGGATGAATCAGAGGTGCAGAGTCGTGCGACACAACAACTGATCAATGTTTTCAGAGACAATGTAGCAAAGCAGCAAGAACTTGCCCACATGCTTATGGGCGTCATCTGTGCCGAGGTTGCAGATTGTGACGTTGTAGATGGTTAGGTTCTGCTCATTTATTTGCACTGGCATCAATCTTTGATTGCCCAGTGGATGTAATTTCCTGTAATATATGTTGGATGTGCAACGTTATTCCCTGTATGCCGTACCTTTGCTTGATCGGTTTTGGTCCTGTGCATAATTGCTCGTCGTAATGGGCTCAAATTATCTAATTTGGCCTAAAGACATGTACGAACTTTAGTGGGCCCATTAAGTTAATGGGCCGTTACTAGGCCGAAAGTTACTGGTCGGCCCTCTTACCTCCCGGGTCATTAACAGGCCGACATCGAAGCGGGCAACAGGTGGCCCCAATTTATTTCACGGGCCGTTAATAGGCCGTTATTAAGTTTGGGCTACATATGGCCCAACTATACTGTAGGCCTTTAGCAGGCTGAAAGAGACGGCGGGCTTGTACTGGACCATGAAGAACATGGGCCACTAAGAGGCTGAAAGTCAGGTCGTATTGTAAATGGCCCAACTGTGTTGTGGGCCTTTAGCAGGCCAAAAGAGAAACCGGGCTTGTATTGGACCATGAAGGGCATGGGCCATTAAAAGGCCAAAACTAAGGTCCAACTACAAATGGCCGAACTCATTTATGGTCCGTTAACAGGCCGAAAGGCACACAGGGCCGGGAATTGGCCCAACACTTAAATGGGTCGCTAAAAGGCCAAAACTCAAGTCCGACTACAAATGGCCCAACTGATTTATGGGTCGTCAACAGGCTGAAAGTGACACCGGGCCAGAAATAGACCCAACACTTAAATGGGCCGCTAAAAGGCCGAAACTCAGGTCCGACAACAAATGGCCCATCAGATTTATGGGCCGTCAACAGGCGGAAAGACACACAGGGACGGAAATTAGCCCAACATTTAAATGGGTCGCTAAAAGGCAGAAAGATGTACATCCTAAAAATTGGCCCATCCATTAAATGGGTCGTTAACAGGCCGAAATCTCATCAGGCCGATATTGAGCCCAAATATATAGCGCGTTGTTAACGGGCTCGAACTGATGATGGGCTGCAATGGTGTCAAATCTTTAACGGGCCGTTGACGGGCCAAATTGGCACATCTTGTATGGGTCGTGGGCTTTAATGGACCTGACACAAGTAGGCCTTATATGGGCCGGCCTGCTAATTTTTACTGGGCCGGCCTTTTTCACCAGAATGGGCCACTATTGGGCCTTGCCACATGTCGACCTATCATAGGCGCCTTCTGTCCAATGAGTGGATGACATCTATCCCAACGGTGAGGCAACACGTGTTTCCTACGGCCAATGATATTTTACACGTGGAAAATCCCCATTGGTCCGGGCTGTTAACGGGTTATCAGATCCAAAACCGGACCCGATAGCTTAACGGCGTTCCGTTACAGTGGATGCCACGTGTCGGTCACCCTTGACGAAAGCACTTCTGTGACGCGCGATTTATTGTCATGGAAGTGGACACTTCCGTGATGATGATTTTGGTAATGTCATGGAACACTTCTACGACAGCACAGGTATGACTATCTTGATTTTGTCATAAAATCGTCATGGATGTACATGCATGACAAAAAACGCGACCTACTGTGACAAACACGTATCATCACGGAAGTGTATTTTTTTTGTAGTGATGGCAACACATCATTGGATCATAATATGTGGCATAAAGCACCATGTCCAAGTAGGGATTACAGCGGGGTGCGGGAGAGTTGACCGTCGAAAAGAGATGAGGATGGTGATGATGATGGTGATGTTGATGAAGACGATCACCGCAGCGATGATTCCCCTCCCGATGGCTTTCTGGCGCCACCGAGAGAGAGGAGGAGAGGTTCTTCCCATTGTGCTTCCACCTCCATGGCCTCCCCCCTAGATGGGGGGAGGTTCTCCTTCTGGTCCATGGCCTTCATGGCGATGATGGTCCCTCCGGGATCCTCCCCCATGGCCTCTGGTGATGATGGCCCCCTCCCGCAGGGTGCCAGAGAGGGCCTAGATTGATTTCTCGTGGCTACAAAGGCTTGAGGCTGCGGAACTTCTGATCTAGGTTATGTTCTAGAGGTTTGGGTATTTATAGGAGAGGTTGGCGTCGAGAACAAGTCAGGGGCCCCACGGAGAGTCCATGAGGTAGGGAACGCGCCCTCCACCCTTGTGGGGCCCATGGGACTCCCCCCAGTAACTCTTTATTCCAGTATTTTTTATATTTTCCAGAAAAATTCTCCGTTGATTTTCAGCGCATTCCGAGAACTTTTATTTCTGCACAAAAACAACACCACCGTAGTTCTGCTGAAAACAGCATCGGTCCGGGTTAGTTCTAATCAAATCACTCCAAAATCATATAAAACTATTATAAACATGGCATGAATACTTCATAAATTATAGATATGTTGGAGACGTATCACCATCCCCAAGCTTAATTCCTGCTCGTCCTCGAGTAGGTAAATGATAAAATAAATAATTTATGAAGTATGAATGCTAGCAAGTGCTTAAGTTTGATCAATGATAGTTTCAATCACCTTTTCTAGCATCATTATATATCATAATAGTAGCTCAACTCATAAAACTTCTCATGATCAAGTAACAAGCTATTCACATGTTAAAGTATAGATCATAAACTTTCTTAAAAACTAACAAACCATGCTCTTAGTCATCAAACAATTGCAATTCATCTTATTTTCGAGAAGGGTCTATGTAAGAGCTTTGATTCAGCAAACTCCACATACTCAACTATCATTTAATCTTTCACAATTGCTAACACTCATATGATATTTATGGGTTTGGCTATGCTCTATCTTCATCACACATAGTATTTAATCATGCACAACCCCGATTTCAGCCAAGCAATTGTTTCATACTTTAGTATTTTCAAACTTTTTCAATCTTCACGCAATACATGAGTGTGAGCCATGGACATAGCACTATAGGTGGAATGGAATGGTGGTTGTGGAGAAGACAAAAAAGGAGAAGATAGTCTCACATCAACTAGGCGTATCAACAGGCTATGGAGATGCCCATCAATAGATATCAATGTGAGTGAGTAGGGATTGCCATGCAACGGATGCACTAGAGCTATAAGTTTATGAAAGCTCAACAAAAGAAACTAAGTGGATGTGCATCCAACTTGTTTGCTCACGAAGACCTAGGGCACTTTTGAGGAAGCCCATCATTGGAATATACAAGCCAAGTTCTTTAATGAAAAATCCCCACTAGTATATGAAAGCGACAACATAGGAGACTCTCTATCATGAAGATCATGGTGCTACTTTGAAGCACAAGTGTGGTAAAAGGATAGTAGCATTGTCCCTTCTCTCTTTTTCTCTCAAGTTTTTATTTGGGCCTTTTCTCTTTTCTTTTTGTTTGTGGCCTCTTTTTTTAGTCCGAAGTCTCATCCCGACTTGTGGGGGAATCATAGTCTCCACCATCCTTTTCCGCACATGGGACAATGCTCTAATAATGAAGATCATCACACTTTTATTTACTTACAACTCAAGAATCACAACTCAATACTTAGAAAAAAATATGACTCTATGTTAATGCCTCCGGCAATGTACCGGGATGTGAAATGATTCAAGAGTGACATTTATGAAAAATTATGAACGGTGGCTTTGCCACAAATACGATGTCAACTACATGATCATGCTAGCAATATGACAATGATGGAGTGTGTCATAATAAACAGATTGGTGGAAAGTTTCATGGCAATATATCTCGGAATGGCTATGGAAATGCCATAATAGGTAGGTATGGTGGCTGTTTTGAGAAAGGTATATGGTGGGTGTATAGTACCGGCGAAAGTAGCACGGTACTAGAGAGGCTAGCAATGGTGGAAGGGTGGGAGTGTGTATAATCCATGGACTCACCATTAGTCATAAAGAACTCACATACTTATTGCAAAAATCTACAAGTAATCAAAACAAAGTACTACACGCATGCTCCTAGGGGAAGGGTTGGTAGGAGTTAACCATCATGCGATCCTGACCTCCACACATAAGGAAGGCAATCAATAAATAAATCATGCTTCAACTTCATCACATAACGGTTCACCACACGTGCATGCTACGGGAATCACAAACTTTAACACAAGTATTCCTCAAATTAACGATTACTCAACTAGCATGTCTCTAATATCACCATCCTCATATTTCAAAAGAATCATCAAGCATCAAACTTCTCATAGTATTCAGCGCACTTTATATGAAAGTTTTTATTATACCCATCTTGGACGCCCATCATATTAGGACTAATTTGATAACCAAAGCAAATTTCCTTGCTGTTCTAAAAGACTCTCAAAATAATATAAGTGAAGCATGAGAGATCAATAATTTCTATAAAATAAAACCACCACCGTGCTCTAAAAAGATATAAGTGAAGCACTGGAGCAAAATTATCTAGCTCAAAAGATATAAGTGAAGCACATAGAGTATTCTAATAAATTCCAATTCATGCGTGTCTCTCCCAAAAGGTGTGTACATCAAGGATGATTGTGGTAAACTAAAAATCAAAGACTCAAATTATACAAGACGCTCCAAGCAGAACACATTGTCATGTGGTGAATAAAAATATAGCCTCAAGTAAAGTTACCGATAGATGAAGACGAAAGAGGGGATGCCTTCCTGGGCATCCCCAAGCTTAGGCTTTTGGTTGTCCTTGAATTATCTTGGGGTGCCTTGGGAATCCCCATGCTTAGGCTCTTGCCACTCCTTATTCCAAAATCCATCAAATCTTTACCCAAAAACTTGAAAACTTCACAACACAAAACTTCAACAAAAAATCTCATGAGCTTCGTTAATACAAGAGAATAAACCATCACTTTTCCCCACAAGACTCGATCTCCTCCGTTGGATTTCTCGCACTACATGGTGTTTGAGAAACGGATGACCGAGACACAGTCTTTCAGAAACATTATCTCTTTACTCTGGATGGACAGTTACACCTACTTTCCCCTACATCTGCTAGCCCACCACCGAAAGAGGTCATGCAACCTATTCAACTATGCTAGAGCCCATAATAGCTTGTGGCTGCACACGGAAGTTTCTAGCATGAATAATCTTATGATCCCTTTGAGCCTTGGTGGCGAACCGTAGGATGATCACACGGGTACTCTGGGATATCCTAGGACAACACTGGATTCTCCAAGTGCCCGCAACCAATCCACCCAGATGTGTATTTAAGTAGCCACCTTAAGTTAACCATTAATTAACATCTCTCACATCTGTCATGGATACACTCAACCAATCCATGTTTACGAGCATAACGTAGCAACCTGAGCATAACGTAGAAGTAACTCCCAAAGGTTTGATAATAAAAGGGCAATAGGTTCTACCTCATCATCTACTTCCCAAACCCACATGTTATTCAGATCCAAACCAGGCAATGTTTGAGGATTGGAACTAATGCATAAAAACTGGGTAATAAAGGGATATGATCAAAGTGTTACTTGCCTTGCTGACGATCTGCAAACCCTAGAGACTCGTAGTAGCACGCTTCGCACTTCGGGAATTCTATCGCAAACAAACAATAGCATACATAAGCACTCCAGCAGAGATGCACGGTTAAAACTCAAATAAGAAGATCCAAACTGAAAGTTCAACTAAAGAGCTTCGGTTTGCAAAAAGAATCAATCGAATCTGAGCTACAAAACTCAAACTACGCTTAAAAGAAGATCGAAAACAAATCTAATTGAAACCAAATTATAATTTGTCAAAATCCTGTTCAAGTTGATTAAACGGAAAGAGGGACTCGAGACGAAGATTTTGGCGTTGGTTTCACTGGATTTGGACTAACGGCTAAAAAGTTGCGAGGGTTTGAAAATTAGGGACTAATCTGTGATAAAAATAATCAATGATAGGTCCCTGGTGAAAAAAAACAGAAAAAGAAAAATCTGTCGGACGAACTTCCGCTAACAGAGAAAAACAAATGAATTCGTTCGTTAAAACGAGCTAACAAACGAACTTTCGCAATCTAAACTAACCGCAGAAAAACCAATCTAAAATAAAAAAACAATCTAGGGATTTAAAAAACCAAACGGTTTTTACCTAAAACGAAAAAAGACGACGGCGGCGGCGGCTAACTCCGGCGATGTCGGCGGCAGTGGCGGCGTCGGCGGGCGGGCGGTGGCGGCGGCTCTCGCGGGCGGGGGGGGGGGGGGGGGGGGAGGGAGGAGGCGGCTGGTCGGCCGGGGCTTGGGCTGGCGGGGTTGGCGGCTTCGCCCTTTAAAGGGCCGGCTAGGGAAGTCCGGCTCGGGCACGGCCCGTAAGTCGGTTGCGCATTTTTTTAAACAGACGCAGAAAAATAAATAAAACAAATACTAAATGGAGTCCAAAAATCCCGAAATAAATTTTCATGGTCCTCTAATAATATTGCGGACAAAGTGAACATTTATTTGGTCTACTAATGCAATTTTAAAAAATGTATATTTTTCTAATCCAAATAAAATAGCAATAAAAATCAAAATAAAAGAATTATTTGATTTTAACATTTTTCCTCCAATATCTCTTTTATTTTGGAGAAGTCATTTTATCCCCTCTCTTTTATTTAATATTTGAAATATTTGGAGAGAAAAATGATTAAAACCAAAATGATCCTCTGTTCAATATTTGAGAAAATTCAAATATGAAAGTAAGGAAATCCCTAACTCTCTCCGTGGGTCCTTGAGTTGCTTAGAATTTCTAGAATCAAACGAAAATGCAACTAAAATATGATATGCATATGATGACCTATGTATAACATTCCAAATTGAAAATTTGGGATGTTACAGGTACTGTAATGAACTCACTCTTTATTTAGATGGGTATTAAACCTATTGTATTCCAACTTCTCTATGGTTCATACCCCCCGATACTACTCATAGATTCATCAAAATAAGCAAAGAACACACGAAAAACAGAATCTGTCAAAAATAGAACAGTCTGTAGCAATCTGTAACTTTCGAATACTTCTGTAACTATAAAAATACTGACATTTGTCTATTAATCATATGCAAAAAGAATCAACCTAAAAGCACTGTCTAGTAAAAGTTTCTGTTTTTTACAGCAGGATCGCAAAGACTTCACCCAAGTCTTCCCAAAGGTTCTACTTAGCACAAACACTAATTATAACATAAAACCACATCTAAACAGAAGCTAGATGAATTATTTATTACTAAACAGGAGCAAAAAGTGAAGAACAAAAATAAAATTGGGTTGCCTCCCAACAAGCGCTATCGTTTAACGCCCCTAGCTACGCATAAAAACAAGAATAGATCTAGGTATTGCCATCTTCGACATGCAATCTATAAGTGGCTCTCATAATAGATTCATAAGGTAATTTAATTTTCTTCCTAGGAAAGTGTTCCATGCCTTTCCTTAACGGAAATTGGAATCTAATATTTCCTTCTTTCATGTCAATAATTGCTCCAATCGTTCTAAGGAAAGGTCTACTAAGAATAATAGGGCATGTACGATTGCAATCTATATCAAGAACAATGAAATCGACAGGCACATAATTCATATTTGCAACAATAAGAACATGATTAATTCTTCCCATAGGTTTCTTAATGGTGGAATCCGCAAGATGCAAATCTAAAGAACAATCATCAAATTCACGGAAACCTAGCACATCACATAAAGTTTTTGGAATCGTGGAAACACTACCACCTAAATCACACAAAGCATAGCATTCATAGTCTTTGATCTTAATTTTAATAGTAGGTTCCCACTCATCATAAATTTTTCTAGGGGTAGAAACCTCTAGTTCAAGCTTTTCTTTATAAGATTGCATTAAAGCATCAACGATATGTTTGGTAAAAGCTTTATTTTGATTATAAGCATGAGGAGAATTTAACATGGATTAGAACAAGGAAATATAATATATCAAAGAGAAATTATCATAATTTAATCCCTTGAAATCCAAAATAGTGGGTTCGTTGCTATGTAAACTTTTGACCTCTTCAATCCCACTTTTATCAATTTTTGCATCTAGATCTAAAAACTCTGAATTATTGGGATGCCTTTCAACTAAAGTTGACTCATCTCCAGTACCATCTTTATCAATATTCATATTGGAAAACAAAGATTTAATAGGAGCCACATTAATTACTTTTAGATCTTCATCATTATTATCATGAAAACTAGAAGAACACGCTTTCATAAAGCAATCTTTCTTAGCTCGCATCCTAGCGGTTCTTTCTTTGCGCTCATCAATGGAAATTCTCATGGATTTGAGACACTCATTGATATCATGCTTAGGTGGAATAGATCTAAGTTTCAAAGAATCAACATCAAGAGAAATTCTATCCACGTTCCTAGCCAACTCATCAATCTTAAGCAATTTTTCTTCAATCAAAGCATTGAAATTCTTTTGTGAACTCATAAATTCTTTAACACTATTCTCAAAATCAGAGGGCAACCTATTAAAATTTCCATAAGAGTTGTTGTAGGAATTACCATAATTATTAGAGGAATTACTAGGAAACGTCCTAGGATTAAAATTTCCTCTATACGCGTTGTTACCAAAATTGTTCCTACCAACAAAATTCACATCCATAGATTCATTATTATTCTCAATCAAAGTGGACAAAGGCATATCATTAGGATCAGAAGAAACACTTTTATTAGCAAACAATTTCATAAGTTCATCCATCTTTCCACTCAAAATATAAATCTCTTGAATCGCATGAACCTTTTTACTAGTGGATCTTTCGGTGTGCCATTGAGAATAATTAACCATAATATTATCTAGGAGTTTAGTACCTTCTCCTAAAGTGATTTCCACAAAAGTGCCTCCTGCGGACGAATCTAAAAGATTTCTAGAAGCAAAATTCAATCCGGCATAAAAAAATTGTATAATCATCCACAAATTCAAACCATGTGTAGGGCAATTGTGTATCATTAATTTCATCCTCTCCGAAGCTTGTGCAACATGCTCATGATCAAGTTGCTTAAAATTCATAATATCGTTCCTAAGAGAGATGATCTTAGCGGGAGGAAAATACTTAGAGATAAAAGCATCATTGCACTTATTCCATGAATCAATAGTATTTTTAGGCAAGGAAGAGAACCGAGTTTTAGCACGATCTCTAAGCAAAAAGGAAATAGCTTCAATTTAACAATATCATTATCCACATCTTTCTTCTTTTGCATATCACACAAATCAATGAAGTTGTTTAGATGGGTTGCGGCATCTTCACTAGGAAGGCCAGAAAATTGATCGTTCATAACAAGATTCAACAAAGCGGTATTAATTTCACAATATTCAGCATCGGTAGTAGGAGCAATCGGAGTGCTAATACAATCATTGTTGTTGGTATTGGAAAAGTCACACAATTTAGTATTATCTTGAGCCATCGTGACAAGCAATCAATCTAACACACAAGCACACAAGAAGCAAGCGAAAAGAGACGAATGGAAGAGGGGCGAAGAAAATGCAATTGTTTTCGAAAGTATTTTTAGAAGTGGGGGAGAGGAAAAGGAGAGGCGAATGGAAAATAATGTAATGGGAGGGAGAAGAGTTTATGACGGGTACTTGGTATGGCTTGATTTGGCGTAGATCTCTCCGGTAACGGTGCAAGAAATCCTTCTTGCTACCTGTTGAGCATGCGTTGGTTTTCCCTTGAAGAGGAAAGGGTGATGCAGCAAAGTAGCGTAAGTATTTTCCTCAGTTTGAGAACCAAGGTATCAATCCAGTAGGAGACGACACACAAGTCACCTAGTACCTGCACAAGCAATCAAGAACCTTGTAACCAATGCGATAAAGGGGTTGTCAATCCCTTCACGGTCACTCGCAAAAGTGAAATCTGATAGAGATAGTAAAGTAAATATTTTTGGTATTTTTGTTGTATAGATTGGAAAGTAAAGATTTCAAAATAGTAAACAAGATGCGATGTAAATAAAAGAGATGTAATATAATAGGAAAGAGACCCGGGGGCCATAGGTTTCACTAGTGGCTTCTCTCAAGATAGCATGTATTACGGTGGGTGAACAAATTACTGCCGAGCAATTGATAGAAAAGAGCATAATTATTATGATGACATCTAAGGCAATGATCATGAACATAGGCATCACGTCCGTGTCAACTAGACCGAAACGATTCTGCATCTACTACTATTACTCCACACATCGAC
This sequence comes from Triticum timopheevii, assembly GCA_963921465.1. Lineage (NCBI taxonomy): Eukaryota > Viridiplantae > Streptophyta > Magnoliopsida > Poales > Poaceae > Triticum > Triticum timopheevii. The sequence goes on along the minus strand of OY997266.1, from coordinate 471,576,021 downwards.
CGCTATCCAGCATGCATCTAGAGTATTAAGTTCATGAGAACGGAGTAACACATTAAGCAAGATGACATATGTAGAGGGATAAACTCAAGCAATATGATATAAACCCCATCTTTTTATCCTCGATGGCAATAATACAATACATGCCTTGTTGCCCCTACTGTCACTGGGAAAGGACACCACAAGATTGAACCCAAAACTAAGCACTTCTCCCATTGCAAGAAAGATCAATCTAGTAGGCCAAACTAAACCGATAATTCGAAGAGACTTGCAAAGATATCAAATCATGCATATAAGAATCCTAAGAAGAACCAAATAATATTCATAGATAATCAAGTTCATAAATCCACAATTCATGGATCTCGGCAAACACACCGCAAAAGAGTATTACATCGAATAGATCTCCAAGAACATTGAGGAGAACTTTGTATTGAGAATCAAAGAGAGAGAAAAAGCCATCTAGCTAATAACTATGGACCCGAAGGTCTGTGGTAAACTACTCATGCTTCATCGGAGAGGCAATGGTGTTGATGTAGAAGCCCTCCATGATCGATTCCCCCTCCGGCAGATCGCCGGAAAAGGCCCCAAGATGGGATCTCACGGGTACAGAAGGTTGCGATGGTGGAAAAGTGGTTTCATGGCTCCCCTAATGTTTCTAGGGTATAAGATTCATATAGGCGAAAGAAGTACGTCGGTGGAGCTACGAGGTCCCCGCGAGGGTGGGGGCGCGCCTACCCCCCGTGGGCGTGCCCTCCTCGTAGAGTCCCAGACTTCAACTCCAAGTCTTCTGGATTGCTTTTGGTCAAAGAAAGATCCTCGTGAAGGTTTCATTCCATTTGGACTCCGTTTGATATTCCTTTTCTGTAAAACACTAAAATAGGCACAAAAAAACAGCAACTGGCACTGAGCCTCCGGTTAATAGGTTAGTCCCAAAAATAATCTAAAAGAGCATATTAAAGCCCATTAAACATCCAAAACAGATAATATAATAGCATGGAACAATCAAAAATAATAGATATATTGGAGACGTATCACGGAACTTCCGATCTAGGTTATGTTCTGGAGGTTTGGGTATTTATAGGAGAGATTGGCATCGAGAACAAGTCAAGGAGCCCCACAGAGAGTCCATGAGGCAAGGGGCGCACCCTGGGGGGGCGCCCTCCACCCTCGTGGGGCCCACGAGACTGCTCCCAGTAACTCTTTGTTCCAGTATTTTTTATATTTTCCTGAAAAATTCTCTGTTGATTTTTAGCGCATTCCAAGAACTTTTATTTCTGCACAAAAACAACACCATGGTAGTTCTGCTGAAAACAGCATCAGTCCGGGTTAGTTCTAATCAAATCATACCAAAATCATATAAAACTATTGTAAACATGGCATGGATACTTCATAAATTATAGATACGTTGGAGACGTATCAGCATCTCCAAGCTTAATTCCTGCTCGTCCTCGAGTAGGTAAATGATAAAATAATTAATTTATGAAGTGTGAATGCTAGAAAGTGCTTAAGTTTGATCAATGATAGTTTCAATCACCTTTTCTAGCATCGTTATATATCATAACAGTAGATCAACTTCTCATGATCAAGTAACAAGCTATTCACATGTTAAAGTGTAGATCATAAACTTTGTACTAACAAACCATGCTCTTAGTCATCAAACAATTGCAATTCATCTTATTTTGGGGAAGGGTCTATGTAAGAGCTTTGATTCAGCAAACTCCACATACTCAACTACCACTTAATCTTTCACAATTGCTAACACTCGTGTGATATTTATGGGTTCAAAGTTTCAATCGAACACAGAGAAAGATAGGGGCTTATAGTTTCACCCCCAACCTTTTACCTCAAGGCTAATGTCAACAATAATAATTTATGAAAACCTACATCCAAGTGGATATATATATCTGGATCGCTCCAACACAAAGTGCTTACCAAAGGAAAAAAGTCTAAAAAGGAAAGGTGATGATCACCATGACTCTTGTATAAGGGTAGAAGATAAAAGTAAAAGATAGGCCCGTCGCAGAGGTAAGCAGAGGTTGTCATGTGCTTTTATGGTTGGATGCACAAAATCTTAATGCAAAAGAACGTCACTATATATTGCCGCTTGTGATAAAGACCTTAATTATGCAGTTCGTCGCTTTTATTTCTTCCCTATCACAAGTTCGTACAAAGCTTATTTTCTTCGCACTAATAGATCATACATATTTAGAGAGTAATTTTATTGCATGCACTGATGAAAACTTACTTGAAGGATCTTACTCAATCCATAGGTAGGTATGGTGGAATCTCATGGCAAAACTGGTTTAAGGGATGTTTGGAAGCACAAGTAGTATTTCTACTTGGTGCAAAGAATTTGGCTAGCATGAGAGGGAAAGGCAAGCTCAACATGTTGGATGATCCCAGATAATATAACATCTATTTGGATATAGGAAAACATAATCCATTAAGTTGTCTTCCTTGTCCAACATCAAATTTTTAGCATGTTATATTTTAATTAGTGCTCACAATTACCAAAGATGTCCAAGATAGTATATTTATATGTGAAATCTCTCTTCCTTCAATATTCTTTCATGAATTGTTCAAGTGACCAATTCTGCGTTTGCTAACTTTCAATAAGTTTACTACCTATACTTATTATGTGTGAAGTCATTACTCCCCATGTTATAAGCATATGAGACATATATATAAATTCCGATTTATGATATTCAATTCATTCAACCATTTACTCATAGGATATACGTGAAGCACGTGAGTAAATGACAAACTACTCCAAAAAGATATGAGTGAAGAACACTGAGTAGTCAAATAATTAACTAGCCATGGGAGGATTCTTTTTCATTCAAGATTTTAGATCCAATTATTTTATTCAAACAACAAGTAAAATTGAAAATACGCTCCAAGCAAAACACATATCATGTGACGAATAAAAATATAGCTCTGAGTAAGGTATACCGATAGTTTTGAAGACGAAAGAGGGGATGCCTTCCGGGGCATACCAAAGCTTAGGCGCTTGAGTCTTCCTGGAATATTACCTTGGGGTGCCTTGGGCATCCCCAAGCTTAGGGTCTTTCCACTCATTATTCTCCTCATATCGATATCTCGCCCAAAGCTTGAAAACTTCTGTCACACAAAACTTAACGGAACTTCGTGAGATGGGTTAGTATGATAAATAGTAAACCATTCACTTTGGTACCGTCAAAGACAAGATTCATAATTGTTCTCACACACTGCCTACTGTACCATATCATTTCTACAATTTATATTGATAAATACAAGCCTTAGAAACTAGAAAACAAGCAAACTATGCAATGACAATAGAATCTGTCAGAAATAGAACAGTCTGTAATAATCTGAACAGCAACCATACTTCTGCTACTCCAAAAATTATGAAATAAATTGGTGGACGTGAGAAATTTTTCCATTAATATTCTTCAAAAAGAGTCAACTCAGAAGCACTCTTCTGTAAAAAAAGACAGCTAATCTCGTGAGCGCAAAGTTTCTGTTTTTAACAGCAAGATCACATTAACTTTCACCCAGGTCTTCCCAAAGGTCTTACTTGGCACTTTATTGAAACAAAAGCTATAATACATGATTGCTACAGTATATTAATCATGTGAAAACACAAAAACAGTTAGGGTAAATATTGGGTTGTCTCCCAACAAGCGCTTTTCTTTAATGCCTTTTAGCTAGGCATGATGATTTCAATGATGCTCACATAAAAGATAAGAACTAAAACATAAAGAGAGCATCATGAATAGTATGACTAGCACAATTAAACCTAACCCACTTCCTATGCCTAGGGATTTTTTGAGCACACAATTTATATGAACAAGGATCAACTAGCATAGGAAGGCAAAACAAGTATAACTTCAAAACTTTAAGCACATAAAGAGGACTTTATATTATTGCAACTCCTACAAGCATATATTCCTCCCTCATAATAATTTTCAGTAGCATCATGAATGAATTCGACAATATAACCATCACATAAAGCATTCTTTTCATGATCTACAAGCATAGAAATTTCACTACTCTCCACATAAGCAAAATTCTTCTCATTCGGAATAGTGGGAGCAAACTCAACAAAATACATGTGAGGCATACTCCAATTGAAAATTAAAATCATGATGAGAAGTTTCATGGTTAACATTATTCTTTGTAGCATACATGGATAGCAGCTTTGTTCTCATAATCAATTCGAACCTCTTCCTAAATAGTGGAATCATTACTAACTAAAGTCAGGACCTCTCCAAATCCACTTTCATAAATATCACACTAAGATTCAACACCCTCCAAAATAGTGGGATCACTAATTCCTAAAGTTGACACTCTTCCAAACCCACTTCCGATGATAGTATTATTCATACTCCAAAAGATATAAGTGAAGTTCATGGAGCATTCTACAATTAATATAGACTAACCAATATCCAAGCTCAAAATATATAAGTGAAGCACATGAAGCATTCTATAAAACCATACTCAAAAGATTTAAGTGAAGCACAAAGAGCATTCTATAAGATCATACTCAAAAGATATAAGTGAAGCACATGAAGCATTCCATAAATCAATGAAGGGATATCTCATACTAGCATGGTTTCTAAAGAAAAATAAAAACACAAAGGACACAAATCATGTGAACAAAACAAAAACCAAGGTATACCGATAATTGTTGAGGAAGAAAGATGGGATGCCAACCGGGGCATCCCCAAGCTTAGATGCTTGAGTATCCTTGAAATATTTACTTGGGTTGACTTGGGCATCCCCAATATTGAACTCTTCCCACTCTTTATTCTTCTCACATCAGTAACTCCTCGTTCTTCGAACACTTCATCCACACAAAAATTAACAAAAACTTTGTGAGATCCGTTAGTATAATAAAGCAAATCACTACCTTTAGGTACTGTTGCAAAGTCATTCAAATTTCATATTAACACTATATCTACTATACTCCAACTTCACCATGGTTCATACCCCCCGATAATACCCATAGATTCATCAAAATAAGCGAACAACGCATAGGAAACAGAATGTGTTAAAAACATGACAGTCTATAGTAATCTGGAAATTTCGTATACTTATGTAACTCTAAAAATTCTAGAACACATACGATAATTTAAAACAATTGTACAGAAGTAATGTGCAAAATGTTTCACACCCATTTGACTTTCTAGTAAAAAAATGTAAATTCACGCGCTACAGCCAAAGTTTCTGTTTTTGTATTGCACATAGTAAACAAGCACTCTAATCATCCTAAAACCAAAGCTTGGCACATTATTTTTATAATACAATGGATATATACAAGGGTATAATTATTTCCAGAGAAACTTACATGAAAAATTCTACATTGTTTCCATGAGCATGAACACAAGTGTTCAAGGTCGACCCTCACTTCTCCAATGCATAACTTTCCAATCACTTCTCTTTTTGAAAATACATTTTAGGCATATGAGGCAAGTGAATCTTTTTGTATTTTCATTTTTTAATTCTTTTTGGGTATGTTTCACCCACAACTAAGCAAAACAAAAAGTAAAACAAAAACTACTTAGTGAAGAAAGCAAACAAGCACACACGAGAATATCAACCCCACGCTATTGCTCCCCGGCAACGGCGCAAGGAAAGAGCTTGATAATCCCCATGTGCAGGGAATCATCGTAGCAAATCCCAAAGGTGGAAGTGATAAGTATGGAGTGTCGAACCCACAAGGAGCTAAAGGCAAGATAAATATTCTCTCAAGTCCTATCTGCCACTGATACGACTCTACGTACACCGAACGTTTGCTTCCAACTAGAAACGAGAAATAAAACTACGTTGTGGGTATGAAGAGGATAACTTTGCATGATATCGGAGAGCTAAAATATAAAAGTAGGTCATGTTATCATAGAGTTAGAATATATTACTTAAGTATTATAAATGGCGAGTGTGGAATAATGATGGGTCGGTGTGCGGAATTATCCTAGGCAATTGTTAACAAGACCGGTAATCACTATTGCGATTTCATATGAGGGAGAGGCATAAGCTAACATACTTTCTCTTCTTGGATCATATGCACTTATGATTGGAACTCTAGCAAGGATCCGCAACTACTAAAGATCATTAAGGTAAAACCCAACCATAGCATTAACATATAAAGTCCCCTTTATCCCATACGCAACAACCCCCATACTCGGGTTTATGCTTTTGTCACTCAAGCAACCCACTATAAGCGAATCATGAACATATTGCAACACCCTACAGCGGGAATCCCTCACGCTTGCGCGACACGGAGGGCACAATAGGACATCACCAAAATAAAACATACAACTCATACCAATCTAGATTATCGATCAACCCAAAGACAAAGGATATATACTCAAAACATCATAGCATGGCAACACATCATTGGATCATAATATGTGGCATAAAGAACCATGTTCAAGTAGGGATTACAGTGGGGTGCGAGAGATTGGACCGCTGAAAAGAGATGATCATGGTGATGTTGATGAAGATGATCACCGCGGCGATGATTCCCCTCCCGATGGCGCTCTGACGCCACCGAGAGAGCGGAGGAGAGGTTCTCCCCCTTGTGCTTCCTCCTCCATGGCCTCCCCCTGGATGGGGAGAGGTTCTCCCTCTGGTCCATGGCCTTCATGGCGATGGTGGCCCCTCCGGGATCCTCCCCCATGGCCTTCGGTGATGATGGACCCCTCTGGCAGGGTGCCAGAGAGGGCCTAGATTGATTTCTCGTGGCTACAGAGGCTTGCGGCGGTGGAACTTCCGATCTAGGTTATGTTCTGGAGGTTTGGGTATTTATAGGAGAGATTGGCATCAAGAACAAGTCAGTGGGCCCCACGGAGAGTCCACGAGGCAGGGGGCGTGCCCTCCACCCTCGTGGGGCCCATAGGACTCCCCCTAGTAACTCTTTGTTCCAGTATTTTTTATATTTTCCAGAAAAATTCTCCGTAGATTTTCAGCGCATTCCGAGAACTTTTATTTCTGCACAAGAACAACACCACGGTAGTTCTGCTGAAAACAACATCAGTCCAGGTAAGTTCTAATCAAATCATACCAAAATAATCTAAAACTATTGTAAACATGGCATGAGTACTTCATAAATTATAGATACGTTGGAGACGTATCAACTCCCACTAAAATAAACATCCCTTAAGTTATCTAAGTGATACATGATCCAAATCAACTAACCCATGTCCGATCATCACGTGAGATGGGGTAGTCATCAATGGTGAACATCTCTATGTTGATCGTATCTACTATATGACTCACGTTCAACCTTTCTGTCTCGAGTGTTCCGAGACCATGTCTGTACATGCTAGGCTTGGCAAGTTTAACCCAAGTATTATGCATGTGCAAAAATGTCTTACACCTGTTGTATGTGAATGTAGAGTCTATCACACCCGATCATCACGAGGTGCTTCGAAACGAAGAACTTTGGCAATGGTGCATACTCAGGGAGAACACTTTTATCTTGAAATTTAGTGAAGGGATCATCTTATAATGCTACCTTCGTTCTAAGCAAAATAAGATGCATAAAGGATAAACATGAGATGCAATCAAAATATATGACATGATATGACCATCATCATCTTGTGCTTTTGATCTCCATCTCCAAAGCATGATCTCCATCGTCACCGGCTCGACACCTTGATCTTCTTCGTTGCATCGGGGTCGTCTCGCCAACTATTGCTTCTACAACTATTGATAATGCATAGCGATAAAGTAAAGCAATTACATGGCGCTTGCATTTCATACAATAATTAAGAGACAACCCTAAGGCTCCTGCCGGTCGTCGATATTACAAAACATGATCATCTCATACATCAACATATAACACATCATATCCTGACCATATCACATCACAACATGCCCTGCAAAAACAAGTTAGACGACCTCTACTTTGTTATTGCAAGTTTCACGTGGCTGCTACGGGCTTCTAGCAAGAACCGTTCTTAACTACGCAAATACCATAACGGTGCTTTATCAAGTTTACTATTTTAACCTTCTTCAAGGACAGGCCATAGTCAAATTTGATTCAACTAAAGTAGGAGAAAAAGACACCCGCCAGCCACCTTTTATGCAAAACAAGTTGCATGTCAGTCGGTGGAACCGGTCTCATGTGCGTGGACATGTAAGGTTGGTCTGGGCCACTTCATATCACAATACCGTCGAATCAAAATAAGACGTTGGTGGTAAGCAGTATGACTATCACTGCCCACAACTGTTTGTGTTCTACTCGTGCATCTCATCTACGCATAGACCTGGCTCAGATGCCACTGTTGGGAAACGTTGCATGAAAAAAATCCACGCTCACGCAAGATCTATCCGTGGATATGCATAGCAACGAGAGGGGAGAGTGTGTCTATGTACCCTCGTAGACCATAAGCGGAAGTGTTTGTTAACTCGATTGATGTAGTCGAACTTCTTCGCAATCCAACCAGTCAAGTACCGAACATACGGCACCTCCGTGTTCAGCAAATGTTCAGCTCGGTGATGTCCTCGCCTTGTTGATCCAGCTAGACGGCGAAGTAGTGAATGAGTTCCGGCAGCACGACGGCGTGGTGAGGGTGGTGGTGATGCTATCTCCGCAGTGCTTCGCCTAAGCACTATGAAAATATGACCGAGGGACTAAATTGTGGAAGGGGGCACCGCACACAGCTAAGAGATTGTCGTGGGTTTGTGTGGTGCCCCCCTCCCACATATATATAGGTGGGGGAGCTGGGAGAGACCAAGAGGCGCCCCAAGTAGACCGAATCCTACTTGGGCTCCTGCCCTTGGCCGCCCCCCTTCCATATTTGCTTCCGCGAGAAAGGAAAGGGGGGAGAGAAAGAAAGGTGGAGGGCGACCCCCCCTTTCCTTTCCTCCCCTAGGCCGGCTGCCATAGGAGGGGCGCGCCAGCCCCTTGTAGGCTAGTGTGCTCCCCTCTTTTGGCCCGTATACTACCCGGGGGTGCCCGAAACCCCTTCGGATGATCCGATAACTACCCGGTACACACCAAAACTCTTCCGGAGTCCGAATATCATCATCCTATATATCAATCTTTACCAATCACTACAAAAAAAGACACATCCCTGACATTTTGGGCCAAACAATTTTTTTTCCTGTCATACATATGACACTTCTATGACGATAATTGTGACAAAACTCGGTATCATCATAGATGTGGTGGGCTCCTACTTCTATGACAAAATATCATGACAGAAAATGGGCTTTTAGTCCTGGGCGGGCCGGAGACGCAGCTGCATGACATTCTTTGGGCAATCCATGACGGAAAAAACCATGGTAGAAGCGAGGGCGAGGAAAATTTCGGGGAGTTCCCGGTTACGGTGGGAAGTCGGGGCCGAGCGATGTGCGTTTCTCTTGTACACGTACGCGCGTGTGTGCGAGGCGTTGGCTCTAACTGAACCCGAGCGAGGCGTTGGGCTCTAACTGAACCCGAGCGATTGCACTGTAGGCTACACGTTACTGAACCCGAGCGATCGATCGATGGCTATTAACTGAACCCGATCGAGCAATTTCTTCGCTACTGCTACTAACTGAAGCTGATCGATTGGATGAACAGTGAGCGTTGCAGGGGGGGGTGGATGAACAGTGAGCGGTGGCGTTGCCTCTGGATGAACAGGACCCCATGGTGTGGAGGGTTGGATAAACAGTAGGGGGGAGGGGTGCCTGTGGAGGGGTGCTTGAACAGGACCCCGTGGTGTGGAGGGCTGGATGAACAGTAGACAATGGAGGGGTGCCCGTGGAGGGGTGGTTGAACAGTAGCCGGTGGAGTAGCGTGCGGTGGAGACTGGATGAACAGGAGCCCGTGGAGGCTGGATGAGGTCGACGGTAGCCCGTGGAGGCTGGAGAAGGTCGACAGTGGAGATGAACAGTATCCCGTGGAGTCCAGTTTTGCGATACGCCACACCCCTCCCGATGAACATGACCCCCGTTTCGACCGTAGCGCTCCAACACAAGTCCATTTCATCCGTTTTGTGGTACGCCACACCCCTCCCGATCAACAGGACCCCCATTTCGACCGTAGGAGGTCCGTTTCCTCCGTTTTGCGGTACGCCACACCCCTCCCGATCAACAGGACCCCCGTTTCGACCATAGGAGTTCCGTTCCCTCCGTTTTGCGGTACGCCACACCCCTCCTGATCAACAGGACCCCCGTTTCAAATGTAGGAGGTCCGTTTCCTCTGTTTTGCGGTACGCCACACCCCTCCCGATCAATAGGACCCCCATTTCGAACATGGCCGGTCGAACACAAGGCCGTTTCCTCCGTTCTGCGGTACGCCAGGCCTCATTTCCATCGCCTGTCCGTCCAAGCCCTCCCGATGAACATGACCGCGCATTCCGTTCCGACCCAGCCGGTTGGCTCCCACGCGTTTTGTTGCCTCCTGATGAACATGACGCATTCCGTTGCCTCCCCATGAACACGACGCCTTCCATTGCCTCCCCATGAACACGACGACAACGCTGTTTCTCCGTTCCGACCCAGCCATGTACACGAGGCCTGGCTATACGTATGCGCGAGTAGGCGTTCGAGACCCTGCCCGTATGTACGTACATGGCCATATTTTCTTTCTTGCACCCTGGCCGTTGTATGTACGTGTACATGCTACGTGTGCGCCTCTACTACAACACGTACGCGCCTCTACTACGACACGTATGCACATCTACATCAACCAGTATATCTGTACGTACACGTTCGCGACCAGAATGACAACGCTACGTACGCTTCGACCAGGTGGGTTCCGACAGTCAGGTAATTCCTTGCGTGCAAAGATGTAGCTGGTGGGTCCTAGCAGTCAGGGGGGCGAATCGTTTTTTTTTTGCCCGGACGCACTTCCTTGCGTGCGAAGATGTAGCTGGTGGGTCCCAGCAGTCAGGGGGGTGAATCATTTTTTTTTGCCCGGACGCACTTCCTTGTGTGCGAAGATGTAGCTGGTGGGTCCCAGCAGTCAGGGGGAAACATTTTTTCACAAAATACAGTGGCCTGTCCGGTGGGTCCCAGCTGTTGGGTGGAGGAATCATTATTTTCCACGTAACAAGGAGGCACTTCCTTGCTGCGGCCGTGGACCCAGCTGTCAGCCTCTCCACGTATAGTCCATGTCCGATGGAAGTCGTTCCTTGACCATGTTGACCAGGCCGCGCCGAAGCACCACGGCGGTGGACGACGGCGAGGCCTAGGAAGGATACGACGCTGAGCCGGGGAAGACGCGACAGTGGAAGCCTGCACGGAGAGGAGTACAAGGGTTCACTAGTTCGGCTGCGGTGTGAGGCTGCCGTCGCCGCAGGGCCTGGCCAGCGCTGGGAATAGTAGGGGGCAGAGAGGCCTCTGCGGCAGCATAGCCGGCCACGAGAGGCAGGAGCATGCGGCACGACCGGTGCTGCTTTGGGCGGCTGGAGCAAGAAGACCAGAGGTTGAAGAAGCACTACGGCCGTTGGATGGATATCGTACGGTCACGGGAGATAGAATCGTTCATATTGACTAAGTTGACAAAGCCCTCCGTCCCCGTCAACTTAGTTGGCCCACAAGTCATCCTCCCACTATGGTGGGTCCCAGCTAGTAGGGGGGTATTCATTTTTTTGTGCGTAATAAGGAGGCACTTCCTTGCGTGTGAAGATATAGCTGGTGGGTCTAACATGTCAGCGGGGGGAATGTTTTTTCGCGAAATACAGAGGCCCTTTCGGTGGGTCCCAGCTGTCAGTTGGAGGAATCATTATTTTACGCGTAATAAGGAGGCATTTCCTTGTGTGCGGCTGTGGACCCAGCTGTCAGCCTCTCCACGTACAGTCCACGGCCGATGGATGTCGTTCGTTGACCACGTTGACCAGGCCGCGCCGAGAGCACCATGGCGATGGACGACGGCGTGGCCTAGGAAGGGAACAACACGGAGCCGGGGAAGACTCAGCAATGGTTGCCCACGCGGTGGGGAGTACGAGGGTTTACTAGTCCGGCTGCTATCGCCGGAAAATAACAGGAGGTGTGGGTGAGTAGAGGAATGGCCTGGCCAGCAATGAAGTAGGGTGGGGTGGTGCGGCCTGTGCGGCAGCACAGCCGGCCACGGGAGGCGGGAGCAGGCAGTCCCACCGGAGCTGGTTTGGGTGGCTGGAGCAAGAAGATCAGATATTGAAGAAGCAGCACGGCCATTGGATTAACATCCAACGATCACTGCTGCTAGAATCGTTTGTGGACTAAGTTGACAAAGCCAAAGTACACGTCAACCTAGTAGACCCACAAGTCAGCCTCCAAATCTGTCCCGAACAACATACAGCCCGAAATTTCTTGCCAGATTCAAATTAATTTTAAATCTAAATATGCCTTAATTTAAATTCAATGAAATTTTACCGGCACAAAAACAATGAAATTTAAAATATCAAAATCCGAAAGAAAACAGTATTTTGGAACTAATTGCCTCTTTGCTGTATTTTTTCATTTTACAGCCCATTTATTACTTATAGCCCATTTCTATTACTTATAGCCCATTTCTTATTACTTATAGCCCATTTTCTGGGCAAAATGCATCCCTCCTCGTCTTGAAAGATTTCCAGCCCAACAGGGCGTAGAAAAGCAAGTAGGCATATGTTGGTTATTCTGCAAAAAACAAAATAGTTGGCTAGCCATTTTTCAGAAAGGAAAAAAACAAACTGGGCTGGTCATGTGCTAAACATATGAAATAAAAGCCTGGGCTAGACGAGCCACGGGTCCCGCACAACCTAGTTGATACCCTTCTCCGTCCCAAAAAAACAAAATTACTGCGTGCGCTGCTGGGTCCCTATTGTCATCCTCACCATGTATAGTCATCTCCTGATTCCTCTCGGTTGTTGACCATGTTGACAACACCGGAGGGCGGTGCTGCAGCGAGCGAACCAAGGCGGAGGACGATGGTGAGGCCTCGGATGGGAACGAACAGGAGCCGGGGAAGATCACAACCATCCATGGGAGGCGGGAGCAGGCGGTCCCGCCGACGCTGGTTTGGCTTTGGCCGCTCGAGGAAGAAGAGACTAAAGAAACGCGACAGACGTTGAATGTCAATCCAACGGTCAAGGTTGGCACAATCGTTTGTTGACTAAGCGGACACCAAGTAGCATACTTTTTTATATATAGGAAGAAAACTGCAAGGAAAATGCGTTCGTCTGCCGTCCTCCTCACAGGGAACATTCGCCACATAAGTGACTAGCACCCTTGGTTTTCAACCGAGAGGTCTTGGGTTCGAGTCCCAGGAACTCTCAATTTTGTCCTCCTTCCTTCCTCGCAAAAAAAAGGGAAAGAAAATCAAAGACTTGGGAAGGCGTACAGAACAAGCTAGTGTACCAGTAAAGAGACGTTGCCTAGTTTTAGAAAAAAGAGAGACGTGCTCCTGTAGCTAGTTCGAATCCAAACCTAGACTATGACTATATATGGTGCTATGCTACTCTGCAAGTAATGAAACTGACATATCCAACATTCACTTCTCCTCTTCTCTATTTACTCTGCCTAGCATCAGAAGCTCTGGCCGCAGCAACCATGTCCGCTAGCTGCTCGTCCACCTTCTCTTCAGCAGGCAACAACCAGATATGCGCCAAGTCGCCACCCGTACCATCGCCTGTGGGTCTCATCATACCCCCGCCGGCACGCGCACCATAGCCGATTGCTCATCGCAACCCGCTGCCGTTGGTGTGGTGCCACTGCTGCAAATCACGCAGAGTCATCCATCGCGTCTCAACCACAATCCTCAACCCTAGCCGAGTCTTCTACAAATGCCCGAATCATGGGGTAATAATATGTTTAAGTGCTGTTCTGCTGCTTTCAGTTGCTGATTTTTTTAATAGTTTGGTTGATGATCTTCCAATTTGATTCGTGCAGAAAAGGGAAGATTTGTGTGATTTGTATTTCTGGGAAGTTGCTGATGTGGGGGAATGCAACTACGGTGATTATTTGGTTAGCTGAGGAATCCCAATACTAGCAGGTTGGGGTGTTGGACAAGTAACTGAAGGAACGGCAGAAGAGGAAGATGCGGAGTAGAAGGTTAAAGATGCAGTTCCTCTGATCATGGCCAAGCAATAGCTGCTGAACGGCCTTGACAGCAATGAGGAGATGAAAGAGCTTGTGAAGATAATGGGCAAAATCGATGTGCTCTGTAGGATGATTGTCTCTTTATTTGCAGTGTATCTAGCACTCGTGATGTATTCAGTGGCTACGACATGAGCACTTTGCTGAAACTAGTAATGAATGAAACCTGTGTAGCAAGCTGGGCGTAGTGTTGTGAACATCTAATGATTTCTATTAACGGAAAATCAGGGGGTATCCCCTTTTGCTCGTAAATAAATAAATAGCAGAGGCCCTGTCGGGTCAGCTTTGTTCTCATTCGAAGACGTCGAGCAAATTACAGTCCAACAACAAACTATGTCATCAAATTCAAGTTTGACTGCCAAATACGAGTACAACTAAACAACAATGTCATCATGTTTTAGTTGTCATAAAATCACCAAACACAAATCAGCATACATAACAAGTGATGTTCTCACAGCAAAATACTAAACAACATGTTCATCTGGTTTCAGTTGTCATAGCAAACACAATTTCACGTAGTAGATAAAAAACGTCTTCTGACAGGCAAATACGACAAAAGCAATGTAATCATCATCCGCAGCAGCAGCGTCAACATCTTCGCCATGTGTATCAGTTTGAATCGTAATTCCCCACAGTGTCATCTTCTTCTTCGTCCTCAACGTCCTCGAACGTTGGCTTCTTCTTGATCAACTCTTGTATGTCCACAACACGACGGACAATCTTTTCGCCAGCGTCATTGACGTGATGGTTCTCAAAGATATTAGGAACATCTGTGTTATCTTGTACATCAGGAGCAGTGTAAGCATCATCTTGTTGTGCAACTTCATTAAACGAATTCCTCTGCTCAAACCTTTGCAATACTCTCCAGTCATCGCTACCTGCAAATGTGTCTTCCAAGAAAAATATCTGTGTTGCTTGATTTGCCAAAATAAAAGGCTCGTTGGTCTAGTACGCCGCCTTGACATTGATGGATTTGAAATAATCATCAGCCTTGGGTTTTGCGATCCTGGAAAACAGGTTATACCAACGACAGCACAACAGAACCACACACCGATGATCCTCGAAACTGGAGATATACTGCAACTGAACAATGTTTGTTATGTTAGCATACATTTCAGTTGTCTCTTTATCATATGTATCCATGCTCATGATGGCACTGTTTTGTGTCTTCCCGCCTTCGTCTCGTGCAAGGGTGTTGTAGCGCACATCTTCAACTACGCAAGATTCATAATGTATTACCCGAGTATCAGGACCCATTGCTAGTGAGTAAAGGGCATCATCAACTGCCTGCCCATCCTCCCGCATCTTCTTAACCTATGGTTAGAAAATAGACAAGCTGATCATCTTATGTACTCAATATATTAAAAAAACTGACAGTGCACTTCAAAAGCTTACATGGTTCTTGAACCATTTCGCAAATCCTGCCATAACCAGTTTGTCAATGTTTCTTGGATTTTGCGGCAGTAACTCCTCTTTGTAGATGCTGCATAACATAGTGATCGCGTCAAACATCTAAATATAGAAGAACGTGCTGCAAGTTTAGTAGATTACGATGTATAAGCTGCAGTACTGCACTTACTTGATATAAGGTAGTATCTCAGGACAGTTATTCAACACATACCAAACCATTTTGTCCAAATCTTTAGGTTTGTCCTCTTGTCGGCTCTTCCCTATGACTCGAACAGAATAATTGAAAACATTGAGCCCGGGATTGTCTTCACCCACCTCTTTGCTAAGTTAATCGGCTATTTCAATGTATTTTGAGCAGAATGTCAATGCTTCTGTAGCAATGTAGGCCTCTGCAATGGAGCCCTCGGGTCTAGCTCTGTTCCTAACAGAGCCCTTGAAAGTGCCTAGCCGCCTTTCAATAGGGTACATCCCGCCATATTGTACTGGACCTCTAAGTAGTGCCTCATCAGGTAGATGAACAGCCAAATGCACCATCACATCAAAGAAAGCTGGAGGATATATCTTCTCAAGGTCGCATAGGATAGTAGGTATCTTGTCTCTAAGACGATCCAAAGCATCTACCCTGATATTTCTACTGCAGAGTTCCCTGAAGAATTGTCCCAACTCTGCAACTGCTCTGTATAAGTCAGGGCGGCCCAATCCTCTAAGGATAACAGGTAAAACCCTTTGAAGTAGGACGGGGCAGTCATGAGTTTTCAACCCTTGTACCTTCTTTCCATCTGCACTGACTCTCCTTTCAGGGTTGGAAGCAAATCCATGTGGGAATCTCACACGTGACAGGACCTCGCAGAATTCTTTTCTTTTTACCTTGTCCAAGACGTACACAGCTGGTGCCATATCCTGTGGTTTACCTTCATCTTGCACCTGCAAATCCTTTCTGATACCCAGGTGTGTCAAATCAATCCTAGATTTTAAGGTATCTTTCGTCTTGCCTTCAATATTAAGAAGTGTGCCGATAATGCTGTCACATATATTTTTCTCGATGTGCATCACATCAACATTATGCCGCAGATCCAAATCTTCCCAATACTCCAAGTCCCACAAAGTGGACCTGCGGGTAAACAATAATCTCTCTTCTGCCCTGCCACGCTTCCTTTTCCCGCTGCCATTACCAGGATGGTTTCCTGGTGTAATATGCCTAACCTTCTCCAATTCCACTTGCAACTCATCGGCGGTGAGCCTCTTTGGCTCATCACGGTTTTCATGCTTTGCGTTGAACACATGTCTTCGGTATTTTCTAGGATGCGGCTTGTCCTTGGCAAGGAAACGGCGGTATCCAATGTAACAGATCTTGCTAAGTATTGCGTATGACAGCGGATTCCTGTCACAGCAAACACATGCATTGTAACCATGTGTCGTTCGCCCTGACATAGTGCCCAAAGCCGGATAATCATGGATGCACCAAATTATAACAGCACGCAGAAAGAAATCAGCTGGTGGGCTGCTATATAGGTCTCGAGTGAGAACACCCTTCCATAGCTGTTGAAGTTCCTCCACAAGAGGCTCCATGAACAAATCAAAATCCTTTCCAGGACTTTTTGGACCTGGGATGAGCAAGGCCATCATGTATTTTGATTCTTTGATGCAGACATTTGGAGGCATGTTGTAAGGGATAACAAGCACTGGCCACATGCTATATGTGGTGCTCTGGTGGCCAAATGGGTTAAATCCATCTGAAGCTAAGCCAAGTCTAATGTTTCTCGGGTCAGCAGCAAACAACTTGTGTTTATCATTGAAGCTTCTCCACTCACTACCATGAGATGGATGGCTCATTACATTCTGATCTCTGTACTCTTGGTTCCTAGAATGCCACAGTATATCCTCTCTTGTTTCAGCATCATGAAACAACCTCTGCAATCTTGGTGTAATTGGAAAATGTCTCAGAACATTATGAGGAATCCTCTTCACAACATTGCCATCGTTCCATCTTGATGATTTGCATTTCGGGCATTCACTTAAGTTGGCATAATCCTTCTGGAACAGACCACAATTATTCTTACAAACATGGATCATATTATATCCAATTCCAACTGCATGAAGGAAATTCTTCATTTTACTGTAGGTGTATGGCAGCTCAGACACATCTGGGAAAGATTTGCGGAAAGGAGCCAACATCGCATCGAATGATTTGTTGGTCATCCCCTCAGATGTCTTCACCTGAAGAAACGTGACCATAGCTGAGAATACTCCAGCTTATTTCCTGGGGTGACAGCAACGTTGCATTGTTCCAACATGCGGGCCCACCATTTTTCTTCTGCAGGTGAAAGTTCATGGAATGCACGAGCATTTCGTAGCATTGTTTCAATGTTGGTCAAACTCACTGGCTCCGCCACCACCACCTCCTCCTCCTCCTCTTCCACCTGAGCATCAGGCAGACCAAGATGGTGATCTGCTGCTTCCATGTAGTCAATAACATTGACGTTCACAGCTTCACCATGATGAACCCACCTAGTGTATGTGACCGACATCCCATACAAGTGTAGATGATTTTGCACAGTTGACTGGGGTCTTGTAACTGAATTCATACAACTGCTACATGGGCAGAGCACATCTGATTTTGGACCACCGTACTCAGCTCTGATAAAGTTCATGAAGTTTTCAACCCCCTCGACATATGCAGCGGAGAATCTTCGAGCAGAAGTTATCCAAGTCCCGTTCATCTGTTAGACATACAAATTAGTTCTTCTACCAGATATTACAGGAAAAACATATATGCTTTTTTATGAAGTCCAGAAAAAAATACCTAGGTCGATGTCTAAAGCTATGGAAAGATATTTAGACGAGCAGATCTAAGTAACGAAATATATGTAAAGCTAATTCAGCAAACAGATTTGACTGCTAAATTATGGTAGGCTATTTTAGTAGTCCATGAGGCTGAGCACAGAGCCATCGAACTATCAAAGGCCATCGCAGCAACAAAGATCGAGTATAAAACGGTGTAGATATATTTCACCTAACAGATTGGCTACTAGACCATGGCAATCTACGTCACAATAAATATATGGTAGGATATTTTAGCAACTAATCGGCCTTGGCATGCTATCTCAGCTAAGCAGATTGAGTGCAGAACAGGGCAAGGAAGCTTCTTAAGTAGAGCATATTGACAGTAAACTACTTCGGCAAACAGTGAGATTAACAGCGTCTATCAGCTAACATTCAGCGCTACATCGACATGAATGGGGCGTCAGTCTAAAATGCGCGTACCGTGGGAGAAGCTGACCGCCATGCGTCTCCACACGAACGTCACCAGCGGTGGCGGCACTGACCGTCGTGCGCCTCCACAAGAATGTAGCCAGAGGTGGCGGCGCGGCTAGAGGACGGCAGACTATGAGGGCGTACTGTGGGAGCGAGAGGATTGCCGTGCGTCCCCTTGATGAACCGCGGCGCCAACGTATCAGCGCGGCGGGGAGGGCGGATTTGGCAGAGCGAATGGAGTGGAGGGGGACGGGGGGAGGGGGGTTTGGGGTATATTATTGGCTAGTTGGCCAAAGGGCGGTTGAATCGGATTTCGCGGAATTTTTGTGTGGGGGGGGGGGGAGGATTTTCGCGCGGTGGGCGGGGGGAGTTTGGCGCATGGTCGGTTTCTCCAAGTGCAGTCCCACGTGTCAGTGAAGAGGCAAGCCGAAGCGCGTTCCGTTTGCGTGAGCCATGTGCGGGACCGAACGTGTGTGGGGTGCAATACGACCGCGACAGGAGTGTTGTGAGTGTACCGCCTTTTTTCCTTTTAAACTAGGTGCTTCGCCCCCTCAAAAAAAATTGTTGCTTCGCGCGATCCATCGATACCACTACTAGTAATCCGGTAATCCCGACTAAAACGGCGCGGCCAGGTCTTTTCCCACGCGATATGCTGGGAGGTTGGCTTAGTTGGGTTTTTTAGGACGAGTAATGCTACACCTACGTAATCCTAGTTACGTAATTAATGTATGTGAAACGTGTGAGCTGTTGATTGTTGATTGGGGGGAGGGAGGGGCCCACCACCATGAAAATCAGGGGAGGAGAGAGAGAGGCAATTTATGTTAACCCTTTCGTAGGTTCTCATAGATGTAGAAAGATGTGAAATGCGTGAATGTGTAGTGGACGTACTATTGGAGTGCCTAAGATAATTTGTGTATCTATAGACCCTATGTGTTTATTTTACTTCGTATGTTAGATTTGTCTCGGTTCAATAAAAAGCAGAGTTGGTGATGATGGTGTGCCTGTCATCCTGCAATATAGGCCGTCCAATCTATATCTAACGGATAGGAAGGAAACTATGACAATTTACCCGCACTCCTCTCCACATTTGCAGATAAGGCTTTCCCTCGTTCATCCTTTTCTCCCACAAGATCTTGATCTTCCGTGCAACGCACGGGCATCTTGCTAGTACTCCTACAATATGTATATTATGGTGAAAGTTCATATACACCTGCCGAGATTAATGCAAACACGGCAGATTTTCATTACATTTCAAACTTTTATAGGACAGAAAAATAAAAGAAACCCGACCATAAACCTATTCTACGGCGGCGACCGACGTCCTCCATCTGCGATCTATTTGTACGGGGGCGGGGTTCAAGACCCGTGAAGTGAAGGTGCGGTCTCCGGCGAGGAAGAGTAGAACACGGGATACGGACCGGCCAGTTGGCACACCATGCCCTGCCGCCTCCCATGCCCTACTCATTCTTGGAGGAGTCCCCGACCTCGGCGGTGCCGGACGTTGGACGGCGGCAAGTAGGACGCGTGGCTGACGGTGCTCCCGTCGTTGGCCGCCAGCATGACCACCGCTTGTGCAGTCGCGTCCGCGTCCGGCTACGCCGCTATTGCATCGCGAGAGGTGACTTGAGCAAGGGCGGCGACCTTGAGCTTCATCCCCGAAGACAAGCTCTCCCGCAGAGCGTTCGCACTTGCGGTCATGGCGGATGTGGTGCCAGGAAGGAGGACGATGCGCTATGGTGTGGAGGTTAGCTGGGCGTTGCCGCTTTAAGTAGCGCATTCCGGTGAGGCCAAGCGTCCGGGTGCGTCATTAAGTCACCGGAGTTGGTTCCTCGGGCACCGAGCCTCTTAACGATAACATACGAACGGACGACATGAATGCGGGCAGCTGGCGCCGGCTGGGAACGCACCGCGTGACGGCGCGAGGGACGAGGGTTTTGGTGTGCCAGGGTAGTGAGCTGCGGTCGTGGCAATGTTGGAGATGCCCTTTGCTCACATGCGATCCCCGCATGTCATTGAAAAAGCAAGACGACCTGGCATGGTCTCAGGTCCAGAGGATGCAGCTGGCCGCGCTACACCACTCCGTGGACATGGCGCGGTGCCCCGTGCATCCTCGACGAGCCGGGTGTTGGGGTGTGTTTGGATTGTGGCCAAAGTGCACCTTACCAAAAATTTGGTCATGACCCAAAGATTGGTCTTTGTTTGGATGGTTGCCATTTTTTGGCATGCCAATGAACTCTAGCCAACTCTAGTTCATTTTTCTTGCCAATGTCGGCCAAATCATGGGCAACCAATACCTCAACCAAAATTTTGGTCATGACCCAAAGATTTGTCTTTGTTTGGATGGTTGCCATTTTTATGGCATGCCAATGAACTCTAACCAACTCTAGTTCATTTTTCTTGCCAATGTTGGCCAAATCATGGGCAACCAATACCTCAACCAAAATTTTGGCTACCCAATGCTTTGATGGGGCAACCTTGGGCACAAACCAAACATACTGTTGGTCGTGCCACAGCACTAACACCACCCTCGGCACACTGAAACCGACCGTGTCTAGCAACGATATGAGCGTGCCGCTCACCGCGGTCGCCGTGTCCAGAGGCGGTGTTGGAGCTGCGCCCCGTTATTGGCCCCAACGACCCACATGAACGGTTGTCGGTGGCGAGGAGGTCATGGGCCACCTCCTCCATTGGACTAGTCTGCGTTACGTCGTCCCGACGGGTGTGCCCCACATGTCGGTTTCCCTGTTTTCTCGGCCATATTCGAGCATCAGTGCTCCACGTTGCGCATTAGGCCTTTCACTATGTAGGACAAACGAGACAACTTATTGTTTATTTGAGCCGTTCAAGTATAATCATGTGGCGTTTGCTTATTTCTCATTCCTCTCCGACCCTCTTCTCCATCGATCATGTCACCCTCCAGTCGAGTCCATCCTCCCGCATGCCTCATTTGAACATTGTGCCGAGTATCATTCGCATGTACCCACCCTAGTCCTCTTTCAATAGATTTCCGGACCCCGAGATGAAATCGAGAGGGAACGAGCGGCGGCACGTGATACCTAAGGCGGATTCAAAATTTTGAACCGGTGATCATAGCATCCACAAATCATATATAAAGGGTATTCAATGTTCGTTTCGTTTTTGAACGTACAATATACTCCCTCCTATCCTTTCTAGTTTACATATAAGTTTTATGTGTAGTCAAAGTATCTCCACTTTGATCAGAAAGGTATCAACATTCAACAACGCCCAATCAATATTGTTAGATTCGTACGTACTCCTAGATTTGTACTCGAGATGGTTTCCAATTTGACTATTGACAAGATTAATAGTACATGAGGTGTATAATGTGAAAATTATATCATTGGAAACTCCTTTCATATACGAATTTGACCGTATGCTTTGTGTAAGTTGCATGTCATATATTATTACTCTAACATTTAGTCAAAGTTAGCCTCGAAAAATGCATTAGGCCCTGTATAGTAAATGGAAGGAGGGAGTAGTAATGGAAGTGGATCCTCTGACGTAGGTATCCCTGCCTTACCGTCCCTTTCGGTCACTTACTAGCGGACCCCATGCTTGCTAGTCCCCGCATGTCAGTTACTCAATGGGTTCGGCCACGTCAGGGGATCCTCATTTGTAGTATACTCCCTCTGTTTTTATTTACTCCGCATAAAACGGAGGGAGTGGTGGTATAATAAATGACACGGGCGGGGGAGGGGGAGGGACGTCGGTTTGCTCTCAACTGCAGTCCCACAAGCGAGCGAAAACGTAAGACGAAGTGCGTTCCACTCGGTGAGCGACGTGGAGGGTCCAGCATACCGGGCTGCAACGCGAACGCGACAAGAGCGATGTACAGTCAAAACCGATTGACCGGTCGTCACCGGAACCACTATTCACACCAGAACCTTTGCTGCTCGGCCTACGCCAGCCACTGCCCTAAAACCACACCAAATCTCCAGCCCATTCCCCCACCTTTCGATCCCCTAGCCCACATCAAGCCTCCCCTAGTTCACCGGAAAGCCATGGTGCGCCGCAAGATCACTTACTACAAGATGCTGACGCCGGAGCGCCGCGCAGAAATCACGGCGGTGGTCGGCGCCATAGACCTCCGTTCCCAAGCTCGCTTTGTGGCGGGCCAATCCCCGAGTTCTCTAGAGCCAAGCTACGAGGAGTAGGAAGCCGATCTAATGTTCATGGCGGAGGTCGTGGCGCAGAAGGCCCCCGATGGGTATGAGACAATGGACGTCGACTTCATGCCGGCCTCCGAGTCCCCCATGGTGCAGGCGGACCAGCGGTACATGGCGATACTAAAGGAGGACCGGGAGGCAGAGGCTCAAGTCGACGCAGAGCGCACGCATGCCACTGCCATCGAGGCTCTCCTGCAGGCGGAACAGGATGTCGTGGATGTGAACCAGGCGGCAGAGGCTCAACTTGAGGCGAAGCGCGCGGATGCCGCTACCATCGAGGCCCTCCTACAGGCGGAACCGGACGTCCTGGACTTGAACCGGGTGGCAGAGGCTCGACTCGACACAGAGCGCACGGATGCCGCTCTCACTGACACCCTCCTGCAGGCGGAACCGGACGTCCTGGACTTGAACCAGGCGGCGGAGGCTCGACTCGACACGGAGCGCGCGGATGCCGCTGCCATCGAGGCCCTCCTGCAGGCGGAACCGGACGTCCTCGACTTGAACCGGGCTGTGCTCTCGTCCGTGCAGAGCGCCCGCACGCTCTGCTTGAACGAGTAGCTGGAGGTCGAGGACAACCACGATGCAGAGACACACGTCGGCAGCTACGGTTGGTTCGCGCCGGCAGCCAAAGACGACGAGGCCGTCTCTTTCCGCGAGCAGTGATAGTTTTTCTTTATGTTGTTGTTTTTATGGATCTTTTGCTGTGTAAAAACATATATTTGTTATGCAAGTCGCCTGACTTGGGTCAATCTACCATTTCAGGCGGTTGGATGAATATCCTACGTCTCCTAACCCTTCTTTCCTTCTTCCTCACCTCTTCTTCTTCCCCAATAGACCACCGCACGGGCCGTACGGATACTCCCCAACATGCGGTTGGATAAACATACTCTATGAACAAAAATTATGTGTCAGCCATAGGATGGCTGAGTTTGGTTTGTTCACATGCGACAACACGTGTCAGTGAGGGTGCGTTTCCTTGGTTGGGTTTGCGGCGTGCGGGAGAGACTGTGTGAGGGTGCGGTGCGACCGCGGCGTGCAGGAGCGACCGTGTGAGGGTACGGTGCGACCGCGACAGCCGTGCGCAAGTGTACCTCCTTCTCATTTTGAAAACTTAAGGCAAGCTTGGCAATGCATGGCCTAGACCCAAATAGGATAAGTACGTACACACTAGGAGTACTAGTGTTAAAAAAGAAAGGCGGGGTTTTGCTTCGCGGGATTTAATCAATACAAATCCTCGTTTCACGTGTCAATTAATGCGTATTTTTTCTCCAAAGACCAAAGAGCTAACCATCTCACTCCTCATCGCTTGATTAATGCAGCACCATGCAAACCAACCTTCTCACTTCCGCATGCATCCAGGGGATATTAATGTCCTTGGTTGCTAACCCCATCAATTTTGCCTCGATTAGTGTTAGTGGCCCTTTGCAAATTGTAATTTTGATATACTGGCCTTGTGTACAAAAAAAATGGAGGTAGTAACTATATTTGACTTCCTTCCCCATTTTGGTGACATTGACAATATATATTTTTTTGTAGTTTGGCGAAGTGTGTTCGACGAAGAACACCATTGAGGGAGACCACGGTAAGTCGTTCGCAAGTGCCGCTTGCAAGGCGAGACAACCGCCTTATTTGCATTCAGGAAGTCCTTTACTAGTACTACTAGGAGCACTAGTGCGGTGAGATGGTTTCTCGAAGAAGACGATGGAGAAGCGGAGTCAGCGAAGAGTGAAATGATGGTTGCTTCGTCCATGCTTTTGTGATTTGACGCCTCACTGCTTGGTGATTTGTGATAGAAGGGACAGGGGAGTATACTCTGTGCTCTATACTGTACTACATGCGTCCAAGCATGGGAGAAAGAGGAGAGACGTTGCATTTTTCTATTCCTTCAATCAATCAATCAGGGAGCTTCGGTTCCATCTTTTTGGCTTTGGCAACACCGTCCACAATGGTTCCCACGATGCCAAAAGCTATTTTCACATTTGGCTACACATTGTGGATGCCCTTAACCGTACCATTTGATTTTGCTCCTGTGTGCTATCTATATAAATTTCAATTATATTGATCTAAAAAATTATAGAATCAAGATTAGTAAAAAGGAGGTGATTTTGCCGCGCGGATGGTGGGGGAGGTTTCTTATTTGAGCAATGCTACATCCACGTAATGGTTTACGTAAAGTTATGAACTGATGTGATGTGGGACTATTTGATTGGATTAAAGGAGAGGATTAGGCCCACCCCACCTGAACATCAGGGGGGGCATATATAGATTAGATGGAAAGTATACGTGGCAGCTACATAGCCCTTTGTAAGTCTAGGATTAGGCTTCTTATTTTCGGAGGACGTTGTCCTGGCGGTTTGCTAGCATGCAGTCCCACGTGTCAGTGCTTTACCAAGCCGATCCGCGTCCCACATGAGGCAGAACAACGGCAGAAGCAACACGTGGTTAAGTTGAAGCAGATGAGAGAGAAGCGGATTCAGCAACGAGTAAAATGATGGTTGCTTCATCCCTCCAACTTCTTTTTTTAGCATTATTACTTCATCCCTCCAACTTAACTGCGGGAAAGGTGCAGCTTTGTGATTTGACGCCTCATTGCTCATTACTATCCCGGCGCCATGACTGGGGTGCTTCAGCCCGGCTGCTCTGCATTGTATTCCGATATGGCACGTGGACCTGGTAGCTTGATGTCCCACATGTCAGTAAAATGGACTAGAAGATTTATGAAAGCGAGCGCTCCACTCTTACGACGGAGGAGTAGATGACACGATGGCCTAGTGAATTGTCACTTGTACTGCATAGTACTATAGTTTTGCTGTTTCGCATGATCCATCGATACAAACCCGATTAAACAGGAAAGGGCGGGATTTTTCGCGCGCGGTAGATGATACTGGCCATACATTTCAAAGGCAATTTTAATGTATGCAAACTGAATAATTATAAGTAACAAAATGATATCTAGTAAAACTAAAAACACATATGATTTATTGTGTTAGAGTGTAGTAGTAGTGCTATAACATACGAGAACGTGTAGATATGTAGTTTTGGAGCGCCTAGAGAGAGAAAAGTGTAATACGGTCACCGAACTTCAGAATAAGTTGATTACGGTCACTATATACGTTTTGCGGTGATTATCCGGTCACTTGCTCACAGTTCAGCATCGGATTGCACTCTGTTGACCGGCCAAATAGTCTGCGTGGCGCCATGTTGACTAGTTAAATTGACCATGTTCCTTGTGGGTCCCACCTGTCAGTTCGCATAGGGAAAAGGTCAGATAAACACAAATTTACGCAGGCGCGACAAGGCTCCAACCCGTGCGCAGGAATCACCTGGTTGTGTATGTGTCTGTCAGGGCCTGATGTGTTCGCATGCACGTGTAGGTTGAGATAGCACGAGGGGGGTGAGGGAGTCCTGGACTAGGGGGTGTCCAGACAGCCGGACTATCATCGTCCGCCGGACTCCAAGACTACGAAGATACAAGATTGAAGACTCTGTCCCGTGTCCGGATGTGACTTTCCTTGGCGTGGAAGGCAAGCTTGGCGATACGGATATGTAGATCTCCTACCATTGTAACCGACTCTGTGTAACCCTAGCCTCCTCCGGTGTCTATATAAACCGGAGGGCTTTAGTCCGTAGGACACAACATAGATTACAACAATCATACCATAGGCTAGCTTTAGGGTTTAGCCTCCTTGATCTCGTGGTAGATCCACTCTTGTACTACCCATATCATCAATATTAATCAAGCAGGACGTAGGGTTTTACCTCCATCGAGAGGGCCCAAACCTGGGTAAAACATCGTGTCCCTCGTCTCCTGTTACCATCCGCCTAGATGCACAGTTCGGGACCCCCTACCCGAGATCCGCCGGTTTTGACACCGACATTGGTGCTTTCATTGAGAGTTCCTCTGTGTCGTCAGCGATAGGCTTGATGGCATCTTCAACCAACAACGCTGTCCAGGGTGAGACTTTTCTCCCCGGACAGATCTTCGTATTCGGCGGCTTCGCACCGCGGGCTAATTCGCTTGGCCATCTGGAGCAGATCGAAAGCTACGCCCCTGGCCGTCAGGTCAAATTCGGAAGTCTAAACTTCACGGCCAACGCCCGCGGAGACTTCATCTTCGACGCGCTCGAGCCACAGCCAAGCGCGCCGCACTATTACGATGGGCATGAACTAGCTCTGCCGCCGAACAGTGCCTTGGTGGCCGCACTCGAATCCGCTTCGGCCCTTAGTCCAGAGCCGATCGCCCAGATCGAGGATCGGTGGGTGGACGCCACCTCGGGGGCTTCAACTTCCACGGCGATGGAGCCGAACACTAACCTTGTCCCTCGCGAAACTCGTGATTCCGAGGTGCCGTACTCCTTGCCGGACTCCGGACCTCCCCCGCCCCTACCAATCGAATCTGATTGGGCGCCGGTTATGGAATTCACCGCCACGGACATCTTCCAACACTCGCCCTTTGGCGACATCCTAAATTCACTAAAGCATCTCTCGCTATCAGGAGAGTCCTGGCCGGACTATGGCCAGGATGGTTGGGATACGGACGACGAAGAAATTCAGAGCCCACCCACCACCCACTTTGTAGCCACTGTCGATGATCTAACCGCCATGCTAGACTACGACTCCGAAGACATCGACGCTATAGACGACGACGCCGGAGACGAACAAGAACCAGCGCCTACAGGGCATGGGAGGACCACCTTGTCATACGACATATGTATGGTGGATACCCCAAAAGAGAGCGATAACGAGGACCAACGGGCCGCGGCAGAAGATAACCCCGCCGACAAACAACCAAAACGGCGGCGCAGACGCCGCCCTAAGTCCCGCCTCGACAACAACAGCGCTCCTAAGGACCCCGCAATACAGCAGGGCACACAAGTGGACGACGAACATGCAGATAAGCAACCGTCCGAACAGGACGAGTCAGATAATCAGTCCAGGCCCGGCGAAAACAACAGTCCGGACGACCTCATGCCGGACACGCCACCGGAGAGTAAAAACCTTCGGAAAAGACTCGTCACCACCGCAAGAAGCTTGAAGAAGGAAAAATGGAAGCTCAAAACAGCGGAAGACACACTCAGAATGAGGTGGAGCAAAGTGCTCAAAACCGCGGATAAATACGGGAATGGCCACCAATCAAAGAGCTACCCGAAGCGCAAGCTGCTGCCAGAATTTGACGAGGAGGCCATAGGGCCCCCACAGTCAAAAAATAAAGAGGCTGCCTGGCTGGATAGACGGCCAGATGATAGGCCAAATTCTGAAAGCGGCGCCGCACATAAACCGACTAATGAACCTGGAAAGACAGATGGCCCTGTCAGGTCCATTTACGGGCCAAAGAAGAAGGCCCCAGGAAGCAATGCAACACGTCAAGTGTCCGAAGATAGTGGCACACCCAAATACAGGGGCGCCGCACACCCACTATGTTTCACCAATGAGGTGCTGGACCATGAATTCCCAGCAGGATTTAAACCCATAAACATAGAGGCCTACGATGGAACAACAGACCCTGGAGTCTGGATAGAAGATTATATACTACACATACACATGGCCAGAGGAGATGATCTCCACGCCATAAAATACCTACCCCTCAAGCTCAAAGGGCCAGCCCGTCATTGGCTGAAAAGCCTGCCAGAAAACACTGTTGGAAGTTGGGAAGAGCTCGAGGACGCGTTTAGAGCAAATTTTCAAGGGACTTATGTCCGCCCTCCGGATACAGATGATCTAAGTCATATAACTCAACAGCCCGGAGAGTCAGTGCGCAAATTCTGGAACAGGTTCCTCACCAAAAAGAACCAAATAGTCGACTGTCCAGACGCCGAAGCCTTAGCAGCTTTTAAACACAACGTCCGAGATGAATGGCTTGCCAGACACCTCGGCCAAGAGAAACCGAGGACAATGTCCGCGCTAACAAGCCTCATGACCCGCTTCTATGCGGGAGAGGATAGCTGGCTAGCAAGATGCAGCACCAGCGACCCAAGTACATCCGAGATAAGAGATGGAAACGGAAAATCACGGCACAGAAAAGAGCAGCGCCGGAACAAAGAGAAAAGCCCAAAGAGCACGGCAGTCAATGCCGGATTCAAAAGCTCGCGGCCAAACAACAAAACACCGCCTCTTAAGGATGACAGCGACGAGCTATCCAACTTAAACAAGATTTTGGGTCGGATATGTCAAATCCACAGTACCCCCGGAAGGCCTGCAAACCACACCCATCGAGATTGTTGGGTTTTCAAACAGTCCGGCCGACTAAACGCCGAACACAAGGGGCTCGACGTGTCAAGCGAAGACGATAAACCCCACCAGCAGAGCACCGGAAAGCAAAAGACTTTCCCACAAGAGGTCAAAGCAGTAAACTCACTTCATGTGATCATACGGAAAAATAGTGCGGCACCCTCTAAAAAGAGCCTCGCACGGTCCAATCCAGCAGACCATAGAGATTGGATATCAAAACCAATAACTTTTGACCACCTGGATTATTCCAGAAGCGTTCGAAACGCAGGATGGACTGCCCTGATATTGGATCCTATAATCGACGGACTACAATTTACTCAAGTCCTGATGGATGGAGGCAGCGACTTAAACCTGTTGTATCTAAAGACAATCCGCAAGTTGGGGATAGACCCTACTAAAATTCAACACAGCCGCACTTCCTTCAAAGGAGTGACGCCAGGCCCTTACGCCAAGTGCACAGGCTCCCTATTACTAGAAGTTGTGTTCGGATCACCGAACAACTTTCGACGCGAAAAACTAATCTTTCATATCGTCCCATTTAAAAGTGGATATCAAGCACTCTTGGGACGAGAGGCTTTTGTCCGTTTCAACACCATACCACATTACGCGTCTCTTACACTCAAGATGGCCGGTCCACGTGGCATCATTTCAGTGCGAAGGTCACTTAAAGACCTCGAACACGGACAGACGAGTCCGGCATAAGTAGGCTAGGGGCTCCCTAGCCGCACATCCCTTCACAAGGGGCTGCGCGCACAAACAACAGTGAGTCCATACAGACCCCACTTTACTTATTTATATTTCTTCTTTCACATATACTTTTTTCGCACGAGTTCTTTTCAAACTAAGTTCCTCTCTTTTTACAGATGAACAATGTGCACACCCGTCCAAGATAACGGCACAACGGAGACACAGGCGCAGACGTGCAGTAAGGACCCGTTGCGAGGATTCTTTTCAGATTAAGACCCTGTGTAAACCTTTTTTACTGTCTCTTGTTGTTATTCTCCCTTGGTTTCTTCTTATAACCAAAGCGGAGCCTGACGTTTTGGCATCAGCCGCGTCAGAGGACCATGCCCGTACCTGGACACTAGGGGCTTAGGGCATTGTTCTGCCCATTATTATAAAGACCGAACACCTTAGGGAGTGTCCGGCGTCTCGAGTTAGGCATTATATGCATCAGCTCCGAATCATGTCTTTGGTCAAATGTTGGGTTTGCCCGGCTCCTGTGTTTTGCTGCCTTATGTTCCGTATCATCGGCTAACGCGGCACCAGGAGAACTACTGCGATTGTGCCCCAGTTCGACTGGGCGAGCACCTCAGTAGAGAAAGCCGAAAACTGACTGTCATGATATAGCGAGAGACTGGTCAACCACTTGATCAACTACCGGAATGTTTAGAATTCCCCGCTTTGACGAAGGACCGTTTCCCGGTCAGGCACACACGCGCCCCGAACTCGAAGAAGCGCGGTGCCCCAAGGGGCTATATCGTAGCCCCACCCTCGAACTCCACTGGCTAAGTGAAAGTGATAAAGCATTATAGTCCGGATTGCCTCGTTTGCTACGCTACCACCTCCTTAACAGGACCGAGACGTCGGAGTAAGTGTGAAAACGCGCTATTTTTGCGAACACCCCCGCACCTTGTGCGTGGGGGCTGAAGCCGAAGACTGCAATCTTTCAGGTTATACAAATGTATACGTAAACGGCCGCATAGGAGATATTTTACTACTTGGGACACACAAGTATAAAAAGCAGTTATAGCATAATCATCGTTTTACAAGCTAAAACGTTCATTTGAACGTGACATTTTTTTAGCACTGCGACTCTATTACACGAGCGCCACGCATAACTTCCCCAAAATAGTGCTCGGCGGGTAACTGGCTTTCGTCCGAACCCTGGGCGGCAATAGCGGTCGCATCCATCTCTGTCCAATGTGTCTTCACACGGGCAAGAGCCATCCGCGCGCCTTCGATGCAGGCCGACCGCTTCATCTCCTTGATATGTGGCACCGCTCCAAGAAATTGCTGCAATAAGCCGAAATAGCTCGTCGCCTTGGGCCTCTCTGGCCAGACATGAGCCACGATGTCAGTCATGGCAAGTCCGGACAATCTATTTAGCTCGGCCCATTCGGCCAATCGATCGGTCAACGGAAGTGAACGATCCGGACTATGGAATTGAGACCAAAATAGCTCTTCCGTCTTGTGATCCTTCTGGCTCCAGAAGTGCTCAAAGGCATCAGCCGCACTTGCCGCTAAGTCCATATACGGATCCTCCGGACCCCACAGCTGGCCAAGTTGAGCATACTTTTGATCCGTAAACCGGTGACGCAACAGAAAAGGCTTGCCAGCCACAATATCTCCGGCCTGGCGCAGCTCCTCCTTCATAGCCCGCATTGCAGAACGGGCATCCTTGGCCTCGGCGGTGGCCTTCCCCAGGTCTTCCCGCTCCGATAAGCGCTCATTTTCAAGAGCCTCATTACGGTCGGCAGCGTCTTTTAATTTCACGGCCAATTCGGCCATCTTTTCCCTGCTTAGGCAGTGGGCAGCCTTTTCGGCTTTCAACTCCTCGGCCGCCCTCGAGGCAGCCGCATCACTCCTTCGGGCTTGCTCCTTAGCTTGAGCAAGTTCGGCCCGAAGGCTCTCCACAGCAACAGCACCGTCTGTATCACAGCATATATATTATCAGAGGCGGGTTTTGACCCCTTAAATAAAGCGACTGTGGAGAACTCATTTACCTTGCGACTCGTCAAGTCGCCGGTTGACAAGTGCGATGTCCGCATCCGCCACGTCAAGTTGCCGCATTAACTCGGCAACTCCACTAGTCCGGCTAGCCCTCGGACTATCCGCCACCTGCATAGGAACGGCGACATTCATTACTTGTGATTTTGATCCTCGGCACGCTGTCGCTTTCGACAACCTACCGAGTCTCAGGGGCTACTATCTATACAGGGCGCACTTTTATGTGCAAAACTGTCAAAAAAAGGTGCGTCATTCTTGCGTACCTCAAATCCCGCCAGCAAACTCCTGGCGGCATTATGCAATCCACTCTCGGCGGACGAAATCCTTCCAATCACCATACGCATCAAAGCGCGGTGATCTTCTGAGATGGACGCCCTCTCAAGCAGATTCTTCAGCTCTCCCGGCCGAATACTAGTGGGCGCCGAACTCTCCGGCCCCTCCGGACTCGGGGACACCCTCCGTGATGATACTTCAGGCTCGTCTTCCCTGTCCGGCGACGCAGCAGACGGAGGCGTTTCGCTCTCCATCATCTCTGGACGAAGATCCGCAAATCCGAACTGCAAAGACGAACTCATCTGAGAAGTCCGCAAATCCGAACTGCAAAGCAAAACTTCGGTTATCCACAGAAGCACAAATGGAGGTATTTTCTATTAATGAACTCCCCTTTTCCTACTCACGGCTCGCTGGAGGGCTGATCCTTTAGAGACGATTGTACGTCCGGGTTCTCCTCGGACGCTGGACCCCCCGGTGAAGATCTCTTCCCCTGTTTAGGGGCTTTGGCCTCCGGATCTTCGGAGGCGGTCCTCTTCTCCCCCTGGAAGGAGGGGTTTTTGATGCCCCCCTCTTCAGACGCCCCTTTGGGCGAAATAATAGCTCCTCTATTTTCCCCATCGCTCCCTTCTATGAGCGCGACCTCCAACATTCTGACCAGCACGGGCTCCAGTGCGGTCTCTGGGAGGGGAGCCGGACACCTTATCAGCTTCGATCGCGCTACCCACTCCTGATGAAGAGTAATGGGTCAGGAGGCGAACTCTAGAAAAGCAGATAAACAGAACGTCCGGACTCTGAGCTATTTACCTGAGTATCCGGGCGATTGCAGCTTAGGCCTACGTCCTCGGTCAATTCCGGACACGCTACCTGCGGTCCGAAGAACAACTTGTACATCTCCACGGGTGTCGCACCCATGAAGTGTTGGAGAATTCGAGTTCCCTCCGGATTGAACTCCCATAGACGGAGAGGACGGCGTTTGCAGGGCAGAAGACGCCTGATTAGCATAACCTGCATCACCACGACCAGATTGATCTCCCTCGCCTGGAGGTCTCGAATCCGGCCCTGCAAGGAGGGCACGTCTTCGGACGGCCCCCAATTGAGCCCTTGGTTGACCCACGACATCAGTCGGCGTAGAGGTCCCGGGCGGAATGAAGGCGGTGGCTTTTGCTTGCTGCCCTTCGGAGCGGTGATATAGAACCACTCCTGCTGCCACAGTCCGAGCTCCTCTTGGAAGGAGCCCTCGGGCCACGGGGCATCGGCCCTTCTGCTTATGGCCACCCCGCCGCACTCCGCTTGACGCTCCCCGATCATCTTCGGCTCCACATTAAAGGTCTTCAGCCACAGGCCGAAGTGGGGAGTGACGTGGAGGAAGGCTTCGCAGACGATAATGAATGCGGAGATATGGAGGATGGACTCCGGAGCCAAGTCGTGAAAATCCAGCCCGTAGTAGAACATGAGCCCTCTCACGAAGGGGTCCGTCGGGAAGCCTAAACCCCGACGGAGGTGGGATACGAAGACAACGTACTCACCGGGCTCGCGGGCGGGCACGGCCTGCCCTTGGGCAGGCAACCTGTGCGAAATCTCGTAGGACAGGTACTTGGCCTCACGCAGCTTTAACACGTCCTCCTCCGTGACGGAGGAGGGCATCCACCGACCCTGGAGGTCGGAGCCGGACATGGTTGAGAATCCGAAGCGCTCGAATCTGGGGCTCTGGGTGTTGGAACTGGGAGCAAGGAGGAGATTCGATGCGAGATTGAAGAAAAGAAACGAGCCTTGGTCCTCTTATAAAGGGGAAAAATACCAAGAGTCGTCTCCGTGACCGTTCGGGATTCACCTTCGATAGAGGAGGCATGGCGACGGGCACGGTTGGGTTACCCACGCACGTATTGATGAGAATCCCGGAATAAGGGGAACACGATCTCTGCTTCGACAAGACGTGCCAAGGAAACCGCTTCGCTAAACGTGCGGAGGTGGTATAATAAAAAATGATTCAAGTAAAAGCCTGGTAGCGGTGTGATGTCATGCCGCATAATACGTCAGCAGATTGGACTTGTGTACATTTTATTCTCTCTACGGTGGAATGTGGAATTTATTTTGCAGAGCCGGACACTATCCTGGTGTTCATGATCTTCTCTGGATTATTCAAGGGAGGAACCCGCCTTGCAATGCCGAACATTATGCGCGCCGGACTTATCGTCATTGAAGCCTGGTTCAGGGGCTACTGAGGGAGTCCTGGACTAGGGGTTGTCCGAACAGCCGGACTATCATCGTCCGCCGGACTCCAAGACTACAAAGATACAAGATTGAAGACTCCGTCCCGTGTCCGGATGGGACTTTCCTTGGCGTGGAAGGCAAGCTTGGCGATACGGATATGTAGATCTCCTACCATTGTAACCGACTCTGTGTAACCCTAGCCTCCTCCGGTGTCTATATAAACCGGAGGGCTTTAGTCCATAGGACACAACATACATTACAACAATCATACCATAGGGTAGCTTTAGGGTTTAGCCTCCTTGATCTCGTGGTAGATCCACTCTTGTACTACCCATATCATCAATATTAATCAAGCAGGACGTAGGGTTTTACCTCCATCGAGAGGGCCCGAACCTGGGTAAAACATCGTGTCCCTCGTCTCCTGTTACCATCCGCCTAGACGCACAGTTCAGGACCCCCTACCCGAGATCCGCCGGTTTTGACACCGACAGGGGGCATGGGAGAGATAGCACGAGAAATGAGAGTGGTCTAGAGAGAGAGACTAATATGACGTCACGACGAGAGATTCCATTCCCTTGAGTGTGTATTTGCAAGGGGGAGGGAATAGAGGCACCAGGAGAAATTTTCTGTATGTGTGGTGTTTGTGTTGGTATGTGTGGGTGTGAGAAGATAATGAGACGTGGGGGCAGAGGGTGTGTCACCGCGTGAGGTCCGGTGGGTCGAGGTGAGGCCCTTCGTTCGGTTTCGTCCTGCGCCACATTGGTCGGCCCGTGACGCATTTAGGAAGACCCATGGATGACTAGTCGTACAAGACAAAGATAGCAGAATTAAGAAGGACTCTGTGTCCACTGTCAAAGCCGGCTAGGATTTGTAACCCTAGGTTCTTGGACTAAGGTAACCCCTTTATCTCTGATATTACTATTCATCCAACCTAACTTTAAGGGGCATCCTACAGAATGCTCTGCTAGAATCATACTCATCGATTAGGAAGAGAGGTGTGAGACAATGCGTGAGAGACAGACCTAAAGATAATGTGCGTATATGAGACACGTAGGCAGGTCCATGTATATAGAAAGGGTCGATGGGGATTGTGCATGTGTATGTTTGCGAGAGGAAGAGTGCTTGTGATAAAGGTTAGTGAAAACAGTTGTAAATGGTTACGAGAGGGAGGGAGGGTTATATCTAGAGCATGTGTGCAAGAAAGACACCACGGGAGAGAGTGTGTGAGCATGTGTGAGAGACGACCGATGGAGAGTGAAATTACACGTAAAAGACTGTTGTACACATTGATTAAAGATATAAATTGTATCCAAATATTAGGATGGGATCATGATATTTGCAATTCGCGTAAGGAGTGGTCATTGATCCATCAGACATCTAGATTCTATCGAATTTGAGCATGTCTATGTTATTATTCGACACAATTGATCCACATAGTTAGTATTTTGAACTCCAGACAATGCATCGCTTTAGCAATCGAATATAAACGTGAGTATAGTTCATGTTGTCTGTGTAAAGCGCATTATACATACGAAAGTTACACAATGAACATTATAAATAGCTACCTATGAACTAGGATACATTTGAATTCAACTTATGGTGGTTTAAAAAATCGAATTCAACATGAAGTCCATTCAATTATTTGAATTTGATATCATGGCATTTGTAAACCATACCTAAATTATGGGGTCACCAATATTTGCTCTGATTTTGTACATAATAGCATATGTAGTCGTGTACAAAATAGATTCAAATTTAGCTCCTCCATTCCAAAATAAACGTAGTTATAGGATTTTCAAGTGTCAAAATTTCAAAAAGAAGCGGATAATTTAATGAGGTTTTCAAATATACAAGGTCAAATATAACGTTGTCTATTTAGGTCAATCCTCATAGTTCAAGAGTACTCTAAACGTGAATGCTTGTGTTTCGAAATTTCGAAAGAAGCGCCAAAAGAGACTCTACTCACCCGAAACCACGTGAGACCAATGTTTGGTAGTACAAGGAAATTATTTTTCTAATAACTCCGACCCGTGAAAAACCTACCGGCCCGACGTCCAAAGGTCTAAACCGGGTAGGTTTGTAGCTTCATCTAGATGCCACGCAACCGCCTCCGAAAAACATTCATACACAATGCCCGCCTAAGCACACATGCGCGCGGCCGAAATCGCTCCCGCCCACTATTTGGGACACCTGGGATTACCATCCTACCCCCGACCTGCAGTAGGTTCGAAATTTAAGAGGGGGGAAAAGTTTGTACTTTCCCCAAATTTCAAACAAGCGTGTCCCATCTTGTGTTCAAAAAAGCTAAAAACAAGCGTGTCCCAGACCGAAACATGGTTCCCCCCCCCCCACCCATCCGATTCCCCATTCATACTTCGTGGGCGCCAAAACTACCTCTCCACCAGCCACGAAACCCCGGCGTCCTCCGTCCGCCACCCCATCCCACCCATCAACCGCCGCCCTCCTCCATCACGCTGGAGCCGATACCCCGACGTCGTCGTCCACCGCAACCTCAACCGCAACGCCCTCCACGGCTAGTAGTTGAAGCCGAGGCCGAGCCGTCCATACCCGAGCCAGTTCAAACACGTCGTCCTGCGCCTCACCGCTGCCGCTCCAACTTCGCCACCCTCCACCGCACCGGAGTTATTCCTGCTACGCAGTCCTTCGCTGCCTCGGATCTGCTTCCCCTCCGCCGACATACGGCCACGGCAACACAGTCAACAATTTGGCCAGTTCGTCCAAGCCTGCACCCTCCAGAACATTGGTTTCCCCGGTAAAAAGAAGAAGATCGACGCGACATGTGGAGGTGACCACACCGGTAACCAAAAAAGGTACTCCTCTTCCCTTATTCGTGCAAATCTTACGTCTCTGCTTGCACGGTATTCATCCCACAGAAGACACTAGTTGACCGCTTCTCCTAGTAACTCGCGATGCACAAGGTTTCTCCTCATATACTATTTCACCTTAGCTAGGGGTCCGTCGCCCCCCTGAATTTCAATTTTTGGCTAGTTGATTCCCAATTAATGGAAGCATTCCCCGGTGTAACAGGCGCTAGTACGCCTATTATGCAGGGGAAGCAGCGCCTTGGTGTTTATCTTAGGGGCGTGTGCGGCCTAGAGCTACTGGCGCCCGATCTGGAGGTCGGCCAGGATTAAAGGGATGGCCTGGGGGCGCTGCCAAGCACGGCGGTGGTGTGAGGTCGAGGGGAGGGCGGGGTGGCAGAGGTAGGGGTCTGGGCCGGTGGTCGCTGGAGGTTCGAGAAAGATCGTCAACAGTGACTGGCGGGAGGTAGACAAAGGCCATCTGCCCGTTCCTTATAGATCGGATGGTTCATTAAAAAAATCGACTGACCTATTTATTTTCAGTCGACTGTTATCTTAGATATGACCACATGTGGTGGTGTGCTGGAGGAGTACCTACATTTCCTGTTCTCATATATTACAAAATCATACGGAGTAGAATCTAATTTTATTTGCCATGCAATGTTGTAGAGCTATCATATGTCTCCTGTCATTTATTTTTCAGCCACCTGCTATCTACTACTTTTACAGTGCACTAGTTCTGCACACACCTCACCCATACTCTCACTATTGTGTTTTTATGCAAGGGTATTTTAGAGTCTGCCGAAAGAGAAGCAGAAAAGAAAAGAGAGAAGTTGCGCCAGCTTTCTTCGCGGGTATGCACGACACGTTACAGCGCTATAAAGGGTGCAGTGTCAGCAGATGGAGATGGTAAACGTAGCTCTGGAGTTGATGACCTCGCTCGCAATGAACCACCATCCCAGGTGCTTGCTTTAACTTCGCGGTGTCATATGTGGTTGCATGTTCCATATGGTGTCTAGCTTGTATTCGAAAGGCCGAAGTCGGTCTTCTGTTTGGTTCTAGGCCTAGCATTGCCACACTTTGCCACATATTTTTTCCATACTTGCCTAAGGTTAGTTGATCAAAATGAAAGCCACAAGTTGGCAAGCCTAAGGGAATCTTGCCACATTTTTTGTGTGTATGCCATGTGGGGTCCAAGAGTGGCTTGCCTAAGGTGTGGCTTGAACCGAACACTCACCTAAGTTAGTCAAACTTGCCTAGCTTTAGGTGTGGCAACATTTGGCAAAGTTAGTCACAAACCAAACATCCCCAAGATAAGGAAAGATATTGTTTTACATGAACCACCATCCCGTGAGCATCAGAAGACAAATAGCTAGTCAGGGCATTGGCCGAGCCAGTGACAAGCCCAGCAAAGATAGGCATCACCTAGAAGCCAACTAAAAAGCTGCGATGGTGGCGAAGCAGGCCGCCTCCCACCAGTATCTCAGGTCCTAGATGATCATGCTCACCACTCCAGACGGATGTCTAGCTTGTATTGCTTCCAATTTGGTTAAATTGCATCTGCTTAGCTTACACATTATACCTTTGAATATGACATGCCTTTCTGTTTTTGGTACATACAAGTACATCTGTGTATTAACCATGTTCTTACATCAAACTAATGTTCTTGTGTATCCCTCATCAATCACTTATGACGAGGCAGGCAGGCAAGGGGACTACTCTCATTTAAAGAATGCAGCGTCAGCCTCCCGACATGATTCTCAAGAAACAGAAATGCTAGATGAAGATAGTGAACGTAGCTCTGTAGTTGATTACAGCATTTCCCCTACACTAGCATCGCAGGTGCTTGCTCTAACTTGGCAGCGCGATATGTGGTTGCATGTTGCATATGGTGTCTAGATTGTAATTCTTCCAATCTGGTTAAACTGCATGTGCTAGTCTGCTTAGCTTATACATTATACCTGTTAATGTGACATGTCTTCCTGTATTTAGTACATAGTACATCTGTCTATTAAGCATGTCCTTACATAAAACTATCACTTTTTTTGTATCCTGCATCAATCAATATGACGAGACACCTTTAGTATATGCAGTGCGATATTAGTTGCATCTTTCATATGATTTATAGCATGCACTGCTTCTAGTTTGTTGAAATTCCATTTATGATGGGATGCTTTTAACTTGGCAGAGTCATATTGGTTGCATCTTTCATGTGGTGTCTAGCTTGCATTGCTTCTTATTTGTTGGAATGGTTTCTGCTTAGTTTACACAAACAGTTGTGAACATGCCATGCCGTCCTATTTTTCATACATATTCCATCCTGGTATCATGTGTTTGCCTTACATCAAAGTAGTGATTGTCAGTATCATGCATGAATGAGTTCTGAAGAGAGAATTTTATTGCTTTTTCTTGTCGGTTTTACTTGACAATTCAAAATCAATAAAGCGGAAGGAAGTTAGCAAGGCAGCGGATAAAGGTGCTCCTTCTGAACGGAGGGCCTCAACAGTTTCTACTCCTCCACACCCCCAAGATGATTTCCAAGACAACACATGCATAGACACTCAACAAAGTTGTGTTTATGATGAGCATGTCTCCCCTAGTGCAGCATCACCGGTACTCCCTCTAACTTGGCACTTTTATATGTGGTTGCATGTTATGTGTGATGTCTAGCTTGTATCGCTTCTAATTTTGTTGAATTCCATCTGCCTACTTTACACATTATACTTGAATAAGGCACGTGTTCCTGTTTCTAGAACATACAATATCTTTCTATTTTTACACCATGTTCTTACATCAAATTACTACTGTTGTGTAACCTGCAACAATCACTTATCAAAAGACACATTTGACTTCGGAGTGTGATATAGGTTACATCTCACATTCTTTTCTAGCTTGTACTACTAATTTGTTGAAATGGCACTTATGACGAGACAGTTCTAACTTGGTAGAGTGATATTCGTTGCATCTTTCATATGGTGTCTAGCTTTCATTGCTTCTAATTTGTTGAAATGCCTTCTCCTCAGTTTACACATCATAAGCTGTGAATATGCAATGCTGTGAATATGTAATGGCACTAATGACGAGAGACTTCTAACATGGTAGTGTGATGTTGTTTGCATCTTGCATATGATTTATTTCTTGTACTGCTTCACATTTGTTTAAACGCCATTTATGATGAGACACTGTTAACTTGGCAGAGCGGTATTTGTAGCATCTTTCATATGGTGTCTACCTTCCATTGCATTGCTTCTAATTTGGTGAAATGTCTTCTTCTTAGTTTACACATCATAGTTCTGGTTATCTCTTCCGTCCTGTTTTTCATACATATTACATCCTCCTATCATGTGGTTGTCTAACATCAAAGTTCAGTTCGTCTGCATCACGCATCAATTTGCTCTGAAGAACTAAATTGTTATTCATTTTTCTTGTCAGCTTGACTTAACATGGCACAGAGAAAGAGGAAGAAACACAGAATGGCAGGGAATGAGAAGCGGATGAATCCTGCAGATTCTGCTGGTACTGATGGTGCAATAGAAGGTCAAAGTCCAGTGGAAAATTCTACAAACACGGCATACCATGCTACACGAGCTGCAAAAAAAGCCAAACAGAAACAAATAGCTGCCACCAAACAGGCAGAGACAGCCCTAGTTCTTGCAACACCTACCACAGTACTACCAGCTGCACGACTTACTCGTGCGTCAACTGAGCTAGCAGCACGTTCCCAAGCTCCCTTGCCACCTGACACTACTTCCCAAGCACTCTTGACACAAGACGAGTTGGCAATATCAGATGAACCTTGTGAGCTTAAATAGCAAGAAGGTAGTTGCTGGAGTCAAGTTACAGTTGCATGCTTCTTTATATGTAGTCTCTCAGTTTGATGTACACTAACACTTCCTATGTTCGTTGTTGGACTAGCACCTAGGCGCAAGAGGAAACAAACATCAGGGATAATGCTCGATAGGTTAACTAAATCTAGAGGAGGAAGAATGGAGATCCGTTTTGAGGCAGGTTTAAAAAGGCCACGTGATGCTACAGAGTCAGCCAAGTTAGTATCAGAGGAAGCGGTTGCCGTTAGGTGTCATGTATGTATCCTCCCAACATGGATTCAATACAGGAATGACAAAGACGAAACCCAGTTCAACACCTTCCTCGACCATTTATCTGTAAGTATGGTTATGTATGGAAACTAGTAATATCGTCTTGCTTTGTCCCATACTTTCTAGGTTGCTTATAATGAGACTCCCATAATTTTCAACAGATGAGGTTCAAGTTGGATAGCCAAGATGATGCAACCAGACAAGCTTGCACCCATGTTTTCAAGTCTGCTCTGCGACAGTATCGGTATAACTTGAGGAAAACTCACTTTGAAGGCAAGGCTAACAGTGAACTTTCCCAAACATCTCCAGTGGAAAATATATCGGATGAAGACTGGAGGGGCCTTGTTAAACACTGGTCTAATCCGAAGTATCAGGTACATTATATATATATGTGATTAGATCACATGTTGAAGTCCTATTTATGCATGTGCCACACAAATCTATCTTCTTGTAGGTGAACTGTTCAAAGAACAAGGCCAACCATACGAAAGTGAAATTCCAACAGACGACAGGATCTCGTAGCTATATTGCACACTGCGAGGCTCTTGTAATTAGCTGATGTTTCACTCTTTTTGCTGTAACATATTATCAGATCTATATTGACTTGTTCGAAATGCAGAGGAAAGCCCGCAAGGATAGAAAAGTACCTGAACCAAATGTTGTGGAAATCTTCAAGGACTGTCACACCAGCAAGAAGAAGGGCATGACTACACAAGTCAAAGCCGCTGTTGTAAGTCCTTAATCCTCATGCCTTTTAACTACTACTTACTCTGACTTGTGCCTTGAACTGCATGGTTTGCAGCCAATGTCTATTACTCTTTTCAATTTTATACACAATTGTCTAACCGTATCATTGCACCTTACAAGGTTTAAAAGAGAGGAGTGATGTTCCTTTGATCTTGACCCGTAATCTAGTTCCGTGCTGGACTTGCCCACACAACGTTACAATTTCCTGTTTGTTTGTTCTCAGTTGTATTGTGATATGAATGATGTCATACTATGTTTACTCTATTATAAACTTCGTCTCTTTATCCTTAGCCCTCAATACAATGAGAAGAAATAGACAATACATTAGCGATGGTACATGGTCATATGTTTGGAACCTGGTTTTATTATGTACTTTGCAATAAAATACAACTAATATTTTACATGGGTTCACCAGAATAAGTTCTGTATATAGACCAAAGCTATTTTGCTTGGTTTTGCTGCCTCCTTAATATCTTCTGTTCTGGTACTACTAATGTAAAACCTCAACTTTTCAGCGAGCTATGGAAAAAATGGTGGAACCGCCACCTTCTGAAGGTGGCGAGGCAATTATAACCACAATGCCAGCTCTTGCTGCAGTGGGTCAGTACCTGTCCACTAACAGTGTCAAAAGCACGTTCCTGTGTAATACTGGGTTGGTTGTTAAGGCAATATCGTCCAAACTGCCTCATGATCAAGATATGCAAGCTCAAAGCAATGTTGTATCTGCGCTCCAGACACAAGTCCATTCCCTAACAGAGACCCTTTGTGAAACAAGGAGAGACATTGTTCGATGTTTTCAAGATATGCATGGTTTTGA
Organism: Triticum timopheevii; assembly: GCA_963921465.1. Lineage (NCBI taxonomy): Eukaryota > Viridiplantae > Streptophyta > Magnoliopsida > Poales > Poaceae > Triticum > Triticum timopheevii. The sequence continues at coordinate 471,533,213 of OY997266.1, read as the reverse complement.
AACAAGACTATCAGACATTTGCTATGTTGTTCAGGAGCCTAGGGGAAATGAAGGCGAGGGTTATGGTGCTCCATCGGACAATACAGCATGAAAACGTAACAATCAGGTCAAATGAACTGAGCTTCTGAACTTCTGGTGGTGCATTTATCTACTAGACTGTTAAGTTTTATGCCAACCTTCCTTTTGTTATATAGTTGTAATTTGTTTTGGTGCGATACAAAATTTATTCTTAACGTGCCAGCCACCGGCTAAAGAAAATAGCAAGCCATTTTTGTATAGTGTAGGGTGTTCCCTATATTTGCACTGGTGGCGATCTTTGATGCCGAGTGGATGTAATCTGTGGAATCGCCTTAATAGCCTAGCGTTAGTTTCGGCCTTATTTATTTCCTAGTCTTCTTTTCCCCTGGTTTGCTAGTGTCCGCAACTACCATGGGCCATATACAGGCCGTAGGATCCATGGGTCTCCTACGGGCCGTCGATAAATGTGCCTCCAATAGGGTCGTAGAATCGGTGGGCCTCGGGCCGTCGGATAAATGGGTCTACATGGGCCGTAATCGGGCGTAATTGGTATCAGCCCAGCACGGTAATGGGCCGTTAACAGGCCGTAGGACAGCAAAGGCTTAATTCTGTCATAGGCATAACGGGTCATTAATGGGCCAGAATATAGGACGGGCTGGAAACGGTGCAACGGGTTAACAGGCCAGAAACGGGCCGACGCTTTCCATGGGCCGAATTTGGCCCATTAGGGTAACAGGCCAGTAACGGGCCGACTCTTGCCATGGGCCGAGTTTGGCCCATTAGGGGAACATGCCAGTAACGGGCCAACTCTTGCCATGGGCCGAATTTGTCCCATTAGGGGAACAGGCCAATAACGGGCCGTAAGTAATCGAGGGCCGAAAAGGAGCCCAAGAACGTATGGGTCATCAATAGGCCGAAAGCTAACACGGGCTGGAAACGGCCCATGTAAATCACGGGCCGTTAACGGGTACAAAGAAAATTACTGTTCATTATGGGCTAGAGTCACCGTGGGCCTGTAAAGGGCCGAAAGATACGAAGGCCTCATATGGGCCGAAAGACATCGTGGGCCATACATGGGCCGAAAGTGAAATGGGCTGGTGTTATATTCGACGGCCCACATGACGTTGTTGGGCCGATTTCCTTTAGGGCCTAATGGGTCGTGAGTTAACGGGTCATAAAATGGGCAATTTGCAAAGAGACCGTTAACAGGCTTTTCATGGGCCAGCTCATTAACTTTTGACCAAGTCAAACGGGCCGGCTTTGTAAGTTAAATGGGCCAGTGGTGGGCCGTGGCACGTGTTGACATATCATAGGCGCCTATCTGACCCACTAACGAGCTGACACGTGTTTCGTCCGGCCAATAAGAATTTTACACGTGGAAATTTCCCATTGGTCGGGGCTGTTAACAGGCTATCGGATCCAAAACCCGACCCGATAGCTTAACGGTGTTCCGTTACGGTGGATGCCACGTGTCGGTCACCCTTGACGAAAACACTTCTGTGACACGCGATTTATCTTCATGGAAGTGGACACTTCCATGATGATAATTTTGGTAATGTCATGGAACACTTCTACGACAGCACAGGTATGACTATCTTGATTCTGTCATAAAATCGTCATGGATGTACATGCATGACAAAAAACGCGACCTACTATGACAAACACGTATCATCACAGAAGTGTAATTTTTTGCAGTGTATGGACCATTCCAGAGCTCCTCATCATGTCTGTGGTCTCATCTGGGACTACGAACAACATTCGGTCACCAAATCATATAACTCATATAACACTATATCGTCAACGAAGGTTAAGCATGCGGACCCTACGGGTTCGAGAACTATGTAGAGGTGACCAAGACACCTCTCCAGTCAATAACCAATAGCGGAACCTGGATGCCCATATTGGCTCCTACATATTCTATGAAGATCTTTATCGGTCGAACCTTATGACAACATACATAATTCCCTTTGTCCATCGGTATGTTACTTGCCCGAGATTCGGTCGTCGGTATCTTCAAACCTAGTTCAATCTCATTACCGGCAAGTCTCTTTACTCGATCTGTAATACATCATCTTGCAACTAACTCCTTAGTCACTTTGCTTGCAAGTCTTCTTATGATGTGCATTACCGAGAGGGCCCAGAGATACCTCTCTGATACTCCGAGTGGAGATGCTAATCTCGATCGATGCCAACTCAACAAACACCTTCGGAGATACGTGTGGAGAATCTTTATGATCACCCAGTTATGTTGTGACATTTGATAGCACACAAGGTATTCCTCCGGTATCCTGGAGTTGCATAATCTCATAGTCGAAGGAATATGTATTTGACATTAACAAAGCAATAGCAATAAACAGAATAATCAATATGCGAAGCTAATGGATGGGTCTTGTCCATCACATCATTCTCCTAATGATGTGATCTCGTTAGCAAATGACAACGCATGTCCATGGTTCGGAAACCTTAACCATCTTTGATCAACGAGCTAGTCTAGTAGAGGCTTACTAGGGACATGGTACTTGTTTATGTATTCACACATGTATTTAAGTTTCCGATCAATACAATTCTAGCATGAATAATAAACCTTTATCATGAATAAAGAAATATAAAATAATAACTTTATTATTGCCTCTAGGGCATATTTCCTTCAAGGGAAGGCCCACATATATAGGAATCTCTAGCGTGTAACCTCCGACCCAAGCCTCAAGGCGACGGGCCTCCGCTCCGCTCATCTGAAGTTAGCTTTTATCTACACCATGAATCATAACATAACACATGAGATATGTCATGAGAACAACATAACAAAATATAAATGAATAAAAACTACACAAAGAATTAATACAAAAGACCCTAAATATGGATGTGAAAACTTACAACAACCATATGAGAATACATGCCGCTCTACCATGCTCGTCGTCGCCAAGCCACCCAGAACGGACTCCAGGTGTGGCCAAAGCTGACGTTCGAGAGTACATGCACGAGTTCACGGGGGCATCATGCACGTGTTGCAAAGGAGAAATTTCCCAATAAAAATTAAGACAAATGCCCGGGCAGCGACCGTATTCGCGAGAAGGTAACCCAAAAAGTTACAGAGACCAGCTTCGCCAAAGGCTTGGTTGAGAATATGATGAGTGGGGTTAGGTCAGGAGGGTGTTTCGACTTAGTTGAAATCCCATTAACAACACTATTTAAATATTGTTGGACAACTTGTAAATAAGTATGCATGTGTACTTAAACAAGTATGACGTAAGTATAAGACATGAAGACATACAAACGACATATTTGTGTTCATGGCCAAAAGATGTTCGAGGAGGCCATATCTATAGGAATACAAGCCATGAATGGTTGAGAAGATTTGGAACCCACCGGAATGGAGACCTTAATCTATGGGCCAAAGGCATTATTTTCCTTGGCCCCGACTTGGAGGCCAAGCCATGGTGTATATATAATGAAACAAAGGTAAAAATATGACATTCCAATAGGTATTCCCAAGGTGTACGAGTTCTACTAAGTTTTCACAAGAAAGTTTGTGTTTCTGCTTTTCATTCGCTCAATTTTGACGTGTGTTTCCATAATTTCACCCTATCTCCACTTCTTTGGGAATAAATGGAATTTTTTGCTCTATTTTCATCCCTACCACTTACAATAGCAAATCCATAAGTTGTGCAAAGGATTCTATTGACCACCACTAAGCAACACTCTTTTAAGAGTGGCTTGAAATCTTACACAAATATACACACCTAGCATGAAATGGTGCCTAGAGGCACAAAGATGAACCGAAGATCCAATCATAGAGTGGTATCGATGGCTTTACCTTCCCTGTCAAGGTTGAAGTGCCCATTGTTAGGCATGGGAGTCTTGATCCAAATCATCAATATCTCAAACTTCCTACTCGGTCGATCATTGAATTCTTTGTTAAAAGTTTTCTAGTAGTACTAAATATGATATCATCAGCATAGGTTTGGCATACAAGCAAATCACCTTAAACCATTTGATGAAAACAGTGATATTGACTTTCCCAACCACAAACGCATTCGTAACTAGAAAATCTCTAAGGGACTCAAACCATGTTCTTTGTGCTTGTTTAAATCCATATAATGCCTTATTGATTTTACAGACACGATGAAGGTATTTAGAATCCTAAAACCCAACAGCTGTGCAATCTGCAATGTATGTAATTTAGTAGCCAATCCATTAGGAAGTGCACTTACACATACATTTGACATAATTCAATCCACGATGGTTAGCAAATGCAACAACATGTGAATGGCCTCTCGATGGACAATGAAATTTTAGCTTTCACTAAACTCCATTCATTCAACTAGTCATGAAGTCTTATGCTACCATCCTTGCCTTAATTATAGTGACTTGTCCATGCTCATCTTGATTGATCTTGAAATTCGACTTTGTACCCATGACATTATAGTGCATACCATCATCTCTCTCTACAGGTGACCAACCCCTTGGTGTGGGTGAAGTTGTTGAACTCTCTGTGCATTACATCCACCAATTAGGTGTCTTCCAGAGCCTCATATGCCTTAAGAGGTTCAACAAAAGAAACAAAGCGTGATGCTCCCAGAAAAATTACTACTCTTGAGTGAGTATACTCCATTTGATAAGCTTCCAATGGTGTTTTTTAAGGTGACATTCCTTGGCTTTGCACATAAACTGATGAGGAGATTGACAATCCTCATTACTTGATACTTGAGATCCACATTGAGCTTGTCCGCGATCTTGATTATGAACTTGTCTTAATATTGGGGCGTAGTGGAGTGCAAGAATTCACTTGCCTTGAACTTGATGCATATACTTTCTCCCCCATAGGGTTACTTGATATAAGGATATCCCCAAGTGACTCGCCCTTGATGCCCTGAGAATGATTATTGTCAATTAGATCATTTAGATGAACTGTCTCTACCTAGTGGCCATTAGATGCATCAAACTTCACATTGCTAGTCTCCATGATGGATATGTTGGATTTGTTGTAGAATATACATGAGTGTGAGTTTTGTACCATACTCAACTACTAAGTTGTCAATAGTCTGCGAACCAACCTTTGGTTGGATGGTTAGGTGGATTGTGGTATCACCAGCCCACCAAGGTTCAAGTCCTGGTGCTCGCATTTGTCCTGGATTTATTTCAGGATTTCTAGCGATGCGCGTTCAGTGGGAGAAGATGTTCCCGTTGACTACGAGGCACCTACTGTGACTTCGTAAAATCTCAAGATGATATTGTTGGGGAACGTAGTAATTTCAAAAAAATTCCTACGCACACGCAAGATCATGGTGATGCATAGCAACAAGAGGTGAGAGTGTTGTCCACGTACCCTCATAGACCGAAAGCGGAAGCGTTAGCACAACGCGGTTGATGTAGTCGTACGTATTCACGATCCGACCGATCAAGTACTGAACGTACGACACCTCCGAGTTCAGCACACGTTCAGCTCGATGACGTCCCACGAACTCCGATCCAGCAGAGCTTTGCGGGAGAGTTCCGTCAGCACGACGGCGTGATGATGGTGTTGATGATGCTACAGACGCAGGGCTTCGCCTAAGCACCGCTACGATATTACCGAGGTGCAATATGGTGGAGGGGGGCACCGCACACGGCTAAGAGATCAATGATCAATTGTTGTGTCTAGAGCTGCCCCCCTGCCTATATAAAGGAGCAAGGGGGAGGCGGCCGGCCTGGAGGAGGGTGCGCCAAGGGGAGAGTCCTACTCCCACCGGGAGTAGGACTCCTCCTTTTCTTGTTGGAGTAGGAGAGGGGAAGGAAGGGAGAGAGAGAGGAAGGAAAGGAGGGCGCCGCCTGAGGGAGTCCTGGACTAGGGGTTGTCCGGATAGCCGGACTATCATCGTCCGCCGGACTCCAAGACTACGAAGATACAAGATTGAAGACTCTGTCCCGTGTCCGGATGGGACTTTCCATGGCGTGGAAGGCAAGCTTGGCGATACGGATATGTAGATCTCCTACCATTGTAACCGACTCTGTGTAACCCTAGCCCTCTCCGGTGTCTATATAAACCAGAGGGTTTTAGTCCATAGGACACAACAACCATTACAACAATCATACCATAGGCTAGCTTCTAGGGTTTAGCCTCCTTGATCTCGTGGTAGATCTACTCTTGTACTACCCATATCATCAATATCAATCAAGCAGGAGTAGGGTTTTACCTCCATCGAGAGGGCCCGAACCTGGGTAGAAACATCGTGTCCCTTGTCTCCTGTTACCATCCGCCTAGACGCACAGTTCGGGACCCCCTACCCGAGATCCGCCGGTTTTGACACCGACATTGGTGCTTTCATTGAGAGTTCCTCTGTGTCGTCACCGATAGGCTCGATGGCTTCTTCAATCAACAACAACGCCGTCCAGGGTGAGACTTTTCTCCCCGGACAGATCTTCGTATTCGGCGGCTTCGCACTGCAGGCTAATTCACTTGGCCATCTGGAGCAGATCGAAAGCTACGCCCCTGGTCGTCAGGTCAGATTTGGAAGCCTAAACTTCACGGCGGACATCCGCGGAGACTTGATCTTCGATGGATCCGAGCCACAGTCGTGTGTGCCGCACTGTCACGATGGGCATGATCTAACTTTGCCACCGGACAGCGCCTTGGAGGCCGCACATGAATCCGCTCCGACCCATAGTCCGGAGCCGATCGCGCAGCTCGAGGACGGGTGGCTGGACACCTCCTCGGAAGCTGCAACTTCCATGGCGATGGAGCCGAACACTGGCCTTGTCCCCTATCAAACTCGTGACTCCGAGGTGCCGGACTCCCTGCCGGACTCCGAACCTCCTGCGCCCCTGCCAATCGAATCCGATTGGGCGCCGATCATGGAGTTCACCGCCGCGGACATCTTTCAGCACTCACCCTTTGGCGACATCCTAAATTCGCTAAAGCATCTCTCGCTATCCGGAGAGCCCTGGACGGATTATAGCCAGGATGGTTGGGATGCGGACGACGAAGAAATTCAAAGCCCACCCACCACCCACTTTGTAGCCACTGTCGACGATCTAACCAACATGCTAGACTACGACTCCGAAGACATCGACGGTATGGACGACGGTGCCGGAGACGATCAAGAACCAGCGCTCATAGAGCACTGGAAGGCCACCTTAACCCATGATGTATATATGGTGGATACCCCAAAAGGAAGCAATAACGAGGACCAACGGGGCGCGGTAGAGGATAATCCCGCTGATAAACAACCAAAACGGCAACGCAGACGCCGCCCTAAGTCCCGCCTTGACAACAACAGCGCTCCTAATGACCCAGCAATAGAGCAGGGCAAACCGGTGGACGACGAACACACAGCCAAGCAACCGTCCGAACAAGACGAATCAGATAATCAATCAATGCCCGGCAAAACCAACAGTCCAGACGACCTCACGCCGGACACACCACCGGAGAATAAGAGCCTTCGCAAAAGACTCAGCACCACTGCAAGAAGTCTGAAGAAGCAAAAACGGAAGCTCAAAACAGCGGAAGACATACTCAGAATGAGGTGGAGCAAAGTGCTCAAAACCGCCGACAAATACGGCAACGGCCACCAATCAAAGAGCTACCCGAAGCGCAAGCTGCTGCCAGAATTTGACGAGGAAGCCATAGAGCCCCCGCAGTCAAAAAACAAAGAGGCCGCCTGGCCGGATAGACGGCCAGATGATAGGCCAAAAACTACAAGCGGCGCCGCACACAAGCCGACTCATGCTCCAGGGAAAACAGATGGCCCAGCCAGGTCCATTTACGGGCCAAAAAAGAGGGCCCCAGGAAGCAACACAACACGCCAAGTGTCCGAAGACAGCGGTACACCCAAATACAGGGGCGCCGCACACCCACTATGTTTCACCAATGAGGTGCTGGATCATGAATTCCCAGCAGGGTTCAAACCCATAAACATAGAGGCTTACGACGGAACAACAGACCCTGGAGTCTGGATAGAGGATTATATACTACACATACACATGGCTAGAGGAGATGATCTCCATGCCATAAAATATTTACCCCTCAAGCTCAAAGGGCCAGCCCATCATTGGCTCAAAAGCCTCCCAGAAAACACTGTTGGAAGTTGGGAAGAGCTTGAGGACGCGTTTAGAGCAAATTTTCAAGGGACTTATGTCCGACCTCTGGATGCAGACGATCTAAGTCATATAACTCAACAGCCCGGACAGTCAGCGCGCAAATTCTGGAACAGGTTCCTTACTAAAAAGAACCAAATAGTCGACTGTCCGGATGCCGAAGCCTTAGCAGCTTTTAAACACAACGTCCGAGACGAATGGCTCACCAGACACCTCGGCCAAGAGAAGCCAAGGACAATGTCCACGCCAACAAGCCTCATGACCCGCTTTTGCGCAGGGGAGGACAGCTGGCTAGCAAGATGCAGCACCAGCGACCCAAGTACATCCGAGATCAGAGATGGAAACGGAAAATCACGGCGCAGAAAAGATCAGCACCGGAATAAAGAGAAAAGCCCAAAGAACACGGCGGTCAACGCCGGATTCAAAAGCTCGCGGCCAAACAACAAAACACTGCCTCTTAAGGACAACAGTGACGAGCTATCCAACTTAAACAAAATTTTGGACCGGATATGTCAAATCCACAGTACCTCCGGAAGGCCTGCAAATCACACCCACTGAGATTGTTGGGTTTTCAAATAGTCCGGCCGACTCAACGCCGAACACAAGGGGCTTGACGCACCAAGCGAAGATGACGACCAACCCCACCAGCAGGGCACCGGAAAACAAAAGACTTTCCCACAAGAAGTCAAAGCAGTAAACTCACTTCATGTGATAATACAGAAAAACAATGCGGCACCCGCTAAGACGGGTCTCGCACGGTCCACCCCAGCGGAACCTCGAAATTGGATGTCCAAACCAATCACTTTTGACCACCTGGATTATTCCAGAAGTGTTCGAAATGCAGGATGGACTGCTCTGATATTGGATCCTATAATCGACGGACTACAATTTACACAAGTCCTGATGGACGGCGGCAGCGATTTAAACCTGCTATATCCGAACACAATCCGCAAGTTGGGGATGGACCTTACTAAAATTCGACAAAGCCGCACTTCCTTTAAAGGAGTGAAGCCAGGCCCTTACGCCAAGTGCACAGGCTCCTTATTACTAGAAGTTGTGTTCGGGTCACCAAACAACTTCCGACGCGAACAACTAATCTTTCATGTCGCCCCATTCAAAAGTAGCTATCAAGCACTATTGGGACGTGAAGCTTTTGTCCGCTTTAACGCCATACCACATTACACGTCTCTTACACTTAAAATGCCCAGTCCACGTGGCATCATTTCATTAAGAGGGTCATTCAAAGACCCCGGACACGGCTAGACGAGTCTGGCATAAATAAGCTAGGGGCTCCCTAGCCGCACACCCCTTCACAAGGGGCTGTGCGTATAAGCAATAATGAGCTAATATAGACTCCGCTTTATTCATTTACTAATATTTTTCATGCACTTTTTCGCACGACTTCCTTTCAAACTAAGTTCCTCTCTTTTTACATATGAACAACGTGCATACCCGTCCAGGATAACGGCACAACAGAGACACAGGCGCATACGTGCAGTAGGGACCTGTCGCAAGGATTCTTTTCAGATTAAGACCCTACGTAAACCTTTTTTACTGTCTCTTGTTGCTATAATCCCCTGGTTTTTCATTATAACCAGAGTGGAGACTGACGTTTTGGCATCGTCCGCGTCAGAGGACCTCGCCCGTACCTAGACACTAGGGGCTTAGGGCATTGTTCTGCCCATTATTATAAAGACCGAACACCTTAGGGAGTGTTCGGCGTCTCGAGTTAGGCCTTATATGCATCAGCTCCGAATCATGTCTTTGGTCAAATGTTGGGTTTGCCCGGCTCCTGTGTTTTGCTGCCTTATGTTCCATATCATCGGCTAACACGGCACCAGGAGAACTACTGCGATTGTGCCCCAGTTCGGCTGGGTGAGCACCTCAGTAGAGAAAGTCGAAAACTGACTGTCATGATACAGCGAGAGACTGGTCAACCACTCGATCGACCACCGGAATGTTTAGAATTCCTCCGCTTTGACGAAGGACCGTTTCCCGGTCAGGCACACACGCGCCCCGAATTCGGAGAGCGCGGTGCCCCCAGGGGCTATATCGTAGTCCCACCCTCGAACTCCAATGGCTAAGTGAAAGTGATAAAGCATTATAGTCCGGTTGCCTCGTTTGCTACGCTACCACCTCCTTAACAGGACCGAGATGTCGGATTAAGTGTGAAAATGCGCTATTTTTTGCGAACACCCCCGCACCTTGTGCGTGGGGGCTTAAGCCGACGACTACCATCTTTCAGGTTATACACACCTATACATAAACGGCCGCATAGGAGATATTCCAATACTTGAATGCACAAGTATAAAAAGCGATTACATCATAACCATTGTTTTACAAAATAAAACGTCCATTCAAACGTGACATTTTTCGAGCACTGCGACTCTATTACACGGGCACCACGCATAACTTCCCCAAAATAGTGCTCGGCGGGTAACCGGCTTTCGTCCGAACCCTGGGTTGCAACAGCGGTGGCATCCATCTCTGTCCAATGTGTCTTCACATGGGCAAGGGCCATCCGCGCACCCTCTATGCAGGCCGACCGCTTTATCGCCTTGATATGCGGCACTGCCCCAAGAAACTGCTGCAATAAGCCAAAATAGCTCGTCGGCTTGGGCCTCTCCGGCCAGACATGAGGCACGATATCCGTCATGGCAAGTCCGGACAACCTATTCAGCTCAGCCCATTCGGCCAACCGATCGGTCAGCGGAAGTGAACGATCCGGACTATGGAATTGAGACCAAAATAGATCTTCCGTCTTGTGATCCTTCTGACTTCGGAAGTGCACAACGGCATCCGCCGCACTCGCCGCTAAGTCCATATATGGATCCTCCGGACCCCACAGCTGGCCAAGCTGGGCATACTTTGGATCCATAAACCTGCGGCGTAGTAGAAAAGGCTTGCCAGCCACAATGTCTCCGGCCTGACGCAGCTCCTCCTTTATAGCCCGCATTGCAGAACGGGCATCCTTGGCTTCGGCGGTGGCCTTCCCCAGGTCTTCTCGCTCTGATAGGCGCTCCTTTTTAAGAGCCTCATTGCGGTCGGTAGCATCCTTCAATTTAATGGCCAATTCGGCCATCTCTTCCCTGCTTCGGCAGTGTGCAGCCCTTTCGGCTTCTAACTCCTCGGCCGCCCTCGAGGCAGCCGCATCACTCCTTCTGGCTTGCTCCTTGGCTTGAGCAAGTTCTGCCCGAAGGCTCTCCACAGCAGTAGCACCATCTGTGTCAAGCATAAATATTGTAAGAGGTGGGCTTTGGCTCCCTTAATAGGTGACTGCGGAGAAACAATTTACCTTGCGACTCGTCAAGTCGCTTGTTGACTAGCGCGATGTCCGCATCCGCCACATCGAGTTGCCGCATTAATTCAGCAACTCCATCAGTCCGGCTAGCCCCCGGACTATCCGCCACCTGCATAGGAAAGGCGACAGTCAATACCTGCGATTTTGATCCTCGGCACGCTGTCGCTTTCGACAACCTACCGAGTCTCAGGGGCTACTATCTATACAGGGCACACTTTATGTGCAAAACTGTCAAAAAGGAGCATCATTTTTACGTACCTCAAACCCCGCCAGCAAACTCCTGACGGCATTATGCAATACGCTTTCGGCGGACGAAATCCTTCCAATCACCGCACTCATCAATGCGCGGTGATCTTCTGAGATGGACGCCCTCTCAAGCAGATCCTTCAGCTCCCCCGGCCGAACACTAGTCGGCGCCGAACTCTTCGGCTCTGCCGGGCTCGGGGATACCCTCCGTGACGACACTTCAGGCTCGTCCGCCCTATCCGACGGCGCAGCAGACGGAGGCGTCTCGCTCTCCATCATCTCCGGACGAAGATCCCCTGAAGACGAGCTCATCTGAGAAGGTCGCAGATCCGAACTACAAGGTAAAAATTTCGGTTATCCTCAGAAGCACAAATAGGGATGTTTCTTATTAATGAACTCCTCCTTTTCTACTCACGGCTTGCTGGAGGGCTGATTCTTTAGAGAAGACTGTGCGGCCGGGACCTCCCCGGACGCAGGACCCTCTGGTGAAGATTTCTTCCCCCGCTTAGGGGCTTTGGCCTCCGGGTCTTTGGAGGCGGTCCTCTTCTCCCCCTGGAGGGAGGGATTCTTGATCCCCCCTTCTTCAAGCATCCCCTTGGGCGAGGCGGTAGCCCCTCTATTTTCCCCTTCGCCTTCTTCTGAAGGCGCAACCTCCAACATCCTGACCAGCATGGGATCCGGCGCGGTCTCTGGGAGGGGGGCCGGACACCGTATCAGCTTTGCTTGCGCTATCCACTCCTGTTGCGGGATAACGGGTTAAAAGGCAAATTGTAGAAAAGCAAACAAATGGTACGTCCAAACATTGGGCTACTTACTTGAGTATCCGGGCGATTGCAGCTTAGGCCGGCATCCTCGGTCAATTCCGGACACGCCGCTTGTGGTCCGAAGAACAACTTGTACATCTCCACGGGTGTCGCACCCATAAAGTGTTGGAGAATCCGTGGTCCCTCCGGATTGAACTCCCATAGCCGGAGAGGACGGTGTTTGCAGGGCAGGAGACGCCTAATTAGCATGACCTACATCACCACGACCAAATCGATCTCCCTCGCCTGGAGGTCTCAAATCCGGTCGTGCAATAGGGGCACGTCTTTTGACGGTCCCCAGTTGAGCCCTTGGTTGACCCACGACATCAACCGTCGAGGAGGTCCCGAGCGGAATATGGGTGGCGGCTTCTGCCTGCTGCCCTTCAGATCAGTGATATAGAACCACTCCTGCTGCCACAAGCCGAGCTCCTCTTGGAAGGAGCCCTCGGGCCACGGGGCATCGGCCCTCCTGCTTATGGCCGCCCCACCGCACTTTGCTTGACGCCCCCCAATCATCTTCGGCTCCACATTGAAGGTCTTCAGCCACAGGCCGAAGTGGGGGGTGACGGGGAGGAAGGCTTCGCAGACGACAATAAATGCGGAAATATGGAGGATGGACTCCGGAGCCAAGTCATGGAAATCCAGCCCGTAGTAGAACATGAGCCCTCTCACGAAAGGATCCGTCGGGAAGCCTAAACCCCGACGAAGGTGGGATACAAAGACGACGTACTCGCCGGGCTCGGGGGTGGGTATGGCCTGCCCTACGGCGGGCAGCCTGTGCGAAATCTCGTAAGACAGGTACTTGGCCTCTCGCAGCTTTAGCATGTCCTCCTCCGTGACGGAGGAGGGCATCCACCGGCCCTAAAGGTCGGAGTCAGACATTGTTGAAGGTCCGAAGCACACGAATCTGGGGCTCTAGGTGTTGGAACTTGGAGCGAGGAGAAGATTCGATGGAGGATTGAAGAAAAGAAACGAGCCTTGGTCCTATTATAAAGAGGAAGAATACCAAGAGCCGTCTCCGTGACCGTTCGGGACTCGCCTTCGATAGAGGGGGCGTGGCGACGGGCGCGGTTGGGTTACCCACGTCCGTATTGATGAGGATCCCGGAATAAGGGGAACACGATCTCTGCTTCGACAAGACGTGCCAAGGAAACCGCTTCGCTAAACGCGCTGAGGTGGTATAATAAAAAAATGGTTCAAGTAAAGGCTTGGTAGTGGCGTGACGTCACGTTACAAGATACGTCAGCAGATTGAACCTGTGTACATGATATTCTCTCTACGGTGGAATGTGGAAATTATTTTGCAAAGCCGGACACTATCCTGGTGTTCACAATCTTCTATGGATTATTCGGAGGAGGAACCCGCCTTGCAATGCCGAACATTATGCGCGCCGGACTCATCGTCATTGAAGCCAGGTTAAGGGGCTATTGAGGGAGTCCTGGACTAGGGGGTGTCCGGACAGCCGGACTATCATCGTCCGCCGGACTCCAAGACTACGAAGATACAAGATTGAAGACTCTGTCCCGTGTCCAGATGGGACTTTCCTTGGCGTGGAAGGCAAGCTTGGCGATACGAATATGTAGATCTCCTACCATTGTAACCGACTCTGTGTAACCCTAGCCCTCTCCGGTGTCTATATAAACCGGAGGGTTTTAGTCCATAGGACACAACAACCATTACAACAATCATACCATAGGCTAGCTTCTAGGGTTTAGCCTCCTTGATCTCGTGGTAGATCTACTCTTGTACTACCCATATCATCAATATCAATCAAGCAGGAGTAGGGTTTTACCTCCATCGAGAGGGCCCGAACCTGGGTAAAAACATCATGTCCCTTGTATCCTGTTACCATCTGCCTAGACGCACAGTTCGGGACCCCCTACCCGAGATCCGCCGGTTTTGACACCGACACCGCCCCTCCCCCTCCTTGTCCAATTCGGACTAGAGGGGGAGGGGGCGCGAGGCCTGCCCTGGCTGCCCCTCCTCTTCTCCACTAGGGCCCATGAGGCCCAATAACCCCCCCCCCCCCCGGGGGGGGGGGGGGGGGTCCGATAACCCCCAGGTACTCCGGTATATGCGTGAAACCTTCCGAAACCATTCCGGTGTCCGAACATAGTCATCCAATATATCGATCTTTACGTCCTGACCATTTTGGGACTCCTCGTCATGTCCCTGATCATATTCGGGACTCCGAACTAGCTTCCGTACATCAAAGCACAAAAAACTCATAATACCGATCATCACCAAACTTTAAGCGTCCGGACCCTACGGGTTCGAGAACTATGTAGACATGACTGAGACTTGTTTCCGGTCAATAACCAATAGCGGAACCTGGATGCTCATATTGATTCCCACATATTCTACGAAGATCTTTATTGGTCAAACCGCATAACTGCATACGTTGTTCCCTTTGTCATCGGTATGTTACTTGTCCGAGATTCGATCATCGGTATCTCAATACCTAGTTCAATCTCGCTACCGGCAAGTCTCTTTACTCGTTATGTAAAGCATCATCCCACAACTAACTCATTAGTCACATTGCTTGCAAGGCTTATAGTGATGTGCATTACCGAGAGGGCCCAGAGATACCTCTCCGACAATCGGAGTGACAAATCCTAATCTTGAAATACGCCAACTCAACATGTACCTTCGGAGACACCTGTAGAGCTCCTTTATAATCACCCAGTTATGTTGTGACGTTTGGTAGCACACAAAGTGTTCCTCCGGTAAACGGGAGTTGCATAATCTCATAGTCATAGGAACATGTATAAGTCATGAAGAAAGCAATAGCAACATACTAAACGATCAAGTGCTAAGCTAACGGAATGGGTCAAGTGAATCACATCATTCTCCTAATGATGTGATCCCGCTAATCAAATGACAACTCATGTCTATGGCTAGGAAACACAACCATCTTTGATCAACGAGCTAGTCAAGTAGAGGCATACTAGTGACACTATGTTTGTCTATGTATTCACACATGTATTATGTTTCCGGTTAATACAATTCTAGCATGAATAATAAACATTTATCATGATATGAGGAAATAAATAATAACTTTATTATTGCCTCTAGGGCATATTTCCTTCAATCTCCCACTTGCACTAGAGTCAATAATCTAGATTACACAGTAATGATTCTAACACCCATGGAGCCTTGGTGCTGATCATGTTTTGCTCTTGGAAGAGGCTTAGTCAACGGGTGCGCAACATTCAGATCTGTATGTATCTTGCAAATCTCTGTCTCCCACCTGGACTTGGTCCCGGATGGAATTTAAGCGTCTCTTGATGTGCTTGGTCCTCTTGTGAAATCTGGATTCCTTTGCCAGGGCAATTGCACCAGTATTGTCACAAAAGATTTTCATTGGACCCGATGCACTAGGTATGACACCTAGATCGGATATGAACTCCTTCATCCAGACTCCTTCATTTGCTGCTTCCGAAGCAGCTATGAACTCCACTTCACACGTAGATCCCGCCACGACGTTTTGTTTAGAACTGCACCAACTGACAGCTCCACCGTTCAATATAAACATGTATCCGGTTTGCGATTTAGAATCGTCCGGATCAGTGTCAAAGCTTACATCGACGTTGAAGGAAATATTCCCTAGAGGCAATAATAAAGTTATTATTTATTTCCTCATATCATGATAAATGTTTATTATTCATGCTAGAATTGTATAAACCGGAAACATGATACATGTGTGAATACATAGACAAATCAATAGTCACTAGTATGCCTCTACTTGACTAGCTCATCAATCAAAGATGGTTATGTTTCCTAACCATAGACATGTGTTGTCATTTGATTAGTGAGATCACATCATTAGGAGAATGATGTGATTGACATGACCCATTCCGTTAGCCTAGCACTTGATCGTTTAAGTATACTGCTATTGCTTTCTTCATGACTTATACAAAGTTCCTGCAATGATGAGATTGTGCAACTCCCGTTTACCGGAAGAACACTTTGTGTGCTACCAAACGTCACAACATAACTGGGTGATTATAAAGGTGCTCTACAGGTGTTTCCGAAAGTACATGTTGGGTTGGCATAATTCGAGATTAGGTTTTGTCACTCCGATTGTCGGAGAGGTATCTCTGGGCCCTCTCGGTAATACTCATCACCTAAGCCTTGCAAGCATGTAACTAATGAGTTAGTTATGAGATGATGTATTACGGAACGAGTAAAGAGACTTGCCGGTAACGAGATTGAACTAGGTATTGGATACCGACGATCAAATATCGGGCAAGTAACATACCGATGACAAAGGGAACAACATATGTTGTTATGCGGTTTGACCGATAAAGATCTTCGTAGAATATGTAGGAACCAATATGGGCATCCAGGTCCCGCTATTGGTTATTGACCGAGAATGGTTCTAGGTCATGTCTACATAGTTCTCGAACCCGTAGGGTCCGCACGCTTAACGTTACGATGACAGTTTTATTATGAGTTTATATGTTTTGATGTACCGAAGTTTGTTCGGAGTCCCGGATGTGATCACGGACATGACGAGGAGTCTCGAAATGGTCGAGACATAAAGATTGATATATTGGACGACTATATTCGGACACCGGAAAGGTTCCGGGTGATTTCGGAGAAAACCGGAGTGCCGGGGGGGGGTTACCGGAACCCCCGGGAGAGTATTGGGCCTATGGGCCTTAGGGGAAAGGAGAGAGGGGCGGCCAGCATGGGCCGCGCGCCCCCTCCCCCCTCTGGTCCGAATTGGACTAGGAGGGGGGGCGGCACCCCCCCCCCCCCTTTCCTTCCCCCTCTCCCCCTTCCTTCCCCCTCCTAGTAGGAGTAGGAAAGGAGGAGTCCTACTCCTACAGGAGGAGGATTCCTCCTCCCTTGGCGCGCCCAAAGGGGCCGGCCGGCCTCCCCCCTTGCTCCTTTATATACGGGGGCGGGGGGGGCACCCCATAGACACACAAGTTGATCTACGGATCGTTCCTTAGCCGTGTGCGGTGCCCCCCTCCACCATATTCCACCTTGGTCATATCGTCGCGGAGTTTAGGCGAAGCCCTGCGCCGGTAGAACATCATCATCGTCACCACACCGTCGTGCTGATGGAACTCATCTCCGGAGCTCGACTGGATCGGAGGCCGGAGATCGTCATCGAGCTGAATGTGTGCTGAACTCGGAGGCTCCGTACGTTCGGTGCTTGGATCGGTCGGATCGTGAAGACGTACGACTACATCAACCGCGTTGTGCTAACGCTTCCGCTTACGGTCTACGAGGGTACATGGACGAACACTCTCCCCTCTCGTTGATATGCCATCACCATGATCTTGCGTGTGCGTAGGAAATTTTTTGAAATTGCTACGTTCCCCAACAGTGGCATCCGAGCCTAGGTTTTATGCGTTGATGTTATATGCACGAGTAGAACACAAGTGAGTTGTGGGCGATACAAGTCATACTGCTTACCAACATGTCATACTTTGGTTCGGCGGTATTGTGAGATGAAGCGGCCCGGACCGACATTACGCGTATGCTTACGCGAGACTGGTTTCACCGTTACGAGCACTCGTGCTTAAAGGTGGCTGGCGGGTGTCTGTCTCTCTCACTTTAGCTGAATCGAGTGTGGCTACGCCCGGTCCTTGCGAAGGTTAAAACAGCACCAACTTGATGAACTATCGTTGTGGTTTTGATGCGTAGGTAAGAACGGTTCTTGGTAAGCCTGTAGCAGCCACGTAAAATTTGCAACAACAAAGTAGAGGACGTCTAACTTGTTTTTGCAGGGCATGTTGTGATGTGATATGGTCAAGACGTGATGCTATATTTTATTGTATGAGATGATCATGTTTTGTAACCGAAGTTATCGGCAACTGGCAGGAGCCATATGGTTGTCGCTTTATTGTATGAAATGCAAACGCCCTGTAATTGCTTTACTTTATCACTAAGCGGTAGCGATAGTCATAGAAGCAATAGATGGCGTAAACGACAACGATGCTACGATGGAGATCAAGGTGTCGCACCGGTGACGATGGTGATCACGACGGTGCTTCGGAGATGGAGATCACAAGCACAAGATGATGATGGCCATATCATATCACTTATATTGATTGCATGTGATGTTTATCCTTTATGCATCTTATCTTGCTTTGATTGACGGTAGCATTTTAAGATGATCTCTCACTAAAATTATCAAGAAGTGTTCTCCCTGAGTATGCACCGTTGCCAAAGTTCGTCGTGCTGAGACACCACGTGATGATCGGGTGTGATAAGCTCTACGTCCATCTACAACGGGTGCAAGCCAGTTTTGCACACGCGGAATACTCAGGTTAAACTTGACGAGCCTAGCATATGCAGATATGGCCTCGGAACACGGAGACCAAAAGGTCGAGCGTGAATCATATAGTAGATATGATCAACATAGTGATGTTCACCATTGAAAACTACTCCATCTCACGTGATGATCGGTTATGGTTTAGTTGATTTGGATCACGTGATCACTTAGATGACTAGAGAGATGTCTGTCTAAGTGGGAGTTCTTAAGTAATATGATTAATTGAACTTAAATTTATCATGAACTTAGTACCTGATAGTATCTTGCTTGTCTATGTTTGTTTGTAGATAGATGGCTCGTGCTGTTGTTCCGTTGAATTTTAATGCGTTCCTTCAGAAAGCAAAGTTGAAAGATGATGGTAGCAATTACACGGACTGGGTCCGTAACCTGAGGATTATCCTCATTGCTGCACAGAAAAGTTACGTCCTGGAAGCACCGCTGGGTGCCAGGCCTGCTGCTGATGCAACTGACGACGTTAAGAACGTCTGGCAGAGCAAAGCTGATGACTACTCTATAGTTCAGTGTGCCATGCTTTACGGCTTAGAACCGGGTCTTCAACGACGTTTTGAACGTCATGGAGCATATGAGATGTTCCAGGAGTTGAAGTTAATATTTCAAGCAAATGCCCGGATTGAGAGATATGAAGTCTCCAATAAGTTCTATAGCTGCAAGATGGAGGAGAATAGTTCTATCAGTGAACACATACTCAGAATGTCTGGGTATAATAATCACTTGATTCAACTGGGAGTTAATCTTCCTGATGATAGTGTCATTGACAGAATTCTCCAATCACTGCCACCAAGCTACAAGAGCTTTGTGATGAACTATAATATGCAAGGGATGAACAATACTATTCCCGAGCTCTTCGCAATGCTAAAAGCTGCGGAGGTAGAAATCAAGAAGGAGCATCAAGTGTTGATGGTCAACAAGACCACTAGTTTCAAGAAAAAGGGCAAAGGGAAGAAGAAGGGGAACTTCAAAAAGAACGGCAAGCAAGTTGCTGCTCAAGAGAAGAAACCCAAGTCTGGACCTAAGCCTGAAACTGAGTGCTTCTACTGCAAGCAGACTGGTCACTGGAAGCGGAACTGCCCCAAGTATTTGGCGGATAAGAAGGATGGCAAAGTGAACAAAGGATATGTGATATACATGTTATTGATGTGTACCTAACTAGAGCTCGTAGTAGCACCTGGGTGTTTGATACTAGTTCTATTGCTAATATTTGCAACTCGAAATAGGGACTACAGAATAAGCGGGCACTGGCCAAGGATGAGGTGACGATGCGCGTGGGAAACGGTTCCAAAGTCGATGTGATCGCGGTCGGCACACTACCTCTACATCTACCTTCGGGATTAGTTTTAGACCTGAATAATTGTTATTTGGTGCCAGCGTTGAGCATGAATATTATATCTGGATCTTGTTTAATGCGAGACGGTTATTCATTTAAATCAGAGAATAATGGTTGTTCTATTTATATGAGTAATATCTTTTATGGTCACGCACCCTTGAAGAGTGGTCTATTTTTATTGAATCTCGATAGTAGTGATACACATATTCATAATGTTGAAGCCAAAAGATGTAGAGTTGATAATGATAGTGCAACTTATTCGTGGCACTGCCGTTTAGGTCATATCGGTGTAAAACGCATGAAGAAACTTCATACTGATGGACTTCTGGAATCACTTGATTATGAATCACTTGGTACTTGCGAACCGTGCCTCATGGGCAAGATGACTAAAATACCGTTCTCCAGTACTATGGAGAGAGCAACAGATTTGTTGGAAATCATACATACAGATGTATGTGGTCCGATGAATGTTGAGGCTCGTGGTGGATATCATTATTTTCTCACCTTCACAGATGATTTGAGCAGATATGGGTATATCTACTTAATGAAGCACAAGTCTGAAACATTTTAAAAGTTCAAAGAATTTCAGAGTGAAGTGGAAAATCATCGTAACAAGAAAATAAAGTTTCTACGATCAGATCATGGAGGAGAATATTTGAGTTACGAGTTTGGTTTACATTTGAAACAATGCGGAATAGTTTCGCAACTCACGCCACCCGGAACACCACAACGAAATGGTGTGTCCGAACGTCGTAATCGTACTTTACTTGATATGGTGTGATCTATGATGTCTCTTACCGATTTACCGCTATCGTTTTGGGGTTATGCTTTAGAGATGGCCGCATTCACGTTATATAGGGCACCATCAAAATCCGTTGAGACGACACCTTATGAACTGTGGTTTGGCAAGAAACCAAAGTTGTCGTTTCTTAAAGTTTGGGGCTGCGATGCTTATGTGAAGAAACTTCAACCAGATAAGCTCGAACCCAAATCGGAGAAATGTGTCTTCATAGGATACCCAAAAGAGACTGTTGGGTACACCTTCTATCACAGATCCGAAGGCAAGACATTCATTGCTAAGAATGGATCCTTTCTAGAGAAGGAGTTTCTCTCGAAAGAAGTGAGTGGGAGGAAAGTAGAACTTGATGAGATAACTGTATCTACTCCCTTATTGGAAAGTAGTTCATCACGAGAACCGGTTCCTGTGACGACTACACCAATTAGTGAGGAAGCTAATGATATTGATCATGAAACTTCAGATCAAGTTTCTACTAAACCACGTAGGTCTACCAGAGTAAGATCCACACCAGAGTGGTATGGTAATCCTATTCTGGAAGTCATGTTACTTGACCATGATGAACCTACGAACTATGAGGAAGCGATGATGAGCCCAGATTCCGCAAAATGGCTAGAGGCCATGAAATCTGAGATGGGATCCATGTATGAAAACAAAGTATGGACTTTGGTTGACTTGCCCGATGATCGGCAAGCCATTGAGAATAAATGGATCTTTAAGAAGAAGACTGACGCTGATGGTAATGTAACTGTCTATAAAGCTCGACTTGTTGCGAAAGGTTTTCGACAAGTTCAAGGGGTTGACTACGATGAGACTTTCTCACCCGTAGCGATGCTTAAGTCTGTCCGAATCATGTTAGCTATTGCTGCATTTCATGATTATGAAATTTGGCAAATGGATGTCAAGACTGCATTCTTGAATGGATTTCTAGAAGAAGAGTTGTATATGATGCAGCCGGAAGGTTTTGTTGATCCAAAAGGTGCTAACAAAGTATGCAAGCTCCAGCGTTCCATTTATGGACTGGTGCAAGCATCTCGGAGTTGGAATAAACGCTTTGATAGTGTGATCAAAGCATATAGTTTTATACAGACTTTTGGAGAAGCCTGTATTTACAAGAAAGTGAGTGGGAGCTCTGTAGCATTCCTAGTTTTATATGTAGATGACATATTATTAATTGGAAATGATATAGAATTTCTGGATAGCATAAAGGGATACTTGAATAAAAGTTTTTCAATGAAAGACCTCGGTGAAGCTGCTTACATATTGGGCATCAAGATCTATAGAGATAGATCAAGACGCTTAATAGGACTTCCACAAAGCACATACCTTGACAAAATTTTGAAAAAGTTCAAAATGGATCAGGCAAATAAAGGATTCTTGCATGTGCTACAAGGTGTGAAGTTGAGTCAAACTCAATGCCCGACCACAGCAGAAGATAGAGAGAAAATGAAAAATGTTCCCTATGCTTCAGCCATAGGCTCTATCATGTATGCAATGTTGTGTACCAGACCTGATGTATGCTTAGCAATAAGCTGGCAGGAAGGTACCAAAGTAATCCAGGAGTGGATCACTAGACAGCGGTCAAGAACATCCTGAAATACCTGAAAAGGACTAAGGATATGTTTCTCGTATATGGAGGTGACAAAGAGCTAGTCGTAAATGGTTACGTCGATGCAAGCTTTGACACTGATCCGGACGATTCTAAATCGCAAACCGGATACGTGTTTTTATTAAACGGTGGAGCTGTAAGTTGGTGCAGTTCTAAACAAAGCGTCGTGGCGGGATCTACATGTGAAGCGGAGTACATAGCTCCTTCTGAAGCAGCGAATGAAGGAGTCTGGATGAAGGAGTTCATTTCCGATCTAGATGTCATACCTAGTGCATCGGGACCAATGAAGATCCTCTGTGACAATACTGGTGCAATTGCCTTGGCAAAGGAATCCAGATTTCACAAGAGGACCAAGCACATCAAGAGACGCTTCAATTCCATTCGGGACCAAGTCCAAGTGGGAGACATAGAGATTAGCAAGATACATACGGATCTGAATGTTGCAGACCCGTTGACTAAGCCTCTCTCATGAGCAAAACATGATCAACACCAAGACTCCATGGGTGTTAGAATCATTACTATGTAATCTAGATTATTGACTCTAGTGCAAGTGGGACACTGAAGGAAATATGCCCTAGAGGCAATAATAAAGTTATTATTTATTTCCTCATATCATGATAAATGTTTATTATTCATGCTAGAATTGTATTAACCGGAAACATGATACATGTGTGAATACATAGACAAATCAATAGTCACTAGTATGCCTCTACTTGACTAGCTCATTAATCAAAGATGGTTATGTTTCCTAACCAAAGACATGTGTTGTCATTTGATTAGTGAGATCACATCATTAGGAGAATGATGTGATTGACATGACCCATTCCGTTAGCCTAGCACTTGATCGTTTAAGTATACTGCTATTGCTTTCTTCATGACTTATACAAAGTTCCTGCAACTATGAGATTGTGCAACTCCCGTTTAACGGAAGAACACTTTGTGTGCTACCAAACATCACAACGTAACTGGGTGATTATAAAGGTTCTCTACAGGTGTTTCCGAAAGTACATGTTGGGTTGGCATAATTCGAGATTAGGTTTTGTCACTCCGATTGTCGGAGAGGTATCTCTGGGCCCTCTCGGTAATACTCATCACCTAAGCCTTGCAAGCATGTAACTAATGAGTTAGTTATGAGATGATGTATTACGGAACGAGTAAAGAGACTTGCCGGTAACGAGATTGAACTAGGTATTGGATACCGACGATCAAATCTCGGGCAAGTAACATACCGATGACAAAGGGAACAACGTATGTTGTTATGCGGTTTGACCGATAAAGATCTTCGTAGAATATGTAGGAACCAATATGGGCATCCAGGTCCCGCTATTGGTTATTGACCGAGAATGGTTCTAGGTCATGTCTACATAGTTCTCGAACCCATAGGGTCCGCACGCTTAACGTTATGATGACAGTTTTATTATGAGTTTATATGTTTTGATGTAACGAAGTTTGTTCGGAGTCCCGGATGTGATCACGGACATGACGAGGAGTCTCGAAATGGTCAAGACATAAAGATTGATATATTGGACGACTATATTCAGACACCGGAAAGGTTCCGGGTGATTTCGGAGAAAACCGAAGTGCCGGGGGGTTAACGGAACCCCCCCCCCCCCCCCCGGAGAGTATTGGGCCTATGGGCCTTAGGGGAAAGGAGAGAGGGGCGGCCAGCATGGGCCGCGCGCCCCCTCCCCCCTCTGGTCTGAATTGGACTAGGAGGGGGGCGGCGCCCCCCCCCCCTTTCTTCCCCCTCTCCCCATTCCTTCCCCCTCCTAGTAGGAGTAGGAAAGGAGGAGTCCTACTCCTACTAGGAGGAGGATTCCTCCTCCCTTGGCGCGCCCAAAGGGGCCGGCCGGCCTCCCCCCTTGATTCTTTATATACGGGGGCAGGGGGGGCACCCCATAGACACACAAGTTGATCTACGGATCGTTCCTTAGCCGTATGCAGTGCCCCTCTCCACCATATTCTACCTCGGTCATATCGTCGCGGAGTTTAGGCGAAGCCCTGCGCCGGTAGAACATCATCATCGTCACCACACCGTCGTGCTGACGGAACTCATCTCCGGAGCTCGGCTGGATCGGAGGCCGGAGATCGTCATCGAGCTGAACGTGTGCTGAACTCGGAGGCTCCGTACGTTCGGTGCTTGGATCGGTCGGATCGTGAAGACGTACGACTACATCAACCGCATTGTGCTAACGCTTCCGCCTATGGTCTATGAGGGTACGTGGACGAACACTCTCCCCTCTCGTTGCTATGCCATCACCATGATCTTGCGTGTGCGTAGGATATTTTTTGAAATTACTACGTTCCCCAACAGACGTAACCATTTACGACTAGCTCTTTGTCACCTCCATAAAGGAGAAACATATGCTTAGTCCTTTTCAGGTATTTCAGGATATTCTTGACTGTTATCCAGTGATCCACTCCTGGATTACTTTGGTACCTCCCTGCTAAACTAATAGCAAGGCACACATCAGGTCTGGTACAGAGCTTTGCATACATGATAGAGCCTATGGCTGAAGCATAGGGAACTTCTTTCATTTTCTCTCTATCTTCTACAGTGGTCGGGCATTGAGTCTGACTCAACTTAACACCTTGTAATACATGCAAGAACCCTTTCTTTGCTTGATCCATTTTTAACCTATTCAAAACTTTATCAAGGTATGTGCTTTGTGAAAGTCCAATTAAGCGTCTTGATCTATCTCTATAGATCTTTATGCCCAATATATAAGCAACTTCACTGAGGTCTTTCATTGAAAAACTTTTATTCAAGTATCCTTTTATGCTATCCAGAAATTCTATATCATTTCCAATCAACAATATGTCGTCTACATATAATATCAGAAATGCTATAGAGCTCCCACTCACTTTCTTGTAAATATAGGCTTCTCCAAAAGTCTGTACAAAACCATATGCTTTGATCACACTATCAAAGCGTTTATTCCAACTCCGAGAGGCTTGCACTAGTCCATAAATGGATCGCTGGAGCTTGCACACTTTGTTAGCACCTTTTGGATAGAAAAAACCTTCTGGTTGCATCATATACAACTCTTCTTCCAGAAATCCATTCAGGAATGCAGTTTTGACATCCATTTGACAAATTTCATAATCATAAAATGCGGCAATTGCTAACATGATTCGGACAGACTTAAGCATCGCTACGAGTGAGAAAGTCTCATCGTAGTCAACCCCTTGAACTTGTCGAAAACCTTTCACAACAAGTCGAGCTTTGTAGACAGTAACATTACCATCAGCGTCAGTCTTCTTCTTGAAGATCCATTTATTTTCGATAGCTTGCCGATCATCGGGCAAGTCAACCTAAGTCCATACTTTGTTCTCATACATGGATCCCATCTCAGATTTCATGGCCTCAAGCCATTTTGCGGAATCTGGGCTCATCATCGCTTCCTCATAGTTCGTAGGTTCACCATGGTCAAGTAACGTGACCTCCAGAATAGGATTACTGTACCACTCTGGTGTGGATCTTACTCTGGTTGACCTATGAGGTTTGGTAGTAACTTGATCTGAAGTTTCATGATCAATATCATTAACTTCCTCACTAATTGGTGTAGGCGTCACAGGAACCGGTTTCCGTGATGAACTACTTTCCAATAAGGGATCAGGTACAGTTACCTCATCAAGTTCTACTTTCCTCCCACTCACTTCTTTCGAGAGAAACTCCTCTAGAAAGGATCCAAATTTAGCAACAAAAGTCTTGCCTTCGGATCTGTGATAGAAGGTGTACCCAATAGTCTCCTTTGGGTATCCTATGAAGACACATTTCTCCGATTTGGGTTCGAGCTTATCAGGTTGAAGTTTTTTCACATAAGCATCGCAGCCCCAAACTTTAAGAAATGACAACTTTGGTTTCTTGCCAAACCACAGTTCATAAGGCGTCGTTTCAACGGATTTTGGTGGTGCCCTATTTAATGTGAATGCAGACGTCTCTAAAGCATAACCCCAAAATGATAGCGGTAAATCAGTAAGAGACATCATTGATCGCACCATATCTAGTAAAGTACGATTACGACGTTCGGACACACCATTACGTTGTGGTGTTCCGGGTGGCGTGAGTTGTGAAACTATTCCGCATTGTTTCAAATGTAGACCAAACTCGTAACTCAAATATTCTCCTCCATGATCAGATCATAGAAAATTTATTTTCTTATTACGATGATTTTCTACTTCACTCTAAAATTATTTGAACTTTTCAAATATTTCAGACTTATGTTTCATTAAGTAGATATACCCATATCTGCTCAAATCATCAGTGAAGGTGAGAAAATAACGATACCTGCCGCGAGCCTCAATATTCATTGGACCACATACATCAGTATGTATGATTTCCAGTAAATCTTTTGCTCGCTCCATAGTTCCGGAGAACGGTGTTTTAGTCACCTTGCCCATGAGGCATGGTTCGCAAGTACCAAGTGATTCATAATCAAGTGGTTCCAAAAGTCCATCAGTATGGAGTTTCTTCATGCGCTTTACACCAATATGACCCAAATGGCAGTGCCACAAATAAGTTGCACTATCATTATCAAATCTGCATCTTTTGGCTTCAACATTATGAATATGTGTATCACTACTATCGAGATTCAACAAAAATAGACCACTCTTCAAGGGTGCATGACCATAAAAGATATTACTCATATAAATAGAACAACCATTATTTTCTGATTTAAATGAATAACCGTCTCGCATCAAACAAGCTCCAGATATAATGTTCATGCTTAACGCTGGCACCAAATAACAATTATTCAGGTCTAAAACTAATCCTGAAGGTAGGTGTAGAGGTAGTGTGCCGACTGCAATCACATCGACTTTGGAACCATTTCCCACGCGCATCGTCACCTCGTCCTTAGTCAATCTTCGCTTAATCCGTAGTCCCTTTTTCGAGTTGCAAATTTTAGCAACAGAACCAGTATCAAATACCCAGGTGCTATTGTGAGCATTAGTAAGGTACACATCAATAACATGTATATCACATATACCTTTGTTCACCTTGCCATCCTTCTTATCCGCCAAATACTTGGGGCAGTTCCACTTCTAGTGACCAGTCCCTTTCCAGTAGAAGCACTCAGTCTCAGGCTTAGCTCCAGACTTAGGTTTCTTCTCTTGAGCGGCAACTTGCTTGTCGTTCTTCTTGAATTTCCCCTTCTTCTTCCCTTTACCCTTTTTCTTGAAACTAGTGGTCTTGTTGACCATCAACACTTGATGCTCCTTTTTTATTTCTACCTCCGCAGCTTTTAGCATTGCGAAGTGTTTGGGGATAGTCTTGTTCATCCCTTGCATATTATAGTTCATCACGAAGCTCTTGTAGCTTGGTGGCAGTGATTGAAGAATTCTGTCAATGACACTATCATCAGGGAGATTAACTCCCAGTTGAATCAAGTGATTGCAATACCCAGACATTTTGAGTATATGTTCACTGACAGAACTATTCTCCTCCATCTTGCAGCTATAGAACTTATTGGAGACTTCATATCTCTCAATCCGGGCATTTGCTTGAAATATTAACTTCAACTCCTGGAACATCTCATATGCTCCATGACGTTCAAAACATCGTTGAAGTCCCGGTTCTAAGCCATAAAGCATGGCACACTGAACTATCGAGTAGTCATCAACACGCGACTGTCAGGCATTCACAATGTCTGCAGTTGCCTGCGCGGGTGGTACACCTAGCGGTGCTTCCAGGACGTAATTCTTCTGTGCAGCAATGAGGATAATCCTCAAGTTACGGACCCAGTCCGTGTAATTGCTACCATCATCTTTCAACTTAGCTTTCTCAAGGAACGCATTAAAATTCAACAGAACAACAGCACGGGCCATCTATCTACAATAACATAGACAAGCAAAAATACTATCAGGTACTAAGTTCATGATAAATTAAAGTTCAATTAATCATATTACTTAAGAACTCCCACTTAGATAGACATCCCTCTAATCATCTAAGTGATCACATGATCCAAATCAACAAACCATGTTCGATCATCACGTGAGATGGAGTAGTTTTCAATGGTGAACATCACTATGTTGATCATATCTACTATATGATTCACGCTCGACCTTTCGGTCTCAGTGTTCCGAGGCCATATCTGCATATGCTAGGCTCGTCAAGTTTAACCTGAGTATTCTGCGTGTGTAAAACTGTCTTACACCCGTTGTATTTGAACGTAGATCTTATCACACCCGATCATCATGTGGTGTCTCAGCACGAAGAACTTTTGCAACGGTGCATACTCAGGGAGAACACTTATACCTTGAAATTTAGTGAGAGATCATCTTATAATGCTACTGTCAATCAAGCAAAAAAAGATGCATAAAGGATTAACATCACATGCAATCAATATAAGTGATATGATATGGCCATCATCATCTTGTGCTTGTGATCTCCATCTCCGAAGCACCATCATGACCACCATCGTCACCGGCGCGACACCTTGATCTCCATCGTAGCATCATTGTCGTCTCGCCAACTATTGCTTCTACGACTATCGCTAAGAGATAAAGTAAAGCAATTACAGGGCGATGGCATTGCATACAATAAAGCGACAACCATATGGCTCCTGCCAGCTGCCGATAACTTTGTTACAAAACATGATCATCTCATACAACAAAATTTAGCATCATTTCTTGACCATATCACATCACAACGTGCCCTGCAAAAACAAGTTAGACGTCCTCTACTTTGTTGTTGCAAGTTTTACATGGCTGCTACGGGCTGAGCAAGAACCGTTCTTACCTACGCATCAAAACCACAATGATAGTTCGTCAAGTTAGTGTTGTTTTAACCTTCTCAAGGACCGGGCGTGGCCACACTCGGTTCAACTAAAGTTGGAGAAACTGTCACCCACCAACCACCTATGTGCAAAGCACGTCGGTAGAAACAGTCTCGCGTAAGCGTACGCGTAATATCGGTCTGGGCCGCTTCATCCAACAATACCGCCGAACCAAAGTATGACATGCTGGTAAGCAGTATGACTTGTATCGCCCACAACTCACTTGTGTTCTACTCGTGCATATAACATCTAGGCATAAAACCTGGCTCGGATGCCACTGTTGGGGAACATAGTAATTTCAATAAAATTCCTACGCACACGCAAGATCATGGTGATGCAGGGCAACGAGAGGGGAGAGTGTTGTCCACGTACCCTCGTAGACCTAAAGTGGAAGTGTTAGCACAACGCGGTTGATGTAGTCGTATGTCTTCATGATCCGACCGATCAAATACCGAACATACAACACCTCCGAGTTCAGCACACGTTCAGCTCGATGACGTCCCACGAACTCCGATCCAGCAAAGCTTTGCGGGAGAGTTCCGTCAGCACGACGGCGTGATGA
Organism: Triticum timopheevii; assembly: GCA_963921465.1. Classification (NCBI taxonomy): domain Eukaryota; kingdom Viridiplantae; phylum Streptophyta; class Magnoliopsida; order Poales; family Poaceae; genus Triticum; species Triticum timopheevii. Next base: position 471,503,389 of record OY997266.1, on the reverse strand, counting down.
TGGTGTTGATGATGCTACCAACGCAGGGCTTCGCCTAAGCACTGCTACAATATTACCGAGGTGGAATATGGTGGAGGGGGGCACCGCACACGGCTAAGAGATCAATGATCAATTGTTGTGTCTAGAGGTGCCCCCCTGCCCCCGTACATAAAGGAGCAAGGGGGGAGGCTGCCGGCCTGGAGGAAGGCGCGCCAAGGGGGGAGTCCTACTCCCACCGAGAGTAGTACTCCTCCTTTCCTTGTTGGAGAAGGAGAGGGGAAGGAAGGGAGAGAGAGAGAGGAACGAAAGGGGGGCGCCGCCCCCCCCCCCTCCTTGTCCAATTCAGACAAGAGGGGGAGGGGGTGCGGCCTGCCCTGGCCGCTCCTCCTCTTCTCCACTAGGGCCCATGAGGCCCAATAAACCCCCGGGGGGTTCCGATAACCCCCCGGTACTCCGGTATATGCCTGAAACCTTCCGAAACCATTCCGGTGTCCGAACATAGTCATCCAATATATCGATCTTTATGTCTCGACAATTTTGGGACTCCTCGTCATGTCCGTGATCATATCCGGGACTCCGAACTACCTTCAGTACATCAAAACACAAAAAACTCATAATACCAATCGTCACCAAACTTTAAGCGTGCGGACCCTACGGGTTCGAGAACTATGTAGACATGACCGAGACTCGTTTCCGGTCAATAACCAATAGCGGAACCTGGATGCTCATATTGGTTCCCACATATTCTACGAAGATCTTTATCGGTCAAACCGCATAACTACATGTGTTGTTCCCTTTGTCATCGGTATGTTACTTGCCTGAGATTCGATCGTCGGTATCTCAATACCTACTTCAATCTCGTTACCGGCAAGTCTCTTTACTCGTTATGTAATGCATCATCCCGCAACTAACTCATTAGTCACATTGCTGGCAAGGCTTATAGTGATGTGCATTATCGAGAGGGACCAGAGATACCTCTCCGATAATCGGAGTGACAAATCCTAATCTCGAAATACGCCAACTCAACATGTACCTTCGGAGACACCTGTAGAGCTCCTTTATAATCACCCAGTTACGTTGTGATGTTTGGTAGCACACAAAGTGTTCCTATGGTAAATGGGAGTTGCATAATCTCATAGTCATAGGAACATGTATAAGTCATGAAGAAAGCAATAGCAACATACTAAACGATCAAGTGCTAAGCTAACGGAATGGGTCAAGTCAATCACATCATTCTCCTAATGATGTGATCCCGTTAATTAGATGATAACTCATGTCTATGGCTAGGAAACACAACCATCTTTGATCAACGAGCTAGTCAAGTAGAGGCATACTAGTGACACTATGTTTGTCTATGTATTCACACATGTATTATGTTTCCGGTTAATACAATTCTAGCATGAATAATAAACATTTATCATGATATGAGGAAATAAATAATAACTTTATTATTGCCTCTAGGGCATATTTCCTTCAGATATGTTGGTTCAATCTCTTGGAGGTGATCGTAGGTGTAGGGTGTGCGTGTGTGCATTCACAGGTGAGTGTATGCACGTATATATGAGCGCTTCCGTTTGTACTGTTTTGAAATTTTTCAATAGTCTCAGGAGAAAACTTGATAGGCTCGTGACCAAAGACCACTACAAGGGAAACAAGAAAGTTTAAGTTCATAATGGAAGATGTGTGTGTATCTTGTTCATTGGTTGTATGTCTATTTCTGGTTCATCTAGACCTCTAAAAAAGAAAACATTCTCCACAATTTAATTATTCACAAATTTCTTATTTTAATTTGCAAACTTGGTATTGATAATGATGTTCTTGAGTTTCACATGCATGGTTTATTTGTTCAGGACCAAGCCACAAAAACAACCGGCACCAAGGACCGTGTAAGGGTGGCCTTTTCCCGCTCTTCAATTCAATGGTTATTGCTTTTCAACTTCTAGAGTTGACCAAGATCTATGGCACCGTAGGCTCGATCATCCTAGCATATCTTAAACATATTACTTTTGAAAAAGGAAAAACATGTATTGATGCATAGAACTTGACCTATGAGTGCCATATTAAGTGCTAGAGTTTCAACTTGATCTATGAGTAGAATGTTGGGGAACATTGCATGGAAAACAAAAAAATTCTATGCACACGCAAGATATATTCATGGAGATGCATAGCTACGAGAGGGGGAGATCATCTTCATACCCTTGAAGATCGCTATGCGGAAGCGTTTATCAACGCGGTTGATGTAGTCGTACACCTTCACGGTCCGTCCCGATCAAGTACCGAATGTACGACACCTCCATGTTCAACACACATTCATCTCGATGATGTCCTTGCCTTCTTGGTCCAGCAAGAGGGGTGAATTAGTATATGAGTTCCGACAGCACGACGACGTGGTGACGATGGTGGTGAAGAACAATCTCCGCAGGGCTTCACCAAGCACAACGGAAACTATGATGGAGGATAAACTAGAGGGGACGGGGTTGTCGGCACACGGCTTGGTGAATCTTGATGTGTTCCGGGTGCTAGCCCTTCCCCTCTATTTATATGTTGAGCCCTGGGGTCGTAACTTGGAGAAAGAGCCTCTTCGAAGTCAGTTTCGCCCGCAAGGCAAGACTCCTTCTCGGACTCCAGGACCAGACACCAGGGCCCCTGTCGTCTGGCCCTGCCTCTGCAAATGCCTTCCTAAATCCTCGCGGGCTTTACCCCTTGGCCCAAATAAAGTGTTCTCGTACCGAACATTTCGGGAAACATCCGAAACTCCTTCGATGAATTCCGGAACCCTTCCCGAGACCAAACACTACTATCCCATATATCAACCTTTACCTTTGGACTATTCTGGAGCTCCTCGTCATGTCAGTGATCTCATCCGGGACTCCGAACAACATTCGGTCACCAACATACATAACTCATATAATACAATATATCGTCAACAAATGTTAAGCGTGCGGACCCTATGGGTTCAAGAATGATGTAAACATGACCGAGACGCTTCTCCGTTCAATAACCAATAGCGGGACCTGGGTGCCCATATTGGTTCCTACATATTCCACCAAGATCCTTATCGGTCAAACCTTTATGACAACATACGTAGTTCCCTTTGTCTATCGGTATGTTACTTGCCCGGGATTCGGTCGTCGGTATCTCCATACCTAGTTCAATCTCGTTACCGGAAAGTCTCTTTACTCGTTCCGTAATACATCATCCCGTAACTGACTCCTTAGTCACATTGCTTGCAAGCTTATTGTGATGCTGTATTACCGAGAGGGCCCAGAGATACCTCTCCGTCATACAGAGTGACAAATCCAAGTCTCGATCCATGCCAACTCAACAGACACCTTCGGAGATACATGTAGAGCACCTTTATGATCACCCAGTTATGTTGTGACGTTTGATGGCACACAAGGCATTCCTCCGGAGTCCGGGAGTTGCATGATCACATGGTCGAAGAAACATGTATTTGACATTAAGAAAGCAGTATCAATAAACTGAACGATCATATGTTATGCTAATGGTTGGGTCTTGTCCATCACATCATTTCCCTAATGATGTGATCCTGTTATTAAATGACAACTCATGTCTATGGTTAGGAAACCTTAACCATCTTTTGATCAACAAGCTAGTCTAGTAGAGGCTCACTAGGGACACGGTATTTGTTTATGTATCCACACATGTATTCAAGTTTACGACCAATACAATTCTGGCATGAATAATAAACCTTTATCATGAATAAGGAAATATAATAATTATAACCATCATAGAAAAGCTTAAAACTACAAGAACATTAATATTGAGGAAAATGCTATCGGTTGTAGTCTATTCACGCCCCACCTTCTATAAAATAGTAAACAACCCTACACTTAACAACTCTGATGTTGTATCTTCTAAAAATGCAAGTCATGCTGATTCTGAGCAACTGGCGTGCATCAGTCAATGCATATGTTGATCAAGAACCAACCTCGCTAGTTTCAAACTCCTTAGAAGTATCATATTTAGAACGCATACCTCCACTGACTATATCTCAACCTACTTCATCGACATCTCCACTTGTTTCTCAACGACTGTGCACATGGTAACCATCGGTATTAGTCAGCCAAGCAATTTATTGATGGGACAGTTCAACAGAATCAATGAGATTTCCTTGCATGAACAAGCTTATACCCATCCAATCTTGTAAAGATGCACACACGATGAATTTTCCACAATGAGGTACAACAATGGACAATGAATATGAGAACTAAAGAGGAACAAAATAATGAACACAAAATATTAGAAACTAAGGTATCAGGCGACATAGCACGAGCGCGCGGTGTGGGAGGCTCAATGGGGAGCAACTGCTTGGAGTGGGGACTCAGTGGGAGCAGACATAGAAGGATAACCCGCCAAGAGACATCAACAATGACGTTGAGGAACATATGCGTGTCCAAATGGCGAAGATGAGTAGTGAGCAGACAGCGTTATGGTGGGTGTAGGCATGGTGGGAAATGTAGACATGGAAGAGAGCATTTTGTGGGGTTTGGACTAGAACCTTCGTGTCGGGACTGGCCTAACACATAGTCCAAACAACCTTATTTCTCCCCATAAATTGGTTGGATGTGAAGGGCCTGAACAATCCAAATATCTGGGTTGAGTTTAAGAATGCATGACAAGGGAATGCCCACTAGGGAGGCCCATGATGACATATGACCCAATTAGAAGCCCAGGACCATGAAGATTACAAGTTGCGGGACGACCCAACAGGGGGTCACCTTCCACTCCCAGTCGGTGTCAAGCCTCTAGTAGGGCGAGGACCTTGACTCAATCCCCGGTAGATCAGCAGTCAGAGGGTGCTTGGATACGTTTTAGTCCCATGACTAAAAGTAGTGGACTAAAACTTGCTAGCCTCACCCATGCTTGGATCCAAGTACTAAAGAGACTAAAATCAAGTTATTGAGCATTTATTATCCTCCAAACCCTCCAATCCAGAACTAAAGGAGAGGAATTAAATGAGGAGAGAGAGGACTAATACATATTTTAGTAGGTTTCCTATGACTAAAAGGTTTTAGCCTCAAGACTAGTCCTAGCCTCTCTTTAGTTAGGGGTGCTTGGAACTTTAGCCTCTAAAAGAGACTATTTTTAGTCAGACTAAATCAGACTAAAAATAGTCCCTTGGATCCAAGCACCCCCTCAGTGGGATAACCAATATGTCGCCCATGATCTCCTCTACGCATTAAATGCGGGTGTCACCCAACGATAGTATATCCTGTTAACTGCAGTCGTTACTACTTAGTTATGGCTTGAAACGGTGGGTCGTTTAAGGGCCTTACCGGCATTAATATCAGTCCATCGTGGTATCCATCCTAGTGCACCCTATATAAGTCGGGAGAGGGACACCGGCTGAGGGTTGAACATCATTAGTCATGTGTGCAAGAGCAAGAATACCACACACATGAGTAGGTATTACCTTGAGAGCCGAGGGACCGAATAATCCCTTGTGCATATTCCCATCTACATCTTTCGATAGTCATCACACTCCTTCATACACACCACTATACATATTGTCCATGAATAACCACCACAAATGCATGATGATTGCCTTTTCTGTCCGGACAGACAAACAAGGAAAAACAGAACACACTTAGAGATGCTCTAAGCTGATGCTTATATACTCCTTCCGTTTCAAAATATAATGTGTCCTCGGTTTTCGTGCTTCAACTTTGACCATAAATTTAACCAACGAGACCGACTGCGGCAGGAGCAAAAGTTATACCATTTAATTCGTATTCAAAATAAGTTTTTAATATACAATTTTTGCTCCCGTTGCAGTCTGTCTCGTTGGTTAAATTTATGATTAAAATTAAATCTTAAAAAACGCGAGCGTACTATATTTTAAAACGGAAAAAGTACATGGGAGGCTCGACCGTCCCAAGCAGCGGCAGAGCTACACCCCAGGCCCAGGGCCTAGGTCCCAGGTCATGCACTACACACCAAAGCAGGCCCTGGGCCTAGTGCTAGCCTGGCTCCGCTCCTGCTCCCAAGGGTACAAAGGTAGTCTACCAAAAACCATATACTATCGCAAAGCTGTTTAGACTAGTTCTATGGATGATGCAAATATATCATGATATATCAGTCCATCGATCCATTCCAATTTCTTTTTTACATACTTTGTTCAAAAAACAGGAGAAGTTGAAAATGGTTGTTAACGTAGCGAGATGACACAGCATCCAATTCGTCTCTATCAGAAAATTCAGTCGCCGAATTCGTCAGTCCACTTGCAGCCTACTACTGAATTTAATAAAGAAAGAAAAAAAAACACTTGCAGCCTACGTTGCCGCACGAGCGCACGGCATGGTACGACGGTGCGTTCGTGGAGCAAATTGGTGCGGGCACTGCAGCCAGGATGCGCCCCACTTTGGAGACGCAATTATTGAGGAAGGAATTCATGGCGCCGAGGTGGAGCTGGACCGGTGGTGGGCCGCGCCTCCCCTCGAGTCCCGACGCACTAGGCCCGCCCAGACGTGACGCCAATTAAACCGTCACGCAGCACTTGCTCATACCCACAGCCTTCGCATACGGCGCCGCGCCCATAAATTAATTAACGCACCTGAGGCAGGCCCGCCGCTCAGCCGCACAGCCGGCCGACGCGTCGGAACGTGCGTCGACGCCGTGGAAAAAGAAGGCGCCGCTGGAGAGGCGGCAGGGGGAGGAAAAAAGAAGCCCGCGACGGCGACCCGCCGAAAAAGAAAAGGAGGGCCGACGGGGACCGGCTGCGTCTTCTACGTGCCGCCTCTCCAAATCGGTCGTCGGGTGGTGCGTGGTCCCCTCGCACGCGAACGGCGCCGCGCCAGGTGGAGGCGGGAGGCGTGGACGGGGATTGCCCGGCGACGCCGGCACGTATCCGTCTGTCTGCCTGTCTGCTTGCCTTTTCTTTTCTCGCTTTTGGGATGGTGGTGGTGTGCTGTGGTAAACGGCGGGCGGTGCGGTGCGGAGCGGAGCGCGCGGCGCGGAGTGGAGCCGCGTGATCGGGACAAAAGTCGACGGGACGTCGCGCGCTGCCGGGTCCAAGTCGTGCGCCCCGCTCCCCACTTGGTCTCCCCACCCGCTGCTGCCGCGTAGTAAGCGGTAAGCGTGAACGCGGCCTGCCGTGCGTGCCGGTCTCGCCGTATTTTCGTTCGGGGTTTGACGTGGACGGCGGAGCAGTTGAGTCGAGGGTCTTCCGGGCACGCCGCTTTTTACTGAGCTGCGTAGGAGTGCAGTGCTGTGTGCATGTGAAGTTTGTATCCCTTTCATCATCATAGGTAAAAAGTTTGTATTCACCTAAAATAACCTTTTAAAAAAATCCCCTCAAAAAAGTAAGATGTTTGTATCGGTTCTTGGGTAAATATTTGACGTGACACCCTATTTAACCAGGAAAGAAACGGAAATCCCTTTTGGAGCTCGGCCTCCAATGAGGACTCTGAATTCAAAACTCAAATTTCATCAAAATTCATATTTTTATGTTTCAAAAAATTCTGAGAAAAACACAGATATACATGAAGGCATAACACACATGTGTGTAAATTTTCAGGGCAAAAAGCGTTGAAATAAGGACTGTGCAAAAAAATACAAATCTGGGATTGTTTAGCACATGATACTATTCATCCTCTCATGCCATAAATTTGTTTTTTTTTTGTACAGGTCGCAACTCAAAGTATGCCATCATGAATTTCTACACATATGTGGGTTACATCATTACATACATGCGTTTTTTCAGAATTTTTTTAACCATAAAAGTTTGAATTTTTTTTTAAATAAAGACCTTCATGGAGCTCGGCCTCCAAAACGCCTCTCTCGGAAAGGAAGAGCAGCTATGGAAGAGTGGAGCACTCGAGTGCTCCACCCTCTTATATGATTATTAAATTTAAGAAAAACATGGAAACTTTTAAAAATCCTGGAAGTTTGAGATACCAAACCTAGGTGCCCAACCTAAATCCCGTGTGAAGTTTTGTGAAAAAATACAGGAAATGTATTGTTAAACAAAAGACAAAAAATGATCTATCTATAGAAAAAAAATATTGTTTGCATGAATTGTTGTTCGGACTGTGTTTTCTTCACACGGATATGTTTCCTAATATTTTTCATGAAACTTCACAAGTGAGTAGATTGGGCACCCAGATTTGATATCCCGATATTCCTATTTTTTCCTAAATTTCCCTACTGATTTTTATTTAATATTCATATAGGGGTATGGAGTACCCCAGGAACTCTTGTGTATTTAATACATAGTACCAATAGATTTTAGCATTAAAACTAATGTTGTGCTACACGTTGGTTGACCGCCTTCCCGACCATTGGATGAAGACCCAAATAGATGTCTGATCTCTCTTTGCACGTTAGCAATGCCAGCGTTTGCAACATGGGTAGTGTTGTGCTCGGCCCTCTGCATGGAAGCCTCATTGCAATCACCCTGAACTGTTTTTTCCTTTCTGAAACACGACCTCTATTGTCAAAACAAAATCTAACACAGATACGATGATCTCTGTTGGAATCACCATGAACAGAAAGAGCCTTTTGCAACAAGAACCTTGTTGCGGTCACCATGAACTGTTTTCTTATTCTTCCGAAACATGGCCTTTGCTGCAGAAACAGAGACTCGCCCTGAACAAGAGCCTTGTTGCAATCACCTCGGAACTTTTTCCTTCTGAAACACAACTTTGTTGTAAAAACAAAATCTAACACAAATCCAGTATGACCAAAGAGTCCAGCTGTACGAATTGGGGTTGTCGCCGGAGCGAAGTGTGTAGCCATCGAGAGGTCCGTCCAGCCGCTGTCGCAAGGTCCCGCATCGTACACCGACTCTTGGTAGGACTTGGTTGGCTTTGTGGAGATCCTCGGGCCGGACGGCCTAGGATCTACTCACCGGGGATGACTCAATGATTGTTATCACATAGCTTGTGATTTCCGCTCAGTAAATTTTTATCGTTGTAATAGAGAGTCAAGTTGTGTATCACGTGAATTATGTGGATTGGCTAGAAGTTCTCAACCTATGGAGTAGATGGATTACGCTCCTTTTGAGCTTATTCTTTTCCTTATATAGGATGTAACTATGATTTAAAATGAATAAAGAGATGGAGTTAATTTAAAAAAACAAGATTCAGTTGTATCTTGTCATACTGATTTTTTTCAAATGATGCTAGCAGATTGTGGGCACCTATTGCAAGCGTCTGTTTTCAATGAAAGCGGTGTGAGATTTCAAACCATATTTTTCTTTAACTAGAGGTTAAAATATGTACAAAAAGAATAATACTTTTTTACAAGTGTCTCGCCTTTCGAACTTTCTCTTGGCTCTATGGATAGCCATGGCCAACTCCTCCTTAAACTTGTATTTGCACGATTCTATAGGCTCAGCAAACAATTCACCAAAGCCACTCCTTGCCGATTGCAGGGCAGGCAAAGACACATGACCGTAATACATACATAATTGAAAGGATAAACTTTCAGATAGAAATCTGGATTGTTGTGCTCCAGAATAAAGAAGAATAATGCATGGCTACATACTCTTGAAAATTAAGTCATTCCTCACTATCCAAAGGCTCCAATCACACCCTTAATCCTCACTTGGTTTGAGCTTTGAAGTCATCGAGGATTTAGTGGTTGCTTGATCTTCATCAATTGCCGTGTTCTCAAAGAGGCAAGCATTGCTCTTCTTCCATATCATCCGGCCATCAGGTTATCATAACAAGAGCATTCAAAAGTTTCGTTTGTTGTCCTTGTGGAATCATGAAGTGAGTCAAGCCACCAGACAACAACATCGTCTGTTTACTTAGGTTGAGTTTCGGAAGTAAATGACCCCAAACCTCCCTCACTAAGCTTCACCAAGGCACCAAAAGTGTCGTCGTTTCTGGAGCGATGCGACCGAGTTTGCGAGTAGCGATGTCATCGAACCTTGGGTCTTGGCCAAATTATCAAAAGTTTGGCATTTGGCTTGAATCATTAGCCAAGGATAAAACTAAGCAAAGATAATATAGTGTGTTAATGTATTTTTCTATGGGCTTAGTTCAAATGTAAAGAACTTTGACTTAGAACAAAGCTAAAATTCAACTAATTTGGAACTAAGTGAGTATGCAACAAAAATAGTATCGAGAAAGAGCTCTGAAGAGAGAATTCGACAGTGGGGATCTGGTGCCTTGATCAACTTCGAAGCATGCATGGATTTGTGACGATGGTTTGAATATGGAAGAGAAAGGTTGCATGCAATTCCTGAGAAGGGGCAATATGTATAAGCAGCATATGGCTGGCCAATTTGGAGTAACGTAGAGGGGCTAGCTTGATCAGTAAAGTATAGGTGGACCCAAAAGGGAAGTGGTCCTAGTCGGTTATGCAAATGTAGATACGAGATGCAGAGGTGCTATCCATTAAAAAAATTAAGACTCAGGCCACCTATGAGCCTCCATAGTGATTCGGCGTGCTCAGCCGTTTGATCACACCTACAAATGGGCCACATCTCCCCATGGTCCCGATGCTCGTGCCTGGTGATTTTTCAAATTGGCTACCAATGAGCCTCTAGAACAAATTGGCGCACTCAGCCGACCGATAATACCTACGAATGGTCCAAATCTCCACATGATCCCAACATGCGCGCTTCGTGATCTTTCAACGTGTTACTCACGTGACCCGCTGGGCCCACCGTAATTGGGCAGCTGTTCCACCCGGGGGCCCTGCTTTCTCTCACCTGCAAACTGTCGGACCTAGTCTCCCGCAATACGCCTATTGGATCGACCCAAATAGCTTCTTCTCTACTACATTAGTTCATTTTTTTCCTTTTCCTTTTGCTTAAATTTTGGAAATAATCTCAATAAATATATCAAATTTTAATTTACTTACATTTAAAAAATGTCCACCGTGCATTTAATTTTTTAATGCAGTCTAAATATTTTTAATGCAACTTAAAAAAATTAAAAACATTCAAAAAAATTGTTTGATATGCTTTAAAAATTATAAATTTTAAAAAATGTTTTTATAGTTCTTAAAAATATATTTTCTACCATTCAAAAATGTATATGACAGTTTAAAAATATTGGCATGTACCAAGAATAGTTTGTGAAGTTTTTCTGAAATATTTAAAAAATATATAAATGATTTCATTGTTTTAAAAAGTTATGTATCATTCAAAAAAATACCTGAAATTTTAGAACAATGTTCATGCATTCCTAGAATATGTTCACCAAATGTTAAAAAATGTTATACAGTGTAAAAAGTTGTTCACATAGTCAAAAAAATGGTTCTCATTCAATGAAAAAATCACTGTGCATTTAAATTTTTATTATGTATTTGATTTTTTTAAAAAAATTAACCTTAAAAATTGTTCCTATAGTATATGAAGAATGTACAATGTGTGTTGAAAAATGTAGACATGTGTTGAACGGAAAGAAAAATAGATAAATAAAGAAAATAAAATTGAAGAAAATCAAAGGACACTGGTTAAGGAACGCAGAAAAGCTGAAAATCCGAGAAAACCAACAAAACAAACTGTAAACGAAAAACAGGCAACTGGAAGAAAACCGAAAAAGAAACTGTAGTAAGAAAAGAACAGAAAATCAATCAACCAGGCCCATAGAAAAAATCGGTTTTGAAATTTAGAACATTTTGATACCCTGAATTACTGAAAAAAAAGGAAAAACAGGGGCGTCATGGCCCGCACATGGGCCGCCCAAGAATGGCGCAAAGGGGCGCGCGCGGAGGTCCCGTAAGCGACGTAGAGACGGAGTCGAACCCATGATCTAACAATTAATTGCAGCATTACCATCCCTCAAATTGCAGCGTTGCCAGTAACTGGATCTGTTAAATAGCAACGCTTTAGTTAAAACTCTATGTACACCAGCAGATCCGGTTTTCTAAAGATCAACCATTGTTGGAAAAATGGGAACAATTTTTGTTACAAAAAAATGAATAATTGAAAATCGTGAACACATTTCAAAATTTGAAAAAACTTTTAAAACGTTAACAACTATTGAAAACATGATTTTTCTTTAAAAAAACAGACGACAATATTTTTTAAAATGAATATGTTTTTAATATACGGTGAACAATTTTTAAATACCCACTAAACATTTTTATGATATATGCTGAAATAATATTTAAATACATGTTGAATATTTTGTGATATACCCTGAACCATATCTAAATACACACTGAACATTTTTTTGATATATGTTGAACGATTTTAAAATACACAAGGACCAGTTTTAAAAATAAGTTGAACATTCTCTTAATATATGGTGAACATTTCCATAAATCTACTATGAACATTTTTCTTTCTTATAAAAAAACCGAGTTGGTGATGATGGTATGCCTGCCATCTTGCAATATAGATCGTCTGATCTATATCTGACGGATAGAAATTAAGCCTCCACATTTGCAGACAAGGCCTTCCCTCGTTCATCCTTATCTCCCACAACCTTATTGTTGAGCAATTAAAAAAGGAAGCCTCTGGAACAAACTGACATGGTGGTCGCTGCCAGCGTCATCCATCCCCATGCCTCTGCTCAGTCCGACCACCAATCACCATCACGCCCCACTTCTTCTCACCTTATCTCTTCTCTTTCTCAAGATATCATTAGTTTTTACACATGGGATTACTTCCGCATGGATCAATCACAAGAGGTGTTTTATAAAAAAATGCATCTTGATATTCCGTGTAATGCACGGACATCTTGCTAGTATATATAAAATATTTAATGAACTTTTACATGATAGAAACAAGACAAAAAACAGAATAGAAAAAAAATAGATATATGAATTTAAAAAGACAAAAAATAAACAGAAAACAGAAAAAACCGTAGAGCGACGTGGTCCAACACAAGTTGGGGCGTCGGGAGGCAAGGCTTCAACGAAGCCATAATATTTTGATGGTGTTGAGCGTCAAATAGGATCTCTGTTCGCTTGTCGTGACCCTGAAGGTGTCATCGACTGCAAAGCCATTGTAAATAGGTCAGGCTTTTGTTGTTGAAATCATATCCATCTGTTTTATGATTCAGCCAATTTTACATCACTTAATAAGAGAGGGATGAGCTCGCTAGGAGGCTTAAAAAAACTATTACAAGATGGGCCCTTAGCCAAATTTTCTAATTCTTGAGCAACAACATTAGCCTCCTTAGGAAAGTGCACAAACGAGGTATAAGGGAAGCTACACGTGATATGATAGCAATCATCAAATATTGTAGCCGTTGGACCTGTAGATCGCTCTCCTTCATTCAACGGATTATTTGTTTTAGGCAAAGACCATATCTCAACACTTTAGCTTTAGCACATAGCACATCGCAACAGAAGACAATTTTCTAGTTCCTTGCATTTATGAATATGCTACTATCATCGAAAAATTGCACTCCTCTTAATAAGGTCCTGATCAAACGAAGGGTCCACATTGAGCTTCACATGTCCATTTGGAGGTAGCATTCGCCCTCCTAATTTTCTCTTAGCTTTTGGATGCGTTGCGGAAGTGTTGTTTGACGTCAAGACTCAGACCGAGGCAGCAATTTGTTGGGCATTTTGAATTTCTTGCCATGGCGAGCATCCTTCTCTCCCGTTATATATACCAACAAGTGATAGTTATTATTTCATGCACATTCCTTTGCCGTAGCACAAATGTCTCCTGTTCTAGCAACTTCAGGAGATATCTCAGCACACATTCTCCCGCTATATCAATTAGATATGCATTACTAATAATTTTATACAGCCCAAGTTTCTTCCGTCAAATAGGACAGGCTTAGTTTGTTACGCGAGCACACGTTTGCCACACATGCGCACAGTTTTGTTTTTGTATCGGCTTTTTTTGCAGGTTTTTTGTTTCCTCTCCAGTTTTTTCCTCCTGGTTTTTCCTGCCATTCTATTTTTATTTTTTCATTCTCTTTTTATAAAATAATTCATTACATATTGAAAAATGTTGTAGGTGTAAAAATCATGTTAAACATGTATGGAATTTTTTTCCTGATGTATGCAAAAAATATGCAACGTGTATGAAAGACTAGACATTAAAAAAACATATATTTTAAAATAATATGTATTTAGAAAACTGTTAAACATGTAAAAAATGTTCCTAATCTATACAAACGTACAATGTGTATGCAAAATAGAAATTAAAACATATGTTAGAAAAAAATTGTTAATTATGCATTTGAGAAAAATTTAAACGTGTATAAAAAATGTCCCGATGCATATGAAAAAAAGTAGAAATCAAAAAATATATTTTGTGAAAATGTTAATCATTTATTTCAAAAATGTTAAATGTGTATGAAAAATGTTCTTCTTGTAAACAGAAATACTATGTGTATGAAAAAGGTAGATATCAAAAATAAAATAATAGAAATATAGTCATGTCTTTGAAAATTTAAACGAGTAAAAAATGTTTTTGATGTATAATATAATGTATATTGTGTATGAGAAAAAGCAGACACGTGTTAAAAAAGAAAGAAATAAAACTTGTGAAAATAAGGCAACAAACAAAGGAAACCAAAAAATAATGAAAAAAAGAAAACAAAAACCAAAGAATAAGGTGAACAAATGAAAAACAAAATGGAAAACGCAAATAGCACCGATGTAAAAAAAAGTAGAAAGACAGAAAAACTAAAGAAAACCGAGCGAGCGATACCCTGACTTGAAAGCAACTGTCGGGCCAGCTCTGTTGAAAAACCTCTTGAGTCGGAAGTAGGAATCAGTACAGACTACGCACAACTCGTGATTATAGCAACGCTCAAGGATCAATCCTAGTACCGCCAGGGAGAAGTTTGGCGCTCCTAGCCACTCCACCCGATTCGTGTTCGATGTTAGTAGTAGGGGGAGTTCTTCTTGAGGCAATTCGAGCACATTTTCTCAGGTTTTTTTCTTCTCTGTTTTTTAAATCATTTTCTGCATTTATTTTGACGTTTTTATTTTATTTTTTATTTGGTTTATTTTGTTTATTTTTTAGTCTTATTAGTTTTGTTTTCTTCTACAGTTTTTGTATATGCCAACATTTTAGAATGAAAAAAAGAAATAACTTAGTGTGACGAGGATTTTGACAAAAGCTTCATTAACATTTTTATATACACAATGACAAAATTTTATTATTTGTTTAATACATGATCAACAATATTTTTTTACACATTCAAAATTTTTTGAATGCTTGATTAACATTTTTCTAATACTTGTTCATTTTTTTTCAAATGCTTCTTCAATATTTTTCAATTTTTTTATAGAGGTTTTTTTTGTAATATTTAAAGTATAATATTTAGAATATATATATATATATATATATATATATATATATATATATATATATATGAAGTATAAACGAAAGCACAAAATGAAAACAGAAAACGTAAAAACCAACAGAAAAAGAGGCTGTGAGTCAGGAGCTGGACACGCTAAAGGCCAGATATAGGGGCGCTTCTAGTACAGGGCGCACGGGCCTGATCAAACCCTAAACTAACTTGTCCCATCCATACACGCTTGAACGTTTCTAGTTTGTCTAAAAATCCCTTTTTGTCGGCTTGTATAAAAAATATATTTCTATCTGTTTTGTGAAGCTGAAGCTTTTGATATTTTTAACTTCTTATTATTTCTTCTTATTTTATCATTTGGAATTTTAGATAAAATTTTCAAATGCGAACAATTTCTAATTTCATGAATATGTTTTAAATACTCTTTTTTCAAATTTGTGGGTTTTGATTCATGATATTTTTCAAATTCATGACCATTTTCCAAGTTCACATCCGTATAGCTCATGCGAGCGATGTATAATTGTTGGAAATATGTCCTACATGCAATAATAAATGTTATTATTTATTTCCAAGTTTGCAATAAATGTTCATGTGATGTGCTATAAATGCAATAGTTCTCGAGTCTGTATATTCAAGAGGCCCAGAGAAAAATTCATATGGATGTTTGGAATTATAAACGACAAAAGAGATTCCGAAGACTAGCTCAAGTGTTGCATGGTGGTTTTGTTTTCTCGATCATGGGCATAAGTTAGTATGGGGAGGATGCCGAAGAACACTTGTGTTAAACACACCCAGTTGATTGTTAAACCATGACACCCTTCTGTCAACAGTTAATAGTTTATTACACAGGACTTTAACGTTTTACATAATTCCTTATACCATGAGAGTATCAAGTTCCTTTATACTGGATGATGCACTTTGAGGTTCATCAAACATAAACAGTAATAGGTAGATCATCGTGGCAACTTACAAGTGCATCAAAAGACCACGACAAGAAACTTGATAGCATAGCTCGAGAGTATGATTTACTCCTTTAACGATGGAGAGATATTCTTAGGGCCCTCTCGGTGTGACGATATCCATTATCGTCTAGTCATACATAACAATCGCGGGGATGTCAGAACATGAAAAACGAGAAAAGAGCACAAAACTAGTAATGAGGAAACTAGCATAGTGATCAAGTTGTTGTCCACAGGGATGCTGAGAAATCTCACCTCGGGTTTGTAAAGTACCACAAAGCAAAAAGTAATATCACACGGTAACTATAGGTTCACTCGATAATCATTCATGTGCATATAGGGGTCAATATGGATGTTCTCGGTTCATTCCACCAAACCTGCAGGGTCACATGCTTAAGGTTCATTGATTAGTTGAGTATTAATTGGGTTAAGAGCATGAGAGAAAATCACAGGGAAAGCTTCGGAGATAATGAAATTGTTTCAGAGAAAGTACATGAACTGTTTCAGAGGAACCAGAAAAGTTTCAGAATATCCGAGATAAAATAGGGAAGCCGAAATAGCTCTGGAGAACCCTAGAATGCATTCAGAAGTAATGGGGAGGTTTAGGATTTTTTCGGAACCTCCTAGAATTTTCTAGAGGGCGTCGGGGGCTGCCACTTTTCTAGTCCCAAGTGGGGCAATCCATCTTGGGCCTTTAATCCCAATAGTGGAGTCGCCCCCTTTGCTTGGGGGCAATCCCCCTTTGATACAACTAGGGTTGAAGGGTGGCAACTGGACCTAGATGGGCGCACCTTCTCCCAAGGTGCCACCCCTCCCCACTATTAATAGTGGAGGGGACAACCCCTCCTTTTGCACGTTTCTAGGCATAGGGCTGCCATCTCTCTCGTTTCTCCACCAAAATGTTTTGTCTCGTTGTAAGGCTGCTCCACCTCTAGTTCTCTGACGACACCAAGTTCTGGACGGCGAAGCGCTGTCGGATCACTGACTTCCCACACGTGCAATCCGGCTGAGAGATTCTGATTTTGATCTTTGTTTAAAGGAGAAAATTCTTGCGGTTGAAAAGTTGTAAATCCTTGCTGCAGGAATTTGCACCAATGATCTACACAAACTCTTCTTCCGCCACAATCCAAGTTGGTAAAGATCCAATCTAATCTCAAATGCATCTTCATAGTGTCCCTGGGTTTGACTCGTAGGGGGATTTTTTTTATTTTCTAATGCGTTTCTCAGCGATTAGAACATATGAGACGTGTGAGTATTGCACAAAGCATTTTGTCGTAGATGAGATCTATTGCTTCATGAAAAAATTAGTAGATGAGATGTATTGCTTAATAAAATCGTGCAAGTAGTAGATAAGATCTAGTGATAGTAGATGTAATCTATTACTTATTGTTCTTGTTGCTCCACTTGAATGTGTGTTTTTTCCGATGTTGATGACAAAGTGGAATTCTTTTGCAAAATTCCGGTTATATCCACGGTCCTTCTATGCCGCACTTAGTATATTGGTTGACAGATCAAAGATATTCTACCTCGGTTCTTTGGGTTTCATCTTAGTTGAGACAAATGAATTTCTGCAAACTAAAAGCCTTGCAGATGTGATCTACATCGGGGTCATGTGTTGAATGAAGTTTAGTATGGGTTTCGAGATTTTTTTTCAATTAAGCCTCGTCTTTCATACACCCCGCATGTTAATCTACCAACAAGAATAATCATATTTGATGATGAACGTAAGTAGCAACGGTTTGTTACGAAGCCCTAGCAACCACGTAAACTGAAAATTTTGCATAAACCGATTAGACACATCTAACTTGGTTTTGCCGGATATGTACGTAATGTGGTGTAGTCTTCATCATATTAATGAGATTATGGGTGAGATGTCTATATGTTGTGATTATTAACATAGCCTACGTGTCATGGTACGACATGATGGTCAGAGCAATATGATTTTAATAATCTGCATGTCAACTTTCATGTATTGCAGTTTTTGTTAGTTATAGAGATAGCAATGATGTTGCATACATATGGTGGTTACAAGTTTATTGAGGATGGACCTCGACGCAAGAGCCGTACATGAAGACGAAGGAGAAAAAGCTTAAAGAACAGGCTATGGTAGAAAAGTTCTGCGAGGGCAGCGTTTTCTGCTGGCACGACAACAATTTTTGAAACGGTTGCCATGACAAGCAGTTTTTGGCAGAAATCTGTTTTTGCTCGGACGGGAGCGTTGGGTGAGGCATGACATGTACTCCCTCCATTCCTAAATATCTTTCTAGAGATTTCAACAGGTGACTACATACGAAGCAAAGTGGGTGAATCTACACTCTAAAATACGTCTATATACATTCGTATGTGGTAGTCCATTTGAAATTTCTAAAAAGATAAATATTTAGAAACAGAGGGAGTAGGAGCTAAGAGAACAACCAGGTTAAAGTTTTTTATGACCAGACATGCACACAATCACTTAGGATCAGACTGAACATAGGGTGAAAATGTTACGTTGAGAGGCTTTTGAGCATGCAACTATACGACGAGTTCATGCCATGAGGTGCATCTGGTTTATATGGTGACATGATGATCAACAAATTTATTACAGTCCCCTAAAAAAACAAATTTATTAAAGCCCAAAATAGTAGGTTAGCAAGATTTATTTCAGGATTTCCGGCAATGCGTTTTCCGTGGGAGGAGACTCTTCCAGGACGAGACGTCTACGGTGACTTTGTAAATCTCAATATAATATGCCGACTCAGTCTCTCAAAAGTGCACATAGGGATAGGGTGTGCATGTTGAAAATATGCCCTAGAGGCAATAATAAATTAGTTATTATTATTATATTTCCTTGTTCATGATAATCGTTTATTATCCATGCTATAATTGTATTGATAGGAAACTCAGATACATGTGTGGATACATAGACAACACCATGTCCCTAGTAAGCCTCTAGTTGACTAGCTCGTTGATCAATAGATGGTTACGGTTTCCTGACCATGGACATTGGATGTCGTTGATAACGGGATCACATCATTAGGAGAATGATGTGATGGACAAGACCCAATCCTAAGCCTAGCACAAAGATCGTGTAGTTCGTACGCTATAGCTTTTCTAATGTCAAGTATCATTTCCTTAGACCATGAGATTGTGCAACTCCCGGATACCGTAGGAATGCTTTGGGTGTACCAAACATCACAACGTAACTGGGTGGCCATAAAGGTGCACTACAGGTATCTCCGAAAGTGTCTGTTGGGTTGGCACGAATCGAGACTGGGATTTGTCACTCCATGTTACGGAGAGGTATCTCTGGGCCCACTTGGTAGGACATCATCATAATGTGCACAATGTGACCAAGGGTTGATCATGGGATGATGTGTTACGGAACGAGTAAAGAGACTTGCCGATAACGAGATTGAACAAGGTATCGGCATACCGGCGATCGAATCTCGGGCAAGTAATATACCGCTAGACAAAGGGAATTGAATACGGGATTGATTGAATCCTCGACATCGTGGTTCATCCGATGAGATCATCGTGGAACATGTGGGAGCCAACATGGGTACCCAGATCCCGCTATTGGTTATTGGCCGGAGAGATGTCTCGGCCATGTCTACGTGTCTCCCGAACCCGTAGGGTCTACACACTTAAGGTTCGATGACGCTAGAGTTGTTATGGGAATTAGTGTGCAGTTACCGAATGTTGTTCGAAGTCCCGGATGAGATCCCGGACGTCACGAGGAGTTCCGGAATGGTCTGGAGGTAAAGATTTATATATGGGAAGTCCTATTTTGGCCATCAGAAAATGTTCGGAATTTTTCGGTATTGTACCGGGAAGGTTCTAGAAGGTTCCGGAGTGGGGCCCACCTGCATGGGGGGACCCACATGAACGTGGGTAGTGGGGACAAGGCCCCACACCCCTGGTCAAGGCGCACCAAGATCCCCCCTTAGAAGGAATAAGATCATATCCCCAAGGGATAAGATCAAGATCCCTAAAAAGGGGATAACAATCGTTGGGGAAGGAAATGATGGGATTTCTTTCCTCCCACCTTTGCCAACCCCCCAATGGACTTGGAGGGCAAGAAACCAGCCCCCTCCACCCCTATATATAGTGGGGAGGCGCATGGGAGCTTTACCCTTCCCCTGGCGCAGCCCTCTCCCTCCCCAACACCTCCTCCTCCTCCGTAGTGCTTGGCGAAGCTTTGCCGGGGAACTGCAAGCTCCACCACCACGCCGCCGTGCTGCCGGAGCTCTCCCTCAACTTCTTCTCTCCCCTTGCTGGATCAAGAAGGAGGAGACGTCCCCGGGCTGTACGTGTGTTGAACGCGGAGGCACCATTGTTCGGTGCTTAGATCGGATTCGGCCGCGATCTGAATCGCTTAGTGAACAACTCCACCGACCGCGTTCTTGCAACGCTTCTGCATCGCGATCTTCAAGGGTATGAAGATGCACTCCCCTCTCTCTCGTTGCTAGTTACCCCATATATCGATCTTGATGATGCGTAGAAAATTTTGAATTTCTGCTACGTTCCCCAACAGTGGCATCATGAGCTAGGTCTATTGCGTAGATTCTATGCACGAGTAGAACACAAAGTAGTTGTGGGCGTTGATTTTGTTCAATATGCTTACCGTTACTAGTCCAATCTTGATTCGGCGGCATTGTGGGATGAAGCGGCCCGGACCGACCTTACACGTACACTTACGTGAGACAGGTTCCACCGACTGACATGCACTTGTTGCATAAGGTGGCTAGCGGGTGCTAGTCTCTCCCACTTTAGTCGGATCGGATTCGATGAAAAGGGTCCTTATGAAGGGTAAATAGCAATTGACATATCACATTGTGGTTTTTGCGTAGGTAAGAAACGTTCTTGCTAGAAACCCATAGCAGCCACGTAAAACATGCAAACAACAATTAGAGGACATCTAACTTATTTTTGCAGGGTATGCTATGTGATGTGATATGGCCAAGAAGAATGTGATGAATGATATGTGATGTATGAGATTGATCATGTTCTTGTAATAGGAATCACGACTTGCATGTCGATGAGTATGACAACCGGCAGGACCATAGGGGTTGTCTTTATTTATTGTATGACCTACGTGTCATTGAACAACGCCATGTAATTACTTTACTTTATTGCTAACCGGTAGCCATAGTAGTAAAAGTAATAGTTGGCAAGACAACTTCACGGAGACACGATGATGGAGATCATGATGATGGAGATCATGGTGTCATGCCGGTGACGATGATGATCATGGAGCCCCAAAGATGGAGATCAAAAGGAGCAAAATGATATTGGCCATATCATGTCACTTTTTGATTGCATGTGATGTTTATCATGTTTATGCATCTTGTTTGCTTAGAACGACGGTAGTAAATAAGATGATCCCTCATTAAAATTTCAAGAAAGTGTTCCCCCTAACTGTGAACCGTTGCGAAAGTTCGTTGTTTCGAAGCACCACGTGATGATCGGGTGTGATAGATTCTAATGTTCACATACAACGGGTGTAAGCCAGATTTACACACGCGAAACACTTAGGTTAACTTGACGAGCCTAGCATGTACAGACATGGCCTCGGAACACAAGAGACCGAAAGGTCGAGCATGAGTCGTATAGAAGATACAATCAACATGAAGATGTTCACCGACATTGACTAGTCCGTCTCACGTGATGATCGGACACGGCCTAGTTGACTCGGATCATGTAATCACTTAGATGACTAGAGGGATGTCTATCTGAGTGGGAGTTCATGAGATGAACTTAATTATCCTGAACATAGTCAAAAGATTATTGCAAATTATGTCGTAGCTTGCGCTTTAGTTCTATTGTTTTAGATATGTTCCTAGAGAAAACTTAGTTGAAAGTTGATAGTAGCAATTATGCGGACTAGGTCCGTATACTGAGGATTGTCCTCGTTGCTTCATAGAAGGCTTATGTCCTTAATGCACCGCTCAGTGTGTTGAACCTCGAACGTCGTCTATGGATGTTGTGAACATCTGACACACACGTTTTGATAACTACGTGATAGTTTAGTTAAACAGTTTAGAGTTGAGGCACCAAAGACGATTTAGAAACGTCGCGGAACATATGAGATGTTTCGAGGGCTGAAATTGGGATTTCAGGCTCGTGCCCACGTCAAGAGGTATAAGACCTCCGACAATTTTCTTAGCCTGCAAACTAAGGGAGAAAAGCTCAATCGTTGAGCTTGTGATCAGATTGTCTGAGTACAAAAATCACTTGAATCAAGTGGGAGTTAATCTTCTAGATGAGATAGTGATGTTTCTCCAAAGTCATTGCCACCAAGCTGCTAGAGCTTCATGATGAACTATAACATATCAGGGATAGATATGATGATCCTTGGATATTCGCAATGTATGACACCGAGAAAGTAGAAATCAAGAAGGAGCATCAATTGTTGATGGTTGGTGAAACCACTAGTTTCAAGAAGGGCAAGGGCAAGAAGGGATACTTCATGAAATGGCAAATCAGCTGCTGCTCTAGTGAAAAAACCCAAGGTTGAACCCAAACCCGAGACTAAGTGCTTCTGTAATAAGGGGAACAGCCACTGGAACAGAATTGCCCTAGATACTTGGTAGATAAGAAGGCAGGCAAGGTCGACGGAAGTATATTGGATATACATTATGTTAATGTGTAATTTACTAGTACTCCTAGTTGCACCAGGGTATTAGATACCGGTTCGGTTGCTAAGTGTTAGTAACTCGAAATAAAAGCTACGGAATAAACGGAGACTAGCTAAAGGTGAGCTGACGATATGTGTTGGAAGTTTTTCCAAGTTTGATGTGATCAAGCATTGCACGCTCCCTATACCATCGAGATTGGTGTTAAACCTAAATAATTGTTATTTGGTGTTTGCATTGAGCATAGACATGATTGGATTATGTCTATCGCAATACGGTTATTCATTTAAGGAGAATAATGGTTACTCTGTTTATTTGAATAATACCTTCAATGGTCTTATACCTAAAATGAATGGTTTATTGAATCTCGATCGTAGTGATACACATGTTCATGCCAAAAGATATAAGATAGTAATGATAGTACCACCTACTTGTGGCACTGCCATGTAAGTCATATTGGTATAAAACGCATGAATAAGCTCCATGTTGATGGATCTTTGGACTCACTCATTTTTGGAAAAGTTTGAGACATGCGAACCATGTCTATTGGTGTATATGCATGAAGAAACTCCATGCAAATGGACCGTTTGGACTCACTTGATTTTGAATCACTTGAGACATGCAAATCATACCACATGGGCAAGATGACTGAAAGCCTCGGTTTTCAGTAAAATGGAACAAGAAAGCAACTTGTTGGAAGTAATACATTTTGATGTGTGCAGTCCAATGAGTGCTGAGGCACACAGTGGATATCGTTATGTTCTTACTTCACGGATGATTTGAGTAGATAATGAGTATATTTACTTGATGAAACACAAGTCTGAATTATTGAATGGTTCAAGTAATTTTAGAGTGAAGTTGAAGATCATCGTGACAAGAGGATAAAATGTCTATGATATGATCATAGAGATGAGTATCTGAGTTACGAGCTTTGGCACGCAATTAAGACATTGTGGAAATTGTTTCACAATTAATACCGCCTGGAACACCATAGTGTGATGGTGTGTCCGAACATCATAGTTGCACCCTATTGGATATGGTGCGTACCATGATGTCTCTTATCGAATTACCACTATCGTTCATGGGTTAGGCATTAGAGACAACTGCACTCACTTTAATAGGGCACCACGTAATTCCGTTGAGACGACACCGTTTGAACTATGGTTTGGAGAAACCTAAGTTGTCGTTTCTTAAAAGTTTGGGGCTGCGACGCTTATGTGAAAAAGTTTCAGGTTGATAAGTTCGAACCCAAGAGGATGGTGGAGACTTGATATGGTTATTGAACCGTCACTACAACTAGTGTGTAGCAGGGTACGGGAAGTTGTTCCTGTGGCGCCTACACCAATTGAAGTGGAAGCTTATGATAGTGATCATGAAACTTCGGATCAAGTCACTACCAAACCTCATAGGTCGACAAGGATGCGTACTACTTCAGAGTGGTACGTACTCCTGTCTTGGAGGTCATGTTGCTAGACAACAATGAACCTACGAGCTATGGAGAAGCGATGGTGGGCCCGGATTCCGGCAAATGGCTCGAGGCCATAAAAATCCGAGAGAGGATCCATGTATGAAAACAAAGTGTAGACTTTGGAAGAACTACTTGATGGTCGTAAGGCTGTTGGGTACAGATGGATTCTAAGAGGGAAGACAGACAATGATGGTATGTGTCACCATTAAGAAAGCTCAACTTGTCGCTAAGATGTTTCCGACAAGTTCAAGGAGTTGACTATGATGAGACTTTCTCACTCGTAGTGATGCCAAGAGTCTGTTGGAATCTTATTAGCAGTTACTGCATTATTTATGAAATCTTGCAGATAGGATGTCAAAACATTGTTTCCTCAATGATTTTCGTAAGGAAAGGTTGTATGTGATACAATCAGAAAGGTTTTGTCGATCCTAAGGATGCTAAAAGGTATGCTAGCTCCAGCGATCCTTCCAGGGACTGGAGTAAGCATCTCAGAGTTGGAATATACACTTTGATAAGATGTTCAAAGATTTTGGGCTTATACAAAGTTTATGAGAAACTTGTATTTCCAAAGAAGTGAGTGGGAGCACTATAGAATTTCTGATAAGTATGTGTTGTAAACATATTGTTGATCAGAAATGATGTAGAATTTCTAGAAAGCATATAGGGTTATTTAAAAAGTGTTTTTCAATAGAAAACCTGGATTAGGCTACTTGAACAATAAGCGTCAAGATCTATAAGACAGATCAAAATGCTTAATAATACTTTCAAATGAGCACATACCTTGACGTGATCTTGAAGGTGTTCAAGATGGATCAGTCAAAGAAGGAGTTCTTACCTGAGTTGTAAGGTATGAAGTTAAGACTTAAAGCTCGACCACGGCAGAAAAGAGAGAAAGGATGAAGGTCGTCCCCTATGCTTTAGACGTAGGCTCTACAGTATGCTATGCTGAGTACCGCACCTGATGTGTGCCTTGGCACATGTCTGGCAAGAGGGTACAAAGGTGATCAAGGAGTGGATCACCAGATAGCGGTTAAAATTGTCCTTGGAGTAATAAGGGCATGTTTCTCGATTATGGAGGTGATAAAGAGTTCGGCGTAAAGGGTTACGTCGATGCAAGCTTTAACACCTATCCTAATGACTCTGAGTAGCAAACCGGATACGTATAGTGGAGCAACCATTTGGAATAGCTCCAAGTGGAGCATGGAAGCAGCATTTATAATATTACCTAGAGATTTGCAAAGTACATACGGATCTGAATGTTGTAGACCCGTTGACTAAAACCTCTCTCACTAGCAAAACATGATCAAACCCCAGAACTCATTGAGTCTTAATCACATGATGATGTGAACTAGTTTAGTGACACTAGTAAACTCTTTGGATGTTGGTCACATGGCGATGTGACCTATGAGTGTTAATCACATGTCGATGTGAACTAGATTATTGATTCTAGTGCAAGTGGGAGACTGTTGGAAATATGCCCTAGAGGCAATAATAAATTAGTTATTATTATTATATTTCCTTGTTCATGATAATCGTTTATTATCCATGCTATAGTTGTATTGATAGGAAACTCAGATACATGTGTGGATACATAAACAACACCATGTCCCTAGTAAGCCTCTAGTTGACTAGCTCATTGATCAATAGATGGTTACGGTTTCCTGACCATGGACATTGGATGTCGTTGATAACGGGATCACATCATTAGGAGAATGATGTGATGGACAAGACCCAACCCTAAGCCTAGCACAAAGATCGTGTAGTTCGTATGCTATAGCTTTTCTAATGTCAAGTATCATTTCCTTAGACCATGAGATTGTGCAACTCCCGGATACCGTAGGAATGCTTTGGGTGTACCAAACATCACAACGTAACTGGGTGGCTATAAAGGTGCACTACGGGTAGCTACGAAAGTGTCTGTTGGGTTGGCACGAATCGAGACTGGGATTTGTCACTCCGTGTTACGGAGAGGTATCTCTGGGCCCACTTGGTAGGACATCATCATAATGTGCACAATGTGACCAAGGGTTGATCACGGGATGATGTGCTACGGAACAAGTAAAGAGACTTGCCGGTAACGAGATTGAACAAGGTATCGGCATACCGATGATTGAATCTCAGGCAAGTAATATACCGCTAGACAAAGGGAATTGAATACAGGATTGATTGAATCCTCGACATCGTGGTTCATCCGATGAGATCATCGTGGAACATGTGGGAGCCAACATGGGTATCCAGATCCCGCTGTTGGTTATTGGCCGGAGAGATGTCTCGGTCATGTCTACGTGTCTCCCGAACCCGTAGGGTCTACACACTTAAGGTTCGGTGACGCTAGAGTTGTTATGGGAATTAGTGTGCAGTTACCGAATGTTGTTCGTAGTCCCGGACGTCACGAGGAGTTCCGGAATGGTCCGGAGGTAAAGATTTATATATGGGAAGTCCTATTTTGGCCATCGGAAAATGTTTGGGATTTTTCGGTATTGTACCGGGAAGGTTCTAGAAGGTTCCGGAGTGGGGCCCACCTGCATGGGGGGACCCACATGAACGTGGGTAGTGGGGGCAAGGCCCCACACCCCTGGTCAAGGCGCACCAAGATCCCCCCTTAGAAGGAATAAGATCATATCCCCAAGGGATAAGATCAAGATCCCTAAAAAGGGGGATAACAATCGGTGGGGAAGGAAATGATGGGATTTCTTTCCTCCCACCTTTGCCAACGCCCCAATGGACTTGGAGGGCAAGAAACCAGCCCCCTCCACCCCTATATATAGTGGGGAGGCGCATGGGAGCTTTACCCTTCCCCTCGCACAGCCCTCTCCCTCCCCAACACCTCCTCCTCCTCCGTAGTGCTTGGCGAAGCTCTGCCGGAGAACTGCAAGCTCCACCACCACGCCGTCGTGCTGCCGGAGCTCTCCCTCAACTTCTCCTCTCCCCTTGCTGGATCAAGAAGGAGGAGACGTCCCCGGGCTGTACGTGTGTTGAACACGGAGGCACCGTTGTTCGGTGCTTAGATCAGATTCGGCCGATCTGAATCGCTTAGTGAACAACTCCACCGACCGCGTTCTTGCAACGCTTCCGCATCGCGATCTTCAAGGGTATGAAGATGCACTCCCCTCTCTCTCGTTGCTAGTTACTCCATAGATTGATCTTGGTGATGCGTAGAAAATTTTGAATTTCTGCTACGTTCCCTAACAGTGCATGTGTGCGTTCATAGGGATGAGTATATACGCGTATGTATGAGCGTTTGCGTTTGTACTGTGTTAAAAAAAGAATGCTCATTTCTGTTTTTATTTTTTGCTAGAAAAATGTTTGGGTTTTCTCCTTCTGTTTTTTCCCATGAAACGAAGAGTATATACGAATTTGGATTTTTGCAAATTCAAAATTGTTAATGAATTTTATAAAATTGTACGAATTTTTCAAAAGTTCAAGAATTTCAAAGAGTTTGTGAATTAAAAAAAGTTCATGAATTCAAAAATAGTTCACAACTTTGAAAATTGTACATATTTTGGTAATTGTTCACAATTTCGAAAATTTATCAAAAAGGTGAACATTTTTTGAATCCCTGATTTTGTTAATTTTTGAAGAAATTTTGATAAGAAAACTATCAAAAAAACTATATTTGAATATGTGAAGAAAATTCGAAAACGGAAACATTTTTCAAAATTCTGAACCAGCTTTGCGAAAAACAATTGAATGTGTGATTTTTTAAAATAATAATAATTTTGAAACTCTAACAATTTCTGAGAATGTGATGTTTTTAATATGTGAACAAAGTTCGAAAACAGAATAGTTTTTTTGAAATTTGTGATTTATTATTTTAAAAAGTTCTGAATAAAAAATAGAAAAATGAACACGAAGAAAAGAAAACATCACGTGAAAAAAAGGAAAATGCTCGCAGCCTTAATGCTCGCAATGAACCGTTTGTTTCACTTCGGCTCTAATGGGTTGGCCCATCTTCCTAATGTAATGGGTAGTTGCAGCCTTAATGCATATCATTCAGGGAGATCCTATTTGACGCATTCTGCGTCAAATAGCGAGCCGACGCATGCAGTGACACCCGACTGGGCCGGCCCATGGTGTAGCGAACTATAGACCTGTTGATCGCAAACCAGTTGACCTGACACACGTTCACGACGAAAGTGGAGTTCCTAACATTAAGAACACAATAAAACGCAGAATCAGAGAGTTTTTTTTATCATTTCCTGGAATTTTTTTGAATGCGAGTAATGTTTAAAAGCTTGACAATTGTTTGAACAGCTGTTTGAAAATATCACAAAATTCAATAATTGTTCTCATTAGACAAAAAAGTTCAAAATTTTCGAAATTCAGAAAATGTACAGGATTTCATTTTTTTGGTCACATATTCGAAAAATAATCATGCTTCCAAATTTGTTCGGGATTTTTCAAAATATGTTCTCAAGATTCAAAAAAGTTCATGCTTTAAAAAATTGTTCACGTTTCCAAATTTGTGCATAATTTTTCAAAATTGTTCTGCATTTCAAAATTTGTTCTGGGTTCACCCTCAAAAAAACATTGTTCTGAAGATTCAAAAAATGTTCCTGCTACAAAAAATAGACCGCTCTACCAAATTTGTTCGCAAGATTCAAAAATCGTTCGTGCTTTAAAAAATTATTCACAATTTCCAAAAATGTTCATGTTTTCGGAAAATGTTTGGGAAATTCAAAATTTATTTGTTTTCATAAAACTTATTCACATATTCAAAAAATGTTCATGTTTCGAAATGAAGAACATGAACGATTTTCGGATCTATGAACAATTTTGGAGAAAGGGAACATTTTTTAAAAAATCAAATTTACGAACTTTTTCAAATTATGAACATTTTTTAAAAACCCAAACAAGTTTTGAAACATGAATTTTTTTTGAAAATGGAACCAAGTTCCGAAACATGCACAAAATTTTGAAAATCTAAACATTTTTTGAAATTCCGAGTATTTATTAACAAATAAATACAAATTTTGAAATTATAAACATTTTTTAGAAATGTGAAAAAATTTCACAACTGTTCTTTTCTGAAAATATGGACAAATTTTGAAATCCTAAACAAAATTTGGAAATTCTCTAAATTTCGAATTTATGTAAAATAGAAAAAGAAACAGAATAAAGGAAAAAGGAACAAGGAAAAGAAAAAACATTTAAGAAAAAGAGAGAAAAAAGAAGCAGCAAAAAAATTGAAAAAAGTAAAGAAAAGCCTGGTTTAGGAACCTCCTATAAGGTTCCCAAAACCGGAAAAGACCGGCTAGAACCTCCTAGAAGGTTTCCAAAACCTGGAAAGCCGAACGTGTTAACGGGCCGGCCCAGTTCTACGCGCTCGCTTGCGATCTCCTGTGCGATAGGTCGACATTCTGATGCAGAATGCATCATATAGGGGTTTCCCTTCATTTGTGCCTTCTCAACGCTTATGACGCCGATTGGCGAACTAGCGGCACTCCTGTGCCGGCCCAACAGTGGGGTGGCTCGTTTGGTGAGTGACCTTGACCATTCACCATGCCCGTTGACCGTGGACTTACTAAAAAGTTTATACAAAATTTAAAAATCGGGAATAATGAAAACCATTGTTCACGAGTTTGGAAAAGTTCATGGATTTTAAAAAGTCCGTGCATTCAAAAAATGTTCATGAACTTGGGTGAAAATTAAAATGGAAGAAAAAAGGAAAAAATGAGAATAGCAAAGGAAAAACCATACCAAATCCGACCTGGAAAACCAGAGGATAGCTGGTGGGAAAATCCTTGCATAGGCCGGCACATATAGGAACTAAAAAAGATGTTCGAGGGTGCCCCTAAAATAGATGTGCGTGAGTGTTATATAGTTAAGTAATTAACCGGCTTGTTTGCTTGCTCTTTTTTCCTCTTTGTTGACGATACTTTTGAGAAAAAATCGGTCGAGAAAAATGTTAGCTCCCGTCTAAATAACAGCCGCCAGTTTTTGACAGATTTGAAAAGGTTGTTAGTGAATTTGAATTAAGTTCATGATTTTACAGAATGTTTTCAAATTTCAAAATAATTGCGAATCGATAATTTCATGATTTTTTTTAAAAATATGGAATTATAAAACATTTTTAAAAGTCTTACAAATTTAAAAAATGTTCACGGATCTTAAGAAACCTTCACAATTTTTTTAAAAAAGTGTCCATGAATTAAAAGATATTAACAGTTTTGAAAAAGTTTACGAACTTGAAAAATGTCAAGAATTTGCAAATTTTCATGGGATTTAAAAAATGTTTCTTTTTTGAAAATATACATGATTTTAGAAAGAAACATAAAATGGAGAAGAAAAATGAAAATGAAAAGGAAAAGGAAAATAAATGATACAAAATTAAAAACCATATGATAGAAACAAGAAAAACTTGATGCATGGGCTGACCTGTGGGCAAGGGCAGGAGTACGCGTTCACCAATGAGGAATCAACCCTTCTCAATTGCATCTAGATTCATGCAGAAAAAACACTCATTTTGTCATGTTTTGTTATACAAAAACAATACCAACTGATATACATATGGTCGGTCAGATGGACATCCAGCGGGCTTTACTTCGGCCTCCCCGGCTACTCATCCCTACCATGACTATCTGAGGGAGCTTCTCCGCAGTGAACGTGGCAGTGGCGGGTGCTATGGTTTGGTCGTGGATTTTGGAAAGGAAGGGAAGGAAAGGAAAATGAGTGGAATGAAGGAGAATTCGGAAGAAAGAGAAGGGAAATGACCTTGACCCAATGTAATAACAAACAAGAGGGGTTTTAGAATGCGAAACCGCCTGCGCTCGTGAGAATTTAGAGGCAGTTTCAGAATATCAACCGCCTCACAATTCCCTATAGGAAATTTCACAATATTAATTGCCTCTGAAACTTTTGATAAAAATATAACCACCTTCAATGGGGTGCTTTGAACCAAAACCGCTTATTAGGGACGTCTCTAATGCCCATCTTTGTACTAGTGATAGCCTTTTCAGTCATCCTTTTTTTCAGAAGTTTGGCCAGCCATGAGGAATCTCCCAATATTATTTTGGCATTTCAACAATGTAGTTCTTAGCCATTTGAAGGAAAAAGTTCGCTCTTAAAGAAATTAGTCCTGAGCCTAGACATCTATTCAATATACAACAACACCTGCCGAGACACACAAATAATGGATTCATCAGCATACATGAGTATGTCCGCCCACTCAATAAAGATGGTGAGCTAGCCCTTTAATAAGGTCATGTTTTTGTGCCTCTAACACGACCTTATACAAGCATTTCATAACCAAATTAAAATAGGATGGTGGCATGGGGTCACCCGGTCTCACACCCTTATGGTTCTAGGAAACACGAACACTTTTCATTGTTTTTAAGTTTTACATAAGCAATGTCATTTAATGTAATCTAGCAACTAAAGATGCACTACTAGTCATTGAGTACCCCTACCATTTTGGCAATTCAATAGGAAACAAAAACTTCAGTTTGTTTGCCACATGCTTTCTTAGAGTGTAATTTGAGGATAAAACCTACTTGATTATTTCATGAGTGTGATGCATCATCTCACGCGAAGAAAAACACTATATCCATTAAGTTTCTAGACTTAAATATAGACATTCTTTTCCATGTGGATAAGCTTATTAGCAAAAGACTCAAGCACGATAGTCATAGTCTTGGATATCTAGATGTATATACAGTCAAGGAACACATACATGTGTGAATTGTTGAATCATATCAACACCAACACTTTAAGAGGAAGAGTGATGATGGTATAGTTTTGTCTATGCACATCGACAATCTCCTCACATAACTCCTAAAAGCTTGTCATACATCATCATTTATCTTGTAGCAACGAAGGATGAAAACTGGGTGGAAACAGACAGGGTTGAGCGCTGGCACATTTATTTATGTATTTTTAGTGGAAGCGTAAATAAATACAAAAATTTCATAAATAAATACAGAAACAAACGACAGGAGAAGAAAAATAAAGTGAATACCATGAGGACACATGATACATCGCAAAGGCTATAGAACTCAAAACCTCTTTAATGATAAAGAAAAATACAATGGAATGAACAAATCCAAATGCTAATATGAGTACAGATATTATGATATATCATGGATATACAATAAGATATACTATTATGAATAAAACACTCATTTTGGGAACATAATTAATAAGGCATAATGTTTGGAAGAACAAATGACAAGGAGGACATGTGTAATTTCAGGATAAGTTTCCGTTTCCATATTTCGCTCTATCTCGTATTTTTCAAAAACGGGCGAGCAGTTTCACTTTCATCCCTAATTTCAATGTTCATGATAGAAATTAGATAGGTATATCATGAGGAAAAGAGCCCTATTAATCACCATAAAAAGGAAACATTTCTTAAATTTCCTTGAGAGTGATGGATCTGATAAGAACAACAATTTCCTCACCAACCAATCAGGAAACATAGAAACAAGTTACCATCCACTAGGCCAAAAAGAATCTTATGCAAGGTTGTAGTATCGACCATTAGGTTAGGCCCCTATAAATGGTGCATGCCCGTCTTACAAATGGTAAATAAACCGAGTTTTGTTTAAGCACATCTGCTTATTTGTAGAGTGTTGGTGTTTATAAACTTATCTAAAGATCTCGCATTGTACATAGTCTTAAGGGCCCTAAATGGCGAATGCTCAATTTTGCAATTAACAAACAAGGATACTCTTCCTAGTTCTTCCATCATGTTAGGCTTTCCTATTAGCAATTTTATGGAAGCATGAAGTGTTAGAATCTCCTTTCAGAAGCCATTTTTTTCCAGGGAAAAACCATGTGTTATGTTTTTGTAAATGATGTGTTATGGGACTTTTGAAACCAACAAAATTGATCAAATTTGTACATAAGGTCAAGTTGAAAATGAACACTATTCTCTCCATTCTGAATATAAGGTGTATCCAATTTCGTGAGAGCCAAACTTGTGTATGTTTGACCAATACTGTGGAACAAAGTATTGGCATCTACAATACAAAATAAGTAAAGTATGAGAATACCTTTCATGATGGATCTAATGATACAAATTCGGTACTGTTGATATTGGTATTTAAAAAAACTTGATCAAACATGCACATATTTCACTTTTAAAAAACACACACCTTATATTTAGAATGGAGGGAGTCTCCAAGAGACTCCATAGTAACAACATCTCAAACCCTCTATAAGATGCTCCCAAATGGCCTCCAATATCTTGTAACAAAAATATCCGGGCGATGCACTGATTTGAAATTACCAACACAACTTGTATATTTTTTGAAAACTTACATAAGTCATTGAATAGGCTGCGCATCGCACACAGACAAGGCCAACACGATCCAGGAGCACTTCAACTCTCCCATAGGGAAGACACCTAGTAGGGAAGTAACCATAAACCGGGAATTCATTGATTTCCTCACACTGCATGGAGGCATCTTAGATAACCCCTTCATGGAAGAGGAAGCGTGGCATGCGGTCAACGGATCGCCGACGGAAAAATTAATAGGTCTAGACAGGCAACTTCAGCGGCATGTTCTTTAGGAGCAGTGGGTTGATGTCTGATAGAACTACGTCGGTATTTCCCCAAAGAGGAAGGGATGATGCAGCACAACGACGTTAGGTATTTCCCTCAGTGATGAAACCAAGGTTATCGAACCAGTAGGAGAACCACGCAAAAACACGTAAATAGCTCCTGCACACAAATAACAAATACTCGCAACCCGACGTAAGAGAGGGGTTGTCAATCCCTCACGGGTAAAAGGATAGGTAAAATTGTAGTAGATTGGATAAATAGATCTCGCGGGAACACGAGATAAAATAAATAAATAAAATGCAGCAGTGTATTTTTGTATTTTTGGTTTAATAGATCTGAAAATAAAAGCGAATAAAAATAGATCGCAAAGGCAAATATATTAAAGAAGAGACCCGGGGGCTGTAGTTTTCACTAGTGGCTTCTCTCGAGAAAAATAGCAAACGGTGGGTGAACAAATTACTGTTGGGAAATTGATAGAACTTCAAATAATCATGACGATATCAAGGCAATGATCATTATATAGGCATCACGTCCAATATTAGTAGACCGACTCCTGCCTGCATCTACTACTACTACTCCACTCATCGACCGCTATCCAGCATGCATCTAGTGTATTAAGTTCATGGAGAAACGGAGTTATGCAATAAGAACTATGAGATGATGTAGACAAGATCTATATATGTATAAATAGACCCCATCTTGTTATCCTTAATAGCAACGATACATGCGTGTCGGTTCCCCTTCTGTCACTGGGATCAAGCACCGTAAGATCAAACCCATCACAAAGCACCTCTTCCCATTGCAATATAAATAGATCAAGTTGGCCAAAAAAAACCCAAATATCGGAGAAGAAGTATGAGGCTATAAGAAATCATGCATATAAGAGATCAAAGAAGACTCAAATAACTTTCATGGATAAAAAGATAGATATGATCATAAACTCAAAGTTCATCGGATCCCAACAAACACACCACAAAAAGAGTTACATCATACGGATCTCCAAAAGACCATTGTATTTAGAATCAAATGAGAGAGAGGAAGCCATCTATCTACTAACTACGGACCCGTAGGTCTACAAAGAACTACTCACGCATCATCGGAGAGGCACCAATGGACATGATGAACCCTCCGTGATGGTGTCTAGATTGGATCTGGTGGTTCTAGAACTTGCGGCGGCTGGAATCGTCGACTCCCCTAGGGTTTATGGAATATTGGGGTATTTATAGAGTAAAGAGGCGGTCCGGGGGGCACTCGAGGTGGGCACAACCCACCAGGGCGTGCTTGGGCCTCTAGGCGCGCCCTGGGGCCTCCAGGCACACCCTGGTGGGTTGTGCTCCCCTCGGAGCACCCCTCAGGTGCTTCTCGGGCCCACTGGATGTCTTCTGGTCCAAAAAAATCCATAAAAAGTTTCGCTGCGTTTGGACTCTATTTGGTATTGATTTCCTGCGATGTAAAAAACATGCAGAAAACAACAACTGGCACTTGGCACTATGTCAATAGGTTAGTAACAAAAAATGATATAAAATGATTATAAAACATCCAAGAATGATAATATAACAGCATGGAACAATCAAAAAATATAGATATGTTGGAGATGTATCATGGGTCAATTATCAAAGACGACATAATGGTCGTGTTCAACCAGTTCTATCTCTTACTAGGGGTGATTTCTCGTTGGTAAACACTGCAATGGTTGTGTTAGCCCAAAAAAGATGGCAACACTAGCATTAGGGATTTTGTGCCCATTATCCTAATTCACTTTGTCACCAAGTTGATCTCCAAGGTGCTCTCAATTATACTAACGACGGTTATCCACTCCATCATCTCCCCGGCCCAAATAGATTTTCTCAAGACAAAGTGCATGCATGATAGCTATCTCTACGTGCAAAACTACGTCTGGGCCCTACATCGACGAAAAACTCCGGCTCTACTCATGAAACTAGACATAGCAAAAGCATGATAATGTTTCCCGGGAGTATCTACTCGAGATTTTGCAGCGGCTAGGGTTTAGTGCATGCTAGAGGGATTGGGTGGCACTACTCCTATCAACCGCACCCTCATCTTTCTTGCTCAACAACTTACCAGGAGTGGGCGTCCCTCACCGCAGAGCCCCGCGACAAGGATACCCCTTGACGATGTTTCTTCTCATCCTAGCCATCAACCCACTTCGCCACGTACTTGTCATAGCGGCCGAGCAGCAGATCGTCGCTCCTCTTCTAGGGACGGACTTAAACTCCTCATCAGCCTCTACACCGACGACGGGGTGATTATTGCAAACCCAGTGCGCTAGGAGACCGAGAACCTAATGGGCATTCCGCAAGACTTTGGGGACGTCGCCAGCCTATGCATAAATCCCGAGAAATCCTCAACTTCCCCTATATGCCACGAGGAGATCAACCTTGAGGATTTCCTACAAAGTTTCATGGGATCAATAGCTACCTTCCTAGTCAAATACCTAGGGCTTCCAGTCACAACATCTAGACTACGCCTAGTGCATCTTCAGTTCATCATTGACATAGTTAGAGCTAGGTTGGCAGGCTAGAAAGGCAAGTCGATGTCAATCGTCGGCGGACGGGTGCTAGTCCGATGCATGCTAAGTGCAATTCCAACTTTCAACTCACCGTACTATGGGCACCAAAGAAGCTGTTCAAGGAAATCGAC
Source organism: Triticum timopheevii (assembly GCA_963921465.1). Lineage (NCBI taxonomy): Eukaryota > Viridiplantae > Streptophyta > Magnoliopsida > Poales > Poaceae > Triticum > Triticum timopheevii. The sequence continues at coordinate 471,466,991 of OY997266.1, read as the reverse complement.
AAAGGCAGACGACGTTTTCTCTGGAAGCAAGGCAAGGAGATATCTGGTGGAAGCTACAAGGTCAACTGACTAATAGTATGTCCACCGACAACCCACGATGGCCTCGGCATCCATGACCTGCAATACTTTAGCTGCGTGCTACGCCTATGCTGGCTATGGGTTGCTTGGTGGCAGCCTGAGCGCCCATGGGTGGGGACGGATGCACCCTTCAATAAGGACGACTAGGCTTTGTTCGCATTAGCAACAACAGTGATGATCGGCAATGGGGCAACGACATTGTTCTAGCACTCCTCCTGGTTGGGCTTGGGAACGCTTGACCAAAGCTTCCCTGCGTTGTTCCAGCACTCAAGACTGAAGAACCTGATTGTCAGGGAGGCGCTAATGATTGGCAGTTGGATCAAGGATCTTGCCCATGCACGCATGCAAGACCTATCGATCAAATCCCTAGGCATGCATACGAGAATTTCTGTTGCAACCACTATCACAATTGAAGGCGTATAGGACACAATCCGCTGGGATATAGAGGAGTTAGGCCTGTATTCTGTGAAATCAATGTACAACATTCAGTTTCAGGGGCGCAAGCGCTCAAATGTTGACCAAGTCATTTGGAAAACTTGGGCTCCTAAAAAGATCAAGATGTTCTCCTGGCTAATGCTTCAAAACCGGATTTGGTGCAACGAGGGGCTGCAATGACGTAGATGGGACAATAATTACTTCTGCCAACTTTGCGTCCGCAATCTTGAAACCTCCTGGTACCTTTTCCGGAGTTGTCCCCTTGCCCTTCAGGTGTAGAGCTCAATTGGGCAACGACGGGGATGCGCCTCCCTCTTGCCAATGATGATTGATAGCACAAACCCATCGCTTTGATCGTGTGTAGCATCATCACAATGCTGATCCAAGGTTGAAGAAAGGGACACTATCAATTTTGCTTCTAACTTGGTGGGAGTTATGGCAAGAGTGCAAGAGTTGCACCTCTCGAAATAAGCTGCCATCATCGATGAATATCATCAAGGTGATCAGTAATGCAATCAAGCTATTATGATTAGCAGGAGCAAAATACTTAGAGAGCCCCTTCGGGGATCTACCATGAGAGATCACCTAATGTAGGTGTTGGCCATGTTTTGGCCAGCTTTTGTCACTTTCTCTCCTTTTTCTTTTTGGTCCTAGGATCGCCCCCACCTTGTTATTTTTCGCTGCTTTCTGCTAATCTATACCTACTAATAAAGTCATTGGTGCTTCTGCCTGTCCATCTTAAAATTACCCTCAAAGTTGTCATAAATTACTCGGTATGCCACCCATAAGTGAAGAACACAGTTCGATTTTTATCTGTCAAAGTTGTAGTGGAATCTGGTTCTTCTACAATGATACTCTTAAATATCATAAGCACACATGCAGTGCATTGGTCGAACCCATACTCTTCCACACAGGAGACCCATGTTTGATCCCTGGTTCCATATTTTTTTCTCTTCCTTTTCTCTCTGAATAGCAAGCGTGCACCTCCTTCTCTCCCGCACAAGTTCATGGGTGCTACCTCTTGAGCTTGCGTTGATTTTCCCTTGAATAGGAAAGGGTGATGCAGCAAAGTAGCATAAGTATTTCCCTCAGTTTTGTGAACCAAGGTATCAATCCAGTAGGAGACAACACACAAGTCATCGAATACCTGCACAAACAATCAATCACTTGCACCCAATGCGATAAAGGGGTTGTCAATCCCTTCACGGTCACTTGCAAGAGTGAGATCTGATAGAGATAGATAAAGGGTAAAGTAAATATTTTTGGTATTATTGGTTTATAGATTGGAAAGTAAATATTGCAAAATAGTAGATCGAAAACTAGCAAGATGTAAACAAGATTCAATATAATGGAAAAGAGACCCAGGGGCCATAGGTTTCACTAGTGGCTTCTCTCAAGATAGCAAATATTACGGTGGGTGAACAAACTGCTGTCGCAATTGATAGAAAATCGCATAGTTATGATGATATCTAAGGCAATGATCATGAACATAGGCATCACGTCCGTGTCAAGTAGACCGACTCCTGCCTACATCTATTACTATTGCTCCACACATCGACCGCTATCCAACACGTATCTAGAGCATTAAGTTCATAAAGAACAGAGTAACACATTAAGCAAGATGACATGATGTAGAGGAATTAACTCAAGCAATATGATGAAAACCCCATCTTGTTATCCCCGATGGCAACAATACAATACGTCCCTTGCTACCCCTATTGTCACTGGGAAAGGACACCGCAAGATTGAACCCAAAGCTAAGCACTTCTCCCATTGCAAGAAAGATCAATCTAGTAGGCCAAACTAAACCGATAATTCAAAGAGACTTGCACAGATATCAAATCATGCATATAATAATTCAGAGAAGAACCAAATAATATTCATAGATAATCTTGATCATAAATCCACAATTCATTGGGTCTCCGCAAACACACCGCAAAATAATATTACATCGAATAGATCTCCAAGAACATCGAGGAGAACATGGTATTGAGAATCAAAGAAGCCGTCTAGCTAATAATTATGGACCTGAAGGTCTGTGGTAAACTACTCATGCTTCATCAGAGAGGTAATGGTGTTGATGTAGAAGCCCTCCGTGATCGAATCCCCCTCCGACAGGACACCGGAAAAGGTCCCTAGATGCGATCTCACGGGTAGAGAAGGTTGCGGCGGTGGAAAAGTGGTTTCGTGGCTCCCCCTGATGTTTTTAGGGTATAAGAGTGTATATAGGCGAAGGAACTAGGTCAGGGGAGCCACGACGGGCCCACGAGGGTGGGGGCGTGCCCTACCCCCTGGGTGCACCCTCCTTCCTCGTGGCTTCCTCGCTGCATCTCCGACTTCATCTCCAAGTCTTCTGGATTGCTTTCGGTCCAAGAAAGATCATCGCGAATGTAGTTGACATTGTATTTGTGGCAAGGCCACCTTCATAATTTTCATACATGTCGCTCTTGATTCATTGCATATCCCGATACACCGCCGGAGGCATTCATATAGAGTCATATCTTGTTCTAGCTTTGAGTTGTAATTCTTGAGTTGTAAATCCATAAAAGTGTGATGATCTTCATTATTAGAGCATTGTCCCAATGAGGAAAGGATGATGGAGACTATGATTCCCCCACAAGTCGGGATGAGACTTCGGACTTTACAAAAAAAGGCCAAAAAGAAAAAAAAGAAAAAAAAGAAAAAAAGAAAGACCAAAGAAAAAAAAAGAAAAAGGAAAAAAGAAAAAAAAAGAAAAAGAGAGAAAAAGAGAGAAGGGACAATGCTACTATCTCTTTTTCCACACTTGTGCTTCAAAGTAGCACCATGATCTTCATGATAGAGAGTCTCCTATGTTGTCACTTTCATATACTAGTGGAGATTTTTCATTATAGAACTGGGCTTGTATATTCCAATGATGGGCTTCCTCAAAATGCCTAGGTCTTCGTGAGCAAGCAAGTTGGATGCACACCCACTTAGTTTCTTTTTTCGAGTTTTCATATATTTATAGCTCTAGTGCATCCGTTGCATGACAATCCCTACTCACTCACATTGATATCTATTAATGGGCATCTCCATAACCCGTTGATATGCCTAGTTGATGTGAGAATATCTTCTCCTTTTTGTCTTCTCCACAACCACCATTCTATTCCACATATAGTGCTATGTCCATGGCTCACGCTCATGCATTGCGTGAAAGTTGAAAAAGTTTGAGATTACTAAAGTATGAAACAATTGCTTGGCTTGTCATCGGGGTTGTGCATGATTAAATACTTTGTGTGATGAAGATAGAGCAACAGCCAGACTATATGATTTTGTAGGGATAACTTTCTTTGGCCATGTTATTTTGAGAAGACATGATTACTTTGATTAGTATGCTTGAAGTATCACTATTTCTTATGTCAATATGAACATTTATTTTGAATCATTTGGATCTGAACATTCATGCCCCAAGAAAGAAAATTACATTGAGAATTATGCTAGGTAGCATTCCACATCAAAAATTCTGTTTTTATCATTTACCTACTCGAGGACGAGCATGAATTAAGCTTGGGGATGCTTGATACGTCTCCAACGTATCTATAACTTTTGATTGTTCCATGCTATTATATTACCCCTTTTGGATGTTTATGGGCTTTATTTTACACATTTATATCATTTTTGGGACTCTAACCGGAGGCCCAACCCGTATTGCTGTTTTTTTTGCCTATTTCAGTATTTCGAAGAAAAGGAATATCAAACGGAGTCCAAACAGAATGAAACCTTTGGGAGCGTGATTTTTGGAACGAACGTGATCCAGAGGACTTGGAGTGCAAGTCAAGAAGCAGCCAAGGCGGCCACGAGAGGGTAGGGTGCGCCCACCCCTACAGGGCGTGCCCCCCTGTCTCATGGGCCCCTCGGGCGGCCACCGACGTACTTCTTCCTCCTATATAAGCCTGCGTACCCCGAAAACATCCACGGAGCCAACGAAACACAATTTCCACCATCGTAACCTTTTGTATCCGCGAGATCCCATCTTGGAGCCTTCGCCGGCGCTCCGCTAGAGGGGGAATCAACCGCGGAGGGCTTCTACATCAACACCATAGCCCCTACTATGAGTTGTGAGTAGTTTACCAAAGACCTTCGGGTCCATAGTTATTAGCTAGATGGCTTCTTCTCTCTTTTTGGATCTCAATACAATGTTCTCCCCTTCTCTTGTGGAGATCTATTCAATGTAAACTCTTTTTGCGGTGTGTTTGTCGAGATCCGATGAATTGTGGGTTTATGATCAAGTTTATCTATGAGAAATATTTGAATCTCCTCTGGATTCTTTTATGTATGATTGAGTTATCTTTGCAAGTCTCTTCGAATTATCAGTTTGGTTTGGCCTACTAGATTGATCTTTCTTGCCATGGGAGAAGTGCTTAGCTTTGGGTTCAATCTTGCGGTGTCCTTACCCAGTGACAGAAAGGGTTGCAAGGCACGTATTGTATTGTTGCCATCGAGGATAAAAAGATGGGGTTTATATCATATTGCATGAGTTTATCCCTCTACATCATGTCATCTTGCTTAAGGCGTTACTCTGTTCTTATGAACTTAATACTCTAGATGCAGGCAGGATCGGTCGATGTGTGGAGTAATAGTAGTAGATGCAGGCAGGAGTCGGTCTACTTTTTGCGGACGTGATGCCTATATACATGATCATGCCTAGATAATCTCATAATTATTCGCTTTTCTATCAATTGCTCGACAGTAATTTGTTCACCCACCGTAATACTTATGCTATCTTGAGAGAAGCCACTAGTGAAACCTATGGCCCCCGGGTCTATCTTTTATCATATAAGTTTCCAATCTACTTTTATTTGCATCTTTACTTTTTGCATGTATATTATAAAATACCAAAAATATATTTATCTTATCATACTATCTCTATTAGATCTCACTTTCGCAAGTGGCCGTGAAAGGATTGACAACCCCTTTATTGCGTTGGTTGCGAGTTCTTTGTTTGTTTTGTGTAGGTGCGTGGGACTTTTGAGGAGCCTCCTACTGGATTGATACCTTGGTTCTCAAAAACTGAGGGAAATACTTACGCTACTATTCCTGCATCATCCTTTCCTCTTCAAGGAAAACCAACGCAAGCTCAAGACGTAGCAAGAAGGATTTCTGGCGCCGTTGTCGGGGAGGTCTTCGCTCAAGTCAAGACATACCAAATACCCATCACAAACTCATCTCCCTCGCATTTACAATATTTGCCATTTGCCTCTCATTTTCCTCTCCCCCACTTCACCCTTGTTGTTTTATTCGCCCTCTCTTTCCCAATCTCCTCCTCTCTCTTTGGCTTGCCTTTTTCCGTTTGATTGTGTGTTGGATTACTTGTTGCCATGGCGCAAGATAATACCAAATTGTGTGATTTCTCCAATACCAATAATAATGATTTACTTAGTACTCCGATTGCTCCTCTTTATGATGTTGAGTCTTGTGAAATCAATACTGCTTTGCTGAATCTTGTTATGAAAGATCAATTCGCCGACCTTCCTAGTGAACATGCCGCTACTCATCTAAACAACTTTGTTGATTCGTGTGATATGCAGAAGAAGAAAGATACGGATAATGATATTGTTAAATTGAAGTTGTTTCCGTTTTCACTTAGAGATCGTGCTAAAGTTTGGTTTTCGTCTTTGCCTAAAAATAGTATTGATTCTTGGAACAAGTGCAAAGATGCTTTTATCTCTAAGTATTTTCCTCCCGCTAAGATTATCACTCTTAGGAACGATATTATGAATTTTAAACAACTTGATCATGAGCATGTTGCCCAATTCTTGGGAAAGAATGAAATTGATGATTCGCAATTGCCCTACTCATGGTTTGAATTTATGGATGATCATACAAAAATTTTATGCCGGTTTGAACTTTGCTTCTAGAAATCTCTTAGATTTGGCCGCGGAAGGCACGTTTATGGAAGTCACGTTAGGAGATGCTATTAAACTTCTTGATAATATTATGGCTAATTATTCTCAATGGCACACAGAAAGATCTTCTAGTAAAAAAGTGCATGCCATAGAAGAAATCAATGTTTTGAGTGAAAAGATGGATGAACTTATGAAATTATTTGCTACTAAAAATACTCCTCTTGATCCCAATGATATGCCTTTGTCTACTTTGATTGAGAATAACAATGAATCTATGGATGTGAATTTTGTTGGTAGGAATAGTTTTGGAAACAATGCTTATAGAGGAAACTTTAATGCTGGACCGTTCCCTAGTAATTCCTCTAATAATTATGGAAAGTCCTACAATAATTCTTATGGTAATTTTAATAAGATGCCCTCTGATTTTGAGAATAGTGTGAAAGAATTTATGATCTCTCAAAAGAATTTTAATGCTTTGCTTGAAGAAAAATTGCTCAAGGTTGATGATTTGGCTAGGAACGTTGATAGACTTTCGCTTGATGTTGATTCTCTTAAACTTAGATCTTCTCCTCCTAAGCATGATATCAATGAGTCTCTCAAAGCAATGAGAATTTCCATTGACGAGTGCAAGGAAAGAACTGCTAGATTGCGTGCTAAGAAAGATTTCTTTATAAAGGCGTGTTCTTCTAGTTTCCATGAAAATAATGATGAAGATCTTAAAGTTATTGATGCGTCTCCTATTAGATCTTTGTTTTGCAATATGAATCTTGATAATTATGGGACTGAAGATGAGTCAACTTTACCTAGAAGGCGTCCCAAGAATTCCGAGTTTTTAGATCTTGATGCTAAATTTGGTAAAAGTGGGATTGGAGAGGTCATGACTTTAAATAGTATTGAACCCACTATCTCGGATTTCAAGGAATTTGATTATGATAATTGTTCTTTAGAAGGTTATATTTCCTTGTTGCAATCCGTTGTTAATTCTCCTCATGCTTATAGTCAAAATAAAGCTTTTACCAAACATATCGTTGATGCCTTGATGCAATCTTATGATGAAAAACTTAATTTGGAAGTTTCTATACCTAGAAAACTTAATGATGAGTGGGAACCTACTATAAAGATTAGAATTAAAGATCATGAGTGTTTTGCTTTGTGTGATTTGGGTGCTAGTGTTTCCATGATTCCGAAAACTTTATGTGATATTCTAGGTTTCCATGATCTTGATGATTGTTCTTTAAATTTGCACCTTGCGGATTCCACCATTAAAAAGCCAATGGGAAGGATCAATGATGTTCTCATTGTTGCAAATAGAATTTTGGTGCCCGTAGATTTTATCGTTCTTGATATTGATTGCAATCTTTCTTGCCCTATTATTCTTGGTAGACCTTTCCTTAGAATGATTGGCGCGATTATTGATATGAAGGAAGGGAATATTAGATTCCAATTTCCATTTAAGAAAGGCATGGAGCACTTGCCAAGAAAGAAAGTCAAATTACCTTATGAATCTATCATGCGGGATACTTATGAATTTAGTGCCAAAGATGGCACTACTTAGATCTATCTTCGCTTTTATGCCTAGCTAGGGGCGTTAAACGATAGCGCTAGTTGGGAGGCAACCCAATTTTCTTTCTGTTTTTTGTTTTTGTTCTTGTTTAGTAATAAATCTTGCATCTACCTTCTGTTTAGATGTGTTTTTATCTTTTAGTTAGTGTTTGTGCCAAGTAGAACCTATAGGATAACCTATGATGATAGTTGATTTGATTCTGCTGAAAAATAGAAACTTTGCGCGCACGAATTTAGTTTTGTTAAATCACAGAAACATGCTTTTGCGTTGATTTTTTTGCTGATGATCAATAGACAAACTTTCCAGGACTTCCTATTTTGGTAGGATTTTTAGAGTTCCAGAAGTTTGTGTTAGTTACAGATTTCTACAGACTGTTCTGGTTTTGACAGATTCTGTTTTTCGTGTGTTGTTTGCTTATTTTGATGCATCTATGGCTAGTAAAATAGTTTATAAACCATAGAGAAGTTGGAATACAGTAGGTTTAACACCAAACTAAATAAAGAATGAGTTAATTACAGTACCTTATGTGGTGGTTTTGTTTTGTTTCACTAACGGAGCTTATAAGATTTCCTGTTGAGTTTTGTGTTGTGAAGTTTTCAAGTTTTGGGTAAAGCTTTTATGGACTATGGAATAAGGAGCGGCAAGAGCCTAAGCTTGGGGATGCCCATGGCACCCCAAGATATTCAAGGATAGCCAAAAGCCTAATCTTGGGGATGTCCCGGGAAGGCATCCCCTCTTTCGTCTTCGTTCATTGGTAACTTTACTTGGAGCTATATTTTTATTCGCCACATGATATGTGTTTTGCTTGGAGCGTCGTGTATTATATTAGTCTTTGCTTTTTAGTTTACCACAATCATCCTTGCTGTACACACCTTTTGGGAGAAGCCCACTTGATTAGAATTTTTTAGAATACTCTATGTGCTTCACTTATATCTTTTGAGCTTGATAGTTTTTGCTCTAGTGCTTCACTTATATCTTTTTGAGCACGGCGGTGGCTTAATTTTGAAGAAATTGCTAGTCTCTCATGCTTCACTTATATTATTTTGAGAGTCTTTTAGAACAGCATGGTATTTGCTATGGTTATAAATTTGGTCCTAGAATGATGAGCATCCAAGTTGGGTATAATAAAAACTATCATAGAAAGTGAATTGGATGCTATGATCAATTTGATACTTGATAATTGTTTTGAGATATGGAGGTAGTGATATTAAAGTCGTGCTAGTTGAGGTGATTATGAAAAATGCTTGTGTTGAAGTTTGTGATTCCCGTAGCATGCACGTATGGTGAACCGCTTTGTGATGAAGTTGGAGCACAATTTTATTTATTGATTGTCTTCCTTATGAGTGGCGGTCGGGGACGAGCGATGGTCTTTTCCTACCAATCTATCCTCCTAGGAGCATGCGCGTAATACTTTGTTTTTGATGACTTGTAGATTTTTGCAATAAGTATATGAGTCCTTTTGACTAATTATGAGTCCATAGATTATATGCACCCTCACCCTTCCACCATTGCTAGCCTCTCTTGTGCCGCGCAACTTTCGCCGGTACCATATACCTTCCTCAAAACAGCCACCATACCTACCTATTATGGCATTTCCATAGCCATTCCGAGATATATTGCCATGCAACTTTCCACCGTTCCGTTCATATGACACACATTACTTTTGTCATACTGCTCTTTGCATGATCATGTAGTTGACATTGTATTTGTGGCAAGGCCACCTTCATAATTTTCATACATGTCGCTCTTGATTCATTGCATATCCCGGTACACCGCCGGAGGCATTCATATAGAGTCATATCTTGTTCTAGCTTTGAGTTGTAATTCTTGAGTTGTAAATCCATAAAAGTGTGATGATCTTCATTATTAGAGCATTGTCCCAATGAGGAAAGGATGATGGAGACTATGATTCCCCCACAAGTCAGGATGAGACTTCGGACTTTACAAAAAGAAAAAAAAAGAAGAAAGGCCAAAAAGAAAAAAAGAAAAAAAAGAAAGGCCAAATAAAAAAAGGGGAAAAGAAAAAAAAGAGAAAAAGGAAAAAAAAGAAAAAAAGAAAAAGAGAGAAAAAGAGAGAAGGGACAATGCTACTATCTCTTTTTCCACACTTGTGCTTCAAAGTAGTGATAACCCACAAGTATAGGGGATAGTTGTAGCCTCTTTCGATAAGAGTGTCGAACCCAACGAGGAGCTAAAGGTAGAACAAATACTCTCTCAAGTCCTATCGGCCACTGATACGACTCTACGCACGCTTGACGTTCGCTTTACCTAGAACAAGTATGAAACTAGAAGTACTTGGTAGGTGTGATAGGATAGGTTTGCAAGAAAGTAAAGAACATGTAAATATAAACTAGGGGCTGTTTAGATAAAGAACAACAAAGTAAATATAGTAAGTGTGGAAAAGTGGTGGTAGGAGTTGTGGAATTGTCCCTAAGCAATTGACTATGTTACTAGACCGGTAATCACTATTGCCATTCTATTTGAGGGAGAGGCATAAGCTAACATACTTTCTCTACTTGGATCATATGCACTTATGATTGGAACTCTAGCAAGCATCCGCAACTACTAAAGATTCATTAAGGTAAAACCCAACCATAGCATTAAAGTATCAAGTCCCCTCTATCCCATACGCAAACAACCTACTTACTTGGGTCTGTGCTTCTGTCACTCATGCCACCCACCATAAGCAAATCATAAACATATTGCAAACCCTACAGCAGGAATCCCTCACGCTTGCGCGACACGGAGGGCACAATAGGACAACACCAATAATAAAACATGCAACTCAAACCAATCATAGCAATTCATCAATCACCGATAGGACAACGAAAATCTACTCAGACATCATAGGATGGCAACACATCATTGGAAAATAATATGAAGCATAAAGCACCATGTTCAAGTAGAGGGTATAGAGGGTTGCGGGAGAGCCTGCTAGATATAGATGGGGGAAGGTGATGTAGATGTTGGTGAAGATGGCGGAGGTGTTGGTGAAGATCACGGTGACGATGATGGCCTCCGGCGGTGTTCCGGCGCCACCGGAAGCAAGGGGGAGAGAGCCCCCCTTCTTCTTCATCTTCCTTGACCTTCTCCCTAGATGGGAGAAGGGTTTCCCCTCTGGTCCTTGGCTCCCATGGCTTGGGAGGGGCGAGAGCCCCTCCGAGATTGGATCTATCTCTCTATTTCCGCGTTCTCAGATTCTACCTCTTCACCGTTTCTTAAATATCCGGAGATCCGTAACTCCGATTGGGGTGAATCTTTCGCCCAGATCTTTCTCATAAAATTAGATTTCTTGCGCCAGAAGGAGAGCGTCAACTGCCTTACGGGTGGACCACGAGGGTCAGGGGCGCGCCTGGGGGGGGGGGGGGGGGTAGGGCGCGCCCCCCTACCTCATGACCACCTCGGACACCGTCTCGCATTGATATTACTTCCCAAAAATCATAAATATTCCAAAAAAAATCTCCGCCCGTTTTTATCCCGTTTGGACTCCATTTGATATTGGGTTTCTGCGAAACAAAAAACATGCAACAGACAGGAACTGGCACTGGGCATTGGATCAATATGTTAGTCCCAAAAAATAGTATAAAAAGTTGCCAAAAGTATATAAAAGTTGAATAATATTGGCATGGAACAATCAGAAATTATAGATACGACGGAGACGTATCAAGTAGCACCATGATCTTCATGATAGAGAGTCTCCTATGTTGTCACTTTCATATACTAGTGGAAATTTTTCATTATAGAACTTGGCTTGTATATTCCAGTGATGGGCTTCCTCAAAATACCCTAGGTCTTCGTGAGCAAGCAAGTTGGATGCACACCCACTTAGTTTCTTTTGTTGAGCTTTCATATATTTATAGCTCTAGTGCACCCGTGCATGGAAACCCCTACTCACTCACATTGATATCTATTAATGGGCATCTCCATAGCCCGTTGATATGCCTAGTTGATGTGAGAATATCTTCTCCTTTTTGTCTTCTCCACAACCACCATTCTATTCCACATATAGTGCTATGTCCATGGCTCACGCTCATTCATTGCGCGAAAGTTGAAAAAGTTTGAGATTACTAAAGAATGAAACAATTGCTTGGCTTGTCATCGGGGTTGTGCATGATTAAATACTTTGTGTGATGAAGATAGAGCAACAGCCAGACTATATGATTTTGTAGGGATAAATTTCTTTGGCCATGTTATTTTGAGAAGACATGATTACTTTGATTAGTATGCTTGAAGTATCACTATTTCTTATGTCAATATGAACATTTATTTTGAATCATTTGGATCTGAACATTCATGCCCCAATAAAGAAAATTATATTGAGAATTATGCTAGGTAGCATTCCACATCAAAAATTCTGTTTTTATCATTTACCTACTCGAGGACGAGCATGAATTAAGCTTGGGGATGCTTGATACGTCTTCAACGTATCTATAATTTTTGATTGTTCCCTGCTATTATATTACCCCTTTTGCATGTTTATGGGCTTTATTTTACACATTTATATCATTTTTGGGACTAACCTACTAACCGGAGGCCCAACCCATATTGCTATCTTTTTGCCTATTTCAGTATTTCGAAGAAAAGGAATATCAAACGGAGTCCAAACGGAATGAAACCTTCGGGAGCGTGATTTTTGGAACGAACGTGATCCAGAGGACTTGGGGTGCAAGTCAAGAAGCAGCCGAGGCGGCCACAAGAGGGTAGGGCGCGCCCCCTGTCTTGTGGGCCCCTCGGGCGGCCATCGACGTACTTCTTCCTCCTATATAAGCCTACGTACCCCAAAAACATCCAAGGAGCCAACGAAACACAATTTCCACCACCGTAACCTTCTGTATCCGCGAGATCCCATCTTGGAGCCTTCGCCGGCGCTCCGCCGGAGGGGGAATCGACCATGGAGGGCTTCTACATCAACACCATAGCCCCTCTGATGAGTTGTGAGTAGTTTACCACAGACCTTTGGGTCCATAGTTATTAGCTAGATGGCTTCTTCTCTCTTTTTGGATCTCAATACAATGTTCTCCCCCTCTCTTGTGGAGATCTGTTCGATATAAACTCTTTTTGCGGTGTGTTTGTCGAGATCCATGAATTGTGGGTTTATGATCAAGTTTATCTATGAGAAATATTTGAATCTCCTCTGAATTCTTTTATGTATGATTGAGTTATCTTTGCAAGTCTCTTCGAATTATCAGTTTGGTTTGGCCTACTAGATTGATCTTTCTTGCCATGGGAGAAGTTCTTAGCTTTGGGTTTAATCTTGCGGTGTCCTTACCTAGTGACAGAAAGGGTTGCAAGGCACGTATTGTATTGTTGCCATCGAGGATAAAAAGATGGGGCTTATATCATATTGCATGATTTTATCCCTCTACATCATGTCATCTTGCTTAAGGCGTTTACTCTGTTCTTATGAACTTAATACTCTAGATGCATGCAGGAGTCAGTCGATGTGTGGAGTAATAGTAGTAGATGTAGGCAGGAGTCGGTCTACTTGTTGCAGACGTGATGCCTATATGCATGATCATGCCTAGATAATCTCATAATTATTCGCTTTTCTATCAATTGCTCGACAGTAATTTGTTCACCCACCGTAACACTTATGCTATCTTGAGAGAAGCCACTAGTGAAACCTATGGCCCCCGGGTCTATCTTTTATCATATAAGTTTCCAATCTACTTTTATTTGCATCTTTACTTTTTGCATCTATATTATAAAATACCAAAAATATATTTATCCTATCATACTATCTCTATTAGATCTCACTTTCGCAGGTGACCGTGAAGGAATTGACAACCCCTTTATTGCGTTGGTTGCGATTTCTTTGTTTCTTTGTGTAGGTGCGTGGGACTTTTGAGGAGCCTCCTACTGGATTGATACCTTGGTTCTCAAAAACTGAGGGAAATACTTACGCTACTATTGCTGCATCACCCTTTCCTCTTCAAGGAAAACCAACGCAAGCTCAAGACGTAGCAGTAGGGATTGCCATGCAACAGATGCACTGGAGCTATAAGTGTATGAAAGCTCAAAAAGAAACTAAGTGAGTGTGCATCCAATTTGCTTGCTCACGAAGACCTAGGGCACTTTGAGGAAGCCCATCATTGGAATATACAAGCAAAGTTCTATAATTAAAATTCCCATTAGTATATGAAAGTGACAACATAGGAGACTCTCTATCATGAAGATCATGGTGCTACTTTGAAGCACAAGTGTGGAAAAAGGATAGTAACATTGTCCCTTCTCTCTTTTTCTCTCTTTTTTTATTTGGGCCTTCTCTTTTTTTATGGCCTATTTTTTTCCGTCCGGAGTCTCATCCCGACTTGTGGGGAAATCATAGTCTCCATCATCCTTTCCTCACATGGGACAATGCTCTAATAATGAAGATCATCACACTTTTATTTACTTACAACTCAAGAATTACAACTCGATACTTAGAAGAAAAATATGACTCTATGTGATGCCTCCGATGGAGTACCAGGATGTGCAATGAATCAAGAGTGACATGTATGGAAAATTATGAACGGTGGCTTTTCCACAAATACGATGTCAACTACATGATCATGCAAAGCAATATGACAATGATGGAACGTGTCATAATAAATGGAATGGTGGAAAGTTGCATGGCAATATATCTCGGAATGGCTATGGAAATGCCATAATAGGTAGGTATGGTGGCTGTTTTGAGGAAGGTATATGGTGGGTGTATGGTATCGGCGAAAGTTGCGCGACACAAGAGAGGCTAGCAATGGTGGAAGGGTGAGACTGCGTATAATCCATGGACTCAACATTAGTCATAAAGAACTCACATACCTATTGCAAAAATCTATTAGTTATCGAAACAAAGTGCTACGTGTATGCTCCTAGGGGGATAGATTGGTAGGAAAAGACCATCGCTCGTCCCCGACCGCCACTCATAAGGAAGACAATCAATAAATAAATCATGCTCCAACTTCATCACATAACGGTTCACCATACGTGCATGCTATGGGAATCACAAACTTTAACACAAGTATCTCTTAAATTCACAACTACTCTACTAGCATGACTCTAATATCACGATCTTCATATCTCAAAACAATCATAAAGAATCAAACTTCTCTTAGTATTCAATGCACTTTATATGAAAGTTTTTATTATATCCCTCTTGGATGCCCATCATATTAGGACTAATTTTATAACCAAAGCAAATTACCATGATGTTCTAAAAGACTCTCAAAATAATATAAGTGAAGCATGAGAGATCAGCAATTTCTATCAAATAAAACCACCGCCGTGCTCTAAAAAGATATAAGTGAGGCACTAGAGCAATATTGTCTAGCTCAAAAGATATAAGTGAAGCACATAGAGTATTCTAATAAATCATGATTCATGCGTGTCTCTCCCAAAAGGTGTGTACAGCAAGGATGATTGTGGTAAACTAAAAAGCAGAGACTTAAATCATACAAGACGCTCCAAGCAAAACACATATCATGTGGTGAATAAAAATATAGCTCCAAGTAAAGTTACCGATGAACGAAGACGATAGAGGGGATGCCTTCCGAGGCATCCCCAAGATTAGGCTTTTGGTTGTCCTTGAATTTTACCTTGGGGTGCCTTGGTCATCCCCAAGCTTAGGCTCTTGCCACTCATTATTCCAAAGTCCATCAAATCCTTACCCAAAACTTGAAAACTTCACAACACAAAACTCAACAGAAAATCTCATGAGCTCTGTTAGTATAAGAAAATAAATCACCACTTTAAGGTACTGTTGTGAACTCATTATTTATTTATATTGGTGTAAAATCTAATGTATTACAACTTCTCCATGGTTCACACCCCCCGATACTACTCATAGATTCATCAAAATAAGCAAACAACACATGAAAAACAGAATCTGTCAAAAACAGAACAGTCTGTAGTAATCTGTAACTCTCGAATACTTCTATAACTCGAGAAATTCTGAAATAAATTGGTGGACATGAGGAATGTTTCTATTAATCTTCTTTAAAATGAATCAACTTAAAAGCACTCTTCTGTAAAAAAATAATAGCTAATCTCTTGAGCGCAAAGTTTCTATTTTTTTACAGCAAGATCACATTAACTTTCACCCAAGTCTTCCCAAAGGTTCTACTTGGCACAAACACTAATTAAAACATAAAACCGCATCTATCCAGAAGCTAGATAGATTATTTATTACTAAACAGGAGCAAAAAGTAAAAAACAAAAATAAAATTGGGTTGCCTCCCAACAAGCGCTATCGTTTCACGCCCCTAGCTAGGCATTGAGGTTTCAATGATGCTCACATAAAAGAGGAGAATTGAAGCACACAGAGAGCATCATAAAACACGTGACAAACACATCTAAGTCTAACATACTTCCTATGCATAGGCATTTTATAAGCAAACAAATTATCATGGCGAGCAAAAACTATCATAAGCAAGGAAGAAGAAAGAGATGATAGCAATTTCAACACGAAGAGAGGTAATTTAGTAACATGAAAATTTCTACAACCATATTTTCCTCTCTCATAATAATTACATGTAGGATCATAAGAAAATTCAACAATATAGCTATCACATAACATATTCTCAACATGATCCACATGCATGCAAAGTTGACACTCTTCCAAAATAGTGGGATTAACATTAACTAAAGTCATGACCTCTCCAAACCCACTTTTATCAAAAATTTCATAAGATTGAACATTCTCCAAATATGTGGGATCTAAAGTTGACACTCTTCCAAACCCACTTTCAATATTATCGCAAATATTATCATCAATCTTATATTCATCATGGGGCTTAAATAAATTTTCAAGATCATAAGAAGAATCACCCCAATCATGATCATTGCAACAAGTAGTGAACATAGCAAAACTAGCATCCCCAAGCTTAGGGTTTTGCATGTTATTAGCACAATTGACATCAATAGAATTTATAGTAAAATCATTGCAATCATGCTTCTTATTCAAGGAGCTACCGTGAATCTCTTCATAAATTTCTTCATCACAATTTCCAGATTCATGAATTTCAAGCAAAACTTCATAAAGATAATGTAGTGCACAAAACTCACTAGCAATTGGTTCATTATAATTGGATATCTTAAAAAGATTAGAAAGTGGATGAGGATCCATAAACTTTTAGCAAGCAAAGATGCAAGCAAAAAGAAGGCACATGGTAACACAAGATCGAACGGAAGAGAGGCGAAGAAAAGGCAAAAGTTTTCGAAAATCGTTTTAGAAGTGGGGGAGAGGAAAACGAGAGGCGGATGGCAAATAATGTAATGAATGGGAGAAGAGTTTATGATGGGTACTTGGTATGGCTTGACTTGACGTAGATCTCCCCGGCAACGGCGCCAGAAATCCTTCTTGCTACCTCTTGAGCTTGCGTTGGTTTTCCCTTGAAGAGGAAAGAGTGATGCAGCAAAGTAGCGTAAGTATTTCCCTCAGTTTTGAGAACCAAGGTATCAATCTAGTAGGAGACAACGCACAAGTCACCGAATACCTGTACAAACAATCAACCACTTGCACCCAACGTGATAAAGGGGTTGTCAATGAAGGAAATATGCCCTAGAGGCAATAATATAGTTATTATTTATTTCCTTATTTCATGATAAATGTTTATTATTCATGCTAGAATTGTATTAACCAGAAACTTAGTACATGTATGAATACATAGACAAAACATAGTGTCCCTAGTATGCCTCTACTTGACTAGCTCGTTAATCAAAGATGGTTATGCTTCCTAACCATAGACATGTGTTGTCATTTGATGAACGGGATCACATCATTAGGAGAATGATGTGATAGACATGACCCATCCGTTAGCTTAGCATTATGATCATGTCGGTTTCATGGCTACTGCTTTCTTCATGACTTATACAAGTTCCTCAGACTATGAGATTATGCAACTCCCGAATACCGGAGGAACACTTTGTGTGCTACCAAATGTCACAACGTAAAATGGTGATTATAAAGGTGCTCTACATGTGTCTCCAAAGGTGTTTGTTGGGTTGGCATAGATCGAAATAATGATTTGTCACTTCGTGTTTCGGAGAGGTATCTCTGGGCCCTCTCGGTAATACTCATCACTATAAGCCTTGCAAACATTGTGACTAATGAGTTAGTTGCGGGATGAAGTATTACGGAACAAGTAAAGAGACTTGCCGGTAATGAGATTGAACTAGGTATGATGATACTGACGATCGAATCTCGGGCAAGTAACATACCGATGACAAAGGGAACAACGTATGTTGTTATGCGGTTTGACCGATAAAGATATTCGTAGAATATATAGGAGCCAATATGAGCATCCATGTTCCGCTATTGGTTATTGACCAGAGATGTGTCTCAGTCATGTCTACATAGTTCTCGAACCTGTAGCGTAGGGTCCGCACGCTTAACGTTCGATGACGATTTGTATAATGCGTTATGTGATTTGATGACCGAAGCTTGTTCGGAGTCATGGATGAGATCACGGACGTGATGAGGAGTCTTGAAATGGTCGAGACGTAAAGATCGATATATTGGAAGGCTATATTCAGACACCGGAAAGGTTCCGAGTGATTCGGGTATTTTTCGGAGTACCAGGGAGTTACAGGAATTCACCGAGAGAAGTAATGGGCCTTATTGGGCCATACGGGAAAGGAGGAGGCAGGCCAAAGGGGAGGTGGCGCGCCCCCTTGGTCCGAATTGGACTAGGGGAAGGGGCGGCGCCCCCCTTGCCCTTTCCTACTCCCTCTCTCTTTCCCTCTTTCCTTCTCTCCTACTCCAAAAGGGAAAGGGATTCCTACTAGGACTAGGAAGTCCTAGTAGGACTCCATACTCTAGGCGCACCCCTAGGGGGCCGGCCTCTCTCCGTCCATCCTTTATATACGTGGGGAGGGGGCACCCCAAAGACACACAAGTTGACAATTGTTTTAGCCGTGTGCGGTGCCCCCTCCATAGATTTCCACCTCGGTCATATCGTCGTAGTGCTTAAGCGAAGCCCAACGCCGGTAACTTTATCATCACCATCACCACGCCATCGTGCTGACGAAACTCTCCCTCGACCTCAGCTGGATCCAGAGTTCATCGGACGTCACCAAGCTGAACGTGTGCATATCGCACAGGTGTCGTACCTTCGGTGCTAGGATCAGTCGGATAGTGAAGACGTATGACTACGTCAACCGTGTTGTCATAACGCTTCCGCTTTAGGTCTACAAGGGTACATAGACAACACTCTCCCCTCTCATTGCTATGCATCTCCTAGATAGATCTTGTGTGATCATAGGAATTTTTTTTGAAATTACCGCGTTCCCCAATAATGGCATCCGAGCCAGGTCTATGCGTAGATGTTATATGCACGAGTAGAACACAAAGAGTTGTGGGCGATAATAGTCATACTGCTTACCAGCATGTCATACTTTGATTCAGCGGTATTGTTGGATGAAGCGGCTCAGACCGACATTATGCTTACGCTTACGCGAGACTAGTTTTACCGACATGCTTCACACATAGGTGGCTGGTGAGTGTCTGTTTCTCCAACTTTAGTTGAATCGAGTGTGGCTACTCCCGGTCCTTGTTGAAGGTTAAAACAACACACTTGATAAAAAATCATTGTGGTTTTGATGCGTAGGTAAGAACGGTTCTTGCTAGAAGCCCGTAGCAGCCACGTAAAACTTGCAACAACAAAGTAGAGGACATCTAACTTGTTTTTGCAGGGCTTGCTGTGATGTGATATGGTCAAGGCATGATGTGATATAATTTGTTGTATGAGATGATCATGTTTTGTAACAAATTTATCGGCAACTGGCAGGAGCCATATGGTTGTCGCTTTATTGTATGCAATGCAATCGCCATGTAATTGTTTTACTTTATCACTAAGCGGTAGCGATAGTCGTAGTAACAATAGTTGGTGAGACGACAACGATGCTACGATGGAGATCAAGATGTCGCGCCGGTGACTATGGAGATCAAGACGATGCTTCGGTGATGGAGATCATGAGCACAAGATGATGATGACCATATCATGTCACATATTTTGATTGCATGTGATGTTTATCCTTTATGCATCTTATTTTGCTTAGTATGGCGGCAGCATTATAAGTTGACCCCTTTACTAAATTTTAAGGTATAAGTGTTCTCCCTGAGTATGCACCATTGCTACAGTTCGTCGTGCCGAGACACCACGTGATGATCGGGTGTGATAAGCTCCACATTCACATACAACGGGTGCAAGCCAGTTTTGCACACGCAGAATACTCGGGTTAAACTTGACGAGCCTAGCATATGCAGATATGGCCTCGGAACACTGAGACCGAAAGGTCACACGTGAATCATATAGTAGATATGATTAACATAGTGATGTTCACCATTGAAAACTACTCCATCTCACGTGATGATCGGACATGGTTTAGTTGATTTGGATCACGTGATCACTTAGATGATCAGAGGGATGTCTATCTAAGTGGGAGTTCTTAAGTAATATGATTAATTGAACTTTAATTTATCATGAACTTAGTCCTGATAGTATTTTGCAAATTATGTTGTAGATTAATAGCTCGCGTTATATTTTCCTATGTTTTGTATATGTTCCTAGAGAATACTAAGTTGAAAGATGATAGTAGCAATGATGCGGACTGGGTCCGTGATATGAGGTATATCCTCATTGCTCCATAGAAGAATTATGTCCTTGATGTACTGCTAGGTGACAGACCTATTGTAGGAGCAGATGCAGACGTTATGAACGTTTAGCTAGCTCAATATGATGACTACTTGATAGTTTAGTGCACCATGCTTTACGGCTTAGAACCGGGACTTCAAAAACGTTTTTGAAACATCACGGAGCATATGAGATGTTCCAAGAGCTGAAATTGGTATTTCAGACTCATGCCCGTGCCAAGAGGTATGAGACCACTGACAAGTATTTTTCCTAAAAGATGGAGGAGAATTTCTCAACTAGTGAACATGTGCTCAGAATGTATGGGTACTACAATCACTTGAATCAAGTGGGAGTTAATCTTCCAGATAAGATAGTGATTGACAGAATTCTCTAGTCACCATAACCAAGTTACTGGAACTTCATGATGTACTATAGTATGCATGGGATGACGAAAACGATTCTTGAGCTCTTCGTGATGCTGAAATCAACGAAGGTAGAAATCAAGAAAGAGCATCAAGTGTTGATGATTGACAAGACCACTAGTTTCAAAAAAAAGCAAAGGGAAAGAAGGGGAACTTCAAGTAGAATGGCAAGCAAGTTGTCACTCCCATG
This sequence comes from Triticum timopheevii, assembly GCA_963921465.1. Taxonomy (NCBI): domain Eukaryota; kingdom Viridiplantae; phylum Streptophyta; class Magnoliopsida; order Poales; family Poaceae; genus Triticum; species Triticum timopheevii. The sequence continues at coordinate 471,445,824 of OY997266.1, read as the reverse complement.
AAGAAGCCCAAAGATGGACCAAAGCCTAAAACTAAGTGCTTCTACTGCAAAGGAAATGGTCACTGGAAGCGGAGTTACCCCAAATATTTGGCAGATAAGAAGGAGGGCAAAGTGAACAAAGGTATATTTGATATACATATTATTGAGGTGTACCTTACTAGTGCTCGTAGTAATCCCTGGGTACTTGATACTTGTTCGGTTGCTAAGATTAGTAACTCAAATTTGCAGAATAAATAGAGACTAGTTGAGGATGAAGTGACGATCTGCGTTGGAAGTGGTTCCAAGATTGATATGATCATCATCGAGCACTCCCTATACTATCGGGATTAGTGTTGAACCTAAATAAATGTTATTTGGTGTTTGCGTTGAGCATGAATATGATTAGATCATGTTAATTGCAATATGGTTATTCATTTAAGACAGAGAATAATTGTTATTCTGTTTACATGAATAAAACCTTCTATGGTCATACACCCAATGCTGATGGTTTACTAAATCTCGATCGTGGTAATACACATATTCATAGTATTGATGCCAAAAGATGCAAAGTTGATAATGATAGTGCAACTTATCTGTGGCACTACCATTTGGGTCATATCGGTGTAAAACGCATGAAGAAACTCCATGCTGATGGACTTTTGGAATCACTTGAGTATGAATCATTTGATGCTTGCGAACCGTGCCTTATGGGCAAGATGACTAAAACTCCGTTCTCCGAAACAATGGAATGAGCTAGTGACTTATTTGTCGTGGAATTAACACGTCAGATGTCCTAATGAGAGGACTTAGTCGTGGAGCCATCGCAACAAGATTAGCAAAAGGGGGTTAAACCAGACAAAGGACACAGGGAGTTTATACAGGTTAGGCCCCTTGCGGTGAAGGGCCTACGATCCAGTTGTGGTGGAATTGATGGGGTCTCAATGAGCAGGGAGCGAATCCGCTTTACCTATCTCTCGAGTTGTTGTTTCTTGTCGCTGAACCGCCGCCGGGTCGTCCCTTTATATACTCAGGTTGACGCCCGGCGGTTTACAGAACACCGAGGCCGGCTCATACACGTGTCCGGCTCGGATTCTACCTTTCCTAATGAAAGGATCGATATGGTTGACTAGAGGGGGGGGGGGGTGAATAGGCAACTAACAATTTTTAACCTTTTCTTTACCAAAATAAACTTTGCAACAAAATAGGTTGTCTAGATGTGCAACTAGGTGAGCAACCTATATGATGCAATAACAACTAGTACACAAGCAAGCAAGGGATGTAACAACAAGTAAGCTTGCAAGAGTAAAGGCACGAAATAACCAAGAGTGGAGCCGGTGGAGACGAAGATGTGTTACCGGAGTTCCTTCCTTTTAAGGGGAAGTACGTCTCCGTTAGAGCGGTGTGGAGGCACAATGCTCCCCAAGAAGCCACTAGGGCCACCGTATTCTCCTCACACCCTCACACAATGCGAGATGCCGTGATTCCACTATTGGTGCCCTTGAAGGCGGCGACCGAACCTTTACAAGCAAGGTTGGGGCTATCTCCACAACAATCGGAGGCTCCCAACAACAACAACAACACCATGAAGCTTCACCACAATGGAGTATGGCTTCGAGGTGACCTCAACCGTCTAGGGTGCTCAACACCCAAGAATAACAAGATCCGCAAGGGATAAGTGGGGGGAATCAAATTTCTCTTGGTGGAAGTGTAGATCTGGGCCTTCTCAACCAATCCCGAGCAAATCAACAAGTTTGATTGGCTAGGGAGAGAGATCGGGCGAAAATGGAGCTTTGAGCAACAATGGAGCTTTGGGGGAAAGAGGTAGGTCAACTTGGAGGAAGAAGACACCTATTTATAGTGAGGGAACACATCCAACCGTTACCTCACTGAGCAGCCCCGCACAGAGCGGTACTACCGCTGGGGCAGGGCGATACTACCGCTGAGAGCGGTACTACCGCTCCCTGCCCAGCGGTACTACCGCGCGGAAGAGGAAGCCAGGCCACTGGCCCCAGAGCGGTACTACCGCGGGAGTAGGAGCGGTACTACCGCTCGGAGCGGTACTACCGCTTCTACTACCGCTTGTAGTGCCGCAAAACCCGACACGAGAAAACACCGTCTCGAATCGAGGCGGTAGTAGCGCGGTACAGCTGCGGTACTACGGCCGAAGCCCGCGAGCGGTACTACCACTCTATGGAGCGGTACTACCGCTGGGAGCGGTACTACCGCTCCAGGGAGCGGTACTACCGCTGGGGTACTACCGCTGGAGATCGCGGTACTACCGCTGACACAGGGCGAGGCAGGTACGGAAGAGAAATGCAGCTCCAAAGATGCAAAAGGAAGACGACGGGTGTGGTAAGGATGTGTACGTGTTGATTCCACCCTAAACTTACCAAAGCGGATCCCCTCTTAATAGTACGGTGACTCCTACGAAACTAGTCCACCAACAACGAAACGCAGGAGCTACACCGTCTTGAATAAAACACCGAGGGGAGGAAATCGCCTCGTGCCAATGGATGATTCTCTGAAAGAACTTAACGCACACGATTAGTCCGCAAAAGCATTGTCATCAATCACCAAAACCACTAGGCGATAAATATGCCCTTATAATCTCCCCCTTTTTGGTGGATTGATGACAATACGGGATTTGCATAAACACGATATAGAGTAAGCGTACAAACCCCACGGTCCTAATATGTAGATGGGCTCCCCCTAGATGTGTGCTATCTAGATAAATGCTTTGGACTGCACAGCACACATACTAGGATCAATGCTCCCCCTACATTTTAGAGACCAACAATCTAAGCAAGGTTTAGGAGAGCAGCATAGATGATATAACAAGAACAACAAGCACCTCATAAGCTAGATAGTGACATAGATAAAGATACTGGAAAGATAAGGTAGCATATGTCTCACACCATATGATTCGAACTTAGGTCTCACAGGCAAACCAACTAAAGCAAATGCGAGGAAAACACGAACAAGAGACGAAAGACAAAGACACAACTCGCAAATCCCTAAACTCTCTCCCCCTTTGGCATCGAGACACCAAAAAGGAGAGGGAGTGTTGCTACGGCTCTAGGTGAGAGCAAATGAGGGACACACGCATCAGAGCCCAGCGGAATCATCGGCATCATCGTCGTCAGTCTGGAAGTGCTCGGCCTCAGAATCGGTCCACGGGCAGTGATGCTGAATCCACTCCTCCTCCTCAGTGAGCTGGTCCTCAGATCCACTCTTGACAGTAGCACCCAACTGACTCATGAGCTCCTTGTGACGACCTCGAGCCTTCTTCTCAGCCACATGAGTCATGTACTGACCGTGAGCCTCCATGCAAAACAGCTTCTTCATCTTCGACTTGAGCTTCTTAGCCCAAGAGGGCTCTGCCTCAGAAGGCATGTAGTCATCATCCTCATCATCATCAGCTGCAGGCTCCTCCTCTGTCTCCATGGCAGTAGCAGACGAAGGGACTCCAGTCTTAGGGGCCTGAGTGCCCCAGTTATCCTTCTTCCTCAGACGCTTGACATCATGGGAGATCAACTCTCCACACTCCAGTGGCACATTAGGATATATATGATCCCAGGCTTTCTCAATGAGCAGCATGATGAAGGGACCATAGATCGGGCACTTGCGCTCGAGATAGCAGACAACAGCTCAGACCACATCACATGAGAAATATCCAAAGACTCTCCGGTGGGATTTTCCTTCTCACGCTGGCAGAAAAGAAGCATGTCCACAAGATAAGAGTGAACCTGGTCCAGATTCCCAATGCGAGGGAAAAGAGTCTCTCTGAAGATGCGGTGAAGGATATCCAGATAGGCAGGCAGCTCATAGGTTTCCTTCTTTGTCTCCTGGTTGACCTTCAGAGTGCAGTAGGGCCAGAGAGCTTGCTTGTGGGTGCAATGGGCGCGGGCGTGAGGGTGAAAGCCAACAGGAGACTCAAGTCCAAGATCTTGCACCCCAATCAACTGCATAAACGCTCTCCACTTGATGGAAAGCAACTTGCCATTGGTCATCCAGGTGAGTGTCCTGTCCTCATCAGTCCCAAGGTGAACCGTGGCATAGAATTGGGCCACAATATCAGCATCAAAGTCCTTGTTGAATTTCATGACCCCAAGAATGTTCAGTTGAGTGCACATCTGAAGAGCTTCACCAAAGTAGTCAGGATCTTGCTCCATATGGTCAGTGTCGATGGAGTGCACGTTGACAAAGAAATTCTTCTTGGCTTTGAGAACATCGAAGAAGATGGAAAACTGGAACTTGGTCCAGAACGGACGGTTGACCAAAGTGGGTTCTTGGTCAGCTTCATACGGGTTGCGGCGGCGCCTTGCCCAGAACTCCTTTGGCGGCATTTCTGGCACAGTCTTGCCGGGCTTGGGCTTGACCACTGACTTCTTCTGGAGTTGAGGTGGAGGTGGAGGTGGAGGTGCAGCACTTGAGGATCCTCCAGCAGGCTCAGTGGTACGGTAGCGCTTGGACGTGGCACGTCCGGGATTGACCCGACGAGCCTGATGCTCAGGGACCTCATCACCTGGAACCACACACAAGAACACGCAAACAACCAGAAAGCACAAGCATAAGCCACAAAACACGAGCAAAAAGATCACTGAAAGGTAGAAGTGGAGTGGAATTTGGTAGAGGGCGGTAGTACCGTGACCTGCTGGCGGTAGTACCGCCATGAGCGGTAGTACCGCTCGGGGTGGGGAAACAACAGTTTCCTACTACCATGGTCAGATCCGGCACTACCGTCCTACCAAATTCAAAAATACTCCAACCAAACATCAATCCACACTGCCTAGAAGCATTCTCCATACAACTCAAGCCTAGATTTGGCCAAAAATCTACAGATGCAACTGCTACTGCCCCTAAGATGCTAGATTGGAAACCTAGACAAAAAGAACAAGAGAACGGGGGAAATACCGGCATCCATGGCAAGAGGACAAGGTGGGGATCGTCTCCACCGAAGGGAATGGAGAGGGACGGCCCGGAGAGGGAGATCCGCCGGAGCCCTCCCGCGGCGCCGGTTGCTGGAGAGAGAGAAAGGAACAGGCGTGTGGGCGACCGAATGGGTATGGGGGAGAAGAAACTCCCCTGCCCCCGATATAACCCCCGCCCTGCGCCTCTCAGCGGTAGTACCGCGCTGGGGAGCGGTAGTACCGCTCGGAGCGGTAGTACCGCTCACCAGCGGCGGTAGTACCGCCAGCAACCAGAAAAACATGCTTCTAGACACAAACTCCTTCAACGCAACCAAAAAGCAAAACAACCAAGGCGAAGACAAGAAGAGGACCAACAAGACAACTCACACACGAACACCGAACCGGAACCCACTCCTTTAAAGCAACCAATCAAAAGAAGAGCGAGCTCTGGCCTCTCTCAAGAGAGGGCGGTGGCCGGAGCCACCTATGTTTGAGTCAATTGGTATGGCACCGCGAAGAATTATCCTTGGGCCCATGACCAAAACTCGTCTTTGAAGCACAAGTACCATCAAAAATGGCTAATGTGAAAGAGTTGATCATTTTATGCATAATGGGGGGAGGGAGAGTTCATTGAGAGAACAACACTCCCCCTATGTCCATGCCTACACCTAAACTAGACAACAAGTTGAGTGTGGTGGGGGGTGCACGGGTTCAAGTCACATTGCTCAAACCAATGATATTTAGCTCATGCCTTAACTCGCGAAATCTTGCTTCATCCAAGGGTTTCATGAAAATATCTGGAAGGTTATCATGAGTGTTGACATACTTGAGCTCGATCTCCCCTCGCCTAATGTGATCCCGGATGAAGTGATACCGAATCTCAATGTGCTTCGTCTTGAAGTGTTGCACCGGGTTGAGAGAAATCTTGATGGCACTTTCATTATCACACCAAAGAGGCACTTTGTCACAAATGACACCGTACTCCTTTAAAGTTTGCCTCATCCATAGGAGTTGAGCACAACAACTACCGGCTGCCACATACTCCGCTTCGGTGGACGAGAGAGACACACAACTTTGCTTCTTGGAAGACCAACTTACCAAAGAGCAACCAAGAAATTGGCACCCTCCGGAAGTGGACTTCCTATCCACTTTGTCTCCCGCCCAATCGGAATCTGTGAAACCTTCAAGCTTGAAGTTTGCTCCTCTTGGGTACCATAAGCCAAAGTTTGGGGTATGAGCCAAATATCGAAAGATTCGCTTGACCGCCACAAAGTGACTTTCCTTTGGTGCGGCTTGAAAACGTGCACACATCCCCACACTCAACATGATATCTGGTCTAGATGCACAAAGGTAAAGCAAGGAGCCAATCATGGAGCGATATACCTTTTGATCCACCGCTTTACCATTGGGATCGATGTCAAGTTGGCACTTGGTAGGCATTGGTGTAGAAGCCGGCTTGACATCACTTAGCTTGAATCTTTTAAGCATATCTTGAGTGTATTTGGCTTGGTTGATGAAGGTTCCTTCTCTTCTTTGTTTGATGTCAAAACCAAGGAAGAACTTCAACTCTCCCATCGAAGACATCTTAAACTTGGAGGTCATGAGAGCGGCAAATTCCTCATTGAAAGTTTTGTTAGGAGAACCAAAGATAATATCATCAACATATAGTTGGCATACAAACAACTCCCCGTTGACCTTCTTAGTAAAAAGAGTGGGATCGATTAGTCCTACTTCAAATCCACGATCTTGTAGCAACTCGGTAAGGTGGTCATACCACACACGTGGGGCTTGTTTAAGGCCATAGAGTGCCTTATCGAGTTGATACACATGATCCGGGAAGTAGGGGTCCTCGAACCCGGGGGGTTGCTTGACATAAACCAACTCATTAATAGGACCATTAAGAAAAGCACTTTTCACATCCATTTGTTGCAACTTAAAGTTGTAATGAGAAGCATAGGCAATCAACAAACGTATGGATTCAAGACGAGCAACGGGAGCAAAGGTTTCACCGTAGTCGATACCCTCGACTTGGGAGTAGCCTTGTGCTACCAATCTTGCCTTGTTGCGAACGATGTTCCCATGAGCATCTTGCTTGTTCTTGAAGATCCACTTGGTTCCAATGACATTGTGGTTCCCTGATGGCCTTGGCACCAATCTCCATACTTTGTTGTACTCGAAGTTGTTGAGTTCTTCATGCATGGCATTGAGCCAATCCGAGTCTTCGAGCGCCTCATAGACCTTTTGGGGTTCAACACAAGAGACAAACGCGTGATGTTCACAATAGTTTGCTAATTGTCTACGAGTGCTTACCCCCTTTCTTAGGCTTCCAACCACATTTTCCATAAGATGGCCTTGGGTGGTGAGCTTGGAAGCAATCTTCGCGGCACGACGCTCTAATTCCTCCTCGAATGTGGAGGGAGGAGGGTTGACTTGATCATCTTGAGTGCCGTCTTGAGCTTGTTCTTGGTCTTGAGCTTGCTCTTGAGATTGAGTTTTCTCTTGATCTTGAACTTGCTCGAGGGGGAGAACTTGACCTTGGGCATCATTTTGAGGTTCACCACCATCTTGAAGTTAATCTTGCCCTTGGTCTTGTTCACAAGGTTGAGGGCCTTCACTTTGTTCTTCGGAAGCGTGTGGGTCTTGATGAGGTGATGGCTCTACTTGAGTAGAGCATTGTCCTTCTCCTTCAGCCACAAGGGGTTCCTCAATGGGTAGGATTTGACCAATACCCATTCTTCTTATGGCTTGGGGAGGAATTTCATCACCTACATCACAAGTACCACTTTGCTCCACTTGGGAGCCGTTATTTTCATCAAACTCCACGTTACACGTCTCCTCAATGAGTCCGGTGGACTTGTTGAGGACACGGTAAGCATGAGAGTTTGTAGCATAACCAACAAATATGCCCTCATGAGCTCTAGCCTCAAATTTAGACAAACGATCACCTTTCTTGAGAATGAAACACTTACAACCGAACACCCGGAAGTACTTGAGGTTGGGCTTGTTGCCGGTGAGAATCTCATAAGGAGTCTTGTTCAAGCCTTTGCGAAGATAGAGCCGATTGGTTGCATGACATGCGGTGTTGATGGCTTCGGCCCAAAAGTTGTACGGAGACTTGAACTCCGCCATCATGGTCCTTTCCGCATCCATCAACGTCCAGTTCTTCCTCTCCGCAACACCATTTTGCTGAGGGGTATAAGGTGCCCCATATTGATGCTTGATCCCCTCATCACTAAGAAACTCATCCAAGGTGTAGTTCTTGAACTCGGTGCCGTTGTCACTTCTTATTGTCAAGATCTTTGCATCATGTTGACGTTGAGCTTCATTTGCAAATTCGATGACGGTTTGTTGAGTCTCACTCTTCCTCTTGAAGAAGTATACCCAAGTGTACCTTGAATAATCATCCACAATCACCAAGCAATACTTTCTTCCTCCAAGACTATCAAAAGATGGAGGCCCGAAGAGATCCATGTGAAGGAGCTCCAAGGGTCTCTTCGAGTAGATGATGGTTGAAGGAGGGTGAGCCTTTTCATGAAGCTTTCCTTCGATACAAGCACTGCAAGCACGATCTTTGGCAAAACTAACATTTGTTAGTCCACGAACATGGTCCCCCTTGATAAGACTTTGCAAAGATCTCATATTGACGTGGGTTAAACGGCGATGCCAAAGCCATCCCACGTCAACTTTAGCCATTAGGCATGTCGCGGTCTTAGTGGGTCGCTCCGAAAAGTTAATCACATAGAGACCGTTCTCGACATGCCCAACAAAGGCTACTTTAAGAGTCTTGCTCCACAAGAGGTCCACGGTATCAATATCAAAGAATGTAGCAAAGCCCATGAGTGCAAGTTGACGAACGGAAAGTAAATTGAATGCAAGGGACTCAACAAGCATGACTTTCTCGATCGTTAGATCATGATAAATGACACCTTGCCGAGACCCAATACCTTAGAATGTGATGCATCACCCCACTCGACATTGGTGGGCATAGATGGAATCTCTTGCACGTCCACCACCAAGTCCTTGCTCCTGGTCATATGATTTGTTGCTCCACTGTCGAGCAACCATGATCCCCCACCAGAAGAAAACACCTACACGAGATCAATGCTTGGTTTTAGGTACCCATTTAGTAATGGGTCCTTTGATGTTAGTAACAAGGGTCTTGGGAACCCAAATAGACCATTCAATGTACTCAAAGGAAGAACCAACAAATCTAGCATAAACATGTCCATCACTAGCACGGCACAACACATATGACGGGTTAAAGTCGCCGGCTTTGTTTGAGGAAATGCTTTTGCCCTTTTGGACATCAACTCCCTTCACTTTCTCCTTCTTCTTCTTAGGAGCACCCTCTCCCTCTTTCACGAACCTTTGTTTGAGAGGAGGAGGACGATTGGTCTTGTTGTTCTTCTTCTTCTTGCTCTTGGACTTGGGTGCAAACCCAATTCCTTCTTTGGCCACAACTTCCTTTTGATTGCTCAAAAGGTCGTTGAGGTTCTTCTCACCTTGAATGCAAGTCACAAGGCCTTTCTCAAGTTGGTCCTTCAACTTGGCATTCTCCTCCACAAGATGCACATGCTCACAACATGGGTTAGTAGCACATGCATTATCAATTAATACCATATGAGGAAAGGTGGCCTTTTCCTTGATTAGCTTAACTTGGAGTTGAGCATGAGACTCCTTGAGGTTAGCATGGGTACCCTTCAAGACCTTGTGGGCCTTGTTAAGTAACTCAAACTCCTCTTTGAGTCTAGCATGATCAACCCCAAGTTTAGCCTTCTCGGAGGTTAGCACACGAGACACTACAAGAGCATGATCAAGATCTTTCTTTAACTTAGCATGGTCATCATTGTGTGACTCCTCAAGAGTCAACCGATGCACATGCTCTTCCTCAAGAGCATTAGAGAGATCCGATATCTCATCGGCATAGTCACGACTATGACCTTCCATCTTGGAGATGGTTTCTTCGTGAGCCTCGATCATGTCATTGGCCTCACCAAGTTGTTTCAAGAGAGCAACAAAGTGCTTCTTGGACTTTCCCTTGAGCTTACTCATAAAAGACTCAAAGTCATTCACTTCCTCATTAGACTCAACATGTTCATCAATGCAATCCTCCAAGGAGGGATTAGTAATGATGGTGGTTGTGATGTTGGGGGTTACCTTGTTTGAAGCTTTAGCCATGAGGCATCTGGCGGTGATGTTTTCGTTGGGTGATTCGAACAGAGACACCCAGGGAGTAGTAGCAATGGCAACGGACGCCATGGCCGTTACTTCTTCATTTTCATCATCATCGTCATCCTCTTGGTATTCTTCTTGAACCACCAACCCACGAGTAGGAGTCTTCTTGGCGAAGTTGTTCTTGTTGGGGAAGGACTTGGCTTTGTCTTTTCGGATGAACTTGCCACCGTTGTCTTCCCGCTTCTCGTAAGGACAATCCGCAACGAAATGGCTCACATTGCCACAGTTGAAGCAAGTTCTCACTCGTTGCTTGCCCTTGACGTCTCTTGAGTTGTTCTTGATGAAGTTGGGTCTTGAGCTCTTCTTGTTCCAAAATTGTCTTGAAGCAAGGGCCATGAGCTCATGGTAGTCAAACTTGGTGTCTTCGGGGTTGCTTTCCTCATCTTCCACTTCTTCCTCTTCTTCCATAGTAACCTTGGCCTTCAAAGCAAGGTTAGGCTTCTTTGCTCTTTGAGAATGGAGCACCGCATTGTCGGCGGTCTTGTCCAAGATGCTCATTGCAACGAACTCATCCAACACTTCACTTGAGGTCATGGAGTGGAAGTCCGGTCGTTGACGAATGACGGAGGACATGGCCTTGTTGTAGGGCATCATGGCCTTGAGGAACTTCCGCTTGATCCAATTGTCATCCGTGTCCTTGCTTCCATGATCTCGAAGTGCGACCGCGAGTTTGGTCACTCTTCGAAAGAGCTCATGAGGTTCTTCATCTTCTTTCATTGCAAACTCATCGGCTTCATCTTGCACCACTTCATAGTTGGAGCGTTGAATGCTAGCACTTCCACGATAGAGACTATCGGTGTCAAAACCGGCGGATCTCGGGTAGGGGGTCCCGAACTGTGCGTCTAGGCGGATGGTAACAGGAGACAAGGGACACGATGTTTTACCCAGGTTCGGGCCCTTTCGATGGAGGTAAAACCCTACGTCCTGCTTGATTAATATTGATGATATGGGTAGTACAAGAGTGGATCTACCACGAGATCAAGGAGGCTAAATGTCGTGGGAACGACTCCGACAGTAAGAGAGGGGTAGGATAATGGAGCATGATCTATCGAGATGCATATGGGTGACACGGTGGTTTTAGCGAGTTCGGGCCTCTCATGGTGGAGATAACAACCCTACGTCTCGTGCTCCGGAGAGGCTTTGTTTTATCTGAGTATATATCCGGAGATTACAATGTATGTGTGAGAGAGAGGAACGGATCCCCATGCCTGAGCTAAGTCCTGAGACTAATGGTGAAAAGAGAGAGAGGTGGAAGAAAAGAACCCCCTAGTCTAGTGGTGGGGGGTGACTTATATAGAGTGCGCCATCCCCTCACCCCTTATGTTACATGATGGAGCATCAATGCCGTAATGCCTGCCCACTACAAAACCGTCATGCTGACTATTGGTCTTTGCATATCCGAGTGAGTTACATGGTCGAGTGGAATGAGCTCGTCGAGTGAAGTGTCGTGCTCCGAGTGGTTATCGCCGTCCGAGTGACTTTCAAGTTGCGGTACATCTAGATGGCGATCTGGCCCAGGGGCCCAGTACAAAGTATACGGTGTCCATGGGTAGGGCCTTTAGGTCAGGCCTGTTACCCTACCCCTAATACATGTCCTCGTCATTAGCCCCCGAATCGGTCGAGGTTGAGCGGGTCGAGTCGAGGTGAATTCCCAGATGAGTCGAGTGCTGCGGAGGCCCTTATGAACTCCCTCTGGTCACCCGACGACCTTATCTCCGCATGTTGCCTTGACGGATTCCAGACTGTATGGTGTCCGAGTGAAATGAGCTCAAACGGGTCCGTGGAGGAGCGTTAAACTCACCTTATAGCAATTTTTTTGAGTTATTTGGAGCTGGTCCTGCATTGAGTAACAGATTACTCAGAATTTCTTCACGCCTGGAACGTGTCTTTTTTTGTTGTTTGGCCGTCACTCGGACCGGGCGGACCGTTCCGAGTGGATACCATTCCAGTGGGGGCACGCTGAGTGCACCCACTGGGTGTAGTCCCCGAGACTGCCGTCGACTGCGGGCAGTCGGCGGGAGTCTTAGAGCTTGTCTTTTTTGTTGTTGTTTATCACTTGGACTGGTCAGGCCATACCGAGTGGAGATTACTCCAGTGGGGGCACGCTGAGTGCACCCACTGGGTGTAGTCCCCGAGACTACCATCGAGTGCGGGCAGTCAGGGCGGGGGTCTGAGAGAACTAAAAAATCTTCTTAGCTGGTACTGATCGAACTTGTTCTTCTCTGACTCGAAGGTCGAGTAATTATGGTCAGAAGAATATTCCTAATGTGATCAATAGGTTGACCAAATGGGCGTAACCCCTGAGGGTGACATGGCCAACTGTCGTGCGTAGCCCCCGAGTGATGCTCGAAGGAGGTAAGCTTGCTACAGAGTGTGATATGAGGTTTGACCATATGAGTAACTTAGTCATTCCCGTGCTGGGGGTGTAGAGGTAAAGACATGTCCAACTGATGGTGACGCGCGAGGCGGCAGAAGGGCGATGATGTGTACAACCGAGTGACGATGCGCGGGGCGGTCGAGTGGTGAAGATGTGCCCAACCGAGTGGCGACGCGTGGAGCGGCCGAATGGTGATGATGTGTGAAGTGGTCGAATGTAGGACTATATATCTAGCCAAGTGAAGATGCCCAGGGCAGCCGAGTGGTGAAGACGTGCACAACCGAGTGGCGGCGCGCGAGGCGGCTAAGGCGAAGTCGTGTGCCACCGGATGGCGAAAATGGTCCTCGGAGGACTTAGTCGAATGCTTTTGAAGCTTATGTAGTGACGAGGTCAGTGTAACGTGGTTGCGGCGCGAGAAGACCGGTGTGCCAACTGATTCTGAGTAGGAATGAAGATGGCATGCAGAGCGTCTGGGTGATTACTAAACTTGTCGAAGTGGCGGATTGTATGCATTTGTTGAAGTGAAGGATCTGCCAGGTGATGAAGTAGTCGACCACTCAGGAGAGTGTCATTCCAAATGAGATGCAGCCCCCGAGTGCGGCGTAGCCCCCGAGCGTACTACAGGCTTTGACAACGGACATATCGGAACACGAGAAATATAGTTTTGAATGGATGATTTGCAATTCATCGAGTTATACTCGGGTAAAGATGAGGAGAATCTTTCGAGTGATGCTCGAAAGAGGCAAACTCGCAAAAGAGTGAAGTGTGAAATTTGATTATAAAAGGGACTTATCTGTCTCATGCCTGACGAGGTCTATATCATTGATACAATGAAGAGGATTCCATAGAGGGGTTGGCCGGATGTGTTTGAAGTCAACAGAGCGACAAGGTAGGTGTTGTGGTGCACTAGGACCGGTATGGTGACCGAGTCCGAGCAGCGATGAAGTTGGCGCATAGGTCCATCAAGTGATCACGTAACTTGTGTAAAAAATGGCACAAGCCAACGAAATAATTTCTCGAGGAAATTCGGTGTGTGCTCAAATGATTTGTGTGAATAACACCCGTAGACACCCGCTGGGAGTGCAAGGGGCTTGTTGGTTAACCAGCATGAGTCTGAAAGAGCGAAGGATCAGTTCGAACTTGTCGAAGCGATGGATCCGACTGAACTAATTGGAATATTGGCTCAAATAAAATGGAAGTGTAGTGTTTCGACTAAGTTGCAGCCCCGGAGGACCGATGCAAACTCGAAATTAAGAATGACACATGGTGTTCATGAATGATGTATGCGAAAAAATGTAAGCTGGACTCGTGAGTCACATAACCAGTACTAAGCAAGTATGTGAAAATAAGCAGCCGAACGTAAAGGTACACTCGGTGGTGCGGCCTTCGAGTGAAGGTGATGTGTGAATTATGGGATACTCAGAAATAACAGAATGTAAAATGACTTAGCTGTCTGAAGGCGCGCGAGTGGCCGAGTGGTGATGAGGCGACCAACTGAGCGGCGATGCGCGGAGCGGCCGAGTGGTGGTGAGGTGACCAACCGAGTGGCGACGCGCGGAGCGGCCCAGTGGTGATGAGGTGACCAACCGAGTGGCAACGCGCGGGGCGGCCGTGTGGTGTTTTTAAACTTAAGCGAGTACTGGACTGCAGCTAAGCCCTCCGAGTGGGAGGGTTGCTCTCCACTCGGTAGGATTTTTTAAACTTAGGCGAGTACTAGACTGCAGCTAAGCCCCCGAGTGGGAGGGTTGCTCTCCACTCGGTAGGATTTTTTAAAACTTAGGCGAGTACTGGACTGCAGCTAAGCCCCCGAGTGGGAGGGTTGCTCTCCACTCGGTAGGATTTTTTGAAACTTAGGCGAGTACTGGACTGCAGCTAAGCCCCCAAGTGGGAGGGTTGCTCTCCACTGGGTAGGATTTTTTAAAACTTAGGCGAGTACTGGACTGCAGCTAAGCCCCCGAGTGGGAGGGTTGCTCTCCACTCGGTAGGATTTTTGAAACTTAGGTGAGTACTGGACTGCAGCTAAGCCCCCGAGTGGGAGGGTTGCTCTCCACTCGGCAGGATTTTTTAAACTTAGGCGAGACAGATTCGCAACTAAGTCACCCACTGGGGGGGATTTAGAGCATTTAAAAAAGAATAACAATCATTTATGAGAATGTATAAACTGTGTCGCGCGGTGACCGAGTGGTGATGAGGTAACCAACCGAGTGGTGACGCGTGGGGCGGCCGAGTGGTTATGAGGTGACCAACCTGGTGGCGACGCGCGGAGCGGCCCAGTGGTTATGAGGTGACCAACCGAGTGGTGACGCGCGGGGCGGCCGAGTGGTGATGAGGTGACCAACCGATGGCAACGCGCGGGGCGGCCGAGTGGTTATGAGGTGACCAAACGAGTGGCAACGCGCGGGGCGGCCGAGTGGTTATGAGGTGACCAACCGAGTGGCGACGCGCGGGCCGGCCGAATGGTTATGAGGTGACCAACCTGTGGCGACGCACGGGGCGGCCGAGTGGTTATGAGGTGACCAACCTGGTGGCGACGCGCGGAGCGGCCCAGTGGTTATGAGGTGACCAACCGAGTGGCGACGCGCGGGGCGGCCGAGTGGTGATGAGGTGACCAACCGATGGCAACGCGCGGGGCGGCCGAGTGGTTATGAGGTGACCAACCGAGTGGCAACGCGCGGGGCGGCCGAGTGGTTATGAGGTGACCAACTGAGTGGCGACGCGCGGGCCGGCCGAGTGGTTATGAGGTGACCAACCGAGCGGTGACGCGCGGGCCGGCCGAGTGGTTATGAGGTGACCAACCTGTGGCGACACGCGGGGCGGCCGAGTGGTTATGAGGTGACCAACCGAGTGGCGAAGCGCGGGGCGGCCGAGTGGTTATGAGGTGACCAACCTGTGGCGACGCGCGGGGCAGCCGGGTGGTTATGAGGTGACCAACCGATGGCAATGCGCGGGACGGCCGAGTGGTTATGAGGTAGATGTATCCCGCGGAGTGACTAAGCGTGAGGTGTCCGACTGAAGTAGACGCGTCCCGCGGAGTGGCAACGCACATGTGTGCAAGTCGGATAAGTTGATGATGACGCAAGCAGCTTCATGACCTCATGCAGGACGACTGAGGACATGTCCGATCGAGCGATGATGTACGGGTGGCCGAGTGGTGGCGTACGAACGTCCGATTGCCAGTGATCCGGTTTGGTCCGAGTGAGCCAGTCCCATCCGAGTGACGATGCCGATGCCGATTGGAGGGAGTTGCTGCCGAGTGCAATAGTTTTCCGAGGCGATGGACTTGACGCCTTACGTGAACGAGGCTGTCGACGGGCGCTGGAGAGTAGTAGCTCGGGATGTGGATCTTGCTGACATCGTGGCCTCCGATGGTGCACTCGACATGGAGCATCAGGTCGACTGACTTGGCAGAGCTGACAGGCATGATGAGCCTGACCGTGGCGGTTACGACGGATAGATGCACCGCATGTGGTGGTACGGCCAGCCTTATCCGAGTGTATCCTGCATGTTACCCGAACATTTAGGCAACGGATTAATACTGTAACGCGGAGTACTAATTGTGTGCGCTTTTGAAGAGTAGTAACAGCAAATGGTATTAGCATGCAATTATGGCTGCACCGGACTGCATGTTTCGTTTTTGCATGCAAATTAAGCCCCCATTCACCACTGGCTGCCTTCACGGCATGCATGCATCGGCTGCTGCGTTAAGTACGCAGTTAATGGCGTGGGAGCCTAACCAATTGGGTGAACATGCAACAGAGAAGATCGACAAAAAAACTACGTACGCATGGATGCGTTCAGCGCTGGTCGTAGTTACGACATGCATTGGCTGCCGCATTATGTACGCAGTTAATGGCACGGGTGCCTAACCGATCCAATGAACTTGCAGCCGAGAGGATTTAGGAAAAAAAACTACGCACGCATGGATAGGTATGGATATGTATTAATTAAAGGAAGAGAGAAAGATTACGACCGGGCGCGGATGACGGATGCCTTGTCTTCTCGCGAAGTCGGGTCGCTGGTCGTGGTAGCCGGGAAGATCCGGACCGTTTCTGCAGTTGCTGTTGAGGCGTGCCGTGCGTGAGGGGCCGCCGTCGACGTCGTAGATGAGGGCGGAAACGACGTGGTGGACTGCGCCGGTGCCTGTGTGTAGGAGGTCGGTGGTGGAGTCGTAGACGAGGCCGGGGACGACGGGACGGACCCGTCGCTGGCCGTTTGCAGGAGCTCGACGGTAGCGTCGAGGCCGGAGACGACGCAGCGGACCGCGTTGGTGGCCGTTTGCGGCGGTTGCCTTTGATAATGATCCGTTGAGAAGGCTAGAAAGATGAGGAGCGGCTCGTCCTGTTCTCTTCTCCTCTGTTTCATGATAAACTCATTGCTAGATAATGTATTGTAAAAAGACTAGGTTCAATGGAAACTTCCCTGATCCTTTTGTTTGTACGAATGGCGCGATGACCAAAGCGCCAATTTCTCTGGCGATGGTAGTTGATCCGCTGTTGAAGATTGAAAAAAAAACCATTTGCACCATGGTTCGATAGACGCCATGCCCCAAGGTGGGCGCCAACTGTCGTGGGAACGACTCCGACAGTAAGAGAGGGGTAGGATAACGGAGCATGATCTATCGAGATGCATATGGGTGACACGGTGGTTTTAGCGAGTTCGGGCCTCTCATGGTGGAGATAACAACCCTACTTCTCGTGCTCCGGAGAGGCTTTGTTTTATCTGAGTATATATCCGGAGATCACAATGTATGTGTGAGAGAGAGGAACGGATCCCCATGCCTGAGCTAAGTCCTGAGACTAATGGTGAAAAGAGAGAGAGGTGGAAGAAAAGAACCCCCTAGTCTAGTGGTGGGGGGTGGCTTATATAGAGTGCGCCATCCCCTCACCTCTTATGTTACATGATGGAGCATCAATGCCGTAATGCCTGCCCACTACAAAACCGTCATGCTGACTATTGGTCTTTGCATATCCAAATGAGTTACATGGTCGAGTGGAATGAGCTCGTCGAGTGAAGTGTCGTGCTCCGAGTGGTTATCACCGTCCGAGTGACTTTCAAGTTGCGGTACATCTAGACGGCGATCTGGCCCAGGGGCCCAGTACAAAGTATACGGTGTCCATGGGTAGGGCCTTTAGGTCAGGCCTGTTACCCTACCCCTAATACATGTCCTCGTCACTAAACCCTAGAAGCTAGCCTATGGTATGATTGTTGTAATGTATGCTATGTCCTACAGACTAAAGCCCTCCGGTTTATATAGACACCGGAGAGGGCTAGGGTTACACAGAGTCGGTTACAATGGTAGGAGATCTACATATCCGTATCGCCAAGCTTGCCTTCCACGCCAAGGAAAGTCCCATCCGGACACGGGACAGAGTCTTCAATCTTGTATCTTCGTAGTCTTGGAGTCCGGCGGACGATGATAGTCCGGCTGTCTGGACACCCCCTAGTCCAGGACTCCCTCAGTAGCCCCTGAACCAGGCTTCAATGACGATAAGTCCGGCGCGCATAATGTTCGGCATTGCAAGGCGGGTTCCTCCTTTGAATAATCCAGAGAAGATCATGAACACCAGGATAGTGTCCGGCTCTGCAAAACAAATTCCACATTCCACCGTAGAGAGAATAATATATACACAAGTTCAATCTGCTGAAGTATTTTGCGGCATGTCATCACACCACCACCAAGCCTTTACTTGAATCGTTTTTTATTATACCGTCTCAGCGTGTTTAGCGAAGCGGTTTCCTTGGCACGTCTTGTCGAAGTAGAGATCGTGTTCCCCTTATTCCGGGATTCTCATCAATACGGACGTGGGTAACCCAACCGCGCCATTGATGGTGGCGCTTGGGAGATAAGCGAGTTTTACCAGGCCGGTGGGGGACGCATAGTCTTCGCCCGCCTATATATAAGGGATAAGGATTCACCTTTTCACCCACGCCTTCTTCCTCCTTTGCTTATCCACCTCCGCGCGCTCGAGCTCCAGCGCCCAAGTTCGCGCATCTTGTCTCAACCTTCTCCGACTATGTCCGGAGCGGGAGGCAAATGGTTGGCTTCCACCGTTAAGGAGGAGCACATCACCAAGCTGCGCAGCGCCGGATACCTTTCCGGCGACATCGCGCACCGGCTGCCCGACGAGGGGCATCTCATCCCCACCCCCGGACCCCATGAGAGGGTCATTTTCCTTCCCCACTTCCTCCGCGGACTGGGCTTTCCACTTCACCCCTTTGTCCGGGGGCTCATGTTCTACTACGGCCTGGATTTCCATGATCTGGCCCGAACTTCATCCTCAACATCTCGGCGTTTATCGTCGTGTGCGAGGCCCTCCTCTGCATCCGGCCCCACTTCGGCTTGTGGCTCAAGACCTTCAATCTCAAGCCGAAGGTAGTGAAGGGCACGCAGGCGGAGCGCGGAGGCGCCATGTTGGGCAAGATGCCCAACGTCCTCTGGTTCGAAGGGGCCTTCGTGGAATCCATCAAGGGGTGGCAATCGGGGTGGTTCTATATCACCGAGCCGCGCGACCCTACGTGGGCGGCGACCCCTGAGTTCAGATCTGGTATCCCTACACAGCTCACCTCCTGGAAAGAGAAGGGCTTGCTGTGGGGTAATTCGAAGGAGCTGACGGGACTCCAAGCCTGTATCCAGAAGCTGGTGAACAAGAAGCTCAGACTTGTTGACGTGGTCCAAGTCATGCTCGTCCGCCGGATTCTCCCATGCCAAGAACGGGCATTCAATCTGTGGGAGTTCGATCCGGAACAGCACCAGGCGCTGAGCGGGCTCTTCGACACGACGTACGAAGGCGCCTGGAGGGTGCTGTTTAAGGGCGCCGAAGCCCCCGCATCCGCGACGGAAGATCGCGGATTTCACTCGCAGCGTCTAGCTGACGAGGTAAGTGATTCTACCCCTTTATGGGACACTTGTTGTTAATAGTTTGATTCTAAGCGGGTTTTAATCTCCCTTTTTCTTTGACAGGAATGGACGAAGAAGGCCGAGCAGCTCATGCCAGAAGACCCAGTGGACGCCCGTCTAGCAGGGCTGCTGGTTCCAGCACCGTACGTGGTGCCGGAGAAGAAGGCCAAGAAGGTGGCCACGGGCACTCGAAAGAGTTCCCGTTTTCAGGTGTCCGATGACTCCGAGGCGGATTCCTCCCCCGAAGATGATGAGGAGGAAGAAGACTCTCTCCCAGAGGAGGGAGAGAGGAAGAGGAAGGCGTCCCCAATAGGGGAGGCTGAAGGGTCCAAGAGGGGGAGAACTATTCCCCCGGACAGCGCTGCCAACACCAACATTGGCGGCGAAGAATGGCCTTCAAGGGCCAGGCCTCCGGCGAGATCGTAAGTATCCGGATTCCTGAATGATTTGTAATTACTCTTTTGTGTCACATAGTGTCCTTCTAATGCCGCACACTATCTGCAGTCCGGCCGATGATGATCTCCCCGCTTCATCGAGCGGGTCGTTGGCGCCGTCGGATGTGGATTCCATCCCGACTGCCTCCACCCCTCGCGCCGACGAGGACGCCGAGGTGGGATCCCAGAAGGGGACCCATCAGGAGGAGGCTCCGGAGGCGCCGCAAGGCAGCCTCCCGGACTTTGTGCCGGACTCTACGCCGGAACCTACAGTGGTTCCGGAATCCGGCAAGCAGCCCCTTCACAAGAAGGGCAAGACCGTGACACCGACGGCCTCCGTCCAACCGGAGGCGCCGGACAACTTGTTAGAGGCGCTCAAAGGCGCTTCCATCGAGGAAGAACACCGCACTATCATGAGTGCGGTGATTCAGAAGGTTCAGCTCGCCAAGAGCGGGCTGACCGAAGCCTGCAGCAGCCTTCTAACAGGCTTTGAGGTAAGAAGTTTTAAAATTATGTAATATAATACCGCATAGACAGTAGCCCCTGATGCTCGGTTCGGTGTTCGGAAAGAAAAGCCGGACTGAGGATCTGAAAAGATATACGCAGGGTTGCTAATAAATTATGTCAATATGGGTTTGCAGGCTGCGCTGCTGACCTCTGCCGCACTGACTACGGAGGTTGGTGCATTGAAGCAAGATCTCGAGCGGTCCGAGCGAGAGCTCGGCCATGCCAAGAGGCAGCTCGTGGACAAAGAAGGTGAGTAGCACCACTTTGAAGTTTTACCTTACAGAAAAGGATTTCGGTTGCAATAAAATTAACAAGGATAATATGGGTACTGCAGGGGCCACAAACGAGGTGGCAGCCCTGAAGGAGGCTGTGTCCGCGGCTGAACGCAATGCGGCCGCGGAACGGGCAGAGCGAGAAAAGCAGGAGGCACGGGTGGCGGAGGTGCGGCAAGAGCTCCAGGCTCTCATGGAGAAGCATGAGAGTTTGGAGCGCGACTCAAAGACTCGAGAGTCCGAGCTCGCCTCGGCTCTCGAAAGTGCCAGGTCCGCCAAGGCCGAGGCCCGTAAAGCCCTTCAGGAGGTTGAGGATATGAAGAAAATAGCGGCGGGTAAGGCATTTTTCATGCAAAGCAAGCATGTTAATGTAAACTACCTGACACTTACCCGAATTCGGAGCTCTCCAGGGGCGTTTGTAGATCTGCCTTGCAGTGTATCTGATGCTGCCGCATTCTACCATGGCGAGGAGGGGAGCTCAACGGAGAAGGTCTTCTAGTCTCAGTACACTGAGGCCGGCCATCCGGTGCCCCCTAGCGACCAGCTGAAGCAGCTGGTCGAGCTCCACAAGGTAGCTGAGGAGGCCATGAAGGGCCTTATAGTCCGGCTGTGGCCTGGACAGGCCATGCCTGGGAGCTACTTCGGCCTCGTGCGGCGGATGGTGGATGCGTGCCCCCGGGTGGATGTTATCAAGCGCTCCACTTGTATTGAAGGTGCTCGTCGGGCCCTTGCCCGCGCAAAGGTGTACTGGGGCAGGCTGGATGCGGAGAGGCTTCTTACTGACCCGCCGCCAGCGGGCAAGGAGTATCGTACGCCCAAAATGTATTATAAGAGTATCCTGAAGGGTGCCCGCAATATTGCGGATGAGTGCCCCAGAGATGTAATTATTGAGTAAAACTCGCTATGTATTATCCTGTGCGCTGAAAACTTTGTTCATATGCGCTACGCAACGCTTGTTTAATTTAAAATATTACCTTCTGTGCGGCCGTTTATAAAATCTGAGAGATGGCAAGTCGTTGGCTTCAGCCCCCAAGCCACGAGTGCTGGGGTGTTCGGGATAAACATGAGCACTCTTGTTCCCATTTTTGGGTCCATCTAGGGAGGCGCTCAACACAACGAACAAGGCAACCGGACTTATAATGCTTGAACACTCTCACTTAGCCATAGAATTCTATAATTTTAAATTTCGGCGAAGCCCCTAGTATTCGGAAGACCGAATTCGGGGCGCTATCCACGCCTTCGTCGAACATTATCCGGTACTTCGCTCGAGGCGGCATAGGTCTTTAGGGACCCGAAAAGACCTCTCGAACAGCGACCAGTCTCTCGCCTTATCATGCCGGTCAGTTTTAGCTTTCTCCATTGAGGCGCTCGCCCAGCTCAACCGGGGCGCAATCGCAGTGGTTCACCCAGTGCCACCTTAGCCGATAGAACGGAACGTAAGGTACCAAAACGTGGGAGCCGGGCAAACCCAACTATTGACCCAAGACATGATTCGGAGCCGATTCATATAATGCTATAAGTTCGGGGTGCCGCACTTGTGAAAGTGTTCGGACTTATCACACCATAATGCGGGGAACATAAGCCCCTGGTGTATTCGGCTGTACCAAAATATACGGGTGCAAGATGTCATTAGTGAACATATATGTAAAGTAATGCAATTATAGGCAAAAGAGCGCTGCATTATTTATTCAGGGAATTCTGCTATGAGTGCGGAAGGATACAAATAGTGCGGTAAGAAAGGGATTGGACTAAATAAACATGTCCCCCTCCAGGGGTGGGCTGCGGACTGGTGTATGTAATGAATTTAATGCTCGTAATGGAGGCCACCTGAGTGTTCGTCGCAGCCTTCTTTCTTCCCTGGCTATTGCATCGTGAATTCGGCGGGTTCGCCGCCGGACAGGGCCTCTGGTGAACGGAGTCCGGTGTATACAAAGAAGGAAAATGATAACAAAAAGAGTGACACACTTGTGAGCCCCTGGTGTGGTCGAGCCGCACTCTGGGTCTGTTGTGGTCGTGCCCCTTCCCCTAGGCCCATGGTATCTTCAGAGCATAATGATGTACGCGGAGGGTTGGTCTTGCAATTATGCAAGGGCTGGGGTTGGGGCCGCATTGCTACGCGTGCTCGGAACGTGCCAGGTGGTCTTGGTTGATGTTGCTCCGGGCGCGTTTGGCCGTATCCGGGCGTGTAACGGTCGGACTCGAAAATTGCCTTAAAAGGCTGCTCTGTACTTCTGCCGCGAGGGCCGCTGTGTGTTCCTCCGTTCGAAGGGAGCGTTCCGTATTTCCGTTGACCGTGATGATTCCACGAGGGCCTGGCATCTTGAGCTTGAGGTATGCGTAATGCGGCACCGCGTTGAACTTTGCAAACGCGGTTCGTACGAGCAGAGCGTGATAGCCGCTGCGGAACGGGACTATGTCGAAGATTAATACCTCGCTCCAGAAATTGTCCGGGGATCCGAAGACCACTTCCAATGTGACTGAGCCTGTACAATTGGCCTCAACACCTGGTATGACGCCTTTAAAGGTCGTCTTTGTAGGTTTAATCCTTGAGGGGTCTATGCCCATCTTGCGCACTGTATCCTGATAAAGCAGGTTCAGGCTACTGCCGCCATCCATCAGGACTCTCGTGAGGTGAAATCCATCAACGATTGGGTCTAAAACCGATGCGGCGAATCCGCCATGGCGGATACTGGTCGGATGATCTCTTCGATCGAAAGTGATCGGGCAAGAGGACCATGGATGGAACTTAGGGGCGACTGGCTCCATCGCATATACGTCCCTTAGTGCACACTTTCGCTCCCTCTTGGGTATATGGGTTGCGTATATCATGTTCACCGTCCGCACTTGTGGGGGGAAACCCTTCTGTCCTCTATTGTTCGGCGGTCGGGTCTCTTCCTCGTCGTCGCTGTGCAGCCCCTTGTCATTGTTTTCGGCAATTAACTTGCCTGCCTGCTTGAATACCCAACAATCTATGTTGGTGTGGTTAGCTGGCTTTTCTGGGGTGCCATGTATCTGGCATAAGCGGTCGAGTATTCGGTCCAAATTGGACGGACCCGGAGTGGTTCTTTTGAATGGCTTCTTCCGCTGACCGGGTTTAGAGCCTCAGAATCTGGCGTTGACCGCTATATCCTCCTTGTCGTCGCCGTTAACGCAGCGTTTATTTTTGTATCGACGCGACCTGCCATTGTGGTCCTTAGTGTCCGGGCTACCAGCATTTTTGCTGAGGTTGTTGCTGCGAGCTAGCCAGCTATCCTCTCCCGCACAGAAGCGGGTCATTAATGATGTGAGGGCTACCATGGATTTTGGCTTTTCCTGTCCTAGGTGCCGGGCTAGCCACTCGTCGCGGATGTTATGCTTGAAGGCTGCGAGGGCCTCTGCATCCGGACAGTCGACGATTTGATTTTTCTTTGTGAGGAACCGTGTCCAGAATTGTCTGGCCGATTCGTCTGGCTGCTGGATTATGTGGCTTAGGTCATCGGCGTCTGGTGGCCGCACATATGTGCCCTGGAAGTTGTCGAGGAATGCGGCTTCCAGGTCCTCCCAACACCCAATTGACTCTGCGGGCAGGCTGTTAAGCCAATGCCGAGCTGGTCCTTTAAGCTTGAGCGGGAGGTATTTGATGGCGTGGAGATCGTCGCCGCGGGCCATATGGATGTGAAGGAGATAATCTTCGATCCAAACCGCGGGGTCTGTCGTGCCATCATAGGATTCGATGTTTACGGGTTTAAACCCTTCAGGGATTTGATGATCCATTACTTCGTCAGTGAAGCATAGAGGGTGTGCGGCGCCTCTGTATTGAGCAATATCACGACGTAGCTCAAGGGAGCTGTAACGCCCTGGATTCGTAGCGCCAGGTGTCCGCCAGTTATTCGCCGTCTTTACCATGTCATTTGCTTGCGTGTTGCATTTTTCCATGTCATCATGTGCATTTCATTTTGCATACGTGTTCGTTTCTTGCATCTGAGCATTTTCCCCGTTGTCCGTTTTGCAATCCGGCGCTCCTATGCCCTCCGGCGTTCTCCTTTTGTCTCCTGTTGTGAGTGGGTGTTAAACTTTCTTGGAATGGCCCGAGGTTTGCCAAGCGGCCTTGGTGTAGCACCGGTAGACCGCCTGTCAAGTTTCGTGCCATTTGGAGTTCGTTTGGTACTCCAACGGTTAACCGGGTAACCGTAAAGCCCTCTTTTGTTGCAGCCCGACACCCCTTCCAAAGTGGCCCAAAACCCACCTAACTCCCCTCTATGCTCTCGGTCGTTCGATCACGATTGCGTGGCCGAAAACGGCACCTCATTTGGAGTCTCCTAGCTCCCTCTACCTATAAATATGTGACTCCCCTCGAAATTCGCGGATGAATCCCCCCGAAACCCTAGCCTCTTCCCCCGCCGCCGCCGGACATGTCCGGACCGGACCGGACACGTCCAGCCGCCGCCCCGCGCCCAATCGCCTCCCGCCACGTGTCGCCGCCGCCTCCACCCACCGCGCCGGCCCGCCAGGCCCGCAGCGGGCCCGCGAGGCCCGTCCGCCGCCGCCCGCTCCGCGCCCGGCCGCCGCCGCGCTGCCTGCGCCGGTCACCGCCTCCGCCGCCTCGCCTCCCGAGTCGCCGGCCCCGCCGCCCTCCGGCGTCCCGCCGCCGTGCGCCTCTGCCGGCCGGATGCCGCGCCCCGCCCGCGGCCCCCGTCCTCGCCGGCCAGAACCGCGCCGAGCCGGCCCTCCGGCCGCCATCGCCGGCGCCGCCGACGCCCGGCCTCCGGCCGCGCCCTGCCGCGCGTCCCCGCGCCTCCTCTCCTCCGCCCCGGCCAAATCCGGCTGCGGGAGGGCCGGATCCGGCGTCCCCGAGCATCTCCGGCCACTTTCTTCCCCGACTCCGGCGACATCTCCGACGTGCATCATTTTCCGTGCAAGGTTGACCCCCTGAGATTTGACTAAGTCCCCGGTTTATCCCAACATAATCATGCCATGTTCATGCCATCACATCTCTGCATCCGTAGCTCCGTTTTGGGCGTGTAATATGTCGAATTGTTCGACTCGACGAGTACTTTATTTCATTCCATTGCATCATTTTCATTTGAGTTCATATTGATACCCGAAATGCTGTTGGAAGAGTGCATGTTGATGTTAATCTGCTGAAACTGTTATAACTTGCTCATTTATCATTTTTGCCATGATTGATGTGTGCATCCTATGAGGTTGATGTCTACATGAATGTTGATCTGTGCCATGCCATCTTTCCAGGGGTGTTAACCATGTATTTTTGTGAGTTGTGGGCTGAGTGTATCAAGCTTGCTAAGTAGGGTAGTTGCTGTTGCTGTTTTCCTGGCAGATTCTGTTATATTTTGTTGCTATGTTAACATGCTTCTACTAATCATTCTATGCATAATATGGAGATGCTCTGTAAACATGTTTTGATCTACATGTCTTGCTCTACCCATTCATGCCCTTGGTTGCAATTATAGCCTGCTGGAACATGTTGTTATCTTGCTCCAAAGTTGCTTGAAAATGTTGCTGTCAGCCTGTTAACATTAAGTTCACTAGTTCCCATGTGCTTTCCTAGTGATCCATGCATCCTATGAACTTGCTCTTTCCATGCTTAGCTTCACAAACATGTCTTCTTACTGTTGGTTGCCTTGCCATGCCATGTATTTCTCTGTGGTGAGTGGTTCAAGCTCACCAACATGCCTACTTATTGTTGTTCCTGCCATGTTTGAATCTGTAATATAACTTGCCATGTTTACATGGGTGCCATCATATTTTCTGTGCCCTTTTGGCTCATGGTCAGTAAGGGACTTTTGATCTATGCAATTAGTAGATTCATGCCATGCCTTTGTTTGCCATGATAAGTTCATGTAACATGTTTTTTGATAGCTCTAAACATTGCAACCTGATGTTATTTCTGCTAAAGTCTGAAACTGTTATTATTTGCAATCTTTCCATGTGTTTTTGAGCATGATCCATTGATTTCTGGAGATAGCTCAGTGTTCATGTTTTGTTATGCTTTACCTGTACTTCATGTCCATGCCTTTTGTTATTATGTTGGGGTGCTGTAGCATATTGTTTTGATGCTTGCAATGTGCCTAGTTGCTGTTTTGGACAGATTGTTGCTATGACTTGTATAGTGTGCATGTGTTGAACCGTTGCTCCGTTTTGAGTGTGCTCTATATGAAACTTGCTTGTTTTTGCATGTAGCTTCATGTTACCATGTTGCATCCTTGTTTTGGTGTGTTTGCTTGATGTTTGGGTGCATTTTGCATCAATGCCATGTTTAACTTGTTTTGCTCATATCTTCTAGGTCGTAGCTCCGAATCTAATGAACTTTATATGTAACTTGACTAGAATTTCGTGTAGATCAACTTGGTGCATCTTAACTTGCTGTTTAACAACTTGAACATAAGGTTTATTCAGTTCTGGACCAATTTCGAAATTTGCATATGAGGACTTACCGGATTTGTTATATGTTGTTTCCGGCCTCATTTAAACTTGCCTTGATGTGTTGTTCTTGTTTGCATCATCTTTTGCCATGAGTAGCTTCATGTAGCTTTGTCATGCATCATGCTTGTTGTGCATCATGTCTTGTCATGTGTGGTGTGTTTACCTATGTTGTGTGCTTCTTCTCGATAGTTCTCGTTTCGTCGCGATCGTGAGGATGCGTTCGTCTACGCTTGGTTCGTCTTCGTGGCTTCATCTTCTTCATGGACTCGTTCTTCTTCCTTGCGGGATTTCAGGCAAGATGACCGCTATCCTGGATCTCACTACTATCATTGCTATGCTAGTTGCTTCGTTCTATCGCTATGCTGCATTACCTATCTTTTTCTCTTCAAGCCATCCCATATTGCCATGAACCTCTAACCTTTGACACCTTTCCTATGCAAACCGTTGTTTGGCTATGTTACCGCTTTGCTCAGCCCCTCTTATAGCGTTGCTAGTTGTAGGTGAAGTTGTAGATTTCTCCATGGTGGACAGGATTTTGGTTGGGATATCACAATAACTCTTATATTGTTAATGCATCTATATATTTGGTAAAGGGTGGAAGGCTCGGCCTTATGCATGGTGTTTTGTTCCACTCTTGCCGCCCTAGTTTCCGTCAATACCGGTGTTATGTTCCCGGATTTTGCGTTCCTAACGCGGTCGGGTGATTTATGGGACCCCCCTGACAGTTCCTTTGAATAAAACTCCTCCAGCAAGGCCCAACATTGGTTTTACCATTTGCCTCACCACCACCTATATTTCCCTTGGGAGTAATTAACCCAAGGGTCATCTTTATTCAGCCCCCCCGGGCCAATGCTTGTCTAAGTGTTGGTCCAAACTAGAGCCACTTGCAGCGCCACCTTGGGGAAACTTGAGGTCTGGTTCTAGTTGTACGTACTGCTCATCCGGTCGTGGCCTGAGACGAGATACGTGCGGCTACTATCAAGATGTCGGCACGCCGGGAGGCTTTGCTGGTCTTGTTTTACCATTGTCAAAATGTCTTGTAAACCGGGATTCCGAGACTGATCGGGTCTTCCTGGGAGAAGGTCTATTCCTTCGTTGATCGCGAGAGCTTGTCATGGGCTAAGTTGGGACACCCTGCAGGGTATAAACTTTCGAGAGCCGTGCCCGCGGTTATGTGGCAGATGGGAATTTGTTAATGTCCGGTTGTAGATAATTTGACACCAGATCCGAATTAAAATGCATCAACCGCGTGTGTAGCCGTGATGGTCTCTTCTCGGCGGAGTCCGGGAAGTGAACACGGTTTCTGTGTTATGATTGACGTAAGTAGGGGTTCAGGATCACCTCTTGATCATTGCTAGTTGACGGCCGTTCCTTTGTTTCTCTTCTCGCTCTCATTTGCGTATGTTAGCCACCATATCATGCTTAGTCGCTGCTGCAACCTCACCACTTTACCCCTTCCTTTCCCATTAAGCTTTGCTAGTCTTGATACCCATGGTAATGGGATTGCTGAGTCCTCGTGGCTCACAGATTACTACAACAACAGTTGCAGGTACAGGTTATGCGATGATCATGATGCGAGAGCGATGCTTTCTTGCGTTGAGTTATTCTTCTGCTTCTTCGATCAAGGGATAGGTTCCAGGTCGGCAGCCTGGGCTAGCAGGGTGGATATTGTTTGAGTTTCTGTTTATGATTCATCCGTAGTCGGATGTTGTTCTTGTATGTTGTATTGTTGTATTCATGTGTCATTGTATGTATTTGATGTATCCCCACTATTATGTAATGTTGATGTAATGATATCCACCTTGCAAAAGCGTCTTCAAGATGCGCTTCTATCCTTGGTGGGACCTTCGAGTTCCTTTAGGATAGGGTCGCATCTTGGGCGTGACAGGAGCGTTGTCTGCTGTGTTCGGTCCGGCCGGAGTTATTGTATCTGGCTCGACGGTATTCGTCGTGGGTCGTGGGGCGCCCACGTGATCCATAGATAGATTTGGATTGTCTTGCCTTATCCTCCAATATGTCCCGCAAGTCCGGCGCGTTCCCTCGTGGCTTCGTACTTTTCGAGCGATGCCGGGGTACGGTCTTGATGGAAGGCCTTGATGCTTCTCTGTCGTGACCACGGGGTGGTCGGTCGACCGTATTGTGCGCTGGTGATGATGGTATGTATGCTTCCTCCTCTAATCGGGGGGAGCAACTTGCGTTTTGGGTAGCTCTTGGAGGGGCGTTCAAGTTCATACTCTTCGGCCGCGAGGACCTCGGTCCATCTGTCGGCCAGCAGGTCTTGATCAGCTTGAAGCTGCTGCTGCTTTTTCTTTAGGCTATTTGTCGTGGCCATTAGCCTGCGCTTGAAACACTCTTGTTCGACGGGATCCTCGGGCATGACGAATTCGTCGTCGTTGAGGCTTGCCTCGTCTTCGGAGGGAGGTATGTAATTATCATCCTCGACCTCTTCATCTGCCGCTCTCTCGTGAGGGCTTGCTTCTGCATCCTCCTGCGCTGAATCTTGCTGGAGGGGATTATCGTCGGCACTTTCTGGGGTGTTATTATCTCCTGTGCCGGAATCTCCATTCTTGCTGTGGCGGGATTTGGAGCGGCGCCGCTGACGTCGGCGCTTGGGCTGTTTCTTTGGGGAATCTGCCTCTGCTGCTTCTTCGCCATCCCCCTCTTTTGGGGTGTCCACCATGTATATGTCATATGACGAGGTGGTCTTCCAGTGCCCTGTAGGCGCTGGTTCTTGTTCGTCTCCGGCATCGTCGTCCATACCGTCGATGTCTTCGGAGTCATAGTCTAGCATGCCGGTTAGATCGTCGACAGTGGCTACAAAGTGGGAGGTGGGTGTGCTTTGAATTTCTTCGTCGTCCGCTTCCCAACCATCCTGGCCATAATCCGGCCAGGGCTCTCCGGATAGCGAGAGATGCTTTAGTGAATTTAGGATGTCGCCAAAGGGCGAGTGCTGAAAGATGTCCGCAGCGGTGAACTCCATGATCGGCGCCCAATCGGATTCGATTGGCAGGGGCGCAGGAGGTTCGGAGTCCGGCAGGGAGTCCGGCACCTCGGAGTCACGAGTTTTACAAGGGGCAAAGTCAGTGTTCAGCTCCGTCGCCGCGGAAGTTGCAGCCCCCGAGGCGGTGTCCGGCCACCAATCCTCGATCTGGGCGATCGGCTCCGGATTGAGGGCTGGAGCGGATTCGTGTGCGGCCACCAAGGCACTATCCGGCGGCAGAGCTATATCATGCCCATCGTGACAGTGCGGCACGCTCGGCTGTGGCTCGAGTCCGTCGAAGATCAAGTCCCCGCGGATGTCGGCCATGAAGTTTAGGCTTCCGAACCTGACCTGACGGCCAGGGGCGTAACTTTCGATCTGCTCCAGATGGCCAAGTGAATTAGCCCGCAGTGCGAAGCCGCCGAATACGAAGATCTATCCGGGGAGAAAAGTCTCACCCTGTATAGCGTGGTTGTTGATTGAAGAGGCCATCGAGCCTATCGGCGACGACACAGAGGAACTCTCAATGAAAGCACCAATGTCGGTGTCAAAACCGGCGGATCTCGGGTAGGGGGTCCCGAACTGTGCGTCTAGGCGGATGGTAACAGGAGACAAGGGACACAATGTTTTACCCAGGTTCGGGCCCTCTCAATGGAGGTAAAACCCTACGTCCTGCTTGATTAATATTGATGATATGGGTAGTACAAGAGTGGATCTACCACGAGATCAAGGAGGCTAAACCCTAGAAGCTAGCCTATGGTATGATTGTTGTAATGTATGTTATGTCCTACGGACTAAAGCCCTCCGGTTTATATAGACACCGGAGAGGGCTAGGGTTATACAAAGTCGGTTACAATGGTAGGAGATCTACATATCCGTATCGCCAAGCTTGCCTTCCACGCCAAGGAAAGTCCCATCCGGACACGGGACGGAGTCTTCAATCTTGTATCTTCGTAGTCTTGGAGTCCGGCGAACGATGATAGTCCGGCTGTCCGGACACCCCCTAGTCCAGGACTCCCTCAGAGACCCTCGACACATTTCCATGCTTCTTTAGCCATGACATGGGGTCGAAGGTGAGGGAGATCTTCGGGAAGGATTGCATCTTGGATGATGAAGAGAGCACTCTCATTGAATTGATTGTCCATGGCTTCTCGAGGGGTGAAGTTGCTTGGGTCATGAGGATAAAAATCTTCTTCAATGATTCTCCAAAGGTTAGTGTTCACATGTTTCAAATGACGCTTAAAGCGATAGACCCAATTATCAAAATCTTCATGTTTCTCATATTTAGGAGGTGGACCGGCATGATTCAAATGAGTGGAGGGGATTGGCCCTCCATAAACCGGGGGTTCCACATGGGCAAAGATGCCGGTGCCATTTCTACCACTAGTAGAAGGACTCTTTTCATTGTTAGCTTCCCCCTTGTCGGAGATAGCATCCGTCACCTTGTTAGTAGGATCACCCACTTTCATTGGCGCGGTAGATAGTTTAAGTCCCTCTAGAAATTCATTAAACATGCTTTTAACCTCGGCCATCATGGAGGTTTTCAATGTGTCTAAAGCCACATTGAATTCCTCACGAGAGACCGAGGTTCCCCCTTTGGCCGAAGACGAGATGGGATTCACACCGGAGTGTTCCTCCGCACCATCGTTGGTGTCAACCATACTCTTCGGACGGCAAAGTCCTTAATAAAGAGACGAGGCTCTGATACCAATTGAAAGGATCGATATGGTTGACTAGAGGGGGGGTGAATAGGCAACTAACAATTTTTAACCTTTTCTTTACCAAAATAAACTTTGCAACAAAATAGGTTGTCTAGATGTGCAACTAGGTGAGCAACCTATATGATGCAATAATAACTAGTACACAAGCAAGCAAGGGATGTAACAACAAGTAAGCTTGCAAGAGTAAAGGCACGAAATAACCAAGAGTGGAGCCGGTGGAGACGAGGATGTGTTACCAGAGTTCCTTCCTTTTAAGGGGAAGTACGTCTCCGTTAGAGCGGTGTGGAGGCACAATGCTCCCCAAGAAGCCACTAGGGCCACCGTATTCTCCTCACGCCCTCACACAATGCGAGATGCCGTGATTCCACTATTGGTGCCCTTGAAGGCGGCGACCGAACCTTTACAAGCAAGGTTGGGGCTATCTCCACAACAATCGGAGGCTCCCAACAACAACAACAACACCATGAAGCTTCACCACAATGGAGTATGGCTTCGAGGTGACCTCAACCGTCTAGGGTGCTCAACACCCAAGAATAACAAGATCCGCAAGGGATAAGTGGGGGGAATCAAATTTCTCTTGGTGGAAGTGTAGATCTGGGCCTTCTCAACCAATCCCGAGCAAATCAACAAGTTTGATTGGCTAGGGAGAGAGATCGGGCGAAAATGGAGCTTTGAGCAACAATGGAG
Source organism: Triticum timopheevii (assembly GCA_963921465.1). NCBI lineage: Eukaryota > Viridiplantae > Streptophyta > Magnoliopsida > Poales > Poaceae > Triticum > Triticum timopheevii. The sequence continues at coordinate 471,413,401 of OY997266.1, read as the reverse complement.
CTTTGGGGGAAAGAGGTAGGTCAACTTGGAGGAAGAAGACACCTATTTATAGTGAGGGAACACATCCAACCGTTACCTCACTGAGCAGCCCCGCACAGAGCGGTACTACCGCTGGGGCAGGGCGGTACTACCGCTGAGAGCAGTACTACCGCTCCCTGCCCAGCGGTACTACCGCGCGGAAGAGGAAGCCAGGCCACTGGCCTCAGAGCGGTACTACCGCGGGAGTAGGAGCGGTACTACCGCTCGGAGCGGTACTACCGCTTCTACTACCGCTTGTAGTGCCGCAAAACCCGACACGAGAAAACACCGTCTCGAATCGAGGCGGTAGTAGCGCGGTACAGCTGCGGTACTACGGCCGAAGCCGCAAGCGGTACTACCGCTCTATGGAGCGGTACTACCGCTCCAGGGAGCGGTACTACCGCTGGAGGGCTTCGGCGGTACTACCGCTGGAGATCGCGGTACTACCGCTAGCACAGGGCGAAGCAGGTACGGAAGAGAAGTGCAGCTCCAAAGATGCGAAAGGAAGACGACGGGTGTGGTAAGGATGTGTACGTGTTGATTCCACCCTAAACTTACCAAAGCGGATCCCCTCTTAATAGTACGGTGACTCCTACGAAACTAGTCCACCAACAACGAAACGCAGGAGCTACACCGTCTTGAATAAAACACCGAGGGGAGGAAATCGTCTCGTGCCAATGGATGATTCTCTGAAAGAACTTAACGCACACGATTAGTCCGCAAAAGCATTGTCATCAATCACCAAAACCACTAGGGGATAAATATGCCCTTACACCTAACTTACAACACAAGTTTACACATCTCATGTCGGTTTATGTTTATGGGCTCTAAACCGCCTTTGGGCTCTGGGCCTCTAAGCTTCAATGGTAGAGCGCCATACTCCTTGTCTTCATGGGCTTCAATACGGATGAGCATAAACCGGCCCCTTCTGGGCGGTTTATACTCAGTAGTTATATCCCCAACATTATTGGAAATAATACATACCGATGTATGCGGTCCAATGAGTGTTGATGCTCGTGGTGGGTATCGTTATTTTCTGACCTTCACATATGATTTGAGCAAATATGAGTATATCTACTTAATGAAACACAAGTCTGAAACATTTGAAAGGTTCAAAGAATTTCAGAGTGAAGTGGGGAATCATCGTAACAAGAAAATAAAGTTTCTACGATATGATCGTGGAGGAGAATATTTGAGTTACGTGTTTGGCCTTCATTTAAAACAATGTGGAATAGTTTCACAGCTCACGCCACCTAGAACACCACAGCGTAATGGTATGTCCGAACATCGTAACCGCACTTTATTAGATATGGTGCGATCTATGATGGCTCTTACCGATTTACCACTATCATTTTGGGATTATGCATTAGATACAGCTACATTCACGTTAAACAGGGCACCATCGAAATCTGTTGAGACAATGCCTTATGAACTATGGTTTGGCAAGAAATAAAAGTTGTCGTTTCTTAAAGTTTGGGGCTGCGATGCTTATGTGAAAAAGCTTCAACCTGATAAGCTTGAACCCAAATCAGAGAAGTGCGTCTTCATAGGATACCCAAAAGAAACTGTTGGGTACACCTTCTATCACAGATCCAAAGGCAAAATCTTTGTTGCTAAGAATGGATCCTTTCTAGAGAAGGAGTTTCTCTCGAAAGAAGTGAGTGGGAGGAAAGTAGAACTTGATGAGTTAATTGTACCTTCTCCCTTATTGGAAAGTAGTTCATCACAGAAATCAGTTCCAGTGATTCCTACACCAATTAGTGAGGAAGCTAATGATGATGATCATCAAACTTTAGATCAAGTTACTATAGAACCACGTAGGTCTTCCAGAGTACGGTCCACACCAGAGTGGTACGGTAATCCTATTCTGGAAATTATGTTACTAGACCATGATGAACCTACGAACTATGAGGAAGCGATGATGAGCCCAGATTCCGCGAAATGGCTTGAGGCCATGAAATCTGAGATGGGATTCATGTATGAGAACAAAGTGTGGACTTTGGTGGACTTGCTCGATGATCGGCAAGCCATAGAAAATAAATGGATCTTCAAGAGGAAGACGGACACTGATGGTAGTGTTACTATCTACAAAGCTCGAATTGTCGCAAAAAGTTTCGAAAAGTTCAAGGTGTTGACTACGATGAGATTTTCTCACTCGTAGCGATGCTTAAGTCTGTCCGAATCATGTTAGCAATTTCCACATTTGATGAAATCTGGCAAATGGATGTCAAACAGCATTCCTTAATGGATTTCTTAAAGAAGAGTTGTATATGATGCAACCAGAAGGTTTTGTCAATCCTAAAGGTGCTAACAAGGTGTGCAAGCTCCAACGATCCATCTATGGACTAGTGCAAGCATCTCAGAGTTGGAATATACGATTTGATGAGTTGATCAAAGCATATAGTTTTATACAGAGTTGCGGTGAAGCCTGTATTTACAAGAAAGTGAGTGAGAGCACTACAGCCTTTCTGATAAGTATATGTGAATGACATATTGTTGATCGGAAATGATGTAGAATTTTTTGGAAAGCATAAAGGAGAGTTTGAAAGGATTTTTTCAAAGAAAGACCTCGGTGAAGCTGCTTACATATTGGGCATCAAGATCTATAGAGATAGATCAAGACGCTTGATAAGATTTTTCAATGAGTAAATACCTTGACAAGTTTTTGAAAGAGTTCAAAATGGAGCAGTCAAAGAAGGAGTTCTTATCTGTATTACAAGGTGTAAAGTTGATTAAGACTCAAAGCCCGACCATGGCAGAAGATAGAAAGAGAATGAGAGTCATTCCCTATGCCACATCCATAGGTTCTATAAAGTATGTTGTGCTATGTACCAAACCTATTGTGTACCTTGCCATGAGTTTGGCAAAGGGGTACAATAGTGATCTAAGAGTAGATCACTGGACAACAGTCAAAATTATCCTTGGTGAGGACTAAGGAAATGTTTCTCGGTGATGGGGGTGATAAAGAGTTCATCGTAAAGAGTTACGTCGATGCAAGCTTGTACACAGATCCAGATGACTCTAAAGTCTCAATCTGGATACATATTGAAAGTGGGAGCAATTAGCTAGAGTAGCTCTATGTAGAGCATTGTAGACATAGAATATTTGCAAAATGCATACGGCTCTGAATGTGACAGACCCGTTGACTAAACTTCTCTCATAAGCAAAACATGATCACACCTTAGTAATCTTTGGGTGTTAATCACATAGCAATGTGAACTAGATTATTGACTCTAGTAAACCCTTTGGTTGTTGGTCACATGGCGATGTGAACTATGGGTGTTAATCACATACCGATGTGAACTATTGGTGTTAAATCACATGGCGATGTGAACTAGATTATTGACTCTAGTGCAAATGGGAGACTGAAGGAAATATGCCCTAGAGGCAATAATATAGCTATTATTTATTTCCTTATTTCATGATAAATGTTTATTATTCATGCTAGAATTGTATTAACCGGAAACTTAGTACATGTGTGAATACATAGACAAAACATAGTGTCCCTAGTATGCCTCTACTTGACTAGCTCGTTAATCAAAGATGGTTATGTTTCCTAACCATAGACATGTGTTGTCATTTGATGAAAGGGATCCCATCATTAGGAGAATGATGTGATGGACATGACCCATCCGTTAGCTTAGCATTATGATCATGTTAGTTTCATTGCTACTGCTTTCTTCATGACTTATACAAGTTCCTCAGACTATGAGATTATGCAACTCCCGAATACCGGAGGAACACTTTGTGTGCTACCAAACGTCACAACATAAAAGGGTGATTATAAAGGTGCTCTACAGGTGTCTCCAAAGGTGTTTGTTAGGTTGGCATAGATCGAGATTAGGACTTGTCACTCCGTGTTTCGGAGAGGTATCTCTGGGCCCTCTCGGTAATACTCATCACTATAAGCCTTGCAAGCATTGTGACTAATGAGTTAGTTGCGGGATGAAGTACTACGGAACAAGTAAAGAGACTTGCCGGTAACGAGATTGAACTAGGTATGATGATACCAACGATCGAATCTCGGGCAAGTAACATACCGATGACAAAGGGAACAACGTATGTTGTTATGCGTTTGACCGATAAAGATCTTCGTATAATATGTAGGAGCCAATATGAGCATCCAGGTTCCGCTATTGGTTATTGACCGGAGATGTGTCTCGGTCATGTCTACATAGTTCTCGAACCCGTAGGGTCCGCACGCTTAACGTTCGATGACAATTTGTATTATGAGATATGTGATTTGATGACCAAGTTTGTTTGGAGTCCCGGATGAGATCACGGACATGATGAGGAGTCTCGAAATGGTCGGTATGTAAAGATCGATATATTGGAAGGCTATATTCGGACATCGGAAAGGTTTCGAGTGATTCAGGTATTTTTCGGAGTACCAGGGAGTTACAGGAATTCACCGAGAGAAGTAATGGGCCTTATTGGGCCATACGGAAAAGGAGGAGGCAGGCCAAAGGGGAGGTGGCCCCACCATGGGTCCGAATTGGACTAGGGGAAGGGGGGCGCCCCCCTTGCCCTTTCCTACTCCCTCTCTCTTTCCCTCTTTCCTTCTCTCCTACTCCAAAATGGAAAGGGATTCCTACTAGGACTAGGAAGTCCTAGTAGGACTCCATACTCTAGGCGCACCCCTAGGGGGACGGCCTCTCTCCCTCCCTCTTTATATACGTGTGAAGGGGCACCCCAAAGACACACAAGTTGACAATTATTTTAGCCATGTGTGGTGCCCCCCTCCACAGATTTCCACCTCGGTCATATCATCGTAGTGCTTAAGCGAAGCCCTGCGCCGGTAACTTCATCATCACCGTCACCACGCCGTCGTGCTGACGAAACTCTCCCTCGACCTCAGGTGGATCTAGAGTTCGTGGGACGTCACCAAGCTGAACGTGTGCAGATCGCGGAGGTGTCATACCTTCAGTGCTAGGATCGGTCGGATCGTGAAGACGTACGACTACATCAACCACGTTGTCATAACACTTCCGCTTTCGTTCTACGAGGGTACATAGACAACACTCTCCTCTCTCCTTGCTATGCATCTCCTACATAGATCTTGCGTGACCGTAGGATTTTTAAAAATTACCGCGTTCCCCAACAGTCAATCCCTTCACGATCACTTGCAAGAGTGAGATCTGATAAAGATAGATAAACAGTAAAGTAAATATGTTTGGTTTATAGATTGGAAAGTAAAGATTGCAAAATAGTAGATCGGAAACTAGCAAGATGTAAACAAGATTCAATATAATAGAAAAGAGACCCAGGAGCCATTGGTTTCACTAGTGGCTTCTCTCAAGATAGCAAATATTACGGTGGGTGAACAAATTACTGCCGAGCAGTTGATAGAAAACTGCATAGTTATGATAATATCTAAGGCAATGATCATGAACATAGGCATCACGTCTGTGTCAAGTAGACCGACTCCTGCCTGCATCTACTACTATTACTCCACACATCGACCGCTATCCAGCATGCATCTAGAGTATTAAGTTCATAAAGAGCAGAGTAACACATTAAGCAAGATGACATGATGTCGAGGAATTAACTCAAGCAATATGATGAAAACCCCATCTTGTTATCCTCGATGGCAACAATACAATACTTGCCTTGTTGCCCCAACTGTCACTGGGAAAGGACACCGCAAGATTAAACCCAAAGCTAAGCACTTCTCCCATTGCAAGAAAGATCGATCTAGTAGACCAAACTAAACCGATAATTCGAAGAGACTTGCAAAGATATCAAATCATGCATATAAGAATTCAGAGAAGAACCAAATAATATTCATAGATAATCTTGATCATAAATCCACAATTCATCGGATCTCGGCAAACACACCGCAAAATAATATTACATCGAATAGATCTCAAAGAACATCGAGGAGACCATGGTATTGAGAATCAGAGAGAGGGAAGAAGTCATCTAGCTAATAACTATGGATCCGAAGGTCTGTGGTAAACTACTCACGCTTCATCGGAGAGGTAATGATGTTGATGCAGAAGCCCTCCATGATCGAATCCCCCTTCGGCAGGACGTTGGAAAAGGTCCCTAGATGGGATCTCACGGGTACAGAAGGTTGCGGCAGTGGAAAAGTGGTTTCGTTGCTCCCCTGATGTTTTTAGGGTATAAGAGTATATATAGGTGAAGGAACTAGGTCAGGGGAGCCACGAGGGGCCCACGAGGGTGGGGGGCGCGCCCTACCCCCCGGATGCGCCCTCCTGCCTCGTCGCTTCCTCGCTGCGTCTCTAACTTTATCTCCAAGTCTTCTGGTTTGCTTTCGGTCCAAGAAAGATCATCCCGAAGATTTCATTCCGTTTGGACTCCATTTGGTATTCCTTTTCTGCAGAACTCTAAAATAGGCACAAAAAAACAGAAACTGGCACTCGGCCCTCGGTTAATAGGTTAGTCCCAAAAATAATATAAAATAGCATATTAATGCCCACTAAACATCCAAAACAGATAATATAATTGTATAGAACAAAAAAAATTATAGATACATTGGAGATGTATCAATGGGCCGCCCCATTTGTGGGGCCTCACGACCCATGTTTCTTTCATATTTTTTTGCCTTTTCTTTTCTAATTTCTCCTTTTGTTTTTCCTTCTTTAACTTAATTCAGGGTTTCCAAAACTCCAAATTTCAAAAAGTTTCGAGTTTTAATTTTTTTCAAGAAAACATAAAATATTCCTGAATTCAAAAAATGTTCGGGAAATCATAAAATATCCACAGATTAAAAAATGTTGGTGATTTTAGAAAATGTTCGCATATTATAAAATAATTCACAATTTGAAAAATATATTCCAAAAATAAAAAAGCTCATGATTTAAAAAATTATCATGTATTCTAAAAATATTCATGCATTTAAAAAATGTTCATCAAATTTTGGAATTTTTTTACAAAAATTTAAAAATGTGAATTTCAAATTTTGTTTTCCCAATTTGGAAAAAGTTCACCGATTCAAAAATATTCGCAAAGTCAAAAATTCTTCATGAATTCGAGAATTGTTCATGCACTCCACAAAATGTTCTTCTAAACAAAACAAACTTCTTGAATTTCCAAATTTGTTCACAAATTTCAAAATATGTTTGTCAATTCAAGAATTCACTGATTCAAAAGTTTCCATAACAATGTCGACGAATTCAAAAAATGTTCATGAATTTAAAAAAGTCTACAATTCCAAAAAATGTTCATGATTTAAAAAAAATATGAATTAGAAAAATGCTCAAGTTTGTAAAAAATATATTCACGAATTTGAGTGATGTTCACAAAATGAAAATAATAAATAATAATAAAAGGAAAAGAAAAAAACATGAAAAATAAAAAAACTTGAATGGAAAAAAAGAAAATTGAAAGGAAAAAGGAAAACCAAAAAGAAAAAGAAAAAAGTAAAATAATAAAAATATAAACCAGGCAAAACATGGTTCATTTTCCAAAACCGGTGCACAGTAAACCGCTGATACGATGTTTATGTAAACTAGTGGCTTAATGTTGATTTCCATATTATTTGAAATTCTGCTCATAGAAATATTTAAAAATATCATGTGGTCTATTTTAGTAGTTCTCTATAAGATTGATCTAAATATCTCTAGAATTTGAGCGGCTAAGTCTTTTATGTCTAGGATTTAATTAGTTTTTTGAAAGTCTTCATATATCTGGCGTTGGGAGTAGTTCGTGACGAGATTAGTTTTTATACTTTTAAACATTCCCTTGTTTGACACAATGGCTAGTGTGGCGTGCAGTCGCAAGCTCATAGCTTTGGTATTTACCGCGTCGAATGCATTGTGATGACGTTGACATTGCGGCTATCATCAACGAGTGTGGGAAGAAAATAAGTGGCAACATGGTGGGCCATCGGATAAAAATAGAGGACGCTCATATGTTGGGGTATTGAGCCATACTTATTTGGCTAGGGCGTAATATTTTTGTCTCCAATTACAACGCATGGGCATTGTTTACTAGTGATGTAGCGACCAGACCTCAAACGGTCAAGTCTCTGTGCATCAGTGTCATCCCTGGATCGGTAATGCTAACACGCACAGTACTCGAGGAATTATAACAGAGTTTCAATCACACATTTATTACATCGGGTCCTCATAAAGAGTATTACTACACAAAAATATTATGGCTGAAGGCCATCTAAACTAGATAACTGCGGAAGCTTCGAAGGTAAATGAGTCCATCAACTCCAACGGGATAGCAGGGTGCAAAACAACGACCTATCGCACCTTATTCGTCGTATGAGTAGTCTGTAACATGAGACATTGCAGCCGTGTAGGTCAGCACATTGAATATGCTAGCAGAGTTACACTGTAAAACAATGAAATGCAAGAACTATATCTACATGCAATATTTGGCTGGTGGAGGCTGTAAGTTTATGATTTTGCATAAAGCTAGTTTTTCCCTACAACAAAGGAATAAATTTATTTAACTACTTCCAAGTTGACCATTATTTGAGAAGGTAACCCCAACTCAAATCCCAATTAAAAGTATCATCATTAACCCAACTCAAATTAATTAAAGTAACGTGATGAGATCACATCAATAGATTCAAGTACTAGATACTCAAGATGTCCGTAACCGGGGACACGACGAACCATGATTAGTTTATACACTCTGCAGAGGTTTGCGCACTTTTCCCCACAAGACTCGACCGCATCCATGATCGGATGATCGAGACATAGCCTTTCTGAAGCATTAACTCTCTACTCCGGGTAGACAGTACCACCTACATCCCCTACATCTGCTATTCTACCTCTTCAAGGGCTCACGCAACTTACTCAACTATGCCAAAGCCCATAATGGCTTGTGGCTGCACACGAAAATTTTTAGCATGAATAATCTTATGATCCCTTTGAGTCTGGGTGGCATTCCATAGGATAATCACACGGGTACTCCGGGATTTCCAAAAACAGGCACTGGGTTCCCTAGGTGCCTCAACCAATCCACCTAGATGTATATTAAAGTTGACATCTTAATGTTATCCATGATTAAATAACTCTCAAACTTCCATGTGTGAATCACGATCCAATCCCCATCTACGAGCATGGCTAAGCAATAAATAAGCATAACGTATATTCCCGGGGTATTCAAAAGGTATTAGGTTCCTACCTCAAGCATTACAACCAAAACCACATGTTCCCAATCCTACTAATGCAAATATTTGAGGGGCAGAACTAATGCATAGTAAAACTTGGTATAAAAGAGTATGATCAAAGTGTAACTTGCATTGCTGACGATCTGCAAACTCTAGAGATTCGTAGTAACAAGCTTTGCACTCCATGTAATCTAGCGTAGACAAACAATAGCATACATAAGCAATCACTCAATCGAAACACGAGAAAAACCGAGAAAGATCCAAATCGAACACGAAACAAGCAAACGGCTTAAACTAACAAGAGTCAAACCTAAAAGCAACGTTAACATATGAATTAGATCTTAATAGTAGGTACAAGTGATTAGCTACGCTTTGCAAAAGGATTCAACTCAAACAGAGCAACGAAACTCAAAATACGAATGAAACAAGATTGTTTACTAATTTGGACTAAACTCAAATTTTGAAGTACCAAAATCATATTCAAGTTTGTTAACTGGAAAGAACAGAATGAAACAAAGATTTAGGCGCTAGTTTCACTAGATTTGGATAAGCGAGCAAAAAGTTATGCTAGTTTAAAGATTAGGGGCTAAATCGCGATAAAACTATTCATGGATAGATCCCTGGCCGAAAATAAACTAAAAAGAAAAATTCTACAACGCGAACGTTCGCTAACTGAACTTCATCGGCGAAAAGCGTTCGTTAAAACGAATGAACGAACATTTGTTAAGTAAATAAACCGAAACTAACCGATCTGAAAAAAACCGAACGAAAAAAAGAAAAAAAACAATCGGTCTTTTACCGGCCAACGACAGCGGCGTCGGCGGCGCGGGGCGAGGTGAGGCGAGGGCGGCGATAGGCGGCGGCAGCAGCAGCAAGGCGGCGACGCGTGGGCAGCGACGGCTGCGAACTTGGCGGCGGCGGCTGCGGGTTTGGCGGGATGGGGTGGTGGCGGCGGTGGGTATTTAAAGGGGGGAGGCCAGGCCGCGACTTGGGCGAGGGGGCGCCCAACGGGAGTCCGAGCCGGACTCCCTCGGCGTCTGTGCGGCGGCGGGACTCCTCCCGCTCGGGAGGAAGGCGGCGGGGCGACGTGGGCTGCGGCCCGTCTCGGCTGGGCCTTCGGCCCAGTCGGGCGGCAAAACTTTTTTTAAAAATAATTCCGCCCGAAAGAGATAAAAATCCTAATAAATATTAATATTTTTCTAAAAATGTCAAAACCCATTTTCATCGTCTAAATAAAATATTTAGAACAAAGCGAACATTTTTCTGGCCTAAAATGCAAATTTTCAAAAATGCATATTTTTCTAATTCAAATAAAATAGCAATTAAAACACAAATAAAATCATAATTTGTTTTTAAAATTCTTCCTCCAATATTTATCTTAATTTGAAGAAGTCATATTATCTTCTCTTATTTTTTTAATATTGGATATAATTGGAGAGAAAAATAATAAAATCAAATTGATCCTTTCTTGAAATTTGAAACAAATTCAAATATGATTTTTTGTGAAACCTCCAACTTTCTCCTCTGGTCCTTAAGGTGCTTATGATTTCCAGGATCACAACAAAATGGAGGAACAAATATGATATGCATATGATGATCTATGTATAACATTCAAATTGAAAATTGGGATGTTACAAGTGATCAATCAAAAGGGAAAATTTTGTTTTTGCCACTCTAGATTTTGCCAATTTTCCTTATGCCACTCTAGATTTTGACATTTCACTTTTGCCCCTCTTTGTTTTTGACAATTATCACAATTGCCATTTTGTGGCAAAAGCAAAATAATTTTATTTCATTTTTGCCACTCTTAGCTTTTGATAATTATCACAATTGCCACTCTGAAAATTATGTTTTTGCCATGGGAATGGCAATTGTGATAATTGTCAAAAACTAAGAGTGACAAAAGTGAAATGTCAAAATCTAGAGTGGCATAAGGAAAATTGGCAAAATCTAGAGTGGCAAAAACAAAATTTTCCCCAATCAAAAGGCCAGCAATTGCTGGATTTTAAAAAAAAAAACTGCTTCTCACTTGCAACCAATCACGAGTTGAGGGTTACGCGCGGCTAGTATCTCCGCAAAGACGGCAGGTCATGCGGCCGTGTGCCGCCGCGCCGGGCTACCACCACGTCCCGTGCGCCGCCCGCTTCTTCCTTCTTCGCTGGCTGCTCGTCTCTCGCGCGATCGTCAAGTCTGGTCAGGCACAGACGCCAACCGCACACTAAACAGTAAAGACTCCAGCACAAAAATGCGTCCCTGAGAGACAGCTCAGACGAAACCACCACCCGCTCCCCAACGCGCCGCAGGTCGCAAGGGAAAGCCGCCGCGGGAACCGCGGGGCCCGGGCCGGAGGGCAGCGCTGAATGGCCGCCGACAAGCGCCCGCTCCAGCCACCCGCATCTGGCGACGGCTCCAAGGGGAACGCCGCCGCCAGCCGCGGCGGAGGCGGGGCCTCGCATGGGTCGTCGGAAGGCAGACCCGCCGCGCGTCGGGCGAGGGCGCCGCCGGGGGAGCCGCACTACGGCGGTGAGACGAACGACACCACCGATATCTCTGTCGTGCGCATCGCGTTCGGTGCCATGGGCTGTGGGCATCTCTAAAGGGGTCTCGTCCGTGGTTTGATTGGTTACGCAGATCCCGACGCGGAGGATGGGCGCGGCGGAGGAGGCGGAAGCGGCGACGATAGCGAGTCGTCTCTCAGCGCCGGCGACGAGGACGAGTAAGCCTTCCCTGCCCCTGACCCCTGCTCTCTTCTCCTCTGCTGGAACATGTAGGCTTGCCGCGCAAGGCGATCCGAACTCCTCGCCACTTCATGTCTCGTTCAGCCGTCGCTAGCTAGCTCTTTTCTGCTGCTGCTGTGACGCTGGCCTCCGGCGAGGAGATACATGGGACATGGCCGTCTAGCTGGTGAGCTCGGGGAAAGTGGATGTATAGAGATGCTCGACGATTGCATCGCTCCAATCGTTCGTGTTTTGAATTTTTGATCTGTGGTCTTTGGGCGAGCTGACTATCCCCACGAGAGAAACGATTCTAACATAACCAGTGAGGTGTCTGCATGGTCTCGCCATCATGTGTGTTTCGCCGGCTGTGGTGAATGCCAGGAGCAGGATCACCCCTACCACTGTTGCCATGCTGTCATGGCGTAGCCGCCTGATTTCACATCTCCTACTTTCGTTGGCGTTCCTGCAGGATCGCTAACAGGGAGTGAGCACTGTTGAATGCAAGACCAGCTCTCGTTACCTCGAGCCATTGGTTTGTTGATTACAAGGTTACTACCATTGCTTTGAGGAGCAGAAATGAGCAGGGGCATGCGAGTGCGGGGCACTTATCTGCCAAGTTCTGTCGCCCGCTCGTTTTGCCTCGTGATTCGTGCAGTGGTTTAATCCGGCACGAGGGCATAGTAAAAAAAAATCTCTCAAAAGATTAAGTTTCAACGATGAAATTTACGGTTTTTTGCATCTAAAACTGCCAAGTTTCAACGAGTTTCAGAGATATATTTTCAAGCAATTTTTTTCTGTCGGTTGTAGACACAAAATAGTTGATTTTTATCGATCGCACGTACTAAGTATCAACAATAAAACTTAAGATATTTTTTAAAAATCGTTAAAGTGTATTCAAAATGGATCTTATTTTAAATTGTTGGCCACGAGAACACAAATATGAAAACATAACTTAATTTGAATTTTTTGTTTAATAGATATAAAACTTTGAAAATCAAAAGCCAAAAAAAAGCGGACACCAGGGACATGTGTGCCTCCGCACTTGCGTGTCACAAATCCTCTCCCTTTTGAAGAACTCTCAGTTGACTTCTCCTATACGAATAATTTCTTCTTTTTTTTTAGCAAAAGAGGGTTTTCCCTTTGATTTCATTTAGAGAAACCAGGCAGAAGAAACAACAAAGTGCAGGCCCTCGGCCCACAGAAGTCTCGCCAAGTCCAACACCACTACACAAATCTCATACTAACATGATTACATAGCACACTACCCAGGCTCCAAGCTCACACATGAGTGAGACTAGACCTCACAAACGAAATGCAGACAAAAAATAACCAGCTACTACTACTATTCGGACCAGACGGAAAAGAAGAACTCCCAACGCAGCAGAGAGAGCTTCCACAGAGATCGCCCAACTAGACTTCTAGTCTTGGAACGCCAAACCTCCACCCTTGAGAAGCCCGATAGATTTCACTTGCTACTTGTTCTATTAACCTTGCCCCCAGCATCAGAAGTTTTCCCCTGGGTCCTTTATCTGCAACACTACCCGGTCCAAAATCCAGTTGCACATCAGTTTAATCAAACCTAAAGGATCATTCTTTTTTTTCCTATCAAAATGATATCATCACGACATCTCTAAACTGCCCAAAGCAAAGCTGAAGCCTACCAGAACCAATTTTTTAAATCATTTTTAGGGAAGCTATATTTATCCATCTCCCAGAACAATCATTAAGATTAGCAGAAATCGGTCTCATATCAAAAGAACATCTAATTAAGTTCCAAACGAGTTTAGGAATAGAGCAAGAGAAGAAAAGATGATCAATGGTCTCATCTTTTCCACCAAATACACAGTTTTTGTCCCCTTTCCATCCCCTCTTTAAAAGATTATCTCTGGTCAATATACTTTTTCTGTTCAGCAGCCACAAGAAAATTTTGATTTTCGCTAGGACTTTGGACTTCCACAAAAAATTCTGAGGAAAACCATTTTGATCAAATGAAGATGTAAGGATTTAACAGAAAAATTTATGTCTGCAGTGAGCATCCACATAGATTTATCCTTGCCCCCATGCACTAGAAATTCCTCACATCTGCTTTTAATACTAGCCCACACATCTATAGATTCACCATACAAGGATTTTTCGAAGGAAAATTTACTCCATCCTTTGTTAATAGCATCATCAACAAAGATGCCATGATCATTATTAATGAAATAGAGAGAAGGATAAGCATCTTTCAAAGGTTTTACCTACCCACCAGTCCTCCCAAAACATAGTGTTTTAGCCATCCCCTAAACGTTTGACATGTTGGTAAAATATACCCTTCTCTTTAAGAAGATTGGACCAAAACTGAGAGTCCCCAGCTTTATGTACAATCCAAGAAATACATTTATTTATTTTTTTCATATTTATCAGTAAGAATTTTGTGCCACATACCTTCCTCAATTTCCAATATCCATAGCCATTTAGCAAGTAGGGCTTTGTTAATTGAAGACTTCTAGATTCAAAATCCCCAAGCACCCTTGCTGTTTTGGCATACAACAAGTTTTCCAGTTCACCAGATGATACTTCTTCTTATCTCCATCGGCTTGCCAAACCAATCTAGCTCTATAAAAGTCAACGTTTTTCCTAACCCTAACCAGGAGAGGGTAAAAGGACATCATGAAAATTGGAATGTTAGTCAGACAGGATTGAACAAATCTGGCTCTCCCAGCTATGTTGAGAAGTCTCCCCTGCCAATAAGCACACCTCTTTTCAATTTTCTCAGTCATAATTTTCCACCATTTATTTCTAATTCTAACATCAGAAACAGGATGTCGGAAGTATTTCAAAGGGACTGAACCCAATTCACAAGTAAAGATTTCCTGATACAATGTAGCTTTCTTGGTAGCTTCCCCAAATAGGAAAATCTCACTCTTATGGAAATTAATACTAAGGCCAGACATTTGCTCAAAGGATGTTAAGATAAACTTAAGATTCCTGGCACTATCCTCATCATCTTGCAGCAAGAAATGGTGTCGTCAACATATTGGAGCATGTTAACGCCATTTTCATGATAGGCAGTTAACACACCTTTAATAAATCCTTCTGTTCTAACTTTATCTAAAATAATTGCCAGAGCATTAACATCAAGATCAAATAATAGAGGAGATAGGGAATCCCCCTGCCTCAATGTTTTGAAAAATGGCCAATTTCATCATTAACTTTGATCCCCACTTGTCCTCCTCTCATGGTGTGCATCACCCAGTCGCACCAGTTATCAGGGAAGTTTTTAAGTTTGAGCATTTTGTGTACAAAAGGCCGTTTGATTTCATCATGGGCTTTTTCAAAATCTACCTTAAACAACATTACATTTTGTTTTTTCACATATATAATCTTTAGAGCTTCATGTAGAATCACCACACCTTTCAAAATATATCTACCTTTCACAAAGGCAGTTTGGGTAGGAGATATAATTGGATTGACCACTTTACTAAGCCTATTCATCAGGACCTTGGTAATTATTTTGAAACTAACATTCAGTAAACATATGGGTCTAAATTTTTGAATTTGCTTAGCATCTTTTGTTTTTGGGACCAAACTAGTAATCCCATAATTTATTCTAGCAAGATCCACTCTGCCATCATGGAAATTATCAAGCAAAGCCTTGAGATCCCATTTTATTATATCCCAAAACTGTTGATAGAAATCCACTGGAGATCCATCCAGGCCAGGATTTTGTTTTTCCATAGAGAAAATTACTGAATGCAATTCTTCCATGGAAAAGGTCTCGGTAGGTGGCTTCCTGAGAAGAAATGGTTTCAACATTCTGAATGTTAAGATCAATGGAAGAGGAGTCAGCATTTCCAAACAATATTTTATAAAAATCTGTGATATATTTCAGAAGGTTTTACTCTCCCTCAACCACTCCCTCCTCTTGTTCCAGAGATAAAAATCGTATTTTTTTTCTCCTCCTACAATTGACCTTAACATGGTACTATCTAGTATTATAATCACCCTCTTTAATTTCTCGGTCCATGTACTCTTGAGCCATTTTACTTCTTCTTGTTTAAGAAGATCATTTAGTTGTCTTCTCAAATTTTTTTGTTTTTCTCTGTCATGGGCACTCAACCCAATGTTCTCAGCATACTTGTCTATCTCATTCAGTTGATCTAATAACTCCCTTTCTTTTTTATATAGGTAGCATTAGCATTCAACACCCATCCTCTGATTTTTTGTCTTAACAAACTCATTTTTTTGCAAAATATCCAAACTAGATCCCACGCAGGGTTATGTTCCAATGTTTCTCAACAAATTCTTTAAACCCCTCCATCAGCATCCAGGTGAGTACCAGTATCAAGAATTAGTGCGATATGATCAAAAATTTCCCTTTCTAATGCATAAACCAATGCAAGGGGGTATGTATCTTCCCAATCAGGGCAGACTAATACTCCATCTAATTTCTCAAAGGTAAGAACAGGAAAATTATTAGCCCAAGTAAATTTTCTACCATTTAAAGGGAGCTCTCTAAGCCCAACATGCTTAATGATTGCATTAAAAATGAAGCTCCAATGATCTGTGTCTCCAGGTTTATTTTTCTCAAAACTACTCTTAATAATGTTAAAATCCCCTCCAATCACACATGACAGGGGGGTATCCTGGTAAATACTGGATGGTTCAGCTAGGAAGGAAGCTTTACCAGCAGTCTGAGCATCACCATATATTGTCACTATATTCTAGTGAAATTTAGCAATTTTGTCAAACAAAAGCAACCTAACACAATAAACTCCCTTTTCTACATGAACAATGTCAAAGAGTCATTATTAACACCAACCAAAATACCACCATATTTGCCTCTTGGAGCAATCCATTCCCAAATGAGGTTTTTCCTAGCAGATAAATTGTGAAGCTCATTAGGAGAGAAATCAGTTTTAATTGTTTCCTGGAGACCAATAAAATCTAACTTCTTATCTATAATGCTTTCCCAAACAAATCTTTTCTTAACATCCTGCCCAATCTCCCTAACATTCCAAAACATACCTATCATGTTTTTTTCTTTCTTAATTTCTTAGCTCTCCCAATGGAGATAGTCTGCTTGATCCCACTATTAGATGGTGAGCCACCTCTCAGTTTTTTGTTGCTATAATTTTTTTCTTTAAATGATCATAATAATCCATTTCCATCTCTGTATCAGTGTGGTCCTAGTCAAAACATAATTCCTCTAATACAGCATCTCCAGTGTCAAAGGACCTGGAGAGCTATTCTCTTTCTCCTTATTATTGGCCAAGTTTTATAGAGAGTATACATCTCTTCTAGCCTGTTCCATATTGGCAATCATGTCTAGATTTTGATTGATCATCTCAATAGAACAACTAAGATCAACCCCAGGCCTATTAGACATTTCAAGCAAAGAAATTTTCCGAGAAGAAAGTGTTTCATTCTTACCATAGTTGTCCTTTCCAGCAGCCCTCACTTCTTCTAGTAGGCCCTTCATTTTCCTTTTCCTTGTCCACCTCTTCTTTCTGAGTGATTCCCAACTTGGTCCCAAAAGACTCCACTTAATCCTGACTTGCATTGTAATCCACATGCTCTACATAAGCATCATTAACCCCAATTGTGTTTGGATGGATCTCATTGAGAGTGTTTTTCTCACATAGTCCTCTATGTCCAAGCCCCTTTCTTCCATTTGATCTAACTTTTCGATACATATATCAACCATTTCTTGCTGCTTGGAAGTCATCTCAGTCAGCTTGCTTTTCTCCTTATCCCAGACTATATTTTTTTCTCTTCCATAGATCTCCATGCCTCCTGTATGGTCTTCCCCTCTTCCATCTCTTGAAATTTCAATATGACTCTTTCCAAACCAGCTTACCCATTTTTCCTTCTTTCATCTCACTCACATAATTATTCTAAACTTTCAGCATCTCCTCACCCCTTTTCTTTAATTCCTCAAATTGTTTCAGACGTAGACTCCCTAGAGTAATGTTTTCCTTGTTACTTTTAGCATCACTTTCATTAGTTCTGAGTTTTTCCTCATATCATCACCCACATCATTTTGCTCCTCCATCAAAGTTTGTTTCCTATTATCATCATACCACCCATGCTCAACAACTTCCTCAAGTTTAGGATATATTTTGTGGATCATCAAATCTTTATCACTTACTTCAGTAAACATGTATTTTCTCAAAGTCCTTCACACCCACTTTGGCTCTAATTTTTTTCTAGTAAATAGTGCTCATATCAATCTCCAACACTGGACCAAGAGTAGCAGCAACTTCACACATCCCAAAAAATTTCTGAAGCACTCAGGCAGTTTTTCAAATTTGACCAATATAATATGTGGTTTGCCCACTGCCTAAGTGCCATAAGTCCAATTTTCTGCAATTATGATAGCTTTGGTTCCTAGAAAATTAAAATCACCAAACTTTTGTAACTCAATTAGTCTACCTTTATTGGGAAATCTCATCAGATAAACACTTTTTCCTTGCTTCTTACATCTCCATTGTCAGTTTTAGCTGAACATATAGTTAAAACCCTCCAAAAACTGAGTTTCATTGATGTCACTAGAAACAATTCTAATGATTACCATTGGGTTTGCCTTCTCAATGTTTAACATCTCCTTAGAGTTTTAAACTAGCAACATTCCAAGCCCTCTGGCAGCATACCCAACAAATTTGGGCACAAGCTTCATTTGCCTCAACCATGCACATTCTTCAGTAATGTGAGAGTTCTTCCCACAGACAATGCAGTTGCCCAGATTGCAGTCTCTAGTGACATGTCTGGGGTCTTTGCATTTATTGCAGGCACGTCTGAAATTGTTCCCCGTTTTACCAACATCTGCTCCATCTCTTGGCAAGTTTATGTTAGTTTGCCCTCCACTATTCTGCATAATCCTATTCTTACTTTGAGAACCTGAGTCATTTCCCATACGTGAACCATTTTCCCCTTGCATCACCATCTTGCTCTTGTTGATATCCTTAGCCCTCTCATACGCTTTCTTGTAATTCTGGTTTCCCCAACAGTAATCCCTGCTCCCTGATTGTTTTGAGCGATTTGGGCCAGCGGTGCCCCAAATTGTTGTTGTTGAATCAGATCCAGGCCGGGTGAGGGGGAAATAAGATCCCCCACTCCCACCCCATTTTGCTTCCCAATCCATCATCCTTCTCTTGCACAGAAGCTGGTCCTCCCAATCCATCAGCACCTGCCGCCCTCTGACTACTGTTGCTCCCTTCCCCCTGCAAATTTCTCTCTACATAGCTCTCTCTCTCTTGGTCCAAATATGTCCTCTCTTTTTGCATCAAACTGCCACGAATTTTTGAAGCGATGAACCTCCTCCTCTTTTTTACGCTACTGAAAATTGTCTCCCCCATCTGTTAAATCTCCCTGTACCACGGCCTCCACCATTGCCCCTGTACATCTCCACCTCTCTCTCTCTCTTCTATGGTTGGCGGCGGGCAGGGAAACCCTAGCTAGTTCTCCAAAAGGGTCACACTCCCCTCCCGACAGAGGGAGAGGAGAGGTATTTATCTGGTCAAAGGCCCTAGAAGGCTTATTCCAAGAATACTTCTCTGAGTATATCCTATTTCCCTCCCCCATCATAGTAATATCTAATTTATCAACATTAGAGGGGACCAAGCAACCCGAACTAGAATTGCTTTGCCCATATCTCTTTCTATCTCCGGAGACAAACTTTCTTTTGGTGTTGTTAACATAACAACTATCAAACACCATTTTCTCTAGAGCAACATCATAACCACACCGCACATCTAGGATTTTAGAAAATTGTTTTTCCTTCATTTTCTCTCAAATCAATTCACCAACGACAAAATTTTCAGAGAATATTTTTTGATACAACCTTTCATCAAAGGGAGCATGAATATTCTCTGATTCATTAGTAAGAGTAAATCCCTTATGCCCCTTTAATTTTTTGCTCTCATTGCAGGTCTAATTTTGACTGGAGAGGGAAAATATTTACCAGAGTCAATATTTGTACCTGAAATCTTCGGTGAGAGCCGAACCTCCTCATTGGATTCATCCCTGGCTAGCATCCAAAATCAACTACCAGCCGGAGACACCCCTACTCCATTGCCATGGAGTGAACGAGGCTGAGCAGGCGTGCAGAGCATTGAGGGAACCTAGAATACCTCCTAGGGTGGGATTCCACTACCCTGGCCTTCTTCTTCCTCTTGGGTGGCAACATCACCTCCTATCCTGCTGATCCTCTGCTCCCTCGCCACCCTCCGTTTCTGAAAGGTCCCACATTTGTCCCCAGCGGAGGGACGGGAAGCACCATGACCTCCCCCACCACCGTCTTCGATGGCCCCGCTGGCGCATCGCGGCGAGATCTGAGCGATCTCCACTTCCTTACCTGTTTGGGATCATCGGAGGCACCTTCATCCATCGCCCACAGCAACATCCTCAGAGATTCCACCGCTCGCCCATCGGGAGATAGGCGGAGGTCCTCCTCGATAAGCATGCGGGATGCCCTCATCCCCGCTGCTTGCATATCCTCCCTGTCCAAGAACCGGAGAGGATCTCTCACATCCACTCCATCTTCAGGGCGTCCTCACTGGCAATCTCCATCATCCTGGACTCTAGCTTCAGCTTCTAGTTCGCCATTGAACCCTATCTGTGAGTTTGATTTGTTGAAGGAGGGGAGGAGGAATTGGGGTCGTCGAGCGGCGAGGGGATGGAGAATGGAGCCTTAATCCCTCACTCGACATTAATAGCACGCCCTCCATGGCGAGCCGCATCCGCACGCTCCTCGAACCTCTCGACGTGTTGCACTGCCCCTGCAGCTGCCCAACCAGTGGTACGTGGCAGGGAAAAAAATTGTGTACCTTCTCCAATCACCTCTCACCCTCTCTCACTGCCTGATCGTCGACACACATGTGTCGATTGTCGAGGAGCACCAGTAGCCGTCCTCTGGCTCGTTGGACTAGGGTCCCTCGCCGGAAAACGAGAAGAGCTGGAGCCCAGAGGTCGGAGACCAGGTGCACCACCCACCGCTAATCACGTGGGGCGACACTGAATCGGTTTCCGCGGGTGTCATTTGGTCTGGTGTGGGTGAGAGTGAGAGGGTGATGGCAAAGGTCTCGCAGAATCACATGCTCCTGCCGATAGTCAATAGTTTCTTCCTAAGAATCCATAACTTATTTTCTTTTCTTACGAATAGACATTTATCCCCATGCAGCTCTATCTATCATGAATTATATATGTAGTTTCAAATTCTTTTTTGAAGCTTTTATTTGCGGTATTTTTTTAGCTTCAAGTTCTTATTTTAAGAAAGAAGACTCTAAGATACCAATCAAGCAATATAAATTAGCAACTACTCCCTTTGTTCCTAAATATAAACATTTTTAGATATTTCAATGTGAACTACACACGGAGCAAAATGAGCGAATCTACACTCGAAACTACGCCTATGTACATCTGCATGTAGCCCATACAAAAACTAATGCATATCATTGTCAATTCACTTGTCGCGCACTTTTTCACGAGCTTATTTAATGACCTGACGGGTTGTGGTGTGAAACTACTGCATGAGCCTAGAAAATCTCTGACCTCACCATCACCATAGTTCACCACAGGATAGATAGTTCGGGAGTTTCACTGTCGTGATCAGTAGAGTCAAGCGCCTTCCGGCGTCAGACGGGATTAGGACCAAATTCTAAGGCCTAGCTAAACCCTATCAATGCTAAACCCTACCGATATTATATTTTTTTGTCACCGGCAAGCGACATTACGTAGAATAATAGAACCATAAACAATAGCATGCCCTAAACATACATACCATGTCGGAGCTAATTTCGTAGCGTATTTCGGCGTGACGATTACAATTTACCCAGGTTCAGGCCCTCCTTACGGGGTAATTAAAACCCTACCTGCTCGTGTATATAGCATTTGGGGTGTATAAAGTACAGGTATAACCGAGAGATTCTAATATCTTCTGTCGACTAGCTCGACCCTGATTTATATAGAATACCATCGCCCTAGGGTTACACGACCTAATTGGTCATGTTCATGGAGGGAAGTCCTCCATGGATCCAGCTTCCTTGTCTTGAACGGCAAGACTTTCAAAGTCTTCCTTCTTCAAGGCCCATAAGCTCGTATGATGGCCATAGAACCGATCTTTGGGGCCTTAGGCCGACCTACATGGGCCGGCAACCGACAAGGTGAGGCCGGCCGAGCTGGATAGTTGACACTGGATGTGTGCGTAGGGAGGTCATTTCGATCTTAGTTTGAGGTTCTATCCGAGGTTCCGTCCGGGGTTTAGTGTGAGAACGTCCAGAGGAGTTGTCTGAGAGACCGTCTAAGGTATTGTTCGAGGGAGATAATCCTCGTGGTTGGGAGGTTGTAAAGTCCTAGCTGTGGGGATATGCACCGACGATCTTCACAAACTCTCCTTCGTTGCACTACGAGTTGGTAATGATCAGATCAATCCTTGTTTGCATCTTCATAGTGGTCCTAGGCGTGTTCGTAGTTTGGAATTTTTTTTGTTTTCTATTGTGTTTTGCTACAACCACATCCCATTTCACGGCGGTATGCCCCTTGATTCTCGTGAGCAGTAACGGCAGGCTCCTCGATTCCCGTGCATATTAAGCGCCGTTATGGGATACTGAGAGACTGTCTGACACGTGGTGAGGATTACCTGATGTCCTTCCTCCCCTCATTTGTCCATTAAGAGGGGGTGGACGGATATATATATATATATATATATATATATATATATATATATATATATATATATATATATATATATGTATGTATGTATGTATATATGTGTGTGTGTGTGTGTGTGTGTGTGTGTGTGCGTGTGTGTGTGTGTGCATAGAGAGAGAGAGCTTTTACGCGCCTCCTCTGCTTCTTCTTCTTCTTCCTCGCGCTGTTGCTTCTTTTTTGATGCACTCTGTTCTCCACTGACCGCTGCTCTGCCGCACCACCGCAGCAATGATCAAAATTCAATAAAGGCACAAAAGCTTATAAGAGGGCCCAACTTGGGGCAATATAACTATATTCAATACATATCTAATGTCTGATCAAAATAAACAATAATTTAAACTAAAAAAAAGCTTAAGTGTAAAAGTAGTGAAGCAGGGCAATATTCCAGGAGTTTGGCTCAAGGATGTTGGTCTTCACATTCTAGATCCAATATGCTCTCTTGTGCAACACTTTTTCGAAGATGAAGGGTCCGTCCTATAGCAGCGAAAACTTGTGCAACCCCTTCCTGTCCTGTGTCAAACAATGAATGAAGTCACCGACGTTGAAGGCTCGGCCTTTGACTTCACACGCTTGATAGCAATGAAGTTGCTACTAGTAGATAGCCAACCTAGGGTTACACAACCTAGTCGGCTACATTGGTGGAGGGGAGTCCTCCATGGATGTGTCTTCCTTGACTTTAACGACAAGGCTTCTAGAGGCTTCCTTCTTTAAGGCCCATGGGCTGGCATGATGACCCATGGGCTGGCAACCGACATATTTCTATACAAGTGATAGCCCTTCCAATTATTCTTTTTTCATAAGTTTGGCAGCCTAGAGGAACCTCCAAGTATTATTTTGGCATTTCAACAATGTTGTTATCACCCTTTGAAAGAAAAGTTCACTCTTATAAAAATTAGGCCCCCAGGTTGAACATATATTCAATATAGAGCAACAATTCAAAATAAGCGCTATATCAGGATCATGAGGCACCCAAATGGATTCATATGTCCGCCCCACTGTCAACAAGATGGTGAGCTAGCCTTTCAAAAAGTCATTCTTTTGTGCCTCTAACACAATCTTATACAAATATTTCACAACCAAATTAAATTAGGATGGTGACATGGGGTCACCTTGTCTGACACCTTTATGGTTCTAGGAACATGGGCACTTTTCATTATTAAGTTATACACAACGAATGTTGTTTAATAGAACCTATTAATAAAGACACACCATGGGTCACTGAAAACCACTGATATTTGGCAGTTCAATAGGAAATTAGATTCTCGTTTGCTTCATCACAAGCTTTTCTAGAGCCTAACTTGGGGACAAACCCTACTTGGTTTTTTCTATGAGTGTCATGCATCACCTCAGGATGAAAAATAATCATAACCATGATATTTTTAGACTTAATAGAGACATTCTTCTCCATACAGATAGTCATAGTCTTGGATATCTAGATGTATGTGCAGTTAAGGAACACATGTATGTTTGAATTGTTGAATATTATCAACACCAGACACTTTAAGAAGAGTGATGATGGCATAGTTCGGTTTATGGACATCGTTAATCTCCTCATAGAACTCCTAAAAGCTTCTAAGACAACATCATTTATCTTGTTGCAATGAGACATGAAAATCAAGCAGAAACAAATGGAGCTGAGCGCTGGCACATTTATTCCGTTTTTTAGTGCAAGCGGAAATAATAAAAATCTCAAAAATAAATACAAACTTAATAGTTTGAGAAGTAAATTAACTGAATACTGCACATACATGTGATACATAGTGAAAAGCTCGTCAGAACTGAAAACATCTTGAACGATAACAATGGAATGAACAAATCCAAATGTTAATTGGGTATAAATATTATGATATATCATGGATATGCAATAAGATATGCTATAATGCATAAAATTCTCATTTTGGGAACACAATTAATAATGTACAATGTTTAGAAGGAACGGGATGACGAGGAGGACACGTGTTATTCTGTAGATAAGTATATGTTTTCGTTTCCATATTTTCCCTCTATCTCGTATTTTCCGGAAACGGGTAGAGAGTTCCAGCTCCACTTTCATTCCTAATTTTAGTGGTGTTGATAGAAATTAGATAGATAACTCATAAGGACAAGAGTTCTATTAATTAATCTCCATGGGAAAATGAAATATTTTTTAAATTTCTTTCAAAGTAAAGGATCTGATAAGAACAACAATATCCTCAGCAATCTTCAAGAGACATAAAAACAAGTTACCATCTACTAGGCCAAAAAGAATCTTATGCAAGGTTGTACCATGAGCATTTAGGTTAAGCTAGTTAGCAAAGGGCTCAAGCCTGATAGTCACAGTCTTGGATATCTAGATGTATATGCATTTAAGGAAAAAAGAACGTCTGAATTGGTGAAACTTATCAACACGAGACACTTTAAGAAGAGTGATGATGACATAGTTCTCTATATGCACATTGGCAATCTTCTCATATAACTCTAAAAGCTTCTAAGGGATCATCATTTATCTTGTTGTAATGAGAGATGAAAATTGAGCAAAAACAAATGGAAAATGAATTACTTTTTAAATTTCCTTTGAAGTAAGGTATCTGATAAGAGAAACAATATTCTCACCAATCTTCAAGAGACATAGAAATGAGTTACTATCAACCAGGCCAAAAAGAATCTTATGCAAGTTTATACCATGAGCACTTAGGTTAAGCTTGTTACCAGAAGGCTCAAGCCTGATAGTCAAAACCTTGGATATCTTGATGTATATATAGTTAAGTAAACGTGCATGTCCGAATTGTTGAACCTTATCAACACCGGACACTTTAAGAAGAGTGATGATGGCATAGTGTTGTCTATGCACATCACCAATCTCCTGATAGAAATCCTAAAAGCTTCTAAGACTTCATCATTTATCTTGTTGCAATGAGAGATAAAAATCGAGCAAAAACAAATAGAGCTGAATGTTGGCACATTTATTTCTGTATTTTTAGTGGAAGCAGAAATAAATACAAAATCTCAAAATAAATACAAATGTAGATGGTGACAGGAGCAAATATACTGAATACCGCATGGACCCATGATACATAGCGAAATCTTGTCAGAACTGAAAACCTCTTGAACGATAAAGAAAATACAATTGAATGAACAAATGAAAATGCTAATATGAGCATAAATATTATGATATACCATGAATATACAAATAAGATGTACTACTATGCATAAAATTCTCATCTGGGAACATAATTAATAAGGTACAATGCTTGGGAAGAACAGGGTGACGATGAGGACACATGTTGTTTTGGTGATAAGTATTTGTTTCCGTTTCCATATTTTCGCTCGTATTTTCTGGAAACGGACGGAGAATTTAGCTCCGATTTCATCCCTAATTTTAGTGGTGTTGGTAGAAATTAGATAGATAACTCAGAAGGACAATAGTCTAATTAATCTCCATGAAAAATGACTTACTTTTCAAATTTCCTTCAAAGTAAGGGATCTGTTAAGAAAAACGATATCCTCGTCAATCTTCAAGAGACATAAGAAAACCAATACCCTATCTCGTTGTAGAGTGCTTATAAAGAAAAAATAAACCAGACTATTTTGAAGCATTGTGCTTATTTGTCGAGTGTGGGTGCTTATAAACCTATGTAAGCACCTAACATTATATTCTTATGTAAAAAAATATGAGAGCATTTAGATAATTAAAGTAGTGATCTAAACGCTTTTAGCGGAGGGAGTTCATGGTCTTAGGACCCCTAAATGGCAAGGCTTTATCTTGCAAAAAACAAAGTTGTACTCCCCCCGTCTGGAAATACTTGTTATTGAAATGAATGCATTTAGATGAATTTTAGTTCTAAATACATTCATTTTCCTTCATTGTGATAACAAGTATTTCCGGACGGAGGGAGTATATACGTATGTAGAACCCTACACAAATTATTTGTTAGGCTGCACCAGAAACCCTAGAAGAATTCGCAACCAGGTCTTGCCGTTGATAAACTGGAGCTACACTACACAAGTTCTCAACGGTGCATCGAAGTGCAGAACTCCTCAATCACGAGTTGATGCCCGAGGACTAGCCGGATCTCCGCAAAGACGGCAGGGCACGCCGCCGTGTGCCGCCGGGCTACCACGTCCGTGCAGTGCGCCGCCCGCTTCTGCCTTGGCCCCTTCCTCGCTCGCTGATCGTCAAATCTGGCCAGGCAGAGAGACGCCACACGCACACTAAACACAGCACAAAAATGCGCCCCCGGCCTGGTTGACAGACGAGAGCCCCCTGACCCTCCTTGCCTTTCCTTCCTTCCTTCCTTCCTTCCTCTCCCTGCCGCAGTTCCACCCACCTCTTTGCGCTCCCTGTCCTCCCTCTCCACGAAACCACCACCCGCTCCCCGACCCGACGCCCCGCGGGCCGCGAGGGAAAAGCCGCGGCGAGAACCCCGGGGCGGGGGCCGGAATGCCCGCCGACAAGCGCCCGCTCCCGCCGCCCGCCTCTGGCGACGACGGCTCCCACGGCCACGCCGCGGCCCGCCACGCCGCCGCCAGCCGCGGCCGGGGCGGGGCCTCGCATGGGCCGTCGGAAGGCGGGCCCGCCGCGCGTCAGGCGAGGGCGCCGCCGGGGGAGCCGCACTACTACGGCGGTGAGACGAACGGCACCGCCGGTATCTCTGTCGCTCGACGCCCACGCGCATCGCGTTCGGCGCCGCGGGCTGCGCGTATCTCTAAGGGGTCTCATCCGTGGTTGATTGGTTCCGCAGATCCCGACGCGGAGGGCGGGCGCGGCGGACGGTACGGGAGCGGCGACGATAGCGACTCGTCTCTCAGCGCCGACGACGACGACGACGACGGCGACGCCGAGTAAGCCTTCCCTGCCCCTGACCCCTGCTCTCTTCTCCTCTGCTGGGCCATGTAGGCGTGCCCGTCAAGGCGATCCGAACTCCTCGCCGCTTCATCTCTCGCGCAGCCGTCCGCTAGGCGCTAGCCATCTTCCGCTGCTGCTGCTGCGGCGCTGTCCTCCGGCGAGGAGATAGACACGGCCCGTCTAGCTGGTCAGCGGTGGCATTTTATACATCCGCGATGCTCGACGATTGCATCGCTCCAATTGCTCTGTTGTCTTTGGGCTAGCTGCCTATCGCCACGAGATAGTCGATCCTTGCATAAACAGTGAGGCCTCGGGCATCATGATGGTGTGCATGCTTTCGCCACGAGGACACCACAGCGGCGGCCGCGAATGCCAGGAACAGCATTGCTCCTTGACCACTGCTGTCATCTGTCATGGCGTAGCCGCTGATTGCACATCGATCTCCTGCTTGTCGTTGCCGTTCCTGAATGCAAGACCAGTTCTCGTTACTCCAAGTCACTGATTTGTTGATTACGATGTTATTGCTACTAGTATCATTTTGAGCTCCCAGTTCATGACTTCTGTTAGGAATAGTTTCTTTATTTCTGAGAATCCATAACTTATTCTCTTTTCTTACGATCGAATAGCCAGTTAGCTAGCTACTCCTCTCCATCTGCAGCTCTATCCACCATGAATTATATATGTGGTTTCGAGTTCTTATTTTAAGAAATCAAGACTGTAAGGTACCAATCAGGTGGTGACAATTCGCAACTAGAAAAACCAATGCATATCGTTGTCACTTCACTTGTCGCGCATTTTGACACCAGCTTAATGGCCTGACGGGTTGCAGTCTTCTTGAGCCCAGAAAATCTCTGACCTCACTATCACGATAGTTCACCACAGGATAGATAAAACCTGTGAGTTTCAATGCCGTGCGGAGTAGAGTCAATCGCAATGCCTTGCAGTGTAGGATGACCCGCTAGCTGTCTTTCATCGTCCTCTTATACCTAGATTAGACGTGTTTCTTCCATCCCATGCTGATGGATCCTTTTCCATTTAGGAATTAGCAAGGAGGAAACGTTTTGTGTCTCCAATGTTATATTTCTGTAAGTAGGATTTTTTCTATACAAGTTGCTTGCTTCCATCTATGTAAATTTGGTTAGGATTTGTCGATAGAAGTTGCTTGCTTCCATCTTCGTAAATTTGGTTAGGTTCTATACTGCATGAAGTGCCTAACTAGAAGCACACCGCATCTTGTTATTTCACCGCGTAGATTTATCCACTGACTAGTGCTCGCTCTAACTGTCTCCTGTAGCTAATTGCGGCGACTTGTTTCCTCTGCATTATCGATCAAAGTTTGACAGCACTCTGCTTCAAAGTATTGCTTTGCACCCCTGTTGGATGCCTTTTTTTCTCCTTTGCTCTACCAACTGAAGGACAGAGATGAGTTTCCCGGCGTGTGATCTAAGTTCAGCTTGTTTGATTCCCGCCGATCGGCAAAGAGGTTTGGTTGGCCGAGCGCCGGCAGGCGAGGAGGCAGCACGGCACCAGGCGCGGGAAGGGTGCGGCGGCCGGCCGGCCTCCGCGGCAGAGCCTCCAAGGGCTATGCCGTATAAAATCGACGACGGCAATATGGCTACGACGGGTAGCAGTAGCTCGGGAAGCTGATTGCCGACGAGTCTTGTAGCTATGTCAGGAACACCCTTGCACCAAATCGAGCGGCATGGAATGGAAGTACGGCTGCCCGCCGCTTTGTCCCCACGCAGGTGCTACTACAGTCGGAGCCCAGCAGAAGCACGGCAGGCGAGGCGGCGTGCATGTCCTTGGCGTCGCTCGCTGCCGGCCTCGCCCCTGGTCGAGTCTCCCGCGCGCTTCCCCAGGCCAAACAGTCAGACCGCGGTGGAGGGAGGCGACCCGAGCAGCAGGCCCCACACGCCACACGCAGGACGCCGGGCTCCCTCCCCCTCCACGACCCAGCACAACGCCAACACGCATCCATCCATCCATCCATCCGGTTCCTTATTTATTTTCCGGTCGTCCTCTCTCTTTCTCCGCCCTCCCGTCCCGCACCCACCTGGCCACCTCCCTCCTCCCTTCCAGTCGTCCCGTCCTCCCCGTCGACCGCCACATCCCCCGCCCAACCTCCCCCGAACGCCTCGCGAGGGCGGCCCCCGCCGCGCCGCCGGGATCCGCGGCCCGGGATCCTACGCCGGAATGCCCGCGCAGAAGCGCCAGCTCCCCTCGCCATCGTCCTCCAAACCCCGCGACCACGTCGAGGCCAACGGGGCGGACGCTCCCTCGGCCGGCGGGGGAGGAGGAGGGCTCCATCCGACGCCGGCCGGAGGCGCCGCCAATCGGGCGACCGACCCGCAGCCGCAGCGCGCAGGCGGTGAGCTTAACCGCATCCGGGCCCCTCGTATCTGGCTGGCAGGCAGGCGGGCTGCCGCGTTCTGTTCTGCATGCCCCCGTGTGAATATGGCTAAGAAGCATGTCTGTTCTGTTTCTTGTGGGTCTGGCAGATTCGGGCGCGATGAGCGGCGGCGGCGGCGCGTACAGCGACACCGAGTCGTCGGAGAGCGACGGCGACATGGACGAGTGAGTCTTCCTTCCTCCCCCGGGGTCTCTCCGGCCGGTCCTATCCCGGCCTTCCGGTCTCGTGGATCCCGTGTGGCTGTCTACGCGATTTATCTTTTGGCGTGCTCGCGCTGCCATGATGCTTGATGCTCTAGTCCTAGCCCCCTCATCGTATCCTGTTCCCACCCACCCACGCCGGTCAATCTGCGACGTTTCTGCCGGAACTGGTGGTCTCAGATAGTCTGTTAGACTCTCAGAGCGGCGAATATCGTTGCTTCTTCGTTCGGTGATCAGGCCATCGTGTATCGCTACCCTATCTATGCAAGCATATGTTTTCCAACTAACAGTCTTCCTTCCTGTTTCTGCGAGCTATGCATACGACCTCTTCGATGGTATGCATGCTTCGATCATATTGCACGCCACGCCATGCCCGTGAGCCCGTGACGGAGATTCCTTGGAATAGTATTCGGTCTCACTCCCACTTGTCTAAGCTACCAGTGCTGCATTGTTATGCCTGGACTGGAGTCACCGGCTAACCACTTGCATCTGAACTGCTCTGTTTGTCTCGTGGTTTTTTTGCACGTTACAAAGGTCCGCAGCTTCGTTGCTCTTATCTTGGGGCTATATGCTGATAATTTGGCATAGCTTGTCAACTTCTAGTTGAAATTGTCCATTAGCTGTCCTAGACGATTTTCGTTGATGTCACCTTACTATCTTGTTAGCTGTTCTAACATTATCTTTTTATAGCAGCTTAGGTGTGTGTTCTAAGTTCTAATTTTGTTTCCTGTGTACAGACTCCTCTTTTCCTTATGATTTTCCCTATTAGTTCCATGCACATAGCACTTTGTTACAAATGCATATCATGCTCTTCAACCAGCAGTCCTATTGAAAATACACATGCTATGGAAATTTATATGGAGCAGCGTTGTAGATCAGAATTGGTCTCAAGACCATATCTATTATTCTTTATGTCAGATATCGTACGTTACTAGATTTGTTGCTACTGCTTTATGTTGAACTATTTTAAAAAAATCAGGATCATTTTGGTTGATAGATGCTATAAAAGACTTGATGTTTCACACAGCTTGAACCTTACATGAACTACTTTTTTCTACTCAGGTTTGTGCTCGTGAAATTAGCAGAAATCCGAAAAGAAGTCCAGTGCCCAATCTGTTTAGGTATATATACCTGTTGTCATTTTGATTAGCGGATGGATTCCATTTTTCTCTACATGTGTCACTTTCTGTCACATGAAGATATGACAGATGAAAAGTCTGATTCTTTAATTTGCAGGCATTATCCGGAAGACAAGAACGGTTATGGAATGTTTGCACCGATTCTGCAGGGATTGCATTGATAAATCTATGAGGCTAGGGTATGCTGCCAAACATCATTTGTCTACAAGCTTGTCATGTTATCAATATTGACACTGAAATTCACAGTCCAATTTTGTTTTAAAAATCATAAAATAAACCATTCATCGTTTGACAGTACAAACTTATTTTTCAGAAATAATGAGTGTCCAGCATGCCGTACTCATTGTGCAAGTCGACGTTCTTTGAGGGATGATCCTAATTATGATGCACTTATTGCAACCTTGTATCCAGATATTGATAAGTATGAGGAAGAGGTGCTGTCTATATTACATCGTCAACATTTTTTTTTCTTATTTAGCCCCATTTAGCTCTTCTTGTGGTGTTCTCATATACTTGAGGCTTCAGGAACTTGCTTTCGGTGAAGAGGAGAGGACTCGGAACAAGAAGGTAAGTCTATCTGCTGGGTAATAAGTAATAGCTACAGCACTGTGTTTCACATCTTCTCATGCAGTATTTATCTTCCTTCTCATTTTTATTTTATCATCGATATCACTTTTTTGATGGAAGATTCAAGCAACCATCGAGGAGATGATTCGAAAGCAGTCGGAGGCCCTCGGTAAGAAGCGTCCTACGGCAAAAGCTACTGCCAGTGCTTTTGCAAGGAAGTACAGGAGAAATGTGCGTACCCGTGGGAGAGGTAGAACGGTTGCTCGTGATATTGCCCCTACTGGCTCTGATGATGAGGATAGAGAAGAAGAAAATGCTAATGTTGAGAGCAAAGAGTCGCCTTCTCCTGATAACCAGTCTCCAGATTTAAGGCAGAAAAGAGGTAGAAAAAGGCCTGCACCAACACCTTCTCCTGCTAGAACCATTGCCAGTAGTGACCACGGATCTGAGGAGAATGACGAAGTAGTATCTCTAAAAGAAGGTTTCACCACCTCTCCATTGCGGGGTGAGATGCTCGCATGGGGAAAAAATGGCACAAGAAGCCAAACTCGGTACAACAATGTTGGTGGAACAAACGGCAGGCTGGGGAAGGGTGGGCGTTTCGCGAAGTTGGTGGACCACCTCTGTGCAACTGATGAAAACAAAGAGGTACAATAGAAGCGCATGCGCAATTATATAAATTCCACATTATTTTTCCTGGGCATAAATTTTGGCATTTATAATCAAGAAATTACTGAAAAACTGGAAGCTGTTGCAAAAGGGACACTTGAAAGAGGGACAAAAGTAAAACTTTCCTGAGCATGCCCCATGTGGTCATGCATAAATAGTGATGCTGGCCTTTTCTGCATAGTATGACCATTCCTCTGCAATGCATTCATCTCCTATTTCTCTTGTTCTAGTAGTTCCGCTCATGTAGATCTGCATTAAACTGTTTCACATTATTTTTCTTGTTTTATAAAAAATAAAATATTCTTGCAGTTCAACTTGTATCTTGCTCTTCTTCCTCTTGATGGACAAACAACGCCTAACTTGGAAAAGCCCTATCTAAGTTGTCGACCAAGGGTGTCCATTCGACATCTTCTACAGGTGATTGTTTGCAAGCCTCTCTCAGTTTTAAACTTTTGGGCAGCTTTGGTCCATGTAGTTAAAATCAAATAACCAAAAGTGTTTCGTGTTTTCAGTTCATTGCTCTTCAGTTGTCTCGGCAAGTTGAAGAACTTGAGATATATACAAGGGTGGACCTCCACAATAGAAGTGTTGCACTGAAGGACTCTGGTTCTGCTGAGACAAAACTGTGTCTCTTTGATGGCTTGGAAAGATTGACGGAAGACATGCTTCTGTTGGACCTTCACCCTTCATTTACCTCTGGTCACGGTGATCTGGTAAGAACCAACCTTGAAATGAGTTTAGCTGTCATTTATTTGCTCATTGTTGTGCCATCTTGTAACCTTGCATTTTTTTCCCTTTAATTGCCGCTTGACAGGAATTGTTATATGCTTTGAAACGCCAAGGCTAGATATCTATTATGTGGCGGCCTTCTATCACCGTTATCAGTTTGTGGATCACAGCTGGTTTTATGGTGCATATCGGGTCTGCATCCGGATACCGGTTGTGTGTATAAAGCATTCCATGTGCAAAATGGCGAAATTGTGTTTTCTCATGAGTTCTTGTTTAGACTGATCGACTGTCTTTGTAACATATATAGATGTTTATGGTGTTAATACTAGTGAATTGAATTGAAAGTGTTAGTTTTAAATTGGTAAAGTAAGATGTCTCCTATTAGTTCATTTATATACCAGTTGGGATCATGGAAAATTGGGAGCTAACAATGGTCAAGAAATTATTCGTTGTTTTCATGTTCATGCTTCTTTTTTTTGCGGGGTTCATGCTCTTATTTCTGATCATATATCCTCTGTTTGACACTTCGCTTCTACACGCGATTACAATTGTGACTGGTCAAACAAAAAGACCATGCAGCGCTAAAAAACATGCACAATGTAAAGTTGTGAGAGGCTCATTATTGATGATTTTTCATTACTGTGTGTTATGGGGGTAGGTACCTCAACTATTGCCCTTACATGGCCTGACATGGGTATTCTCTCTTTCTAGTCCCACTCTTCTCCAACAGAGCTCCCTCACTGACCGAGCATTCGGCATTCTTATACCCTACTAGGTTGCCAGCCACACCATCGTCAAGTTCTGCCCCATGCTCAACCCCCCCCCCCCCCCCCCCCCCTCTCGCCCCACAAGCAGCCCACTATTGTAGTTGTCGATTCTATCATCGGCCACAAAATGCAGAAGTTTGGCAACAATAACAAGAGGAATCGATTGATAGATGCAAAAGATAAAGTGGTGCATAAATTGTAGATTTCCACTGACAGTGAAGAAACATGACAAAAGCGAAGAAAGCGACATTGCGAAGGTATGGTAAGATTTAAGTTTCATTATCTAAGAAGATGACGGGAATAGAGAAATAACAACAGCGTTCAAATGGAGTATTGAACAGCTTGAACTTGGACGTATTCCTGTGTGGATTAAAAGTGTATCAGTGCTACACAGTGTAAGAAGATGACTGAAATCCATCAAAGTAAGAAGACATGACCAAAAAGAAGTTGTCCACACGAATACGCTAGAAGAAGCAGACTCATACTGAGAAATGAGTTTAGAATGGAATGTCCCGGCAGAACTGAATATTACATTGGCTTGGATATCAAGCATTCTCGAAGAAATATCGGTGTGATAATCTATGAACACAAATCAAAAGTGTTGAAAAGATTTGGTCATAATGAATAATACCCACTTCCAATCCCAAAGGGTTTTTAAACCTTATGGCAAAAGTCCATAGAAGCCTAGAGGTGGGGAAGGAAAACCCTACGACGGTCTGCGGCATCATACTTGAGTGCCTAGAAGTGCTCACATCTGCAGCAGCATGAATGACCTCTTCACATTTGTAGTGAACATGCTGAGTGAGTTACCGTGTAGATCTTACTAAATAGCATTAGGAAGGCATGAAGAATGTTCCTTCAATATCTTTAGGCATACAGGAATTATTAACCATTGTATTGCACGAATAAAAATTAGTGGGATGTGCAGTCACATGCATGACTTGTTTACATCGAGACCAGGCACTTGAAAAGTACATATATAGGGAGGAACTGCATATTCCCTTAAAAATACTAAAACATAATTTAGTATCCACAAAGGGAAAATCACAGTGTATAGAGAGCATCACCAGAATATGGATAGCTCATGAGAATGACATGCCACATGTGAGAATGGGGTCGCTTGAATGTCCGGAAGGCACCGAAAATTATCTAGGTAGGTAATAGAGTATACGTTACACACGTCTAGAATAGGGTATGCGAAATAGATTCAAGAAGCATGTTGATCCAGAGTTCTGCAATGATCATGAATTGCAAATGGATGAACGATTGAAAAGTACTACTCCCTCCATCCGAAAAAGCTTGTCCATCAAATGGTTGTATCTAGCACTAACTTGGTGCTAGATACATCCATTTGAGGGAGAAGCTTCTCCAGACGGAGGGAGTACATACTAAGTGATGTAATAATCTACACATCTATACACTAAGTGAACTATTTAATAAGTCACTCCTATTGTCACACTCGAAGATGTGCTCAAGGAATTTGAATGAGAAGACTTAAAGAGTTGTGGTACTCAGAGAGAGAAACTTCATATGAAGGACCAGATTGTACTTTTTGCCTTGTTTGAGTTACCTGAAATTTATAAATGAAGGTTTTTAACGAGGCAATTGGTGCAATGCTCTTTCTCTTTTTATTTTCATGGAAGGGTTTTGAGATTTTACCGAGGCTTAGACATAGTACGAGTAACAGCCCAAGGGGCCGGGGGTGTTAGAAAACCGATCCCATAAGCGGCCTTTCCCTTTATCAAGTCAATATATAAAAGGGGCAGGTTTACGATTGCACACACCTATTCTATATGTAGATACTGAATAATAAATACGAGAGCGACACTCTACATCTCTATTTTGTGTCTTCCTTCTACTTTCCGCACTTACGTGCGTTCCACCGTAGTCTTAACACATTTTTACTCTTTTGTACTAAAGTAAATGGCATTTTTAGTTCCTCAACTTATGCAAAGGGTGGCTTTGGCCCTCATAGTAAAGCTCACATGTCACCGAGAGAATCTCTCTCTCTCTCTCTCTCTCTCTCGGTGTAATTTTCGGCAATAATAATCATGGGACAGTGTACGCATAGAGAATCCAGATGGGTGCACACGAGATAGGATTTACCCAGGTTCAAACCCTCACGGGGGAGAATAAACCCCTAATCATGCTTGATTGTTTGATTATTGATAGTTGTCTCGTATGAGAGCTAGGGTTTGTGCATGAGCACTAAGCACGTATGGTGTATGAGGATGAGTATTCATCCTGCCGATCGGGAGGCCCCTACCTCCCCTTATATATGTGAATGAAGGGCAGGGTTACATGGGACCAAGTCGGTTTACATGGATCTACTAAATATACATAGCTTGTAGGCCAAGTAGATGATGCACCCTAGTATATGTGGTGGACTCCGAGTTGGGGGCTTGGACCGGCTCGTGGCGGTTGGTCCGAGTCTTCCCTCTGTGGTATACCTCGGGGCATGGCATCGTTAATAGCCCTAGAGCTTCTAACTAGCTCGAGGAGTTGGGTGGAGGTCTTCATTGACTTCTTGATTTTCTTTGGCATCGTCAGTTGCCACTGAGGGTTCAGAGAGTAGGGTGGGTGGTCTTCATTGGCGCCGTCAGTAGCCCTGGAGCCTCCGGCTAACTCGAGTCTAATGAACCGACACTACCTTCGCCCTCATGTCACTAAGTCAATGACGTTGCTTCAGCGACGGGAGTGATAATCCCCAAGTGCAGGGAATTGTTGTAGCACTTACAATGTGGAGATGAAAGTATGATGGGTCGATATCCAAAAGGAGATAAAGGTAGGAATCTTATTCTCTTGGGCTCTATCTATCACCGATACAAGCTTTGGTACACCAGGCGTTTGCTTTACCCAGACTCTCTAATAAAATATAATTGCAAGTATAAAAGAGGTAATGTGCAAGGGTATAAGGTGCAAGTGAATAAAGGTTAGGTACTAAAATTTAAATTCGCAATAAAATAAAAGATGTCGAGTGTGGAAATAATGGTTGTAGGTATTACGGAATTCTCCCTAGGCCATTGGCTATGATAAAACAACCGATAATCATGCTTTGCAGTTTTATCTGTGGCGGAGGCCTATGCTAATGTAGTGCACAATTACTAAGGATTTATTAGGGTAAACTCAACCATAACATTAAGTTATATGGGTCCTCTTTATCCCATACGCTTTGACTCCGATATTCAGGTATGTTAATATGTGCCCTCCAGGCCATCCTATGTATACTCATCGCAACACATTACTAACTTTCAAGTGTGATCCAACATATGCACACACACTCATATGATTGCACAAGAGGACAACACCGTATCACAACATACAATTCATATCAATCATAATAGATCACCAATGCCAAAGGACAAAACAAAACTACTCAGACATAACTGTATTGCAACAAATCTTTGGATAGAAATTCATCACATAAAAACACGGTGTTCCGACGCCTACCAGAAGAGGGGGGGTCCCCCTGTTTCATCTTCTTCCTTGGCCTCCCCCTAGATGGGAGAAGGGTTTCCCCTCTAGTCCTTGGTGTCCGTGCCCCTGGGAGGTTGAGAGTCTCCTCCGACATTGGATTTAACTCTTTCCGACAGAGTGCGACAAAAGGGTTTCTTTTCTTCGCTTCGAAGTCGCCCGAGGTGGTAGTGTACAAATTTCAGAAAAAAATATGACTAGTGTTTGGTGTATATATAGAAAAATGGGCACTGAGAGGCAGTGGAAAGGAGGTCCATGGGCTCCACGCGATGGGCCCATGCAACCTAGGTCATGGCCGCATGACAGTACATGTGGAGCCCTGGTGGGTTCCCTCCAGCTGGGCTGCTAGAGCAAGGTTTTCTCTAGTACATATAAAATCTTTGCATGATATCTTCGCCGCATAGTTATTCTTACTAAAGATAACCTTATTAAGAGGAATTGGCATGAAAGTTCGTGATGTGTCTTTTGTCACCATGATGAGACAATAAAACATTTATTCTTCCAATGTAAAATGGATCAATCTATATGGTCAATCATCCAAATAGCTTCTGGAATGTCTTTGGCAACTAGTTACATGGGATTGATCACGGGTTTAGAACTCTTCTCAGGATGGGAGCGTTTGCCGTTATCTGGACGCTTTGGCTATGTAGAAATGATAAGGTTTTTAACGATAAAATTACTTCTTTTATGCATGTTATCTACAGATGTACCGGGACTTTTCGTTTATGGTCATCTCTACAACGCGTGGAGAATCAAGACCTGTTTACGGAGGTGTGTACACGATTGGAGGCTACGGCGAGGGATACTTTTATTCAACACGAGTGGCAACATGATCTTAGGATTGACCTCCCTTCGCTTTAGGCGTTCTACAGACTATACATGTTTCCTTGTATTTCACCTTTTAATTTTTCGTTGATGTGAGAGGACCATGTTTGGCTATGTGCATCTTAATTATGCAGAGGCCGGGTGTGAAGTTTAAATCTTTTATGTAATAAAGCGTCCCTTTTCGAAACAAAAAAAGTCAAGTCATATTTTTGTGTACCTAGAAATATATTCTTCTGTTACATAAAAACACAAAAATAATAACAACTGACAGTTGACACCGGATTAATATGTAGTACAATAGAAATAATAAGAACATGTGACATAACTATGTATAAATGATATGTATATCACATGTATGTTGTACATAAACAAAAAATATTATAATAAAAATATAGATACGTGAGAGAAGTATCATGGAGTAGCTCCTCCCGCTTTAGATGTGCATCGAGGCCGCAAACATCAAGGTAGTAGTGTTGCTCTCGGAGGTCGGTGATGGGAGTAGGTCCTCCCACTTTAGATGTGCACCAGGGAACATGGATCGAGGTGGCGGTGCCGTTCTAGGAGGCCGGTGATGGGAGCAACTCGCCTCTTTCTCTCCCCCTTCCGTCAGCGACAACAATCTCCAACATTGGCCACACCAGTTTCACCCCTCCACTACTGACCAATGACCAAGCCCTCCCACTTGCCCCTAAACTCCACGGAGCATAACTTGCTTCCTTCATGTGTCGTGTCGTTGAGCTCGTGCAACACCTCGCTGCTAGCTACATGCCTTCATCGTAACAATGATGATGGCTCTCACAAGCGAAGGGGCAAAAATTAACGAGAGAGAGGAGTGGGATGATTTGCTCACAACACCGATTGGACAAACTTATGTAGCTCATGAGAGGAATACTAAAACTACTTGGTATTAAGCATTGAAGGACGAAGGTTAAGGCCTCCTTTGATTTGTAGGAAATTTATAGGAATTATATACGATAGGATTGCAAAGGAAAAATTCCTTCACATTTTGGAGGAAAAAAACATTAACTTAGACTCAATGAAGAAATTCCTATCATATGCATCAAATGACATCTCTTTCTCTATTGGAAGCGAGATGAAATGCATCTCAATTCCTATGATTTTCCTATTTTTATAACATTCCTATCCTATGAACCAAAGGAGGCCTAAAAAGAGAGTGAAAACCAGGTTTGACCGAGGAATACCGCCATGAGAAAAATGTCTACTCCGATTTTAGGAGTTGATTGAAAGACAGAGGTTAAACATACGTAAGTTTTAGGGTTTTCAAAATATGGTTTTAGGGTAAAAAATACCTTCACAATAAGTTGAGGATGAAAATTGCGCCTTCGGGGTGTTTGATTGCAAAGATTAGACTTTTTTTTAGTCCCAGGGACTAAGAAAAAGACCCTTCGGTAGAGTCTTTTTTAGTTCCTTAAAAAAAGTCCTTCCTGTTTGGTTACATAGGGACTAAAAGAGACTTTTTCTAGTTAGTCCATGTAAGTAGGGCCCGTCTTTCCACTGGGGCCAGATTGGCAGATGTCCATCTGCAAGAGCATCCATCCGATCTTCTCCCCCACTCGGGCACACCCGGCGACAGCAACCATCTCGTCGCCGCTCTGATGCTAAGGCCGCCGCCGGCGCCACTGCTCCCTCCAGCTTCCCGCGCTTCCCTCCTTCCTCCCCACAAAGCCGCAAACCCCAACGCCGAACCCACTCCCGCGACCTCCACGAGCGCCAGGGCTACACCCATGGGCGTGGCCGCGTCCTGGCCGCGCGCGCTGGGTCAGCGCTTCAACCCGGGAGGCGTGGCCGCGGTGGTGGCCGTCGCGGCGTCCGAGCCGCGTCTAGCGCTGCCGCACGTGTCGGTGCAGGACATCCGGTGGCTGGACTGGGCGGAGCTCCGCCGCGCCGGGTTCCGCGGCGTGGTTTTCGACAAGGACAACACCCTCACCGCGCCCTACGCTCCCGAGCTCTGGCCGCTGCTGACCACCTCGTTTGACCAGTGCCGCGCGGCCTTCCCCGGGGCCATCGCGGTCTACAGCAACTCCGCAGGTCTGTGGCTTGGTTGCGCCGCTCTTAGAAACGTTAAATTGGGCGGAATGTTTGCCTGGTGACGGAATTTGATGTGTTTGGGCCGGTGCAGGGTTGAAGCAGTATGATCCAGATGGGTCGGATGCCAGTACGATTGAGGCTACTATCGACGGGGTTCATGTGATTAGGCATGGTAAGTGCTCGGAGACCTCATAGCTGTAGAATTATTCGCTTCCAAAATGTCTGAATGCTGTATGCGCCTGGTCCTCTCGTTGGTGAGCGTTGGCATGTAAATCGATCTGCTTAGGGAAATGGGAGTTTGGCAGTTTGCAAACTATTATGGAGTCTAATGCCATGTTTATGAAAATAAGATAATTATCCTGTCACCACATATATTTATAATGGTAACTTAGTTCAGAAATTCCATTTTGTTAAGTATGAATTGCATCTCGTGATACCAAAGCACTAAATTTCTGTATTGCAAACTTGCACTTAGATGCTTATTCTGTTTCTATATCATATTTCTTTCTGAAATGTAATTTGACCGTGAGGCAGAAGCTTCCTGTCTTAGCTGTACACATAAAAAACAATAGGGATAATACGTTTATACATTTCCTCTATTGTTTGCAGATGCAAAGAAGCCTGCTGGAGCAGCTAAGGAAATAGAGAGTTATTTTGACTGCTCAGCTTCAGATCTTGTGCTGGTAGGAATGGCTTTTATCAGTTCAGACTGTTCTTACTTAATATTAGTATGTATTGATTTTTTAATATTTTCCCCATTTTGTCCAGGTTGGTGATAGATACTTTACTGATGTTATCTATGGAAATAGGAATGGTTTTCTTACTGTATTTACAGAGCCATTGAGTTTTGTCGGTGAATCTTACATTGTCAGAAAGGTAAGACCCATGCTCTATGTTTTTTGTATGGAATTTAACAACATTAGCAACCTTGAAAATAAAGGAAATAAACAGTTCAGTACAAAGATAATACCATAGACCAAGCATGAGCTTTTATCTGTTACTTGTTAGTCTGTTGT
The DNA here is from genome assembly GCA_963921465.1 of Triticum timopheevii. Classification (NCBI taxonomy): domain Eukaryota; kingdom Viridiplantae; phylum Streptophyta; class Magnoliopsida; order Poales; family Poaceae; genus Triticum; species Triticum timopheevii. The sequence continues at coordinate 471,372,210 of OY997266.1, read as the reverse complement.
TTTCTTGTGGATGATTTATTCTTATCTACTGATTAAACCATTGAAAAACCAATCGATTATTGTGATTTCTTGCCAGTCAGTTACTAGATTGAATAATCCTCTGATTTTTTTTTCACAACTATGCTACTCACATTCAGCTATTTTACCTATCAAAGTTTGTTTGCAATCAAGGGATGTGATAATCTTAAGAGATGCTACCCCTAATCCAAAACGATATTTCGTTTTGAATTTTACCAGTCAAAATTTGAGGATTTCATACTGCTTACAGTTGGAGGGTTTGACCATCTGTAAAGAAGAAATAATAACATCCAAACTATCAAACTGATATTACAAAATTTATCATGAAATATAATTTTGTAATGTATAATTATTTATTTGTGAAGACAGATGTTTGCACAGAACTGACAGTCAAAAGATCATCATCTTGAAGTCTGTGTCATGTCCTAAAAGACTTGAAAAAACTCGACCAACCAGAGACTAACCCCTTGTCATGGGTTGTGGTTCGTAAAGGTGATAAGAAGCGTTTAGGATAGAAGCGGGCGTTATGATCGTGGCTGGTAGGAGGATGAGGCTGGCCGCCTCGTTTACCTGTGGCTGTATAGAGGGGAGAGAGGAGGCTCCAGGCGCAGATAGCAGGGGATGATAAATTGGGATTATTCTTGCTTGTCTTTATTGATCGACTAGTAGGGATTATATATAGCCCAGTTACAACTTGGTGGCTAAGAAAGGATAAGAATATAAACTCCAACAGATTTGGAGATAGCGGAGAAAACCTTTCCCGTAACCAAATCCTCATTCCTAACTGCCAGACTAGATAGCACATTTCCTGCTGCATCTGCCTTACGTCTCCTCCCTGACACCCCTGGTGGCATTTTCTTAAAGAAAAGGAAACATAAGCAGCCACCCTACAGAGGTAGAGCCACAAACACGGGTGGTGGCTAATGAGCACACCAACCTGCTCGAGCTAGCTACTCGTCGTAGAAGATTTCCATTTTGGTTAGGAGGAAGTATGTAGTATTTTATGTTCGCGTAAGTCAAGTTATGAGGAAACCCCACACTGGATGTTAGACCAAGGTGGTCTATTGTTGGAATCTCTAGTTCATCCATTGTTCAAGTTTTGGCTGATACTTTTCTTGTGAAAGTGACTTGCTAACTTGATCTGGATGATCATGCTTCTGTTAAGTGTATTAGTTAGCTTCACATTTTTTGCATGTTAAAACTCAGTATCATATACTCCCTCCGTCCGAAAATACTTGTCGGAGGAATGAATGTATCTAGACGTATTTTAGTTCTAGATACATCCATTTTTATGCATTTCTGCGACAAGTATTTCCAGACGGAGGGAGTATGAAGGAACATACCATGTGCACCAAATTGATGTACCTATCCTATGTTTTACTGTACATTAGGACGTCCTTGACTCCCAGAAATGCCCACTGAGTCATTGATGCCATGTATGTGTGCGTGGATACACTGGTTGGATTTGTTTACCTTTTATTGTTTGTTTTATTTTTGACCGCCCGTCGGACTTAGTAATATGACATCATCCCACTTGTTTCGTCGGTTAGTTCTTGTCACCCAACTCTCCTTTTCGTACCTCTCAAAGCTCGTATGTTCTTCACATTTCTCTTCCAACATCTATGGAGCCAACAGCAGCATGACGGTCCAACACCAGGGCATGTACCGCTGCCGGCGTCTGCTTTGTGATGGGATTTGTGCGGCTCCAGCAGATGCGGCGACTCGGTTGACTCCAACCTACTAGTGGCCTAGTTACGTGATTTAGAGAGCAGTACTGGCCAAGCTATGACAGGCATAGTGGGTCCTCGAGGTCCATCAGGAAGGGGAGTTTATGTAGTCTGGGGGCAGGCGGGGAGCAAGCGGCGTGACGAGTGGGGTCGGTGTCGGTGCTCTAATTCATGGATATTTCTGGAATGACCTAGATAATTGTGAACACTACTGTAGCCACAAATCAAAGCGAGGCAGCTGATGAAGCCCAATGAACAACTGACAAAGCATTCCGATGCTTGGATTCAAATTTTTGAAATTGGCACACTATAGTAGATAGTATAGATATGATGCCCATCTTATATAGGCCCATTGTCTAGAGCAACGCACAGCCCATGTAATCTTTTATGTCTCTCCTGTCCCTTAACAGCTTCAAGTATGTGGCTTGCTTGTGCTAGTTTTTCGTAGATATTTTGCAGTCTCAAGTTGGTTCTGACCTTGTGTTGCTTCCTCAGGTTAGAAAGCTGGAAGCGTACATTATCAATTATTGGTACAAGAAAGGACACAGACCAATTAAGCACCCTTTGCTCCCTGATGCGAGAACGATTGTGAAGTTTGATCCGTGTGACGGCCCAGTCTCACCTAGAGCATAGCACAGTGATATGTATACGTTGTACCAACTGACACGCGTTGGAGAACTCATTGGATTCTTTTATCTGAACCACAGAAAATTCCGTTCCTTATTGAGCTGAATATGGAGGGGAATATGATGTGTGTGTAAAAAGAACTTGATATCATTCGTGTTCAGCGGCTTCTTTTGGTTCAAGGTCGTGATGTCTTTCTCTGGTGACGATCAACAGAAGTGCATTTATTTTGCTGATCTGCTGTTGTGCTTGAACAGCACGGCTGCTGCTGCGCACGCTCCAACAGCGTAGGGGTGATTTCTGGAGCTGCCAATCTGCTCATTGTAACTTGTAAGACTGTAACGTTTGAAACTGCATAGTATGCCAGTGAGCATAGAGTCTGGAACAGCCCAGGCATGGATTTTCAGGTATCCAAGTATGTAAATTTCATGATTTTTACATGTAAAAGTTTCACATGGCATTACATGTCTTAGATAAGCTTATTTGATAATCCTACAAAACCAAGCCCGCGTAAGCCTGTTATTCCGATGCTTAGTGACCACAAGTACCACCTTTTGTCTTTTTTGTTTTCTTCCAGTGATATACAGAGTACATACACAACTTCATTTCCTTGCTCAACAGCCGCACACATATGTTTACAGAGATGACTTGGGTTTAAGGGATGAAGAGCTTCTCCTGTAAGAGTATACACCTAGTCCGCGCTTCTTTCCAAGTCGTCCGGCATCGACATATTGGACCAGCAGAGGGCAAGGGCTGTACTTGTTATCTCCTAGTCCGTTGTGGAGCACCCTAAGTACTGAAAGGCAAACATCTAACCCTATGAAGTCAGCAAGCTGCAGAGGGCCCATTGGATGATTTGTGCCGAGCTTCATCCCTGTGTCGATGTCCTCTTTGGTTGCTACCCCCGTGTAAAGTGCCCAAAATGCTTCATTAATCATCGGCATTAGGATGCGGTTTACAATGAAGCCTGGGTAATCTTGTGAGCATATAACGGTCTTCCCAATCCTGCAAAGATCAAAATCATTAGACAGTTTCATGGTTAAAAGGCAAATAAGTCTGGAGCCAGCTTGGCTGAACCAATTATATCAGTCTCAGATCTGTGCTAATGCATCCAACATGTATGTGGCACAAATTTTAAGTGGTTTAGTAGGTAGCTGGTAGTTCTCCTTGGGGCTAAAAATATTGTTCACACCAAAAACTAAACAGGCCAAATGAGGTCTTTCAAAGGCAAGACACATTTACTTTCCAATGAAAATGCTAGGTTACCAGGTAAAAACCAACTTGGACCTAAAGTTTACCTGAACTCCAGAGTATAGCAAGTTTGTTGTGTTCTCAACGAATACATTAACAACAGGAAGTGGTCCGTTTTTGTTTACAGAATGCTTGTTCTCGCTAGAACTTATATCTAAACAACAACCAGTTACATAAGTAGGTTCCACTTCAGAGTTGCTATAGTAATACGCAGAAACAATATCACATTTAAGGCTATGTTAAAGTGAGCTTAGGCAGGGCAATATGATGCTTTCACTTACCTTTCAGAAAAAGATTTAACTCGAGAGAAAACCTCTTCTGATGTATCAGCTCCTCGTATTATTTCAACCAGCTTCATTATAGGAGGAGGGTTAAAAAAGTGCATGCCTATCACCTGTAACATGGAAATCTCTTCAACTTCTTATGATCAAGGAGAGACGCTCGCGCTCCGAAAACAATAAAGACATGAAAACCAGAGGATTGATAAAATTAAGAAACTACAGGAGCGCCTTGAGACATGCTCGAAGACATGTTCTGAAGTTGTAGAGTATGCAATCCTATGTAATAGCATGCACGACAGAGGCAAATCTAGCTGCCAACATGACAAATGGGGTCATTATAATTCACAAACTGCCGCACTACTTGCAACTGATAAGGTCTGCATCACTGTCCTATGTAAATTCCGGACAAGCAAGCAACTGGTGTAGCTAAAAGCGACTGCTGAGATAAGACTGATTGGTGGTCACCTGAGAGGGGCGGCTGGTAGCAGAGGCCAGCCGGGTTATAGAAATGGAGCTGGTGTTGGACGCAAGAATGGCGGAAGGTTTGGTGATCCTGTCCAGCTCCACGAACAGCTTCTTCTTGACGTCTTCGGACTCGACGATGGCCTCAATCACCAGATCCGCGTCCCGCAGCTCTTGCACATCGGAGACGCACTTTACCCGCTTGACGGACGCATCGCACGCGGCCTGTGACCAGGCGAGACTAGAAGTGTCAACGGACAGCGTCACTTTGCGAGGTGGGGGAGGCGAGGGGATCGGGTCCTCACCTCGGAGAGCTGGCCCTTGGAGACGAGGCGGCCGAGGGAGGAGGAGATGGAGGCGACGGCGCGGGAGAGGGCGGCGGGGTCGGAGTCGAGAAGGAAGACGCCGCAGCCGGCCGCGGCGGCGAGCTGGGCGATGCCCGAGCCCATCTGGCCCGCGCCGATCACACCCACCGCCGCGATCTCGCTGGTCGCCGGCGCCACTTGCGTCCCCATGCTTCGCTTCTTCGGAGTTTGTTGGGGTTATCTCTGCCTTCCTTGGCGTGTTCTCTGCACCTGCTACGCTTCAGCACTGGGCGTATTCTCTGGCGTGTTGGTGGTGGGGCTGATACTGTTTTTTTTTTTAACATCAGTACATACACAAGCGCTCATATACACGCGCATACACTCACCCCTATGAACGCGCGCACACACACCCTACCCCTATGAGCACCTCCGAAAGACTGAGCCGGCATATCATTTTGAAATTTACGAAGTCACCGTAGGCACCTCGTCGTCGACGGGAACGTCTCCTCCCACTGAATGCGCATCGCCGGAAATCCTGAAATAAATTCAGGAATAAATGCGAGCACCAGGATTTGAACCCTGGTGGACTGGGGATACTGCTTGATCTTGCTTACCGTGCCGAATTAGTTGATGTTAGAGCAACTTCCATATAAGGAAAAACCAAACATACATCTAGGGTCAAATTCTTAGAGCATATGTAGATGTATAAATAACTGCTCTCTCCGTTCCTAAATATTTGTCTTTCTAAAGATTTCAACAAATGACTACATATGAAGCAAAATGAGTGAATCTACACTCTAAAATATGTTTATATACATCAGTATATGATAGTCCATTTGAAATCTCTAAAAAGACAAATATTTAGAAACGGAGAGAGTATTTTACATCCAAGACCTCGGAACGCTGCTCCAAGAAGTTGTATAAAATTTTACATCCATACAACACTTGGAGATAAAATATACATCATCGACCACTGAAGATGTAAAACCATATGTAAAGTGGCGAGCGTCGATTCCGCCGCATTTTGGCCGCCCCGCTTGCAAATCGGCCTCATCCGCCCCACTTTTCCACCGCCGCCTGATTCAAGCCCCGCCTCCCCTCGCCTCATTTGAAGCTTGGTCGCCGCCTGATTCGAGCTGCGTTTGGCCCGCCCTGATGCATTTGAACCTCGGCCACCGCTCGATTCGAGCTCTACCAGCCTGCCTTGCCGCATTTGAAGCTCGATCGCCGCTCGATTCGAGCTCCGCTGCATTTTATGAAGTTGAAGTAGACTCGGAGTAGTAGTAGTTTGAACTATGTTTAGTTACTTTTAAGAACTATGTTTGTTTCAAACGAACTTGCTATGTTTAAATTATGTTTGAAATGATGTAGTAGTTGAACTAATTTTACATCATGTATTTACATCATCTACTGGAGCACTAGTTTTACATCACCAAATATACATCATCCGTTGGAGTTGGGACTTTTTTATGATGTAAATTATACAACACCCATTTTTACATCTCCAAATTTATATCTTCTATTGGAGATGTTCTTAGCAGGAAACAATCTCAGGTACATCAGATCTTGATTGAACGCACGACAATTATTGGAGGGCTGTTTGGAACAAAGGAAAAAAAAAATAGAAATTGCGGGGCTCCTTTCATTCAGAGAAATCCCATAGAATTATTGGAGAAATTAAATTCTTAGAAAAAAGTTCTATGGTGATCGTTTGATTTAAAAGATTGGAATCCTTAGGATTTTTCCCATAGCATTCATTTTACTCCATTTTGAAGGTCTTCACTCAAACCTCTTAATAGAATTCCTTTGTTTTTCCAGTGTTAAATACACGACCTCTCTCTCTTCTTAATGCAAAGCAGGGCTACTACTGGTTCGTCAATAAAAAGAGAGGCCATAAGGGTAGGATTCCTATAGGAAACTTTTCTTTGGTGCCATTTAAAACACAAGAATCCTACATCCCAACGAAATTCCTACAGGACTAGTGTGCTAAATATTCATAGCTTTATTCATATTGTGCTAATTTTTATTTCACCTCAATATGCATGTACTTATTGCAGAGAGACAATGTGAGTTATTGTTGTTGTTTACCATTGATGGTAGCTAGATCTTCTTCCCGATGGCTTAGTATATTATTGTGTAATTGCAGGTAACTTTGTAATATTGACTTCTTGCATGTAGGTATATTTTTGAAATTGTGCCAAGTGAAGAAACTTAGAAAGATTCATAGAATAAAGACAGGACGAACCAGGATGAAAAGTGAGAGGGGGCAACGGTGAGCGGGAACTATTTTTGCGGGCTGATGTGTAGGAACAATTTTTTACGGATTTATTAGAAAAAACTGCCCACACAATCATACATATAGTGAGTAAGAAGGAAAAAAATATTTTGACTCGGTCGGGGTCGCATAAAAGACGGCCCACTATCTTACTTGCTCGCGTATCAATAGATAGACTTTGTCTCAAAAAAAAAATATCAATAGATAGACTTTGTCTTGTCTCTCGACTCACATAAAAGATGTGGATATGAACATTTTTATTGCTTCATGTATTCATCACATTCTTTTTTTCAGTGAGAGGTATTCTGATTTTGGTCTGATTACTGTTGTACAGTTTTGCCAATGAAACTGTACTAAATCAATTGGTTTCGTATAGAATACGTGTAAATGTATTATGTGTTTCAAATGAGGAGTTGAAGCTGGTAGTATAATTCAGTAGATATTATGGAAGCTCCAACTATTTGTTTATTTTGGGAGCAAATATAGCTTCTTCATTGGACAAACATAACTTTGTGGTCCCAATGTATTCTTTTTGGGACCTAACATGTCAAAAACATCGCTAGACAATTCAAGATTATATACACACAATATAGTGTAGAAAAGGCAGTACAAGTTTAGTTTTGTGCTCAACCACATAAATCTGCATACTCCATTGCGCCCCTCCGAGATTGAATGTCTTTGCTTTTTGTTTCTCTCTGTTTTTGATAATGTTTCGGAGGCCGACCATTGTTTCTTTAATATCCGAAGATCTGTAACTCTGATTGGTTTGATTTTATTACACAATTTTTCAATAAAAATAACTTTTCTGCGGTGAAAGAAGTGCTTCAACCGTCTTAGGGACTAGTCACGCCCCCTCCCCACGCAGGTAGCGGCCTACCCGTGCCGCCTGCCATTGTGGAGCACTCATAGCTCCCTGTCCTCCATCTCCTGGCTACGGGGGTCCTCTATTCTATAAAAAGAATCACAAAAAAAATTCAGGTCATTCCGACTTCGTGAAATTTTCACCAAAAAGCAAAATAAAATAAAAACATGAACTGGCATTTGCCACTAGATTATTAGGTTAGTCCAAATAAAAATAATATAAATTGATGTCAAAAGTACGTAAAGTGCTATGGTAATAACATGAAACAATCAAAATTATAAATATGTTCGAAACATATCAGCCTCCGAGAGAAGCAAAAAGAAAAACACGCAAAAAAATTAATTTTTTCCCTTTTTGAGAAGCAAATCTATGCCTTCATGAAAAGCAAATATGTGCTTATTGTGGAAGCACACAATATTTTTTCATGATTTTTTTTGCATTTTCTTTTCTCCAAATCCTAGGGAAAACCAGGCATAAAACAAAAAGAAAAAACCCATATAAAATTCGAAAACGTGTACAAAAAATAAAATAAAAAATTCAAATGAACCGTCTAGCACACAGCATGTGGCGGCGGCTGAAGGCACCACTTGGCGTGCTCTCAGCCCACAAAAGTGATCTTTACCGGGCTCCTGCAAGGGGTATCTTTTAGTTAGTTGCTCTCTATCCGTTATTATTTTGGCTAGGCATGTTTGTTTCCGTTTTCCTTGTGCCACGAAAGAGCTTTTGTCCTACTTCTACTATGCTTCAATTACTGAAGAAAAAACTTTTGCTGATGGCAATATACAGCGGGGTATACGGAAAGTTTATAGAAAGCAAAGAAATGAAGCATAATCATGAGATAAAAGAACATAGTAAAAACCAGTTGCACTTTTTGAAAAGGAGTACATCTACTGTATATTGAAAATTGAAAATAATAAATTAGGAGGAGAAAAATAACAAATATGAAACCAGTTGGACTTGGAGTATTTGCTCCCGAGCTATCAAATGGACCCTGATAAATAGTAAAATCGAAAAAATGGTAAAAATATTCAAAAAATTCTGAATTGTTTTTGTGGTAAAGTTTGAAAAATGTTTTGTATGCTTGCAAAATTTTAGCACGAATTGACATCCGTGGAAGTCATGGCAAAAAACAAAAACAAAATTGATGCTCTAAAAATGCTACTCCCTCCGTCTCATAATGTAAGACATTTTTTTAACACTACACTAGTGTCAGTGTCAAAAAAACGTCTTATATTATGGGACAGAGGGAGTAGTTTTGAAAACATTGTGTACTATTTTTTTTTCACGACTTCCGCGAATGTCATTTCGTGCTGAAATTTGTTAAGCATACAAAACATTTGTCAAAGTTTACCACCAAAAGTTTTTTTTGAAAATTTTCCATTTTTATATTACTGTTCATCAGGTGCATCTAAGCTTGGGATCATAATAAGACTATTGAAACCACGTTACCCTTTTCCAAAATATGGTAGTTGTACATTTTTAAAAAGTTCAAGTATTGTTTATAGAAAAGTACAACTCGGAAATTATCAGACTAGACAATACATACATACATAGAGCTCCGATGCACTTATTAAAAAAATGACAGTTGCACATTTCAAAAAAAGTGTAAGTACTTATCTTGAAAAGTGGAACTAGGTATAGTCACCTAGAAAATACATACATTGTAAACCATCAGCGCTTTGTAAAAATGAGAATTGTATATTTCTAAAAAAAGGTGCAAGTACTATCTATGTAAAAGTGCAACTGAGATATACAATTTGGAAAATACACAAATAGAAACATAGTTGCATGTGACAGTTGCACATTTCTGAGAATAAGTGCAGGTGAGATATAATCAAAATAGAAAATGCATACATTGTGCTAGCTACGCTTTTTTGAAAAAGTGCAACTACATCCATTTAAGAAAAAGTGCCGCTGAGGTAATAATCGGCCTATGAAACGCAGACATAGCAATCATGTTGTACTTTTTAGTGTAGACATACATCTGTGAGAAATTGCAAGTGTTATTTTTAGAAAAGTCCACGATGGAACTAATAGTTGATGACGACACCAAGAACAAAGAACTGCATATGCCACAAAAATGCAGCTCACACGATTTTTATAAAAAATGAAGTTGTAGAGTTGAAGTTATTTTGAGTTTGATAAAGAAAATCTGATCCTATTCATACAGGGTTCAATATGGGACGATGGAAGCACGTGGAATATTTTTTTTACAGAACATGGCGCTCTAAGTTGTCCTAATAATTCACTTGTTTTTAGACGATCCTAAAAAAGTTACTAGTACAAAAGGGCTAAGCTACACGAGCAAAAGCATGCAAAGACGAGACGTTCGCAACGAAAGAAAAAAGAAAGAAAGTGAGCAGATAGGCCCAACGAACAGAATAAAAGCCCGTCAGAATAACCTATGTGCCCCCTAAAAAACATAAGAAGCCCGTAAACAGGGCAGGCCCTTGAGCATCTCCCCATCCCTGAGCAACTCTAGCAGACCCCGCATCCCGCCTGACCCGCAAAATAACAGCCAAAATGCGGGTCGGGGCTGGAAAACCTACCCGATCAGACACGCATTCGCGGCCGGCTTGAATTTTTTTTTTGCGGGGCGCGGCAAAAGGTCTTTCACGACCTCTAGATTCACGGTCTGGGAGGACGACCCAAGCTTAGTCCCTATCCGTAGCGAGATTTGGCGCGAGGGACATTTCCGCGTGGCCGTTCCCGCTCCCCCCACCCTCCGCCACCATTGTCCCGCCACCTCACGCTCCGGTGCATCTTCCCCGGCCGTCCTTCGCCGCCATGGATGACTCCCTACTGTCCCTCGTCACCATCGAGGTCGTGCACGCTTAATCCCCTTGGGCGGATCTCGTCGCCGGCCATGTTGGCCCCGCCGTCGCCCAAGGTACCGCCGCGCCTGCCCGCAAGCGGCAGGGCAATGTGGTAGGGCGGGAATCCGGCTGCCCCCGCCGCGAAGGCCCGCGCTCCGGGCGCCAACGCCGCTGCGCGATCCCGGCCAGCGGCAGAGAAGGTCGCCAAGGCCGCCGGCGTAAAGAGGAAGAGGACTCCGGCAACAAATAAGCCGCCTCCTTCATCCACTCCCTCTGCCCCGGAAAGAGGTTCCCTGGCGATGCCGCTCAACGGTGCTGCTCCCACCGCAAGCGAGGTGTTTGACGAAATGGCCGGAAGGTATGCGTCTTCGGTCATGGCAATTTTCTTTGCTTTTCGCCATTTGCTATATCTCGTGACTTGTTGTTGTTCACTATAGCGGTGGTTCGAACAATGCAACTGTCGAGTTCGTGAACTTGTTGGACACCAACGCCGTTGACATCGATCCAGCCTCGTTCGCCGCATTCGACTACAATGAAACGAAGGGCGGCGTGGATGATCATGGTGGTGAGGAAGAATTGGAGGAGATCGATGAGGTAGCGTATGAGCAATCGCAAACAAAAATTAGGAAAAGCCAGAGATCGAAGAACTACACGATCTTGGAAGATCAAATTCTGATCAGGGCATGAAGTGCGGTGTCTCTTGATGCATGCACGGGTACTTCTCAAACCGCCAAGAGGTATTGGCATGGGTACTTCTCAAACCGCGTAAACTGTGTTATGTTGTTTGCTAAAGATGCTCTAATATGCTCAGCCGCTGTAGCGCAATCGATCAAACTAACGGATCTGGCATCGCCTCAAGAAAAAGAAAACTCAGGGGACCGAGAATTAGTTCCGTACTTAATTCTCATCTTTGTCTAAAAAAACCTTAATTCTCATCTACCATGTGAATTAGTGAATCCGAAAAGAACTCTATGACGACTCCGGTTGGTCGCCGGAGGAAGAAGAGAAAGCGAAAACACGTACTGTACGTCGTATTATTACGATTAGAACTCGGACAGGATACCCAAAGGCGGTTCACAAGAGGCTCGAGACCTTCTCGGTTTTGCATTGCGCCAGGCCAAATGGAGTAGCATATAAGGCCATCAACCCTGTTCGCTTGAGCCTCGCAGCTACAGCCATCCTAGGCTGATCTCCGGCGAGCGAGTTCGGTGCAACTCGATCGTCGTGGTCAATTTCGAGGGAAGGATGGCAGTGTACTACCGGTCCAAGTGCAGCCGGGACACGTTCCCCCTGCCAGTTGCCGCGCCATCCATCTCCGTCGGCGAGCTCAAGGGCCTTATCATGGAGACAGGCCGCTATGGTCACGGCCGGACACGCTGCCGGGGTCCCAGGGAGAGCATCACGATCTCCAACGAGCAGGGCGAGGAGTACGCGGACGACAGCGCGTTGGTCCTGCGCAACTCGACGGTGGTGGTGCGCCGCCGAGTGGCCGGGCCTCCGGCCGATAGGATCGTGCTGTGTCCGTCCGACATACCCCCTCTATGCCCTAGATCGAGGCAAGACACCGGTGGATCGTCGTCGAATTCGGCCCCGAGGTCCGCCGGTACCCAGGACGACCAGGCCAAAGCTACCAGCGCGGTGATCGACAACGGCCGTGGAGCAGCGCACAACGGGCGGGCGCCGCCGGCCGGGTACGTGTGCCACAGGTGCCGTGTCCCGGGCCACTTCATCCAGCACTGCCCCACAAACGGCGACTCCAGATTCGACTTCGGAAGGGCTCCGGTGCCTGCCCCTGGGCCGGCCGACGAGAGCAACGACGACGGCTTCCCGGCGGATCTCCACTGCAGGATTTGCAAGGAGGTGATGGCCGACGCGGTGGTGGCGAGCAAGTGCTGCTTCAACAGCTTCTGCGACCGGTGCATCCGAGCGCACATCGTCGCCAACTCCAAGTGCACGTGCGGGGCCAAGGCGAGCGCGGACGATCTGATTCCCAACCCGACGCTGCGCACCACCATCTCCAACATTCTCGCCGCCAGGGCCGGCAGCGCTTCGGGTGGAGCAGAGAAGCAGAGCAGCTCCGCCGCAAGCAACGAGGTCGCGGCGCCCCCGCGTCAGGCTCAAAGTCCGGCAGCGTCGCAGGAGAGCGGCGGCGGCAGCCACGCTTCTTCCAAGAAGGGTGCTGCCTCCGAGCCGGAGCACAGCGACGGAAGCACATCGACGTCGGCTCCAGCGGCGCACAAGACAACGGACACAGCGGCCAGCCATGTCGGTCATCAGTACGGCTACAGCGTTCCCTTTGCTCCGGCGTGCTACGACCCTTTTCTTGGTGGTGGGATGCCGTGGCCAGCTGATCCTTCCATGTACTACGGCTACGCCGGCATGCCCTACGCTTACGGCGGCGGTTACCCGATGGGTCCGCACCATGTCAACACCATGGGCGGCAACATGACAGTTCCACCACCAACACGGAGCGGCGGCGGACCGTATGGCTACCACGGCAGGAAGAGGATGCGCGCAGATTGTGAGGATCAGAGCTTCAAGAGAAGGTGCGGTGGAGGCAGATCACAGGCCGCGTTTGTTTTGACGTAGTATTACAAGCTAGCTGGTGCCCAACTGCACAATGCAGAGGTTCCGATAGGCAGATCACAGGCAGAGGTTCTGATAGCTTCAAATGCCTTGTAATGTAGTATGACCAGCAGTACTATGTCTTCCCATGTAATTCGATTTTACTGATCATCATTGGGTGCACCGAACCTATGTGTAGCCACTGCTCTCCCGATAAAAAATGTTCATCCGACCGTCTTCCTTATTTTGAAGGGAATAAAAAATTAATCAGTTTCATGAAAATCACAATATTTAGTGACCACAACACGAGAGGCACAATCTAATGAAATGGAAGGGCAACGCCCAACACTGGTAGTGTGCTCTCGGAGTTTTGCGCATGTGCGTCGTTCACAATCTAATGAAATAATTTTTTTCGAGGGTACGCAAATTGCGTACCTTAGCTTTATAGAAGGAGAAAAATACAGCCATACAACCACATCTACCTCTCGCTGCGAACAGCGAGCGTAGCACAACTCCACACCAGACACAAGGAAACCACACACGACTACACACTACGACAAACAAGAGCCTACCCAAAACCGTTATCCTCGCCGCGTCTCGACCGACGCCGGTGATCATCGAAGAACAGCAACTCCAGCTTCCCAGGAAGAGCCAACGACGACCGTACATAGCGCCAGAGAAGAATGATTCGGGCAGCGATGCACGCCGGAGGAGCGCAACATAGGGCCTCTTATCTCCAAGCACGAAGCTCCCAACAGAGAAACAACGTCAGAAAGACACCGCCATCGTGCCGATCCTACGAATCAAGGCTTTCGCCCCGGAGATGGTTGCCGATACAAGGCACCGTGAACAATGGCGCTATACTTGGCGACGCCTCCAGGAAGGGGAATGACACCCACGGGTGCCATCGACACCGGTCCGACCAAGGCCGAACAGGATTTTCATCCGTAGCATTGCACATTTCCACGCCACCAAGCTTCCGGCCAGCCCCGAAAGATGCCTCACACCGCCAACACAACAGCCACTTGCAGTCGGAGCCACACATCACTGCCGAGGAAGCACGCCACAAGCCACCACCTTCAGCACACCAGAAACCGCAGCAACCACCAATCGATGTGGGGACCAGATCCGTCGCGATGGCCTTCACCCGCACCTAGGGACTGCCACACAAATGGACCTGACGCGCGCCATCAGCCACACTCCGACGCCAACTTCACCGAGGCATCACCGCCGGCGCCTCACACGTAGGTGGTCGAGCGCCCGCTGCTCGCCAGGCCCTGCCTAGCCGAGCCTCGCAGCGCCGCCGCCTCCGTGGCTGCGCATGCGCTGCCGCCTCCGACGAAATCAGCGCACCACCCACATCCACTCACCCGCTGCACCCCTCGTGCAGATCCAGGGGACCGCCGTCGAGCATCCCGCCGTGAACCAGCCTCCCACAGCACCCGACCAGGAGCCATCCGACGCGCCAGATCTGGCCCGAGAGCCACGGATCCGCGCAAAGGAGGGCTGCCAGCCAGCCGACCCAACGCCGACCAAGGGAGCCACCACGGTGCCACAGGCCGGACGAGGCCGCACCAAGCCGAGCAGGGCCGCGCCACGCCGCCCGGCACAGGGCACCGCCGATCCCAGACGCCGCCGGCCCGCCCCGAGCCACCCGGAGCAAGGCCGCGCCACTCCGCCCAGACGGGAGCCACGCACGCGCCGTGCCTCGCCAGAGCCACCCCCGCCCGCCGCCGGCACGCGAACCACGCCGGCGAGAGGGCCTCCGCGCCAGATCTAGCGTCCCGCGCCGCCTGGTGCCTGGAGAGGAGGGGAGAATCCCCGCCGCCGCCGACCCGCCCGGGCTTTGCCCGGCGGCGTCTCTTGGCGGCGGCGAGGGAATGGGGAGGCGGGAGGGAAGGCCTGGCGGCGGCGCGATTTAGGGTTCCTCCCGGGCCGCTCGCGGGAGCGGCATGGGGGACGGGGACTTAGCTTAACTTTAAACTATGAAAAATATACGTACCCAATCTAATGAAATAATGAACCCAGAGCGATGAGTTAGTTGTTCGATCTTCACGACACACTCAGCCATAGTTTCACTGCATTGACGGTGACCCTATGGTCCATTTGGTATGTATAAGAGCATCTCAGCCGTTCGGCCCCCAGGGCGCTGAAAAAGAGTGGCCTGGGGACGAACCGGTGCTACATTGGTCCCTGGGGTTTGGTTCGCTCCCAGTCATAGGCCCACGGCCGTCGTGGGTTCGGCGAAGTTCGTTTTAAATTTTTGCAAACTCGGCGATTTTTGCAGGAACTCGACCATACTTCATTGAAATTTGTACAAAAACGTAAAAACATGCAAGAACTACGCCTAACTTAAAAAACAAACTAAAAAGCCTAGCCGCCGCCGTCGTCTACATGCCGAGAAGCCTGTAGAAGCGGGTGTAGTCGTCGCCGTCGCCATCGTCGCACGCCTCGCCTGCGACGTCCCTGCTGCAGCCCTGGCCGGGGTCGCCGACACGTGGCGGGGCGCTTGACGGCCCGGCCTCGCCCTCCTCGTCGCTGTCGATGACGATAACGCCGCCCTCCGCGGCGCGGCGACGGGCCTGGTGCTCCAGGTACGCCCGGCGCTGGCGGCGCACCTCCTCGCAGACGTAGTCCTCCTTCGCCCATTTGAGGGCGGACTCGTCGTCGGGGGCCACCATGTCGACGTGCTCCGGCTTCATAGGGAGCAAGCCCGGCTCGGGCTTTGGCCGGACCAGGCGTAGGGAGCGCCTCGCCGGTGCCATCGCAGGCGGTGAGGGCTCGTTGGTGACGAAGGCCTGACGGGGTGGAGGGCCGGCGAGCCGGAGCCCGACGACGAGGACGACCCCGGCTCCATTTGCCGCGGCATCCAGGAACTGCCGTGGAGGCGAGAGAAGGACGGTCGCGTCAGGTACTCCAGCCGCGGCACGTTGCCGGTTTCGATGTGGTCGAGGACAGCCTCGAGGGTGCGGCCGGGGACGCCCCACCACTCGCACCGTCCTTCGGTGTTGAGGCGATTGCGGGGAATGATGCCGTTGACGAAGGCGATCTGCTCCTCGCGGCGGCGCTGGAAGTTCATCGTGCACATTGTTTCGCTGTCGGGCGCGTACCTCGGCTGGTTTCGCTGCTCCTCCGTCAGGGAGGAGCGGATGCGGGCGATCTCCGCCCGCCGTGCCGCCCCTTCGGGTACCGGCGGCACCGGGATGCCGCCGGCGCTCAGCCTCCACGCCCCCGGCACGCGCATGTCAGGGGGCGCTGGTACTCGGCCTCGTAGAGGAGGCGCGCCTCCGGCTCTTGGAGGTGCCGGCGACCGAAGCCGTTCGCCGCTGCGCCGTCGCCTGGGAACCTCTCGGCCATGTTTGCTCTGCTCGTCGGCGGGGAGAAGGCTTTTGCGAGAGGGAGAGGGGGAGGCTGTGGCGCTCACCGGCGGGGAATGGGTGCCTTTTATAGCCGAAGCGGGGCGGCGGCATGTGGGAGGACGCGTGGCGGGAGCGGGCAGGACGCGCGTCGGCGGCGTCTTCACTGCGCCGCCCGTGAGGCATCAATGGAGGCTGACCGGCGCGGCAGCGCGACAGCCTTGGCGTTGATTCCCGCGGGAACCGAGGGATGAGGGCGATGAAGCGGCGTCTCGCTGACTCAGCGGGCCCGCGGCTCTTTCGCGCCAAAACCGCTCGCCCCGGCGCCCCCGGCACCCCCAGCGCGCCGGGGTCGGCCTGGGTCCGCCGGCGCTGATGTCGGTCCAAACCGATGAAAAACGGGCTCCTGGGAGCGCGACTGGCCGTTTTTTCGGCGCCGGCGCGAAAAAATCGTGTGGAAAAGCCGTATTGGGGCGCGGCCGGAGATGCTCTAAGGCGCAAAGCTATTCACAAGGCAGTTTTTCGAAGTCTGCAGCAAACCATGGGGTTTGTCAACTCCTATCTGGATGACCTCAATATCCAAGGGAAAGTTGTGAACAACACCTCCAACTGAAGCACCGAGCCAGCGGTGGATCCCATCTCAGCCAGATGTAATGAAATTCAATGTAGACGGAGCGGTGGCACGTCAGAAATGTGGTGGTGCAGCTGCAGTCGTTTGCCGTGATCACAATCTGGGATCCTCGGCAGTGGTGTGCCGAGTGATCGATCCGGTGGTGCTAGAAGCATATGCCTGTATTGAAGTGTTGGCGCTAGCAAAGGATCTCAATGCTCAAAACATCATGGTGCTCAAGATTGTCAGGGGGTCGTCAATGATATCAAGCATGGAACGGGAGGTGCTCATTCAGCAATCATACATGCGATATCAGTCTATATGCGTAGCTTTCATTCATGTAAGTTCATCTTCGAATGTAGGAACCATAACTTTGAGGCCCATAATCTTTTCTAATTCGCTTGTAATTTAGTCATAGGTAGGCATGTGTGGCTGGGTAATTCTCATCATCCAGCTCGTGTACCTATGAACATTATGCTGAATGAAAAGAAGGCAAGATTTTCTCAAAAGAGAAAAAGTGCAATCAGCAAAATATTTCACCACTACAGAATCAGATATACTGACCGACCAAATCCTATTATCATTGATGCCTTTTTGACCGTTGATGTCTCTGGGCATGGTCTAGGTTTTTTTTTTTTTTTGAAACAAGGCAAAAGATTTGACATTTCATTGATTAAGAAGAAGGTTTAGACAGGCCACGAAGTGGCTAGAAATAAAATCTACTCTCGCGGCATTACAACACTCAAATGCTTGGCGCCCGTCAACACCCAAAGCGACAACTCCTCTTTTATCTTACTAATGACAACCGTCGTAGGTGCGGCCGTGTTGTGGAAAACTCTATCATTGCGCTCCGTCCAAATTTCCTAGGAGATTAGCATCATTAGTGAGGCGAGCGTCTTGGGGGATTCAGAACGAAGATTTACGTTTCCATTCCACCATTCCCACACCGAGCCCCTCGCTGACCAAGTAGTAGTCTGAGTGTGATCCATGCCAAGCCAGCGAAGAATATCGTTCCACACACGAAGGGTGTAGCGACATTGGAAAAGTAAGTGGGCTGCCGTCTCTGGGCTTTGCTTGCAAAGCGGGCATAGCCCACAGTTGGGCCACCCACGTCGAGCAAGGCGGTCCGATGTCTAGATTCTATCTTGAAGTACAAGCCATGCGAAAAATTTGCACCGCGGAGGAGACCACGCCTTCCACACCGATAGGACCATGGCTGACGTAGTTAGGCCCTCAAACTGCGCCTTGTAAGCCGAGGAAGCCGAGTACAATCCGTCCTTGGTGAACTTCCAAATAATGGAATCCTCCACGTCCTCATCCAGAGTGACCGAGTCAATCTTCTCCCAAAGTGTGGCGAACTGGTGGACATGGTCTACTTGAAACTGTTGGAGAAGTCAATATGAGAGATCCAAGTGTTGTTTGTTAAAGCATGTTTGACCGAGCAGTTTTTCCTTCGGGAGAGGTCGAAAATGCCAGGCGCGAGGTCCCGTGGGCGCATGCAATCAAGCCAGGAGGAGTTCCAGAACTTAGCCACATGCCCATTGCCAATCGTGACAGAAGTGGCAGCTGCAAAAAAGTCCCTGTCTTCATCAGTGCATGGCGTACCCATACCAATCCACGGTCTTGTGGGCTCTTCCCACTCGAACCAGAGCCATCGAAGTCTAAGAGCCTTAGCAAACTTTTCCAAGTTGAGCACACCTAAGCCACCGTGTTTCTTAGGCTTGCAAACAAGGTCCCAATTGACTTTGCATTTTCCACCAGAAATCTTGTCGATGGTCCAGTTGTCCGGTTGTAAAACCCCGGCCAAACCTGTCGGTTCTTGGCCGTTGGTCTATCTACCATGTAGGATCTAGATTGGTCTCAAGGAACAACAATAATCTTTTCTACACACTTTATCATCACTCGTTCGCATCCCCATGGATCAACTTTTCTGCCAGTCACCCATTCTTAAATTGCTCCATGCCAAACAAGTTGCATGTTGTTGGTATAAGTAGTCTACCATCCTATTAAGCCGGGATGCCATATACATTCCCACTCAAAGGAACTGATGCCTTCGTCAATCCAGTCTTCGTCAATCCAGCAGGGACATTCCCTCTTGGCACACGTATGTGCGTCCAGCACATGTGTGCTATGTCGTGTGTCACAGTGGACCACACATGCCATGCGCCACATGCCCGTGCACTTGACCCGCATGCGCCTGTGTAACCGAGGGTCGGCTCTCATACCAATTGTAATGCCCCAGCCAAATCCACCGGTTCTTGGTCGTTTGCGGCTGGTTAATACCTAGATCTAGACTGCCCCGACAAACCAATACTAGTCTATTCTGCGCATTTTGTGCTTACTCTTGTGCACCCGGAATCAACTTCCTAGTCGGCTACCCATCCTCAAATTGCTCCAAACTAAGCACGCTTAATTTTGAGGTTCCTTTTAGTCTAAAAAAGAAGGTGCACCTTATTGATATGAGTAGTCTATATCATTTCTATTAAGCCGGGATGTGACATCGGTCAGTGATAACATTTTATCATAGACTGTCGACCAACCAGTGATTATTATTCATGGCTTCGCCTTATTTATGTTGGTATCAACCACGGAAATGAAATTGACAAAAACAAACAAACAGAATAGACAGGTATACATCATTCATTTGCACAAGCAAGTTGCTTTTCATAAAAACAATACACGTGTACATTTACACACTTCACACCCAACTGTATATATGGAACATATTCCCTCCGTCCAAAAATACTTGTCGGATAAATGGTTATAACTAGACGTATTTTAGTTCTAGATACATCTATTTTTATCCATTTCTTCAACAAGTATTTTTGTACAGAGGGAGTATATATTTATACGATCTTACAAAGAATAGTCTATCCACCGAAGCCACTTAACAATCTAGACAAAGGAAATGCAAAATTGTTGCTGCCAATTACCACGACATCATTCAGATATATCTCAAGCACACAAATTATCAAAGTACGTACGTACAAAGATCTCCAGGCCAGCCGTATATCACCGCATAGCTGAGGCACGCAGCTCGGGCCTACAGGAGCATGGCCGCGGCGGCCAGCAGCGACGAGCCGACGCACGCCACCCAGGTGCCACCGCTGAGGCCGCGCGGGCTGCCGCTTCCTCCGCCGCGCGATCCGCCTCGGCCCCTCCCTTCCGTGACCTCCATGAGGCTGGCCACGCTGAGCAGGACGAGGAGGAATGCGCAGAGGAGCAAGATGCGTCCCATCTTCCAATCTATCCCTACACGCGGGCTAGCAGAAACACAGCTTCTAGAGCGTGTGATTTCCTTGTCTTTGCCTCCACAGCTGCTGGTGCTGAAATTGTTTATTTATGCATGGTCCGGAGCTGACCTTGCCAGACGTGTTGCCGTTAACTGGCTAGCTAGCCGCACGGAGCTCGCGGCTTATTGGTCAAGGCAGAGTTGACATTGCCATTTTTCTACTCTTATTTTGACGTGGGTGCTCTTATCTTCTTCAATTAGGTACTAGAGGAAATTGATTCGAAATGATGTAGGACTACGTCTGTACCTCATGACGGCAGGACTTCCGTTTAGAGGGTAGTGGTTTGCCTGTCATTGTTGATTGGATCATTGCACTTATCTCTTCCATTCCAGGTTGGCAATTGGATTTTGTACGTGATTTTTATCTCTATTATGGGCCAAACAAAGTACCAGGTCATAAGACTAGGATATCCAGGTCAGCCATGAGCAGGACAAGCGGCGGTATGGAACGCAAGTCTCGCTCGCTTGCGTAGTCATGCTCCGTTTTTCCTTCCTTCTGATTTCCTGGACTTTTCTTGGAGTACGCTGGTTGATTGCTAGCATCACACGCATCATCTGGCGTTCGTAGGCGAGCGTGGTAATATAATAATATAGCTCAAATAATAATTGTCACACTTCAGGCGCGTGGCAGTCCGGCTCTGACGTTTTTCGATAGTAATTTCAGTGACATACGGCGAAACAAATTCTAATATACTTCATCTTGTAAAATATGGTGGGGCTGTCAAAATATCTCAAGGCTTATAGTTCGGAAAAAAAGTCTCAGACTCAAGTGATTGACCGAAGCGACGAGACTTTTTTTTAAAGGAGGCAAAAGGCTTGTCTCATTCATTAATTAAGTGGGGAAAAGAGTTGGAGTTCGGGTTATAACACCCATGTGCGAAACCACCGAAGCAAGAATCCTACTCTCGCGGCATGATTACACCCAATTTTTTGGCACCCGCGGCTACCCATGTTAGAGCCTCCGACTTACTATTCCTGAGAAGACCTGCACTCTTGAGTCGTAAGCTATGGGCATTCCTTTCGATGAGACCTTGAAAGCAGCTTTTTCAAGTGTCAATAGCGGGACGTCAACGTTCTATCAACCGGGGAAAATTTTTGGTGACAAGACCTGAAGATATCAGAAGTGAGAATGCAGAGAAATCCTGTGAAAACACGGTCGCCTATCAGTGGAAGGTTTTCTGTTTTCGTCCCCGTTGTATAAATAAAGCACCGATTAAGTCCATATAACAAGTCATTCAAGTAAGAGGAAAGAAAATAACACGTTTGTTGAGGCAACGTCACACACATGCCACTGGGTGGCAGACTTGGTTAGTAACTACAACTAATATTGGAACATCACACACATGCCCAAAAGTGAAAAAAACTTAGTGATGCAAGATGCCTCAATGCTGAGATGTCAACTGTTAGGGGGCGTAGAGAGCTGACGGACGACAATCTGCAAGCCATTCTGTGTGCCTCCAAGTCGATTCCTGTCCCGCCACCTAAGAAGAGGATGTCACTGTTGCATAAAAGCCAACAGTTTAAACCTAGAGCCAATATCACGTCACAAAAAAAAAATCTCGATAATCATGCAATTACGATTCGTCCGTAAAGTCCAAGTCGTCACCATAGAGAGTTCTGGTCGTCACCGCAAAGACTGGTCAGAAGAGGCGTCTCCTCCTACCAGTATAGTGAGCTTGGATGTTCAGAAAGTCGCCCAGGTCTGAGGCCAACCACGCAAGCCCTAGAGCCTCACAAACACATTTCCACAAGAAGCGGGTGGCAGGACACGAGAAGAAAATATGGGTCCCTGATTCGGGCACTGCACAAATGGAACAAAGGCCGCCACATGGCCCATGTCGCGTGGCCAATTCCACCCGAGTGGGGAGACGGTTGCGAAGCAGCTGCCAAACGGATCTTGATTTTCGGTAGAAACAATTATTTCCATAGGTGGGAGTATCACTCTAGGGTCGGAAACACGTTTGTAGATATCTCTAATTTTAATGAAACTTTTTTTTTCAAAAAGGGGGACTCCCCGGCCTCTGCATCAGAACGATGCATACGACCACATTTATAAATAAAATATGGTTCAACAAGGTCTTACAGTCTTGAAACAAAAAGAAAGGCTAGCTCACAAAGAGCCTCAACGCCAAAATCAAAAGGCCCTAGAGCCAAAACCGGCTGGCAAAACAAAGATAGGTAAACTAATCGCCTATCCTATACATGACCGTCATCCAAATCGGTTGAAGATATCCCGCGCTACCATCTCCCACCGGACAGATCCAGTAACCAAACGCTCCCTGGCCTCCGTCGGAGTGAGTAAGGACCACATACGGATCAGCGTCGTAGCTCAGAATAAAACCTGCAAAAAATGAATAGTTGTTGTTCTGTTAAAAGCCAAATCATTTCTGCAGTTCCAAATTGCCCACATCAACGCACATACTCCTACACGAATGTGTCTAGCTGTATCGGACTCTATCCAAACAAGCCACGTTCCAAATAACGTACTGACCGAATTTGGAGGAGTAATGTTAAAGGCAATTTGCATGGTGCGCCACAAAACTCTCGCCAACGGGCAATCAAAGAAGAGGTGCTTAATGGTCTCGTCCCGATCACAGAAACTACACCTAGTAGATCCTGTCCAATTGCGCTTAACCAAATTGTCCTTTGTTAAAATGACTTGTTTATGTACAAACCACATAAACACTTTAATCTTCAAGGAACTTTTACTTTCCAAACATGTTTGGAACTAGGAATGACACTAGAGTTAATGACATCGATATACATCGACTTAACCGTAAATTCTTCAGACCTAGTAAGTTTCCAACACAAATGATCGGGCTGATGAGCTAGCTGAACCTCCATCATTCTACTCACCAAATGAAGCCATGCTTCCCACCTGTCACCAACAAGCACCCTCTGAAACTGAATATTAAGGGGGGTGGACTGCATAATCGTTGCAACTAGCGCATCACGTCGTTGAACAATACGATACAGGGACGGATACTGGATCGTCAATGGTGTATCACCAAGCCAAGTATCCTCCCAGAAACGGGTATTGTTGCCATTACCAACAATAAACTTTGTTCTATTAAAGAAGGCTGCCTTAACTCTCATAAGCCCCTTCCAAAACGGCGAATCAGTTGGTCTCACTGTCACCTGTGACAAAGTCTTGGACTGCAGATACTTGTTACGGAGAATCTGCGCCCACGTTGCGTCGGTCTCAACTGATAACTTATACAACCACTTACTGAGAATGCATCAGTTCTTGACCTCAAGATTCTCAATACCCGGACCCCCTTGGTCCTTTGGTCTACAGATGATATCTCATTTGGTGAGTCGGTACTTTCTCTTTAGTTCATCACTCTGCCAAAAAAACCTTGATCGGTAGAAGTCCAGCCTTTTCCTAACCCCAACTAGAACTTCAAAGAAAGATAAGAGGAACATCGGCATACTCGTGAGCACCGAATTAATAAGAATCAACCGGCCTCCATAAGAGATAAGTTTGCCCTTCCAGCAACTAAGTTTCTTCTCAAACCGATCTTCGATGCATTTCCAATCTCTGTTCCTTAGCTTACGATGGTGAATGGGTATACCTAGGTAAGTGAAAGGTAAAGCCCCTAATTCACATCCAAACAATTGCCTATAAGCCTCTTGTTCCTCCTTGGCTCTACCAAAGCATAACAATTCGCTTTTATGAAAGTTAATCTTTAATCCGGTCAATTGTTCAAATAAGCATAACACCAGCTTCATATTTCTCGCTTTTGCCAAGTCATGCTCCATAAAGATGATTGTATCATCAGCGTACTGCAGAATTGACACACCACCATCAACTAGATGAGGCACCAAGCCACCCACCTGACTGGCCTCCTTTGCCCTTCCTATGAGAATTGCCATCATGTCAACCACAATGTTGAACAAAATAGGAGACACTGGATCACCTTGCCTCAGGCCTTTGTGTGTCTGGAAATAATGACCTATATCGCCATTCACTTTAATTCCAACAATCCCTTTTTGCGTGAATGATTCTACCTGGCATCGCCAAGCTTCATCAAAACCCTTCATGCGTAAGGCCTGTTGAAGGAAGGGCCATTTGAGTTTGTCGTACGCTTTCTCGAAATCCACTTTGAAAACAACCCCATCTAGCTTTTTCGTGTGGATCTCATGGAGCGTTTCATGAAGGACCACAACCCCTTCAAGGATGTTCCTGTCCGGCATGAAAGCAGTTTGGGTAGGCTGCACCACAGCATGCGCGATCTGTGTGAGCCTATTAGTCCCGACCTTGGTAAAGATTTTGAAACTTACATTAAGAAGTCAGATGGGCTTGAATTGCTCAATTTTCACAGCCTCTGTTTTCTTAGGGAGAAGGGTTATCGTTCAATATTCAGCTGAAAAAGTTGAAGCTGCCCAGAGAAGAGATCATTGAACATAGGCAACAGATCCCCTTTAATAATATGCCAGCACTTTTTATAAAACTCAGCTGGAAATCGGGGCCTGGCGCCTTGTTATTTTTCATTTGCGATATGGCCTCAAACACCTCTTTCTCAGAAAAAGGAGCCGCAAGAATATCATTCTCCACTGCTGTGAGTTGAGGAACATCCTCAATCCTGGACTCATCCAGAGACACACAGTTATCCTCTGGAGGTCCAAACATCTGCTTGTAATACTCTGTTATATACAGTTTTAGGTTTTCCTGTCCTAAAATTGTTCCTTCATCTTGCTCAAGCTGAAAGATCCTCTTCTTTCTATGTTTACCATTAGCGATCATGTGAAAGAATTGAGTGTTCGTATCCCCCTGGACTACTCGCCGGGCCTTAGCCCGCAACGCCCACTTCAATTCCTCTTCTCGAAGAAGTTCTTTCAGCCTCATCTCCGCGTCAAGCTTTGCATGAAGCTCCGCGGCCGGTGATACATCTCCAACGTATCTATAATTTTTGATTGCTCCATGTTACTTTATCTACTGTTTTAGGAAATATTGGGCTTTATTATCCACTTTTATATTATTTTTGGGACTAACCTATTAACCGGAGGCCCAGCCCAGATTTGTTGTCTTATGCCTATTTCAGTGTTTCGAGGAAAACGAATATCAGACGGAGTCAAAACGGAACGAAATCAACTGGAGAAGTTAATTTTGGAAGGAAACCAACCAGATGGGCTTGGAGTGCACGTCAGGGGAACCCCGGGCTGCCCACGAGGGTGGGGGGCGCGCCCCTCCCCCCTGGGCGCCCCCCTACCTCGTGAGCCCCCTGGAGGTCCACCGACGTACCCCCTGCACCCATATATACCTACGTACCCTAAAACTTCCAGAACAGAAGATAGATCGGGAGTTCCGCCGCCGCAAGCCTCTGTAGCCACCAAAAATCAATCGGGACCCTGTTCCGGCACCCTGCCGAAGGGGGATCCCATCACCGGAGGCCATCTTCATCATCCCGACGCTATCCATGACGAGGAGGGAGTAGTTCACCCTCGGGGCTGAGGGTATGTACCAGTAGCTATGTGTTTGATCTCTCTCTCTCTCTCTCTCTCTCTCATGTTCTCTCTCGTGTTCCATCTATGGCAAGATCTTGATGTATCCCGAGCTTTGCTATTGTAGTTGGATCTTATGATGTTTCTCCCCCTCTACTCTCTTGTGATGAATTGAGTTTCCCCTTTTGAAGTTATCTTATCGGATTGAGTCTTTTATGAACACTTGATGTATGTCTTGCGTGGGATAACCGTGGTGACAATGGGTTATTCTATTGATCCACTTGATGTATGTTTTGATGATCAACTTGCGGGTTTCGTGACACTTGGGAACCTATGCATAGGGGTTGGCACACGTTCTTGACTCTCCAGTAGAAACTTTGGGGCACTCTTTGAAGTACTTTTATGTTGGTTGGATGAATCTGAGATTGTGTAATGCATATCGTATAATCATGCCCATGGATACTTGAGGTGACAATGGAGTATCTAGGTGACATTAGGGTTTTGGTTGATTTGTATCTTAAGGTGTTATTCTAGTACGAACTCTTTTATAGATCGATCCGAAAGAATAGCTTTGTGGTGGTTTCGTACCCGACCATAATCTCTATGTTTATTCTCCGCTATTAGTGGCTTTGAACTGACTCTTTATTGCATGTTGAGGGCTTGTCATATGTTCTATCTATGTTATTATTGTTGAGAGAACTTGCACTAGTGAAAGTATGAACCCTAGGCCTTGTTTCCTATCATTGCAATACCGTTTACGCTCACTTTTATCGCTTGTTACCTTGCTGTTTTTATTATTTCAGATTACAAAAACCTATATCTACTATCTATTTTTCACTTGTATCACCATCTCTTCGCCGAACTAGTGCACCTATACAATTTACCATTGTATTGGGTGTGTTGGGGACACAAGAGACTCTTTGTTATTTGGTTGCAGGGTTGCTTGAGAGAGACCATCTTCATCATACGCCTCCTACGGATTGATAAACCTTAGGTCATCCACTTGAGGGAAATTTGCTACTGTCCTACAAACATGTGCACTTGCAGGCCCAACAACGTCTACAAGAAGAAGGTTGTGTAGTAGACATCAAGCTCTTTTCTGGCGCCGTTGCCGGCGAGGCTAGGTAAGTGAAGGTATATCTTTAGATCTTGCAATTGAATCTTTTTGTTTCTTGTTTTAGCACTAGTCTAGTTTATAAAACAAAATTACAAAAAAATGGAGTTGAGTTTGTCTCATACACTTCACCTTTTTAATATCTTTCGTGAGTATGATGGAAAGGATAATTGTGCTCAAGTGCTTGAAGAAGAAATCTATAAAATGTTTGGCACTAAATCTTTGTATGATGAGCATGATTGCAATGTTGTTAGTATGAATTCCTTGAGTATCCATGATGCTAATGATATACAAAGCCACAAGTTTGGGGAAGCTATGTTTGATGGAGATGATATTTTTTGTGTCCCAAGCTTTGATGAGCAAACTTACTATGATGAAAGCATGCCTCCTATTTATGATGATTATTGTGATGATACGTATGCTATAAAGAAGAAGTTTGCTTATGTGGAGAGTAGAAAATTTTCTATGCTTGTAGATCATGAAAATAATGCTTTAGGTTCTGGTTATATTGTTCAATTCATTCATGATGCTACTGAAAATTATTATGAGGGAGGAACATATGCTTGTAGGAATTGCAATAATGTCAAGTTTTCTCTCTATGTGCTTAAATTCTTGAAGTTATGCTTGTTGTACCATCCTATGCTAGTTGATTATTGTTCCCATAAGTTGTTTGCTCACAAAATCCCTATGCATAGGAAGTGGGTTAGACTTAAATGTGCTAGTCATGTGCTTCATGATGCTCCGGTATGTTTCAATTCTTATCTTTTATGTGAGCATCATTGTCATCATCATGCCTAGCTAAAAGGCATTAAAGAAAAGCGCTTGTTGGGAGACAACCCAATATTTATCCTTACTGTTTTTATGTGTCCTCATGATTATGCTATTGTAGTAATCATGTTTTATAGCTTTTGTTTCAATAAAGTGCCAAGTAGAACCTTTGGAAAGACTTGGGTGAAGTTTATGTGATCTTGCTGTGAAAAACAGAAACTTTAGCGCTCACGAGAATAGCTGCCATTTTTTACTTGAGAGTGATTTTAGGTTGATTCTTTTTGAAGATGATTAATAGACAAATTTCTCAGGTCCAGAAATTTATTTCATAATTTTTGGGGTTTCAGAAGTATACGTCTGATACAGATTACTACAGACTGTTCTGTTTTTGACAGATTCTGTTTTCTATGTGTTGTTTGCTTATTTTGATGAATCTATGAGTAGTATCGGAGGGTATGAACCATAGATAAGTTGGAGTACAGTAGATATTACACCAATATGAATTTAGAATGAGTTCATTACAGTACCTAAGTGGTGGTTTTATTTTCTTATACTAACGGAGCTTACGAGTTTTGTTTTGAGTTTTGTGTGGTTGAAGTTTTCAAGTTTTGGGTAAAGATTCGATGGACTATGGAATAAGGAGTGGAAAGAGCCTAAGCTTGGGTATGCCCAAGGCACCCCAAGGTAATATTCAAGGACAACCAAGCAACTAAGCTTGGGGATGCCCCGGAAGGCATCCCCTCTTTCGTCTTCGTTCATCGGTAACTTTACTTGGAGCTATATTTTTATTCACCACATGATATGTGTTTTGCTTGGAGAGTCATTTTTTGTTAGTTTTTGCTCGCTGTTAGTTAGAATAGTGTTTTGCATCTTTAGTATCAATAAAGAAGTCAAGGATAGCCTTTGCCATGCTTATTTTGCTAGTATACATGTTGCTGTTTGAAAACAGAAAGTTTACCGCTGGTGCAAAAATTCCCTAGAAAATTCAGAGCATGGTCTAACGTTGAATCTTTTTTCATATTAAGCTCTGATAAATTTATTACAGTGGTAATTTTAGTTCATAATTTTTGGAGTCAGGGAAGTATTGATACTCTTGCATTCTTTACAGACTGTACTGTTTTGGCAGATTGCTGTTACGGTTGCATTGTTTGCATATGTTTGCTTGTTTAATGATTCTATTTGAAGATAGGAGTATTAAATATGCAGAGGCATTTAGTATGCAATGTTGAATAATAATTTTAGTGATTTGGTACAGTAGAAAATGATAAGGTTTTGCATTGGTTTATACTAACCTATCTCACGAGTTCTTGTTGAGTTTGTTGTGAATGAAGCTTTTGATAAAAAGAGAACCATGATATGAGAGGAATTAAGGAGACACAAAAGCTCAAGCTTGGGGATGCCCAAGGCACCCCAAGATAATATTTCAAGAAGTCTCAAGCATCTAAGCTTGGGGATGCCCCGGTAGGCATCCCACCTTTCTTCTTCAACAACTATCGGTTAGTATCGGTTGAGCCTAAGTTTTTGCTTCTTCACATGAGTTGTGCTATCCTTGAAATGTAGTTTTCTTTAGCTTTGCTTGCTGTTTTAATAAGTATCAAGATCTGAAATTTTTTAATGAGAGAGAGCCTTACACAAATTGTAATTTGCTAGAATACTCTATGTGCTTCACTTATATCTTTTGAGCTTGATAGTTTTGCTCATAGTGCTTCACTTATATCTTTTTGAGCGTGATAAATTCTGCTCTAGTGCTTCACTTAGTTATTTTTGAGCACGGTGGTGGATTTGTTTTAAAGAAACTTGATCTCTCATGCTTCACTTAGATTATTTTGGGAGTCTTTAATAGCATGGTAATTTGCTTAATGTTAATATACTTAGTGTTCAAGATATGTGAAACTTTCTTTTGAGTGAATTGAATACTAAGATAAATTTAATGCTTAATAATTGTTTTGAGATATGGAGGTAATAATATCAAAGTCATGCTAGTTGAGTAGTTGTGAATTTGAGAAATACTTGTGTTGAAGTTTGCAAGTCCCGTAGCATGCACATATGGGTAAAGTTGTGTAACAAATTTGAAGCATGAAGTGTACCTGGCTTGTGCATCCTTATGAGTGGCGGTCGGGGACGAGCGATGGTCTTTTCCTAACAATCTATCCCCCTAGGAGCATTGTGCGTAGTACTTGATTTTTGATGGCTTCTAAATTTTTGCAATAAGTATATGAGTTCTTTTGACTAATGTTGAGTCCATGGATTATACGCACTTTTACCTTTCCGCATTTGCTAGCCTCTTCGGTACCGTGCATTGCCCTTTCTCACATTGAGAGTTGGTGCAAACTTCGCCGATGCTGTCAGGACCCCGACTCAATGCCACATCGATCTAGCATGTAACACCTCATATCACTTTGCGGCCTCACGCACGGTATTCCCACGGGTGTCGCCTTACCTTTGCCCGGGACCGTTTGCGTCTTTTGGCACACGTATATGATAGTGTCGCTAGCATCCATATGATAAGGAGCCTGGGCTGACATGGCTAGTCGTAAACCCAAAGTGGCACAAACTTACAGGGACAGACATCCATGACCCAACATCGAACGTGTCGGTCATCAGCGAGTGAATCCAGGCTGTAGCACTGGGCTAGCAGGACTCCGGTGAACCGGGCTGTAGCAGGCTAACAGGACTCCGGTATTCATCGCGTGACATTTCCCCGAAGGGACAGACACAGGAATGAAGAAGGACACATGCCGGCCAGCCTAAGTGTTCCAAAGCAGTAGCAAGCTACCATGGCTCAGTGGAAGCACTAGGAGACATTTCCCGGTAAGAAAGGCTACTAAGGATAAACAACTAGATAGTCAGATCCCACACATACCAAGCATTTCAAACATACACACAATATGCTCGATATGTGTAAATACAACATGGCATCACAACATAACTCTACGACTCAAGTATTTTATTCAATAGGCTCCGAGGAGCGCGATATTACAAGCATGGGTCTCATGACCCAACATTCAGAGCATACAGATCAAGCACATGCGGAAGCTTATCATGTCTGAGTACAGACATCTACAAATGGAAAAGGCTGAAAAGCCTGACTATCTACTAGATCCTGCCGAGGGCACAAGATCGTAGCTGAGGTAACAAGCTAAACGTCGAAGTCCACGTGGAACTACTAGCAAGACTGAAGTCTCTCTGCAAAACATAAAATAGGCAAACGTGAGCAAATGTACCCAGCAAGACTTACATCAGAACTAACTACATATGCATCATTATCAACAAAGGGGATGGTGGGGTTTAACTACAGCAAGCCAGCTTTGACTCGGTGGCTATCCTGAACTACTACTGCAAGTAACTCTTTTGAGGTGGCGCACACGAGTCCACATATTCACCATATCAATACACCACTATGGATCCGCTCCCGTCTCCCTACGAGAACGCCATCCATAGCACTCACGCTTATCTTGCGTATTTTAGAGTATCCACTTTCACTTGTCTATGAACTGTTATAGGCAACCCAGAAGTTCTTTACCGCGAACACGGCTATTCGAATAGATGATGTTAACCCTGCAGGGGTGTACTTCTTCATACATGTTTCCACCACTTAGCGTCTGCACACGACATGTGC
The DNA here is from genome assembly GCA_963921465.1 of Triticum timopheevii. NCBI lineage: Eukaryota > Viridiplantae > Streptophyta > Magnoliopsida > Poales > Poaceae > Triticum > Triticum timopheevii. The sequence continues at coordinate 471,340,820 of OY997266.1, read as the reverse complement.
TCGGCAGACTTCAAGCGAAAGCCGACGTGGGTGTAGACCACGACCTACCTAAACACTCAAGTCTCTAGTCCAGGTTTATCGCCTATTCGGGTTCCATCCGCGAGGAGATCCGGCCAGAGTTTCGCTCACAACCCCAAATGATGTGTGCAGGGTTCCCGAGACACCAAACGGGCGCCCGGTACACCGTGCCACGTGCCTACCGCATCACAGCCCACCCCTCCGGTCAGCGCTGCGCACGGCCTCCAGCATACTACAAACACCAGAAACTACTTGCAACTCCTGGACAGAGGACAAGGGTGATTAAGAAGTCGAGCGGGGTCATATTTCAGGGCCCAATGTATGGTAGTAGCTGAATCATGGATCACAAACACAGAACTCAGTTCCTAAGGACGGCTTCAATGAGACAACCCACCATGTACTCCTACATGGCCTCTCACCGCTACCTTTACCAAATCGTGTTCACACACTTAGCTCGCACACAATAGGACATGTTCACACACCTCTGATTCATCCTCGATGAATCAGACCTGACTCAACTCTAAGCAATAGTAGGCATGACAAACAAGCATGAATGAGTAGGCACAACAGGGCTCAAACAACTCCTACTCATGCTAGTGGGTTTCATCTATTTACTGTGGAATGACAGGTCATGCAAAGGATAAAGGGGTTCAGCTACCGCAGCAAGTAACGGATGAATCGTTGTTGTCTTAATGCAGTAAAAGAGAGCAGGAGCGAGAGAGTGGGATTGTATCGGAATGAACAAGGGGGTTTTGCTTGCCTGGCACTTCTGAAGATAGCATTGAGTCTTCATCAGTGTCAATGATCACATCATCGGTACACGTCTTACTGAGAGGGGACAAGCACCGACAAACAAAGAAGAAGCACAATCAATGCAATGCACAATATGATGCATGATCATGACATGGCAATATGATGTGGTTTGAGCTAATGCAACTAGCAGCAAGTTAAATGAAGTTGGTTTGAACCCTAGGTTCAAATTCAAACTCCATATATGACATTTCAAATGCCATTAATTCAAATTGTTGTATACAGCAGCTTTAAGTTGTTCTAACATGCATGAAAATGGTACAGATGGATAGAATGGATTTTTCTGATCATTTTTCATATATAAATTATTTAATTTGGAGTTATGGTTGAATTTCTATGAATTTTAGAAGTTTATACTATTTTCTGGAATTTCTGAATTAAAATAAATCTAGAAAAGATTATGTGCGTCAGCATGACGTCGGGGTGACGTCATCAAGTCAAAGGCGCCAGCCCAGGTCAAACCTGACGCTGGGACCCACATGTCAGTGTAACAGCTAACTAACAGAGTTAGTTAGTGTTACGTTAGCACTAGTCTAGGTTAGTTAGGGCCTGGGCCCACTGGTCAGTGGCTGTAGTAACTAACCTAACTAGTTAATTAGTGCTAACTAGAGTAATTAGTCGGGCGGGGCCCGCAAGTAAGTGAGAGGGAGGGGGAAGTCAAACCGGGCAGTGGGGTCAACCCACGCCGGTCAACGGGTCAGCGGTCGCCGGCGTTTAGCCGCCGGCGAGTCCAGACGCGGCGGAGGGGCTCGGAAACGAGCCACATGGCATCATTTCGGCCGTGGTTTGTTGCGTTCGAACGCGCGAAGTGGCACGCATCTAGTGGCGGCGGTGGTAGGTGCTGGGGTGGCCGGAAAAGTGGCCGGCAACGAGGTTTGGCGGCGACAGCAGGTCGGGAAAGCTTGGGGTGGCGCTACAGAGCACGGGAGGAGGCGCTGTGGGTGTCTACGGGCTCATGAGATCGTGCTAGGCACGATGGTGGGCTCGGGAACGGGCTGCGGTGGCTGTGGTCACGGCTACGCCATGGCTGGCGGCGAGAAGCTCTCGGCCGCGACGGCATCGGTGTTGGAGGAAGAAAACGAGCCAGGGGAGAGGGGGGAACAACACAGGAGCTCACAACGGGTGCAGCGGTGGCCTCGGCGAGCTCGGGGAGGCACCGGAGCGAGCGGAGCATCGAGGGGGATCTCCGGCGGCCGGCGACAAAGATGATGAAGATGGCGTCGATGAAGGGCCTCCGACGATGCGTGGCTAGACGGAGAGGACGAGGGAGGCGTGGCGATGCTCGTGGATACGTCGGAGAGGCTCGGGGTTGGCTGCGGCTGCGGCTATGGCGAACGGCGGCGGCGGTGGCATTTGGTGGTGAGAGGGAGAAAGAGCAGAGGAGGGGGAGGAGCACGGGGAGAGTGAGAGGCGTCGAGGGGGGGCGCGTGGCATCTGCGAGAGACGTCCAGGGGGAATGAGGCAGCCAGGCAGGGAGGAGGTGGCCGGCGTGTGGCCGCGCGCGCCGAGCACGCGTCCCTGCCTACGGCGCAAGGAGGAAGGCGACAGGGGGGAGGCGGTGGTGGGCTGGGCCGGCCAGCTGCAGTGCTGGGCCGGTTGGTGGCGCCAGGTAAGTGCCCCAGGTAGGCTCTCTCTCTCTGGTTTTTCTATTTTCTGCAATTGGTTTTGATTTGAATTGAAACATCAAATCATTTTTTTAACTTTCTGTAAATTGTATGTGAGCTCAGGAACTAGTCCAAGGTCACAGGAAACTTACAAAAATATTTGAACTTTATTTCTTATATAACAGAAATAAATTCAACTCAAATATGTCGTTGGTTTAAGTCAAAGGCCCAAAATAAATATTTCTGTGATTCCAAAAATATTGGTTTGAATTTTACCTCATGCCAATATTTTTACAGAATAACATGAACATTTTCTTGGACTCATTTGATGAGATTTAAATGTTGGTTATTTTTAGAGGTTTCTGAGGCTTTTGAAAATTCCTCAATTCAAGTTTCATTTGAATTTAAACATGATGCTCACATGGAAGCTAGCATAGGTCAGGCCAGAACTAGGGATGTGACAACTCACCCCCACTAAACAAGAATCTCGTCCCGAGATTCAAGACGTGAGGTAAGAAGACAAAGGGGACACTAAGTATCACAAACTTCATGATCCAACTGTCTTTCTCGAGGATGCTGATTCAGTGCTCCAATTGATCTTGACGTCTTTGCTTTTGAGATCTTCATCCAACACGAGGACAGAGACACTCTACAAGGATGGATCATCTTAATGATCACAAGATCAACTCACGGAATGAGATGTAGAACATCTCTTGAGCTGAGAGGAAAAACACATCATGAAGGACGGAAGAAACAATTTGATGAGGTTTCAAAGTAGCGAGGAACATAGTTGCCATGATACCACAACGAGACACCTTAGGGAAGGTAACTCGTAGAAATATCCCCTTAAGTGGCAAAAAGAATTACCTTTGATTTAGAGGTCATTGAAACTCTTTATACCAGCCTAAGGTAAATCACAATCTATCATTTGAAGGAGTCCGAAAGAATGACATTCCCGGGCCAAAATGGATGATGTGGATTACCTTGTTGAAGACAACACAAGGGATGATTTTGCTTATCATCGGAAATGGATGGGACCCAAGATAGGATGGCACAATGACGGTGCAAGCTGGGAATAAAACACAAATGCTGGGAATGTTCCAACCATCATATCTGCCTGAGATTCGGATCTGGCTGGGAATGGGATATTTCAGACAGCATGTCTGGGAAAGAAAGTTTGCAACACAAACCAACGAGATAACGTTGCGGGATTCTCAGGAAATGAACTATGATAGCAAGCTCCAAAACATGAGCGAGTTTTGCTACAACATGTGAACACGCCGTCCCAGACAAGCATGACCACATAGTTGTCTTATAGTAAAACACTACCGAGTTCAGGTTGGGAACCATCATCGAGGATAATGAAGTCTTGTGCATATCCGTCCGGGCCCTTCAGGATTAGCGCATGAACTTCTTTTCTTTTAACAAATCAATCAGTGGCTTGGTGTGCTATGAATACATATAGAATGAAGGTTGCAAGTCTCCAGACCACAGAATACTTCGCACGTATGCATGACTGACTTGGGATGATTCCAGGGGAAGCAAAGCTTTCTCAAATCCACGGTGGCAACTTGCATCAAATGCACATGAACTAGAGGAAGTCACTTCTTACATCCGAACATATGCTTCATGAGCTAGCATGAACAAATGCTTTAAAAGGTTTCCAATACTAGCTTGATGTTCAACACGAACCATGGAGGAGATAAAAATGTTGCTGATGAGCTCAACAACAATTCATCTAGGTTCCCATGGAGATGGAATTCCATAACTATGTGAACAGGGTGATAGTATTGGTCAGACCCAAAAGATATAATGGTGTATGCTCGAGGAAAATTCACGAGTAAGACAACATTACGAACATCATTGGTTATGATTTGATTTGAGGATAGCCCATACTCAAATCAAAGTTTTTAGCAAGACAATAGCTCCAACAACTGGTCGCGAGGATCAATCGATGAAGATACCATCTTTCTTCAACACACACACAAAAACATCCCTTCGGGATGAGCTAAGTCAGACAAGCTTTTATCTTCCAACTCTCCAAGTTGTTGTTTAGCTTAACCAACTACCTCAGGGGTATCCAACACGAATTCTTGGAGAAAGGGTGGTTACAAGAAAACCAACTTGATCACGAACTCAACATAGCGGTCAGGTGACGACCTGGTGATACTTCCGAGAAGATATTCGGAAAGTCACGAACCACCAATATGTTACTAAGCTCGATAACAATCTTTCTTTTCAGGGCAAGACGAAATGATCAAATGAGCGAGGGATTGACAAAATCCCTAACTCACCGACCGAAGAGTGCTCCGGAAATAGGGACTAGGTAGCACAATCAACCTTAGGGTGATGATTGAATAATCAACACGCTAAGAATGAGGTTGTTGTCCATTTAACTACCAAGCAACAGAGTTGCTAGCAGTATTGATTTCACACACCACGATTCACTTGTCGGCATTTCGGTTACAATAACACAGAAACCGAGGAATGAACAATGATGGCAAGAAGTGCTACTGCGTCAAGAATTCATAAGAGATAGTGCAATTCTCATGACGACCCTGACGTAAAGAGGGTAATACTTTAGGGTAGAAGGGATCAAAAGCTTGATTGCATTTTGATCTGCGGGATACAACTACTTTGACCCAATCCTAGAAATGGATGAGGTACTGGAGTTTGTTTCTCCTAGTCATTCCGGGACAGAATGGCTTGACGGACCACAAGAATAATAAGCATCAATAACACGAATGCATAATTACTCTTGACTATCAATTGATAGACAAAGGTCAGAAAACAACTAAAAGGGGACAACTCAAAAGAACATATGATTTTTTTCCGAGTTGTGGATGCATAGATTAGTATGTTGAGCGAAGCTCAACATTTCTTCCGGATAACCCATGCAGAAGGTAAAACTGGCAGATTCACAATATAGAATCGAGAACTCATCATGAGCACTCTGGTTGTGATCTTTCGGTTAAATGAGGAACTTCTGCCATAAGTAGTTCATGGTATTTGGAAGAAGGGAATACCACGGACCTCGAGGACTATCGCAAGGTTACTAATAACCTAAAGGAACTAGCAAACACTATCAACATGAAGTAAGTAGGGTGAATCTCGGGTTCAAAACCCAGAAGTAGAATACCTACTAACTAAATGGCATCACGGGATGCTTTCAAGAATAATGGCCAGAATCATCACACTGGAAACAAAAGCATGGCTAAATTACTAGGTGATACTCTAGACACCTAGGGTCATGATAATAACTCCGACATATATGTTTAGGCAACAGAGTACCTCAACTCACCGATTAGTGTGGTTAATCTAGCCCAAAGGGACATCGAAACGGAAAGAAAGGATTTGCAAATGCACCAGACTATTTAGAAACATGGGATGACTCGGACAACATAACGGCTGTAAATGCTCATAAAAGATTTGAGACATTCACAAGGATTTGCATAGTCACTTAACAACATCATATCAAGGTTCTGGTTCAACTGAGAACATACTAAAAGTAGTAGAAACTGAACTGGGGCATAAAACCAACAATCTCATAAGTCTATGGATTAGTAACACGTCATCCTAATAGAGAGATGAGAAGGCCTAGTTCTTAAACCCCGTAGAAGAGAAGAGGTTGACTCAGATCAGAAGGCCATGAGGTATAAGGAGTAAAAAGAGCCTTACGTTCCATCCCACAATCAATTCCCTTACATAACTAAAGTATTTCTAGACACAACTTCGACCGGTTTGGCTTGGTAGTCCTACAGGCAGTCAGGCTCTGATACCAAAGCTGTCGGGACCCCGACTCAATGCCACATCGATCTAGCATGTAACACCTCATATCACTTTGCGGCCTCACGCATGGTATTCCCACGAGTGTCGCCTTACCTTTGCCCGGGACCGTTTGCGTCTTTTGGCACACGTATATGATAGTGTCGCTAGCATCCATATGATAAGGAGCCCGGGCTGACATGGCTAGTCGTAAACCCAAAGTGGCACAAACTTACAGGGACAGGCATCCATGACCCAACATCGAACGTGTCGGTCATCAGCGAGTGAATCCAGGCTGTAGCACTGGGCTAGCAGGACTCCGGTGAACCGGGCTGTAGTAGGCTATCAGGACTCCGGTATTCATCGCGTGACATTTCCCCGAAGGGACAGACACAGGAACGAAGAAGGACACATGCCGGCCAGCCTAAGTGTTCCGAAGCAGTAGCAAGCTACCATGGCTCAGTGGAAGCACTAGGAGACATTTCCCGGTAAGAAAGGCTACTAAGGATAAACAACTAGATAGTCAGATCCCACACATACCAAGCATTTCAAACATACACACAATATGCTCGATACGTGTAAATACAACATGGCATCACAACATAACTCTACGACTCAAGTATTTTATTCAATAGGCTCCGAGGAGCGCGATATTACAAGCATGGGTCTCATGACACAACATTCAGAGCATACAGATCAAGCACATGCGGAAGGTTATCATGTCTGAGTACAGACATCTACAAATGGAAAAGGCTGAAAAGCCTGACTATCTACCAGATCCTACCGAGGGCACAAGATCGCAGCTGAGGTAACAAGCTAAACGTCGAAGTCCACGTGGAACTACTAGCGAGACTGAAGTCTCTCTGCAAAAACATAAAATAGGCAAACGTGAGTACAAATGTACCCAGCAAGACTTACATCAGAACTAACTACATATGCATCATTATCAACAAAGGGGATGGTGGGGTCTAACTGCAGCAAGCCAGCTTTGACTCGGTGGCTATCCTGAACTACTACTGCAAGTAACTCTTTTGAGGTGGCGCACACGAGTCCACATATTCACCATATCAATACACCACTATGGATCCGCTCCCGTCTCCCTACGAGAACGCCATCCATAGCACTCACGTTATCTTGCGTATTTTAGAGTATCCACTTTCACTTGTCTATGAACTATTATAGGCAACCCAGAAGTCCTTTACCGCGGACACGGCTATTCGAATAGATGATGTTAACCATGCAGGGGTGTACTTCTTCATACATGTTTCCACCACTTAGCGTCTGCACACGACATGTGCTCGGCAGACTTCAAGCGAAAGCCGACGTGGGTGTAGACCACGACCTACCTAAACACTCAAGTCTCTAGTCCAGGTTTATCGCCTATTCGGGTTCCATCCGCGAGGAGATCCGGTCGGAGTTTCGCTCACAGCCCCAAACGATGTGTGCAGGGTTCCCGAGACACCAAACGGGCACCCGGTACACCGTGCCACGTGCCTTCCGCATCACAGCCCACCCCTCCGGTCAGCGCTGCGCACGGCCTCCAGCATACTACAAACACCAGAAGCTACTTGCAACTCCTGGACAGAGGACAAGGGTGATTAAGAAGTCGAGCGGGGTCATATTTCAGGGCCCAATGCATGGTAGTAGCTGAATCATGGATCACAAACACAGAACTCAGTTCCTAAGGACGGCTTCAATGAGACAACCCACCATGTACTCCTACATGGCCTCTCACCGCTACCTTTACCATATCGTGTTCACACATTTAGCTCTCACACAATAGGACATGTTCACACACCTCTGATTCATCCCTGATGAATCAGACCTGACTCAACTCTAAGCAATAGTAGGCATGACAAACAAGCATGAATGAGTAGGCACAACAGGGCTCAAACAACTCCTACTCATGCTAGTGGGTTTCATCTATTTACTGTGGAATGACAGGTCATGCAAAGGATAAAGGGGTTCAGCTACCGCAGCAAGTAACGGATGAATCGTTGTTGTCTTAATGCAGTAAAAGAGAGCAGGAGCGAGAGAGTGGGATTGTATCGGAATGAACAAGGGGGTTTTGCTTGCCTGGCACTTCTGAAGATAGCATTGAGTCTTCATCAGTGACAATGATCACATCGTCGGTACACGTCTTACTGAGAGGGGACAAGCACCGACAAACAAAGAAGAAGCACAATCAATGCAATGCACAATATGATGCATGATCATGACATGGCAATATGATGTGGTTTGAGCTAATGCAACTAGCAGCAAGTTAAATGAAGTTGGTTTGAACCCTAGGTTCAAATTCAAACTCCATATATGACATTTCAAATGCCATTAATTCAAATTGTTGTATACAGCAGCTTTAAGTTGTTCTAACATGCATGAAAATGGTACAGATGGATAGAATGGATTTTTCTGATCATTTTTCATATATAAATTATTTAATTTGGAGTTATGGTTGAATTTCTATGAATTTTAGAAGTTTATACTATTTTCTGGAATTTCTGAATTAAAATAAATCTAGAAAAGATTATGTGCGTCAGCATGACGTCGGGGTGACATCATCAAGTCAAAGGCGCCAGCCCAGGTCAAACCTGACGCTGGGACCCACATGTCAGTGTAACAGCTAACTAACAGAGTTAGTTAGTGTTACGTTAGCACTAGTCTAGGTTAGTTAGGGCCTGGGCCCACTGGTCAGTGGCTGTAGTAACTAACATAACTAGTTAATTAGTGCTAACTAGAGTAATTAGTCGGGCGGGGCCCGCAAGTAAGTGAGAGGGAGGGGGAAGTCAAACCGGGCAGTGGGGTCAACCCACGCCGGTCAACGGGTCAGCGGTCGCCGACGTTTAGCCGCCGGCGAGTCCAGACGCGGCGGAGGGGCTCGGAAACGAGCCACATGGCATCGTTTCGGCCGTGGTTTGTTGCGTTCGAACGCGCGAAGTGGCGCGCATCTAGTGGCGGCGGTGGTAGGTGCTGGGGTGGCCGGAAAAGTGGCCGGCGACGAGGTTTGGCGGCGGCTGCAGGTCGGGCAAGCTTGGGGTGGCGCTACAGAGCACGGGAGGAGGCGTTGTGGGTGTCTACGGGCTCATGAGATCGTGCTAGGCACGATGGTGGGCTCGGGAACGAGCTGCGGTGGCTGTGGCCACGGCTACGCCATGGCCTGCGGCGAGAAGCTCTCGGCCGCGACGGCATCAGTGTTGGAGGAAGAAAACAAGCCAGGGGAGAGGGGGAAACAACACAGGAGCTCACAGCGGGTGCAGCGGTGGCCTCGGCGAGCTCGGGGAGGCACCGGAGCGAGTGGAGCATCGAGGGGCATCTCCGGTGGCCGGTGACGAAGATGATGAAGATGGCGTCGATGAAGGGCCTCCGGCGATGCGTGGCTAGACGGAGAGGACGAGGGAGGCGTGGTGATGCTCGTGGATACGTCGGAGAGGCTCGGGGTTGGCTGCGGCTGCGGCTATGGCGAACGGCGGCGGCGGTGGCGTTCGGTGGTGAAAGGGAGAGAGAGCAGAGGAGGGGGAGGAGCACGGGGAGAGTGAGAGGCGTCGAGGGGGGGGGGGGGGCGTGTGGCGTCTGCGAGAGACGTCCAGGGGGGAATGAGGCAGCCAGGTAGGGAGGAGGTGGCTGGCGTGTGGCCGCGCGCGCCGAGCATGCGTCCCTGCCTACTGGCGCAAGGAGGAAGGCGACAGGAGGGAGGCGGTGGTGGGCTGGGCCGGCCAGCTACAGTGCTGGGCCGGTTGGTGGCGCCAGGTAAGTGCCCCAGGTAGGCTCTCTCTCTCTCTCTCTCTCTCTCTGGTTTTTCTATTTATTATTGTTTTCTATTTTCTGCAATTGGTTTTGATTTGAATTAAAACATCAAATCATTTTTTTAACTTTCTGTAAATTGTATGTGAGCTCAGGAACTAGTCCAAGGTCACAGGAAACTTACAAAAATATTTGAACTTTATTTCTTATATAATAGAAATAAATTCAACTCAAATATGTCATTGGTTTAAGTCAAAGGCCCAAAATAAATATTTCTATGATTCCAAAAATATTGGTTTGAATTTTACCTCATGCCAATATTTTTACAGAATAACATGAACATTTTCTTGGACTCATTTGATGAGATTTAAATGTTGGTTATTTTTAGAGGTTTCTGAGGCTTTTGAAAATTCCTCAATTCAAGTTTCATTTGAATTTAAACATGATGCTCACATGGAAGCTAGCATAGGTCAGGCCAGAACTAGGGATGTGACAGGTGCATCCAAACCCCGTGATACGATACGCTCTATCACACATAAACCTCCTTATATCTTCCTCAAAACAGCCACCATCATCATCATGACATACATTACTTTTGTCATATTGCCATTGCATGATCTTGTAGTTGACATCGTATTTGTGGCAAAGCCACCATGCATTATTTTTCATACATGTCACTCTTGATATATTTCACCATCTCGGTACACCGCCGGAGGCATTCATATAGAGTCATATCTTGTTCTAGTTTCGAGTTGTAATATCAAGTTGTTGTAATAAAAGTGTGATGATCATCATTATTAGAGCATTGCCCCAGTGAGGAAAAGGATGATGGAGACTATGATTCCCCCACAAGTCGGGATGAGACTCCGGAAAAAAAAGAGAAAGGCCAAATGAAAAAAAAGAAGGCCCAAAAAAATAAAAAAAATAAAAAAATAAAATAAAAAATGAGAGAAAAAGAGAGAAGGGGCAATGTTACTATCCTTTTACCACACTTGTGCTTCAAAGTAGCACCTTGTTCTTCATGAAGTGAGTCTCATATATTTGTGCTTCAAAGTAGCACCATGTTTTTCATATAGAGAGTCTCATAAGTTGTCTTGTTTATACTAGTGAGAATTTTTCATTATAGAACTTGGCTTGTATATTCCTACGATGGGCTTCCTCAAATGCCCTAGGTCTTCATGAGCAAGCAAGTTGGATGCACACCCACTAGTTTTCTTTTGTTGAGCATTCATAGCTCTAGTGCATCCGTTGCATGGCAATCCCTACTCCTTGCATTAACATCAATCGATGGGCATCTCCATAGCTCATTGATTAGCCTCGTTGATGTGAGACTTTCTCCTTTTTTGTCTTCTCCACACATTCCCCATCATCATATTCTATTCCACCCATAGTGCTATATCCATGGCTCACGCTCATGTATTGCGTGAAGGTTGAAAAAGTTTGAGATTATTTGAGTATGAAACAATTGATTGGCTTGTCATCGGGGGTATAGAATTTGGGAACATCTTTGTGTGACGAAAATGAAGCATAGCCTAACTATATGATTTTTTAGGGATGAACTTTCTTTGGCCATGTTATTTTGAGAAGACGTGATTGCTTGATTAGTATGCTTGAAGTATTATTATTTTTATGTCAATATGAACTTTTGTCTTGAATCTTTCGGATCTGAATATTCATACCATGATTAAGAAGATTTACATTGAAATTATGCCAAAGTATCACTATGCATCAAAAATTCTTTTTTATCATTTACCTACTCGAGGACGAGCAGGAATTAAGCTTGGGGATGCTTGATACGTCTCCAACGTATCTATAATTTTTGATTGCTCCATGCTACTTTATCTACTGTTTTAGGGAATATTGGGCTTTATTTTCCACTTTTATATTATTTTTGGGACTAATCTATTAACCGGAGGCCCAGCCCAGATTTGCTGTTTTATGCCTATTTCAGTGTTTCGAGGAAAAGGAATATCAGACGGAGTCAAAATGGAACGAAATCAACTGGAGAAGTTAATTTTGGAAGGAAACCAACCAGATGGGCTTGGAGTGCATGTCAGGGGATCCCCGGGTTGCCCACGAGGGTGGGGGGCGCCCCTCCCCCCTAGGCGCACCCCTACCTCATGAGCCCCCTGGAGGTCCACCGACATACCCCTGCACCCATATATACCTACGTACCCTAAAACTTCCAGAACAGAAGATAGATCGGGAGTTCCGCTGCCACAAGCCTTTGTAGCCACCAAAAACCAATCGGGACCCTGTTCCGGCACCCTGCCGGAGGAGGATCCCATCACCGGAGGCCATCTTCATCATCCCGGCGCTATCCATGACGAGGAGGGAGTAGTTCACCCTCGGGGATGAGGGTATGTACCAGTAGCTATGTGTTTGATCTCTCTCTCTCTCTCTCTCTCTCTCGTGTTCTCTCTCGTGTTCCATCTATGGCACGATCTTGATGTATCCCGAGCTTTGCTATTGTAGTTGGATCTTATGATGTTTCTCCTCCTCTACTCTCTTGTGATGAATTGAGTTTCCCCTTTTGAAGTTATCTTATCGGATTGAGTCTTTTATGAACACTTGATGTATGTCTTGCGTGGGATAACCGTGGTGACAATGGGTTATTCTATTGATCCACTTGATGTATGTTTTGGTGATCAACTTGCGGGTTTCGTGACACTTGGGAACCTATGCATAGGGGTTGGCACACGTTCTTGACTCTCCGGTAGAAACTTTGGGGCACTCTTTGAAGTACTTTTATGTTGGTTGGATGAATCTGAGATTGTGTGATGCATATCGTATAATCATGCCCATGGATACTTGAGGTGACAATGGAGTATCTAGGTGACATTAGGGTTTTGGTTGATTTGTATCTTAAGGTGTTATTATAGTACGAACTCTTTTATAGATCGATCCGAAAGAATAGCTTTGTGGTGGTTTCGTACCCGACCATAATCTCTACGTTGGTTCTCCACTATTAGTGGCTTTGGAGTGACTCTTTGTTGCATGTTGAGGGCTTGGCATATGTTCTATCTATGTTATTATTGTTGAGAGAACTTGCACTAGTGAAAGTATGAACCCTAGGCCTTGTTTCCTATCATTGCAATACCGTTTACGCTCACTTTTATCGCTTGTTACCTTGCTGTTTTTATTATTTCAGATTACAAAAACCTATATCTACTATCTATTTTGCACTTGTATGACCATCTCTTCGCTGAACTAGTGCACCTATACAATTTACCATTGTATTGGGTGTGTTGGGGACACAAAAGACTCTTTGTTATTTGGTTGCAGGGTTGCTTGAGAGAGACCATCTTCATCCTACGCCTCCTACGGATTGATAAACCTTAGGTCATCCACTTGAGGGAAATTTGCTACTGTCCTACAAACCTGTGCACTTGCAGGCCTAATAACGTCTACAAGAAGAAGGTTGTGTAGTAGACATTAGCCGGCAGCACTGTGGTTTCTGCTTTTACATCTAGGGACTGAATAAGGGAAAGGAGCCTTTCCTTTTCGACCTTATAAATCCCGCTAAGATGCTTAGCCCACCCACGCAGGAAACTTCTCAAATGCCTGATCTTCTTCTGCCAGCGCTGAAGCGCAGTCTTCCCTCCTGAATCCTTAGCCCACTCTCTTGCTACGAGATCAAAGAAACCTTCTCGTTCAAACCATGCCAGCTCAAAGGAGAACGGGTTTTTGTTTCCCAGGTGGGTGGCCTCACCAGAATCCACAAATAAGGGCGTGTGATCAGAAATTCCACGGGACAAAGCCTGAACTGTTACGAACGGAAACTTATGTTCCCATTCGACACTAGCCAACACACGGTCTAACTTCCCGTACGTCGGATTTGGCAGCGTGTTAGCCCAAGTGAATTTTTTACCCGAGAGCTCAATCTCTCTTAGGTCAAGACTTTCAATAATAGTATTAAACATGAACGACCACCTGCCGCAGTTATCATTGTTCTTATCCTCATGCCTTCTAATGATATTGAAATCACCCCCCACCAGGATAGGAAGCTGCTCAGAACCGCAAATCCTAACGAGATCAGCCAAGAACTCGGGCTTGAGTTCGGGCTGTGCGGCACCATATACCGCAACCAAAGCCCAATTAAACCCATCGGTCTTCGAACGCACCCAAAACTTGACTGCAAAGTCTCCCATTACCACAGTACAAACCTCGAACGCATCGCATCGAACACCGAGTAAGATTCCACCCGATCTCCCTCTCGGTGGCAGGCAATGCCAATCAAAATCAATACCTCCCGACAAAGTATTTAGAAATTGTGGCGCAAAATTATCTCTACCGGTCTCCGGCAGAGCGATAAAATCTAAATGATGCTCGACAGACGCCTCAGCAAGAAACCTTCTTTTAGCCAAGTCCTTTAGACCTCTGTTATTCCAAAAGATTCCTTTCATAGTTCATCATGGAATTTTTTAGCCGTACGAATCCTAGCACTCCTACGTACTACGGACACCGGGTACACCTTCCGTTTCCACTTGCGTTTAGAGACATTTTGACTCTGTAACCGGTCCTCACAACCAGTCTCGGAAGGTCTAACCATAACCATCTCAGAAGTATGATCCTCCTCTTCCGCCTCAGGCATGGGAGGAATAAGATCCGCACAAAAATTATCGAGCACCCTAACCCCCGAAGCATCAACCTCAGAATCACTCATGGGTTTAACCGCCGCTATATTACGAATCATCTCTAAGGCCTACTCAGCCTCTAGATCCAGAAGATCATTAACAGAGTTAGAGATTTCAGTAACATTACTACCTAGTGAAACTCCTAATTGATTTGCATTTTCAACAATCTCATCATTAGAAAAATGCAGAATGGAATTAGAAGTATTAACCGACATACCAGTAGTGACCTCAACGTCACGGAGCTTAGCGCCCTCGTGGCGCACCGCTGCTGAATGTCGTCCATATCCGGCTGAGCCTGGAGATGGCCACTCACCCGTCGCCCCTCAAACATCGGATCCTGAATCCCTCCAAAAGCTATGACCTCCTCCCGAGAGATCCTGGTCGAGGTAGGGCCTCCTGCCTCACCCCAACCGCGAGGCCGGTCCGCCTGCACGGACTCCCCAGCAGACACGCCAGGAAGTGGATAGGCACTTACCATGGCCTCAGACGACTAGCGCGCCCCATAGGGCTGGGCTGGCGGCGAACGGGGGGAAGGGAGTGCATGGGCCACCTGCCCTAACTCCCCACCCAGCACCGGAGAGGCGGCCACCATAGGCGCCTTAGGAGAAGAAGGCTCTGAGGCCACCTGCCCCGAGCCCCCTCCCGATGGCACAGTCGCCACCAGCAGAGAGGTAGACGCGACGGGAGAGGGGGAATCCGAGGCCACCTGCCCCAGACCCCCACCCAACATAGAAAAGGACACGGGTGCCACCTGCCCCGAATCCCTACCTCGGCAGGAGAAGAGCAACCCGAGGCCTCCTGCCCCGGGGCCCCTCCCAACGAACCAACCACAAACACCGGCGCCATGTCCTGAGGAGGGACGGCGTGCTGAGCGCATGAGGGAGTGGCCACCTGCCAACTCACCTCCTGCTCTTCCCTGACCATGACCGACGAAGCCCTAAGAACCTCGGGAGTAGTACACACAAAATCCTCAAAAACCAAAGCAGGCAACGCGAGCTCAAAAGCCTCCTCTGACTCCACCCGATCACTCCACAGCCTCGGGGGTGCCGAAGCGGGTTCGAAGGACCCAAATCTCAGAGTCGACATAGGCACCGAGGAGGGTGGAGCCTCCCCATCCCCGGTCGTCGCGGACTCGAACTCCGGTCCCTTGGACAACTGTCGTCCAGAGTCATCGACCGGTGGCTCCTTTGCCCCCGCGCTGCCATCGCCCTCGTGCATATCCATGTCAGACCCGTGAGCCTCCGCAGCCCAATAAGCTCTCGTCCTCAAACTCAATACCCAGATTATAGATCTTGCCTCGATAAGCCCACTTAACAACTTCCGGCACATACTCAATGTTCAGAATGCTAACCAAAACCCGAGCAGTCCCGTGAGCTTTGGTGAACTCCATATCCACTCGCTCAGGCTTCCCCACCAAAATGCCCAAACTGGCCACAACCCGAGCATCCTACAACGACTTGGAGGGGGCCCCAGAGAAACGCAACCAAGCCTGAGTAAGCGGCTTACCCTGAGGCTCCACCTTCTTCCACTCATGAAACTCAAGGATGCAATCAGTTCCCGACACTTTACACATCCCAAAACTCAGCAACCTCTGCAGATCCTCCACCGAAGGAAACTCAACTCTGAACATCTTATCAGCGAGACTGACTAGCTCCCACTGGAAATCCCCAGGGGCCATCTCCCGAAGCCTCTGCACGATCTGTGTCTCAGAGACCTCCCCTCTGGTGACCTTGACAATCCCCGTAGTCATGCTCGGGGTCTCATCAGTAACCTCTCGCTCATTCGGAGACTCAAAAAAAGTAAGCTTAGCACAGTATACTCCATACATCATAAGCGACGGTGCCTAATCTCGCAGCATCAGACAGTCCCCAGAATCGTGTGCTGGCTTACCACAAGTATCACATAACAGAGCCACACACTCCGCAATGAAATGGCCCTTGTCACCACAACGATAACATAGCATCTTTTCCTTCTTGCGCGCCCATTTGGACGCCCTATCAGACTCAGCCCTATCCGTCATCTCCACAAACACATCAGCCATAGCCTCGTTCTCAGGAACCTGAACATTAGCAAGAGCCGTCACCACCTCCATAGCGTGACCGTTCAACATTGGCTCCTCGGCAGCCCCGTCTGCCGTCTGCTCGACAACAATAGGTGGGGCGGTTGTCGTGGACGGTACTGGCCCCCACGATCGCCTCGACCACCACAATGGCCACGGAAACCTCCCCGTTGCCGATGACCCGGACCAGATGCCCCTTCAACGAAGCCACCGGAAGGACCCAAGAACAGCCTCTCAGCCGAGCCGTCGTTCTGCCAGGCATAACCACGACCTCCACCCGTGGACGAAGAGCCACGCTGCTGACCCGCCCCATAGGCATCATAGCCATCGTCTCCCCATTGACCCCGGGGCGCAGCCACAGTACCACCAACGGCGTTGGTCTGCGATGGCGGAGGCGGGCGAGCAACGAGGTGAGCCGGAGGAGCCGGCCGAGGCAGCGGACCCGAAGACACCCCCTGGCTTCTTGGCGCAGGCGGCCTGGGTGGCGCAGCCCCCCGACCCGCAGTGGCCACCGCAGCACCGCCGCTAACCACCGGCCGAGGGCCGTTGACCGGCCCGCCTCGCCCACCCGAAGGCAAAACTAGCGCCGACGGCCTCCCAGCAGGCACCCCGCGAGCAGTGGGCACCGCATTGGGGGCACTAGATCCGCGGCCCGCAGCAGCCGAGGGGGGCACCACACCGCCACGCCCAGCACCAGACGCTGGCACCGGCAGCGCTCCCCGGCCAGTGCCCTGACCCGGCGGCGGCGCCCCACCGGCCCGGCTCGCCCCGCTAGGCGGAGCCGGCCGCTTTTCGGGAGGAGGCGCACTACCCCGTCCTGCCATCGCGCCGAGAGGGGGAATGCGGCGAGCCCGTCCAGGCCCTGCAGTACGCAGGCGCGTTGAACGACGCCGCAGAACCCTAGATGGCGCTACAGGAGGCGACGACGATCGTGTCGTTCTGCATGCGCCCGTCCCCGATGTGATAATCTGAACCGGTTCTGGCTGGGCCTCATACCCACCGGAACCCGGCCCAAAACTACCAACCGGCCCACCAACGACTCGCGGCTCGGCTCGGCCCAGGAGCACATTCAAACGCTCCTAGCGAGCGTCTCTGATCTGGATTGCCGTGACCGTCGGTGGCGCTGCCGCGGTCACCTCCGGCGCCGATCGAGAACCATTCCGGCGAGCGTTCTTTCTTCTCTTCACCAAAGTCCACGAATCCGGACGAATCATATCAAAAAGAGTCAAATTGGGAAGACATACCTTAGGCAAGGGACCCTTCCAGGGCCGGACCGCCGCCGCCGCTGTTCGTCGATGAACAACCCGGCGCAACATCTCCGTAGTCTCCCCCGCATGAAGCCTGACTCTCGCTGGATCGTCGATGGGAAGGATCTTGTCAACGGTGGACGCCACCTCGTCTTCCTCGTACCCGACGCTCAAAAAATCGCATAGGAAATCTGAGGGGGTCGCCGATGGAGGAGACAGCGGCGCCGCATCCGCATCCTCGTCTCCCTCGCTGTCATCATCATCGGCTAGGGCCCAGAACCAACCCCCCACCCTCCGACGATCACCGGAGGAAACGGGCGACGGCCCTGCGGGGATCCCGGCAGCATCGCCAGGCCCCCCCCCCCCCCCCCCGATATATTTTTAATGAAAATAGATTTGTTGAAAACATGATCATTATGGCAATTTTATAATGCCCATGCTAAAGTGCAAACACTGGCACATATTTACGCCTCGAACGACATGGAAAAAACTCACAATCAGTTACCAAACATTTTCACCATTCTAGTTGGGGTGGTAAATTAAAAGCAACATGCACCGTTAACTACGTCGCAGACGGGCAAGATCAGAATAAATGATGAATATTCTCCTCCACATTAGACAAACAACACTCTTGCATATCCAAAAAGGCTTTCACCCCGTTTTATATATAAAGCAACGATCAATAGCACCCGGCGCAGACGCACGCCCCCACAACACACGCACACGCAGACCCAAAGCAGGATACATAGGCGTTGAGCACAGCAACACCGTCCCTAGCACTACACTTCTTGCATATGTGCCCAGGTTATCTTAATTGAGAGTCACACAAAGTGTGTAAGAGCCACATAAGAATATCTTCTTACAATTAGGGCTGAAGTCGATTTGTCCAAATTGATCACAGACATGCTCGTATGTATACACAGGAAAAACATATCGATACCAGCAATACAAATATGATCGACCTCCCACTTCTCCACAGTATCACCGTTATTGAAATGTGTCACCACGACCCAAATATGCATAAAAACACCGTTGTTGTAACACAAGTAACAAAAAGAGGACCATTTCGCTCAAAAAAAAACAAAGAGGACCGCGTATCACATGCGCACGGCTCTCACATGAGCGTGTCCTTTGATCACACGCACGAACCTCGCGCTAGTCACACACGGGTTGTTCCTGCCAGTTACAACGACATGCCGGACATGAATTCAGACGCATCCCAAGAACACACACCACCCAGATCACCTACGTATACATTTCCCACGTTCTCTATGGCTGATGCACTCAAGTAGCACGGCTACAGGAGCATGGCCGCCGCGGCCAGCAGCGACGAGCCGACGCAGGCCGCCCAGGTGCCGCCGCTGATCCCTACGCCGCGGATGCGGAAGCGTATCCCACCCCTCCCTTCCGTGACGTCTGTAAGGCTCGCTATGCTGAGCAGAACCAGGAGGAATGAGCAGACAACCAAGAAGCGTCCCATCTTGCAATCTCACAGACTCACACGGGCAACTACTCTTCTCTTCTGGTGTGTGATTTCCTTCTCTCACCTACAATTCGGTATGGGGCCAGCTACTGACGGTGTATTTATGCAAGGTCCTGAGACCACCAAATGTGTTTTTCTGTTTTTCGGGGACCGCCAAATGTGTTGACTACTCCACCAGGAGCCCGCGGCTTATTGATCCGGTGCCTGTTATCGTGGTGTAGACTTGACATTATGCTTTTTCTACTCTTCTTTAGACGAGGAATCGCTTATCTTGCTTCACTTAAATTTGGGAAATTGAATTGAAATGTTTTAAGAGAAAATTTGCGCGTGATGAGTGGAGGACGGCGCGGCCGTTTAGAGGTTAGTGGTTTGCTCGACATTATCGGTTTGATCATTGCTCTTGTCTCTTCCAAGTTGGCAACTGGTCTCTGTACTAGGTTTTCTCTCTTTTTCTGAGATCATCCTGAATGGTATTGCCAGCTGTCCAATAAAGCATGGGAAGGGGCTTCGGCAGGGAGACCCTATTTCCCCGCTTCTCTTTGTCATCGCCATCGACCCGCTCCAAAAAATCCTTGATGTGGCAACAAAGAAGGGGCTTCTCCGTAAAATCCGGGGAAGGGGGGCCATGATGAGGACCTCTCTCTACGCCGACGACGCGGCCGTCTTCCTGGCACCGATCAAGCAGGATGTTGACAACTTTGCTAACATTTTGAGGGGATTTGGGGATGTCACGGGTCTTTGCACAAATTTCCAAAAGAGCTCGGTGGTGCCCATTCGTTGCAACCACCTCAAGGCATCTTTTCCCTTGCGATACTTGGGTCTCCCCCTCTTCGTGTGGAAGCTGAAATTGGTGGACTTCCAATTTCTCGTGGACAAAGTGGCAAGCAAGTTGCCAACGTATGATGGCCGAAACATCACCACCATCGGGCGAACGACCCTCGTCAAGTCCGAGATCACTTCCCAAGTGGTCTACCCCGCCACCCCGTTGGTCATACCGCCAACCATCCTCCACAATGTCAACAAGCTTGAAAGAGCCTTCCTATGGTCCGGCTCGGAAAAGACATCGGGGGCCAAATGCAAGGTGAACTGGGAGAAAGTTTGTCGGCCTCTTTCATACGGAGGGCTTGGGGTCCTGAACACCTCCAAGTTTACGAGGGCTCTCTGGTTACGATGGCCGTGGTACGAATGGAAAGAGCCCAACAAGATGTGGGTGGGGATGGGAAACCCATGTGATGCGGAGGACCTCAATTTTTTCTATGCCTCAACCACCATCACCGTTGGTAACGGCGCGAGGACACCCTTTTGGGACTCTCCTTGGCTTCTTGGGCGTTCGCCAAAAGACATTGCCCCACTCATTTTTGAAGCCTCCAAGAGAAAAAGTTGGAAGGTCAGGGAGGCCCTCAAGCACAACGCGTGGATCCTCAAGATTAAAACCCCCATCAATGTAACCGCCGAGCACATCACACAGTTCTTCACTCTTTGGACGCTTCTTAATGAGGTCCACCTTGACGAGCTCACCGAGGATGACATCATTTGGAAGCATACGAGCAATGGGCAGTACTCGGCGACTTCCGCATACAGGGCACAATTCCTAGGGATGGTCCTGTCGCCCATGGACAGGATGGTTTGGAAGGTTTGGGCGCCTCCAAAAGTTAATTTTTTTGCTTGGCTAGCTCTTCAAGATAGAATCTGGACGGCGGATAGATTGGCAAAGCGAGGATAGCCAAATTGTGATGCTTGCCCTCTCTGCAAGAGAGTGCAAGAGTGCGGGCCCATCTTTTCTACAAGTGCCGCTACACCCGACGCTTTTGGTCTCCGGTCATTGAGAAATTTCCCATGCTCGGGCTCGACACTTCCGCTTGGCCCTTCTTTGAAACGGCTGAAGATTGGTGGGCAAGCACTTGCGTCGAAGGAACGCCAGATCGTCAAGCCAAGGCCTCCATCACCATGCTTGTCTCTTGGACAGTTTGGAATGAGCGGAACGCAAGGGTTTTTAAGCATAAGAGTGCCCCACCGCCAATCTTGCTTTCGTCCATCTCCACCGAGGCAAACCTTTGGGTCATCGCCGGAGCTAAGAAATTAGGGTCTTTTATCGCGCGCGAGTAATCCACATGTCGTGTATTTCGGTGGCTTGTAACAAACTCTATTCTCTCTTATTTAATGGATGAGGCAAAGCTTTTGCCTCTGTTTCAAAAAAAAACTTCCAATCTTTTCATCATGCCATGGTAGTATAAAGAACATAGAAAATTACATCCATGTCCGTAGACAATCTGACAATGACTACAAACACAACACTGGAGTAAGTCGAAGGTGCACCATCGTCATCATCCCTTCCTTACAGGAGCCGGACGAAACTTATTGTAGTAGACAGTCGAAAAGTCGCCGTGCTAAAACCACAGAACCAACGCATCAGAATAGCAACTGTCGCCGATGAAGAGAAGTATATAGCTCAAAAGGATCCAATATGTAGACACACGTACGAAGAAGAACAAAGGTAACAACCCCTCCCACCGGACACAAAAACTCCAAATAAACTCTAAACGACACAAAAACAACTAAAAAGGAGCACGATCCATCCCGCCAGCAAGGGCCACGGTCCACCACGCCCGCATGGCCCTAGGGCCACCAGAGATGAGGCAGACCGGCGCCGGCACCGGCTGAAGTTTCGGGCTAACAATGAGGCTTTGGGTATGAATGTAGGTGCATTTTTGTATTTTGTATGTGCAATTGATTCCCACCGTAACTTAAAAGGTGCACCCTGAGGGAGTCCTGGACTAGGGGGTGTCCGGACAGCCGGACTATCATCGTCCGCCGGACTCCAAGACTACGAAGATACAAGATTGAAGACTTCGTCCCGTGTCCGGATTGGACTTTCCTTGGCGTGGAAGGCAAGCTTGGCGATACGGATATGTAGATCGCCTACCATTGTAACCGACTCTGTGTAACCCTAGCCTCCTCCGGTGTCTATATGAACCGGAGGGCTTTAGTCCGTAGGACACAACATACATTACAACAATCATACCATAGGCTAGCTTTAGGGTTTAGCCTCCTTGATCTCGTGGTAGATCCACTCTTGTACGACCCATATCATCAATATTAATCAAGCAGGACGTAGGGTTTTACCTCCATCGAGAGGGCCCGAACCTGGGTAAAACATCGTGTCCCTCGTCTCCTGTTACCATCCGCCTAGACGCACAGTTCGGGACCCCCTACCCGAGATTCGCCGATTTTGACACCGACATTGGTGCTTTCATTGAGAGTTCCTCTGTGTCATCACCGATAGGTTCGATGGCATCTTCAACCAACGACGCGGTCCAGGATCGAAAGCTACGCCCCTGGCCGTCAGGTCAGATTTGGAAGCCTAAACTTCACGGCCGACATCCGCGGGGACTTGATCTTCGACGGGCTCGAGCCACAGCCAGGCGTGCCGCACTGTTGCGATGGGCATGATCTAGCTCTGTCACCGAATAGTGCCTTGGTGGCCGCACAACAATCCGCTCTGGCCCTTACACCGGAGCCGATCGCCCAGATCGAGGACCA
The DNA here is from genome assembly GCA_963921465.1 of Triticum timopheevii. Taxonomy (NCBI): domain Eukaryota; kingdom Viridiplantae; phylum Streptophyta; class Magnoliopsida; order Poales; family Poaceae; genus Triticum; species Triticum timopheevii. Next base: position 471,317,919 of record OY997266.1, on the reverse strand, counting down.
GTGGTTAGACACCGCCTCGGGGGCTTCAACTTCCACGGCGATGGAGCCGAACACTACCCTTTTCCCTCACGAAGCCCGTGACTCCGAGGTGCCGGATTCCTTGCCGGACTCCGGACCTCCCGCGCCCCTGCCAATCGAATCTGATTGGGCGCCGGTTATGAAATTCACCGCCACGGACATCTTCCAACACTCGCCCTTTGGCGACATCCTAAATTCACTAAAGCATCTCTCGCTATCCGGAGAGTCCTGGCCGGACTATGGCCAGGATGGTTGGGATACGGATGACGAAGAAATTCAGAGCCCACCCACCACCCACTTTGTAGCCACTGTCGACGATCTAACCGACATGCTAGACTACGACTCCGAAGACATCGACGCTATGGACGACGACGCCGGAGACGAACAGGAACCAGCGCCTACAGGGCACTGGAAGACCACCTCGTCATACGACATATACATGGTGGACACCCCAAAAGACGGGGACGGCGAAGAAGCAGCGGAGGCAGATTCTTTAAAGAAACAGCCCAAGCGCCGGCGTCAGCGGCGCCGCTCTAAATCCCGCCACAGCAAGAATGGAGATTCCGGCACAGGAGATAACAATACCCCAGAGAGTGCCGAAGATAATCCCCTCCAGCAAGACTCAGCGCAGGAGGATGCAGAAGCAAGCCCTCACGAGAGGGCGGCAGATGAAGAGGTTGAGGATTATAACTATACACCTCCCTCCGAAGACGAGGCAAGCCTCAACGACGACGAATTCGTCGTGCCCGAGGATCCCGTCGAACAAGAGCGTTTCAAACGCAGGCTTATCGCCACAGCAAATAGCCTAAAGAAAAAGCAGCAGCAGCTTCAAGCTGATCAGGATCTGCTGGCCGATCGATGGACCGAGGTCCTCGCGGCCGAAGAGTATAAACTCGAACGCCCCTCCAAAAGTTACCCAAGACGCAAGCTGCTCCCCCGATTAGAGGAGGAAGCATACATACCTCCATCACCAGCGCACGATACGGCTGACCGACCACCCCGTGGTCGTGACAGAGAGGCATCAAGGCCCCCAACCAAGACCGTACCCCGGCATCGCTCCAAAAGTACGAAGCCAAGAGGGAACGCGCCGGACTTGCGAGATATATTGGAGGACAAAGCAAGGCAATCCAGATCCATCTACGGATCACGTGGGCGCCCCACGACCCATGACGAATACCGTCGTGCCGGATACAATAACCCCGGCCGGGCCGAACACAGCAGACAACGCTCTCTCGAGCTGCGTCGTGATATTGCTCAATACAGAGGCGCCGCACACCCGCTATGCTTCACTGACGAAGTAATGGATCATCAAATCCCTGAAGGGTTTAAACCCGTAAACATCGAATCCTATGATGGCACAACAGACCCCGCGGTTTGGATTGAAGATTATCTTCTTCACATCCATATGGCCCGCGGCGACGATCTCCATGCCATCAAGTATCTCCCACTCAAGCTTAAAGGACCAGCTCGGCATTGGCTTAACAGCTTGCCCGCAGAGTCAATTGGGTGTTGGAAAGACCTGGAAGCTGCATTCCCCAATAACTTCCAGGGCACGTATGTGCGGCCACCAGACGCCAATGACCTAAGCCACATAATTCAGCAGCCAGACGAATCGGCCAGACAATTCTGGACACGGTTCTTAACAAAGAAAAACCAAATCGTCGACTGTCTGGATGCAGAGGCCCTTGCAGCCTTCAAACATAACATCCGCGACGAGTGGCTAGCCCGGCACCTGGGACAGGAAAAGCCGAAATCCATGGCAGCCCTCACATCATTAATGACCCGCTTTTGCGTGGGAGAGGATAGCTGGCTAGCTCGCAGCAACAACCTCCGTAAAAATTCTGGCAGTCCGGATACTAAGGACAACAACGGCAGGTCATGTCGAAACAAAAATAAGCGCCGTATTAACAGCGACGACAAGGAGGATACGGCAGTCAACGCCGGATTCTGAGGCTCTAAACCCGGTCAGCGGAAGAAGCCATTCAAAAGAACCACTCCGGGTCCGTCCAATTTGGACCGAATACTCGATCGCTTATGCCAGATACATGGCACCCCTGAAAAGCCAGCTAATCACACCAACAGAGATTGCTGGGTGTTCAAGCAGGCCGGCAAGTTAATTGCCGAAAACAATGACAAGGGGCTAAACAGCGACGACGAGGAAGAGTCCTGACCGCCGAACAATAGAGGACAGAAGGGTTTCCCCCCACAAGTGCGGACGGTGAACATGATTTACGCAACCCATATACCCAAAAGGGAGAGGAAGCGCGCACTAAGGGACGTCTACGCGATGGAGCCAGTCGCCCCGAAGTTCAATCCATGGTCCTCTTGTCCGATCACTTTCGATCGAAGAGACCATCCGACCAGCATACGCCATGGCAGATTCGCCGCATTGGTTTTAGACCCAATCGTCGATGGATTTCACCTCACGAGAGTCCTGATGGACGGCGGTAGTAGCCTGAACCTGCTTTATCAGGATACAGTGCGCAAGATGGGCATAGACCCCTCAAGGATTAAACCTACAAAGACAACCTTTAAAGGTATTATACCAGGTGTGGAAGCCAACTGTACAGGCTCAGTCACACTGGAAGTGGTCTTCGGATCCCCGGACAATTTCCGGAGTGAGGAGTTAATCTTCGACATAGTCCTGTTTCGCAGCGGCTATCACGCTCTGCTCGGACGAACCGCGTTCGCAAAGTTCAACGCGGTGCCGCATTATGCATACCTCAAGCTCAAGATGCCAGGCCCTCGTGGAGTCATCACGGTCAACGGAAATACGGAACGCTGCCTCCGAACGGAGGAACATACAGCAGCTCTCGCGACAGAAGTACAGAGCAGCCTTTTAAGGCAATTCTCGAGTCCGGCCGTCAAACGGCCGGATACAGCAAAACGCGCCCGAAGCAACACCAACCAAGACAACCTGGCACGATCAGAGCACGCGTAGCAATGCGGCCCTAACCCCCGCCCTTACATGATTGCAAGGACAACTCTTCGCGTACATCATTACGCTTTGGAGATACCATGGGCGTAGGGGAAGGGGCACGATCACAATGAGCCCAGAGTGCGGCTCGACCACACCAGGGGCTCGCAAGTGTGCCCCCCTTCTCTTTTTATTATTATTATCATTTTCCTTCTTTGTATACACAGGACTCCGTTAACCAGAGGCCCTGTTCGGCGGTGAACCTGCCGAACTCACGATGCAATAGTCAGGGAAGAAAGAAGGCTGCGACGAACACTCAGGTGGTCTCAATTACGAGCATTAAATTCGATTATATACACCAAGTCCGCAGCTCATCCCTGGAGGGAGACCTGTTTAATTAGTCCAAATCCTTTGCTTACCGCACTATTTGTATCAGTCCGCACTCATAGCAGACTTCCTTTAATAAATAATGCAGCACTTTTCGACTGCAATTACATCACTTTTTATATGTTCATTACATGACATCTTGCACCCGTATATTTTGGTACGGCCTAATACACCAGGGGCTTATGTTCCCCACATTATGGTGTGATAAGTCCGAACACTTTCATAAGTGCGGCACCCCGAACTTATAGCATTATATGCATCGGCTCCGAATCATGTCTTGGGTCAATAGTTGGGTTTGCCCGGCTCCCACGTTTTGGTGCCTTACGTTCCGTTCTGTCGGCTAAGGTGGCACTGGGAGAACCACTGCGATTGCGCCCCGGTTGAGCCGGGCGAGCGCCTCAGTGGAGAAAGCTAAAACTGACCGGCATGATAAGGCGAGAGACTGGTCGCTGTTCGAGAGGTTTTTTCGAGTCCTTAAAGACTCACGCCGTTTCGAGTGAAGTTCCGGACAATGTCCGACGAAGGCGTGGATAGCGCCCCGGATTCGGTCTTCCGAATACCAGGGGCTTCGCCGAAATTTAAAATTATAGAATTCTATGGCTAAGTGAGAGTGTTCAAGCATTATAAGTCCGGTTGCCTTGTTCATTGTGTTGAGCGCCTCCCTAGATGGACCTAAAAATGGGAACAAGAGTGCTCAAGTTTATCCCGAACACCCCAGCACTCGTGGCTCGGGGGCTGAAGCCAACGACTTGCCATCTCTCAGATTTTATAAACGGCCGCACAGAAGGTAATATTTTAAATTAAACAAGCGTTGCTTAATGCGCACATGGACAAAGTTTTCAGCGCACAGGATAACACATAGCGAGTTTACTCAAAAATTACATCTCTAGGGCACTCATCCGCAATATCGCGGGCTCCCTTCAGGACAGTTTTATAATACATTTCGGGCGTGCGATACTCCTTGCCCGGTGGCGGTGGGTCCGTGAGAAGCTTCTCCGCATCCAACCTGCCCCAGTGCACCTTTGTGCGGGCAAGGGCCCGACGAGCACCTTCAATACAGGCGGAGCGCTTGACGACCTCCACCCAGGGGCACACATCCACCAGCCGCCGCACGAGGCCGAAGTAGCTCCCAGGCATGACCTGTCCAGGCCACAGCCGGACTATAAGGCCCTTCATGGCCTCCTCAGCTACCTTGTGGAGTTCGACCAGCTGCTTCAACTGGTCGCTTGGGGGCACCGGATGGCTGGCCTCAGCATACTGAGAACAGAAGACCTTCTCCGTTGAGCTCCCCTCCTCGCCACAGTAGAATGCAGCGGCATCGGATACACTGCGCGGTAGATCTGCAAACGCCCCTGGAGAGCTCCGAATGCGGGTAAGTGTCAGGTAGTTTACATTAACATGCTTGCTTTGCATGAAAAATACCTTACCCGCCGCTATCTTCTTTAAATCCTCAATCTCCTGAAGGGCCTTACGGGCCTCGGCCTTGGCGGACTTGACACTTTCGAGATCCGAGGCAAGCTCGGACTCTCGAGTCTTGGAGTCACGCTCCAAGCTTTCATGCTTCTCCATGAGAGCCCGGAGCTCTTGCCGTACTTCCGCCACCTGTGCCTCTTGCTTTTCTCGCTCTGCCCGTTCCGCGGCCGCACTGCGTTCGGCCGCGGACACAACCTCCTTCAGGGCTGCCACCTCGTTCGTGGCCCCTGCAATACTCATATTATCCTTGTTAATTTTATCGCAACCTAAATCCTTTTCTGTAAGGTAACTATTCAAAGTGGTGTTACTCACCTTCTTTGTCCTCGAGCTGCTTTTTGGCATGGCCGAGCTCTTGCTCGGACCGCTCGAGATCTTGCTTCAATGCACCGACCTCCGCAGTCAATGCAGCAGAGGTCAGCAGCGCAGCCTGCAAACCCATATTGACATATTTTAAGCAACCCTGCGTATATCTTCTTAGATCCTCAGTCCGGCTTTTCTTTCCGAACACCGAACCGAGCATCAGGGGCTACTGTCTATGCGGTATTACACTACATAATTATAACTTCTTACCTCAAAGCCTGTTAGAAGGCTGCTGCAGGCTTCGGTCAGCCCGCTCTTGGCGAGCTGAACCTTCTGAATCACCGCACTCATGATAGTGCGGTGTTCTTCCTCGATGGAAGCGCCTTTAAGCGCCTCCAACAAGTTGTCCGGCGCCTCCGGTTGGATGGAGGCCGCCGGTGTCACAGTCTTGCCCTTCTTTCAAAGGGGCCGCCTGCCGGACTCTGGAACCACTGCGGGTTCCGTTGTAGAGTCCGGCGCAAAGTCCGGGAGGCTGCCTGGCGGCGCCTCCGGAACCTCCTCCAGATGGGTCCCTCTCTGGGATCCCACCTCGGCGTCCTCGTCGGCGCGGGGGGTAGAGGCCGTAGGAAGTGAATCCACATCCGACGGGGCCAGCGACCCGCTCGATGAAGCAGGGAGATCATCATCGGCCGGACTACGGACAGAATGCGGCATTAGTAGGACACTGGGTGACAAGAAAGAAATTGCGTATCGGGGATCCGGATACTTACGATCTCGCCGGACGCCTGGCCCTTGAAGGCCACTCCTCCTCGCCAACGATGGTGTTGGCGAAACTGTCCGGGGGAATAGTTCTCCCCCTCTTGGACCCTTCGGCCTACCCTATTGGGGAAGCCTTCCTCTTCTTCTCTCCCTCCTCCGGGAGAGAGTCTTCTTCCTCCTCCTCGTCTTCGGGGGAGGAGTCCGCCTCGTCGTCGGACGCCTGATTACGGGAACTCTTTCGAGTCCCCGTGGCCACCTTCTTGGCCTTCTTCTCCGGCACCACGTGCGGTGCCGGAACCAGCAGCCCCGCTAGATGGGCGTCCACTGGATCTTCTGGCATGGGAGCCGGACAGATGAGCTGCTCGGCCTTCTCCATCCATTCCTGCCAAAGGAAAGGAGAGATTGAAACCCTCTTAGAATCAATCTGTTTACCGCAAGTGTCCCGTAAAGGGGTTGAATCACTTACCTCGTCAACTGGATGCTGCGAGCAAAATCCGCGATCTTCCGTCGCGGATGCGGGGGCTTCGGCGCCCTTAAACAGCACCCTCCAGGCGCCTTCGTACATCGTGTCGAAGAGCCCGCTCAGCGCCCGGTGCTGTTCCGGATTGAACTCCCACAGATTAAATGCCCGTTCTTGGCATGGGAGAATCTGGCGGATGAGCATGACCTGGACCACGTCGACGAGCCTGAGCTTATTGCTCACCAGCTTCTGGATGCAGGCTCGGAGTCCCTTCAGCTCCTTCGGATTGCCCCACAACAAGCCCTTCTCTTTCCAGGAGGTGAGCTGCGTGGGGATACCAGATCTAAACTCGGGGGCCGCCACCCATGTGGGCTCGCGCGGCTCGGTGATGTAGAACCACCCCAATTGCCACCCCTTAACGGAGTCCACGAAGGCCCCTTCGAGCCAAAGGACGTTGGGCAACTTGCCCAACATGGCGCCTCCGCATTCCGCTTGCGTGCCCTTCACAACCTTCGGCTTGACGTTGAAGGTCTTGAGCCACAGGCCGAAGTGGGGCCGGATGCAGAGGAAGGCCTCGCACACGACGATAAACGCCAAGATATTGAGGATGAAGTTCAGCGCCAGATCGTGGAAATCCAGGCCGTAGTAAAACATGAGCCCCCGGACGAATGGGTGGAGTGGAAAGCCCAGTCCACGGAGGAAGTGGGGAAGGAAGACGACCCTCTCATGGGGCCCAGGGGTAGGGATGAGCTGCCCCTCGTCGGGCAGCCGATGCGCGATATCGCCGGAAAGGAATCCGGCGCTGCGCAGCTTGGTGATGTGCTCCTCCTTAATGGTGGAGGCCAACCATTTGCCTCCCGCTCCGGACATGATCGGAGATGGTCGAGGCGAGATGCGCGAGCTTGGGCGTTGGAGCTTGAGTGCGCGGAGATAGATAAGCAAAGGAGGAAGAAGGCGTAGGTGAGAAGGTAAATCCTTATCCCTTATATAGACGGACGGAGACTATGCGTCCCCCACCAGCCTGGTAAAACTCGCTTATCTCCCAAGCGCCAATATCAATGGCACGGTTGGGTTACCCACATCCGTATTGATGAGAATCCCGGAATAAGGGGAACACGATCTCTGCTTCGACAAGACGTGCCAAGGAAACCGCTTCGCTAAACGTGCTGAGGTGGTATAATGAAAAATGATTCAAGTAAAGGCCTGGTAGCGGTGTGATGTCACGCCGCAAAATACGTCAACAGATTGGATTTATGTGCATTATTCTCTCTACGGTGGAATGTGGAATTTATTTTGCAGAGCCGGACACTATCCTGGTGTTCATGATCTTCTCTGGATTATTCAAGGGAGGAACCCGCCTTGCAATGCCAAACATTATGCGCGCCGGACTTATCGTCATTGAAGCCTGGTTCAGGGGCTACTGAGGGAGTCCTGGACTAGGGGGTGTCCGGACAGCCGGACTATCATCGTCCGCCGGACTCCAAGACTACGAAGATACAAGATTGAAGACTCCGTCCCGTATCCGGATGGGACTTTCCTTGGCGTGGAAGGCAAGCTTGGCGATACGGATATGTAGATCTCCTACCATTGTAACCGACTCTGTGTAACCCTAGCCTCCTCCGGTGTCTATATAAACCGGAGGGCTTTAGTCCGTAGGACACAACATACATTACAACAATCATACCATAGGCTAGCTTTAGGGTTTAGCCTCCTTGATCTCGTGGTAGATCCACTCTTGTACTACCCATATCATCAATATTAATCAAGCAGGACGTAGGGTTTTACCTCCATCGAGAGGGCCCGAACCTGGGTAAAACATCGTGTCCCTCGTCTCCTGTTACCATCCGCCTAGACGCACAGTTCGGGACCCCCTACCCGAGATCCGCCGGTTTTGACACCGACACACCCCTTTTAATAGTGTGTTTTGTTATGTTGTGATCCAAATTCATGTATAAAGATAAAGACTCCTTTTCAATAAACAAAGATAAAGGCTAACTTTGGACAAGGCCGAAGCGGACGGACGAGATAAGTTAATCAGTTGTAAATCACTGGAGTTTGTAACCTTCCCCGATGGAGTGAAGATTTGTTGGTTGGCGCCCGTGGTTTTTCCCCCTTCGTGTTGGAAGGGTTTTCCACGTTAAAATCGTGTGTTCCTATGTTTGATTTTGTTCTTTATCGTGTTCGATTGTGTGTCGTCTCACTATCATGTTTGCCCTAATGATACAAATATTGTACTCCTGAATGTCATATAGGACCTCGGAATATGAAAATCATAGTCTACTAGATTTTTTAAGTGCAATATGTCATCCAGGTCCAAACGATCAATTTAACACTTGAATAGTTGAAGAGAGGGCAGCTCCTGCACCCAAGGGCATATGCACCCACTTTTCAAAAAATGCACTTCAAGCACATTTTAAAAAGTCAAAAAATTCAAAATAAAATTTCATGCATACATGTTCGCAAATGTGTGTGCGCGGCACAAAGTTTTATGAAAAAATGTCTTGTTGTTTCGTCTCTGTAAAAAAGATAAATTTCAGTGCTTCTAAATAGCGTTTCACGACATAATTTTTTGTCTTTTTTGCACACACCACAAAAAAGGTTGTTTTTGCGTGAAACTTTATGCACACGCATAAAAAATGAAGACGTATCCATGCAATCATTTTTAGATTTTTTTTAGCATTTAAAAATATGTTTTTTAAAGTGGGTTCATATGTACCCAGGTTCATCCATGCACTTCCTAGGCATATATTGTGGAGAGCCTTACATGACATCTGCACTTCGGGACTCAGAAGACGATTTTAAGAATTCAATGAGCACTTTACTCAGTAAACTAGAGTGCACTTTGCTCTGAATCTTTTGCGACAGATCACTCCGCAGAAAATTAACGATCGCCGGAGAGATATGAGAGGCAATCGGCGCCACAAGGCATCATATAGAATCGTTTGTGAAGTTGGAAGTTCGAATCAGGATGCCGGGAGCAGCATCTGCCGGAGAATTTGGTACAGAGCTCTGAGATATCCCTTGTGCTGCTCTTCCTCCGGCAGCCTCAGCATGCTCGCCACCTTCTCGAACTTCTCCCGCGCCAGGACCACCTCCGCCGGCGACGCCACGGCCGACACCGAACCCGGCAACACCCTGACGTCTCTGTGGAGCTCCGGCGGCGACAGCGCCCACTGCATCGCCCAGATGCAGAGGGGTCGCATGTAGTGTAGCGACCGGTAACCGCTGCCGCCGTCGGCCGTCCACGCCTCCGGCATCTGGAACGCGTACCCGAACCCGTCCCTGCCCCACCCAGCGTCGTGCGCGCCCTTCGCCGTCCGGAACGCCGCCTCCGGCATGCCCTCGTGGACCATGGCGGCGGCCACGGCGTAGGTGACCCCGGGCCACACCTCCCTGGACTGTATCGAGGACGTGTCCACGGTGCCGTCCGGCCGCATCCCGTTCACAGCCCCCACCGCGCCGCCCCGCACGCGCATCACGTTGTAGTCCAGCACCGTCCCCAGCGCGCTGCGGGCCTTGTCCTCCTCCACGATCGGCTCCAGCCCGCACGCGCGCGCGTACCACTGCCCGGCGAGCTGGTCGGCCATGATGGACTTGCTGGTCGCGCCGCCGCTGTTGTCGTAGTCGAAGTAGGCGCCGTTCCAGAGCTCGCCGTCGTACACGCGCCGCGCCCGTCCGTACCGCTCGAGGAAGTACCCCTCGGAGCCGCGGTCACCGACGACGCGCGCCATGGCGGCCGCCGCCTGGAGGGCCGCGATCCAGAGGCCGCCGGTGTACGCGCTGACGCCGGAGACGGACCAGAAGTCGTAGGTCTGGTCGGGGCGGCCGTCGTTCTCCACCATGCCGTCCCCGTCGCGGTCGAACTGGTGCATGTACGCCATGGCCAGGTACACCGCGGGCCACACGGCCGCCGCGAACGCGGCGTCCCCGGTGGCGGCGACGTCGCGGTACACCTGGAGGACGAACTTGGGGTTGAGGTCCTTCCAGCGCGCCGGGTCGTGGATCATGTAGGCGTTGAGCTGGAACCAGGGGTCGCGCAGGCCGACGTCGTGCGGCACGGCGCCGAGGACCTTGCGGGGGACGGTGGCGCCGTCGAGGGTGCGCATGGGGCGCGGGTCGTGGTGGAGGACGGCCCTGGCGAAGTCGCGCTGGAGGCTGAGCTCGACCTCCGGGAAGAGGGAGAGCAGCGCGAAGGAGGCGTAGAAGTGGACGTCGTAGGTGTTCCACAGGTGGTACTCCATCCCCTCCAGGTACAGGAACCGCCCCACGCTCTCCTCGCCGTCGCCGAGCAGCGCCGTGCCGAACGCCGACGATGCTTCCAGCCGCTCCTCCGCCGTCGCCATTGCGCGCAGGATGCCGTCCGCTGCAGGATCACCTGGATGGAACCCGCCGAGAGAGAAGGACTCCATCGTCGTCGACCCGTACTTCGACGAAGCAAAGCTGGTCTTCTTCGGTGGCAGCCCATCTGTGACAATGAGAAGTTAAGATTTTCGGCCATTGTCCAAGATAAACATGTGACGTCGGAGTTCAGTTGGATCAGTGTTCATTGCCTGTCCAAATTGTGCCTCCGGCGTTGAGATAGTAAAGCTCGTTGAACAGTGCAACCGGATACCTGAAAAACAATCATGCATGTCACCACCTGATCAAGAACCCAAATCATGATTAAGTCGATACAACTTTTTTTCATCTAATGGCACAAGTCAGTACAGAAATTAGTCAGTGATCAGTTCAGTAATTAGTCAGTTTATTTAATGGAAAAATATATTGGTGATTGACCCTTGATCTGAATTTCTCACCATTCAGGCAGCCTCTTGTCGTGCAGAATAGGCCTCTGCCACTCCTCGATCAGAGACTCCCACTTCAAGTGTTCTACATGCAAACACAACTCAAGAATGCTTTAAGAAATCTTAATCCTGAGAGAGATTTCAGAAATCTTCACCGGCCAATGATCCATGGAAATCTCACCGAGAAGGGCGTCGTGGGCCAATTGTTCAGCAGTCGCGTCTCGGTCCAGGCCGAGGAACTTGGTGTACCTCCGGTGGTAGGTTCGCCCGGCGGAGAACTTCACCTCGGGACACGACCACGAGAGCGCGAACGACACCGCACGCGTGCCTCCCGCCGGCACCGTCGTCGTCGCCGCGACCGCCGCCCCGATGGACGATCCAGGCCTGGACGACGCTGACGCTCTGGGCACCCCGCCGAAGTACCCGCGGTTCTTGGCCTCCTCCCACATGTCCTTGGCCGTGAACTGCTCGCCGCCGGGAACGGACGGGCCCATCGCGAAGGACGGGCAGCAGGTTACGCGGACGCCGCCGGTCTCCTGAGACGCGATCGCGAATGTCACCGGAGGGTGGCCGTCCGCCGTCCTGTGGTGGAGGAGGACGCCATGGACGCCGTCCCGCGCTCTGTACGCACCAAGGAAAGGAAGACATGCTCATTGTCAGAGAGATTGCTGCCTGTTACCACATCGCATCAAACGAAAATTTGTCGTGGTCGTTACTTCATCCTGGAGTTGGTGTGATTCCCGGTCAGCTCCGATTTTCCGCCCACGGAATTCTACACGGATGAACAAGGAAATTTGGGCGAAATTCTTGCTACAAAGTACAGATATGTTGTATACTTGTGTCAGTTTGAAGAGCAGAGTGTTGGCTGCACTTACTGCCCATGTGAAGAGCAATGTGACATCTGCAGATGTGCTCCCTGAATTTTGTACCTGGTGCAAGCATCAAAGATCTTAAGGTAAGCGCTGAACAACAACTCATGTGGGATGATTGGATTAGTTTTCTGAAGAAGGAAATATTACCGTGAAAGTGAAAACCGCAACCGGGAAGCTGCTCTCTTTGTAGTTGTGAGGGATGAAGGGTGATATCTGACGGCAGGTGATCTTGATTTCAGGGTCCGGCTCACCTACATTGCAGTTATGGAACATAGATTAGTAGGTTCTGCACAAAACTAATTGACATCATTCTCGGCGACAAATATCTCTGTCAAGTAAATTGGCAATGCTGTTCGGCTGTGTGCATCTTAGTTATGCAGAGATCAGGTGTTGCTCATTATGCTTTGTATCCGCTTGATACTATATTTTGAGTTAATAAAAGCGGCCTTTATCGGAAGAAAAGAGTGGCAATGGTGTACTGTCAGTCAGGATTGTACCATCATAGACAGTCCAGGATCTTGGGAACAAGCCATGGTAAGTGCAATTCTTCTCTTTCAGTTTCCAGTCCCATGATCCGGTACCGGCTTTATCAATTCCCCTGCAAATTTGCACAGCAATGGGGATCTCTGGCTGGCATGATCATATGAATGTAATGCAGGTGAGCTTGTGATGCTTTCGCTGCTTACTTCAGGACATCGGCCTTCGGTGCGGACAACACCGTGGAGTAGCTCTTCCTGCCGTGACGCGAAACGAATGCCTAGACAAGTAAAAGTAGTGAAACAGACGTTTTTCCACCGTTAATTGAGCATTGCAAGTCAAGGAAGAAAGTGTAAATTTATTACAGATAACTGGTTGGCTAGGATAGGCTTCTCTTCGTACACCCTGGGGAATATTTGAAAATGCTGGAAGTACCCTCTGTAGCTTCTCCCTATGCTTCCTGAACTGAAAACAGAAGAAGAGCGTGTGCTTTGAATAGAACTGTCATCTGAAGTTCAGTTAGCTGCATGAATGTGACAACCGGCATGTTTCAGGGCAAAACCAAGGCCAGAAACAACGGAAGTACTTGCCCTAGCGCGCCCAGGGGTACCCCGCGGTAGCAGTTGTCCATCCACTTCCTGAAAGGATCATAGACCGAAGCCTTGGCAAAAAAAAAACAAGATAATGATTGTTTAGCAATTTCACTGATTACTGAGTACTGACTAGGGAGAGTAATTTGCGTCCACAATTTCAATAGCAGGTGCATTGTAGTTGACAGATTAGCTGAATGTTAAATGACAGAAGAGTGACTCACTTGGCCTTTCGCGCTTTCTTGGACGTATAGTCGAAGCATTTTAGCAATAAAGGGCACCTGCAGCACAACCAGGGTCATGGTCAGTGTTTATGTAGCAATGGTCAGCGGTCATATGCTTACTTACAATTGCCATGACATCATCCATAGCCATGCTTTCTTGGTTCTAAATGTGAAAGCCAAAAGGCAGTCCCTGTCCATATGCTTACTTACCATTGTCATGAGATCATTCATAGTCATGCTAAACGCAGCAACCTTCTTGCCTTCATCATCGAATTTTCTCTGCCAAGTTCTTGCTGGTGGCTGAGCACAGTCGACGAGCAAGTGTGCCTGAAGTAAGAACAACCATGACAGACCAGTTTTACTTGCTCACAACATATAAGATGTACGGAGTAACAGGTTGAAACAATCAGAGGCATCTTAATTAGAAAATCATCCAAGAAAACAGTTGATCATAAGTTGAAAATCCTAGAGGAGAAGAACCTTGAGCTCCACTTGAAAAGTACAGTACATAAGGTTAAGTAATTGCAACAGATTAAGGGGAAGCCCAAGAAATGGAAATGATGTTTCAGGAGATACCTCCGTTCGCTCTGACTCCGAACTTCCCATCTTCAGAAACCGATGAAGGAGCTAATTACATTGGAATAAATACACACTATCAACAACCAGGAGAAAGGTATTTTACTCAATCAAACGTAAAACAAACCAAGCATCTATATATGCACTGAGAGCAACCTACACAAGAGGAGGAGAGAAAATACCTGAACCTGAGTAGTGCACCTGAAATGCTCAGCTCTTTCAGGGGTAACTCATTCGAGAACAAGATGAAGAAAATGAAGAAGCAGCCGGCCGAGCTGACGAAAATGAAGAAGCGGCCGTCCGAGCTGACGAAAATGAAGATGACTAGAAGGATGGGGTGGCGTCAAATTAGATATTTTGGGCTGTTTGTAAGTGCGTGGAAAAAAAAAGGCACATCACAGTCGTCGGAGCTGTTGAATAATGAATTCACTATTCATGCTCCCAATCACAATCCTCATTGCCAAAAATCTTTTGGATGATTAACCATATGGTTGTGCAGTTTCAGATTGTAAAATGGCCCTGGTTCCCACATCATGTGAGAAGGGACAAAAGTTTTGCCGATACAGCTAGTTAGTACTAGAAGCCATCCATGATGTGTGCTAGTGTGTCACACACTAGTGGTGTTTCTTGACTTGTACAATCAGAATAGCAGCCGGGGTGTCTGACAATGAGTATGTTCTATGTTGTACATTTTTGTAATCCACTGGCTTCCGGCTTGGCGCACAGGGCCCCATAGGATAAAGAAGCTAAATTATTGTAGTGCAAAAATGATTTTCTGTTGAAGTGTCGCTTTTCCTCTCTCCATGTTTAGCACTTGGCAGCCACTGCCCACTAGTAGCGGCCAGTTGTTGACTTCCAAGTCCGAAGTTTCTTTCTCGTGAAAAGGGCAAAGGCCATGTTAGAAGGGAGAGAGGGATTTGGTGGAATGGTTCGTTGTATTGCTTGAGCCTCGTGGGCATATATATAGGAGTACATGATCATCTTGGAGTACAATGCAAGGTAGAATATTATCCTACGTTATCCTATCTTTCCTAATAATCACGATGCTCAACATGCCCCCGCAGTCACAACGGTAGCGACGCAGACGGTGAGACTGGAGAAGAATCCGAAGAGAAGCCGACGGACACCCCCCCACAGTCAGAACGGTCGATGCATCGCGGAGTCGTGGCTGGAGTGAAAACCGACGAGGTTGCTCAAGCAGGCAGTAGCCCTTTGTGCCGTTTGTCGATGAAGCCGAGAGCGGAGGGTGGTGTAGCCGTGGTCGAGGTAGCCGTGCGAAGGATGCCATGATCGATGTCGAGTCGGGGTGGCCGATGTCGAGGAAGTCGCCGTGGAGCCGCGGGTACAAGGGGATTCAACTTTCGCTTTTGTGGAAGTATGGATCGGGATCTCCCCCTAAAGTTTGGCCAACATTGGTTAGCTAGGGACGGAGATCTCCAAAAAATAGAGGAGAGATGAATGAAGTCGTCACCTTCCTCGTGGGATGGAGGTGGACTTATATATGTGGCCCCAAAAATTCAATTGTTATACAGACAGTTTGCATGCCTCAGAGGCTCTGAGTTGCCGCGGAGGTTCTAGACAAGCTCCGGTCTTTTTAAAGAGCTACAACTCTGGAGTTGCATGATTCTGAATAACCCAGAGGCTGGCCAAAGGTAGTCCGGATGTTCCATGCCCTAGAGAGTCGCAACTTGGGATTTGCAAGCTTCAGGACAACCCGAAGGCTGGCCGGATGTTCCAGGCCCTAGAGATTTCAGGGTATAAATAGTAGCTACAAAGCAGAGGATTTATAGAATAGCTCTCTTGACTCTGGATGAGTTTTGTTGATGCAATATATGTGCGTAAGTGAGTTGATTCCCACCTCTTACTCCAAAGTGCATGACAGTACGGCTTTCTTAATGACCCTAACAAGTCAAAAATCGTCGGGATGGGTCTCTTTTCACTTTATGAGCGGGGGCCTTCCGAAGACAGATACAGATTGCTCACAAGATCCCGAGAGAAACTTAAAACAGTACAGCTCTCGCGACCGCGTCGCCCCCGCGGGCGACCGGCCGCGCCCCGGTCCTTCCTCCGCCAGCTCTCCCTCACCCCCCCTCCCCGCCGCCGTCGCCGGTGCTCGCCGCCGGGCCTGGCCCGGGCGACGCTGGCGGCGGCGGCCCCCGGCCATTCCCCTCTCGGTTGCTCTCCGGCGCGGGGCGGAGGGCGCCGGGGGGTGCTCCCTAGGCGGCGGTGGTCCGGCGTGGCGGCGGGGCTTCCTGGCGCGGCGCGCGAGATCGGCTGGACGACGGCATCGCTGTTGGCGGCAGGGTGGCGCGGCGGCGCGGCCAAGCAGCGCCCGCTCGGCCCAGATCTGGGCCCTTTGGGCCCCATTTGGGTCTGGACGGCCGATGGCAGGGCGGCTCGGCGGCATGACTTTCAGGAGGTGGGGGAGCGGCGATGGGCGTTGGGGTGCTGGCGCCGCCCTGCTGCAGCGTGGCCGGCGGGGCGTAGCAGGCCCGATTCAGGCCTTGCCGGGACAGGGGTGGCCTGGTATGCCCTGCTGCTGCGTCCGGACGGCGACCGCGACGGTGCCGGAGGCACGGGCCTCCTGCACGACGACGGTGGAGGTGGTTCCCTCCCGCGCGGCTATGGCGCTGCTGCTCCCGTCGACCAACGCCTCCTCTCCTCGTTCTCTTGGCCTCGTGGTGGTGATCTCAGTGAGGCGGCGTGGGTGGCGTTGTGACCGCGGTGGCGCATGCTGGTGGGCGGTGAGTTGGCTGGTTGGCTCCGATCCGATTGGGCGGTGGGGTTTGGAGTTGGGAGAAATCCTTGCCGGGTCTTCCGACTCCGATGCGGTGACGCCTACGGGTGCCACCATTCCTCCCTGGAGGGTGTCGGTGGTATTCATTCCCCACTACCCTCCGCGTGCCGGGGGAAACCCTAGGACACGTCCGGGCAGCAGCGTCGTCGGCGTCGCATTCCTTCCTGGAGATGCTGCTTGGTACGCGGAGGATCGGAGCCTTGGATCGTGGTGGGTTGATTTCGGAGGGCGCAACGGTAGTGGGTCATCCGCGCTTTGTCGCGCTGCCAGTGTTGTCATTGTTTCTTCTTCTTTTTCTTTGGCTTGTTGTGCTGCTCGCCCCAGCGTTTACTTTGTGATCGGTGTTGGTGCTTTGGAATACAAAGCGGGGAACCCTTTTTCGGTAACAGGGGCCTTCCACCATGCTTCTTTGCCTTCGAATGATCCAATACATTATTTATAGACTCAAGCACATACTGACGTCACCAATCATGTTGTTATTAACACCAAAATCACCTACAGTGTGTTTGGCAATATTGAAAGAGAAATGTGAGTTTAGATCAAGGAGTTGTATTGAGATTAGACATGAGATGATTCGTTTTGTTGACGCATGATAGAAATTATGTGTCGAGATTTGCGCCAAAACTTTGTTCCCTTGCTTGGTTTGTCATAATTGATGCGGGGCTAGATAAGAGAAGATAACGTAAGTTATGGTGAAAAGTGAAGATGGACTTACTAAAACAATTCATTTCCAACTCCCACCCCCTCACATGTAAATAAAATGGTAGGAGTTGGAATATGAATTCTCATGTCTAATCCCTTCTCAATTCCTGATCCCCTAACCAAACAATAGATTTGAATTCGCGTATCCTTCAAGTCTTATGTTCTAGCTCTAATTACCCCCAACAAAACACCCTCTTTGGGGCAAGTATATGTCCTTTCATGTGGAGATGCATGCGTTCCATCAAGCTCCACCATCAGCGCCATCCCTCTAACTTGTGTTTTTGTAATTGCTTATTTACTGAAAGATAATTGTGCCATGAATTGTTTTTTTAAGTTGGCCCAGGAGAATATCGATTCATTCGAAGAGAAGAAGAGAGTTTCCTAGTTAATTAATTAATGAGACGCATCTCTCCTCGCGCCGCCACACAGGGTGACGCTGGGGGGGGGGGGCAACTCCTCGCGCCGCCAGCCTTCCCGCGAGGCAGATCTCTGCTACCGCTGCCGCCGACACTAGCCGTGGTGGTGGCGGTGCCCGACGCCTAAAGGGCTAGGGCAGGAGGTAAGCGACGGATCTCCCATCTGGCGGCTGGGGCGCCTCGTGCGGGGTGTCTTCGCGTGGCAGCCACGGTGGCGTCCTGGCTGTGCGGCGGCAGCCGACGAACCCAGAGCTGGCGAGGTACTCCCGTGGGATTCTCCGCTATGCGATGGGCGGCGGCGGTGGCCGTTGATCTGGCGTCCCGGCCAGATCCGTCGTGGTTCGGCTATGGCCGGTCGGCGGCGGGTGATGAGGCCGGGGTGGGGTGGCCGGAGGTCCTCAACCGTCTTTCCGACGACACCATACGTCTTCATGGCGAGGTTCTGCTCGGTTTCAGCCAGCCGCGAGATCGGGACGACGTGGCTTCCGGTGAAAATCACACCTGACTGCGGTCTTGGCGGACGACGACGACGTCTCGGACGTCGTTCCCTTCTCAAGGCATCATCGTTGCAGGTCATGTCAACCTGATCGGGAAGTTCTGGGGAAACCCTAGATCTGGGTCTACCGGATCGGATGAGACGGCGCCTTCGGTGTCGTTCTCCCCACTAGGGGCATCGTTTTGGAGCAAGTGTTGGTTGGAGGGGACAAGAGAGGAGCGGTGATTCATCTTGCCCATTGATGACGGCGGATCTCGGTGGCGTGGCGCAGTGGAGACTCGGCGCCCGATGCGCGGAGATGGACTCGCTCAGTAGGGTGACGCTGTCTGGTGTCGTGGTGGCGTCGGCGGCAGCTAGACCGGGTAAGGTAGATGCAGCAGTACAGCTCTAAAGATGGATTGGTGGCAGGTGGCTGCGGTGGTCTCATACCCGGCAAGCGTCCTGGTTGAGGAGCACGCCGGACTGGTGGGTGTCCATACCTGGCAGGTGTCCTAGTTGGGACCTCAGGTCTTAGATGTTAGGTTTGGCTGCGAGGTCTATTTGGTATTAGGCCCACACTATCAGCGTCCCTTTATCAACTGGATAGGAGTAGCGACAAATGTTGCTTGGACGGTGGCTTTAGTTTTACTGTTGTATGACTTTGTAAGGTCTTGTGTTAATAATTAATAAAATGGTTGTATGCATCGTTCAGATGCAAAGACCGGGGGTCTTCCTCCTTTTAAAAAAGAAATAATTAATGAAAAACCGAGCAAAAAATGTCACAACATGCCCCGGAAACAAGGCACGCTTGGGCAACCTGGCAACCCACACAAAAATGCACGCGAAAAAAGTCATCGAGGTAGCTATCATCATCTTGATGCTAAATTACATAGTTGGCCCTCATTTGATTTATCACAAAGACAAAAACTACTCCCTCCGTAACAAAATGCAAGATGACTTTTATGCTCTATACAAAATGAAAAAATGTCTTACGTTTTGATACAGAGGAAGTACAATATGGACAAGTCATAATCATGGAAGCCCAAATCAAAAAACGGTACAACATCTAGTGGACCCACTAAGGCTTGGGATGTAGTCGTTGAATTGTTTGACTGAGCCAGGGCGTGCTTATTGTATAAGTTGTGAAAAAATGCCACGAAGCTAGAGATGACTTGGTTAAACGAACAACAAAATAAATGAATTTTAAATAAATGACTCCTTTTTTGTAAAACACGATATGAATGCAGACACTCATAAATATATACTGTTGGAGATATAACTATTAGGTATGACCCACACAGGAGGGGTCGGGTTATACATATGGCGATTCATGGTATGAAGCCCACGAGGATATTGAAGATGGCGGTTCATAGAAAAGGGCCAAGGCCCAAGGGCGACTTAAGGCCCGTAGGAGTAAACCGTCATATGTGTAAGACTTGTACTGTAAGGCATGTATAGATAGTCACCGAGCCGGACACGTTGTCTATGAGCCGGCCGGGACTCCGTGAGCTGCTGGGCGTCAACCTATATATATAAAGGGACGACCCGGCGGCGGTTCAGGGCAAGAAACAACAGATCGAGAACTAGGTCAAGCGGATTCGCTCCCTGGTAATCGAGACATAAGCAATGCCACCTCAACTGGATTTGGCCTTTACCTTCATCGCAAGGGGCCGAACCAGTATAAACTCCTTAGTCCTTTGTCCCGTTTAACCCCTTAACCTAGTTGCGATGGCTCCATGACTAAGTCCTGCTGCGTCTCGAGCTTGCGTTGGTTTTCCCCGAAGAGGAGAGGATGATGCAGCACAGTAGCGTAAGTATTTCCCTCAGTTTTTGAGAACCAAGGTATCAATCCAGTAGGAGGTCACGCGCAAGTCCCTCGTACCTGCACAAAACGATAGCTACTCGCAACCAACGTGATTAGGGGTTGTCAATCCCTTCATGGTCACTTACGAGAGTGAGATCTGATAGAGATAATATTTTTGGTATTTTTGATAGATATATGCAAAGTAAAAGTAAAGGCAAAGTAAAAGCAAAGCAAGTAAATAAAGCGATAGAGATTGATATGATGAGAATAGACCCGGGGGCCATAGGTTTCACTAGTGGCTTCTCTCAAGAGCATAGATATTCTACGGTGGGTGAACAAATCACTGTTGAGCAATTGACAGAATTGAGCAAAGTTATGAGTATATCTAAGCAATGATCATGTAAATAGGCATCACGTCCGGCACAAGTAGATCGAAATGATTCTGCATCTACTACTATTACTCCACTCATCGACCGCTATCCAGCATGCATCTAGAGTATTAAGTTAAAAACAAAGTAACGCCGTAAGCAAGATGACATGATGTAGAGGAATAAATTCATGCAATATGATAAATACCCCATCTTGTTATCCTCGATGGCAATAATACAATACATGCCTTGCAACTCTTTCTGTCACTGAGTAAGGACACCGCAAGATTGAACCCAAAGCCATGCACTTCTCCCATTGCAAGAACTACCAATCTAGTTGGCCAAACCAAAAAGATAATTCGAAGAGACTTGCAAAGATAACTCAATCATACATAAAAGAATTCAGAGAAGAATCAAATATTTTCCATAGATAATACTGGATCATAAACCCACAATTCATTGGTCTCTACAAACACAGCGCAAAAAGAAGATTACATCGAATAGATCTCCACGAGAGAGGGGGAGAACATTGTATTGAGATCAGAAAAGAGAGAAGAAGCCATCTAGTTACTAGCTATGGACCCGAAGGTCTGAAGTAAACTACTCACACTTTATCGGAGGGGCTATGGTGATGATGTAGAAGCCCTCCATGGTGGATGCCCCCTCCGGCGGAGCTCCGAAACAGGCCCCAAGATGGGATCTCGTGGATACAGAAGGTTGCGGCGGTGGAATTAGGTTTTTGGCTCCTCTTCTGGTCTATTGGAGGTACGTAGGTATATATAGGAGGAAGGAGTACGTCGGTGGAGCTTCGAGGGGCCCACGAGGCAGGGGGGCGCGCCCAGGGGGGCGCCCTCCACCCTCGTGACCGCCTCGTGGCTTTCTTGACGGAGGGTCCAAGTCTCCTGGGTCTTATCTGATGAGTAAATCACGTTCCCGAAGGTTTCATTCCGTTTGGACTCCGTTTGATATTCTGTTTCTTCGAAATACTGAAAAAAGCAAAAACAACAATTCTGGGCTGGGCCTCCGGTTAATAGGTTAGTCCCAAAAATAATATAAAAGTGGAAAATAAAGCCCATTATAGTCCAAAATAGTAGATAAAGTAGCATGGAGCAATCAAAAATTATAGATACGTTGGAGATGTATCAGACATCCCCAAGATTAATTTCTGCTCGTCCTCGAGTAGGTAAATGATAAAAAGAGAATTTTTGATGCGGAGTGATACTTTGGCATAATTTCAATGTAAATCTTCTTAATCATGGTATGAATATTCAGATCCGAAAGATTCAAGACAAAAGTTCATATTGACACAAAGATAATAATACTTCAAGCATACTAATCAAAGTAATCATGTCTTCTCAAAATAGCATGGCAAAATAAAGTTCATCCCTACAAAATCATATAGTTAGTCTATGCTTCATTTTCGTCACACAAAGATGTTCCCAACTTCTATACCCCCGATGACAAGCCAAGCAATTGTTTCATACTTAAGTAATCTCAAACTTTTTCAACCTTCACGGAATACATGAGCGTGAGCCATGGATATAGCACTATGGGTGGAATAGAATATGATGAGGGGGATTGTGTGGAGAAGACAAAGAAGGAGAAAGTCTCACATCAACGAGGCTAATCAATGAGCTATGAAGATGCCCATCGATTGATGTTAATGCAAGGAGTAGGGATTGCCATGCAACGGATGCACTAGAGCTATGAATGCTCAAAAAGAAAACTAGTGGGTGTGCATCCAACTTGCTTGCTCATGAAGACGTAGGGCATTTGAGGAAGCCCATCGTAGGAATATACAAGCCAAGTTCTATAATGAAAAATTCCCACTAGTATGAACAAGACAACTTATGAGACTCACTATGAGAAACATGGTGCTACTCTGAAGTACAATATATGAGACTCACTACATGAAGAACAAGGTGCTATTTTGAAGCACAAGTGTGGAAAAAGAGATAGTAGCATTGCCCTTATATATATATATATATATATATATATATATATATATATATATATATATATATATATATATATATATATATATATATACGGCTGCGCTATTCTGCGCGAGAGCGCTTAGTTCTTATTCTACGCGCCGGTCAGAACAACGCCACACGAGACCAAAGAGCTAATCATAATTGCTTAAATGGCTAGTAACTACTTTACTGCATGTCGTAAAAGCTGTACAAGAAAATTACGAGCAAGCATAGCTCGTCCTAGAACTATGGTAATAGCACTGCGGTATGTAGTAATTAACTAATTAGTTTTACTGTTGAAGAAACTACTGGGCCAGGATAGTAAAAAGATAGTGACTTGTAGTAATTTAAGGCAAAGTATTACTATGAGGTGGAAATGGTGTGCTGGGACATGGTAACGTGATTAATTTTAGTGGTTTGAACGTGGTTTAGACAGCCGGAGTGTACGATAAGTTATTCTGCGCTCGGGCTTACATTAGCGTCCCTATATATATATATATATATATATATATATATATATATATATATAGGAAAATGGGTCCATACTCCTAGGAGTACATACTCCTCTATGCGAGCCGCCCATGGTTCTCTAAACGGCCGGGTGTCAGGCAACAAACCCGTTTAGCATTTGATAATTAATCTAATTAATTACATTGGATAATCACGCGGTATCCCAAAATCAGTTGAACGGATCCCGTGATTGTAGCACGCAGACCATACCGTTCAGATGCTACAAGAAAAACTCTCCATTCTTTTTTAGAATACTCCGTCGTTCTGCGCCACCGCCGTCGGCGACAACGACACATGTATTCCTGCTGCTCAGCCTTATAGCGGCCGTCGGCGTGTGCATGTCAACCGAGCAGATGCACACGATCTCCATCAGGCTAGCAACGAGACGACAGCCTCCATGTTTATCTGAGCTGTAGGTCGCTGGCAATATACATCAATCCCCGTCACCGAGGTGCATATGGGCCATCGTTTACCCACTGCTACCCCAACTCAATCAGTAAGAATCCATTGGTCATGCATGCAATGCAAGTATGCAACTGGAGGCAAGAGTATACAAAGCTAGATCTTTTTTTAGTTGAGCTAGATCTATTCTTGTGTATGTACGACTGATGATCCTGGAGCACTATACACCACCGATGAACGGCATTAATTATATGTTAATTCCCCTGTATTTTTATGATCCGTTATTATGTGCACAATAACAGATCTTTTCATGTGACTTATGCGGCAGCACTCCAGCACTCCAGACGGCGACATATGCATGTACCCATCTATGCAGACATCCACTTTCTCATGCACCTCAAGTAGACATCTATGCATACTTCATTTCATAGATCTTTATATTTCTCACTGTTCTTTATATTCCAGTTTCATGGAACGAGTTAAATGATCAACCAATTATCGCCTCCGAGCCGGTTATCAACAACAACATGGAACCAGGACCAGAGAGGGCTCGAGGGTAGATATGAGATGCACTGGATGGCCGCTCGATGACATCGACGTGTGATGCATGGCCAGCGGTGACCTGATGGTGAAGATGTATTCTGATACACTTTCGTCGATTCATTATACGTACTGGTGGCACACTATTTTCCTTACAAGAATATTTGATGGATACATACTATATTCTTGTGGATGTATACTTTCCGGATATACTCCAGGGTAATCTTGTTTTAAAGTTAATGTAGTTAGTTCGCAAAAAAAAAGTTAATGTAGTTGGTCCTTGTACTATGAATATTACCCTAAAAACTTGAATGTAATGCGTGCATATATATAACGCAATGTCTATTCCAATAAAAGGAAAAAATATATGTGTGTACGCGCTCACAAAAAGAATCAGCAAAACGCAATACATACCTGATTAAAAAAACTGTAGTATATCAGCAAAATAAAAGTACATACCCACTCATAGATAAAAGAATAGTATACATAGCATATATGGTATATACCCCTCGCAAAAATTATTATAAACTCATTCACAGAAATGCAGTATATACCCAAACTGTATTATTTATCCGACCACTCAAAAGAATAGTATACATACCTTCTTGGCAAGAAATATGGTATATACCACCTTAAAAAGTATATACTACCTTCTTGGCAAAAAAAGAGTTTTTTTTTGTGAGGTAGAATAAGCACCTCTCTGTAAGGGTATATACTCTCTAACAGTAAAGTAGTAGTATATACCCCTCTCAGCAAATTAAAATATATATTTCCTCACAAAAAATTACCTCTCTGTAACATATATGATATCCCTCACGAAATATTATATACTCACTCTAGTTAAAAAGGTGGTATATCCTTTAAATTTCGTGACATACATACTTCCGATCAGTACCATATATACTACTTTCGGTGGTAGCATGTGTTGCATCGAAGAAAAATGAAATAAAAAAAATACGTTGGCTACTTCAACTAACTAGTTCAAAAGTTAGATAGGTACTGAACGTTCCTAAATTCTAGGCGTTAGGTTAGGTGCATGCAACGTAATTTAGTACTTTGACTTACTAACTTGTGCGGTCAATATAAAAAAACAGCAGTACCTTATCCACTAACGATGGGAGTACATACCCTTGGGAGTACAGAAAAGGAGACCTTTTTTTTGGCCTTTCTCATTTTTTTGGGCAATGCTCTAATAATGATGATCATCACACTTCTATTGATTACAACATAAGGATTACAACTCGAAACTTAGAACAAGATATGACTCTATATGAATGCCTCCGGTGGTGTACCGGGATGGTGCAATGAATCAAGAGTGACATGTATGGAAAATAATGCATGGTGGCTTTGCCACAAATACGATATCAACTACAAGATCATGCAATGGCAATATGACAAAAGTAATGCATGTCACGATGATGATGGTGGAAGTTGCATGACAATATATCTCGGAATGGCTATGGAAATGCCATGATAGGTAGGTATGGTGGCTGTTTTGAGGAAGATATAAGGAGGTTTATGTGTGATAGAGCGTATCGTATCACGGGTTTTGGATGCACCGGCGAAGTTTGCGCCAACTCTCAAGGTGAGAAAGGGCAATGCACGGTACCGAAGAGGCTAGCAAAGGCAGAAATATGAGAGTGTGTATAATCCATGGACTCAACATTAGTCAAAAGAACTCATATACTTATTGCAAAAATTTAGAAGTCATCAAAAATTCAAGTACTACGCGCATGCTCCTAGGGGGATAGATTGGTAGGAAAAGACCATCGCTCGTCCCCGACCGCCACTCATAAGGATGCACAAGCCAGGTACACTTCATGTTTCAAATTTGTTACACAACTTTAACCATACGTGCATGCTACGGGATTTGCTAACTTCAACACAAGTATTTCTCAAATTCATAATCACCCAACTAGCACGACTTTGATATTATCACCTCCATATATCAAAACAATTATCAAGCATCAAACTTATCTTAGTATTCAACGCACTCAAAAGAAAGTTTCACATATCTTGAATACCAAGTATATTAACATTAAGCAAATTACCATGCTATTAACGACTCTCAAAATAATCTAAGTGAAGCATGATAGATCAAGTTTCTTTAAAACAAATCCACCACCATGCTCAAAAAGATCTAAGTGAAGCACTAGAGCAAAAATTATCACGCTCAAAAGGATATAAGGGAAGCACTATGAGCAAAACTATCAAGCTCAAAAGATATAAGTGAAGCACATAGAGTATTCTAACAAATTTCAATTCATGTATGGCTCTCTCAAAAGGTGTGTACAGCAAGGATGATTGTGGTAGACTAACAAGCAAAGACACAAATAATACAAGACGCTCCATGCAAAACACATATCATGTTGGTGAATAAAAATATAGCTCCAAGTAAATTACCGATGGAAGTGGACGAAAGAGGGGATGCCTTCCGGGGCATCCCCAAGATTTGACTTTTTGGTGTCCTTGGATTATCTTGGGGGTTCCATGGGCATCCCCAATCTTAGGCTCTTGCCACTCCTTGTTCCATAATCCATCAAAATAATTCACCCAAAACTTGAAAACTTCACAACACAAAACTCAACAGAAATCTCGTGAGCTCCGTTAGAGAAAGAAAACAAAAGACTACTTCAAGGTACTGTAATGAACTCATTATTTATTTATATTGGTGTTAAACCTACTGTATTCCAACTTATCTATGGATCATAAACTATTTTACTAGCCATAGATTCATCAAAATAAGCAAACAACACACGAAAAACAGAATCTGTCAAAAACAGAACAGTCTGTAGTAATCTGTAACTAACGCAAACTTCTGGAACTCTAAATATTCTACCAAAATAGGAAGTCCTGGACAATTTGTTTATTGATCAGAAGCAAAAAGAATCAACGCAAAAGCACGTTCCTGTGATTTATCATAACTAAATTCGTGCGCGCAAAGTTTCTGTTTTTCAGCAGAATCAAATCAACTATCATCCTAGGTTATCCCATAGGTCCTACTTGGCACAAACACTAATTAAAACATAAAACCACATCCAAACAGAAGGTAGATGGATTATTTATTCCTAAACATAATCAAAAACAAAAAACACAAAATAAATTGGGTTGCCTCCCAACAAGCGCTATCGTTTAACGCCCTTAGCTAGGCATAAAAGTAAGGATAGATCTAGGTAGTGTCATCTTTAATTTTCAGTTTTTTGGTGGAGTCATGCTCGAATCCGGGAGGTTCTTTCCTCTTCCCTTCATACTCGGAAATTTTTAGATCTAAAGAATCCATTCGCTTATTGCAAAGAGTAATCAACATATTCATGCGGTGAAGATTTTCGCTAACACTTTTAAGAGGCTCAAGAGACTTTTGTAAAAAATTTGTTACTTCGCAAATCTTCTCAAACACTTGGGTTTCTCCTTGGGTAGGATGAGATCCTCCCTTTTGGGGTAGTGTTCCCACTATTCCCTCTATAATTTCATGCGCAATACTGGGATCAATCTCAATGAAATTTCCCTTGGCAATGCAGTCCAAGAGTTGTCTATGCGTCATATTTAACCCAACATAAAAATTTCGAAGAAGAATTCTAAAGTTCACCTCTAGGGTGCACTTATGATAAGATTCCATCATCCTATACCAAGCATCTTTTAAGTTTTCTCCTTGCCTTTGCTTGAAGTGTAGAACTTCAAACTCGGGAGACATAGGAGCGGATAAGGAATTAGACATGATGACAAGCAAGCAAACTAACACACGAGCAAACAAAAGGCAAAGGGAAAAGGCAACGGAAAGAGAGGAGGAGATTGGGAAAGAGAGGGCGAATAAAACGGCAAGGGTGAAGTGGGGGAGAGGAAAACGAGAGGCAAATGGCAAACAATGTAATGCGAGAGATAGGGATTGTGATGGGTACTTGGTATGTTGACTTTTGCGTAAGCCTCCCCGGAAACGGCGCCAGAAATCCTTCTTGCTACGTCTCGAGCTCGCGTTGGTTTTCCCCGAAGAGGAGAGGATGATGCAACACAGTAGCGTAAGTATTTCCCTCAGTTTTTGAGAACCAAGGTATCAATCCAGTAGGAGGTCACGCGCAAGTCCCTTGTACCTGCACAAAACAATAGCTACTCGCAACCAACGCGATTAGGGGTTGTCAATCCCTTCACGGTCACTTACGAGAGTGAGATCTGATAGAGATAATATTTTTGGTATTTTTGATAGATAGATGCAAAGTAAATCAAAGCAAGTAAATAAAGCGATAGAGATTGATATGATGAGAATAGACCCGGGGGCCATAGGTTTCACTAGTGGCTTCTCTCAAGAGCATAGATATTCTACGGTGGGTGAACAAATTACTGTTGAGCAATTGACAGAATTGAGCATAGTTATGAGTATATCTAAGCAATGATCATGTATATAGGCATCACGTCCGAGACAAGTAGATCGAAACGATTCTGCATCTACTACTATTACTCCACTCATCGACCGCTATCCAGCATGCATCTAGAGTATTAAGTTAAAAACAGAGTAATGCCGTAAGCAAGATGACATGATGTAGAGGAATAAATTCATGCAATATGATAAATACCCCATCTTATTATCCTCGATGGCAACTGTCGGTGTCAAAACCGGCGGATCTCGGGTAGGGGGTCCCGAACTGTGCATCTAGGCGGATGGTAACATGAGACAAGAGACACGATGTTTTTACCCAGGTTTGGGCCCTCTTGATGCAGGTAAAACCCTACTCCTGCTTGATTGATATTGATGATATGGGTAGTACAAGAGTGGATCTACCACGAGATCAAGGAGGCTAAACCCTAGAAGCTAGCCTATGGTATGATTGTTGTAATGGTTGTTCGTCCTACGGACTAAAACCCTCCAGTTTATATAGACACCGGAGAGGGCTAGGGTTACACAGAGTCGGTTACAATGGTAGGAGATCTACATATCCATATCGCCAAGCTTGCCTTCCACGCCAAGGAAAGTCCCATCCGGACACGGAACGAAGTCTTCAATCTTGTATCTTCATAGTCTTGGAGTCCGGCCGATGACGATAGTCCGGCTATCCGGACACCCCCTAGTCTAGGACTCCCTCAGTAGCCCCCGAACCAGGCTTCAATGACGACGAGTCCAACGCGTATATAGTTTTCGGCGTTGCAAGGCGAGTTCTCCTCCAAATTCCATGTGCTTTGCCGAATAGTGTCCGGCTCCCTAACAAATGTTGCGCTCCTTGGCTTCCACGCCCAATAATGGCCCTCTTCCACGCGTCGCACAAATGTGAAAAGCCAGGGTATCTTTTATGTTTTACCCCCTAGCTGCGCAAATAATCTGCCTATAAGAGAGATAAGAATCCAGATCCAAATCACACCATCCTCCTACCGCGAGTACTCATCGGAGTGCTTCCGACCGAAAACCCATTCTATCATGGACCGTCAATGCGGCTCCTCCTCTCGCGCTCCCAGCCCTCCGCCAGGAGATTAGAGGAGATGTTCAGTTCCGCATAACGAGCTGGTGAAGCTTCAAGCGGAGGGATATCTTCCTCCGGCCTTCATGGTCCCGGTTTGAGCCGGGCTGGCCACCTACAAAGGTGGGAAGCAGGAGGAGACCACCACTAGCCCCTCTAAAGGAGAGCGGGTGTGTTTTGTCCCCTATCTAATAAGGGGGCTTGGATTTCCCGTTCATCCGGTCCTCCACGGGCTTTTGGAGTTCTATGGACTCCAGCTCCATCACCTCACGCCCGCCTCTATTCTGCACATCGCGGGTTTCGTAGCTCTTTGCGAGCTATTCTTGGGCATCGAGTCCCATTTTGCGCTGTGGAAGAGGCTATTCTGCCTCGTGCCCCGTTCTCACGAGGGGTCAATATATCAAGTGGGCGGTGCCGAAATATGGTGCATCGCCGGGACCGAATATCCATCCGGAACCCCAAAGAAGGCGTCTGAAGACTGGCCTTCGGAATGGTTCTATGTAGAAGACACTCCACTGCCGGACCCAGTTCGGATCGGCCTCCCAGAGTTCAGTAGGGCTCCCCTGAAGAAACGCCTGAGTTGGCGCCCACGGAGCCCTCAACTGGAGGAAGACAAGGGCGTCCATTATTTGATGGGCCAGATAAGATTGCTGGCCCATTCCGGATTGACCATGATTGGAGTCATGGCCACGTGCATAATGCGGGGGGTGCAGCCACTGCAATACAGGGGCCACCCCATGTGGGATTTCAACGGGGAAAATGATGCCACCCGTCATGGCCGCAAAGGGCCGGAGTCGGCCGAAGATCTGGTGAAGATTCTGTCCGGCCTGTACAAGGGGGAGAAGGAGGACTTCCTCCAGACGAGCCCATTGAATGGGTTCTCCATAAATAACCCTCGGCGCTGGGTAAGCGGACATTTTATTTATCCGACCCATGCTTTCAAAGTTTAAGTTCCTTACTTTACGATTTTGACGCAGGAGCTGCGTCGGGATGTGGAGGGCATACATAGTCCGGCTCCGCAACCCGAGGATCCAGGAAGATCCCTTGATCCGGCCTCCGAAGAGGACCCGGACATAAAGGTGGAGCTAATCGACGGGGTGTTCCACCAACTCAGCATGGACAACGCTCTAGTCGCCATTACGGCTGACTACCCCGGCTTGTTACCGGCTTCCCAGGTACTTATGACCGAAGTCTTGACACCATTATTTCGTCCTCGCTCATTCCTGACCATCGTATACGACGGTGTCTTGCAGGAGGTGCCTTCAGGGCAGGAAGCCGAACCCGCGGCGGCTGATCAACAAGGGTCAGTCCGACCTTGCAGGCGGAAGAGGGGTGCGGTGCGAATCGAAACGTCACCGCAACGGTATAGCTCGCGACCGTTATTTAGGAAAAGATTCCTAGGGGGCGTATTAACGCTCATGACTTTTTCAGGAGAAAGAGCGCTCGCCGGACTGTGCCCGGCGAGGTTGCCACCCAAGCCTCCGCCAGCCAGGCTCCACCACCTGGTCCGGAGGGGGAGGCGAGCGCAAGGCGCGAGCCGGATACTCCTCCAACGGAGGATGCCGACAGGCTGTCCGCCACCAGGTCTGAGGTGGAGAGCGCCATGAACCATAGGCGCCGCCGGACAGTTTTTCGTGACGTGTGTCTCTCCCCTGAGGCGTTGAATGCCTTTAACGCGGGGGACGCGCACCTCCGTGCTGCTCAAGATGGTTTGACCAGAACCACGGAGCAGTATGTAAAAGACATACGGGTAAGGGATTATAATAGCGGTATATGCCAGTAGCCCTCGAGACTTAAAGTAGTTAAAATAACTGATTTAAGGATCTTTTAATGTGCAGGATCTTATAGAGAAGAATACCCAATTGTCCCAGGAGCTACAAGAGTGCAAGGCCCAACTTGAGGCCGCACTCGCTGCTGCAGGAGGAGACACAGAGACCCCTCCTGGTACCACATTATTTCAAAAAGATAAGTGGTGTGCGGCGTGCGTGTAAGTCTGACAATGATATTGCAGATGTTGCCGGACTGGATCCGGACAAGCAACACCTACTACGCCAGCTGAAGGTCGGCGAGAGGGTGCTTATGAAGGTACAACAGGAGAGGAACAAACTCCAGGATGCCCACACCCAGCTTGGGGAAGAGCTGAAAGGTGTTCGGGCCGAGCTATCTGGCTCCGTGAAGGAGAATCAGCGGCTTCATCGCGGCATCTATGGTAAGTGCTTGAGCGAATTCTTTTGAAAAGAAGAGTTCGGCGAGGAAGCCTATTGACAGAAATATGTCTGTAGGTGCGCTCACAGGTCACCCTACGGAGAAATGCCCGTTTCGACGGGTGACCAACTTCCCAAGCTGGTGCAACTGCTCGAACGTGTTCGGCAGGTGATGAGTGGCGTCGTCCAGGCCCTATGGCCATCCGTCTCCCTACCCGAGGGCCTCGAAGAGCTTGCGGAGAAGCTTCAGGGAGCACGGCAGCGCTTCCGCTTATGGAAGATATCGGCCTGCCGTCAAGGTGCCAGGGAGGCCTGGGCCATGGTGAAGACGCGGTACAAGAAGGCGGATCCAAACCACATGGTCGAGGTCGGACCTATGGGGCCCGATGGGAAGGAGATCCCTGTGAGCTTAGTGTACGGCCAAGTAGAGTTGGCCGCTAAGTATTCCCAACGGGACTGTAAATTAGACAGCCTGTTAGACGGGATTGAGGAGGAGTACAGTCAGTCAATTTGATGATGTATTTAAAATGACATGTAAAATGCCTTCTAGTCGGATTGTAGACCGTTTGTCTTTGCCGACCTTTTCGCTTCGACCTCGGGACCCTAGAGTCCGGAGTGTGTCCGAATACCTTCTCGGTTATGACAAAACCGAGGCATGCATGGAGACTAGGCGTAGGGGTCATTAGTGCTTTATCAGACAAGTGCCCAACTAGTTATGTTATATTACATGGTTAGTAAGAAACATCTTCCAGGGAGAATAGGTCCGTTAAGGGTTCCTTTCCCTGGGAGGCATGCCCTAAAGTGCATGTCCGAACTGCGAAAAAAGCAGGAAAACATCTAGGGGCAGATAGATAAATGTGTAAAAAACCGTCTTTCAAGTCACCGACTGAATATTCTCTTAAGAACGCTAGCTTTCGGCTTCACCCAGTCTGAGGTAAACATCCGGCTGACCCGGCAGTAACAATCGCAGAGGTGCTCCCTTTACCTCCTAGCTGAACAATCGGGAACGTAGGGGTAAGCACAGGAGCCAGGCAACCCATCTTGGCCAAAACTTAAGTCATATCGATGCATATAATGGTGAATAAAAGGTACATGTGGAAGTTTGACACATGTGCTGGGCATGAAGCCCTTATAAGTAAGCTTCTGTTAGAGAAGCCCCCAGGTATAATGAGTGCGGGTAGCACATCAGGTGTGTGCGAACAATGTGCAAATAGGCCCTCAAGGGCTTTTATAAAAAAGGTAGGAGAAGGAAAAGAAACAAAAGACAGCTGAATTGTGAAAATTTGGAGGAAGGGGACGAACTCTTAGTCCGGCGCTAGGCGTAGAATCTTTGGAGGCGGGCTGCGTTCCATGGGTTCAGATCGAGTCGGTTATCCGATGCATTCCGCAGACGGTATGCTCCGCCGGTCAGGACTTGGTCAATGATGAAGGGACCTTCCCATTTGGGCTTGAGTTTGTCCTTTTTCTTGTCTGGCAGGCGTAGAACTAGTTCGCCAACATTGTAAGTTTTGGCCCGTACTTCTCTGCTTTGATATCTTCGAGCCTGCTGCTGATAGAATGCGGAACGGGCCTTTGCCACGTCGCGTTCCCCCTCCAATGCGTCCAAGCTGTCCTGCCGATCCAGCTCGGCTTCTCTTTCTTCGTACATGCGCACTCGAGGTGAGTCATGAATTATGTCGCAGGGCAAAACTGCCTCTGTGCCGTATACCATGAAGAATGGTGTAAAACCGGTAGTACGGTTTGGCGTGGTCCGCAGCCCCCAGAGCACGGAGTCAAGCTCCTCTACCCAGTGCGTGTTAGATTCCGTAAGGGACCGCACTAGTCTGGGCTTGATGCCGCTCATTATCAGACCATTTGCTCGCTCAACTTGACCGTTGGTTTGAGGGTGATAGACTGAAGCGTAATCGAGCTTGATGCCCATATTTTTGCACCAGAGTTTGACCTTGTCGGCCGTGAAGTTCGTGCCATTATGGGTTATGATGCTATGGGGGACGCCATAACGGTGTACTACCCCGGATATGAAGTCTATCACTGGTCCAGACTCCGTCGTTTTAACTGGCTTGGCCTCTATCCATTTGGTGAATTTGTCCACCATGACCAATAGGTACCTTTGCTTGTGGGTTCCCCCTTTAAGGGGTCCAACCATGTCAAGCCCCCAGGACCGCGAACGGCCAGGTAATGGGTATAGTTTTGAGGGCGGTGGGTGGCATATGGCTCTGATTAGCAAAGAGCTGACAACCAACGCATCTTTGGACTAAGTCCTGAGCATCTGCCCGGGCCGTCGGCAAATAAAATCCTGTACGGAATGCCTTGCCTACAAGGGCCCGGGCTGCGGCGTGGTGTCCGCCTAGTCCGGCATGAATTTCAGCCAGAAGGTTTCGCCCTTCCTCTTCGGAGATACACCTTTGAAGGACTCCGGTTGTACTTTTCTTATAAAGTTCTCCCTCGTGGACCTTGTAGGCTTTAGATCGCCAAACTATGCAGCGGGCCTCATTTTGGTCTTCGGGAAGTTCCTGCCTAATTAAGTAGGCTAGGAATGGCTCTGTCCATGGGGCGATTACTGCCATTATTTCGTGGGCTGAAGGTGTTATTTCATCGGCTGAGCCGCCGATTATGTCAGATTGTTCTGTGTTGGGTGGTGCGGCTGCTTCCGGGTTGTTATTTCCGAACTCCTCTTCTCATAGTACGGATGGCTTAAAGAGCCATTCTAGGAAGATGTTTGGAGGGACAGCGTCGCGTTTCGCGCCGATGCGTGCCAATATGTCGGCTGCTTGGTTATTATCCCGGGCTACGTGGTGGAATTCAAGTCCTTCGAACCGAGATGAAATTTTTAGGACAGCGTTACGATAGGCTGCCATTTTCGGATCCTTGGCGTCGAAGTCTCCATTTACTTGGGATATTGCAAGGTTTGAATCCCCGCGCACCTCTAGGCGTTGAATGCCCATGGAGATTGCCATCCGGAGGCCATGTAGGAGGGCCTCGTATTCGGCTGCATTGTTGGAGTCCGAGTACATTATCTGAAGTATGTATTGGACTGTGTCCCCGGTTGGGGACGTCAATACGACGCCAGCCCCCAAGCCGGCCAACATTTTGGAGCCGTCGAAATGCATAATCCAATCGGAGTATGCACCGTACTCTTTAGGGAGTTCGGCTTCAGTCCATTCGGCAACAAGGTCAGCCAAGACTTGCGACTTTATAGCTCGCCGAGGTTTGTAAGTTATATCGAATGGTAAGAGCTCAATGGCCCATTTTGCAATCCTGCCCGTCGCGTCGCGGTTGTTTATAATGTCATTGAGGGGCACTTCGGAGGCCACTGTTATCGAACACTCTTGAAAGTAGTGTCGGAGCTTCCGGGATGCCATGAACACCGCGTACGCTATCTTTTGATAGTGCGGGTAACGGGACTTGCAAGGAGTTAAGACAGTGGATACGTAGTACACTGGTTTTTGAAGAGGGAATTTATGCCCTTCTGTTTCTCGTTCGACGACGAGCACCGCGCTTACAACTTGACGTGTTGCAGCGATATATAACAACATTGGTTCGCCCAGGTTAGGCGCAGCCAGGACCGGATTTGTTGCCAATATGGCTTTTATTTCTTCAAGTCCGGCAGTGGCAGCATCCGTCCACTCGAAGTGTTCGGTGTGCCTGAGGAGGCGATAGAGGGGCAATGCCTTTTCTCCCAAACGGGAGATGAAGCGGCTTAGAGCCGCCACGCATCCAATCAATTTTTGTATTTGTTTGAGGTCTTTTGGAATATCCAGCTGTGATAGAGCTCGGATCTTGGCTGGGTTTGCTTCAATTCCTCTACTGGATACAATGAAGCACAGGAGCTTTCCTGCTGGTACGCCGAAAACGCATTTTTCCAGATTCAGCTTGATGTCATATGCTCGGAGGTTGTCGAATGTGAGCCTCAAATCATCTACTAGAGTTTCGACGTATTTGGTTTTGACGACTACGTCGTCTATGTATGCCTCTACTGTTTTGCCGATCTGGGTAGCCAGACATGTCTGAATCATGCGCTGATATGTTGCGCCGGCGTTTTTGAGTCCGAAGGGCATCGTGTTGAAGTAGAATGGTCCATATGGAGTAATGAATGCCGTTGCGGCTTGGTCCGCCTCCACCATCTTAATTTGATGGTAGCCGGAGTATGCGTCAAGGAAGCACAATGAGTCGTGCCCTGCAGTAGCATCGATTATTTGGTCGATGCGGGGAAGGGGGAAGGGATCCTTTGGGCAGGCCTTGTTGAGGTCTTTAAAATCGACACATAGGCGCCAGGATTTATCCTTCTTTGGTACCATTACCAGGTTTGCTAGCCAGTCCGGATGTTTGATGTATCTGATGAATCCGGCTTCCAGTAGTTTGGCTAGCTCTTCTTCCATTGCCTGTCTTTTGGGTTCGGAAAATCGCCGAAGAGCCTGTTTGACTGGCTTGAATCCTTTTAGGATGTTTAGGCTGTGTTCTGCCAATCTGCGTGGGATTCCTGGCATATCTGAAGGGTGCCAGGCAAAGATGTCCCAATTTTCCCGAAGGAATTCTCGTAGTGCGGCATCTACATCAGGGTTTAACTGTGCCCCGATGGAGGCCGTCTTTGTTGGGTCCGTTGGATGGACCTGGAATTTGACTACTTCGTCAGCTGGTTTAAAGGAGGTGGACTTGGATCTCTTATCGAGTATCACATCATCCCTATTGACCGTCGAGCGCAGCGCAGTGAGTTCCTCTGCAGCTAGGGCTTCGGATAGTGCCTCCAGGGCTAATGCGGCTGTCTTGTTTTCGGCGCGGAGTGCTATGTCCGGATCACTAACGAGAGTGATTATTCCGCCGGGCCCGGGCATCTTAAGCTTCATGTACCCGTAATGGGGTATGGCTTGAAAAATTGTGAATGCCTCCCGTCCTAATATAGCGTGATATCCACTGCTGAACGGGGCCACTTGGAACGTGACCTCTTCGGACTTGTAATTGTCCGGCGAGCCGAACACCACATCAAGTGTGATTTTTCCAGTGCAGCGCGCTTCCCGGCTAGGGATTATTCCTCTAAAGGTTGTGCTGCTTCGCTCAATGCGGCTCTAGTCTATTTCCATTTTTTGAAGAGTTTCCTCGTAGATGAGGTTTAATCCGCTGCCGCCATCCATGAGTACCTTGGTAAGGCGAAAGCCGTCCACTATCGGACTGAGGACCAATGCGGCTGGTGCTCGGGCTGTTCGGGATTTAGGTTCATCGCTGGCGTCGAAGGTGATGGCCGTGTCGCTCCATGGATTTGTTGTTGCTACTTGGTAGACTTCGGCGAGGCTGCGGATTGTTCGTTTCCGCATATTATATGATGCGAAAGTCTCGAAGACTGTTGACACCGTACTGGTACTGTTGGAGTGGCTCTCCGGGGCTAAAAGCTCTTCGCCACTTTTGGCCACCTGCCGCAGTATCCAACATGCTCGAAGGCTATGTGTTGGAGTGGCGCCTTCTGTACTGTGAATTTTACAGGGTCCGCTGAGCCATCCCTCCAGTACGATTCCGTGCCCTTTATGGGGTTTTTTCTTTTTGTTTTTGTACCTGGTGCCTGAGTGTGATGCACCCTTTTGTTTCGGACTAGGGTTGTATTTGGGGCTGGATTGTCCCAAAACTTAGTTTCGGTTTTCCGGAAACTCTCCATCACACAGTACTTTCGTACTATGGACGCTAGGTCAGCGAAGCATGTAATTTCGCGACGACTGACGGCGTTCAAGATTCCCTCGTCCGTGCAATTATTGCAGAAAATTGAAATTGCGTTTTCCTCACGGCAGTCCTTTATCCTGTCCATAACCAGGAGGAATCTGGCCCAGTAATGATGTACTGTTTCAGCGGGCTCTTGCCGGATTTGAGATAGATCGCATATGTCTGGGTGGGTGGGTGGATTTGAGTCCGGAACCCTACCCATCTCGAGGCTCAAGGGCCGAAAAGTTTCCGAATTTGGAAGCTTGGATTGCCGGACGTTGTCCAACGAGTCTGGTCCGATGCCTGACTTTAGGTTCAGTGCTTGATCAACGTCTGTCCCTCCGCGGGAATCCGGCATGGAGGGTTCGTGAGTCCAGACATGACTAGTTTTCAATACAGAAGAAGAGTCGCCGCGTCGTTCCTCTACCACCGCAACATGGTGAGTAACCTGGGGAGAGTTAATCTCTCTCAGATCGGTTTTAAGCCCAATCTGATTGTAGTCTGTAGCGACTCCCAGGGCGGCGATGCGATCCAAGAGCTCGTTCACGGACGAGAGCTCTATTGGATCCAGCTGCTCGGCGAATTTCGAGCTGACGTGAAAATTGCTTTCGATACCCGAGAGGTCGTCGTTGAAGCGGTGGCCGAACAGGCGGTCATAAGAAAACCACCTAGCCGGATAGTTTGGCCGGCGGCCAAGGCTCCTTTGGCGAAGATACCGTCTTTAAAGACGGGAAGAGGCATCCTTCCTATCAGTGACGGCACAGAGGAACTCTCAATGAAAGCACCAATGTCGGTGTCAAAACCGGCGGATCTCGGGTAGGGGGTCCCGAACTGTGCGGCTAGGCGGATGGTAACAGGAGACAAGGGACACAATGTTTTTACCCAGGTTCGGGCCCTCTCGATTGAGGTAAAACCCTACTCCTGCTTGATTGATATTGATGATATGGGTAGTACAAGAGTGGATCTACCACGAGATCAAGGAGGCTAAACCCTAGAAGCTAGCCTATGGTATGATTGTTGTAATGGTTGTTCGTCCTACGGACTAAAACCCTCCGGTTTATATAGACACTGAAGAGGGTTAGGGTTACACAGAGTCGGTTACAATGGTAGGAGATCTACATATCCATATCGCCAAGCTTGCCTTCCACGCCAAGGAAAGTCCCATCCGGACACGGAACGAAGTCTTCAATCTTGTATCTTCATAGTCTTGGAGTCCGGCCGATGACGATAGTCCGGCTATCCGGACACCCTCTAGTCCAGGACTCCCTCAGCAACAATACAATACGTACCTTGCAACTATTTCTGTCACTGAGTAAGGACACCGCAAGATTGAACCCAAAGCCATGCACTTCTCCCATTGCAAGAACTACCAATCTAGTTGGCCAAACCAAAAATATAATTCGAAGAGACTTGCAAAGATAACTCAATCATACATAAAAGAATTCAGAGAAGAATCAAATATTTTCCATAGATAATACTGGATCATAAACCCACAATTCATCGGTCTCAGAAGATTACATCGAATAGATCTCCACGAGAGAGGGGGAGAACATTGTATTGAGATCCAAAAAGAGAGAAGAAGCCATCTAGCTATTAGCTATGGACCCGAAGGTCTGAAGTAAACTACTCACACTTCATCAGAGGGGCTATGGTGATGATGTAGAAGCCTCCATGGTGGATGCCCCCTCCGGCGGAGCTCCGGAACAGGCCCCAAGATGGGATCTCATGGATACAGAAGGTTGCGGCGGTGGAATTAGGTTTTTGGCTCCTCTTCTGGTCTATTGGGGGTACGTAGGTATATATAGGAGGAAGGAGTACGTCGGTGGAGCTTCGAAGGCCCCACGAGGCAGGGGGCACACCCAGGGGGGGGCCCTCCACCCTCGTGACCGCCTCATGGCTTTCTTAATGGAGGGTCCAAGTCTCCCGGGTCTTATCTGATGAGTAAATCACGTTCCCGAAGGTTTCATTCCGTTTGGACTCCATTTGATATTCTGTTTCTTCGAAATACTGAAAAAGGCAAAAAACAGCAATTTTGGGCTGGGCCTCCGGTTAATAGGTTAGTCCCAAAAATAATATAAAAGTGGAAAATAAAGCCCATTATAGTCCAAAACAGTAGATAAAGTAGCATGGAGCAATCAAAAATTATAGATACGTTGGAGACGTATGCAGTCCTCACACTAAGACATCTGCCGTGACTATTCCACGATAGTTGGCGCCCACCGGGGGCCAGCGCACGATGGTTTCAAGTTTTTAAAGGGCAGCTTCAAAGGGATCAAGGGATACGCTGTGGGCCGGATGACTAAGAGTCGTCGCGGCAAGCTCTACATCGACGATGCAGGCTGGGGCCCCGAGGCCGGCTCAATTGAGTACGGGTACCGGGTCCCCTTCGGAGGAATCCACGTCTTCATCGGCAAGATCGGCGAGTCGGGCCCTGAGCCGGACATCTGCACCGACATCATCGAGATGGCTCAGCGTGCAAGACACGCCCGAGCTCAGCCCGCCGCGAAACGTGCCTTCGTGATTCATCCATGGAGCGGAATTTGATGAATGATCTATGTCTGGCGGTGAGACGGTGCTACCTATTGAGCACTGTGTTGGTTTTCCTTGAAGAGGAAAGGGTGATGCAGTAAAGTAGCATAAGTATTTCCCTTAGTTTTTGAGAACCAAGGTATCAATCCAGTAGGAGGCTCCTCAAAAGTCCGACACACCTACACAAACAAACAAGAACCTCGCAACCAACGCAATAAAGGGGTTATCAATCCCTTCACGGTAACTTGCAAAAGTGAGATCTGATAGAGATAATAAGATAAGATAAATATTTTTGGTATTTTTATGATATAGATTGGAAAATAAAAGATGCAAATAAAAGTAGATAGAAAACTTATATGATAAAAGATAGACTCGGGGGCCATAGGTTTCACTAGTGGCTTCTCTCAAGATAGCATAAGTATTATGGTGGGTGAACAAATTACTGTCGAGCAATTGATAGAAAAGTGCATAGTTATGAGATTATCTAGGCATGATCATGTATATAGGCATCACGCCCGTGACAAGTAGATCGAAACGATTCTGCATCTACTACTATTAATCCACACATCAACCGACTCCTGCCTTCATCTAGAGTATTAAGTTCATGAAGAACAGAGTAACACATTAAGAAAGATGACATGATGTAGAGGGATAAACTCATGCAATATGATATAAACCCCATTTTTTATCCTCGATGGCAACAGTACAATACGTGCCTTGGTGCCCCTGCTGTCACTGGGAAAGGACACCGCAAGATTGAACCCAAAGCTAAGCACTTCTCCCATTGCAAGAAAGATCAATCTAGTGGGCCAAACCAAACTGATAATTTGAAGAGACTTGCAAAGATAACAAATCATACATTAAAGAATTTGGAGGAGATTCAAA
The DNA here is from genome assembly GCA_963921465.1 of Triticum timopheevii. Classification (NCBI taxonomy): domain Eukaryota; kingdom Viridiplantae; phylum Streptophyta; class Magnoliopsida; order Poales; family Poaceae; genus Triticum; species Triticum timopheevii. The sequence goes on along the minus strand of OY997266.1, from coordinate 471,277,348 downwards.
TATTTCTCATAGATAAACTTGATCATAAACCCACAATTCATCGGATCTCGACAAACACACCGCAAAAAGAGTTACATCGAATAGATCTCCAAGAAGATCGAGGAGAACTTTGTATTGAGATTCAAAAAGAGAGAAGAAGCCATCTAGCTAATAACGATGGACCCGAAGGTCTGTGGTAAACTACTCACAACTCATAGGAGAGGCCTTGGAGATGATGTAGAGGCCCTCCATTGTCGATCCCCCCTCCGGCATAGCACCGGCGAAGGCTCCAAGATGGGATCTCGCGGATACAGAAGGTTGCGGCGGTGGAAACAGTTTTTCGTGGTGCTCCTGGATGTTTTCGGGGTACGTGGATATATATAGGAGGAATAAGTAGGTCGGTTGACACTCGAGGGGCCCACGAGGGTGGGGGCACGCCCACCCCCAGGGGGCGCGCCGGGCACCCTCGTGGCCGCCTCGTTTTTTGCTTGGCATCCACTCCAAGTCCTCTAGATTGCGTTTGTCCCAAAAAGATCTCTCCTGAAGGTTTCATTCCGTTTGGACTCCGTTTGATATTCCTTTTCTTTGAAACACTGAAATAGGCAAAAAAACAGCAATTCGGGCTGGGCCTCCGGTTAGTAGGTTAGTCCCAAAAATGATATAAAAGGGTAAAATAAAGCCCATAAACATCCAAAACGGGTAATATAATAGCATGGAACAATCAAAAATTATAGATACGTTGGAGACATATCAAGCATCCCCAAGCTTAATTCCTGCTCGTCCTCGAGTAGGTAAATGATAAAAACATATTTTTTGATGTGGAATGCTACCTAGCATAATTCTCAATGTAATTTTCTTTATTGTGTCATGAATGTTCAGATCCAAATGATTCAAAATAAAAGTTCATATTGACATAAGAAATAGTAATACTTCAAGCATACTAATCAAAGCAATCATGTCTTCTCAAAATAGCATGGCTAAAGAAAGTTATCCCTACAAAATCATATAGTCTGGCTATGCTCTATCTTCATCACACAAAGTATTTAATCATGCACAACCCCGATGGCAAGCCAAGCAATTGTTTCATACTTTAGTATTCTCAAACTTTTTCAATTTTCACGCAATACATAAGCGTGAGCCATGGACATAGCACTATATGTCGAATAGAATGGTGGTTGTGGAGAAGACAAAAAGGAGAAGATAGTCTCACATCAACTAGGCATATCAATGGGCTATGGAGATGCCCATTAATAGGTATCAATGTGAGTGAGTAGGGATTGCCATGCAACGGATGCACTAGAGCTATAAATGTATGATAGCTCAACAAAAGAAACTAAGTGGGTGTGCATCCAACTTGCTTGCTCACGAAGACCTAGGGCGTTTTGAGGAAGCCCATCATTGGAATATACAAGCCAAGTTCTACAATGAAAATTCCCACTAGTATATGAAAGGGACAACATAGGAGACTCTCTATCATGAAGATCATGGTGCTACTTTGAAGTACAAGTGTGGTAAAAAGGGTAGTAGCATTGTCCCTTCTCGCTTTTTCTCTCATTTTTTTATTTGGCCTTTCTTTTTTTTATTTGGCCACTTTTTTTTTATAAAGTCCGAAGTCTCATCCCGACTTGTGGGGGAATCATAGTCTCCATCATCCTTTCCTCACTTGGGACAATGCTCTAATAATGAAGATCATCACACTTTTATTTACTTACAACTCAAGATTACAACTCGTTACTTAGAACAAGATATGACTCTATATGAATGCCTCTGGCGGTGTACCGGGATATGCAATGAATCAAGAGTGACATGTATGGAAAAATTATGAAGGTGGCTTTGCCACAAATACGATGTCAACTACATGATCATGCAAGAGCAATATGACAATGATGATGCGTGTCATAATAAATGGAACGGTGGAAAGTTGCATCGCAATATATCTCGGAATGGCTATGGAAATGCCATAATAGGTAGGTATGGTGGCTGTTTTGAGGAAGGTATATGGTGGGTGTATGGTACCGGTGAAAGTTGCGCGGCACAAGAGAGGCTAGCAATGGTGGAAGGATGAGAGTGTGTATAATCCATGGACTCAACATTAGTCATAAAGAACTCATATACTTATTGCAAAAATCTACAAGTTTTTGAAAACAAAGTACTACGCACATGCTCCTAGGGGGATAGATTGGCAGGAAAAGACCATCGCTCGTCCCCGACCGCCACTCATAAGGAAGACAATCAATAAATAAATTGTTCTCCAACTTCATCACAAAGCGGTTCACCATACGTGCATGCTACGGGAATCACAAACTTCAACACAATTATTCTTTAAATTCACAATTACCCAACTAGCATGACTCTAATATCACCATCTCCATATCTCAAAACAATTATCCAACATCAAATTGATCATAGCATCCAATTCACTTTCTATGATAGTTTTTATTATACCCAACTTGGATGCCCATCATTCTAGGACCAATTTATAACCATAGCAAATACCATACTGTTCCAAAAGAGTCTCAAAATAATATAAGTGAATCATGAGAGATCAACAATTTCTACAAAATTAAACCACCTCGTGCTCTAAAAGATATAAGTGAAGCACTAGAGCAAAAATTATCTAACTCAAAAGATATAAGTGAAGCACATGAAGTATTATAATAAATTCCAAATCAAGTGGGTCTCTCCCAAAAGGTGTGTACAGCAAGGATTATTGTGGTAAACTAAAAAGCAAAGATTCATATCATACAAGACGCTCCAAGCAAAACACATATCATGTGGCGAAAAAAAATATAGCTCCAAGTAAAGTTACCGATAGACGAAGACGAAAGAGGGGATGCCTTCCGGGGCATCCCAATCTTAGGCTTTTGGTTATCCTTGAATATCTTGGGGTGCCATTGGAATCCCCAAGCTTCGGCTCTCGCCACTCCTTATTCCATAGTCCATCAAATCTTTACTCAAAACTTGAAAACTTCACAACACGAAACTCAACAGGAAATCTCATAAGCTCCGTTAGTGCAAGAAAGAAAAACCACCACATAAGTTACTATAATGAACTCATTATTTATTTATATTAGTGTTAAACCTACTTTATTCCAACTTCTCTATGGTTCATACCCCCCGATACTAGCCATAGATGCATCAAAATAAGCAAACAACACACGAAAAACAGAATCTGTCAAAAACAGAACAGTTTGTAGCAATCTGTAACTTTCGAATACTTATGGAACTCTAAAAATCCTACCAAAATAGGAAGTCCTGGGAAATTTGTCTGTTGATCTACAGAAAAAAGAATCAACGCAAAATCATGTTTCTGTGATTTACTAAAATTATTTTTGTGCGCGCAGAAGTTTCTGTTTTTCAGCAGAATCAAATTAATAGGTTATCCTATAGGTTCTACTTGGCACAAACACTAATTAAAACATGAAAACACATCTAAACAGACGCTAGATGAATTATTTATTGAATAACAGAAAGGAAAAATATTGGGTTGTCTCCCAACAAGCGCTTTTCTTTAAAGCCTTATAGCTAGGCATTGATAATTTTAATGATGCTCACATGAAAGACAAGAATTGAAGCGCAAAGAAAGCATCATGAAACTTGTGACAAAACACATCTAAGTCTAACATACTTCCTATGCATAGGAATATTATAAGCAAACAAATTTTCAAGTCAAGCAAAAGCTAGCATATGCAAGGAAGAAGAAAGAGACGATAGCAATCTCAACATGACGAGAGGTAATTTAGTAAGATAAAAATTTCTACAACCATATTTTCCTCTCTCATAATAATTACATGTAGGATCATAGGCAAATTCAACAAAATAGCTATCACATGAAATATTCTCAACACGATCCACATGCATGCAAAGTTGACACTCTTCCAAAATAGTGGGATTATCATTAACTAAAGTCATGACCTCTCCAAACCCACTTTTCTCAAAAATTTCATAAGATTGAACATTATCCAAATATGTGGGATCTAAAGTTGACACTCTTCCAAACCCACTTTCAATAATATTTCAAACACTATTATCAATCTCATATTCATCATGGGGCTTAAATAAATTTTCAAGATCATAAGAAGAATCACCCCAATCATGATCATTGCAACAAATAGTGGAGATAGCAAAAGTAACATCCCCAAGCTTAGGGTTTTGCATATTACTAGCACAATTGACATCAAGAGAATTTATAGTAAAATCATTGCAATCATGCTTTTTATTCAAGGAGCTATCATGAATCTCTTCATAAAGTACTTCATCACAATTTTCAGATTCACAAATTTCAAGCAAAACTTCATAAAGATAATCTAGTGCACAAAACTCACTAGCAATTGGTTCATCATAATTGGATCTCTTAAAAAGATTAGCAAGCAGATGAGGATCCATAGATCTTAGGTTCTCTGTTTAGCAATAAATAAACAACTATTCTAACCAAACGAGCAAACGAGCCAAGTAAAACATCAAAGCAAACGAAAAGACGAACAGAAGAAGGGTGAATAAAACGGCAAGGGTGAAGTGGGGGAGAGGAAAACGAGAGGCAAATGGCAAATAATGTAATGCGAGGGAGATGAGTTTGTGATGGATACTTGGTATGTCTTGACTTGAGCGAAGACCTCCCCAGCAACGGCGCCAGAAATCCTTCTTGCTACCTCTTGAGCACGGCGTTGGTTTTCCTTGAAGAGGAAAGGGTGATGCAGTAAAGTAGCGTAAGTATTTCCCTCAGTTTTTGAGAACCAAGGTATCAATCCAGTAGGAGGCTCCTCAAAAGTCCCACGCACCTACACGAACAAACAAGAACCTTGCAATCAAGGCAATAAAGGGGTTGTCAATCCCTTCACGGTAACTTGTGAAAGTGAGATCTGATAGAGATAATAAGATAAGAAAAATATTTTTGGTATTTTTATGATATAGATTGGAACATAAAAGTAGATGGAAAACTTATATGATAAAAGATAGACCCAGAGCCATAGGTTTCACTAGTGGCTTATCTCAAGATAGCATAAGTATTACGGTAGGTGAACAAATTACTGTCGAGCAATCGATAGAAAAGTGCATAGTTATGAGATTATCTAGGAATGATCATGTATATAGGCATCATGTCCGTGACAAGTAGATCGAAACGATTCTGCATCTACTACTATTACTCCACACATCGGCCGACTCCTGCCTGCATCTAGAGTATTAAGTTCATGAAGAACAGAGTAACACATTAAGAAAGATGACATAATGTAGAGGGATAAACTCATGCAATATGATATAAACCCCATCTTTTTATCCTCGATGGCAACAATACAATACATGCCATGCTGCCCCTGCTGTCTCTGGGAAAGGACACCGCAAGATTGAACCCAAAGCTAAGCACTTCTCCCATTGCAAGAAAGATCAATCTAGTAGGCCAAACCAAACTGATAATTCGAAGAGACTTGCAAAGATAACAAATCATACATAAAAGAATTCAGAGGAGATTCAAATATTTCTCATAGATAAACTTGATCATAAACCCACAATTCATCGCGTCTCGACAAACACACCGCAAAAATAGTTACATCGAATAGATCTCCAAGAAGATCGAGGAAAACTTTGTATTGAGATTCAAAGAGAGAGAAGAAGCCATCTAGCTAATAACTATGGACCCGAAGGTCTATGGCAAACTACTCACAACTCATAGGAGAGGCCTTGGAGATGATGTAGAGGCCCTCCATGGTCGATTCCCCCTCCGGCGGAGCGCCGGTGAAGGCTCCAAGATGGGATCTCATGGATACAGAAGGTTGCGGCGGTGGAAATAGTTTTTCGTGGTGCTCCTGGATGTTTTCGGGGTACGTGGATATATACAGGAGGAAGAAGTAGGTCGGTTGACACTCGAGGGGCCCACGAGGGTGGGGGGCGCGCCCACCCCCAGGGGGCGCGCCGGGCACCCTCGTGGCCGTCTCATTTGTTGCTTGGCGTCCATTCCAAGTCCCCTGGATTGCGTTTGTTCCAAAAAGATCGCTCCCGAAGGTTTCACTCCGTTTGATATTCCTTTTCTTCGAAACACTAAAATTGGCAAAAAAACAGCAATTCGGGCTGGGCCTCCGGTTAGTAGGTTAGTCCCAAAAATGATATAAAAGTGTAAAGTAAAGCCCATAAACATCCAAAATGGGTAATATAATAGCATGTAACAATCAAAAATTATAGATACGTTGGAGACGTATCAGACGACCATCTATTCTGGTGGTGAGTCGTCCACATGCAAGACTACTTCATTGTATCAACTGCAAGATGGCAGGCTTGGGGGCTGTTCCGATGGCGACAGTATTCCGGACCCCTATGAGCCGCCGAACAGGGTCGAGATCTTCATGGCTGGTACAAAGCCTGGTCAGAACTCTTCAACTGCAGTGGCAATGATCTCCGGGTCAGCAGCGACAACGGCGGCCGGGTTAGGAGGCCCTGTGCACCCGGTGGCTCAGGTTTTGACGGATTTAATGGATAAACTGGCAGATCTGTTGACAACAGAGGTCAACCCGGCGAATCAAGCTCAGCATAATGCGGAGATTGCAAAGTTACGTGATGAAGTAGCACTAGCCAAGGAAGACCTGGCGGCAGAGGACGTCAGGATAGCTGTAGAGCGGGCTGCCCTGGATGCTTAGGCCTAGCAGATTCAGTCGGAGGCTTTCCGACTATGAAATCAAGAGGAGGAGGCACAAGTCTCGTCTATCTCCGGTTTACGAGACGAGAAACCTCTTTTTCACGCCTAGAGCGGGGACCAGTAACCTGCCGCAGACAAACCGGGTTGCAGCACCTAGGGCCGGAACGCCGGTTCAGCCACGCGTGATGGAGCCACCTCGTTTGAATAATACTCCGCCTCAACATGTGCCAACACCACCGGGTCATTATTCCAACCCTTTGGATAACATGATCGCTGCGGCGACACGACTGGCGGCTCTCCCAGTAGATGGCGACTCTCCAGCGACGGTTGAAACACGAAGGGCTAGGGAGCTTCTTCAAACTGCATTGGTATAGCAGGATGCATATTCTTACAGTCGGGATAGGATTCATTCGACCCCCTCGCCCAAGCCGGAGTTATAGCAGACACATGGACTCGCCGGCCGTTTCAAGCAATGAACAACGCCGTAACCAGCCACGTGGGCATGATCCGGCGCATGATGGAGCTCATGACTCGGTCGGTCAGGACAGAGTGCGTGAGGAGGCTGAGCAGGCGGCTCAGCGGGCGGCTCACCATCCCCTTTCGGTTTATCCAATGGCTTCATTAGAGGCAGGCGTGACATCTAGAACTACATGTGTACCCTGTTTGGTGACGGCTCAGCGTAATGAGCATTTGCCCAGGGATTTCAAAGGACCTCGTAAGGTGCCTAACTACACAACCGACTTACCCCCTGAGGCGTGGATTGAGAATTATGAGATGGCCATGGAACTGTTGGACGTCAGCGATGTTGCATGTGCTAAATACTTCACCATGATGCTGGATGGGACGGCCTGTACTTGGTTAAAAGGGTTGCCTGCCAACTACATCGGGTCATGGGGTGAACTGAAGGCCCGGTTTATCCAGAACTTTAAAGACACATGCAAATAGCCCATGTCGACTGTGGACTTATCTGCTTGCATCCAAGAGGAGGGTGAATCAACGACCCATTGGGTGCGCCGGGTCAAGGCTATTATACATTCATCTAATAACATCAATGCCGGCTCTGTAGTCCTGATGTTGGAGAAAAATTGTCGTTTTTTGCCTCTTAAGATAAAACTAGGGCGGCTCAAGCACGATTACAATGATATGGGCCAGCTGATGGCGGCTCTAACTAAATATGCCGACTCTGATGGTACCAAGGACCCCGAGTCTGATGATAAAAATACGGGAAAGGGAAAGAAGAGTGGCAACGCTAAGGGTCCGTAGCATAACCCTAACAATGGTCAACATCGTAAGGGGAGGCCACTGATGACCCACAAGTGTAGGGGATCTATCATAGTCCTTTCGATAAGTAAGAGTGTCGAACCCAACGAGGAGCCGAAGGAAATGACAAGCGGTTTTCAGTAAGGTATTCTCTACAAGCACTGAAATTATCGGTAACAGATAGTTTTGTGATAAGGTAATTTGTAACGGGTAACAAGCAATGAAAGTAAATAAAGTGCAGCAAGGTGGACCAATCCTTTTTGTAGCAAAGGACAAGCCTAGACAAGTTCTTATATAGAGTAAAGCGTTCCCGAGGACACATGGGAACTATCGTCAAGCTAATTTTCATCACGCTCATATGATTCGCGTTCGTTACTTTGATAATTTGATATCTGGGTGGACCGGTGATTGGGTACTGCCCATTCTTGGACAAGCACCCCACTTATGATTAACCCCCATTGCAAGCATCCGCAACTACAAAAGAAGTATTAAGGTAAACCTAACCATAGCATGAAACATATGGATCCAAATCAGCCCCTTACGAAGCAACTCATAAACTAGGGTTTAAGCTTCTGTCACTCTAGCACCCCATCATCTACTTATTACTTCCCAATTCCTTCCTCTAGGCCCAAATAATGGTGAAGTGTCATGTAGTCTACGTTCACATAACACCACTAGAGGAGAGACAACATACATCTCATCAAAATATCGAACGAATACCAAATTCACATGACTACTAATAGCAAGACTTCACCCATGTCCTCAGGAACAAACGTAACTACTCACAAAGCATATTCATATTCATAATCAGAGGGGTATTTATATGCATTAAGGATCTGAACAAATGATCTTCCGCCGAATAAACCAACTAGCATGAACTACAAGGAGTAATCAACACTACTAGCAACCCACAGGTACCAATCTGAGGTTTTAGGACAAAGATTGGATACAAGAGATGAACTAGGGTTTGAGAGGACATGGTGTTGGTGAAGATGTTGATGGACACTGAACCCCTCCCGATGAGAGGATCGATGGTGATGATGATGGTTATGATTTCCCCCTCCCCGAGGGAAGTTTCCCCAGCAAAATAGCTCCGCCGGAGCCCTAGATTGGTTCCGCCACGTGGCGGCGGATTTTCGTCCCGTAAGCTTGCTTATGATTTTTCTAGGGTAAAAGACTTCATATAGCAGAAGATGGGCACCGGAGGGCTGCCAGGGGGCTCATGAGGCAGGGGACGCGCCCCCACCCTCGTGGCCAGGGTGTGGGCCCCCTCTGGTACCTCTTCCGCTCAATATTTATTATTAATTCCAAAAATGAATTTCGTGGAGTTTCATGACTTTTGGAGCTGTGCAGAATAGGTCTCCAATATTTGCTCCTTTTCTAGCCCAGAATCCCAGCTGCCGACATTCTCCCTCTTCTTGTAAACCTTGTAAAATAAGAGAGAATAACCATAAGTATTGTGACATAACGTGTAATAGCAGCCCATAATGCAATAAATATCGATATAAAAGCATGATGCAAAATGGACGTATCAACTCCCCCAAGCTTAGACCTTGGTTGTCCTCAAGTGGAAGCCGATATCGAAAAATATGTCCACATGTTTAGAGATAGAGGTGTCGATAAAATTAAATACGGACATGAGGGCATCATGATCATTCTTATAACAGCAACATATATATTTTGTCATGTGATTTCTTATGCTCAAGTAACAATCTATTCACAATGTCAAGTATGAATCAGAAACTTCATTGAAAACTAACAAACTATAATCTCAGTCATTGAAGCAATTGCAATTTATCATAACATCAGAAAGAGTCAATATACATTCTTTTCAGCAAGTCCACATATTCAACTATCATTTAGTCATTCACAATTGCTAACACTCACGCAATACTGATGGTTATGGAGTTTTAATTGGACACAGAGAATGATAGGGGCTTATTGTGTTGCCTCTCAACTTTTTACCTCAAGGGCAATGTCAACAATAATTGTTCATGCTAACTTACATCCAATTGGATATATATATCAAGATCTTTCCAACACAAGGTGCTTGCCAAAGGATAAAATAAAAAGGAAAGGTGAAGATCACCATGACTCTTGCATAATGTATAAGAAAGAAAGTAAAAGATAGGCCCTTCACATAGGTAAGCAGAGGTTGTCATGTGCTTTTATGGTTGGATGCACGAAATCTTAATGCAAAAGAATGTCACTTTATATTGTCACTTGTGATATGGACCTTTATTATGCAGTCCGTCGCTTTTATTACTTCCATATCACAAGATCGTATAAAGCTTATTTTCTCCACACTAATAAGTCATACATATTTAGAGAGCAATTTTTATTGCATGCAACATGATCACTTACTTGAAGGATCTTACTCAATCCATAGGTAGATATGGTGGACTCTCATGGCAAAACTGGGTTTAAGGATATTTGGAAGCACAAGTAGTATCTCTACTTGGTGCAAGGAATTTGGCTAGCATGAGGGGGAAAGGCAAACACAACATGTTGGATGATCCATGATAATATACTTTAATTAAGATGTGATAAAACATAACCCATTATGTTGTCTTCCTTGTCCAACATCAACACTTTAGCATGTCATACTTTAATGAGTGTTCACAATCATAAGAGATGTCCAAGATAGTATATTTATATGTGAGAACCTCTCTTTCTTTATCACTTCCTATTAATTGCAACGATGACCAAAACTATGTTTGCCAACTCTCAACAACTTTTAATCATCATACTCTTATATTTGAAGTCATTACTCTCCATAAGATCAATATGATCTCTTTTATTTCTTTTTATTCTTTTATTCACTCAAGATCATAGAAAGATAGCAAAGCCCTTGACTCAAAACTTATATTTATTATATATAGCTCACGGACTCAATTACATAGAGGGATCATAAAGCAAAACTCAAAACTAAATCATACCAAAACTTTATTCTACTAGATCAAGATATTACCAAAAGGATCGAACTAAGTAAAACGGTAAAGATAGGAGTGTGATGGTGATACGATATTGGGGCACCTCCCCCAAGATTGGCAGTTGCCAAGGGGAGTGCTCATACCCAAGTATTTAGGTCTCCTTCTTCGGAAGTGGTGGTGTGATCTTCTTGGCGATGATGCCCCTTAGGATACGATTCTCCTCCTCAAGCTTATTGACTTGCTGCTTGAGGTCCATATTTTTCCTCGCGGAGTTTATGCGTGACGGCTAAAGCTCCTTTCACCCATGGATGTTGCATAGCTGCTGGAGAACAAGTGACACTCTTTTTCATATTTTCATAAGAAAGAAATTTAACATTGGAACAGATGACCGAGTTTGGAATGACTGAGCTCTATAGTTCCCCCATCGTGAATCCGGCTTGGAAACGAGAGGTAACTTCTTGATCCTCCTCCATGGAATATATCCTTTTCAAGTCGGCCTCCATCTCATCCTCCGTTGATGGCCCAAAGTGATAAGCATCACTGTTTGCTCCTGTACCTGGCGTTGGATGAGACACCCGACTCTCTCCGACGGACTCTTGAGAAGACATCTTGCTCTAAATTTGCGACAGAAACAGCTCGAAATAAAAATAGAGGATATTTGCGTGATACGGTGGTCAAAACCTTCGGAAGATTATATAATGAATTTTTACCGACCAAAAGAAGTATATAAGAAAATGGAGTCTGAAGAGCACACGAGGTGCCCACGAGGCAGGGGGCACGCCGGGGGGGGGGGGGGCGGGGGGGGGGGTAGGGCGTGCCCTCCACCCTCGTGGATGCCTCGTGTCCTTCCCGGACTACTTCTTATTTTCCTATTTTCTTAAATATTCCAAAATGGAGAAAAATTGCTATTAGAACTGTTTTGGAGTCGGCTTACTTACCGTACCACATACCTATTCCTTTTCGGAGTCTGAAACATTCTGGAAAGCGTCCCTTATGTATTCCTCCGGGGTTACGGTTTCAATAACATTAGTTTCAACATTTATAGGGTTACCTGAGATGTAATGTTTGATCCTTTGTCCGTTAACCACCTTCTGGTTTGTGCCTTCGAAGTTGTTAATTTTTATGGCACCGGAACGATAGACCTCCTCGATAACGTAAGGGCCTTCCCATTTAGAGAGAAGTTTTCCTTCAAAAAATCTTAAACGAGAGTTGAATAGAAACACATAATCACCTACATTAAACTCACGCTTTTGTATCCTTTTGTCATGCCATCTTTTAACTTTTTCTTTAAACAATTTGGCATTCTCGTAGGCCTGGGTTCTCTATTCATCAAGTGAGCTAATGTTGAATAACCTCTTCTCACCGGCAAGTTTGAAATCATAATTGAGCTCTTTAATGCCCCAATATGCCTTATGTTCAAGTTCTAGAGGTAAATGACATGCTTTCCCATAAACCATTTTATACGGAGACATACCCATAGGATTCTTATATGCAGTTCTATAAGCCCATAATGCATCATCAAGTTTCTTGGATCAATTGTTTCTAGATCTATTAACAGTCTTTTGCAAAATTAATTTGAGCTCTCTATTACTCGATTCTACTTGACCACTAGACTGTGGGTGATATGGAGATGCAATTCTATTGTTAACATCATACTTAGCAAGCATTTTACGAAAAGCACCATGAATAAAATGTGAATCACCATCAGTCATTAAGTATCTAGGGACTCTAAACCTTGGAAAAATAACTTCTTTAAGCATCTTAATAGAGGTGTTATGATCAGCACTACTAGTTGGAATATCTTCTACCCACTTAGTAACGTAATCAACAACAACTAAAATATGTGTATACACATTAGAGGAAGGAGACGGTCCCATATAATCAAAGCCCGAAACATCAAATGGTTCAATAACATGAGAATAGTTCATAGGAATTTCTTGACGTCTACTAATATTACCAATTCTTTGACATTCATCACAAGACAAGACAAACTTACAGGCATCTTTGAAGACAGTAGGCCAATAAAAATCGGATTGCAGTACCTTATGTGCAGTTCTATCTCTAGCGTGGTGTCCTCCATATGCCTCGGAGTGACACTTGCGTAGGATCTGTTCCTGTTCATGCTCAGGTACACAACGTCTAATAACACCACCTACTCCTTCTTTATAAAGGTGTGGGTCATCCCAGAAGTAATGTCTTCAATCATAGAAAAACTTTTTCTTTTGCTGGTATGTGAAACTTGGTGGTATAAATTTAGCAACAATGTAATTAGCATAATCATCATACCATGGAGCATTACGAGAAGCATTTATGACAACTAATTGTTCATCAGGAAAGCTATCATCAATAGGTAATGGGTCATCAAGAACATTCTCTAACCTAGACAAGTTGTCTGCAATGGGGTTCTCAGCTCCCTTTCTATCAATAATATGCAAATCAAATTCTTGTAGCAAGAGAACCCATCTAATAAGTCTAGGTTTAGCATCTTTCTTTTCCATAAGATATTTAATAGCAGCATGATCAGTGTGAATAGTTACTCTAGAATCAACAATATAAAGTCTAAACTTATCACAAGCAAATACAACTGCTAAGAATTCTTTTTCAGTAGTAGCATAATTTCTCTGGGTAGTGTCTAGAGTTTTACTAGCATATTGAATAACATTTAGTTTCTTATCAACTCTATGTCCTAGAACAACACCTACAGCATAATCACTAGCATCACACATAATTTCAAAGGGTAAATTCCAATCAGGTGGCTGAACCATAGGTGCAGAAATCAAAGCTTTCTTAAGTATTTCAAATGCTTCTACACAATTATCATCGAAGACAAAAGGAATATCTTTTTGTAAGAGGTTAGTCAGAGCCTAGAAATTTTAAAGAAGTCTTTAATGAACCTCCTATAAAAACCGGCATGACCAAGGAAACTTCTTATACCTTTGATGTCCTTAGGCATGGCATCTTTTCAATAACATCGACCTTAGCTTTATCAACTTCAATACCTCTTTCAGAAATTATATGCCCCAAGACAATGCCTTCATTAACCATAAAGTGGCACTTCTCCCAATTCAAGACAAGACTAGTATCTTCGCATCTCTGCAAAACTCATTCAAGGTTGCTCAAGCAATCATCAAAAGAGGATCCATAAACGGAGAAATCATCCATGAATACCTCACAAATCTTTTCACAAAAGTCAGAGAATATAGCCATCATGCATCTTTGAAAGGTAGCAGGTGCATTACATAAACCAAAAGGCATACGTCTATAAGCAAAAGTACCGAAAGGGCAAGTAAAAGTGGGCTTTTCTTGATCCTCTGCTGACACAGGTATTTTAGAGAAGCCAGAGTAACCATCTAGAAAGCAAAAATGTGTATGTTTGGATAGTCTTTCTAGCATTTGATCAATAAAAGGTAAAGGGTAATGATCCTTTTTAGTAGCTTTATTTAATTTGCGGAAGTCAATTACCATCCTATAACCTGTCATAATTCTTTGCGGGATCAATTCATCTTTATCATTAGGAATGACAGTAATACCTCCCTTCTTAGGGACACAATGGACATGACTTACCCACTGACTATCAACAACGGGATAAATTATACCTGCCTCAAGGAGCTTTAGTATTTCCTTTCTTACCACTTCTCACTACAAAAAAATACACTTCCGTGATGATATGTGTTTGTCACAGTAGGTCGCATTTTTTGTCATGCATGTACATCCATGACGATTTTATGCCAGAATCAATATAGTCATACATGTGCTGTCGTAGAAGTATTCTATGACATTACCAAAATTATCATCACAGAAGTGTCCACTTCCATGACGATAAGTCGCGCGTCATAGAAGTTCTTTCGTCAAGGGTGACCGACACTTGGCATCCACCGTAAGGGAACACCGATAAGCTATCGGGTCCGATTTTGGATCCGATAACCCGTTATCAGCCCGGACCAATGGGGATTTTCCACGTGTAAAATCATCATTGGCCGTAGGAAACACGTGTTGCCTCACCGTTGGGACAGATGTCATCCACTCATTGGACAGGAGGCGCCTATGATAGGTCGATACGTGGCACGGCCCAACAGTGGCCCATTCTAGTGAAAAAGGCCGGCCCAGTAAAAATTAGTTGCCCGGCCCATATAAGGCCTACTTGTGTCAGGTCCATTTAAGCCCACGACCCATATGAGATGTGCCAATTCGGCCCGTCAACGGCCCGTTAAAAATTTGACACCATTGCAGCCCATCGTCACTTCGAGCCCGTTAACAGCCCGCTATATATTTGGGCTCAATATCGGCCCAATGAGATTTTGGCTTGTTAATGGCCCATTCAATGGATGGGCCAATTTTCAGGATGTACATCTTTCAGCCTTTTAGCGACCCATTTAAATGTTGGGCTAATTTCCGGCCCGGTGTGTATTTCAGCCTGTTGACGGCCCATAAATCAGATCGGCCATTTGTATTCAGACCTGAGTTTCGGCCTTTTAGCGGCCCATTTAAGTCTTGGGCCAATTTCTGGCTCGGTGTCTCTTTCAGCCTGTTGACGGCCCATACATCAGTTGGGCCATTTGTAGTCAGACATGAGTTTTGGCCTTTTAGTGACCCATTTAAGTGTTGGGCCAATTCCCTGCCATGTGTGCCTTTCGGCATGTTAACGGACCATAAATGAGTTGGGCCATTTGTAGTCGGACCGTAGTTTTGGCCTTTTAACGGCCCATGCCCTTCATGGTCCAATACTAGCCCGGTTTCTCTTTCGGCCTGCTAAAGTCCCACAACACAGTTGGGCCATTTACAATACGACCTGACTTTCGGCCTCTTGGCGGCCCATGCTCTTCATGGTCCAGTACAAGCCCGCTGTCTCTTTCGACCTGCTAAAGGTCTACAGTATAGTTGGGCCATATGTAGCCCAAACTTAGTAACGGCATGTTAACGGCCCATGAAATCAATTGGGCCCACCTGTTGCCCACTTTGATGTTGGCCTGTTAACGACCCGGGAGGTAAGAAGGCCGACCATTAAATTTCAGCCTAGTAACGGCCCATTAACTTAATGGGCCCACTAAAGTTTGTACATGTCTTTAGGCCAAATTAGATAATTTGAGCCCATTACGACGAGCAATTATGCACAGGACCAAAACCGATCAAGCAAAGGTACGACATACAGGGAATAATGTTGCACATCCAGCATATATTACAGGAAATTACATCCACTGGGCAATCAAACATTGATGCCAGTGCAAATAAATGAGCAGAACCTAACCATCTACAACGTCACAATCTGCAACCTCAGCACAGATGACGCCCATAAGCATGTGGGCAAGTTCTTGCTGCTTTGCTACACTGTATCTGAAAACATTGATCAGTTGTTGTGTCGCACGACTCTGCGCCTCTGATTCATCCACCATTTCCATCATTGCTTCAGCCATTAATTGGTTCACAAACATACATTTATTCCGTTGCATTCGAGATAGAGGATACTGAACAGATTCAGATGGCGATTTTGGCAGGCTTGTATTATTAATAGTGGAGAGTGTCTCGACCACTGCATCATAACATCAATTAGGAGGGGAACCAAACAGATTAATCATGAGTTATTGCCATATTACATGCCTAGATTTATTGGAAAGAAACAATGGGGTTGCCTTGCTGTTTTTAGAGTTTGTCTTCTTATCTTCAGTAGCCTGCACAGAATTAACACACTAGCATTGCTATCATTGGCCAAGTCAGATAATAGGAAAGCAACATTGACACAACGAACGTTTGGGCAACTAGCCTACACCAAATTAACACAATATGGCACAGCTATCATCAGCCAGGTAAGGTAATACGAAAGCAACATTGACACAATGAATGAATGGGCAACCAGAGAAGCACTACAATTCAGTAATGTGCGTGATATGAGATAGTACACTCATGCAGCTCAGTATGCAAAACTACCAGGCAGTTTTCCTTACAAAACTCAACATTGGCGCCTTTAACATTTTGCTACAACTAATTATAGATCAGATAAAGGTTAGGTACACGCCGATTAAGAAACATGCTGATGTAAAAATATAGTGATATACAACAGGTACTTATATCAGCATTGGAGCACAGAGAATTCCCGCAAGATATTTTCCTCGAATACGATCCCAATGGAGGAAGTCTTCTATCATTTAACCTTATTTTCTAAAAGAGAGATGGGTAAGAAACATGTAGAAAATATGATCAGAATGCTATAAAATTTCATGATGCGAGGATACGCACACGCTTCTTAGAATGGAGTGGACATTCTTTTGCTGGACTGGAGCGGACTAGTTCTTTGGCCACTGGAATCTGCTTATTATCAGTGGGAGTTGGGTTTCTCTGTGCTGGAGCAGTATCTATGAAAAATGGAGTTGGTTTATTATCTCCTGGCGTTTGGATCTTTTTTTTGAACAGTGAAAACAGCAGGACAGCCTCCTACTGTTGCTTTTTCTTTTATTTATTCATAATGTTAACCAAAGGTTAACATCAAAGAGAAGGGGTTGTTTTACATAGCTTTAAAATGAACACAGAAGGTGCTAGACTAGCCTATGTAAAACAAGAGATTACAAAGATAAAGAGTTGCTAAAGCCTTCTAAAAAGGTTAAGTTTTGGGGGTTGATCCTGTAACCCAAGATCACAAAATCTTCCTTTAGCTTCCTCAGCCACTCACCATGCGTGGCCTCCTCACCATCAAAAAAATCTTTGTTGTGTTGCTTCCAAATGTTTAGGAGGTCAATATGGTTATCTCTTTGAATAAAGGTCCCTGCCATCTTGCCCTTGCTCTCTCATACTTGAGTTGTATGTCTGAAGATTACCCCAATCTATGCCCACAACCTGCCAACACTTTGCAGCAAAAGGACACTCATAAAAATAGATGGGCATTTGTTTCCAGAGCCTCCATATGGCACAAAGGGCAATTGTGATTTTCTCCAATATTAAAGTGTCGTCTCAGCAACAAATCCCTTGTGTTGACCCTGTCATTCAACATCAACCAAGCAAACACTTTGTGTCTCATGATACATTTTGTTTTCCAGATCGAAGTGATGCATTGGGGAGTCAAAATATTTCTGAACATGAACTTGTAGAACTTCTTCGACTTAAAAACAGTGTCACCCCAACAAAGGATCCATTCATCGGTCCCTATAGCATCCAAGCTAATTACTTCCATGATCTCATGTAAATTATCCAGTTCTGTTCTGGCTTTCATTGACAAAGGAAGCATGAAGTTGTCCAGTGATCATTGTTGTTGTAGTACTATGCCAATGAGATGTCTTCGTTAGTAGCAAAAGAAAAAAGATGCTCATGGGATTCCATCAAAGGCCTTCCGTTGATCCAAACATCCTTCCAAAGCAAAACCGTGTCCCCTGCGGCAGGTATACATGAGGTGATCCCACGGTAAATATCCATCAGAGAGAATACATCACGCCACCAAAAAAAACCACAAGCTAGTTTTGCATGGGGAGGTGTATCATCATAATGGGCATTCCAAACTAGAATTACCCAGGGGACATCCTGTTTATGTATAAATTTATGCAGGTACTTGAGCAGTAGAGCATTGATTTGGATTTGTAGGTTTAATATTCCAAGACCTCCTTTTTTCTTTGGGCGACAAACCATATCCCAAGCAGCCAATGAATGGGTTTTAGCATCTCTGTCCACCTCTTTCCTCCATAAACAGTGTCTTCGTGCTCTATCAAAGATGCCGATCAATTTTAGTGGAAGTTTTAGAACACACATAGCAAAAGATAACAGTGAGGATAGCGTGGAGTTAATCAGCTGCACTTGTTCACCGTATGATAACCAGATTGTTGTTCCTGTCAACCTTCTCTCAATTCTGTCGACCAAAGGCATTAACTCTCTGACAGTGGGTCTTGTTGTACCAAGAGGCAAACCTAGATAGGTAAACGGCATTTCTCCAACTTGACACCCAAGAGCATTGGCCAGATCCCGAGTTTTTTGAGCATTTACATTGATGGGCATTAGTTGAGATTTGGCGTAGTTAATTTTCAAACCAGTCGCCCGGGCATAAGTGTCAAGAATCTCCTTGATTGTCTGCAGCTCATGTTGAGTTGCTGGAAGTATGATTAAAGTATCGTCATCATATTGAATCACTGGGTAGTCTTCAGAAGCAGGTTGGTTAATTGGAAGTGAGATCAAACCATCCAGCCATGCTTTATTGGCTAAAGACTGCAGTAAATCTGCCGCAAGCACAAATAGCAAGGGTGAAATTGGGTCACCTTGTCTCACACCTCGTTTACATTGGAATTCTTTGCCAGGTATACCATTTAGTAGAATTGATGAAGATCCTGACTGCAGCAACATCTTAATCCACATACACCACCTGTCATCAAAGCCCTTGCACTCAAGCATTTTCAAAATGAAAGAATGTTCCATCGTGTCAAAGGCCTTCTCAAAATCTAATTTTAGAATGACAATTTCCTTGCCTGATTGTTTGCATTGATGTAGATACTCGAAGGCCCAACCAAGACAATCTTGAATTGTCCTAGCTTTAATGAAACTATACTGGTTTCGGTGAACTGTCTTTAGAATCAAACGCTGAAGCCTTTCAGAAAGAATTTTTGTTATGACTTTGAGCACACAGTTTAGCAAAGATATTGGTCTATAATCATTGACCGACTCAGGTGTCAGCTTTTTCGGTATGAGTGTGATTAAAGACGTGTTCAAACATTGCAAATTGATTGTCCCCTTCCAGAAGTCCTCACAAAGAGTGTAAAAATCCTCTTTAATTATATCCCAACATACTTTAAGAAAGAGGCCATTCAAATCGTCAGGCCCTGGTGCACGATCAGCCGGAATGATTTTAATCACATTGTCAATTTCTTCTTTCGTAAAAGGTATTGAAAGTTCTTCCAGACCCTGACACTTTTGAATTAAGCTGGCAAGCTCAAAATCATAGACAGGCTAAGATGACACCCCCATTCTCTGCTTAAAGCAATCATAAAATGTTGCCGCCTTTTCATCATGATTTTCTATCAAGCGGCCGTCAGGTAAAACTAGATTTGTGATGGCATTTCTCCGTAGTCTCTCAATTGCATGTGCTTGAAAATGTTTAGTATTTTCCTCACCTTGGACAGCCCACTGAAACATGCAACATTTTTTCCAATACGCACTTTGATATTTAAGCAACCGTAAAAGATGTGCTTTTAGGATTATTCTAAAATTGGCTTCAGGAACGGATAGCTGCCTCAAATCCTCAAGGTTGTCTATTTGTAGCAGAATTCTATTATAGTTTTCAATTAACAGTTTTAACTTAGAGATTGATTTACTCCATTTTTTAAAGCATACCTCAGCCTCTTTAACTTAGAAGTGATTCTTGTGGCACTGGAGGAAGCCTTAATGGGAGCATTCCATGAAGATTTCACCACCTCTAAAAATCCAGGGTGAGAGGGCCAAAAAAATTCAAATCTGAAAAGCTTAGATCTTGGGATTGAAGTTTCCACAGAAAGAATACAAGGCACATGATCTGAGATTGGACGGGCAAGAGGTTTTGCAATTGTATTGGGGAATTTCAAAATCCATTCTGGGGATGAAAAAAACTAGTCAAGTTGCTCTAGTAAAGGAGTTTCTTGCATGTTACTCCATGTGCATCTCCTTCCTTTGATTGGAATTTCTAACAAACCAAGATGACTGAGAATCTCATTAAACTTGATCACATCGTCCACATTTCCCCCAGGTAAGTTTCTGTTGTCCAAAGATCGCATGAAGTTGAAGTCACCCATGAAAAGCCAAAGATCTTCAGGTTCAATGTTTAAGTTGTCCATCCAATCAGTGAACATTACTCTTTTGGGTCCATCACAAGGTCCATAAATGTTAGAAAGGAACCAACTTTCATTTGTTTGAATGGAGGTCATTTTGATAGTTATAGCAAATGAAAATTGATGAATTATTTGGCCCAAAAATTGACTGCTACACCATATAATAACTAGACCACCTGAAGCACCATGAGAAGGAATAAACTCAAACTTATCAAAACGTCTCGGGAAGCATTTCCTAATAAAAGAGTGATCAAACTCAAGCTTCTTAGTTTCCTGTAAGCATATAATCGAGCAGTTGGACTCATCAATCTTATTACGAAGTGCATCACATTTTGTACTAGCATTCAGACCACGAATATTCCAGCACAAAATATTCCACATCACAGACGCCATTAAAGTTTGCAACAAGCTAGATAAAGCAAATAAATAAGTTCAGGAGACTCCTAAGAAATTCCACAACTTAATAGAAGTAAACAGTGAAATAACAGGCCCAGGCCTCGTCCTTCTCCTTTCCCTTGAGA
Source organism: Triticum timopheevii (assembly GCA_963921465.1). Classification (NCBI taxonomy): domain Eukaryota; kingdom Viridiplantae; phylum Streptophyta; class Magnoliopsida; order Poales; family Poaceae; genus Triticum; species Triticum timopheevii. The sequence continues at coordinate 471,256,263 of OY997266.1, read as the reverse complement.
GGTGCCAGAAGCTTCTCATTGGTGATCTCTTCCTGTGGAATGGCACACTAAGTAGTTCCCAAATATTGCAGAGTTTGAATTGAAGTGGGAGGAGGGACTTGAGTAGAGGCTGAAGTTTCCTCCATGTTCTTGCCATGTTGTAGTTCTAGGATATCCGGAGTCCTCCTCGGTTTGACATGTGAGGGTTTATGTCTAGTGTCTGCCAGTGATGGCGGTTTTTAAACCCTGGTACCTAGTTGCTCGCACACTGCGCCTGACTTCAAATATGTCAAGCGGTGTACCATTCTGCACTTTCTCTTATTAGAAGCCTCCATCTCCATCATCTCAGGCTATGAATCAAAGGGTGGTAAAATAATCTCCTGACAGTTTTCTTCCACAACCATGAAGTCTGCACTAACCTGCTGACAAGCTCTGGCCATTTGAGAGGCAACAAAAGTATAACAGATCAACCAATCCTCTGGAGGAAAGCAAATGACATTTGTGCCTGGAGCGAAGGGTGAAAAAGGGAAGTAAGAAAAGCAGGCCCCTCCCACCAGATCCACCAAAGTACTGTGTAAACCCGTAGCAAATACATACCAAGCCCTTGCATCATTGTCTTCTTCAGAGACCTAGCAGAGTCGAGGGGTGAAAACAGTGCAGTAAAAGCAGATCATGAAAGAGAGCCAATTCTCCTCTTCCTCCTGAACTTCCAGAACCACTTGGTGAGCATTCATCTGCTGAAAAGAAAGATCACCTGTAGGGCTGCCCTGAACAAAACGTTCTGCCACCTATTCGATCATTGCAACATGTTCATTCCAAAGACGCAGCCCATCATCAAAACGAGAATCAGCAGTTTGAATCCCATCCATCATGGAAGGCCCTCATAACCAGTGTAATCCTGTAACTAAAGGGAAAATTTTGTTTTTGCCACTCTAGATTTTGCCAATTTTCCTTATGCCACTCTAGATTTTGACATTTCACTTTTGCCACTCTTTGTTTTTGACAATTATCACAATTGCCATTTTGTGGCAAAATCAAAATAATTTTATTTCATTTTTGCCACTCTTAGCTTTTGATAATTGTCACAATTGCCACTCTGAAAATTTTGCTTTTGCCACGAGAATAGCAATTGTGATAATTATCAAAAACTAAGAGTGGCAAAAGTGAAATGTCAAAATCTAGAGTGGCATAGGGAAAATTGGCAAAATCTAGAGTGGCGAAAACAAAATTTTCCCGTAACTAAAACCTTGATACATCTGTGGAACTGGAGGAAGTATTGGCCATTCGCACCAGCCCTGCTGCTGCGGAGGAGGCTGAGGAGCAGCCTCCCAAGCATTGGCAGCATTCTGTAGCTACCAAACCTGAGCCTCATGCTGCTGCTGCTGCATAGCATTTAGAAAAGGGAGATGCTTTGGATGTGGAGAAGCACGCAAAGGTGGTGGCGCCTCCTCATCCCCCACAAGCCCCTGACTAGGGTTTCTGCCGTTTAGCACATAAACTGGGACCGTCCAAGATGTGCCAAGCCCACTAATATCAGTAAATCGCTTAACCACGAGGCTAAAAGGCACCAGAGCAAGTTAATTGATCAGAACACGGACTATCACACGAGACTTACGGTGACCAGGACGGTGCCAATACATACATCTGCCAAAACATGAAACCGCCTTAATGATATAGTGCTCTCTTTGATAGTTCTGGGGAAAACCAAACACATGACCCACGCATCACTCTCAATGACTGGCCTACGCATATTTGGTCCTTCATTGTGGCGCAGCAGATAAAAGTTGGAGTGTTCATCAAGAGGTTGCTCCCCTCTACTAATCGTTGTATCTCTAACAAGACTATTGTTGAAACGAATCAAACCCACGCAGAAAGGTTAGATCTTACCCTCTGCTGTAGGCGCACCATGATCATTGCGAAGAACTCTTCTGACCTTTGCAAGAACAGCTTCTCGTTGCAGATCTCCAGGGGGTGGCACCACCATCACAAGCACATGTTGCGAGTGATCCAGCGGCGGATCATCCACAACCACCATGTTGCGCTGCAGCCTTCCATCCGGACCATGTTGAATGTCCATCTCCCCCGGCATGAACTGATAAGGCAGCACTGACAGATTCGCCATTGGAGGCGGCAGGTTTGGTGTGGAGGAGAGCTCAAGGTTAGGGGTGAAGGAGAGCACAGTAGCGCAAGGTGACGGGGGGAGTAGAGAGGAAACCGTGGCCTTGGGAATCTGGCAGGCGTTGATAGGTTGGTAAGGAGGCAAAACGTCCGGGGTATTTTCAGTATAACTGATAAAGAATCTGCCGAATCCCTCCAATTCGCTTGATAATCCAAATTTGCTTCTTATCCCTTGTTTGTTGGGCCGGATTCCTAGATTTTCTGCGCCAAATCAACTTTTTCCTAATGAAACTCGGAGAGCTAACCGAACTGCCCTTCCCCAAAAACCAGTCTTTCTTTACCCACGCAACACGTTTGAATGAACGTGTACGTGCCATGCAGTTCCATTGGACGTGCCCTCTCACACCATAGGTATAGCAACATCTATTATCAACAGAACACTTGGAAGAAACATGACCCATGATCTTACATTTTGTGCACCAAGATAAATTTTCCACATATAAAGTCTCATCCTTCTCCTTAGAGGGTTGATTATCAGTGCAATTCATGGCTAAATGACCTCGTCTCCCACATAACATACAAATATGAAGCTTGTTGTATATAAACTCTTTAGTAGGCAGAAAAGAGATGCCAAGTACCGATTGAATGATATCATTAGAATAACCAACATCCCATAAATCAAGAACTTCCTCAAACTTATCATTTGCAATTAGATTCCATGATAAAGATGTAAAAGTGCCGCCAGAGAAACATTTACCAATAACTTGAAGATTTTCCGCATTGATATTGGCATGAAAGCTGCCAAAAACCAGCTTATCCGAGAAGTCGCTCGAATCTAAGGCTTCAATAGGAGATTGATTTTGTCTCAACTGATGGATATCCAAATCCTGATCATGCATAGATGCCCTGTTGATATCAGATTGAACAAAATTGAATTTGGCCAATTCCGCTCTAGATGAGTTGTCTCCTTGTGCACTCTAACGCAAAAAACCCTAAAGGACTTCAGATAGCCATAGGCGATCGTGAAGAGACCTCCGGAATCACGTCATCAAGATGCCAATTAGATCCCTTCCAAGAATAATCCACTGATAATTTGAACAAACGGAAATGACACACAAAATTTGGCCAGACACGATCCTTCAAACCATAGATGAAATGACCAACACGATTGGAAGCCACCGAAAACCGAAAGGATCGATCACCCAATTTTTTGATGTTGAAACCCTTGGCCAAACCTCCAATACAGCATTGCAAAACCACTCCAACAGCCTCTTCAGAAAGAGGGAAGGAGGCTAAAGAGAAAGAAACAACCAAGAAAAATTCCTTGGTTTTCGAAGAACTCTCAAAATGCACTCGAGATCTAAACTTGTGACGTACCTTCTGTTCCACCTTAAGTCCCGGGGCAAAATCCCAATGGATGAGATTTGCCATTGGATCTCAAGTGGATCAACACTCACCAAGGAAGATCTAGAGGGGGCAGGGGAGGTGGGAGTCGCCATGGGTGGTGAGGAGGAGGTGGGAGTCGCCATGGGAGAGGAGGGAGGTGGGAGTCGCCATTGGTTTGACGATGGTTGGCGTTTGGATCTTTTGCAAAGACCTGGTTTGTAACCCTTCAGATTCTAACATATCCGTCTTCCCCTTGCATGCCTTATATAGAAGAATGGTGCTTCAGTTATAAAACATGCTACAGCGGAGATGGAATAGGTACTAAAGAATAGAAAGGCATGACATATTGACATGTATTCCCTCCATCCGGAAATAAATGGATGGGTCTAGGCGTATTTCAGTTCTAGATACATCTAGTTTTATCCATTTCTATGACATGTAATCTAGATGGAAGGAGTATGATGTAAGATCTAGGGATACGATAGGACAACACAGTAAAAAACACTGAAAACCCACTTCAGAACCAAAGTATTCAAACCCACTGATATGAGATAGTACACTCATGCAGCTCAGGATGCAAAACTACCAGGCAGTTTTCCTTACAAAAATCAACATTGTGGCCTTTAATCATACATTTTGCTACAACTAAATTTAGATCAGATAAAGGTTGGATTCATGCCGATTAACAAAATACATGTTGATATAAAAATATAGTGATATACAACAGGTACTTACATCTGCATTGGAGCACAGAGAATTCCTGCAAGAATCTTTCCTCACATACGATACGAGTGCAAAAATTCTTCAATCTGTTAAGCTTATTTTCTAAAAGAGAGATGGGTAAGAAACATGTAGAAAATATGATTAGCATGCTACAAAATTTCATGATGCAAGGATACGCACACGCTTATTAGAAAGGAGTTGACATATTTTTGCTGGACTGGAGTGGACTAGTTCTTTGGCCACTGGAATCTTCTTATTATCAGTAGGAGTTGGGTTTCTTAGTGCTGGAGCAGTATCTATAAAAACTAGAGTTGGTTTATTATCTCCTGGTGTTTGGATCTTTTGCAAAGGCCTTGTTTATAACCCTTCAGATTCTAACATAGTCGTCTTCCCCTTGCATGCCTTGTATAGATGAATGGTGCTTTAATTATAAAACATGCTACAGCAGAGAGATGGAATAGGTACTGAAGAATAGAAAGGCATGACATATTGACATGTATTCCCTCCATCCAGAAAAAATGGATGGGTCTAGGCGTATTTCAGTTCTAGATACATCCTTTTTTATCCATTTCCGCAACATGTAATCCGGATGGAGGGAGTATGGTGTAAGAGCTAGGGATATGATAGGACAACACAACAAAAAAACACTAGTTGAATGTAAAACTGTATGCTAGCGGAATACGTACAGAAAAAACTAAGGCAACATACACGTGTATGATTGGGAAACTAAGATGGCATTGCAACAGAGCACTAGAACAGCACTTCAATGTAAAAAACATGGTATGGTAGACAGATGAAGTACATACTGATGAATAACAATGCATAAGATATTCAGAAGCATGATGTCCAAATTAAGCAGATGGCATTGCTATAGAGTAGAATGATAGTACTTGAATCTGAAAACATGTTATCATGAATGGAATAGGTACTGAAAAACAGGAAGGCGTGACATATTTACATGCATGATCAGCATGCTAAGCACATGTCATTGCAATAGAGTAGATACACTCCAGGACATTATATGCATGTTGTACCCATATCACAGGCCAAGTTAGAGCAAGGACCTTGTGGCGTGAAAAGGATTCATCATCTTTCTGCAAGTCTTCTAAAGAACTGCCTTTACATGTTCCATCATATTGGGTATCATTGACATCAAGTTTATTGGCCTTTACATTGGCCCGTGAGGTTCTTGTGGATATATCAGTGTGTGCAATTATATCTAACATGCATGGAAGGCAACTAGTAGTTAGATTTATGCAATTATATCTAACATGCTACAGGTCTCATAAACTAAAGGGAGAACACAGATGAAAGCTACAGAATATGTATCGTTTGTACTCGAGATTAACTAGATGGCACACAAAAGTATTAAAGAACAACATAGGTAATACTAGAAGGGGTATAATACTATAATCACCAGCCTGTGGGATAGCATTGGCTGATGGATGATAACTATGGAGCAACGTTACCTAAAGAACAAGTATCTTAGTTGAACTATGGAATAACGTTAACTCCTGAACAAGACCCGTAAGAGATCAACATGAATATACAGTGAAATGTGATAATCTATTTTCCATGCTTAGATGAATAACAAAGCCATAAATGTTGCACACAAGTAAGATGAGGGTACAACCTATCTAGCCGCCATCGATAGGAGTGAGCATCATGTGCTGACCTGTCGATGGCCCTGCAGTTGTTGTGGCTGTCCATGTCAGGCACGTGCATTCGATGCAGGAAACTATTGAGTGGGGACTATAGCTCCCTTCTGGTGTATGCTTCCCTTGTTGGAGCAGCTGCGGTGAGTCGAAAGACGGTGTGCTGAAGATGCAGATAACGCATAATGTTAAGAACGACATATCTCTTTGATCTAAAGAAATACACTAAGAGATCAACAGCAAGGTACGAGAGTGGTCACGCGTCTGTTGACTAAAGACTAAACTGGGGTTACATGATTTTATTTTATTTTTGGTACTGTCCGATCTACGCCGAATGGCTTGATGGTCGTCTTGTGCCTCCCGGCTGACACTGTTCGGAATCTTCCCCAAAGAGCCAGCGACCAACGGCAGAGTAGCCTTCCTCCGTCGTCCGTGGCCCCGGCCAGAACCCCGCTCCCCGCCCCACCGCACTGCCGTGGTTGCGCCGCCCCCGGGCCAATCCACAAAGAGTCCCCGTCATCCAGATCCGGCGGCGGCAGTACCTTCAACCCACTGAACTCTAAGATAGCCATCTAAGCGCTGCTTCCGTGGTGAACATGCAGCCCCGCACCCTTACGTTACACACTAGCCAACCGGCAGCCTAGAGCTCCGCCGCCTCGAGGGGTGCTGCTTCCCATTGGGAATCGATTGGCCCAGAATACAAATTCAGACAACTGACGCCTAAATAAAGAGATTTGAGATGACGGTGTGACCTATCTGGCGGCATGGTGAAGTAGGCAGGTCCAGCTGCCGAGTCGGTAAGGCCGGCATGGTTGCGGTGGCGACCGGCAGCAGGGAAACAACAATGTCGCGACGGTGGACCGCTACGGGGAAGCAACGCTGGGACTCTGGACGGATCCGAAGTTGGAGCCGCTCCGGTGCCATGAACAACGGCGGGGATGAATCGGCTCCGGTACGATTCACGCGGCCGTCATCGAGGCAGCTCCAGCAGCACGGAGTAAGAGGCACACGGCCCAGTGCACGACAGCAAATGGACAGCGTCTCCGGCATTAGGGAGGAGGGCAGCTATGAAATTGGTGCGGTGGGGGTGCCATTGAGGAGGGGCTGAGGTTTCGCGGCTCGGGAGAAGGGAGCTTCCCGGGGAGAAGGTGATTTGGCGCCCACGAGATATGAATGGGGGGGGGGATTGGGAGGGGAGTGGAACCATGTCTTACGGACGCATTTGTCTGAAATGTGAGGGGGAGTTACAGTTCTACCCCTGCCTTTAGGATTCTCTGCTTGGGTCTGTGTACTGAGGGTCGGGGATAGTAGAGTAACTTTGCTTCTCCCCAAATAGTGGGCGGGAGAGATTTCGGGCGAGGAGGGCGTGTTTTGCAATATAGTGGGCGCGAGCGATTTCGGGCGAGGAGAGCGTGTTTTGAAATAGTGGGCGCGAGCTATTTCAGGCGAGGAGAGCGTGTTTTTCTGACCATGGTTTATGAATTATTCGGCACATGTCATTTCGTCCAAGGAGAAGGCGCGCTTAGATGAAGTTACGAACCTACCCTCGATGTACAACGGGCCAATTGATGTGTGTCCCACATAGGACGGTAATTTCGCGTCTCCCATTTATTTGCTCGGGCGAATTCCAACGAGCAGAGGATGTTTAATGGTTCGTTCAAATTTTGGGAGAATGAGCATCCACGTCTTCCTTACCAAGTCGATTCGAATCAAATTTTGAAATATTAGCTTGCCACTTCTTTTTTAGATGGAGAGATGATGCTCGGGAGTAATGTGTTTTTACATGCTCGTTGCTAGTGATTTACTATATGACAAATAGTTGACCCACTCAAAAACGCGAATAAAACCCAAAATGAAATATCTCGATTCAATGAAATAGCTCGTTCACTAGGTCAAAATAGTGAACTAAATCCAAAATTGAACACCTCAACCGAGTAGCATGTTGTACAATATTATAGTATTCCATGAACATGTTGAAAGTCAAATTAATGAACTTGTTTGATATACGCATATATCTGTTCATGTGTGGATTGCAGACAACATGTTCTCCAATTTAAATATTTGAATGCAAGTTTATATCGAAACATGGTTTATACCAGTCTTTGATGCATAAAACGTGACCTCCCCCTCTCCCGGACTACTGTTCTCTCTCTCTCTCTCTCTCTCTCTCTCTATATATATATATATATATATATATATATATATATATACACACACATATCGCCGACAGTCTTCAATTCTGTCGCATGCATCCGACACAAAAACCTTGTTGGTCCCTCTCCCTTTCTCTCCATCTCTCTCTCTCTTTTTGTGTGTGTGTGGGGGGGGGGGTATTTCTAGTTCGCATGCATATATACTCCATCTATAGGTCTCTCTCGCACACACACTTTTTTCACTCACTCTTTCTCTCTCTCTCTCTCTCTCTCTCTCTCTCTCTCTAGTTAGGGACTCTGTCACGTCCATAAGCATATGGATGTTTTGAAAAGTCAAACCTCAGAAAAGTTTGACTAGGTATATGTGGAGAAAAACATTTACATCTGGAACAATCATTAGATTCATCACAACATGTACTTACTTCATACTATCATTTATCTTTGGTATTGTAGATATAAGTAATTTCTTTATAAACTTGGTCAAAGTTTCAAAAGTTTGACTTTAAAAAATGTTGGAACTACATTATCGAACGGAGGGAGTAGCTCTTTCTCTCTCTCTTTGCTATCTCTCATGGGCCTCCCCTCTCACTCGAACTCTCTATACCAATGGATTATATGCTCACTGTGTCAGCGTATAGCTCCGTATATTGTTTAGTTGACCGGTCAACCAGTCCACATGTTGCCTTGTCCGCTCGTGTTCTGTATCTTCGTGTGCTGGCCCATGTGGCAGTGGGTGAAAGTAAGTAAACTAGAGGCCCATCTGACACGCGGTGAAGTAAACAAAGTTGAAACCACTCGGGGTAGCACCCCGCACGCTAGTAAATTGAGGGCGCATTGAGGACACACTTCTTGCGCGTGAAGGATGCGCTCGCGCACAATTCACCACTGCGCAACGGCATGCACAGAAGGACGCACTCGCGCACACCCAGCGCACAACACACACCAGCACACGTGTACACCGGCGTCGCTGCCGGTTGAGATGGACAGCGAGGCAGCCAACAAGCGGAGGCGGCTCGAGCCAAAACCGCATCCGGCGAGCCTGGACTTCATCAGCAGCCTCCCCGACGACATGCTGCTTGTCATCATCGGCCTCCTCCCTACCAAATCTGCCGTGTGGACGGCCCTGCTCTCCCAGTGGTGGTGCCCCCTCTGGCACCGCGTCCACCTCAAACTCACCGTCGACAGCTGCCTCTGCGACGGGGATTGCAAACGCATGGCCGCAGTCTCCAAGATCCTTTCATCGCACCCTGGGCCAGCCAGACGCCTTGACATCTGCATGTTCAGTACCAACTGCAAGGTCCAACCCAAGTTCGATGAGTGGTTCTTATCCCCCGCCCTAGATCATCTTGAGGAGCTTAGCTTTGAAGCTGGACGATTTCGCTCTCTGGCGCCGTCCGTGCTCCGCCTCACGCCAACGTTGCGCTGCGCCAGCTTCAGCTCCTACTATCTTCCCCAGATTAATGCCGCGCCCGCCCTTCTTCTCCCTCAACTCAAGCAGCTCGACCTCTTCGACGTTGTCATCTCGAAGAAGGCTATGGAGCACCTGCTCCACAGCTGTACTATGCTTGAGTACCTTCGTCTTGAGAAGATCCACGGGTTCATTAGCCTCCACATCGCCTCGACGAATCTTCGATGGATTTATGTGTCTTGCTAGCCCCGCAACAAGACATCAATTGGGAAGAGATCACTCTAGCTGTTCCACGTTATGGTCATTGAGAATGCGCCTTTCCTTGAGAGATTGCTTGTATCGGATCTAGAAGGTCCAACAAAAATCAGGGTCATTGACGTGCCGAAATTGACAGCGTTAGTGTACTCATCTGCCAAATTCTCCGAACTCTTTATTGGATCCGTAATCGTTCAGGTACAACACTGATCTTCTTCTCCATCTTCTTGAAATTCACATTTTTAAATTTCTTCTTGATGTATTTACTACCGTCTTCCAGAAAATGATTCCCACAAGCTTGACCCAGTCCATGTGCACAGTGAAGATCTTGGCATAAAATCTATCGGCCCCAATCTGGACCAAGTTGTTGGTTTCCTTACATGCTTTCCATGCATGGAGAAGCTACTCATCGAGGTGAAACTTCTTTCCTATTAGTAAATGGTAATCACAACGTAGCTCAATTTTTTCGTAATTTTCCCAAATTACGATGACAAGTGTAGTGTTCAAAACTGCATCTACACATTGCACCGAAAGAAATGTTTTAAGTATTTTTTTTCTCACATGATCACCTGCATCGTTTTTATGCTGTACTACTATAGTAGCCTAGGATAGTCATAGTGGAAAGTAACTTAGACTACTCCAGTAACTCTATGGTTACCCTAAGAGCAAGTACTACCTCCGTCCTGGTTTACTCTTCCAATTTTGTAGTATCAAAATTTGACCATAGATTTAACTGACAAAATGTTAACGCATGTCACTTAGAACTATATCGTCGCATTCGTATTTGAACATAATTTGAAATGGTGTAATTTTTAGTGACATGCATTGGCATTTTCTTGGGTAAATCTATGGTCAAAATTTTATACTAAATACAAGGTAGTATTCCCTCCGTCCCAAAATTCTTGTCTTACATTTGTTTAGATACGGATGTATCTAACACTAAAATGTAACTAGATACATCCATATTTAGACAAATTCAAGACAAGAATTTTGGGACGGAAGGAGTACAAAAGTGGGCTATGTAGGCCAAAACACGTGCCAAATTCACTTGTGATGCATTTGGCATCGATGCCCCTCCATTGCTCACCTGGTGCCCCAATCTGGATCACCTACTTTGCTCCGGTGCCAAATTAACTCACGCAATGAAAAACACTGCATGGGAGAGAGAGAGGACTGAGGCAATAAAAAAATAGTTGGTTGAGAGGGTGAGAGGCTGGTATAGTTGGTTTGATTGATTTGTTTATACATGTGGGTCTGTGTGCACAACGGTGCCAACTCTCTCACATCGCGAGAGCGGTGCCAAAATCTTTTGATTTGACATCGATGTGTATTATGTGACATACTTTTGCGAAATATGGCATCGGCCACATAGTGGAAGGCAACAAATGCCCAAGCTCTTCACGTGCTCCTACTTAAATGAGAGGAAACAGAAAGAGAGAGAGAGAAAGAGAGAGATAAAGAGAGGAGAGAGAGAGAGAGAGAGAGAGAGAGAGTGAAAAAATATCACTAGCCAGCCAACCCTATCATATGAGCGAATGATATTGGTACCTCTTGATGACACGGCAATCTTATACAGCCAGCTGCTCTAATATGTTCTCTTCTTTTGCAGATAAAAAAAGACCCGAAAGTGAAAAATGTGTTGCACTATAACAATCTCATCGAATGCCTTGATCTCCATCTTACAGAAATTGATTTGATCGACTACCGAGGCAGCACATCTGAGATTAAATTGGCCAGGTTCTTGTTCTGGAGGCAAGTGTGATCAAGGTAATGAGGTTTGGCGTTCTCTGGCGCAACAATGAATGGCGTGCTGATCACCGCAAGCGTCTAAGCCTAAATGACAAAGTCTCCGCAGAAGCTGAATTTGTTTTTGAAACATCAAGTGGCCAGAGACTCGAAAACTTATTTACCCATTAGTGACTTGTCAGGGTGGTGGATTTTAGTTTGTACGATAATGTTGCATCCACCTAAAGTAACGAAAGTTCTTACGTAAACTTCCTAGTAATTCCCTCTTCGTAGGTGCAGCATTACTCCTAACATTTGTAATATCAGTTTGAAACTTGTAATATTGCCGTGCCATATCCCTGTGTTTTCAAAATCCTGCGAATCAAACAGGTCCTGAGTTGGTGATGATGTTGTGCCTCCCATCTTTCACCAATAGCCGTCAGATCTAGATCTGACGCATACAAACCAAACTTCTCCATTTTTGCAAAAAGATGCCCGCACTTGTTCCCATTTACAAACAACTCCTTGTCTCTCAAAATCAGCCTTATCTCCTCCCCACCACATCTAGAAGGCCGTGGAAAAATCCGGCGCGATGGCCGCTGCCGGTGCCGTCCACCCCCAATCTTAGTGTTCCGTGCAATGCACGGGCATCTACGCATGGGAAATTATGTCGAACAGGGCTAGTTGTAAGCAGGCTAGCTCTACAGCCATGATGATAGTGACTGCAGATGGTGAGGCTGACTATGGTATGCCGAACACGACGCCTATACTCAGGTGTCATCTCCGGCGCAGGGTCTTGCCACTTCACTGTGAGGAGCAGCACGTAATAATTTGACCAACGGGTAGTACAGTGCTAGTACTCCTACTACATTGGTAGTACTACTGCTAGTACTAGTAGCACCACAGTCTGGATTTAGGAGTACTACCACATCCATCGGGATTTTAGTATTTGACTAGCAATATCTAGTAATGCATGTCACAAAAAATGTACTACTCCCTCTATAAATAAATACATGGTGTATTGTTTTATTCCTATCGGCGAGAGAACTTAATGTCTTTTTTGCTAACTAATAGGATTACATGCAATGAACTAAACACTGCATGTCATGTTTGGTAGTCTCAAGTCATTGAAAGCATGCATGGCCCACATCTCTCATTGGTTTATATGTCACGAAATAAGAAATGAGGAGGGAGTTAATGTACCGTGCCTAAGTGTTTTGGGATTATTTGGTTTTCGTAAGGTGACTTACACAACATTTTTCTTTACATGCATTAACATTTTACTAGTTAAATCAAAGGTCAAAACTTGGCGCAAAATGCAAAGGGGACCAATAAACCAGTAAACATCAAACTTCTCTCGTTAGGCCCCAACTAGAGGTCCGGTGAGATGACTATACTGCACCAGCACGGAGGGGGACGCAGCTTCATTGCCTTACTGCAACTTCCTTTGGGTGAATGACACATGGGCCCAACGGGTGGCTGGCCCACCTATCATACAGCCAAAGGCAGGTGCAGTAGAGGGCCGAGGAGTAGTACGAAATCCTACGCACCTACGCACGCTAACCAAAGGCATGAGTGATCACTCGAATCGCAAGATCAGTTGACTATAAGCTAAGCTAGACCCATGGAGGCGATGAGCGCGAGCATCAACCGGCTGTGCCAGATGTTCCACGACACCGGCCTACGGCCCGGCACCGAGGAACATCTCTAGGTATTGCTTGAGGTCGCCAGGGCGAGGGGCTGCTTGGACGACAGCTTAGACTCCCTTTTCGATGAGGTCCTCATCGATTTCCTCGACAAGTTCACCATCGTCAAGAAGCTCGCAGACGACTTTGATGTACGCCTCCAACCGACGCGCCCAGACTCTGCGATGCCTGCCACCCTCAACGGCCAATATGGTGACAACCTCTTTGATAACCCACAAGTGTAGGGGATCACAACAGCTTTCGAGGGTAAAGTATTCAACCCAAATTTATTGATTCGACACAAGGGGAGCCAAAGAATATTCTTGAGTATTAGCAGTTGAGTTGTCAATTCAACCACACCTGGATAACTTAGTATCTGCAGCAAAGTATTTAGTAGCAAAGTAATATGATAATAAAGGTAAGGTAGCAAAAGTAATGTTTTGGGGTTTTGTAGTGATTGTAACAATAGCAACGGAAAAGTAAATAAGCGAAGAACAATATGTGAAAAGCTGGTAGGCATTGGATCAGTGATGGATTGTTATGCCGGATGCGATTCCTCATGTAATAGCTATAACATAGGGTGACACAGAACTAGCTCCAGTTCATCAATGTAATGTAGGCATGTATTCCGTAAATAGTCATACGTGCTTATGCAAAAGAACTTGCATGACATCTTTTGTTCTACCCTCCCGTGGCAGCGGGGTCCTAGCGGAAACTAAGGGATATAAAGGCCTCCTTTTAATAGAGAACCGGAACAAAGCATTAGCACATAGTGAATACATGAACTCCTCAAACTACGGTCATCACCGAGAAGTATCCCAATTATTGTCACTTCGGGGTTGTCGGATCATAACACATAATACGTGACTATAGACTTGCAAGATAGGATCAAGAACACACATATATTCATGAAAACATAATAGGTTCAGATCTGAAATCATGGCACTCGGGCCCTCGTGACAAGCATTAAGCATAGCAAAGTCATAGCAACATCAATCTCAGAACATAGTGGATACTAGTGATCAAACCCTAACAAAACTAACTTGATTACATGGTAAATCTCATCCAACCCATCACTGTCCAGCAAGCCTATGATGGAATTACTCACGCACGGCGGTGAGCATCATGAAATTGGTGATGGAGGATAGTTGATGATGACGATGGCGACGAATCACCCTCTCCTGAGCCCCGAAAAAACTCCAGATCATCCCTCCCGAGAGAGATCAGGGCTTGGCGGCCGCTCCATATCATAAAACGCGATGAAGTTTTGTCTCTGATTTTTTTCTCCGAGAGACAGAATATATGGAGTTGGAGTTGAGGTCGGCGGAGCCTCAGGGGGCCCACGAGACAGGGGGGCGCGCCCCCCACCCTCGTGGATAGGGTGTGGGCCCCCTGGTCTTGATTCTTTCGCCAGTATTTTTTATATTTTCCAAAAAGTGCCTCCGTGGATTTTCAGGACATTCCGAGAACTTTTGTTTTCTACACATAAAACAATATCATGGCAGTTCTGCTGAAAACAGCGTCAGTCCGGGTTAGTTTCATTCAAATCATGCAAGTTAGAGTCCAAAACAAGGGCAAAAGTGTTTGAAAAAGTAGATACGTTGGAGACGTATCAACTCCCCCAAGCTTAAACCTTTGCTTGTCCTCAAGCAATTCAGTTGATAAACTGAAAGTGATAAAGAAAAACTTTTACAAACTCTGTTTGCTCTTGTTATTGTAAACATGCAAAGCCAGCATTCAGGTTTCAGCAAATATTATGAACTAACCATACTCATAATAACACCGAGGTCTCACAATTACTCATATCAATAGCATAATCAGCTGGCGAGCCATAATAATAAAACTCGGATGACAACACTTTCTCAAAACAATCATAACATGATATAACAAAATGGTATCTCACTAGCCCTTTCTGAGATCGCAAAACATAAATGCAGAGCACCTTTAAATATCAAGGACTAACTAAACATTGTAATTCATGGTAAAAGAGATCCAGTCAAGTCATACCCAATATAAACGAATAGCAATGAATGAAAATGACAGTGTGCTCCCCAGCGGGTGCTTTTTAATAAGAAGGGTGATGACTCAACATAAAAGTAAATAGATAGGCCCTTCACAGAGGGAAGCAGGGATTTGTAGAGGTGCCAGAGCTTGATTTTAAAATAGAGAGGAAACATTTTGAGCGGCATACTTTCGCTGTCAACGTAACAACTATGAGATGGTTGTATCTTCCATACTACATGCATTATAGGCAGTTCCCAACTAGAATGGTAAAGGTTTATACTCCCCCAATCACCAACAAGCATCAATCCATGGCTTGCTCGAAACAACGAGTGCCTCCAACTAACAACAGCCCTGGGGGAGTTTTGTTTAATTATTTTGATTTGCTTTGATCTTTTTGGATCATGGGACTGGGCATCCCGGTTACCGGCCCTTTCTCGTGAATGAGGAGCGGAGTCCACTCCTCTTGAGAATAACCCACCTAGCATGGAAGATATAGGCAGCCCTAGTTGTAACATGAGCTGCTCGAGCATACAAAATAGAATTTCATTTGAAGGTTTGGAGTTTGGCACATACAAATTTACTTGGAACGACAGGTAAATACCGCATATAGGAAGGTATGGTGGACTCATATGGAACAACTTTGGGGTTTAAGGAGTTTGGATGCACAAGCAGTATTCCCACTTAGTACAGTTGAAGGCTAGCAAAAGACTGGGAAGCGACCAACTAAGAGAGCGACAACAGTCATAAACATGCATTAAAATTAATGTACACCGAGTACAAGCATGAGTAGGATATAATCTACCATGAACATAAATATCATGAAGGCTATGTTGATTTGTTTCAACTACATGCGTGAACATGTGCCAAGTCGAGTCACTCAATTCATTCAAAGGAGGATATCATCCCATCATACCACATCATAATCATTCTAATAGCATGTTGGCACACAAGGTAAACCATTATAACTCATAGCTAATCAAGCATGGCACAAGCAACTATAATCTCTAAATGTCATTGCAAATATGTTTACTTCATAATAAGCTGAATCAGAAACGATGAACTCATCATATTTACAAAAACAAGAGAGGTCGAGTTCATACCATCTTTTCTCATCTCAATAAGTCCATCATATGTCGTCATTATTGCCTTTCACTTGCACGACCGAACGATGTGTATAATAATAATAGTGCACGTGCACTGGACTAAGCTGGAATCTGCAAGCATTCAACTCAAGAGAGAAGACAAAGTAATATGGGCTCTAAATTAAATAAACAAGCATGCATAAGAGAGCCACTAAACATTTTCAATATGGTCTTCTACTCTCGACCCCCAAAGAAAAGAAAATAAAATAAAACTATTTACACGGGAAAGCTCCCAACAAGTAAAAAAGAAGAACGAGAAATCTTTTTGGGTTTTCATTTTAATTTCTACTACAAGCATGGAAATTAAACTAACTAATTTTTTGGTTTTTCTTAAGGTTTATCGAACAGACAAGAAGAAAACGAAAAAGAAAATGAAACTAGCATGGATAATACAATGAAAGAGTATGAGCACCGACGACTAGTGTGTGAACATGAATGTAAAGTCGGTGAGAAATACGTACTCCCCCAAGCTTAGGCGTTTGGCCTAAGTTGGTCTAGTACCAAGGACCGCTGCTACTCTCCCCGGTGTACTGGGAAGTGTAATCAGGATACCACTGGCTGGCCATCTCCGGATCCCACTGGAAAGATGATGCACGATAAGGGTCCAGTGCAGGTTCCGGCTCAGGTTCAGGTTCTGGAGTGGATGCTTGGCCTCGATGAGCATACACCGCCTCCGGTGTAACAAGAAAATTATCTGCAATCAAATCAAACAACAGAGGCGCAGGCAAAACAATAGTCTCATTGTGTTTCTTATAAATCTAAGGTTATACAAGAGCATCTTCTCTTTGTTGTCAACAATAAACGCGTGTGCTACCATGCTCTTGTAATCTAAAATGTAAGGAGGCAATTTTGTATCCTCTTTCTCATGGTGCCTAATAGGTATCTGAAAATTTCTAGCAAGACGTGAAGCATAGATACCTCAAAATATGGCGCCAGAAATTAGTCTTGATAACCCACAAGTGTAGGGGATCGCAACAGCTTTCGAGGGTAAAGTATTCAACCCAAATTTATTGATTCGACACAAGGGGAGCCAAAGAATATTCTTGAGTATTAGAAGTTGAGTTGTCAATTCAACCACACTTGGATAACTTAGTATCTGTAGCAAAGTATTTAGTAGCAAATTAATATGATAATAAAGGTAATGGTAGCAAAAGTAATGTTTTTGGGTTTTGTAGTGATTATAACAATAGCAACGGAAAAGTAAATAAGCGAAGAACAATATGTAAAAAGCTCGTAGGCATTGGATCAGTGATGGATAATTATGCCGGATGCGATTCCTCATGTAATAGTTATAACATAGGGTGACACAGAACTAGCTCCAGTTCATCAATGTAATGTAGGCATGTATTCCGTAAATAGTCATACGTGCTTATGGAAAAGAACTTGCATGACATCTTTTGTCCTACCCTTCCGTGCCAACAGGGTCCTAGAGGAAACTAAGGGATATTAAGGCCTCCTTTTAATAGAGAACCGGAACAAAGCATTAGCACATAGTGAATACATGAACTCCTCAAACTACAGTCATCACCGAGAAGTATCCCGATTATTGTCACTTCAGGTTTGTCGGATCATAACACATAATAGGTGACTATAGACTTGCAAGATAGGATCAAGAACACACATATATTCATGAAAACATAATAGGTTCAGATCTGAAATCATGGCAATCGGGCCCTAGTGACAAGCATTAAGCATAGCAAAGTCATAGCAACATCAATCTCAGAACATAGTGGATACTAGGGATCAAACCCTAACAAAACTAACTTGATTACATGGTAAATCTCATCCAACCCATCACTGTCCAGCAAGCCTACGATGGAATTACTCACGCACGGCGGCGAGCATCATGAAATTGGTGATGGAGGATGGTTGACGATGACGACGGCGACGAATCCCCCTCTCCGGAGCCCCGAACGGACTCCAGATCAGTCATCCCGAGAGAGATTAGGGCTTGGCGGCGGCTCCGTATCGTAAAACATAATGAAACTTTCTCTTTGATTTTTTTCTCCGCGAGACGGAATATATGGAGTTGGAGTTGAGGTCGGTGGAGCCTCAGGGGGTCCACAAGATAGGGGGCGTGCCTAGGGGGAGGGCGCGCCCCCACCCTCGTGGACAGGGTGTGGGCCCCCTGGTCTTGATTCTTTCGCCAGTATTCTTTATATTTTCCAAAAAGCGCCTCTGTGGATTTTCAGGACATTCTGAGAACTTTTGTTTTCTACACATAAAACAACATCATCGTAGTTCTGCTGAAAACAGCGTCAGTCCGGGTTAGTTTCATTCAAAGCATGCAAGTTAGAGTCCAAAACAAGGGCAAACGTGTTTGGAAAAGTAGATACGTTGGAGACGTATCACTCTTCGATGCACTGGTGGCCCTGCGACTGCCCGCCGTCACGCCGAAGAATGTCCACCTCGAGGTCGCGCTCGTCGCGCAGTGCCTGGCGTAGCAAGACACCATCGACATAACCACCCATGTCTACGCGCAAATCGTCCACAAGGACTACTACATGCAAGAGGAGGACGATAGGACGCTGGCCTTCTTGGACCGCAGGGCAACCATGGACGGCATTGTTCAGAAGCACGTTGAGCTCGCTGCCAATGCCGCTGCTCCTCACACATCGGTTGGTGACCCGGCGCACTAGGGCGTGAGGATGTCGTTGATGGATCCGTATGTATTTTTATCTTTCCGTCAAATCCATGTAGTAGTATATGGTACTACTAGTAATTATCTTACCTTTCGCATCAATTTCATAATTTTCGTATGTACTCCATGCATGAACGGCGCCAGAACCAAACTTCTCATTACTCTAGGCAAAATCGTTATTTTCTATCTATCGGTCGCGCCATGGAGCAGAACCAAATTTTACAAGGTATGAGTTCAAAAGGAAAAGGCTGCCGTGTTCGCGTCGCACCCCCATGGTTGGTCCGGCACGCCGCTCAAGGGGGAATGCAAGCGGTGTTGCATTTTTACTTACAAGTGGGACCACAGTTGAGCAAACCGACTATCAGCAAACCCCCACCCCGCCCATCGCGCGATGGCTGAGAAAACAGGAGGGAGAAGAGATGGCTGTAGCACGGACTCCAAGAAAATTGGTGTCGGATGGGACTCGTGTGGGTGGCGTGTGCCGTACTGCTAGAAGTGAATGCTAGTTATTGCCCATGCCACCCCATTATATCGAGCCTATATCGAGGTGCTGGTTACGTAGAACAAATTTCCTGGAGTCCGTGCTCAGCCCTCCTCTATCTCTCTTCTCAGCAAGCCAGCGGACGCACGGAGCCCATCGTCTGTTTGCTCACATGCGGTCCCACATGTTAGTGAAAACGCAAGAGGACCCACTGAACCTGCACATCTTTCACCTCAACATGCTGGTGATGAAAAACAAATCCAATAAAGATCTTCGGTGGCCGCTTTAGGAGTTACTCAAGAGTAGTAAGATTCTATTTACATTTTAACCCAAGATGCACATCACGTGGCTTCAACTACCACTCTATTTTCTTGCATGACACGACCTGGATGCTAGATGTCCCACGTGTCGGCAAAAGGAGGAAGAACCTGACCAAATCTTCGGTTGTGCTCTCGGATTAGACTAGTTGTGCTAACTTCAAAAATTTATTGTGTAGTCCCTCCGTTCCAAAATACTTGAGATCCATTTGTCCAAAAATGGATGTACCTATATACTAAAACATGTCTAGATACATCTATATTTTGACAAATAGAAGGCATGTATTGTGGAATGGAGGGAGTAGAATGGGTGCAAGTTTTGGTATTGGGAAGAAGAGTACATCGATATATTGATAGAGCGCAATTTAGTAGATGTTCTAGCACTTTTAGCTAGCATAGAGGCTAGAGATGAGACTAGTGCACTTGTTGATACTCCTACTAGAATAGAGGCTAGACATGAGACTAGATGCGAGGAAGCAACATCTACTTCTTTACACTCGAAGAAGAAAGAAGCACGCAAGATCGAGCCTCCGTAGATCAACAATGAATAAATCGAGAAGACACTAATCCAACTTATAGGAGAAGTTATGGAAGTTGGATATCTTCTAAAATGTATTCTTGTGGTTCTTGTTTTCTTTGGTCTTGCTTTTCTAGTCAAAATTATCATTGGAGTTCGTGCAAAACAGAGTCCATTTGGGGTCGTACGTTGGAGTTGGCCTTACAAGTGGGACCGCAGTTGAGGAAACCAACTATCGGCAAACCCCCACCTCGCCCGCCGCACGATGGCTGAAGTTAGAGAAACGACGAGGTTGAAGAGATTGTTGTAGCATGGACTCCAAGAAATATGGTGTCAGATGGATGTCGTACTGGTGGCGTGTGTCGTACTCCTGGACATGAATGCTTGTTCTGGCCCATGCCACCCTACTACTCCTACTACTTATATAGTACTCCTACTAGTAGTATCGAGGATTTGAGGTGCTGGTTACGTACAACGAACACATTAACATATGGCTATAGTAAAAACACCCGCCCGACGCGCGAAGCATGGGAAGCTAGTACAAATAGTGTACTACTATTGTTGATTGGCCTCATCCGATAACCTGTTGCAATGCATGTACAATTATGTATTCGGAAAATATATTTTTTGCCTAGTCGCACCACTTACTCAGAGAAGCGACTCGAAAGCCATTCAAAAATTAGTAAGTTTATCACAGGCATATCATTTTATTACATACAACAGATCATCAACCCACATCGACAATGAGGATACATTATAAATACTAAAGTTTTCATCACACAACAAATAACAAGCAATGAAATGAACTTCAACTCAACCAATCCTCGGCGTTGGAAACGCTTGCTTTGAACCACAAGTGATTCTCTTGGACGGGCCATCCATTGTCAATCTCGAGACCAACGCAGGACTGATCATCCAGGCTGAAGCGGCCTACTATATCAGTACCAGGGTAGGGAATCACCCAAATGCCCGAGGTATAGATATAGTTGCTTCTCATAAATGGTACTAGTAATGTTGTGTCAGCAGCAGTTGGATCGCCTTTCACCATCATTGGATAGTTTTGTCCAAGGAAGAGCGAGTTTTCTCCAAGACTATCAATTCTGTACCAGGGAGCAGGTGTTGGCGCTAGCACACTAGTATCCATCCTGAATACCATGCAACGGGTGTTGGAATAGGTCCGGAGAGTGTGAGCATGTGGGACTACACCTGCTTCCTTAGTAGTAACATCATCAGCGGGCTGTATACACACAAGAAGAGGTGATCCATCGGAATTAGTTGCCAGGCACCACAGAGTCTATGGGCGCTGCTCGTCCTCATGCTCGTGATCATCACCATCGTCATCTCCCCCTTGGTTATAAAAATTTTCAAGTATAGGTCGTGGAATGTTCACAGGACCTTGGAAACACAAGAAGAAGGTTAATTAGTAAAGGGAAACTTGCTAACCCGCATGCATGTGGATGAAACAATTATAATTATGGTGGAAGACAAACGTACCGAAACTACGAGGATCCCATGCAAAAACAGCGCCATGAGTGGTGGAAGCAAACACAAGGCCCTCGTATTGAATTGCATCACAGTACTCATCCGTGTACAGAACTGATTTTTGAGCAATATCCATCCAGTCAAACCACGAAGGACGGCAACAAGCTTGTCGAAGATAGCAACAACTACATAGTTCTAGTCGTTCCAAGAGCGGTTGGGAACTCGACAAATTGCTATCTTCCATAGAAGACAGTCACCATGATCGTTTTTTAACATGCGTAGAATACCGGTGTGCTCAACCTCTGGGCAGTCTGCTGAGATTTTTGGAAGTGGAACCCGTTGACGAGTGTACACATTCACAAGTTCCCACTCGCAGTTGGACCCAATATAAACAACCCAATCTCCATTTGCGCCTGCCCAAGCCTTACCCTCAAGCGATGGCATCTTAACATCATACGTATCATTATCAAGCGGCATCAACTTGCACAAGGCAAGGCCTCCGTCGTCCCCGCTCCAGGCATCAGGGTCACGACGAAGAAGATAGGGGAGATCAAACCGCTCCTTGACCCTTGGATTCCTTGTAATGATGTTATAAGTTGGGTCAAGAATGGTCTTGAACGAACCTGCCATGCTAACCGAGGTGATGACGTCGCACCGATCAATGAGTTCCTCCACCACGTCATCTTTCAGATCAGGGCAAGAATAACAGGGTCGTTTCCGGCCAGTTCCCTCCATGGAGAAGACGATCGAACAATGGCAGAAGGAAGGGTGAAGGCAAATGGAGGAGGAAGAGGAAGAGCGTGCGACAGCAGTTCCAAATCGAGAGGGAAAGGCGAAGAGTCGGTGGATGGTTGCCAGTTTGCCACGGTAAAGGAAGAGGCGCCCCGGCCTACACGTCCATTCGGAAATACTAGTAGAAAAGGACTTGTCGTCGTCTCACTGATTTGTTGGAACGGGACCACATGTCAACGAAACATGGTGTGTAATTTCTCGTGCAAAATGCGATCTGGCTGCATTGGCCCAAGGTGCCGCATTAGTTATCAACCTTTATTTTTTTAATGATGTGTCGTTCAGTTTTGAAGCACGACTAACTGGTACTGTACGCAGAGAAAATATAAACTACTCTACCACTACTCCACCTCCAGTACTAGTAGTATAAAAAAGATATATAGGCTGGAGCTTCAGCGCTTTCTTGCTAAGGGATTCCCACTTGCTTCTCACACTGTCACCCTCTCTCCAGATATAAAAAAGACAGCCTCTCTCTCCCTCCTCACCGGTGGTCACAGATCCGCCGGGGAAGAAAAGGACGTGCAGCATTGACGCAATCGTCGTCAGCGAGCGAGGTCATGCACTGACGGCAAGGCCGTCCTCTCAGACCTAGCGCCCGCGTGGGATGGCCTTCGTCTCCAAGCTCGCTGCCGTAGTGTGTGCGGAGGACGATGACCACGAGCGAAGCCACTTCCCACCGACCCTCAGGTATGCTACCTCTTTTCGAACCATACCCTTGCTCTATTGCCCCATCTGCCACGTCGTTGCATGTGGATCTTTTTCCACTCCACCATCTTCCAATTTGCTATCCTCTGCTCCGCTAGCCACGCAGACGAAAACCTTAATTTGCACTATTAAAGGAAACCCTACTTCATGCAGACTAATCCATGTATGGGTTGAATAAGGAAAGGAAGGGAGACTGCACTGTCCAAGAGAGTAGGCATCAAACCCGCATCTAGGTTGAAAAGGGGAAAACTAGTAGCTAAGGAACGAGTCTCGTGTCTCTTGGTTGAAGAAGGGTAGAAAGGCATGACAACGCAATAGAGAATGACCAGGTCGATCGGTTTGTTGTCCTCACATAGGAAAAGGTGGTTAAAGAGAACAAAAATGAGACGTAATCCACATATGCTGCCTGGATATTTGTTTCTCTGGGCAACCATACCTCCCTCACCACTTTGCGTCCATGGAGGTACATCGTACTAGTGCGCCCACTGCCCGAATGGGCCTCCCATGCTCTTATTTCCACTTTTTTGCTGTTAGTATCAGGCCAGCAGTCTAGTCAAGCAATGCTACTGCTAAAGTGATGCCACATTTAACTAATGCCACACTCAGTCTAATGCCACCGATAAATTTAAGCATTGCCATTTAATGTCACTGGATTATTTCAGGGTTAGTTGTTGATTGTGGATGTATTAAAGATTTTTCAGCTAAGGCATTCTAATGCTGTTGCACAACCAGTATACCAACGATGAAACTTGTTACTACCTTCATATTTTTGCACTGTTAATGCTTATAGATTACATACCTCACTTTCATGAGATAAGTTAATTTTTTTGTACAGTGCCACCAAAATGCCAAGGCGCTAATGTCATTTTATTTTGGTTAAACTGCACAAAAAATTATGAAGATAAGAGGAGAGGTCAAGAGTGGGCACCTCCTCCTCCGGCTGTTCTCTTGATTCGTTCGATCAAGTTTTTATGTTTGATCGATTGTCAAGATTGGGATAGAAATTTTTAAGGTCCCCGTCAGTTCGAAATGATATTTACCTTGGAGGTACATGGTTTGCAATTTTTTTATACTGTCATTAGTTAATAATGCTAGTTACCTTCAGACTTTTGTATTTGGTTTAATGCTCATGCACAGCTAGTATACCCGTGCTGAAACTTGTTACCTTTACATTTTGTATTGTTAATTCTTATAGAAATCTTCCAGTGCTAGAGTTCATTGAAATCTATTCAGTAAAACCATTGTACTGTACCCTGTAATAAACTAACTACTCTACTGTTGCACTAGCCACTGGATTAGTGTATATTTGTAGTATTCGAATGGTGTTGCATTAGCGTATGGACATAAATAAAGTGTGGCAAGCTTTCCCAGATATGTGCTCAAGAAAACTACTACCTGTTTTTCTAAATACTAGACGTTTGGGTACTTTAAATTGAACCGCGAAAACGTCTTATATTAAGGAATAGAGGGTGTAGAGTTCACTCAAATTATCTCGGTAAAGCTAGTCACACCTTTGTTAAAATTAATGTTCATTATGTTATCGGAGGAGGTCTGTATGTTTGTCTCTAATGCATGTCGACTACATACCTGACATCATGATGTAATGTTAAGTCATTTCCTTTTGTACAGTTTCACTGAATTGTCAAGGCGGTGATGGCATTTTATTTTAGTTGAACTGCACAAAATATGCTTAAAAGAAGAGGAAAGGTCATGAGTCGATCATTCTGTCAAAAAGAACTATATATGCCTTTCTGACATCAGCCGTTGTTGCCTTATTTATTCCTTCAAACAAGTGGTTAGAAACAGTCTTGCTACCTTTTCCATTAAGAATTTGGAATGCTTATATTTGTGAGTCTATGCTTCAACTAGTGTCGTTTTTACAGTAATCACACTTTCAATATCTATGCAAATAGGGATGCTCGATTTTAGTGGAACTGCACAAAAAGTCCAACTCGTTCAACATTAGGGGCATGTTTTCTTCCAAACCTTTGTATCCAATTGGTGGCACTATGAGCTGTTCATTACGAAGGTACATGGTTTGCTACTATCTTCCTACTCTTTTTGTACTGTCATTAGATAGTAATACTAGTGGTTTGCATGTGATTTTATTGGCAGGGTGGACCTACATTGGAGGTGCAGGACATGATTCAATGATTGGATGCTCAATTTCGGTTGTATCGATTTTACCTCTTCCATCACTGCGAACATGGATATCCTTGGTATGATGAAGAATAGGCACTATATTTCTGCTCTAAACCAACAAATCAATTCAGTATGAAATTGTCCAGGGCAAAACATAACTGTATCAAATTGTCCAGTGCAGAACATGATAGATGCTAAGTGGAAGAGACATGTTTAAATCAAAAATACAAGGTGTGGTATATGTTAACTAGCTGCTTGATATTTGTGCAGACAGAGATGTTTGCGCGTTGCTATTTGGCAAACAAACAAAGTGACCGCAATTTTGGTTGAACTGCACAAGAGAATAGTATAGTCACTGCATGCAGTGCCATTTGAAAATAGACACGGGAAGATTGGATAGTCACTTCATGGACTGCAGAAAAGTAGTACTGTACTATTTATTGGCCAACACTAGGTGCTTCATTGCTTTGGTATGATTATACAATGGGAATCATTTTGCCTAAGTTAAAGTTTGTATTCCGAAAATAGTCTCGCGGTGTGATCGAGAGAAGACCAAATCATATTGCAGTGGATGTTCCTCCATCATGTGTGGTTCATTCTCATGGTTCCAGCTGTTGGTGAAACCACTTACATTTGCAAGAGGAATTGTAGACTTCACAAACAAATTTGTCTTTCAGTCTGTAGTGAATGTTGGCCAAGAGAAGCATCCATGTTAGTAGGAAGAACAGATGTTTTTTCTAGATCTTTGCTTTTGGAGCAGCATATTTGTATATGACCTGGGAATCATTGAGATGCATTAACATGTTGATCTTATGTATGGGAATCGTACTAGTTGGTTTTAGTTTCGACAGAAGATCCAAAGTGGCTGATCTTTGCTTTTGGAGCTACATATTTGTATATGATCTGTGAATCATTGAGATGCAGTAACAGTTACTTATTTTTGTTCGCTCAGTGTTTACAAGTTACTGATCGATCACTAGCTAGCCTACTAATGCGCTCCTGGCAGTTTTATTTGCGACGCAAGATCCGAAGTGGTAGTTTTTTGAATAAAAATGCCTACCTCTGACGAAACTGACAAGCTACACTATCCTACCTACTCGATCCTACACGGATAAATAGCGGATCATGCACGTACTACCTCCTTTCCGGTTTGCAGGGCTCAATTCAAGAAACGACCTACTCGATCCTACACGAATAAATAGCGGATCACGCATGTACTAGTACCTCCTTTCCGGTTTGCAGGGCTTAATTCAAACCTCTCACCAACCAAGGTACTCCCTCCATCCGAGTTTATTAGTCCCGTGAGCAAAGCAGCAAGACCAAGGCATGGCAATAATTAATGGCATGCAGAAGTTTAAGCCTAATCAGCGATTTAAGTGGCTGCATGCGTGCCCTCAGCTGCGACTCATTGCATGCTGCTCCGCGTACTGGCTGCGAGCGATTCTGAGTGCCTGCATGCAGCCGGCCGTAATTAAGGCCGCTAACTGATGTGAAAAAAGATGCACTTTAATTGTTATGGGCTTTTTAAATCCGTGGAATCATTATTGACACAGAGGGAGATGATTTGAGTACTCGTTTGACCGTCATGCCGCCGTGCGACCCAGACGGGATGGGAAGACACAGTCATAATTTCAGTTTCTCTAGTTTTCCACGGCACGCTGGCGCGCTAAGCCATGCCTGCTTATGCATTGAATTCCGATGACCGTCGCGCTACCTTCCGCCTATAAGTATTGTTTCCCGGCCTTCTCCGGTGGCACCGTGACCCAACTCGCCATATCCTCATAAGCCGCCATCAGCCCGACGTTGCTCGCGACGTCTACCATGCCCCCGCCCGTCCGCGGTAGGCAAGGCCGGAGGCGGTCACCGCCGGAACTAGTGTTCGGTTTTTCACCGGAAGGCAGACGGAGGGAGGAGGCATTCTATCTGTCTTTAGATGGAAATGCATAGATCGAGGACTTGTTGGAGCGTGACCACATAGTGGAGGAGCAGGAGTTGTTGGAGCGCGACCGCCTGGCGGAGGAGCAGCGTATAGCCGATTTGCGCCGCCAGCGGGACATGGAGCAGCAGCGCACCGATGCTCTGAGTCGCGAGCAAAGCGCCTGCAACTGGGCCGAATACATGGAGGCCGGCGCCCGACAAATAGCCCGGGAGGCTGTCGGGCATGCACGCGTT
Source organism: Triticum timopheevii (assembly GCA_963921465.1). Lineage (NCBI taxonomy): Eukaryota > Viridiplantae > Streptophyta > Magnoliopsida > Poales > Poaceae > Triticum > Triticum timopheevii. The sequence continues at coordinate 471,228,784 of OY997266.1, read as the reverse complement.
CGTGACGCTGATTTTTACTACCAGCTCGTCAAGAGAGTTTCCCGCTTAGGAGCCGAAGCTTCAGTGGACCACGCCGGCATGGAAAGGGCCAACACGCGCGAGCAACGCGCCCTATCGCACTTCTAGCAAGGCGCAGGACGCCGGTGCCGGCGTTTAGTGTGTACCGCAGATAGCGGCCGACATCGTCTAGTTAGCTAAGAGTAAGTTAGTACTTGTACGCTACTAGAGTATTAGTGGGAGTAGATAGTTAACTTGGCTATGATGGTTGTCAGCGTGGAAGTTCAGTACTCTATATGTGGATCAGACCTGTTACTTTGCTTTGAATGTTGAACTTTCCGTTTGAACGTATGGAATGGGCTATTATTTTTTTAAATGGGTTGTATTTGTCCTCCACGAGTTTAGAGGCTGACTTGTGGGCCTACCAAGTTGTCACGTACACAATCAGGAGATGATTGTATGTGGAGAGGATGATAGCAGGGACCCGCCAAGGTCATGGTAGAACGCAAGCAAGTGCCTCATTATTTCAAGCCAATAAAAAAATGGCTCTTCCTAATGGATTTCTAACATCTGGGTCCCATGCCATTGTCAATGTAGTTAATAAACGAGAGAATTGCACAACGAGCGGCTGACACCAGGGACCCAGCAGCTCGCCCGGTTATTTTTGTTTTGGGTTAATTTGATAAATGCCACTCCAAATCTGGTGTTTCCGAGAAATGCCACTGCAATTTCCAAATTTGAAAATGCCATTTCATGTCATTTCTAGTGTCATTTTTCGAAGTCTGGAGTGGCGTTTTTCGAAGTTTGCAAACTGCAGTGGCGTTTTTCAAAGTTTGCAAAAATTGCAGTGGCATTTTTCAAAGTTTGGAAATTGCAGTGGCATTTTTATGAATCGCCATAATTGGAGTGGCATTTATCTAATTTGTTTTTGAGACGGAAGCAGGGTGTCAACTGGGCTGTGCGGGACACTCTGGCCTGTCTAGACAAGCTTTTCTTTTATGTTTACCACAGACCAGCCCAGTAGTTTTTTTTCTTTCTGAAAATGGCTAGCCCAGTTTTTTTGTGATTTGTCAAGTAAGTCGCTTTGTCAGGCCTGTTGGGCTGCAAATCTTTCAAGACGAGGAGAGCTTCATTCGGCTGGCCGAGAAAATGGCCTATCAGTAATGAGAAATGGGTTGTACATTTTTAAAACACATCAAACCGGCAATTAGTTTCAAATATCTTTTTTTCATTTCAAGATTTCAAATTGCATTGATTTTTATGCGTGGACAATTTATTGGATTTTATATTGATATACATTTATTTTTAAAATTAGTCTGAATGTGACTCGAAATTCAGGGACTAAAAACAGTTCAGACCACACCAACATATGCAAAATTTCGTATAATTTTTTAACCGTGGCCACAATATGGGCTGTAATGCTAACAAAAATAATATGGGCTCCAAAAAAACCGTAAGAATTAGAAAATGGGCTGTAAATTATTAGAAATAATGGCAGATGGCATGTATGCTGTTTTCCACAGATTTGAGGCTTTCCTAAAAAAGGTTGACACACAAGTAGTGACTGTTGGATGTCCATCCAACGGCCGTCGTGCTTCTTACATCTCTGCTCTTCCTGCTCCAGCCGCTCAAACAAGCGCCGGCGGGACTGCCTGCTCCCTCCTCCCCGTGGCCGGCTGTGCTGCTGCGCAGGCCTCACTGCCCCACCGTACTCCCATCGCTGGCCTAGCCATCCCTCTACTCACCCACACCTGCTGTTGTTCTTCGGCAACGGCAGACGAACCAGTAAACCCTCGTACAGTCGTACTCCCCTCCGCGTGGGAAACAACTGTCGAGTCTTCCATGGCTCTGTGTCGTTCCCTTCCTAGGCCTCGCCGTCGTCCACCGCCCTGGTGCTCTCGGCGTGGCATGGTCAACGTAATCAACGACCGACATGCATCTGAAGTGGACTGTATGTGGAGAGGCTGACAGCTGGGTCCACGGCCGCACGCAAGGAAATGCCTCCTTATTACACGCAAAATAATGATTCCTCCACCTGACATATGGGACCCACTGAAAGGGCCTCTGTATTTCGTGAAAAAAACATTACCACTGTTGACAGCTCGAACCCACCAGCTATACCTTCTCACGCAAGGAAGTGCCTCCTTATTACGCACAAAAAATTAATACTCCCCCTGCTAGCTGGGACCTAGTATAGTGGGCCTACTAAGTTGACGGGGACACAGGGCTATGTCAACTTAGTCAATATGAACGATTCTAGCTCGAGTGACCGTATAGATGTCTATCCAACGTTCGTAGTGCTTCTTCAACCTCTGGTCTTCTTGCTCCAGCCGCCCAAAGCAGCACCGGTCGTGTCGCCTGCTCCTGCCTGTCGTGGCCGGTTGTGCTGCCGCGGAGGCCTCACTGCCCCCATACTACTCCCACCGCTGGCCAGGCCATCCCTCCACTCCACTCACTGATGACCCACAAGTATAGGGGATCTATCGTAGTCCTTTCGATAAGTAAGAGTGTCTAACCCAACGAGGAGCAGAAGGAAATGACAAGCGGTTTTCAGTAAGGTTTTCTCTGCAAGCACTGAAATTGTAGGTAACAGATAGTTTTGTGATAAGATAAATTGTAGCAGGTAACAAGCAATGAAAGTAAATAAAGTGCAGCAAGGTGGCCCAATCCTTTTTGTAGCAAAGGACAAGCCTGGACAATTTCTTATAATGAGAAAAGCGCTCCCGAGGACACATGGGAATTATCGTAAAGCTAGTTTTCATCACGCTCATATGATTCGCGTTCGGTACTTTGATAATTTGATATGTGGGTGGACCGGTGCTTGGGTGCTGCCCTTACTTGGACAAGCATCCCACTTATGATTAACCCCTATTGCAAGCAACGCATAAACTAGGGTTTAAGCTTCTGTCACTCTAGCAACCCATCATCTACTTATTACTTCCCAATGCCTTCCTCTAGGCCCAAATAATGGTGAAGTGTCATGTACTCGATGTTCACATAACACCACTAGAGGAGAGACAACATACATCTCATCAAAATATCGAACGCATACCAAATTCACATGACTACTAATAGCAAGACTTCACCCATGTCCTCAGGAACAAACGTAACTACTCACAAACCATATTCATGTTCATAATTAGAGGAGTATTAATATGCATTAAGGATCTGAACATATGATCTTCCACCAAGTAAACCAATTAGCATCAACTACAAGGAGTAATCAACACTACTAGCAACCCATAGGTACCAATTTGTGGTTTTGATACAAGATTGGATACAAGAGATGAACTAGGGTTTTGAGAGGAGATGGTGCTGGTGAAGATGTTGATGGAGATTGACCCCCTCCCGATGAGAGGATCGTTGGTGGTGACTATGGTGATGATTTCCCCCTCCCGGAGGGAAGTTTCCCCGGCAGAACAGCACCGCCGGAGCCCTAGATTGGTTCCACCAAGGTTCCGCATCGTGGCGATGGAGTTTCGTCCCGTAAGCTTGCTTGTGATTTTTTCCAGGGTAAAAGCCTTCATATAGCAGAAGATGGACACCGGAGGGCCTCCAGGGGGCCCAAGAGACAGGGGGGCGCCCAGTAGGGGTGGGCATGCCCCCACCCTCCTGGCCAGGGTGTGGGCCCCCTCTGGTGTTTTCTTCGCTCAATAATTCTTATTAGTTCCAAAAAAGACTTCCGTGGAGTTTCAAGATTTTTGGAGCTGTGCAGAATAGGTTTCCAATATTTGCTCCTTTTCCAGCCAGAATTCCAGCTGCCGACATTCCCCCTCTTCATGGTAAACCTTGTAAAATAAGAGAGAATAGCCATAAGTATTGAGATATAATGTGTAATAACATCCCATAATGCAATAAATATTGATATAAAAGCATGATGCAAAATGGACATATCAACTCCCCCAAGCTTAGACCTCGCTTGTCCTCAAGTGGAAGCCGAAATCGAAAAATATGTCCACATGTTTAGAGATAGAGGTGTCGATATAAATAAAATATGGACATGAGGGCATCATGATCATTCTTAACAACAACATAAATAGATTTTGTCATATGATTTCTTACGCTCAAGTAACAACCAATTCACAATATCAAGTATGGTTCAGAAACTTCAATGGGAACTAACAAACTCTAATCTCAGTCATTGAAGCAATTGCAATTTATCATAACATCAGAAAGAGTCAAGAACAGAGCTTTTCAGCAAGTCCACATACTCAACTATCATATAGTCTTCTACAATTGCTAACACTCATGCAATACTTGTGGTTATGGAGTTTCAACCGGACACTGAGAAAGATAGGGACTTATTGTGTTGCCTCCCAACGTATTCACCTTTGGGTGATGTCAACAATAATAATTCATGCTAACTTACATCCAGTTGGATATATATTTCAGGATCTTTCAAACACGAGGAGCTTGCCAAAGGATAAAATGAAAAAGGGAAAGGTGAAGATCACCTTGACTCAAGCATAAAGTAAAAACATAAACTAAAAGATAGGCCCTTCGCAGAGGGAAGCAGAGGTTGTCATGTGCTTTTAGGGTTGGATGCATAAAATCTTAATGCAAAAGAACGTTGCTTTATATTGCCACTTGTATATGGACCTTTATTATGCAGTCCGTCGCTTTTATTGCTTCCATAACAAGATTGTATAATGCTTATTTTCTCCACACTAATAAGTCATACATATTTAGAGAGCAATTTTTATTGCTTGCAGCATGACAACTTACTTGAAGGATCTTACTCAATCCATAGGTAGGTATGGTGGACTCTCATGGCAAAACTGGGTTTAAGGATATTTGGAAGCATAAGCAGTATCTCTACTTGGTGCAAGGAATTTGGCTAGCATGAGGGGGAAAGGCAAGCTCAACATATTGGGAAGATCGATGACAATATACTTTAACTGAGATGTGAGAAAACATAAACCATTATGTTGTCTTCCTTGTCCAACATCAACTCTTTTAGCATGTCATACTTAATGAGTGCTCACAATCATAAAAGATGTCCAAGATAGTATATTTATATGTGAAAATCTCTGTTTCCTTATTACTTCCTATTAATTGCAACGATGACCAAAACTAAGTTTGTCAACTCTCAACAACTTTTATGCCTCATACTTTTTATGTGTGAAGTCATTACTATCCATAAGATCAATATGAACTCTTTTATTCTTTTTATTTCTTTCTAGTTTCTCAATATCATAGCAAGATAGCAAAGCCCTTAACTCAACACTAATCTTTATTATAGATAGCTCACGGACTCAATTACATAAAGAGATCACAAAGCAAAGCTCAAAACTAATTGATACCAAAACTTCAGTCTACTAGATCAAGATATTACTAAAAGGATCAAACTAAGTAAAACGGTAAAGATAGGAATGTGATGGTGATACGATACCGGGGCACCTCCCCCAAGCTTGGCAGTTGCCAAGGGGAGTGCCCATACCCATGTAATTATGTCCTCGGAGGTGATGGTGTAGACTTCTTCCTCAATTTACGCTTAAGGATAGTATTTTGCTCCTTTAGATCATCGATCTCCTGCTCAAGGCTTAATATTCTTTTGCATAGTTCCTGTTTGTTTTCCTGCAAGAGACGAAAAGGGATAGACTCGACCTTTGGCTTCTTTGCTCTGTCAGGGAGGCTTGACTTTTTAAACTCCACATGCATATCCCCAGGTTGAGGTAATGGGGCTTCGTCTTCGTCTGAACTCGTCTCCTCCTTTCCCTTAGGCTCATAGTCTTCCTCTTCTTCAGTGGTCCAGCCACCATGCTCGAAGTCCCTGTAGACCTTAGGGTCTGCAAGGAAATCAGCCACATAGCTTTATCCCTCCAAATCCTGAGACGACATATTGCTCTAACCTGCGGTAGAAACAGCTCGAAATGAAAACAGAGGATATTTGCGTGATACGGTGGTCAAAACCTTCGGGAGATTATATAATGAATTTTTACCGACCAAAATATGTAACGTGCAAGAAAACGGAGTCCGGGAGGCACACGAGGTGGCCACGAGACAGGGGGAGCGCCCAGTAAGGGAGGGCGCGCCCTCCACCCTCGTGGAGGCCTCGTGTCCTTCCCGGATTACTTCTTTCTTCCCAAAATTCTTAAATATTCCAAAATGGAGAAAATTTGCCATTAGAACTGTTTTGGAGTCGGTTTACTTACCGTACCACATACCTATTCTTTTTGGAGTCTGAAACGTTCTGGAAAGTGTCCCTTATGTATTCCTTCGGGGTTACGGTCTCAATAATATTAGTTTCAATATTGATAGGATTACCTGAGATATAATGCTTGATTCTTTGACCGTTCACCACCCTCGGACTTGTGCCTTCGATGTTGTTGATTTTTATGGCACCGGAACAATAGACCTCCTCGATAACGTAAGGACCTTCCCATTTAGAGAGAAGTTTGCCTGCAAAAAATCTTAAACGAGGGTTGAATAGTAACACATAATCACCTACGTTAAACTCACGCTTTTGTATCCTTTTGTCATGCCAGCGTTTAACTTTTTCTTTGAATAGCTTGGCATTTTCATAGGCTTGGGTTCTCCATTCATCAACTGAGCTAATGTCAAACAACCTCTTCTCACCGGCAAGTTTGAAGTCATAATTGAACTCTTTAATAGCCCAATATGCTTTATGTTCAAGTTCAAGAGGTAAGTGACATGCTTTTCCATAAACCATCTTATACGGAGACATACCCATAGGATTTTTATACGTAGTTCTATAGGCCCATAATGCATCATCAAGTTTTTTGGACCAATTCTTTCTAGATCTATTCACAATCTTTTGCAAAATTAATTTGAGCTCTCTATTGCTCAACTCTACTTGACCACTAGACTGCGGGTGATAAGGAGATGCGATTCTATGATTAACATCATACTTAGCAAGCATCTTACGGAGCACCATGAATAAAATGTGAACCACCATCAGTCATAAGATATCTAGGGACTCCAAACCTCGGAAAAATAACTTCTTTAAGCGTCTTAATAGAGGTGTTATGATCAGCACTACTAGTTGGAATAGCTTCCACCCACTTAGTAACGTAATCAACAGCAACTAAAATATGTGTGTAACCATTAGAGGTAGGAAAAGGCCCCATATAATCAAAGCCCTAAACATCAAATGGTTCAATAACAAGAGAGTAATTCATAGGCATTTCTTGACGTCTACTAATATTACCTATTCGTTGACATTCATCACAAGACAAGACAAACTTACGAGCATCTTTGAAGAGAGTAGGCCAATAAAAACCGGATTGCAATACCTTATGTGCAGTTCTATCTCCAGTGTGGTGTCCTCCATAAGATTCAGAGTGACACTTGTGTAGGATCTGTTTCTGTTCATGCTCAGGTACATAACATCTAATACACCATCTACTCCTTCTTTATAAAGGTGTGGGTCATCCCAGAAGTAATGTCTTAAATCATAAAAGAACTTTTTCTTTTGCTGGTATGTGAAACTAGGTGGTATAAATTTAGCAACAATGTAATTAGCATAATCGGCATACCAAGGAGCAGTACGAGAAGCATTGATGACCGCTAATTATTCATCAGGAAAGCTATCATCAATAGGTAGTGGGTCATCAAGAACATTCTCTAACCTAGACAAGTTGTCTGCAACGGGGTTCTCAGCTCCCTTTCTATCAATAATATGCAAATCAAATTCTTGGAGCAAGAGAACCCATCTAATGAGTCTACGCTTAGCATCTTTCTTTTTCATAAGATATTTAATAGCAGCATGATCAGTGTGAATAGTAACTTTGGAATCAACAATATAAGGTCTGAACTTGTCACATGCAAACACAACTGCTAAGAACTCTTTTTCAGTAGTAGCATAATTTCTCTGGGCAGTATCAAGAGTTTTACTAGCATACTGGATAACATTCAATTTCTTATCAACTCTTTGCCCTAGAACAGCACCTACAGCATAATCACTAGCATGACACATAATTTCAATGGGTAAATTCCAATCAGGTGGCTGAACGATAGGTGCAATGATCAAGGCTTTCTTAAGTATTTCAAATGCTTCTACACAATCATCATCAAAGACAAAAGTAATATCTTTTTGTAATAAATTAGTCAGAGGCCTAGAGATTTTAGAAAAGTCCTTAATTAACCTCCTATAAAAACCGGCATGACCAAGGAAACTTCTTATACCTTTTATGTCCTTGGGACATGGCATCTTTTCAATAGCATCAACCTTAGCTTTATCAACTTCAATACCTCTCTCGGAAATCTTATGCTCCAAGACAATGCCTTCATTAACCATAAAGTGGCACTTTTCCCAATTCAAGACGAGACTAGTGTCTTCGCATCTCTGCAAAATTCGATCAAGGTTGCTCAAGCAATCATCAAAAGAGGATCCATAAACGGAGAAATCATCCAGGAATACCTCACAAATCTTTTCACAAAAATCAGAGAATATAGCCATCATGCATCTTTGAAAGGTAGCAGGTGCATTACATAAACCAAAAGGCATACGTCTATAAGCAAAAGTACCGAAAGGGCAAGTAAAAGTAGTTTTTGATTGGTCCTTCGCTGACACAGGTATTTGAGAGAAACCAGAATAACCATCTGGAAAGCAGAAATGTGTGTGTTTGGATAGTCTTTATAGCATTTGATCAATAAAAGGTAAAGGGTGATGATCTTTCTTAGGAGCTTTATTTAATTTACGGAAATCAATTACCATCCTATAACCTGTAATAATTCTTTGCGGGATCAATTCATCTTTATCATTAGGAACGACAGTGATACCTCCCTTTTTAGGAACACAATGGACAGGACTTACCCATTCACTATCAGCAACGGGATAAATTATACTTGCCTCAAGGAGATTTAGTATCTCCTTTCTTACCACTTCTTTCATCTTAGGGTTTAATCGTCGTTGAGGATCTCTAACTGGTTTGGCATCTTCCTCCACTTTAATTTTGTGTTGGCATAGAGTGGGACTAATGCCCTTAAGATCATCCAGAGTATATCCAATAGCAGCGCGGTGCTTCTTCAGAGTTTTCAATAATCTTTCTTCTTCTTGCTCTGAAAGGTTAGCACTAATAATAACATGATATATTTTATTTTCATCAATATAAGCATACTTAAGATTATCAGGTAATGGTTTGAGCTCAAACATGGGATCACCCTTGGGTGGAGAGGGATCCCCTAGGATTTCAATAGGTAAGTTGTGTTTCAGAGTAGGACCCTATTGAAGGAACACTTCATCTATTTCTCTTCTTTCATTCATAAACATATCATTTTCATGGTCTAGCAAATATTGTTCTAATGGATCAATAGGAGGCACAGCAATAGAAGCAAGACCAATAATCTCATCCTTACTAGGTGATTCTTTATCACGGGGTTGTTTACGAAATTTAGCAAAATTAAACTCATGAGACATATCCCCTAAGCCAATTGCAACAATATCCTTTTCACAATCAATCCTAGCATTAACAATAGTCAAGAAGGGTCTAGCAAATATAATGGGACAAAAGTCATCTTGTGGGGAACAAAGAACAAGAAAATCAGCATGATATTTAACCTTCCCACACAAGACTACGACATCTTTAACAGTCCCAACTGGTTTAATGGTGTCCCTATTGGCAAGCTTAATAGTAACATCTATATCTTCCATTTCAGCGGGTGCAATATCATGCATAATTTCTTTATATAAGTCATAGGGTATTGCACTAGCACTAGCACCCGTATCACATAAGCCATGATAACAATGATCTCCTATTCTAACAGAAATAACAGGCATGCCTACAACAGGTCTATGTATCTTAGCATTAGGTCTAGCAATATTAGCGGTCTCACCACAGAAATAAATAACATGCCCTTCTAAATTATCATCCAAGAGATCTTTAACCATAGAAATACTATGTTCAACTTTGATTTGCTCAGGAGGCGTATAAGTCCTAGTATTACTCTTACGAACAACAGTCGAACTTATAGCATGATCCTTTATCCCAACAGGAAAAGGAGGTTTCTCAACATAAGTAGTAGGAACAATAGGATCATTATAAGTGACGGTCTTTTCTTCAACTGAAATAGGTGCAAATACTTTTACTTCAGCGGGAGGATTATATTTAAACCACTTCTCCTTAGGGAGATCAACGTGAGTAGCAAAGGATTCACAAAAAGCAGCTACTATCTCAGAGTCAAGTCCATACTTAGCGCTAAATCCATGGAAAGCATCAGTATCCATAAAAGATTTAACACAATCAAACTTAGGTGTTATACCTGACTCCTTACCATCGTCGGAACCCCAGTCTTCAGAGTTGCGTTTAATTCTTTCCAATAAGTCCCACTTGAATTCAGTAGTCTTCAGCATATAAGAGCCAGCACGGGAAGTATCAAGCATGGTGCGATCATTGGGAGAAAGCCGAGCATAAATTTTTTGAATAATCATTTCTCTTGAGAGCTCATGATTGGGGCATGAATATAACATTGACTTAAGCCTCCCCCAAGATTGAGCAATGCTTTCTCCTTCGCGAGGTTAGAAATTTTATATGTAATTACGATCACGATGAACAAGATGCATAGGATAGAACTTCTGGCAAAATTCCAACTTCAATCGTTTATAATACCAAGTTCCCGTATCATCACATAGCCTATACCATGTCAATGCGTCTCCCTTCAAAGATAAAGGGAAGACCTTCCTCTTAACAAGATCATCAGGAATACCTGCAAGCTTAAATAATCCACAAACTTCATCCACAAAGATAAGGTGTAAATCGGGATGCAATGTTCCATCTCCTGCAAAGGGATTAGCTAGCAGTTTCTCTATCATACCCGAAGGAATCTGAAAGTAAATATTTTCAGTAGGTTCAGTAGGTTGAGGAGCAACTCTTTGCTCTACTGGTCGGGGTGAAGATACCCTGAACAAGCCCCTCAAAGGATTAGTTTCCATAGTAACAAGTAACAGAAAATTTCAGCACACCTCTACCGGGATGGAGCCACCTGTCCTTTCAGCCCCCACATCGGAATCACTTGCGGGTACTCAACGAGCTGACCCGACTTTAGTCACCATCTGTATAGTATGTATGTATGTATAGTATATACCCGTGATCACCTCCCAAGTGATCACGGCCCGATAGTATAGCAAGGAAGACTGACAAGAGTGTAGGGCCAATGATGATAAACTAGCATCCTATACTAAGCATTTAGGATTGCGGGTAAGGTATCAATGACTGTAGCAACAATGACAGGCTATGCAACAGAATAGGAGTAACCGAACAGTAACATGCTACACTACTCTAATGCAAGCAGTATAGAGAAGAATAGGCGATATCTGGTGATCAAGGGGGGGCTTGCCTTGTTGCTCTGGCAAGGAGGGGTCATCAACTCCGTAGTCGAACTGGGGGTCGCCGGCAGTCTCGAGGTCTACCGGAAAGAAGTAACGGAAGGGGAACATAATAAATAACAGAGCAATCAAAGCATCACAAAGCGTAACATGGCAATACGCGGTGCTAGGTGTGCCCTAACGCGGTAGTAGGTGATATCGGCGAAGGGGGCAAACATCCGGGAAAGTATCCCCGGCGTTTCGCATTTTCGGACAGGTGAACCGGAGGTGAAATGTTGCACGTTTGCTATGCTAGGGACATGTGGCTGACGAACGGGCTGCGTATTCGGATTCGTCTCATCATTCTGAGCAACTTTCATGTTGAAAATAATTTAATCCGAGTTACGGATTAAAAGATATGATTTTCTAAAGATTTTATTAATTTTTGGAATTTAATTAATTATTTAACTTAATTCGAAAATGGATTTATGACATCAGCATGATGTCATGCTGATGTCAGCAGTCAACAGGGGTTGACTGGTCAACCTGACCAGTGGGTCCCACTGGTAAGTGACACATTTTAATTAAGCATTTTATTTAACCTAATCAAGATTAATTAGGGGGTGGGCCCCACTGTCATTGACTACTTAATTAGCTAATTAACTAACTAACTAGGTTAATTAAATAACTAATGTTTAATTAGTTGTTTAGCTTAATTAATCAAAATTAATTAAGTTGATTAATTCATTAATTAATTAATTAATTAATGTTATTATTTTAACTAATTCTCTTTTTTTAACGTTCTGGGGGGCGGGCCCCGTTTGGCAGTGGCCCAGGGCCATAGTGGGTCGGGCGCTGGGTGCGGGCGTCACCCGAACAACGCATGCCCGAGGGGCGCTGGGCGCACGACGCGGCCAGGCGCTGGTGCGCGCCAGGGCGGCCAGCCGGTGATGGGCGCCAGCGGGAAGCAGAGGCGAGCACTGGGGCGGCGCGGTGAGGGGGGAATGGGGCTGCAGTGGGGCGAGTTTCACCGGGCTGCGGCGGTCGAGCTCGACCCGGGGGGGAGCGGAGCGCTGGCGACGCCGGCTCGGCCGGTGCCCACGGGGCACGGGACGCTGGGCATGGCGGAACGGCGCAGGCGGACTGAAGGCTGCGGCGGCGGCAATAGATGCCAGCGGCGACGGGGAGGAGAGGGGAGGCGGGTGGCCGGAGCACGCAGGGCGTCGCGTGCGGGCGGACGGGGAGCTCCGAGCGAGGCCTGGCGAGGTCAGGCAGGAGAGCAGGGGGGCGTGAGGGCGCGACCATGGGCGCGTCTAGGGGCGCCGGTGCGCGGCCGTCGACGTGGTGAGCGCGGGGGCGGGACGCGGCCGAGGCGGCCGGCGTGCGTTGCAGGCGCCGGTGAGCGAGGCCATGGCCGAAGTGGCCGGAGCAGGGGAGGAGGAGGAGTTGTCGGAGCCTCACCACGGGGCCGTGGGGTCTAGGCAGCGGGCTCGACGAAGGTCGGGGAGGTCCGACGAGGAGGGGGTCAAGGTGGTGTTTCGGCGACGGCGGGGTCGAGGCAGAGGAGCTCCGGTGAGGTTGCCCCGACGAACGGCGACGGCGGGAAGGTCCTCCAAGCGGTGGCGATGCGGCGCCGGCGTCGATGGCAGTCAGCGGCGCGACGAGTTCCGGCGGGGTCTGACGAAGAGGAGGTCGAGGATGGAACGGCGACGAGGCAGTCGACGACGGCGTGGCAGCTCCGGGGGGACGGGATCGGGGCGGTGGCGTCGGTGGCAGAGTGCCACGATCCCGTTCTGGATCGGGGGTAGGAGGAGAGGAGCGTGGGGGATCGTGGGGGTTTCTCCTTGATCCAGATTGGATCGGGAGAGGGAGAGTGGGGGCACGAGTGGGGGAGCGGGTGTCGGTGGGTGGATTAGGTTACGGGGGGAGTGGGTATAAGGGAGTGGGGGTGGGCCTTGGCCCAGTTGGGCAGGCCAGCTGGGCCGGAGCCCAGTGGGGAGGGGGTGCTTGCTTTTCTTTCCTTTTTGTTTTCTCCTTTTGTATTTTCTTTCTTTTGTTTATTATCTATTCTGTTTTATTTCATTTTAAATCATTTAGGCAATTTCTAAAAATGAGTTTGCTGCACTACAATTATTACCTATGCCAATTTTGATACAACCCGAACATTTTTGTTATATCTTTTGAAAACCTTTGTTGTTTGCCTATTTTTTTAAATTTGAATTTGAATCATTTTGAACTAACACGAGTTTACCAACAGTAACCAAGGTGACGTGGCATCATTAGCGCAGGGTTACTGTAGCTTGATTACCCGGGCGTCACAATTCTCCTCCACTACAAGAAATCTCGTCCCGAGATTTAAGAGAGGGACCAAGGGGAAAATTCTGGTTACGAAATTCTAACGGGTCTTCTCGGTCTTGGTTGCTCTTCTCGAAGAGGTTGATCCATTACGTTGAAGTCTTTATTTCTCTGCTCCAGGTTATCATGATGGAGTCGTCATCCTTTCTCTGAAGTCTTCATCGATCGTACGAAGGACAAGGGGTAACTCCGGAAGAATGGACCTCTGTAAGGTTGGTTATCTGGTAGATAACCCAAGGAATGTGGCAGAAAGTATCTCTCGAGTAGGAACTTAAGAAAATATCGAGAGCATGGTAAGAAGGTACCATGATCTCAAGGAAGGTGGCTCGTGATCTACATACTAAGCCAAGTGCGAGGAACAATTTTGGAGAATAGGGATGTACATGAGAGTCAGGTTTTCATCCTGTGGAACTGTGGGTTATGGGCCCACCATATGGGTTGAAAGTAGGAAGGGTGGTGACATCTTGCGCAGCCGCGACAGGGAGGCATGTTAGAGGAAAGACTGTCATATATGTGGGCAACAACATCGGTACCAAGGGCAAGGGACGAAGAGAACCGTTTTTCTGCTCGTTGAACGAGCGGACGGATAGGCAGAGTTCTCACCCATCGGTGGTTATCGAAATGTCATCAACGATAGTAACAGGGTCTTACTGACAGAGTGGTACAACGAGGTGCCTACCTAAGCAGGGAATTTTCTCTGCTCAGTTAAGTCAGATTCAGTAAAGGTTAAACAAAAGAATGAAAAGGAAAACGTGATTATCAGATTAAACAAAGCAATGGAAAGGAAAATTGTGATTACACACAATTATTAGGAGTATATCCTTCCCATGGGCAAGCAGAACAAGGCATACAGGGTAGGAGAGCAAGTACCCAGCCATTCAGATAAAGAGGCAAGGATTAATCAAGATGTTACCCATACAATGGTGTTTGGATAACTGACCAAGAAACATTTAGCATCGCGCCTCCAATGTTCTTGTTGATAAGCGGGGTATCATAGTCATGCTTCGAGGTAGCAATGATATGGTGTTTCAATCAAGGGTCTGACTTTGGATACACAATGATCCATCAGGAACAGCTTGTACAATAAGTTTTACAATTTCCTCATGAAAGAATGGGTAACATTGCTAAAGAAGGGAACTATAACATAAGTCTTACGGCCAGGTGTGCTAGGTATGACATCACCTTACCGGGTCACATGAGGATCAATGTTATAACTCTTGAAAATATGTTCCAACCATCATATCCGATCGAGATTCAGATTTGATTGGGGTCAGGATACCTCAGACTCAGGATGCCTGAGAAGGAAGGGGTGCAACACAATTTGACGAGACGACATTGTAAGATTCTCGGGAAATGTACTATGGAAGCGAGTCCCGAAACAAGAGCTCATCATTAAACCAATGAAGGGATAAGGAGGTAGCTGATGAACTCAGGGACAATCCTTGAGATTTCCAAAAAGGTGAATTTCCACAATTAGGCGAACAAGGAGATAGCATTTGTCAGATCAATGGTATAATGATGTATGCTGGGGAAAACATACACAATTAAACATTGGTTGAGATGTGCACCCAAAATATGGGCTGGGTTGCACGGCCAACATTGGAATG
Source organism: Triticum timopheevii (assembly GCA_963921465.1). NCBI lineage: Eukaryota > Viridiplantae > Streptophyta > Magnoliopsida > Poales > Poaceae > Triticum > Triticum timopheevii. Next base: position 471,213,559 of record OY997266.1, on the reverse strand, counting down.
GTGATTCAATAATCAATAGTCTAAGAATGCACGGCCGACCATTAACTTCAAAGCAATAGGGTTGCTAGAAGTTTTGGAATTACACATCACAGTTCAATTGTCGGTTTTCCGATTAGAAACAACACGGGGACCAAAGAATGAACGGAGATGGCAGGAAGTATCACTTATACCAAGAATGCATAAGAGGTGGTAAAATTCCCACGACATTCTTGACATAAAAGGTGGTAATATGCAAAGGTAGAACACAACACAAGCTGGGTGTCAAGGAGCTCAAAGTACAACACAAAACATGAGCAAGTTTGTGTTGGAGGGAAAGCAATAATGTTGTTGATGATAACACAAATCATCGAGGGGCAAGGAAGGTATTTGTCATCATGAGTTCGATTGATATCCTGGAAGAGCTCAGAACGTTCATGATGACCACGGCACATTTGTCGAGAAGTTTCATGAAGATGTAATCGATCGGCGATGACATCAAGTCAAAGCAATGATGAAGCAAAAGGTTGTTGGAACCATGGGTACGACACAAACTTGAAATCAAGCTTGATGTTTAAGGTGAAATGATATGACGAGGAATATCGATGTAAGATTAGCTCACCGTCCAAATTTGTACTCCGGGAAGGACCAAGTAGCACAATTAAAATTAGCATGGTAAGGAGATAGCCGAATAGGCTAGAAATGATGTGATCGGGTACAAACACGTACTTAAAGAAGATTATCAAGAGTTGTTGAACCGTAGTGTAGACTCGGTTCAGTTATCGGTGTCTTTGAGTGTTTAATAACTCAGAGCCCATGAAAACTGTAATCAGTGAGAATGTATTACTGGATGAAGAACTCATAAACAGTTATGCCGTTCCAAGATAATCTCGAGATACCAGGGGGTAATACTCGAAGACGGATCAAAGTAGAGGTTGGACTGGGGTATTGATCCGCAGAAGACAAATGTTTAAAATTGCCCGAGAAATGGGAACAAAGAAGAACAATATGGTCGAAACCATAACTACAAGGGGTCCAATTTAATGACACTGAAAGAATTACTCGAATGAGTAAATATTTGGCAAGAAGCTTTCATGATAAGTTCCACATCGAGTCCATGGGCATGAACGCAGAGTTCAAGGTCGACTCCCACTTCTCCAATGCATACCCTTTCATTCACTTCTCGCTTTCGATGAAGTTGTAGTGTTAAAATTTTAGTGGGCCCATAACCCACAGGTCCCAGGATCGAAACCTGGCTCTGATACCAACTTGTGACGCCCCCGATTCAATCGTACACTAATCATGCACGCAAACGTGTACGATCAAGATCAGGGACTCACAGGAAGATATCACAACACAACTCTACCAATAAAATAAGTCATACAAGCATCATAATACAAGCCAGGGGCCTCGAGGGCTCGAATACAAGTGCTCGATCATAGACGAGTCAGCGGAAGCAACAATATCTGAGTACAGACATAAGTTAAACAAGGTGCCATAAGATGGCTAGCACAAACTGGGATACAGATCAAAAGAGGCGCAGGCCTCCTGCCTGGGATCCTCCTAAACTACTCCTGGTCGTCGTCAGCGGCCAGCACGTAGGAGTAGGCACCTCCAGTGTAGTAGGAGTCGTCGTTGATGGTAGCGTCTAGCTCCTGGGCTCCGGCATCTGGTTGCGACAACCAGGTAGAAGGGAAAAGGGGAAAAGAGGGAGAAAGCAACCGTGAGTACTCATCCAAAGTACTCGCAAGCAAGGAGCTACACTACATATGCATGGGTATATGTGTAAGGAGGCCATATCAGTGGACTGAACTGCAGAATGCCAGAATAAGAGAAGGATAGCTAGTCCTATTGAAGACTACACTTCTGGCAGCCTCCGTCTTGCAGCATGTAGAAGAGAGTAGAGTGAAGTCCTCCAAGTAGCATAGCATAGCATAATCCTACTCGGCGATCCTCTCCTCGTCGCCCTGTTAGAGAGCGATCACCGGTTGTATCTGGCACTTGGAAGGGTGTGTTTTATTAAGTATCCGGTTCTAGTTGTCATAAGGTCAAGGTACAACTCCGGGTCGTCCTTTTACCGAGGGACACGGCTATTCGAATAGATTAACTTCCCTGCAGGGGTCCACCACATAACCCGACACGCTCGATCCCATTTGGCCAGACACACTTTCCTGGGTCATGCCCGGCCTCGGAAGATCAACACGTCGCAGCCCCACCTAGGCACAATAGAGAGGTCAGCACGCCGGTCTAACTCCTATGGTGCAGGGGTCTGGGCCCATCGCCCTTTGCACACCTGCACGTTGCGAACGCGGCCGGAAGCAGAACTAGCCCCCTTAATACAAGAGCAGGCTTACGTTCCAATCTGGCGCGCGCTGCTCACTCGCTGATGTCAAGAAGGCTTCGGCTGATACCACGACGTCGAGTGCCCATAACTGTTCCCGCGTAGTTGGTTAGTGCGTATAGGCTAGTGGCCAGACTCAGATCAAATACCAAGATCTCGTTAAGCGTGTTAAGTATCCGCGAACGCCGAACAGGGCCAGGCCACCTGTCTCCTAGGTGGTCTCAACCTGCCCTGTCGCTCTGCCACAAAGTAACAGTTCGGGGCCGTCGGGAACCCAGGCCCACCTTTACCGGGATGGAGCCACCTGTCCTTTCAGCCCCCACATCAGAATCACTTGCGGGTACTCAACAAGCTGACCCAACTTTAGTCACCATCTGTATAGTATGTATGTATGTATAGTATATACCCATGATCACCTCCCAAGTGATCACGGCCCGATAGTATAGCAAGGCAGACTGACAAGAGTGTAGGGCCAATGATGATAAACTAGCATCCTATACTAAGCATTTAGGATTGCGGGTAAGGTATCAATAACTGTAACAACAATGACAGGCTATGCAACAGAATAGGAGTAACCGAACAGTAACATGCTACACTACTCTAATGCAAGCAGTATAGAGAAGAATAGGCGATATCTGGTGATCAAGGGGGGGCTTGCCTGGTTGCTCTGGCAAGGAGGGGTCATCAACTCCGTAGTCGAACTGGGGGTCGCCGGCAGTCTCGAGGTCTACCGGAAAGAAGTAACGGAAGGGGAACATAATAAATAACAGAGCAATCAAAGCATCACAAAGCATAACATGGCAATACGCGGTGCTAGGTGTGCCCTAACGCGGTAGTAGGTGATATCGGCGAAGGGGGCAAACATCCGGGAAAGTATCCCCGGCGTTTCGCATTTTCGGACAGGTGAACCGGAGGTGAAATGTTGCACATTTGCTATGCTAGGGACATGTGGCTGACGAACGAGCTGCGTATTTAGATTTGTCTCATCATTCTGAGCAACTTTCATGTTAAAAATAATTTAATCCGAGTTACGGATTAAAAGATATGATTTTCTAAAGATTTTATTAATTTTTGGAATTTAATTAATTATTTAACTTAATTCGAAAATGGATTTATGACATCAGCATGATGTCATCATGACGTCAGCAGTCAACAGGGGTTGACTGGTCAATCTGACCAGTAGGTCCCACTGGTCAGTGACACATTTTAATTAAGCATTTTATTTAACCTAATCAAGATTAATTAGGGGGTGGGCCCCACTATCATTGACTACTTAATTAGCTAATTAACTAACTAACTAGGTTAATTAAATAACTAATGTTTAATTAGTTGTTTAGCTTAATTAATCAAAATTAATTAAGTTGATTAATTCATTAATTAATTAATTAATTAATGTTATTATTTTAACTAATTCTCTTTTTTTAATGTTCTGTGGGGGGGCGCGGGCCCCGTTTGGCAGTGGCCCAGGGCCATAGTGGGTCGGGCGCTGGGTGCGGGCGTCACCCGAACGACGCATGCCCGAGGAGCGCTGGGCGCACGACGCGGCCAGGCGCCGGTGCGCGCCAGGGCGGCCGGCCGATGATGGGCGCCGGCGGGAAGCAGAGGCGAGCACTGGCGCGGCGCGGTGAGGGGGGAAGGGGGCTGCAGTGGGGCGAGTTTCACCGGGTTGCGGCGGTCGAGCTCGACCCGGGGGGAGCGGAGCGCTGGCGACGCCGGCTCGGTTGGTGCCCACGGGGCACGGGACGCTGGGCATGGCGGAACGGCGCAGGCGGACTGAAGGCTGTGGCGGCGGCAACAGATGCCAGCGGCGACGGGGAGGAGAGGGGAGGCGGGTGGCCGGAGCATGCAGGGCGTCGCGTGCGGGCGGACGAGGAGCTCCGGGCGAGGCCTGGCGAGGTCAGGCAGGAGAGCAGGGGGGCGTGAGGGCGCGACCATGGGCGCGTCCAGGGGCGCCGGTGCGCGGCCGTCGACGTGGTGAGCGCGGGGGCGGGACGCGGCCGAGGCGGCCGGCGCACGTTGCAGGCGCCGGTGAGCGAGGCCATGGCCGAAGTGGCTAGAGCAGGGGAGGAGGAGGAGTTGTCGGGGCCTCACCACGGGGCCGTGGGGTCTAGGCAGCGGGCTCGACGGAGGTCGGGGAGGTCCGACGAGGAGGGGGTCGAGGTGGCATTCCGGTGACGGCGGGGTCGAGGCAGAGGAGCTCCGGTGAGGTTGCCCCGACGAACGGCGACGGCGGGAAGGTCCTCCAAGCGGTGGCGATGCGGCGCCAGCGTCGATGGCAGTCGGCGGCGCGACGAGTTCCGGCGGGGTCTGACGAAGAGGAGGTCGAGGACGGAACGGCGACGAGGCAGTCGACGACGGCGTAGCAGCTCCGGGAGGGACGGGATCGGGGCGGTGGCGTCGGTGGCAGAGTGCCACAATCCCGTTCTAGATCGGGGGTAGGAGGAGAGGAGCGTGGGAGATCGTGGGGGTTTCTCCTCGATCCAGATTGGATCAGGAGAGGGAGAGTGGGGGCACGAGTGGGGGAGCGGGTGTCGGTGGGTGGATTAGGTTACGGGGGGGAGTGGGTATAAGGGAGTGGGGGTGGGCCTTGGCCCAGTTGGGCAGGCCAGCTGGGCCGGAGCCCAGTGGGGAGGGAGTGCTTGCTTTTCTTTCCTCCTTTTGTATTTTCTTTCTTTTGTTTATTGTCTATTCTGTTTTATTTCATTTTAAATCATTTAGGCAATTTCTAAAAATGAGTTTGCTGCACTACAATTATTACCTATGCCAATTTTGATACAACACGAACTTTTTTGTTATATCTTTTGAAAACCTTTGTTGTTTGCCTATTTTTTTAAATTTGAATTTGAATCGTTTTGAACTAACACGAGTTTACCGACAGTAACCAAGGTGACGTGGCATCATTAGCGCAGGGTTACTGTAGCTTGATTACCCGGGCGTCACACAAGTTCCACTCACCAAAGGTGCTTCACTCCCCGGCAACGGCGCCAGAAAAGAGTCTTGATGACCCACAAGTATAGGGGATTCATCGTAGTCCTTTCGATAAGTAAGAGTGTCGAACCCAACGAGGAGCAGAAGGAAATGACAAGCTGTTTTCAGTAAGGTTTTCTCTGCAAGCACTGAAATTGTAGGTAACAGATAGTTTTGTGATAAGATAAATTGTAGCAGGTAATAAGCAATGAAAGTAAATAAAGTGCAGCAAGGTGGCCCAATCCTTTTTGTAGCAAAGGACAAGCCTAGACAATTTCTTATAATGAGAAAAGCGCTCCCGGGGACACATGGGAATTATTGTCAAGCCAGTTTTCGTCACGCTCATATGATTCGCGTTCGGTACTTTGATAATTTGATATGTGGGTGGACTGGTGCTTGGGTACTGCCCTTACTTGGACAAGCATCCCACTTATGATTAACCCCTATTGCAAGCAACACATACACTAGGGTTTAAGCTTCTGTCACTCTAGCAACCCATCATCTACTTATTACTTCCCAATGCCTTCCTCTAGGCCCAAATAATGGTGAAGTGTCATGTACACGACGTTCACATAACACCACTAGAGGAGAGACAACATACATCTCATCAAAATATCGAACGCATACCAAATTCACATGACTACTAATAGCAAGACTTCACCCATGTCCTCAGGAACAAACGTAACTACTCACAAACCATATTCATGTTCATAATTAGAGGAGTATTAATATGCATTAAGGATCTGAACATATGATCTTCCACCAAGTAAACCAATTAGTATCAACTACAAGGAGTAATCAATACTACTAGCAACCCACATGTACCAATTTGTGGTTTTGATACAAGATTGGATACAAGAGATGAACTAGGGTTTTGAGAAGAGATGGTGCTGGTGAAGATGTTGATGGAGATTGACCCCCTCCCGATGAGAGGATCGTTGGTGGTGACGATGGTGATGATTTCCCCCTCCCGGAGGGAAGTTTCCCCGGTAGAACAGCTCCGCCGGAGCCCTAGATTGGTTCCGCCAAGGTTCCGCCTCGTGGCGGCGGAGTTTCGTCCCGTAAGCTTACTTATGATTTTTTCCAAGGTAAAAGCCTTCATATAGCAGAAGATGGGCATCGGAGGGCCACCAGGGGGACCAGGAGATATGGGGGCGCGCCCAGTAGGGGTGGGGCGCCTCCCACCCTCCTGGCCAGGGTGTGGGCCCCCTCTGGTGTTTTCTTCGCTCAATAATTCTTATTAATTCCAAAAGTGACTTACGTGGAGTTTCAGAATTTGTGAAGCTTTGCAGAATAGGTTTCCAATATTTGCTCCTTTTCCAGCCAGAATTCCAGCTGCCGGCATTCCCCCTCTTCATGGTAAACCTTGTAAAATAAGAGAGAATAGCCCATAATGCAATAAATATTGATATAAAAGCATGATGCAAAATGGACGTATCACTCACCCACACCCCTTGTTATTCTGCGGCAATGGCAGCGCAGCCGAACCAGTGAACGCTCATACTCCTCTCCGCGTGGGCATCCACTGCCGCGTCTTCCCCACTCCGTGTCATCCCCTTCCTAGGCCTTGCCGTCGTCCACCGCCGTGGTCCTCTCGGCGCGGCGTGGTCAATGTGGTCAACGACCGACTTCCATCCGAAGAGTATTGTACGTGGAGAGGCTGACAGCTGGGTCCACGGCAGCCGCAAGGAAGTGCCTCCTTATTACGCGGAAAATAATTATTCCTCCACCTGACAGCAGGGACTCACCGGACAGGCCACCAGTATTTCGCGAAAAAAAGTTTCCCCCCTGACTGCTGGGACCCACCGGACGGGCCACCGTATTTCGCGAAAAAAATATTTCCCCCTGACTGCTGGGACCCACCGGACGGGCCACCATATTTCGCGAAAAAAAGTTCCCCTCACTGTCAGCTCGGACCCACCGGAAGTGCCTCCTTATTACGCACAAAAAAATGAATACCCCCTGCTAGCTGGGACCAACCTTGGTGGGAGGCTGACTTGTGGGCCTACTAAGTTGACTGGGACGGAGGGCTTTGTCAACTTTAGTCAATATGAATGATTCTAGCTCCAGTGACCATACAATGTCCATCCAACGACCGAAGTGCTTCTTCAACCTCTGGTCTTCTTGCTCCAGCCGCCCAAAGCAGCGCCGGTCATGCCGCATGCTCCTACCTCCCGTGGCCGGCTGTGATGCCGCGGAGGCCTCACCACCTCCTACTACTCCCACCGCTGGCCAGGCCATCCCTCTACTAACCCACACCCCCTGTTATTCTGCGGCGATGGTAGCCTCACACCGCAGCCGAACCAGTGAACCCTCGTACTCCTCTCCGCGTGGGCATCCACCGTCGCTTCTTCCTCGGCTCGGTGTCGTCCCCTTCCTAGGCCTTGCCGTCGTCCACCCCCGTGGTGCTCTCGGCGCGGCGTGATCAATGTGGTCAACGACCGACTTCCATCGGAAGAGTACTGTACGTGGAGAGGCTGACAGCTGGGTCCACGGCAGCCGTAAGGAAGTGCCTCCTTATTACGCGCAAAATTCCTCCATCGGACAGCGGGGACCCGCCGGACGGGCCACTGCATTTTGCGAAAAAAACGTTTCCCCCTGACTGCTGGGACCCACCAGCTACATCTTCGCATGCAAGGAAGTGCGTCCGGGCAAAAAAAACGATTCGCCTACCTGACTGCTGGGACCCACCAGCTACATCTTCACATGCAAGGAAGTGTCTGACAGTCGGGACCCACCACGAAGCGTACGTAGCGTTGTCATTCTGGTTGCGAACATGTACGTACATATTGGTCGATGTAGAGGCGCGCACGTCTCGTAGTAGAGGCGCACACGTGTCGTAGTAGAGGCGCGCACATGTCGTAGTAGAGGGGCGCATGTAGCATGTACACATACGTACAACGACCAGGGGGTGAGAAAGAAAATACGGCCACGTACGTACATACGGGCGGGGTCTCGAACGCCTACTCGCACATAGGTACGGCCAGGGCTCGTGTACATGGCTGGGTCGGAACGAAGAAACTGCGTCGTCGTCGTGTTCATGGGGAGGCAATGGAATGCGTCGTGTTCATCGGGAGGCAACGGAATGCGTCGTGTTCATCGGGAGGCAACGGAACGCGTGGGAGCCAACCGACTTGGACGGAACAGGCGATGGAAATGAGGCATGGCATACCGCACAACGGTGGGAACGACCTTGTGTTCGACCGGCCACGTTCGAAACGGGATCCTATTCATTGGGAGGGGTCTGGCGTACCGCAAAACGGAGGAAACGGACTTGTGTTGGACTCCTACAGTCGAAACGGGGTCCTGTTGATCGGGAGGGGTGTGGCGTACCGCAAAACGAATGAAACGGGCTTGTGTTGGAGCGCTACGGTCGAAACGGGGGTCCTGTTCATCGAGAGGGGTGTGGCGTACCGCAAAACGGGAATCCACGGGATAGTGTTCATCTCCACCGTCGACCTTCTCCAGCCTCCACGAGCTACTGTTCATCCACCACCGACCTCCTTCAGCCTCCACGTGCGACTGTTCATCCACGGGCTCCTGTTCATCCAGCCTCCACCGCGCGCTACTCCACCAGCTACTGTTCAACCACCCCTCTCCACGGGCTCCTTTTCAACCACCCCTTCATGGGCTACTGTTCATCCACCCCTCCACCGTCTACTGTTCATCCAGTCCTCCACGGGGTTGTCCTGTTCATCCAGCCCCAACCGGCTCGATCGATCGGGGTCCTGTTCATCCAGAGGCAATGCCACGGGGTCCTGTTCATCAACCCCACCGCTCACTGTTCATCCACCCCCCCCCCCACCCGCAATGCTCACTGTTCATCCAGAGGCAGCATTGATCGGCTTCAGTTAGCAGCAGTAGTGAAGGAATCGCTCGATCGCTCGGGTTCAGTAACGTGTAGCCTGCAGCGCAATCGCTCGGGTTCAGTTAGGTGACGCCTCACTCGGGTTCATTTAGAGCCCAACACCTCGCACACATGCGCGTACGTGTACGAGAGAAACACGCATCGCTCGGCCCCCGACCACCCACCGTAACCAGGAACTCCCCGAAATTTTCCTCTCCCTCGCTTATACCATGGTTTTTTCCGTCATGGACATCCCAAAGAATGTCATGCAGCTGCGTCTCCGGCCCGCCCAGGACGAAAAGCCCATTTTCTGTCATGAGTTTTTTGTCATAGAAGTAGGAGCCCACCACATCTATGATGATACCGGGTTTTGTCACAATTATCGTCATAGAAGTGTCATAAGTATGACAGGAAAAAAATTCGTTCGGCCCAAAATGTCACGGATGTGTCTTTTTTGTAGTGTCTTTCATCCTAGGATTTAACCGTCATTGGTGCTCAATAACTGGTTTGGCGTCTTCCTCCAATTTTATTTTGTGTTGGCATAGCGTGGGACTAATGCCCTTAAGATCATCAAGAGTGTATCCAATAGCAGCACGGTGCTTCTTCAGAGTTTTCAATAATCTCTCCTCTTCCTGCTCTGAAAGGTTAGCACTAATAATAACAGGATATATCTTCTTTTCATCAAGATAAGCATATTTGAGAGTATCAGGTAATGGTTTAAGCTCAAACACGGGATAACCCTTGGGTGGTGGAGGATCCCCTAGGATTTCAACAGGCAAGTTGTGTTTCAAAATAGGTCCATGTTTAAAGAATACTTCATCTATTTCCCTTCTTTCATTCGTAAACATATCATTTTCATGGTCTAGCAAATATTGTTCTAAAGGATCAGTAGGAGGCACGGCAATAGAAGAAAGACCAATAATTTCATCCTTACTAGGAAATTCTTTATCATCGGGTTGTCTACGAAATTTAGCAAAGTTAAACTCATTAGACATATCCCCTAAGCCAATCGTAACAACATCCTTTTCGCAATCTATCTTAGCATTAACAGTGTTCAAGAAGGGTCTACCAAATATAATGGGACAAAAGTCATCTTGTGGGGAACCAAGAACAAGAAAATCAGCAGGATATCTAACTTTCGCACACAAGACTTCAACATCTCTAACAATCCCAATTGGTGAAATAATATCTCTATTGGCAAGCTTAATTGTAACATCTATTTCTTCTATCTCAGCAGGTGCAATGTCATGCATAATTTCTTTATATAAGGAATGAGGTATTGCACTAGCACTAGCACCCATATCACATAAGCCATGATAACAATGATCTCCTATTTCAACAGAAATAACAGTCATGCCTACAACAGGTCTATGTTTCTTAGCATCGCGTGTGGCAATTCTAGCAGCTGCATCACAGAAATAAATAACAGGCCCATCAATATTATCAGCCAAGAGATCTTTAACCATAGCAATACTAGGTTCAACTTTAATTTGCTCAGGTGGTGTATATGTTCTAGTATTACTCTTACGAACCACAGTTGAAGCTTTAGCATGATCCTTTATCCTAACAGGGAAAGGTGGTTTCTCAATATAAGTGGAAGGAACAATAGGATCATTATAAGTGATAGTCTTTTCTTCAACTGTAATAGGTGCAACTACTTTTACTTCAGTGGGAGGATTATATTTAAACCACTTCTCCTTAGGGAGGTCAACATGAGTAGCAAATTATTCACAGAAAGAAACTACTATCTCAGAGACAAGTCCATATTTAGTGCTAAATCCACGAAAAGCATCGGTATCCATAAAAGATTTAACACAATCAAACTTAGGTGTCATACCTGACTCATTACCTTCATCGACATCCCAATCTTCAGAGTTGCGTTTAATTCTTTCCAATAAATACCATTTGAATTCAATAGTCTTCATCATAAAAGAACCAGCACAAGAAGTATCGAGCATGGAGCGATTGTTGAGAGAAAGCCGATCATAAAAATTTTGAATAATCATTTCTCTTGAGAGCTCATGATTGGGGCATGAATATAACATTGACTTAAGCCTCCCCCAAGCTTGAGCAATGCTTTCTCCTTCGTGAGGCCAAAAATTATATATATAATTACGATCACGATGAACAAGATGCGTAGGATAAAAACTTCTGGTGAAATTCCAATTTCAATCGTTTGTAGTCCCATGATCCCATATCATCACATAGCCTATACCATATCAATGCATCTCCCTTCAAAGATAAAGGGAAGACCTTCTTCTTGACAACATCATCGGGCATACCTGCAAGCTTAAATGATCCACAAACTTCATCCACATAGATTAGGTGTAAATCGGGATGCAATGTTCCATCTCCTGTAAAGGGATTAGCTAGCAGTTTCTCTACCATACCCAAAGGAATTTCAAAGTAAACATTTTCAGTAGGTTCAGTAGGTTGAGGAGCAACTCTTTGCTCTACTGGTCGGAGTGAAGATACCCTGAACAAGCACCTCAATGGATTATGTTCCATAGTAACAAGAGACAGTTAATTTCAGCACAGTATATAAATTTTTCCTAACCAAGTTCCACTTACCAAAGGCGCTTCACTCCCCGGCAACGGCGCCAGAAAAGAGTCTTGATGACCCACAAGTGTAAGGGATCTATCGTAGTCCTTTCAATAAGTAAGAGTGTCAAACCCAACGAGGAGCAGAAGGAAATGACAAGCAGTTTTCAGTAAGGTATTCTCTGCAAGCACTGAAATTATCGATAACAGATAGTCTTGTGATAAGGTAATTTGTAACGGGTAACAAGCAATGAAAGTAAATAAAGTTCATCAAGGTGGCCCAATCCCTTTTGTAGCAAAGGACAAGCCTGGACAAGTTGTTATATAAATAAATGCGCTCCCGAGGACACATGGGAATTATCGTCAAGCTAATTTTCATCACGCTCATATGATTTGGGTTCATTACTTTGATAATTTGATATGTGGGTGGACCGGTGCTTGGGTACTGCCCTTTCTTGGACAAGCATCCCACTTATGATTAACCCCTATTGCAAGCATCCGCAACTACAAAAGAAGTATTAAGGTAAACCTAACCATAGCATGAAACATATGGATCCAAATCAGCCCCTTACGAAGCAACTCATAAACTAGGGTTTAAGCTTCTATCACTCTAGCAACCCATCATCTACTTATTACTTCCCAATGCCTTCCTCAAAGCCCAAATAATGGTGAAGTGTCATGTAGTCGACGTTCACATAACACCACTAGAGGAGAGACAACATACATCTCATCAAAATATCGAACGAATACCAAATTCACATGACTACTAATAGCAAGACTTCACCCATGTCCTCAGGAACAAACATAACAACTCACAAAGCATATTCATATTCATAATCAGAGGGGTATTAATATGCATTAAGGATCTGAACAAATGATCTTCCACTGAATAAACCAACTAGCATCAACTACAAGGAGTAATCAACACTACTAGCAACCCACAGGTACCAATCTGAGGTTTTAGGACAAAGATTGGATACAAGAGATGAACTAGGGTTTGAGAGGAGATGGTGCTGGTGAAGATGTTGATGGATATTTACCCCCTCCCGATGAGAGGATCGATGATGATGGTGATGATTTCCCCCTCCCCGAGGGAAGTTTCCCCGGCAGAACAACTCCACCGGAGCCCTAGATTGGTTCTGTCAAGGTTCCGCCTCGTGGCGGCGGAGTTTCGTCTCGTAAGCTTGCTTATGATTTTTTTTCCAGGGTAAAAGACTTCATATAGCAGAAGATTGGCACCGGAGGGCTGCCAGGGGGCCCGCGAGGCTGGGGGCGCGCCCAGGGGTGGGGCGCGCCCCCCACCCTCGTGGCCAGGGTGTGGGCCCCCTCTGGTACCTCTTCCACTCAATATTTATTATTAATTCCAAAAATGACTTTCGTGGAGTTTCAGGACTTTTGGAGCTGTGCAGAATAAGTCTCCAATATTTGCTCCTTTTCCAGCCCAGAATCCCAGCTGCCGGCATTCTCCCTCTTCATGTAAACCATGAAAAATAAGAGAGAATAGCCATAAGTATTGTGACATAACGTGTAACAAACCATAATGTAATAAATATCGATATAAAAGCATGATGCAAAATGGACGTATCAGACGGCGTCCACATCTTCTGATTTTCCAAGTCATAAGCTGGTTGATATCTGGAAAGGTCTGTTTCATTGGCAATCAGACTGGCCAGGGGACATATGTCCTTCACGCAGGCGGAAAAGTCTTTCTTATCAAAAGGGGTGCCGTCTTCTTTCAAGCTTGGGTACCCGGTAGATATATCGGTCGGGTCTAGCTCCGGTAACCATGCTTTGGCCCGGCTTAAGGCCGTCACAGCTCTGGTTCTTGCAGATGATCGCTTCATCTCACTAAACCTCTCAGGCAGAATAGAAAGCTTCCTCAACACATCAACCAAGAGAGTGGGGCTTGATTAGAAGGAGAAATTGTGGCTAGTGCGGTTGAGTCCCAGTATAGAGTTGCTCCACGAGTGTGTAAACCGCCTTCAGGTTAACAAGCATCTCTTGACTATGGTTGTTACTCCTAGGACCTGAATAATAATCATAATTGGATTAAAAGGCGGTTTACATCATCAAGGCAGATATTCAATTTTGATAATCACAAAGGCGGCTTACCAAAGATAGCAGAAACCATCTGAGACACATGGCGTTTTAAGCCAGTAAGTTCAGTGATCACCTCCTCAAGAGCCGCCTCCGCCTTCTCAACCCGTTGTATCAAGGCAATCTTCTCTTCAGCCCAGGCGCATTTTTCAACTTCAAAGCTGGTCTTCAGTTTTTCCGCTTTAGTCACGCTGAATTGGAATTTTGACTCCGCTTTCTAGGTCTTAGATTCTTGCAGCTCCAGACGAGTCTTCACGTCAGACAGTTCTGGTTGAAGTTGAGTAGTGGTGGCCTATACATACACCGGTTCAAAATCATGGTGGAGCTACTCTTGGACGAATTTTCAACGTTCTTGGGGAGCCTGTTGACAATTTGGGTCCTGTAGATAGTAGTGCAACGTTCCCTATTCATAGATCTGCGTTACCTTGGCTCGCAAACCCCAAGTTTGTCTATGAAGAGCTAATCTAATTGTACAAGCATTTTGCAAGCAACAACACTTGGCACTTGGGGGCTAATGTATGTTGAAACAATTATTCATACAACGGTTCATGTGAATAAGTCCCAAGCACTTTGCAAGCAAGAATACTTGGCACTTGGGGGCTAATGCATATTACTTGCTTTTTCAAAGTTATTTTCTGATGACCCAGATATGCTGAAAGTACACATAGCTAGCTCATGAGGGCTACACAAATAAAGCTCTGGCTTATAAAACAATGATACAAAAGACCGGCTCATTCATGTTGATTAAACCGGCCCTTGGGGGCTACGGATTCAGTGTTAATCATTACAGATCTATTCTAAACCGGATGCTTTAAGCCAGATTTTGAAGGATTCTATCAAAGATTATTATTTATGCTCATGGTTAACCAAGTCTACAGTATATTCAATTCCATTATAAATAGTAGACTTGGGGGCTGACAGGATGTGAATAACTCAAATAAGAAGGAGCTCATACCTCAAATTTTTGGTGCATCTGCTTCACCATATCAACTTCAAGGTCACGGCTGGAGTGCACCTAACTGAGAAAGCCAGAATATATTTCACCAATGCTCAATTGAGAGTAATTGGCAACATCAAATATCACTTTGCGTTGTTCAATGTATTCTTCCTTGGCGGAGTGTTTGGCCAGGGCGGTGGGTCTTCCCGGCTCTATAAAGCCGGTGTTAGTGATCACCACATCATCATCATGTGTATCAATCGATTTAACTAGACTAGATGCTTCAGGGTTCAAAGGGTCATCGCTGGCTTGATCGATAGGAGGGTCAGGAGTCACTGGTGGAACGTTAAGAACCGGCTCCGACGATTGAGGAACGGAGATCTCAGGCGTTGGGGTTTGTTGCTCTGGCTTATTAACTTTCGGATCTTCAGCCGGCTCAGTCACCTTTGCCTTCTTGCTAGGCTTGGCTTTTCCACTGAATGAGTCATGAGAGGTTAGTATAAATATAAAGGATCATAAGGAGCAAATGATAAGTAATTGTTATTACCCGGGAGCAGTCTTGAAAGCCGGTAGATGAGACTGAGATGAATCGCCGGAAGAGGAACGAGATGTCTCCTGGTAATTTGAGTCGGAAGAATCAAGTGGTTGGCAGATGAGACCCGCTAGAGGATAAAAAGAGTTTAAATCGGGGGTGACCTCGTTTCGACGCTTCTTTGGAGTATTCGGTAAGCCGGAAGATAATCCTTCGTCCCTGCTAGTCCGAGTCTGTCGCCGGCTCTCGTGCTGTTGTTGCTTCAAAAGAAAGTAAGGATCCAGATGAGCTAAGGGGTGTGAAAAGCTTACTTTCCGGGTTACTCTTCAAATTTTCTTTCTTGGCAAGGGCTCGGAGTTGGAGAAAATGATAGTTACCTCTTCCTCAATTGCTTGACTGGTCCCCGTGCCATCCTGATGATAATCAATGTTAATAAGATGGTTGGAAAAGGAGCCAAGAGAATCAAGGGCTACCTCCGACTCAGAGCTATCGTCCAGTTCGAGCAGCTCGGAAGCACTGGGTTTCTTTCCCCTCTTCTTGGCGGTTCTCTTGGCGGCTTTCCTGGCCCTTTTGGCAGCTTCATGGTCATATTCCTTCTTCCAAAAGTCATCATCAGCCTATGAAAGTCATCAAAGTTGAGCTAAACAAGTATTTAAGGATGAAGGTAAAGTAAGTAATTTAAAGACTTACTTTTGGTGCTAGGTTAGATGTGCAGAAAGGGCTTAGGCCCACTTTGCTGCAGTCTACCGGGCTTTCATGCAGAAGGGACTTCGTCATTTCGTTGATGGCGTTGTTAGTTAAATCCTTAGAGTTGTGGCGTAGTGGATCCTTTTTGCCACCAGTGTAAGTGCACATTAAGCCAGTGCGGAGACTCAATGGAATGACCCGCCATACAACCCATCATCGAACCAAGTCAGTGCCACTTAAGCCGTTTCCCAACAGAGCCTTGACCTTGGCAATGGTAGGGCAAGTTTTTTGCATTCAGCGGCTGTCAGCTTGTCAGGGAGATGATGTTTTGAGTCAAGATGCAGGGCGTGAAAGCCGGCAGTCGGTTCTCGTCAGCCGTAGGAGTATCCTTGCAATAGAACCATATCTGATTCCAATCCTTGGGATGACTCGACAGGTGGGCATAAGGGAAGATAGCATCTCTCCTTCGCTGAATTGAGATTCCGCCAAGTTCCAGGCTGGGTCCATTTGAGTACTCGTTCTGGCAGTTCAAATAAAAGTATTCTCTGAACAGCTCCACACTAGGCTCCTCTTGAAGGTACACCTCACAGAAAACTTGGAAATTGCATATGTTTGACACGGAATTGGGTCCGATGTCTTGAGGATGAAGATTAAAAAAATGCAGGACGTCCCGGAAGAATTTAGAGTCGGGCGGTGAGAAGCCCCGGTTCATGTGATCAGTAAATACAAGGACTTCATCATCCTTTGGCTGAGGTTTCTCCTCTTCCGGCTTGGGGGCGCGATAATGCATGACAGTCTTCTTTGGCAAATAGACGGTTATTACAAAGTCCTGGAGTGTTTTCTCAGTGACAATGGAGGGAACCCAGTTACAGAAAGTAGCTGTCTTCGGGGCCATTGTGAAGAAAGAAGCCTAAAAAGGAAAAAGAACAAGTTTGCTGGTTTAAATTAAGCCGGAGAAAGAGCACAATAACACATATTCAGAATGGCGGCTTAAAAGGGGCCTAATGGTATATGGCTAGCTACAGCGGGTTATGTAAGCCGCCATGAGCAGATTGATATCCATCAAAGAGTGAAGCTTCCCAAAGTGTTGAATCTAACTACAACTGGTGATATAAGCCGCCATGACCAGGTTGAAGATTCAACATTGATTTCACCAGGCGCCTCGATTCTCGAGACAGCTATTAAAGATAAGGATCTGTTAAGATATATTGGATATTGTGTAAATTAATGACAGGTGACGTCATGGCGGGTTGCCACAAGTCCAGAAGATGATGTCATGGCGGGTTATGAGTTCTCGCACAAAGGAAGAAGGGAAGATTTTTTCTAAGTGTTGAAGATTAACATGAACCAGTTCAAATCAACCTGGGGCCTAATGTTGGGGATATAACTATTAGGTATGACCCGCCCAGGAGGGGCCAGGTTATACCTATGGCGATTCATGATATGAAGCCCACTAGCATATTGAAGATGGCGGTTCATAGGAAAGGGTCCGAGGCCCAAAGGCGACTTAAGGTCCGTAGGAGTAAACCACCATATGTGTAAGACTTGTACTGTAAGACATGTATAGATAGTCACCGAGCCGAACACGTTGCCTATGAGCCGGCCGGGACTCCGTGAGCCGCTGGCACCAGTGTATATAAAGGGACGACCCGACGGCGGTTCAGGGCAAGAAACAACAGATCGAAAGCTAGGTCAAGCGGATTCGCTCCCTGGTAATTGAGACATAAGCAATACCACCTCAAACTGGATTAGGCCTTTACCTTCACCGCAAGGGGCCGAACCAGTATAAACTCCTGTGTCCTTTGTCACGTTTAACCCCTTTAAGCTAATCTAATTGTGATGGCTCCACGACTAAATCCTCACACTAGGACATCTGCCGTGACTATTCCACGACATATCCAGACACTTATCCTATAAACATACGCACGCTCTACCCCAATAAGCACCTCCTCGATAGTGAGCCGGTTAGACTTGAGATTGATGAAGTTACCACATGTGCCTCGTTGTCGATGAGCACATAACCTATATCACTTAAGGAATAATTACATTTTAAAATAAATTGAGAAAAATGCAAACATCAATACAAGTCTAAGACTTGAACCCAGGCGGACAAATTCCACCACGAGCATGGTTTGCAATAAAATCTATTATAATCATAATCCATTGCACTGCCAGCAAACATGTTAGGAGGATATTCTAAATATGTTTAACCAACTATTACGTCCTATCCTCCCTCGAAAGGAAAAAAGAACTACTAACTCTGATATACTAAAACGTAGGAGTCCTTTTTATAATATATGTTACTAGTCAAACATTTCAGTTTTTTTTTTGAAAAGGAGGAAGACTCCCGGCCTCTGCATCTAGGCGATGCATGCAGCCACTTTATTAATTATTCACAAAAGACCTTACCAAGAAATACAACAGTAAGTCTGAAGCCACCGTCTAGGTAACATATGTCGCTACTCCTATCCAGTTGATGAAGGGATGCTGATAGTCCGGGCCTAATACCACAGACCTCGCACCAAGCCTAACATCTAAGACTCGAGGCCCTAACCTAGCCACTTGCCGAGTCTGGGGCACACACTGGTCCGGCGCGCTCTCAGAGGCCGCCGCCACCAACTGTCGTCACTCCATCTTCAAAGGTGTGCTGACGCATCAACATTGCTCGGTCTAGCTGTCGTCGACGCCACCACGACGCCCAAGGGCACCACCTCCCTATGCGCAAACATCCGACGCGCTCTCAGAGGCCGCCGCCAACAACTGCCACCGCTCCATCTTCAGAGGTGTACTAACACATCAACATTGCTCGGTCTAGCTATCGTCGAAGCCACCACGACGCCCAAGGGCACCACCTCCCTGTGCACAAACAGCTGAGATGTATCGGTGGCTCAATAAATGCGTGAGTAACAGGAAAGCCTGGTCCTCAAGAACAAATAGGAACCTAACTTTGCCACCGTGAGGATTTGAACCGTGGTATTGGGTTTGTACATCCACTCCCAACCAGTTGGGCTAGGCTCACCCACGAACATTTCGTTTGACTCTGCGTCTAAAATACCCGGTTGATATCCCTAGACCCTGCATCTAAATTACCTTTGCATAGGCACCATTTTTGCACGAAAACTAATGACAACGTACTCTCCCCGTAATATGACGATGTATTAGTGATCTAGAAGATGTAGATATCGTAATATGACATAGTATTTTTTTTGAGAGTACGCAGAATGCATACCATATTTTTATAGAAGAGAGAAACAGTATTTTACAAGATTCGTGAGTGATGCGAACATCGTCACGATTACACCGACTCCTGCAAGAAAGTAAAAGCTAATCTCTCACAAATCTAGCTAGACCCACAACTCCTACTCCCGCACGTTTCCAAAGCTTGATATCGTCGAAGATTTGATGCACTAGGTTTTCCGGTGTTCTGATCTGATCTAACCGATTGAACACCCTCGCATTCCTTTGCTTCCAAAGCTGCCAAGCTGTCGCGATGATGAAGGAATCAAGCCCTCGCTTATCCGCACCTTCAAATGTAGCCCGAGTCCTTCGAATTGGAAAAACACACCGCAACCACATAAAGCTGCCATCCGAAGGAGTCAAGGGAGAGGAAGAAAATGTATCCAACTCCATGCATCTTGACCCCAAATTGCACACCACACAAATCACATATGCTGGGGTGCTAGCCAGCCGTATCACAGAATCGCTAGGTGCTGGCTGATTCAAAGCAGCTTACAGCAGCATGGGCGCCGCGGCGAGCAGTGAGGAGTCGACGCACGCCGCCCAGGTGCCGCCGCTCAGGCTACCCGGGCTGCCGCCGCTGCTGCTGTTGCTGCTTCGTGCTCCGCCGCCTGCGGCTCGGAACCTTCCTTCCGTGACATCCATGAGGCTCGCCAAGCAGAGCAGGACAAGGAGGAGCGCGCACAGAGGCAAGAAGCTTCTCATCTTATGATGATCTCCAAGGTATCCAGGCGCGCGGGCAGTTTGTAGATTTGGTGTGTGGTTGCTCTCGCCTCCAACTCGATGCTGTGGGCGTGGGCAGCTGTTGTGCTCATGGATCTTTATGCCTGGTCTAGAGTTGACCCGGCAAGATCTGTTGACTAGTGGTACTACAGGTCATGGGTCCACAGCCAAGAGGGCAGAGTACTAAATATTTGAACAGTTTGGCTAAGTCTGGCACTCCATGTTATATTTGTTTGATCTTGCACGAAGATTTGTGCAAATTTTTCTTTTTAGTTTTTTTTTCTTCTTCGTACCTACTATATCAATTGATTAAGTCTCAGTCGACTGAGATCTAGTCACACACATATTTGAAAGCATGTGCAAAACAGCAAAAGGAAAAAAAAACTTTTCATTACCTTAGTTTTTGAAGAGAATTCATACTTTCTTCTTTTTTTTTGGAAGAATTCTACGTACTTTGCCAGTAGGATAATTAAAAAAAGGCCATGGGGGAAGTGTCCTGCTTAACTTTTTCGAACCTAGGTGGCTAGGAGGCTCTTCCCAAGGGCGAGTAGGCTAATTGATGTGGAGATGGATAAGCCCGGAGGTATTATGTCTAATCCTTGTGAGACCTCTCCTGGCGTCTGGTGGTAGACAGCTTCAAGGCGAGTTGTCGTTGACCCGGGTTCGAGGGTTCACTCTTCTATAAGGATCAGATATGAGCTTCTCTCCCTCCATTCGCATTCTCATTACTTTTTATATCTAATTCTTATGTTTTCTCTGTGATGCAACTAGCAATTTGAGTGTCTTCGATTCCTCTAAGATTCCACATGTCATGGTAACATGTTCAAAAAAAATATGTGCATGTCTGTTTTTATCATGTGAAAGAAAGATGCCCTAAAAATCGAAGGGAACCTTATTCCTATCCTACACTTTCCCTACGATTCTTGCACTCCAAAGGAAAGGAAATGAACATTTCCTACGGAAATAGCATTCCTACGATTTTACTATGGCTTTTATGGCTTTTCAGGATTCCAAACAGGGTTGTAAAGTTAATGCTTTTGAATTTGTGTCTGCCATTCACGGATGTGACATGGTCTGCTCTATGTCCAGTTATCTCCATCTTCTACCTTTGTCAGCAGTATTATCATACTAACCTTATCTTTCTCACACGGTTCTCTACCTTTGCTCCTTCACCAGGGGGTGGGGGTGATACCCTAGGTCTAGGAAGGGAGAAGAAGGCGGGATGGACGAAGAAGACGATTTATGGCAAGCAGGGGTGGGGCATGCATGCATGCATCCGTATGATTGCGTCTAAATCCAGAAAATGGTTTTGGGATTAGAGCTTAATTACTACATCTATGCAGTTTTTGGTACAACCTTTGGAAGAGAGTGCATACCCCACCCACCCAATCTCTCATGCTTTTTCTTTTGACTTGCACTTTTAATCTATTTTATATTTTGAAACAAGACCAATTTGTATACGTTTTGACGCATTTAAAATTTTGCTAAGTTTCAACTGCTGAAACTTGATAGAAATGAACGAGAAAATCAGTAAGTTCAAAAGTGAAACTTAAAACCGTGTGGGGGCTCTAATGTTTTGACAAGTTTTAAAAGTTTTTCAACTAGTATAACTTGATAGAATGAATAAGGTTGTAAAACATAATATTATGACTGGCAAGTTTTAATATTCGAAACTTGGTAAACTTTAAAAAGGTATTGAATGTATTCAAAACTGGTCTTATTCGAAAGTACACATTGCAACGAACATGAATATGCAAATGAAATTTAATTTGTACTTTCGGTTCAAAAGATACAATAGATTCAAATTTGAAGGTAAAATATAAAAAAACATGGGAGGTGGGGTGGGTGACGCATGCAACTCTGCTAAAATCTGGCATGCATGGACCCCAAGTGTAGCAATTAAGGGTTAATGACATAAACTAGTGCATCAATCTTGAAGCAAATGGGTGGTTGCATGCATTTGTGTCCCTGTGAGTTCTCGAGGGGCGTGTTTGGTTGCCTACATGCAGCCCAACCAGGTCCGCGCGGTATGTGCGCGGCCTGTTTGGTTGGCTGGGCTGCATGCGGTTTGAGGCCCACACGAACCTCAAAGCAGCCCGCAGCCTGGCCCGGCGGAAACTGCCGAATCGGCAGTTCCTCGCGAGCCTGGCCCGGCGCGGCCGCGCATGCGGAGCAGTTGCACGCCTTGGGCAGCACGGGAGATGGAGGCGACGTCTCATTACTCGCCCCCCCACTCTCCTGTCACCGCCCAGGCGCACTGTTCCCACCGCTCCCTCTCTCTCCCTCACCGCCCCTCCCTCTCCTCCCCTCTGCTCCGATGGCTTCGCCACGCCCACCGCCGCGCCACCCTCTGACCCCGGTCGACCAGCGCATCGCCAGCATCCAGGAGCGCTGGCTGGCCGGGCTCCAGAACTCGGGTCACGACCTAGCGTCAGCGCTACGGGCGCCGTCCCCCATCTGCTGCCGGCCTCCTCCACGAGCGCCAGCCAATGCGGTGCTGGCCGCTCCTGCTCCGCCGCCGATTCCGGACCTCCTGGTCCTGGGCTCGGCGTCGGCGTCGGCGCTGTCGATGGAGCCGCCCCTTCTTGGGACACCATTGGGCTCGGGGGTTTTCTTGACCCCCGCCCAAGGGTTTTCTCCGGTCGGCGGGCCGTCCTTCTCAACCTCCGGCGTGGCGTTCAGCACGGGGCCGATGCCACAGGCCGTCGCCGGGGCCGGCTCGTCCTCCGCTCCGCCAACTCTATCATTCTCGTCGGGGTTTTCACCCCGGCCTCGGTTCGCCGCGGCTGCGCGTGCTCCGGTGAGTCAAATCCCCTCAAATCTTGCTCCTAGATGTAGATTAGCGGTTATGTCTTAGGCATGTGCTAGAATTCTAGCAGATCCGATTGGATGCGATCCCAATCGAATCCAACCGGACTGATCTGTTCTTGTTTTGTACAGTGCTTGTGCTATTGCTTGTGTTCATGCTAGAATGCTAGTAGCTGTGTTACATGCTAGATTCATGTTCATGCTAGAATCCTAGAATCATGCTAGTCCGAGTCCTACTACATGCTAGATTTGTGCTACATGCTAGTAGCTGTGTTCATGCTAGAATCATGTTCATGTTGAGTGATGAATGCTAGAATCATGTTGACTAATGGCATGTTCATGTTAGGATCATGTCCTTGTTTCATGTTGCATGTTGAAGCTAGGGTTTATGCCATGAGTGGATGTTATACATGCATGTAGTAGGACCATTTTAGGATGGTCCCAAATCTACATGGCTGCACATGAGTGCTATTGGCACTTGCTGTTGCTATTTTTAGATGTTTCCTTGTTTAAGATAGTGCAGTGATAAGTGCCAGTTGCAGCAAAGAAGATGCCACTGATCAGTGACTTGTCCAACAACAAGTGCCATTGATAAGTGGCATTTGCCTAGGGGCAAATGCCACTTATCAATGGCACTTGCTGTTGGGCAAAATGGCACTTATCAATGGCACTTGCTATTGGGCAAGTCACTGATCAGTGTCATTGAACAGTGCCATCTGCACTACAGCAAGTAGATTAGTGCTCTTGTCCAACACCAAGTGCCACTGATCATTGCCATTTGGCCATGATCACATGCCACTGATCAGTGGCACTTGCTGTTGGGCAAGTCCACTGATTAGTGCTACTGATCAGTGGCATTTGCTTGCTTGCTTGCTTGTTTGCTTGCTTGCTTGCTTGCTTTGTTTGATACTAATACTTGTCATGTTGCCTGACAAAATACTGAAGACTGACTGGGATGTGGCGGGTCGAGGAGCTCAGGTCGTGGCCGGAGCTGAGCGCGCCGAGGATTTCATCCCCATGAACAGGTGGCTCAGGACGGTGGACCTGCCTGGCAGGATCGCCTTCATGAGCGTGTCTCGTTCAAGGGGACGATCTCTAAGGCAGGGCCACGAGGAGGGAGCCGATGAGATTCTACCAGCAGATCAAGGACAACGAGGACCTCGCCATGCTCGTCGTCCCTCCCAAGTTCGTGGAGGTGATGAACACCTGGCTGGAGATCAAGCGACTCCCGTGCGTGGTCAGGCTCTCGCCAACAAGCGTTGCGTGTTCTGGGTGCAGGTCCGGAACTTCGAGGGCCACATGGTGCTTGGCCGGGGGTGGAACTACTTCTGCCGCCGCCACCGCATCGTCCCCGACGTCCTCGTCGTTGTGCGCATCTCCGGACTCGGACTGAAGGTTCAAATCTACAACCACGACTCGTCGGTGATGTGCAGGTATCGTTGCAGCAGGCACAACTGCCTTGGTGGCATCGAGCAGGCTATGTAGTTAAGTTAAGTCAGGTGCTAGTGGACAACTTTTAGGGTGTGTGGCGAGACTTGTGCTGGGAACTTGTTCATATTTTGGCCAGGAGCAGCACCCTGGCACAGCAGGGAAGGAGGATGCCCCTGCTCTTAATCTAGACTTATGCTATCTAGTTAAGTAGTTTGTTGTGTTAAGTTTGCTGTCATTACATTGCTTGCTTTGTTTGATCTTGCTGTTATGATCTTGCTGTTGTGCTGATCATGTGTGGTTGTAAGGCCACCACATTTGAATGGGGTGAGCAAAACACAAACGCTGTTTGCAACCAAACAGCTGAAGTTTGCATCTGCTCACATCCTAAGCACAAATGCGGGCAACCAAACAGAGGGGGGTAAGTGCCTCTCGATGCGATGCAGGCAACCAAACAGATTGCATCTGCTGCATATGAGGC
Source organism: Triticum timopheevii (assembly GCA_963921465.1). NCBI lineage: Eukaryota > Viridiplantae > Streptophyta > Magnoliopsida > Poales > Poaceae > Triticum > Triticum timopheevii. The sequence continues at coordinate 471,188,957 of OY997266.1, read as the reverse complement.
TGTTCTTCAGCAATCAGACTGGCTAGAGATGGACATGCAATGCAACTACTGTTGCAAACTGCAACCAAACACGCCCCAGATGATGAACTGCAGATCTAAGATATTTACATGTACTCTCTCCGAAAAGAAGTATAAGAGCGTATGTACTCCCTCCGTTCCTAAATATTTGTCTTTCTAGATATTTCAACAAGTGACTACATACGGAGCAAAACGAGTGAATCTACAATTTAAAATATGTCTATATACATCCTTATGTGATAGTCCATTTGAAATCTCTAAAAAGACAAATAGGAGTATTTGACATAACATAACCACATTTCTTTACAGAGGGAGTATGTATTTGACATAACATAACCACATTATGTTTCTACGATGTGGTTCTGTGAAATGTTATGAAAATAAACTATGTTTCTGTGGTAGTATTTGATTTGATGCTAAACACACTGCGTAATCACATGAGCTGTCTCTACGATACTTTGACGAGAACAGATCATGCACATCCACATATACAGTGTCTCAATATGAACATATGAAATGAATTCATCAATCCGCTCACGAATGTATGTATGTATATACAACAACAATCAAATCAACAGTAGTTAACAAAGAACCAACGAATCCACAGAACATTTACATTGCCCAACCATCCTTCTCGAGCTCTTCCTGCCGCTGCAAGCTAGAAGAGCATGGCCGCCGCGACCAGCAGCGAGGAGCCGACGCACGCCGCCCAGGTGCCGCCGCTGAGGCCGCGCGGGCTGCCGGACCCTCTCCCTCTGGCCCCGCCGCTGCCGCCGCCGATGATGGGGCGTCCCCCGCCGCGCCTCCCCTCCGCGAGGCTGGCCGCCATGCAGAGCAGCACGATGAGGAGCGCGCAAAGAGGCAAGAACCGCCTCGTCATCTTCTTCCTAGCCTCGCCTCCAAGCACCAAGCTCCAAACAAGCACGCAGGCGCAGCAGATTCTTCTGTGATTGTTTCCTCTGCTCTGCTGCTCCAACTCGATGTCGTGAGCAGCATCATCGCTCGTGGTGTATATTTATGCAGGATCCAGAGTTGACCTGGCAGTGGGTTTTGACTGGTACTATACGCCACGAGTCCACGTCTTAGTGGATGGAAATGTTCTTCTTGTCTCTGATGAAAGCGTGCGCAGGTGATTTGGGTACGTCTCTATTCTACGTGATGGGTGAGAAGCTGTCGCGGTTTGCCTGCCATTATCGATTAATGTATTCATGTTAAATGGTTTTCAGTGCACTGAAGACGACGATTTGTAACTCTGTTGGCTGATGAAAGGATCGTATGCGTGTTATCCTGTCCGATGGACTGCAATATGATAATCTGGGATATGCTCCAGGTTTTTGACAGCGAAGCTCCGTGGTGCACGCACGTGCCAGGTCGGTTCGTCGTTAGCTCATGTTGGTATGACTTGCCGACTTCTGTAAGTTCGTGCACGATGGCACACGTCTCCTAGTTTTCTCGAGTACGACACGTCTCCAAGTTTTTTTACACGGGTGCACATTGTTTTGCCGGAGAGAAAGTGACGTCCATGTTAGAGACAAATAGAAATGTGGCACGTCCGACCAGTTTCGCTTATGATTTTACGAACAAACCTGCTAAGGGCATCTCCAGTTGGCCCCCACAGGACGCACAAAAATCGCCCCCTGGGACGAGCCGGCGAGACACTCGGTGCTGAGGCGGTTTTTCGCCCAGTCGCCGCCCCCAGCTCGCCCCCAGGCGCCGAAATTGGCCCACTTTGCAGCCCAATTTCGGCGAATAAACGGCCCATATGAGCGAGAATAGGCCCATATTCGGCGTGGTTTCGCCCTGTCTCGACGTTCATTTATCAACATAATTATTCCTTATCACATATTTCATCACAGAAAAATCAAATACTTCAACAAAATAGTACAACAACAAATAGATCAATACAAATTATATAGTTCAACAAATAAAAACTCGTATTTCATCACGCGGCGTCCCCCTTGAGCCTCCATAGGTGCTCAATCAGATCTTTCTGCAGTTGATGATGCACCTGTGGGTCTCGGATCTCTTGACGCATACTGAGATAGGCAGTCCAAGTTGCCGGTAGCTGGTGATCAACTTCGGCTAGAGGACCCTGCCTGTAGTATGGTTCAGTGTCAAACACTGGGTCTTCTTGCTCGCTCTCGATGATCATGTTGTGCAAGATGACACAGCAAGTCATGATCTCCCACATTTGATCTTTCGACCATGTCTGAGCGGGGTACCGAACAACAGCGAATCGAGATTGGAGCACACCAAATGCCCGCTCGACATCCTTCCTGCAAACTTCTTGAACCTTCGCAAACCAGACGTTCTTGCCTCCTGGCACAGGGTTTGAGATCGTCTTCACAAATGTCGACCATCTCGGATAGATGCCGTCAGCTAGATAGTACCCCTTGTTGTATTGGTGCCCATTGATCTCGAAGTTCACCGGAGGAGAATGGCCCTCAACGAGCTTGGCAAAAACAGGAGAGCACTGCAACACGTTGATGTCATTGTGAGTTCCTGGCATACCAAAGAAGGAGTGCCAAATCCAGAGGTCCTGTGTGGCTACCGCCTCAAGCACCACACTGCAACCGCCTTTGGCGCCTTTGTACATCCCCTGCCAACCAAATGGGCAGTTCTTCCATTTTCAATGCATGCAGTCGATGCTTCCAAGCATCCCAGGAAATCCTCTTGCTGCATTCTGGGCTAGGATCCGAGCAGTGTCTTCCGCATTGGGTGCTCTCAAGTATTGTGGCCCAAACACTGCCACCACTGCCCGACAGAACTTGTAGAAACACTCTATGCTGGTGGACTCGGCCATGCGCCCATAGTCGTCGAGTGAATCACTGGGAGCTCCATATGCAAGCATCCTCATCGCTGTCGTGCACTTCTGGATGGAGGTGAATCCAAGAGCGCCAGTGCAATCCATCTTGCACTTGAAGTAGTTGTCGAACTCCCGGATGGAATTCACAATCCTGAGGAAGAGCTTTCGGCTCATCCGATAACGGCGCCAAAATGTTCTCTCGCCATGAAGTGGAGCATCGGCGAAGTAGTCGGAGTAGAGCATGCAGTAGCCTTGCAGACGATGCCGGTTCTTTGCTTTCACCCGCCCCGGCGCCGAGCCACCTCGACGCGGCTTTTCATTGCTCGCCAGCAGCTGGGCGAGGGCGGCGAGCACCATCAGATGCTCTTCTTCCTGGACGTCGGCCGTGGCTTCCTCCTCCAGCAGCGCGGCGAGCTCTTCCTCCTCATCAGAGTCCATCGCCGAGTCAGTCAAAACGCCGAACACCTTGCGCTCGTGGGCGTGTACCCGCCGTTAAACCGCGCCTCCGCGGCCGGAAACGGCGGCCGGCACCGCCTAGTGCTGCGGGGAGGGGTTGCCGCGGCGAAGCGCTGCTATTTTCAGGCGGGGAATGGCTATCTAGGCGGAGTAGGCCGGCGACCGTCGCCGGGATACAGCTAGTGGTGGCCGAGGGCGCGGGGGTGCGAGGCGAGTCGGGGAAGAAAAACTTGACTTTTTCCCTGTCTGTGTGGGCCAGGCGCGCTTTTCACTAGCGCCGGAGCCCCCAACGGCTCCCCAGCGCGCCGGGTTCGGCCTGTGACCGCCGGGCGGAAAAAAGGCCCGAACCGGCGATTTTCGGCGTCCTGGGGACGCGACTGGGACGTTTTTTCGGCGCCGGCGCGAAAAAATCGCCTGGGAAGGCCTTCTTGGGGGCGCGGCTGGAGATGCCCTAAAACCAAGTCTCCGACTCTCAGTCGACCTTGCAGCATTCTGTGCCATCTGCAATGTTTTTTCTACAGGTTGCAACATCCGTCTTCCTGGTTGTAGCATGCCGTCCCTCATCAGTGTAGCACGTCATCATACCGGTTGCAACATCCTTCATTGACGGTTGTAACATCTTAGTTAGACGGTTGTAGCATTTATTGTTGTTGCTTGCAATACCATTCGTAATATTTTTCGTCGTCGTTTGTAGCATCCAACCATTTCGCTTGTAGCCAAAAAAAAGAAAACGCTCGTCGGTTAAGTCTCAGTTGACTGAGTTCTAGGCACACCTCTTATGAAGCTCGTCGGTTTCGAGTTTATTTTAAGAAACATAGATTATAACATGGATAGCCGAACACACGTTTAAGGTGAGATGAAAGGCTAATTAAGCGACAACTGCTTATGTCCTCATAAGGGCTTAACTCCTCAAAAGATTTTGATATCTTTTAGGAGTTAAGCCGCACATAGCCAAACTCTCAAAATGTTTCTTTTTTGTGGGGAAAATTCTAATCTATTCATTATCATGGTAGTACAACGAACACTACAAATAATAAAAATTACATCCAGATCTGTATACCACCTACCGACGACTACAAGCACTGAAGCGAGCCGAAGGCCGGAGCTGGGCAAACCTTGTTGTAGTAGACAATCGGGAAGTCGTCGTGCTAAGGCCCCATAGAACCAACGCACCAGAATAGCAGCCGCCGCGGATGAAGAGTGTAAATTAAAAGGATCCAATCTGAAGACACACGAATGAAGACGAACGACGAACAGATCCGAGCAAATCCACCAATGACAGATCCGCCGGAGACACACCTCCACACGCCCGGGGGCTAGGTGGGGAGACCTTTATTCCATCTCCCCCTCCCCTTGTTGCTCCTCCTCCTCCTGCTGCTCTGGCGAGTCTGGATGCAGGCCAACTGCAATCCGAGCTTCACACGGACCCAGATCTCCTCAAGGATCTCTAATCGACGCTCCGGAGTGAGCATTGCATAAGTGGTGATCCTCTGCCGGACCATGGCTATATGCGGACAACGAGCTCCGAGCTATGATCAAATGGGGAGTGACGGCACGGGCAGGGGGGGGGGGGGGTTGAATGCGACTAGGGTTGGGGGTCGTAGTCCGGCTTACATAGTCTGCTTTGGCCCCTTGGACGGCACGACGGGGCGGTGTTCTCACCGGACCATTGGGTTATGATGGGCTGGATATGAGGGGTGCCGATCAGTCTGGGCGTATAGGGCTTGCATGAGGGGTGTGGTTGCATCGAAATTTTACATTTGGCCACTAGTCGGGTTGCCTGAGGTGTTTGAGGAGCCCAACACAAATTTGAGGGATAGTCTAGATGCCAACCAACGAGATGTTGAGACGAAGAGTGTAGCTTTTATTTTTGAGCACAACGACGAGGGAGCAACTAATTAAGGAGTACTCCATCAGGAGTCCTCAAAAGGGTCACTTGGGGTGGTTGGGAGCGCTTCACTTGGGGCGCTCTGGGCGCTTCCTTTGAATTTTTTTTATTTTTCTTTATGCGTTTTCGACTTTTAGATGATTTTTTCGGGCTTTTTTGCTTCTTGGTCTCCCCTGATTTTTTTTCTTAGCTTTTGGGTCAGGTTTCGCGAGAGGCACGACCATGCCTCTCGGAAAGGAAAAAACGTGTTTTTTCTTCAGCGAGAGGCACAGATTTGCTTCCGCGGGAGGTATGGTGGTGCCTCTCGAAAAGGGAAAAAACATGCTTCCGTTTCGTATTTTTTCGTGAAAAAAAGTTCAACGAAACATATCAACATAGATCGAGTTTTGAAGATCTCGACGTGAGGAATCCAACGATGAAAATAGTTCAAGATTCGGACGCACGGTTTGAGAGGTAAAACGTTTTGAATAAACAAACCTACGAAAAAAACTCTCAAATTACGACAAGTGGCCAGTGTGATACTTGTCGCAAACTGGGAGGGTGAGAATGACCCTTACAAAGAAAAAAGAGTAGTGGTTTTTTTTCCCGAGTGTTAACTGCAAAGAGTTAATCGCAACGACAGTTTGGTACATGTGGTGGAAACGGAGGAAGTTTACGCATGGTGAACAGCTACAGGATCCTACACGATCAGCACAAGCGATTTCCAAGCTGTCCAAGAACTTCTCAAGAGCAAAGAAAAAGGGTCCAGGCCATATTGGGAGACATGGATGGACCAAGCCAAGTGAGGGATTTGTAAAACTCAACGTAGATGCCTCTTTTTCTGAGGACAGTGGATCTGGGGTTCAGGTGCAATCTTACGTGATGCTTCTGGATCCTTCATTGCAGCATCATGTAGCCACATTCGGTTCGTTGAGGACGCGGCGACGGCGGAAGCCCGAGGGCTCCGAAACGACCTCATTCTGGCAAACGACATGGGCTGCAACAAATTGGTGTTTGAGGCTGATTGTATGGAAGTGATCCAAGTGATGCAATCCGGAGGCAACTCGCTTGGACCGGCAGCAGCTATTTATGAGGAGTGCGCTTTTATTTGTCGTAATTTTGTTTCAGTTAGTTTTCAACATTGCTCTAGGGAAGCCAATATGGCGGCTGATATGTTGGCTACTATGTCGGAGGACTCGCAAAACCATTGTATGGCAGTCCGAGCCTTCGGGGTTTCTATTAGACATTTTGTCAGAAGATGTAGCCCTTTTTGCTTATGAAATATAAACCGCCGCGATGGCATTTCCCTCAAAAAAAAAAGAGTAGTGATTTTGAACGAAGGGTGAAGTTTTTTTTTTTTGAGACAAACGAAGAGTGCAGCTGTGGCTCGAGGCAACGGCTCAACGGCGAAGTTGGATGATAGCGAAGCCCATTTTAGTGAGGCCCATATACAGGATCAGAACGATAGCCCGAGCAAACCCCGGCCCGAACCCGGCCCGGCCTGGAGGATGCCCTAGCTGGGAACAATCGCCGTCAGCCGCACGGCGATACCGGGAGCCCCGTCGACTCCGGCGGCCGGAGGGCAACGCACGCGGGCCCGCACTCACGTCACGGCTCTCGCCACAGCTAATCCGGCGAAGCTCTCCGTGGCCTAGGCCGCCAGGTTCGTCCCAGCCATCCTCCTCTTTACAGCGATTTCCGTTTTGTGATTCGTCGGGGGTAAATCGAGAACCGAGCATTCAGAGTTTCAGACAAATTTGAAAAACAGTAGTGTTCTCTTGCAAACAAATTTATTCAGGTACAAATTACAAATCCTAAGTACAATTACAATTACAAATAGTCTTCTAATTCATGCTAAAATCCGTAACATCACCAATCTTTATTTTTCATACGACATTCTTCGTTACTATGCAACATCGGCGTAGAAATCTTGGATTGTGATCCGGACTGCTAGTGGGATCCGCACCGAGTGGTGCTCATTGCGCCAAGTCAGGCTGCCGAACGTGTAGTCCCCTTGCACCTTCCACAGAGGCGTCATGCTGACCTTGAAGGCGTGCACTTTCTTTGTCGCGTTGAAGACTAGGGTTGGTGGGTCGACTTTGATCCTCACTCCTGGGGGAGACTGTATATCGGCTCGGTAAACCGAGTCGACCTCGCCAACGTTCGTGACTGCTCGCTGCACCTTAATTGGACCCCTTAGCTCAGGAATGGCTATGGAAGGCAGGTTTAGGTGATATGCCGGCGATGTTGAAATGTTGCAGATAGCGTATTTCTGAATCGTGCAAGCGAAGAACTTGCTGTAATCCCTTGGATCGATGTCGTAAACAAGGCCAGGATCGGCAGCTGCATTAGGATTTATGTTTCCCCCTCCATAGTCGAATGGGTCGGCGACCTTCCGGGGTAGTGCTTCTGCTAGCATCGGCATGCCATGCTCATCCTTGGTTGATGCTTTACCCATGCAAAGAAGAGCAAATTGTTGTTAAGAAAGTGTGAGTGGATTGATGAGGATAGTGTTTCATGTGGATATAATGTTTTAGGAATTTACCGGTGGTAACAATTGCTGATTTTAGGGCAGCGTGAGACCAATCAGGGTGTACAGCCTTTAGCAATGCTACGACGCCTGCTACATGTGGGGTTGACATTGATGCCCCTGAGTCGAACACATATCCGTCTCCTGTAGCTGCTAAGATGTTCACTCCTGGTGCGGCTATGTCAGGCTGTTAAAGTAGTTATAATGGGATTAAGATAATTTCACCGTATGAAGGTAGTGCTAACCTGTCAAACAAAATCATCTTAACGTCCCTATTTCTGAGGGAAATCTTACGATCAATCCCTACTAGTTGGTGTTTTTCCGAAAATTGTTTCTGGAATAATAGTATATATATTGCACAGGACAACAGAATGCGCTCGTTTTAGCTTGTGTACCTTAAGAACTGTAGGGTACTTGACGGACGGGCCTCTTGAAGAAAAAAATGCGACTCTTGGAGCAGGAACTCGGTTTCCTGTTATAGTACTTGCTGGCTCAATCTTTGCAATGGGCGAGCTGCTCAAGTTAAAGCACAGTTTATTGAGTCTTTAAATAATTGCTGGATAAAAGTTAACATCTGTAAGCAACTAAGCATGGAAGGCCACAAAATAGGTTCTTACCCTTGGCTTCCAATGTATGTTGCAACTTGAAACCCAATATCAATGTCGACAATAACACATGCCATGCCCACACAATCTTCGGTGCTCAAAAGCTTATCGAAGGTATATATTGCGAAAATAAGACCAAATGCCCCACCACTTTTAACATTTGTTATGGCGTCTGGGATGATGTCTGCTGGTGGGCCAAAAGTTTCTTTAATGCATAGAACAACTTTTCCGTTGATTTCCGTGCCATTTAGTGCCTCGATTGAGCAGCTGTAAACAGAAAGACCACAATAATTGATCAACTGCATTCAGAAATTTAATGCCTAAACAGAAAATGACATCTAGAATCAAGAAAATGAATAGCATCTGACACACCTTCCACCTTGTACAAGTGGTTGGAACCCACTCTTGGATTCATTTTTCAGCATGTAATAGAGTGATTGACCCTGCAAATATGAAAAATTGAAAAATTATGCACAAGTTTTGAGTTGGAAGTGTTTGAGGATGGTAGGTGGAGCAAAGTTGCCTCCCAGGATTCTAACAAAGATCATGTTTCTCTAGTGCATACCACAATGGTTTGATTGTTTCCAAGGGTAATGGCAGTTGGAAAAGACCGGTCGATCTTGCTCGTTGCGACTGTAATGACCCAAGGGGCTGTATTAGAAATGACTTGTGGTCTAGGCCCGCTATTTCCCGCGCCATAAACAACGGTAATACCCTTCTGGACTGCATGGAGTGCACCAAATGAATTATCATTATATTGGACTGATAGGGATAGGATGTCAACTCCATCATGAATTGCATCATCCAGAGCTGCTAGCAGTGCAGCACTAGCAAGCTGCACCTTCTTCGGGCCCTCAAATGCGACCTTGTACACTGCAAGGCGCGCTCGGGGCGCACCACCCCGTGCCACCCCTGCTGCCAGGCCATGGAGGCTGACCCCCTCTACTACTGCACCGGCTGCTGTGGATGCGGTGTGCGTCCCATGCCCGTTTATGTCCCGTGCAGACATGTAATTGTTCACTTGGTCGGCTTTGTCCAGACCCGCAGGATAGTACCGTGCGCCTATGATTTTCCTGTTGCAGTTGGTGCTGTTCCAGGCCTGCCCCAGCTGACACACACCCTTCCATCGTGACGGTACTGGTCCGTATCCTTCGTCGCTGAAGCTTCTTGATTCAGGCCAGATCCCTGCATCAATTGCATTTGCAGTGTTTTAGCAGGAATTTGCTTGGTGAAGATTTTTTTTTCTTTCTAATTTAACTTGTTAGCAATGAAGGACTGACCAGTGTCAAATATCCCGATAATTACATCTTCTCCATATTTGCTCCTCTGCAGAAGTTTACTAGGTGGCTGATGGTCCAGGTTCATGCCAAGGAAATCCCAGCTTCTTGTGGTCATCAAGTCATGGTGCTGATTTGGAGTAACGCTGATAACTTCAGGTAGCTCTGAACATGTCAAATAGATACATGAGAAAATTCTAAATCAGAAGCCACCAGTTAGTTATCTATGTGGTGTATACATCACAGAGTAACAAAAAGAAAGGATCCTCATAACCCGAGTTAGAAATTGTCTGTTTCTCAGTTAACCACTGATAGTCCCAAGATCAAAATTTTCTCGCCCCTTATTTACCCTTTCACGAATTCTGAAGTTTGATTGGACAGTTCTCAGCAGTGATTTAAAAGTAGTTATTTTTCAGTCACCTAAGAAATAGGAAAAATCAAAATAATAATCAGGCAGGATCATAAGGCTACTGCAGATGTGGAGCTTCGTATGAGTGTACAACTACAAATAAGTTGTATTGCAGAAAAGAGACCATACATTGATCCAGAGTAGGTTTCCACAAAACAGGAATAAGAACCATATGACTGCCCGGCCTCGAACTCATATCGATGATTCGAAAGATAAACAGCTTAACTAATGAGCAAATAATAATCACCAAAGACGTTTCTTTCTTCAGAAGAAAGGATCATGCATCAGGATTAAATTCTCCAATTCGGTTATCTTAACAGTATAGTGTTAGATCAACAGAGAATTAGTGGAGATGTAATTTGTTTAGGTAAACTTGGCCCACCTGCAAGATCTTGTGCTTGGTCATCTGTTAGCATCGCCGCGAAGCCTGAGAAGCCATGCTTGTAGCTATAGGTGATGGAGGCCAACGCCTCTTCCTTGCTGAAACAAACCAGCAAGTGATGAGAAAAAGAAACGGCAGCCTTACTTGGAATTGTCGAATGAAATACTCTGTATTTATATGTATTGCCCTTCAGAAGATCAGAACCAAACTCGGAAAGCTAGCAAACTTGTTCTGAGGTTTACCTTCCAAGAATGGTGCTGAGCATGTCATGGTGCGAAGCTGTTACCAGAGAAGGGTCATCATGTTTCTTCTCTCCCAGGTAAACGATGTACAGCTATGCGTGGAGACGAACAGAAAACACAACTTAGCATCGAACAGAATCAACACTATGAGATACAGTAAAATGTAGGGTGATGCATCAGCCATACCTTTTGAGACCCATACCCTCTGCTTATGCTTATCATAAGGCATAAGCAGAGTAGGAGGTAAGCCGAAAAACGCCGAGGGGAAGAGTGGAAATCCATGTTGGTATGGAAGCACTTGCTGAGATGATCCAACAACGGGTAATGGTATTTATAGGCCTGTTAGTCTCTGTCTTGTATGATGATGACTAATTGATTGTCCATGTGCAGAAAGGAAGGTCAAAGATACAGGCTCAGTTCGCATGAATCCAATCTTTCGGCTATCGACGCCAATTTCCTCCCTGAAGTTTCCCTGGTACTAGCTCAACTGAAACGCGTTGCGTTCCTCCCTGCTCCAGCATTCTCCCATTTCAAACCTGTGATGTTACACTTATTTCCCCTCTCCTGAAGCGCGGTTTTTCAATTTGTTCATTCGCATGTTAAGTAAGTAGTAGTAAATACTTAAATATCAGATCATCTTCCCTACGAGAAGTAGAAACAAAAACGTGTGGCGTGCAAGCAACGAAATTGCTGAAGATGCTGCCGGTTGCTGTAGGCAAGAACAGGGCAGGGCTCCGTTCAGACAGGGAATCAAATCAAGGGCCCTCCGGATGGATGGTCTCGTGCGCGTGTTGAAGGTGTGGTGGTTCTCAATCGGCGGCGGGTTTTGTATGCCTTTCCTTTTCCTGGCCGCTGCATATGAGTGTACGGGTCCATCACCCGTGGCTGTGAGCGATCCGGAGAACATTGACTTCTTGATGAGAGAGCATCTCTCTTCCATCTCTTCCGGAGAGAAGATTGACTTGACTAGCGCGTCGACCATCAATGCCATACGTACTGCCAGCTCTTCCAGTGTTATCGTGCAGACGTCAGTGCAGCCTGCTGATATTTTGTTTCTTGGAAGAGAAGTACGCTTTTGCTTGAAAAAGTTCATAAAATACTCGCTGAACTTTTTTTAGAGGATTACTGAGTGTATTATGGCAGTGTAAATATGAGCTCTTACCATGATTTTGTGCAGTATCTGCTTAACGGTTACAGATTCATAATAGGAAGTGCTTAACGTGACAATATCAACTTTGTGCAGAATAGATAATTAGATTAAATTCTTGATAAAGCTTGATATTTGAGAGTCAAATGCATCTTACATACATAAATAATAAAGAACTAGAGTTTCATATCTGCATCTTTTATTGGTAGTCAAAGACGCATTTGTCAGGAAAGCACTCAGAGATTAATAGTCAAGTTTGTAACCAGCCACTGGTCATACTATAAAAAATTTGTTTTTTTGTTGTTATATTGTACTCCCTCCGTCCCAAAATAAGTGTCTCAAGTTTGTACTAGCTCTAGTACAAATTTGTACTCCCTCCGTCCGGAAATACTTGTCATCAAAATGAATAAAAGGGGATGTATCTAGACGTATATTATTTCTAGATACATCTCTTTTTATCCATTTTGATGACAAGTATTTTCGGACGGAGGGAGTACTAAGCTCAAGACACTTATTTTGGAACGGAGGGAGTAGTATGGATTTGTTAAAAATGTAACTTATGTTCGTTACTCTTTTAGACTTGTGTAGACACATGTGTGCTAAAAGCATGGTTAATAGTATAGCCAGTTGATGACTATATGGAGCTGCCATATCATTTTTAGTCATCTACTATACTCACTCGTATTGATAGTGATGTACACACGATGTTGATGGACGATTTGTGCACGACATGATTAGAAGCCACACAGATTAAAGAAATTAGGCAATCCAATGGTCTAGATGACCTGTCGTGTCTTAATCGTGCACAAATCCATCGTGTGCATAGCACTACTCCACTTATATAGTAAGGCAAGCTATAAAGTTGGCTATAAGATTAATACTTTTTCTAAGCATCTCTCTCTGTTTCTTTGCATTTATTGTGTTTACCTGGAAGTTAGCATATAGCTAGACTCTTGCATGAGAGCTCACTCTCCTCATTTTTCCATGACTCTCTCCGCCACACAGGAAAAAATGCCATGTAAACAAAGTGGGCTATAAACCCATTATTGTACTTGCTCTAATGTGCATTTGTGTCCATGTTGTATCAACAGTTCAACACTAACCCCCCACGTAAAATTGAATGACATAAATGTAGACGAGACTTTGTTAATTCTCATTTAGATGGGAACTAGAAAATTCTTATTCTTTTTATATCCTTACTTAGGACTTCTCTAGGGCGAAAGTGCTCTAATCCCGAGCTCAAGTGTGCTCGGGTGAATAGTAAAATAAAAATAAATCTGAATTTTTTTGGTGTCAAACATGGCTTGTAAAATTTCAACATGAAAGGCATTCATGGAAGAGGTGGCAAAAAACAAAGTCGATGCTCCAACAAAATTGATGCCCCAAAATGCGTTTGGAATTAACCTTTTGGAGCATCAATTTTTTTTTTGCCATGTTTTCCAAGAATGTCCTATGGTGATGAAATTTTGCAAGTTATCAAAACATAAATTTTGACTATACTATTCACCTAAGCTCACATATGGTCGGGATCAGAATAGCCGCGTCCTTCTCTAGGGCTCATTTAGATGAGAAATAGTTATTGCACTTTTACGTGACGTCACACCATCTCCTTGCTTTTTCTGTTTGGTGGTTCTAGTGCATTTCTTTTGTGTCGTCGTCCCTGTAGCATTGTGCTTGTACTTATTGCGCCTATTTTATCTCATGGGATGTGTGCCTTATTTGTCAACCCAAAACTAAGAAAAGCACATGAAACCCCAACACAAGTTTTTTTTCGGCTTGTCTTTTTGTTGTTGCTGGTCCGCATTTTTTGTTGATTTTGAAATTTTTCGTGAAACTAAAAAAGAGGTTCACAATTTTCTAAAAAAAAAAGTGTTGTCACCAGAGGCATTTTCCCACCAAAACATATGCAACTTTGCAAAGGGACTTTTTATATCGAACGGGTACCTCTAATTTTTTTTTGCATTTTTTTTAAGACGAGGGTACCTCTAATTTTTTTTAGGTGACTCTAGTTTGTGATTATTAGGGAAGGTTGAGGCCTGAGAATCGGGCCCAACAAAACTAACAGGACCAGACTACAGCCCCATCTGCTGCTAATGGGCCTGAACCGACGGCAAGGCTAACTAAATTTAGCGTAGAACCGACGGACCGAATATCCTGTCTCCACGTTTAATCGTCGGTCCGCCTAATTTATACGCGGCGTGCTCCTTTATAACCGACGGTGGTGGAACCGGGGCGGAAGGAGAGAGGAGAGGAGACAGATATTTCCCCCGAGGTCAAGTCGTCTCGTCCCGTGCTGCGTTTCTCCTCCTCCCCGCATTCGCCGTCTGCGGTTCTCTCCACCGAACAAGGTGATTCCCCCCTCCTCTCCGCCCTTCCCCTCCCCCCTCGGCTGATTCTACGTTTCCGTGCTCCCCCGCGGTTCGATTTCTAGCGGTTGACTCCGTCTCGCGATCGGTCTTGGCTGCGCCGTCGGATCGATCGCCCGCTCCTAATCTCGCTCCGAGCCGACCAGATCTCGGTAGGGCTGTTGGGTTGGTTTGGTGGTGTGCCGATTTGTTGGCCCCAATCGGTTGGTTTCCGCACCTGGCAGGCCGATTGTCTGATATTGGGGATTCGCTTAGGTTTTGTGGGCGCGATTTGAACCGATCTGCTCGCGCGAGCAGTTTAGATGAGCACCTTGTTTTTCTGTTGTCGATGTATGCGATTCTGGGTTGGTTTGGATATTTCCTGATGCATAGAACGATAAATTTTAGAGCATGCTGTTTCTGGTTTAGGAAATTTGTGGGCTGATTTTAGGTGGTAATTTTTTTGTATGGTCTTCTACTTTCTATGTGGATTTTGGAAGTGACCAAGGATGGGTGTTATCCTTGCGTTTTGCACACCGTCCCTCGTTTTTTATGATGAATATCCTGTGCACTTAATTTGATGTTGTACTGTTGAGTACTCTCTGTATTGCGTGACTAATATCTGCCTTATATTCCATGATGATGTAGTACTATAACTCTGAATTTCTTAAATTCCATCAGCTATTATGATAATAATTTGATAGAGATCTTTTTAAGACGAAATTCAGATGCAACTTCTGTTAGCACCAAGTAATATCCCACTATCTAGGAACTATTGCATATCAGTGGCTCAGTTCTAGCTTATCTTCTTCCCAGAATGAATGTTGAAATTCAGGATTAACGTATTGCTGGATGGGTTGTAATTGGTTGGGATGTTTTGCAGCTCACACATCAAGACAATAAATAGAGCCTTGTCTGTTTGGGGCCAATCAAACCAAACAACAAGTTCATGTCTGATCTCGACGTCCAGGTTCCAACTGCTTTTGGTATGCACTCATTTCTTTATTATTTCATTAGAGAATCACACCTTCCAATCTATAGCAATTTGAGAGTCCTTAACCTGTAGATTGTGTTTGTTTACGTTCTCTGTTACTCTGAATTAACCTAATAGACTGTTCTCAATATCTGATCTCATTAACAAACATCATACCATTATATCTAGTTGATTATAAGTTGTTGTATACAAAGTTAAATTTATCATGCTGGACAAGAGCTGTTGCTAACCTTCCCTAGAGGTGGCACGGGTACATAGCTTATTTGCATTAATGAAGATGTACATTCACAGATCACTATATTACAGAAACATGGATCATTTGTTTTGCCTATAAATAGGGTGTGTATAGGGCACATCTAGATGTGCCCTAGTTATTGCACATCTAAGTGACTCAATCAAGCATAAAAAGGAAAAGAAAAAAAAAAGAAAATACCCACACAAATCTCTGCATAAGATCAATGACATATTACTTGGATATGCAATGCTTATGTCACATCTAGATGTGCTTTAGCCAAACTGTTATAAATAACCTATAGATTTGTCTTCTCTTACTTTCTCTCTTACCCTAAACCTAATAGACTGTTCTCAATATCTAATTCTATCAACTAACAGAATACCACATCTAGTTGATCATGAGTTACTTGTTGTATACCAACATACATTTATCATGCTGGACAAGAGCTTTTCCTAACCTTCACTAGAGGTGGCACTGATGCATATCTTATCTGTATTAATGAAGATGTGTGTTCACAGATAACTATGTCACAGAAACATGTATCTTTTTGGTTTGCCTACAGTCTAACTCTGATTTATGAACCCTCTGGTTGCCTTTGCCTAATTATACCCTCTTCCCAGAAGTTGATTTCACATCTTTTTTGTAGATCCGTTTGCTGAGGCAAATGCTGAGGACTCCGGCGCTGGTGCTGGATCAAAGAACTATGTGCATGTGCGTGTCCAGCAGCGCAACGGAAGAAAGAGTCTGACAACTGTTCAGGGTCTGAAGAAAGACTACAGCTACAACAAGATTCTCAAGGATCTCAAAAAGGAATTCTGCTGTAATGGTACTGTAGTCCAGGATCCAGAACTAGGCCAGGTACAGCGAGGTTCTCCTATTTTGTTGAAGTGAAGTTCTCTCATTGGAAGGTGTATATGCTGATGAGTTATCTTCTATATTTTCAGGTCATCCAACTCCAAGGTGATCAGCGTAAGAATGTTGCTACTTTCCTAGTTCAGGTAATTTACGATGCCATTTTACGTTATCATACATATTGACTGTTGTGTCGTTCATCTTCTTAATGTGACAAGTTCTGTTTGGTTAGGCTGGACTTGCAAAGAAAGAGAGCATCAAGATTCACGGATTTTAGGCAACACACAAATGCCCGTGTGCTGTCACCGAAGCCTGGAAGTTGTCGTACACTCGGTATTGTCACATCTAAGACATTTGAATTGCTAGTAGTCGTGTGAGGCATCTGTGTTTGATGCACTTTTACATCCAAGACATTTGAATTGGCATTGGTGTGTTGATGCAAGTTGTCCTTCACCATGGTTTGTATGCGCCACCAGTATGGCAGTATGGTTTATCCAGGTTATTGTGCACTAAATAAATGTACTTCAGGCTTATCTTCTCATGGTTGTGTGCTCTGTTCGTTTGTTTTTTGTTTGCTCGAATTTGTTTATTTTCTCATGGTTGTGTTCAATCAGTGCCTAGGCCACTGTCCTTTTCATTTTCTTGATATGACACGTAGGTGGAGATAGTTTCTGAGCGCCATCTATGAAAGGATCCAGATGGACCTAGGGGGAGGGGGGCTGAATAGGTACAAGTGTGAGAGATGTTTGCCGATGTTCACTTTCCGCACACCAACGTCACGAAGGCTCACCCTATTCTCTTTTTGAGATATCACCATGAAGGCGATTCCTAATCACTAGTGGTAGACCTTTAGGTGGTCTCTAAACCCTTTACAAACTCACAATGCCCGATTCCTCTCTGAATGACTCTTACCGCCCGATTCCTCTCCGAATGACTCTTACCGCCTAGGAGTCTCCAACCTTCAAGAGTAACAAGATCAAGGGAATCGCTCAAAACTTGCTCAAATCATAAATTCCTTTGGTTGAGAGGAGTAGAGAGAGACAATCTATCTTTTGATTGGAACAACACACAAGAATCTGCACAAACGCTCTTAGGATCTAGGATTTGGTGGAAGCAAGAGAGAGTTGAGAGAGAAAGGTGTTCTTGGAATCTTTTCACTGTGTTGACTGTTGAGCAACTCCCCCATGGGGTGGGAAGAGGATATTTATAGTCTTAAGTGCAAAAGTGGCAGTTGGAGGTCACTTATGCTGCACAGACACCGTACATCCGATAGATACCCGAATAAGAGAGGGAAGACGCACATTGAGCGGACGTCCGAGAGCGTCGGTCGTCCGGTGAACTGTCGTCCGGAAGGAACAGACTTCCGTTAATACAATGGACGCTTTTCTTTCATATTTTATTATTTCTTTTATTTTTTTCTTCTTTCGAGAAAAAACTGTTAGATCAAAACTTTTTAGGAAATCAAAAAATCCAGATACAAATGTATGATGTATATATTATATCATGCATATATCATAAAGGAGGAGTATGGAGCCGGTAGTGGGAATCGAACCCACAACCCCAAGGTTATGAGCCTTATGAGCTACCAAACTTCTCTATACTCTTAAACTAAAGAGGGGTAACTAGTGGATAAAAGAGGGTTGGATACGCCCCTCTACCAATACCTATACAAATAGAATAGTCTATTTATACATAATGATAAAGAGGGCTCCTCTATGATTATCAATTCTAGAAATCCATACAAATACGGAAGGGTCGAGGATGGCTGTCTCTCCTCTCCCCCCGCCCCTCCCCGTGTCCCCCTCCGTCCCCTCCCCCCCTGTCCCCCCTCTTGCTCTCTGCGGGGCGGGCTCGTGGTTCTTGCTCCGGGCGCTCGCCGTCCTCGTCACTGGCTCCCTTGGCGTCGGCGCCCTTCCTTGGCTCGCGGTTTTGGACGCTTGGCGATTTGGAGGATTCGGCCTCTGATTCCGACTCGAAGGGGTGCGTCCCGCCGTCGGTGGTGCCGATGGTGGCTTCGGGGCCTGCGGTTGGCCGCATTCAGAAGTTTGCTCCGGGCGGTCGGGGCACGCCGGTGTCGCTGCCGTCGGGGTCTCCTGGGTGGTCGCGGGTTGGTCGCCGTCGGCGCGTGGTTGGTGTGGATCCGGCCTCTTCTCAGGTGTGTGACCCCCTTCGTCCTCCCCGGTCTGATGTGGTTCCGGATCTGGGTGGGTTGGCCTCTCCAGTCGGTGTTCCTCCCTGCTTTCCTGGTCTCCGGCCGGGGCCGTCGCCGGCGGCGACGGAGGCGTCGGTGCGCCCGGAGAGTGTTGACCTAACCCTAGATCCGGGGTGCTCGGCGGGCTTGGGGGGCCTTGGTGGGCCTGTGGGCCTGGTGGCCTCTGCTAGGGCTCGGTCTGGGCCGCCCGATCCACCGGTCCTATTTTCCTTTATTTCTTTTCCTCCCCTTCTGTCTGTGGGCTCGGGGCAAGTGGTAGTGGCCACTGCGCCCCGGCCTTCCCCCCGTTTGGCCCTTGCTTCGGTCTCGGCCTGTTCGGCCCAATCTGGCTCGGCCTGCTGCGGCTATATATAGGTGCGCCGCGGTGCCCTTCCCTCCTTCCTAGGGTTTCCGGCTTTCGCCGCTGATATTCGCAGGGTGCATCGCCCCATTCGCCACTTCTCCAGATCCGCTTCTTCCCCACCCCCTCTCCTCCTCTCCTTCGCCGACGCGCTCGCCATGGACAAGTCGAGGGCGTCTTCCTCCGAGGCCCTGTCGGGGAGCAAGAGGGCTCGGGAGTCCTTGTCGGGCTCTGGTGCTGAACTGGCCTATGAGGCAGAGCTCCGTTCGAAGCTGGAGGCTGACCGGGCGGCGCGCGGGCCTGAGCGTGCGCGGGAGGAGTGGGAGGCGGGGTCGGACCACTCTGTGGCCAGATCTGGGACGCCGCTCCCTGGATCTGGTGCTGGGTCGGGGTCGGGGCCGGATCCATGGGAGGCTGCCGCGGCTTCGGCGGCTGGTGGTTCCTCTTCCTCGGCGCCTCGCCCCGTCCAGGCCAGGGGGCCGGTTCCTCCGCCTCCGCCTCCTCCCCGCTCCTTTGCGGCCGGCGCGGCCTCCCGCTCGGGGCAGCACTTTGGTCCTGGGTTGTCTTCCTCGCTGGCTGGGGATCGGCGTCCTCCCCCTTCTGCTCTGGGCGCTTCCTCTGGGGTCCGTGGTGACGGCATCTTGCCGCCGCCGCCGCCTCCAGCTCCTCGCCAACACCCAGTTCCCTCGGGCCCCTCACCGACCCTCACCTGCTTTGCTTGCCACCACCCGAATCATTTCCAGTCGAGATGCAGTAATCCTCCTTTCTGTCTAATCTGCCGATCTCATGGCCACCTGACCGTGGACTGCCGTAACCGCACCAAGGGTCCCTCTTTTGTACAGTTTGGGCTGGGTTTGCCTGGGTGCGCCTTCTTCGCTCTGGACGCTGAGGTCCCTGTGGTGATGGCTGCACCTTCCCTCTACAATGCGGCTATTATCACAGTGTGTGGTCAGAAAATACCCCCGCAGACCCTTCTGGACGGTTTGAAGATCTGGGATGAGGGTGGATGGGACTGGCAGGTGCGCCAGCTCTCAGACTTTGAGTTTGCCGTGGTGTTCCCCTCCAAGGACTGTCTAAGGATGATTTTGTCGTGTACCAGCTTTACTCTGCCCCTTAATCAGCTTGTGGTTTCTGTCAAAGCGGCTACCTGTGGTGCGAAGGTGGTGGGTCCTCTTAGCAAGACTTGGGTGGTGGTTGATGACGTGCTTGTTGGGCTTCGGTCTGTGGAATTCATGATGGCTTTTGGTAACCTCATCGGCAAACCTGTGGAAGTGGATTCAGAATCCCTCGAGAAGGTTGGCCCGGTTCGTATCAGCGTGTGGTGCATTGATCCGGCTTCTGTTCATGGCTCTGTGGATGTCTTCCCTTCCCCTGAAGGTGTGCGGCTTCGTGTTCGGGTTGAGGGTGTTGGTCTCCATGCTCCCCCTCCGCCTACGCCTATGCCTCCTCCTTCCAAGCCTTCTGACCAAGATGACACGCAGGGGGATGGCTCGGCCGGGGGGCAAAAGCCCAATGGGGGTGGTCTGCGATTTACTCAATCTGAATGGGACAAGATGGACTCCGATGATCGTGAGATGCTCAAGGAGAATGCCCCGGCCCCTAATCCTCAGAAGGAGGACCTGAATCCACGGGATGGGGCTGTTGGTAAGGGGACCCCCATCTCTGGTGCCTATTCCAATGTGCCTACTCGCCCGCAGTCGCCTTCCTTCTTTGGCATTGAGGATCTCCCTGCTTCCCCTCGGCGTTCCATTGATATCCCCACCAAGAAGAAGAAGAAGGTTTCGGTTCAAAAATTTTCTGCTAAGAGTCGGGCTTCATCCACCTCCAAGGTCTCTACTGCGGGGTTGGCTCGTCGTCTGGACCAGGACCTTGGCGCTGCCTCAGGGTCTGGCCCTGGCTCGGCGACGCCGGTGCGGGGCTCACCGGTGCTGCGCTCTCCTGCGTCCACGGCGCGAAAGGGTCGGCGGGTGCGGGACTCCGGCGTCTCGGTGGCGGAGCGTCGCGCTGCGGCTAGGGGTCTCCCTCCTGCAGGTTCGTCTCCCCCCATGCTCTTCCTTCTTCCCTAGTTCGTCTAGTTTTACCTACTTTTTCAGACGACCATTTGTTGCATATTATGTCGGATATTGGGGTGGTTGACAACCCGGGGTTTGGCTCTTCCTCTCAACTTCTTTCTATCATTCGGGCAAATGAGGAAGCCCAGGCTGCCATTGCTAAGGCTATGGATGCCGCGAAGTGTGCTGGTCCTGTTGGGGTGCAGGGCCAGCCTGGGGTGGCAGATGCAACTACTGGTTGTGGCCAGGCGTCCGCCCCCCAGTTCCTGTTAAATCTGGACGTTCCAAACAGCCTAAGGCTTATGTGGCCCCATGCAGATCGAGTCTCCGTATAAAAAACCTTTCTTTTAGATGAGAGCCCTTTTCTGGAATGTTCGTGGTTTCGGTGCTAGGGGGCGTCGGGACCAGATTCATGACCTGGTGTGTGGGGAGCACACTGACATTTTAGGTTTGGTCGAAACTTTCAAGGAATCCTTTTCTCCCTCTGAACTGTCTGCGATCGCTGGGATGGGTAGATATGACTGGCACTTTCTTCTTGCATCGGGTCATTCTAGAGGTATCCTGATTGGCTCCAAGCGAGACATCTTTGACTTCATTGCTTTTGATCATGGCATCTTTTGGGCAAGCTGCGTAGTTCATCATCGTCAACTGAATATGATGTGGGAATTCATGGTGGTTTACGGGCCCGCAGACCATATGCTTGCTCCTCTTTTTTGGGATGAAATCTCGATCAAGATTGAGGCATGCAATATTCCTCTTCTTATTGGGGGAGACTTTAACCTGATTCGCTCTCCGGCCGACAAGAACAACACTAACTTCTCGTGGCCCCTCACCAATGCCTTTAACGATTTCATTAGTAGGTGCGCCCTTCGTGAGCTTCCTAGGGTAGGGGCTCGTTTCACCTGGTCTAATCTTCAAGCCTCCCCGGTCCGGTCGGTGCTGGACAGGGTTTTTGTGTCTGATTGTTGGGATTCGCTATTTCCTCGTGCTTTGCTCAAGGCCAGGCCTGCGGTTGGGTCTGACCATGTCCCCCTTGTCCTTGACGCGGGTATGTTGACTATCGCCATGACCTCGCGCTTCCACTTTGATGCTTCTTGGCTTTTGATAGAGGGCTTTTATGATATGCTTGGTTCTCGGATCTCTACGTTTCTTTCTTCTCCATGCTCCTTTGGTCCTCTTGACGACTGGCATAAACTCTCTTACGAGCTTCGCAAATTCCTTAAGGGGTGGTCTAGAAACAGGGCGGCTGAGGCCCGTAAATAAAAAGACTCCTTAGAATCTCAAATCCAGGATCTTGATCTTTTTGCCGACTCTTGTGGCCTCTCCTCCTCTCAATGGGCCACCCGTTACGCCCTGGAAGATGCCCTTTTGGTGCTTCACCACCAGTCGGAAATTTACTGGTGCCAACATGGGGCCCTTAATTGGACCTTGAAGGGGGATGCGATGACGGCTTACTTCTTTGCGATTGCCAATGGTATGCGCCGCAGATGCTTCATTGATTCTCTGGTTATTAATGGCGTTAGAACATCGGACCAACCCACCATTATGGCTCACATTGTGGGATTCTATTCTAATCTACTTAGCTCTAAGCTTGACCCTAGGGTTGGCCTCTGTCCTGGATTCTGGGACTCTGGTTCTAGGATCTCTCCTGAAGAAAACTTGGGTCTTATGGTTCCCCTTTCCGACGAGGAGATCTGGCAGGTGATTAACTCGGCTAACACGAACGCGGCTTCCGGTCCTGATGGTTTCTCTATCCCTTTCTTTAAAAAATTCTGGCCGCAGTTGCGGTATCTTATCTGTAGAGTTATTCAAGGTTTCTGGTTGGGTACGATGGATGTCTCTCGCCTTAATTATGCGGTCATTACCTTAATTCCTAAAGTCAAGGGCGCAGAGTTGATTTCGCAATTTAGGCCGATTGCTCTTATTAATAATTTCGCCAAGTTTCCGGCCAAAGGGTTGGCTTCGCGCCTATCTCCCATTGCCCATAGTACCATCAGCCCTTTTCAGTCGGCTTTTATTAAAGGTCGCTTCATTCTAGATGGGGTTTTGTGTTTACATGAGATCGTTCATGACCTTAAGATTGGAAAGACAAAAGCGGTCATTCTTAAACTTATTTTGAGAAGGCTTACGATTCGGTTAGCTGGGCTTTTTTGCGTAGAGTGCTGTTGGCCAAAGGCTTCGATGGTCCACTTGTTCATAGAATTATGCAGTTAGTCTCGGGGGGCCACACTGCTATTAATGTTAACGGCCAGGTCAGTAAGTTCTTTGCTAATGGTAGGGGCCTGCGGCAAGGCGACCCCGCCTCGCCTATCCTGTTCAATTTCATGGCTGATGCTTTATCTCGCTCGCTATCTAGGGCAGCTGCCTCTGGGCATATATCCCTTGTTAGCAATCATCTTATTGTTGGAAATATGCCCTAGAGGCAATAATAAAAGGATTATTATATTTCAATGTTCATGATAATTGTCTCTTGTTCATGCTATAACTGTATTATCCGGAAATCGTAATACACGTGTGAACACTTAGACCCAATGAGTCCCTAGTGAGCCTCTAGTTGACTAGCTCGTTATGATCAATAGATAGTCATGGTTTCCTGACTATGGACATAGGATGTCGTTGATAACGGGATCACATCATTAGGAGAATGATGTGATGGACAAGACCCAATCATAAGCATAGCATAAAAGATCGTATAGTTCGTTTGCTAGAAGCTTTGCCAATGTCAAGTATCTATTCCTTCGACCATGAGATCGTGTAACTCCCGGTTACCGTAGGAGTGCCTTGGGTGTATCAAACGTCACAACGTAACTGGGTGACTATAAAGGTGCATTACAGGTATCTCCGAAAGTATCTGTTGGGTTGACACGGATCGAGACTGGGATTTGTCACTCCGTATAACGGAGAGGTATCTCTGGGCCCACTCGGTAATGCATCATCATAATGAGCTCAATGTGACCAAGGTGTTGGCCACGGGATCATGCATTACGGTACGAGTAAAGTGACTTGCCGGGTAACGAGACTGAACAAGGTATTGGGATACCGACGATCGAGTCTCGGGCAAGTAACGTACCGATTGACAAAGGGAATTGTATACAGGGTTTGATCGAATCCTCGACATCGTGGTTCAACCGATGAAATCATCGAGGAGCATGTGGGAGCCAACATGGATATCCAGACCCCGCTGTTGGTTATTGCCCGAGAGTCGTCTCGGTCATGTCTGCGTGTCTCCCGAACCCGTAGGGTCTACACACTTAAGGTTCGGTGACGCTAGGGTTAGTAGGAAGTCAAGTATGTGACCACCGAATGATGTTCGGAGTCCCGGATGAGATCCCGGACGTCACGAGGAGTTCCGGAATGGTCCGGAGGTAAAGATTTATATATGGGAAGTCCTGTTTCGGGCATCGGGACAAGTTTCGGGGTTATCGGTATTGTACCGGGACCACCGGAGGGGTCCCGGGGGCCCACCGGGTGGGGCTACCTGCCCCGGGGGGCCACATGGGCTGTAGGGGGTGCGCCTTGGCCTGCATGGGCCAAGGGCACCAGCCCCACATAGGCCCATGCGCCTAGGGTTCAAGGGGGCAAGAGTCCTAGGAGGGGAAGGCACCTCCTAGGTGCCTTGGGGGGGAGGGAAACCCCCCTTGGCCGCCGCCCCCCTAGGAGATTGGATCTCCTAGGGCCGGCCACCCCCCCCTTGGCCCTCCTATATATAGTGGGGGAGAGGAGGGACTTCATACCTTGAGTCCTTGGCCTTTGGTTGCCTCCTTCTCCCTCCCCAACACCTCTCCTCCTTCGTTGTGTGCTCGGCGAAGCCCTGTCGGAGTACTGCTTCTCCACCATCACCACGCCGTCGTGCTGCCGGTGGAGCTGTCTTCCTCAACCTCTCCTTCCCCCTTGCTGGATCAAGAAGGAGGAGACGTCGCTCGTCCCGTACGTGTGTTGAACACGGAGGTGCTGTCCGTTCAGCACTTGGCATCGGTGATCTGAATCACGTTCGTGTACGACTCCATCATCACCTTGCAAGCTTCCGCACGCGATCTACAAGTGGTATGTAGATGCAAGCTCTCTCCCATGACTCGTTGCTTAGATGAACTCATAGATGGATCTTGGTGAAGCCGTAGGAAAAATTTTAATTTTCTGCAACGTTCCCCAACAGTGGCATCATGAGCTAGGTCTATGCGTAGTTCTCTAATGCACGAGTAGAACACAATTTGTTGTGGGCGTTGATCTTGTCATCTTACTTGCCTCTACTAGTCTTTTCTTGCTCAACGGTATTGTGGGATGAAGCGGCCCGGACCAACCTTACACGTACGCTTACGTGAGACCGGTTCCACCGACTGACATGCACTAGTTGCATAAGGTGGCTGGCGGGTGTCTGTCTCTCCCACTTTAGTTGGAGCGGAATCGATGAACAAGGCCCTTATGAAGGGTAAATAGAAGTTGACAAAATCACGTTGTGGTGATTCGTAGGTAAGAAAACGTTCTTGCTAGAACCCAATCGCAGCCACGTAAAAGATGCAACAACAACTAGAGAACGTCTAACTTGTTTTTGCAGCGATTGATCATGTGATGTGATATGGCCAGAAGTTGTGATGAATGTTGAATTGTGATGTATGAGATCATGTTCTTGTAATAGGATTCACGACTTGCATGTCGATGAGTATGACAACCGGCAGGAGCCATAGGAGTTGTCTTTATTTTTTTGTATGACCTGCGTGTCATTGAAGAACGCCATGTAAACTACTTTACTTCATTACTAAACGCGTTAGTCATAGAAGTAGAAGTAGTCGTTGGCGTGACAACTTCATGAAGACACGATGATGGAGATCATGATGATGGAGATCATGGTGTCAAGCCGGTGACAAGATGATCATGGAGCCCCGAAGATGGAGATCAATGGAGCTTGATGATATTGGCCATATCATGTCACAACCATATAATTGCATGTGATGTTTATTATGTTTATGCATCTTGTTTACTTAGGACGACGGTAGTAAATAAGATGATCCCTTACAAAATTTCAAGAAGTGTTCTCCCCTAACTGTGCACCGTTGCTACAGTTCGTCGTTTCTAAGCACCACGTGATGATCGGGTGTGATGGATCCTTACGTTCACATACAACGGGTGTAAGACAGTTTTACACAGCGAAAACACTTAGGGTTAACTTGACGAGCCTAGCATGTGCAGACATGGCCTCGGAACACGGAGACCGAAAGGTCGAACACGAGTCGTATGGAAGATACGATCAACATAAAGATGTTCACCGACGATGACTAGTCCGTCTCACGTGATGATCGGACACGGGCTAGTCGACTCGGATCGTGTAACACTTAGATGACTAGAGGGATGTCTAATCTAAGTGGGAGTTCATAATTTTGATTAAGAACTTTATTATCATGAACTTAGTCTAAAACCTTTGCAAATATGTATTGTAGATCAATGGCCAACGCTCATGTCAACATGAACTTCAACGCGTTCCTAGAGAAAACCAAGCTGAAAGATGATGGCAGCAACTATACGGACTGGGTCCGAAACCTGAGGATCATCCTCATAGCTGCCAGGAAGCAATATGTCCTAGAAGGACCGCTAGGTGCCGCTCCCGTCCCAGAGAACCAAGACGTTATGAACGCTTGGCAAACTCGTGCTGATGATTACTCCCTCGTTCAGTGCGGCATGCTTTACAGCTTAGAACCGGGGCTCCAAAAGCGTTTTGAGCATCACGGAGCATATGAGATGTTCGAAGAGCTGAAACTAGTTTTCCAAGCTCATGCCCGGGTCGAGAGATATGATGTCTCCGACAAGTTCTACAGTTGTAAGATGGAGGAGAACAGTTCTGTCAGTGAACACATCCTGAAGATGTCTGGGTTGCACGCACGTATGACCCAGTTGAACATTAACCTCCCAGATGAGGCGGTCATTGACAGAATCCTCCAGTCGCTCCCACCAAGCTACAAGAGCTTTGTGATGAACTACAACATGCAGGGGATGGTAAAGACCATTCCTGAAGTGTTCTCGATGCTGAAGTCAGCAGAGGCTGAAATCAAGAAAGAACATCAAGTGTTGATGGTCAATAAGACCACTAAGTTCAAGAAGGGCAAGGGTAAGAAGAACTTCAAGAAGGACGGCAAAGATGTTGCCGCGCCCGGTAAGCCTGTTGCCGGGAAGAAGTCAAAGAATGGACCCAAGCCTGAGACTGAGTGCTTTTATTGCAAGGGGAAGGGGCACTGGAAGCGGAACTGCCCCAAATACTTAGCGGATAAGAAGGCCGGCAACACCAAAGGTATATTTGATATACATGTAATTGATGTGTACCTTACCAGTACTCGAAGTAACTCCTGGGTATTTGATACCGGTGCCGTTGCTCACATATGTAACTCACAGCAGGAGCTGCGGAATAAACGGAGACTGGCGAAGGACGAGGTGACGATGCGCGTCGGGAATGGCTCCAGGGTCGATGTGATCGCCGTCGGCACGCTGCCTCTACATTTACCTACGGGATTAGTTTTAAACCTCAATAATTGTTATTTAGTGCCAAGTTTGAGCATGAACATTGTATCTGGATCTCGTTTAATACGAGATGGCTACTCATTTAAGTCTGAGAATAATGGTTGTTCGATTTATATGAGAGATATGTTTTATGGTCATGCTCCGATGGTCAATGGTTTATTCTTGATGAATCTCGAGCGTAATATTACACATGTTCATAGTGTGGATGCCAAAAGATGTAAAGTTGATAACGATAGTCCCACATACTTGTGGCACTGCCGCCTTGGTCACATTGGTGTCAAGCGCATGAAGAAGCTCCATGCTGATGGACTTTTAGAGTCTCTTGATTATGAATCATTTGACACATGCGAACCTTGCCTCTTAGGCAAAATGACCAAGACTCCGTTCTCCGGAACAATGGAGCGAGCAACCAACTTGTTGGAAATCATACATACCGATGTGTGCGGTCCAATGAGCGTTGAGGCTCGCGGAGGATATCGTTATGTTCTCACTCTCACTGACGACTTGAGTAGATATGGGTATGTCTACTTAATGAAACACAAGTCTGAGACCTTTGAAAAGTTCAAGGAATTTCAGAGTGAGGTAGAGAATCAACATGACCGTAAGATAAAGTTCCTACGATCAGATCGTGGGGGCGAACACTTAAGTCACGAATTTGGTACACACTTAAGAAAATGTGGAATCGTTTCACAACTCACGCCGCCTGGAACACCTCAGCGAAACGGTGTGTCCGAACGTCGTAATCGCACTCTATTGGATATGGTGCGGTCTATGATGTCTCTTACCGATTTACCGCTATCATTTTGGGGATACGCTCTAGAGACAGCTACATTCACTTTAAATAGGGCACCGTCTAAATCCGTTGAGACGACACCGTATGAATTATGGTTTGGGAAGAAACCTAAGCTGTCGTTTCTAAAAGTTTGGGGATGCGATGCTTATGTCAAGAAACTTCAACCTGAAAAGCTCGAACCCAAGTCGGAAAAATGCGTATTCATAGGATACCCTAAGGAAACTGTCGGGTATACCTTCTACTTAAGATCCGAAGGCAAGATCTTTGTTGCCAAGAACGGATGCTTTCTGGAGAAAGAGTTTCTCTCGAAAGAAGTAAGTGGGAGGAAAGTAGAACTCGATGAAGTACTACCTCTCGAACGGGAAAGTGGTGCAGCGCAGGAAACCATTCCTGTAATGCCCACACCAACTGAAGAGGAAAATGTTGATGATGATCAAGGTACTTCAGATCTAGTTGCTACTGAATTTCGAAGGTCCACAAGGACACGTTCTGCACCAGAGTGGTACGGCAACCCTGTCATGGAAATCATGTTGCTGGACAACAATGAACCTTCGAACTATGAAGAAGCAATGGCGGGCCCGGATTCCAACAAATGGCTTGAGGCCATGAAATCCGAGATAGGATCCATGTATGAAAACAAAGTATGGACTTTGACAGACTTGCCCGATGATCGGCGAGCGATAGAAAATAAATGGATTTTTAAGAAGAAGACGGACGCGGATGGTAATGTTACCATCTATAAAGCTCGACTTGTCGCTAAGGGTTATCGACAAGTTCAAGGGATTGACTACGACGAGACATTCTCTCCCGTGGCGAAGCTTAAGTCCGTCCGAATCATGTTAGCAATTGCCGCATACTATGATTATGAGATATGGCAGATGGACGTCAAAACGGCATTCCTTAATGGACATCTTAAGGAAGAGCTGTATATGATGCAGCCGGAAGGTTTTGTCGTTCCTCAGAACGCTAACAAAGTATGCAAGCTCCAGCGATCCATTTATGGACTGGTGCAAGCATCTCGGAGTTGGAACATTCGCTTTGATGAGATGATCAAAGCGT
The DNA here is from genome assembly GCA_963921465.1 of Triticum timopheevii. Taxonomy (NCBI): domain Eukaryota; kingdom Viridiplantae; phylum Streptophyta; class Magnoliopsida; order Poales; family Poaceae; genus Triticum; species Triticum timopheevii. Next base: position 471,159,833 of record OY997266.1, on the reverse strand, counting down.
TTGGGTTTACGCAGACTTATGGAGAAGCCTGCGTTTACAAGAAAGTGAGTGGGAGCTCTGTAGCATTTCTCCTATTATATGTAGATGACATACTCTTGATGGGAAATGATACGAAACTCCTGGACAGCATTAAGGCCTACTTGAACAAGTGTTTTTCAATGAAGGACCTTGGAGAAGCTGCTTATATATTAGGCATCAAGATCTATAGAGATAGATCGAGACGCCTCATAGGTCTTTCACAAAGCACATACCTTGATAAGATTTTGAAGAGGTTCAAAATGGATCAGTCCAAGAAGGGGTTCTTGCCTATGTTACAAGGTGTGAGATTGAGCTTGGCTCAGTCACCGACCACGGCAAAAGATAAAGAAGAGATGAGTGTCATCCCCTATGCTTCAGCCATAGGATCTATTATGTATGCCATGCTGTGTACCAGACCCGATGTAAACCTTGCCGTAAGTTTGGTTGCAAGATACCAAAGTAACCCCGGCAAGGAACACTGGACAGCGGTCAAGAATATCCTGAAGTACCTGAAAAGGACAAAGGACATGTTTCTCGTTTATGGAGGAGATGAAGAGCTCGTCGTAAAGGGTTACGTCGACGCTAGCTTCGACTCAGATCTGGATGACTCTAAGTCACAAACCGGATACGTGTATATGTTGAATGGTGGAGCAGTAAGCTGGTGCAGCTGCAAGCAGAGCGTCGTGGCGGGATCGGAGTACATGGCAGCCTCGGAGGCAGCGCATGAAGCGATTTGGATGAAGGAGTTCATCACCGACCTAGGAGTCATACCCAATGCGTCGGGGCCGATCAAACTCTTCTGTGACAACACTGGAGCTATTGCCCTTGCCAAGGAGCCCAGGTTTCACAAGAAGACCAGGCACATCAAGCGTCGTTTCAACTCCATCCGTGAAAATGTTCAAGATGGAGACATAGAGATTTGCAAAGTGCACACGGATCTGAATGTCGCAGATCCGTTGACTAAACCTCTCTCGCGTGCAAAACATGATCAACACCAGAACTCTATGGGTGTTCGATTCATCACAATGTAACTAGATTGGTGACTCTAGTGCAAGTGGGAGACTGTTGGAAATATGCCCTAGAGGCAATAATAAAAGGATTATTATATTTCAATGTTCATGATAATTGTCTCTTGTTCATGCTATAACTGTATTATCCGGAAATCGTAATACACGTGTGAACACTTAGACCCAATGAGTCCCTAGTGAGCCTCTAGTTGACTAGCTCGTTATGATCAATAGATAGTCATGGTTTCCTGACTATGGACATAGGATGTCGTTGATAACGGGATCACATCATTAGGAGAATGATGTGATGGACAAGACCCAATCATAAGCATAGCATAAAAGATCGTATAGTTCGTTTGCTAGAAGCTTTGCCAATGTCAAGTATCTATTCCTTCGACCATGAGATCGTGTAACTCCCGGTTACCGTAGGAGTGCCTTGGGTGTATCAAACGTCACAACGTAACTGGGTGACTATAAAGGTGCATTACAGGTATCTCCGAAAGTATCTGTTGGGTTGACACGGATCGAGACTGGGATTTGTCACTCCGTATAACGGAGAGGTATCTCTGGGCCCACTCGGTAATGCATCATCATAATGAGCTCAATGTGACCAAGGTGTTGGCCACGGGATCATGCATTACGGTACGAGTAAAGTGACTTGCCGGGTAACGAGACTGAACAAGGTATTGGGATACCGACGATCGAGTCTCGGGCAAGTAACGTACCGATTGACAAAGGGAATTGTATACAGGGTTTGATCGAATCCTCGACATCGTGGTTCAACCGATGAAATCATCGAGGAGCATGTGGGAGCCAACATGGATATCCAGACCCCGCTGTTGGTTATTGCCCGAGAGTCGTCTCGGTCATGTCTGCGTGTCTCCCGAACCCGTAGGGTCTACACACTTAAGGTTCGGTGACGCTAGGGTTAGTAGGAAGTCAAGTATGTGACCACCGAATGATGTTCGGAGTCCCGGATGAGATCCCGGACGTCACGAGGAGTTCCGGAATGGTCCGGAGGTAAAGATTTATATATGGGAAGTCCTGTTTCGGGCATCGGGACAAGTTTCGGGGTTATCGGTATTGTACCGGGACCACCGGAGGGGTCCCGGGGGCCCACCGGGTGGGGCTACCTGCCCCGGGGGGCCACATGGGCTGTAGGGGGTGCGCCTTGGCCTGCATGGGCCAAGGGCACCAGCCCCACATAGGCCCATGCGCCTAGGGTTCAAGGGGGCAAGAGTCCTAGGAGGGGAAGGCACCTCCTAGGTGCCTTGGGGGGGAGGGAAACCCCCCTTGGCCGCCGCCCCCCTAGGAGATTGGATCTCCTAGGGCCGGCCACCCCCCCCTTGGCCCTCCTATATATAGTGGGGGAGAGGAGGGACTTCATACCTTGAGTCCTTGGCCTTTGGTTGCCTCCTTCTCCCTCCCCAACACCTCTCCTCCTTCGTTGTGTGCTCGGCGAAGCCCTGTCGGAGTACTGCTTCTCCACCATCACCACGCCGTCGTGCTGCCGGTGGAGCTGTCTTCCTCAACCTCTCCTTCCCCCTTGCTGGATCAAGAAGGAGGAGACGTCGCTCGTCCCGTACGTGTGTTGAACACGGAGGTGCTGTCCGTTCAGCACTTGGCATCGGTGATCTGAATCACGTTCGTGTACGACTCCATCATCACCTTGCAAGCTTCCGCACGCGATCTACAAGTGGTATGTAGATGCAAGCTCTCTCCCATGACTCGTTGCTTAGATGAACTCATAGATGGATCTTGGTGAAGCCGTAGGAAAAATTTTAATTTTCTGCAACGTTCCCCAACACTTATCCCCCCTGGTTTGACCCATCTCCAATACGCGGACGACACTATTATCAGTGTCGAGCTAAATGACGCCTGCCTAGCGCACCTAAAGTTTATTCTTCTCTGCTTCGAGGCGATGTCGGGTCTTAAGATTAATTTTGCCAAAAGTGAAGTGGTTGTTACTGGGGTCGAGGATTCGGAAGCCATTCGGGTGGCTCACCTTCTCAATTGTAAGCTGGGATCTTTTCCGTTCAAATACCTATGTCTTCCGATCTCCCCGGACGAGCTTCTTGCTAAGGATTTTTGCCCCTTTGGTTACTAAGGTGGGTAACAGGGTCCTACCCTGGCGGGGCAGATATAATTCGAATGCGGGTAAAGTAGCTCTTATTAACGCCTGTCTCTCCTCCCTCCCTATGTTCCTGATGGGTTTCTACCTCTTGTCGGCTGGGATTCATGCTGGGTTTGATAAACACCGTGGTGCATTTTACTGGAATGCGGCGGACAACCGCCACAAGTATCGCTTTGTGAAATGGAAGCTTATGTGCAGGCCCAAAAACCTTGGGGGGTTGGGGATCCTTAATACGTCCATCATGAACCAATGCTTACTGATTAAGTGGTGGTGGAAGATTATGAGTGCGGAGGACCAGCCCCTGTGGCTGGACATCCTGAAAGCTAAATATTTCCCGTCCTCTAGCCCAATGTTTGCCATGTCGCGTGGTGGCTCGCAGTTCTGGAAGGCGTTGGTCAAAGTTAGGCCGATTTTTCAATCCTTCGTTAAGTTTGTCGTTGGGGACGGCTCCTCGATTAGGTTTTGGTTAGACTGGTGGTGTGGAGATTCACCCCTCTCGGTGACCTTCCCTACTCTGTTTTCTTACTGTTCGGATCCTGCCATTTCTATTGCTAGGTTAGCTTCCCAGGGGTGGAACCTGATCTTCCGGTGTTCCTTGTCGCCTAAAGAGTTCGAAGATTGGTAGCGTCTTATTGCCCTCTTCCCATCGCTCTCGACGGCTAGGGACTCGGTGATCTGGCCGCTGTCCTCCTCTGGTCGGTTCTCGGTGAAATCTGTTTACTCCAAGCTCGTTGGGGGCACGCCCACTAATCGTTTCTCCTAGGTCTGGAAGGCTCGTCTTCCCCCTAAGATTAAAATCTTTTCATGGCAAGCCTTCCGGCGTCGGTTGCCTTCGGCTGATCAAATTCATAAGAGAAATGGCCTGGGCTCCCAGTTCTGTGCTCTTTGTGGTGCTGTTGAGGACAGTGAACATATCTTTTTTCACTGTCACCTGGCTAAGCTCATTTGGAATTGCGTTCGTGATTGGTTAAATGTCTCTTGGGCCCCTGCCTCCTTTGCTGAGCTGCGGGCTTTGGCCCATGACTTATCGGGCGTTTCTCGATGACTCTTTTGGGTGGGCTTGGGAGCGTTGTGCGGGTCCCTTTGGACGACTAGGAACAAATTTACTATTGAGCACGTGTTTCCTGCTAAACCTGCTGACTGCTTATTTCAATCATGTGCTCTCCTGCAGCAGTGGAAATCATTGACTAAGGACGACGACCATGAGGCGTTCACAGCGTTAACCTCCAAAATTCGGACGACGGCGTCTCTTCTATGCAGACAAGTGCAGGGTGACTAAGGGCTTTTGTTTGACTGCTTGGTGTTGAGGAACGTAGTAATTTCAAAAAAATTCCTACGCACACGCAAGATCATGGTGATGGATAGCAACGAGAGGGGAGAGTGTTGTCCACGTACCCTCGTAGACCGTAAGCGGAAGCGTTATGACAACGCGGTTGATGTAGTCGTACGTCTTCACGATCCGACTGATCCAAGTTCCGAACGTACGGCACCTCCGAGTTCAGCACACGTTCAGCTCGATGACGATCCCCGGACTCCGATCCAGCAGGGTGTCAGGGATGAGTTTCGTCAGCACGACGGCGTGGTGACGATGATGATGTTCTACCGACACAGGGCTTCGCCTAAGCACCGCAACGATATGACTGAGGTGGAATATGGTGGAGGGGGGCACCGCACACGGCTAAGGAACGATCACGAAGATCAACTTGTGTGTCTTGGGGTGCCCCCTGCCCACGTATATAAAGGAGAGAGGGGGAGGTGCGGCCGGCCCCCTAGGGGTGCGCCTGGAGGAGTCCTACTCCCACCGGGAGTAGGACTCCCTCCTCTTGCCTTGTTGGAGAAGGAAAGGGGGGAGGGGAAAGAGGAAAGGGGGGCGCCGCCGCCCTTCCTTGTCCTATTCGGACTAGGGGGGAGGGTCGCGCGACCTGCCCTGGCCGGCCCTCCTCTTCTCCCTCATGGCCCATGTAGACCCATTAACCCCCGGGGGGGTTCCGGTAACCCCCCGGTACTCCGGTAAAATCCCGATTTCACCCGGAACTATTCCGATATCCAAATATAGGCTTCCAATATATCAATCTTTATGTCTCGACCATTCCGAGACTCCTCGTCATGTCCGTGATCACATCCGGGACTCCTAACAACCTTCGGTACATCAAAACTTGTAAACTCATAATAAAACTGTCATCGTAACATTAAGCGTGCGGACCCTACGGGTTCGAGAACTATGTAGACATGATCTAGAACTGTTTCCGGTCAATAACCAATAGCGGAACCTGGATGCTCATATTGGCTCCTACATATTCTACGAAGATCTTTATCGGTCAAACCGCATAACAACATACGTTGTTCCCTTTGTCTTCGGTATGTTACTTGTCCGAGATTCGATCGTCGGTATCCAATACCTAGTTCAATCTCGTTATCGGCAAGTCTCTTTACTCGTTACGTAATGCATCATTCTGTAACTAACTCATTAGCTACATTGCTTGCAAGGCTTATAGTGATGTGCATTACCGAGAGGGCCCAGAGATACCTCTCCGACAATCGGAGTGACAAATCCTAATCTCGAAATACGCCAACTCAACATGTACCTTCGGAGACACCTATAGAGCTCCTTTATAATCACCCAGTTACATTGTGACGTTTGGTAGCACACAAAGTGTTCCTCCGGTAAACGGGAGTTGCATAATCTCATAGTTGTATGAACTTTGTATAAGTCATGAAGAAAGCAATAGCAACATACTAAACGATCAAGTGCTAGGCTAACAGAATGGGTCAAGTCAATCACATCATTCTCCTAATGATGTGATCCCGTTAATCAAATGACAACACATGTCTATGGTTAGGAAACATAACCATCTTTGATTAATGAGCTAGTCAAGTAGAGGCACACTAGTGACATTATGTTTGTCTATGTATTCACACATGTATCATGTTTTCGGGTAATACAATTCTAGCATGAATAATAAACATTTATCATGATATGTGGAAATAAATAATAACTTTATTATTGCCTCTAGGGCATATTTCCTTCAGTCTCCCACTTGCACTAGAGTCAATAATCTAGATTACACAGTAATGATTCTAACACCCATGGAGTCTTGGTGTCGATCATGTTTTGCTCGTGGAAGAGGTTTAGTCAACGGGTCTGCAATATTCAGATCCGTATGTATCTTGCAAATCTCTATGTCTCCCACCTGGACTTGATCCCGGATGGAATTGAAGCGTCTCTTGATGTGCTTGGTCCTCTTGTGAAATCTGGATTCCTTTGCCAAGGCAATTGCACCAGTATTGTCACAGAAGATCTTCATTGGTCCCGATGCACTAGGTATGACACCTAGATCAGAAATGAACTCCTTCATACAGACTCCTTCATTTGCTGCTTCCGAAGTAGCTATGTACTCCGCTTCGCACGTAGATCCCGCCACGACGCTTTGTTTAGAACTGCACCAACTTACAGCTCCACCGTTTAATAAAAACACGTATCCAGTTTGCGATTTAGAATCGTCCGGATCAGTGTCAAAGCTTGCATCGACGTAACCATTTACGACTAGCTCTTTGTCACCTCCATAAACGAGAAACATATCCTTAGTCCTTTTCAGGTATTTCAGGATGTTTTTGACCGCTGTCCAGTGATCCACTCCTGGATTACTTTGGTACCTCCCTGCTAAACTTATTGCTAAGCATACATCAGGTCTGGTACACAGCATTGCATACATCATAGAGCCTATGTCTGAAGCATAGGGAACATCTTTCATTTTCTTTCTATCTTCTGCTATGGTCGGGCATTGAGTCTGACTCAACTTCACACCTTGTAATATAGGCAAGAACCCTTTCTTTGCCTGATCCATTTTGAAATTTTTCAAAACTTTATCAAGGTATGTGCTTTGTGAAAGTCCAATTAAGCATCTTGATCTATCTCTATAGATCTTGATGCGCAATATGTAAGCGGCTTCACCGATGTCTTTCATTGAATTTTTTTTATTCAAGTATCCCTTTATGCTATCCAGAAATTCTATATCATTTCCAATTAATAATATGTCATCTACATATAATATCAGAAATGCTACAGAGCTCCCACTCACTTTCTTGTAAATACAGGCTTCTCCAAAAGTCTGTATAAAACCATATGCTTTGATCACACTATCAAAGCGTTTATTCCAACTCCAAGATGCTTGCACCAGTCCATAAATGGATCGCTGGAGCTTGCACACTTTGTTAGCACTTTTTGGATCGACAAAACCTTCCGGTTGCATCATATACAACTCTTCTTCCAGAAATCCATTCAGGAATGCAGTTTTGACATCCATTTGCCAAATTTCATAATCATAAAATGCGGCAATTGCTAACATGATTCGGATAGACTTAAGCATCGCTACGGGTGAGAAAGTCTCATCATAGTCAACCCCTTGAACTTGTCGAAAACCTTTCGCAACAAGTCGAGCTTTGTAGACAGTTACATTACCATCAGCGTTAGTCTTCGTCTTGAAGATCCATTTATTCTCAATGGCTTGCCGATCATCGGGCAAGTCAACCAAAGTCCATACTTTGTTCTCATACATGGATCCCATCTCAGATTTCATGGCTTCAAGCCATTTTGCGGAATCTGGGCTCATCATCGCTTCCTCATAGTTCGTAGGTTCGTCATGGTCAAGTAACATGACTTCTAGAATAGGATTACCGTACCACTCTGGTGCGGATCTTACTCTAGTAGACCTACGAGGTTCAGTAGAAACTTGATCTGAAGTTTCATGATCAATATCATTAGCTTTCTCACTAATTGGTGTAGTTGTCACAGGAACCGGTTCTTGTGATGAACTACTTTCCAATAAGGGAGCAGGTAGAGTTACCTCATCAAGTTCTACTTTCCTCCCACTCACTTCTTTCGAGAGAAACTCCTTCTTTAGAAATGATCCGAATTTAGCAACGAAAATCTTGCCCTCAGATCTGTGATAGAAGGTGTACCCAATAGTCTCTTTTGGGTATCCTATGAAGACACATTTCTCCGATTTGGGTTCGAGCTTATCTGGTTGAAGTTTCTTCACATAAGCATCACAACCCCAAATCTTAAGAAACGACAACTTTGGTTTCTTGCCAAACCACAGTTCATAAGACGTCGTCTCAACGGATTTTGATGTTGCCCTATTTAACGTGAATGCAGCCGTCTCTAAAGCATAGCCCCAAAACGATAGCGGTAAATCAGTAAGAGACATCATAGATCGCACCATATCTAGTAAAGTACGATCACGACGTTCGGACACACCATTTCGTTGTGGTGTTCTGGGTGGCGTGAGTTGCGAAACTATTCCGCATTGTTTCAAATGTAAACCAAACTCGTAACTCAAATATTCTCCTCCACGATCAGATCGTAGAAATTTTATTTTCTTGTTACGATGATTTTCCACTTCACTCTAAAATTCTTTGATCTTTTCAAATGTTTCAGACTTGTGTTTCATCAAGTAGATATACCCATATCTTCTCAAATCATCTATGAAGGTGAGAAAATAACGATACCCGCCGCGAGCCTCAATATTCATTGGACCACATACATCAGTATGTATGATTTCCAAATCAGTTGCTCGCTCCATAGTTTCAGAGAACGGTGTTTTAGTCATCTTGCCCATGAGGCACGGTTCGCAAGTACCAAGTGATTCATAATCAAGTGATTCTAAAAGTCCATTAGTATGGAGTTTCTTCATGCGCTTTACACCGATATGACCTAAACGGCAGTGCCACAAAAAAGTTGCACTATCATTATCAACTCTGCATCTTTTGGCTTCAACATTATGAATATGTGTATCACTACTATCGAGATTCAATAAAAATAGACCACTCTTCAAGGGTGCATGACCATAAAAGATATTACTCATATAAATAGAACAACCATTATTCTCTGATTTAAATGAATAACCGTCTCGCATCAAACAAGATCCAGATATAATGTTCATGCTCAACGCTGGCACCAAATAACAATTATTTAGGTCTAAAACTAATCCCGATGGTAGATGTAGAGGTAGCATGCCGACCGCGATCACATCGACTTTGGAACCATTTCCCATGCGCATCGGCACCTCGTCCTTAGCCAATCTTCGCTTAATCCGTAGTCCCTGTTTCGAGTTGCACATATTAGCAACGGAACCAGTATCAAATACCCAGGTACTACTGCGAGCATTAGTAAGGTACACATCAATAACATGTATATCACATATACCTTTGTTCACTTTGCCATCCTTCTTATCCGCCAAATACTTGGGGCAGTTCCACTTCCAATGTCCAATCTGCTTGCAGTAGAAGCACTCAGTCTCAGGCTTAGGTCCCGACTTGGGTTTCTTCTCTTGAGAAGCAACTTGTTTGCTGTTCTTCTTGAAGTTCCCCTTCTTCTTCCCTTTGCCCTTTTTCTTGAAACTGGTGGTCTTATTGACCATCAACACTTGATGCTCCTTCTTGATTTCTACCTCCGCGGCTTTTAGCATTGCGAAGAGCTCGGGAATAGTCTTGTCCATCCCTTGCATATTATAGTTCATCACGAAGCTCTTGTAGCTTGGTGGCAGTGATTGAAGAATTCTGTCAATGACACTATCATCAGGAAGATTAACTCCCAGTTGAATCAAGTGATTATTATACCCAGACATTTTGAGTATGTGTTCACTGACAGAACTATTCTTCTCCATCTTACAGCTATAGAACTTATTAGAGACTTCATATCTCTCAATCTGGGCATTTTCTTGAAATATTAACTTCAACTCCTGGAACATCTCATATGCTCCACGACGTTCAAAACGTCGTTGAAGACCCAGTTCCAAGCTGTAAAGCATGGCACACTGAACTATCGAGTAGTCATCAGCTTTGCTCTGCCAGACGTTCTTAACGTCGTTAGTTGCATCAGTAGCAGGCCTGGCACCCAGCAGTGCTTCCAGGACATAATTCTTCTGTGCAGCAATGAGGATAATCCTCAGGTTACGGACCCAGTCCGTGTAATTGCTACCATCATCTTTCAACTTAGCTTTCTCAAGGAACGCATTAAAATTCAACGGAACAACAGCACGAGCCATCTATCTACAACAAACATAGACAAGCAAAATACTATCAGGTACTAAGTTCATGATAAATTTAAGTTTAATTAATCATATTACTTAAGAACTCCCACTTAGACAGACATCTCTTTAGTCATCTAAGTGATCACGTGATCCAAATCAACTAAAACATGTCCGATCATCACGTGAGATGGAGTAGTTTCAATGGTGAACATCACTATGTTGATCATATCTAATATATGATTCACGTTCGACCTTTCGGTCTCCGTGTTCCGAGGCCATATCTGTATATGCTAGGCTCGTCAAGTTTAACCTGAGTATTCCGCGTGTGCAACTGTTTTGCACCCGTTGTATTTGAATGTAGAGCCTATCACACCCGATCATCATGTGGTGTCTCAGCACGAAGAACTTTCGCAACGGTGCATACTCAGGGAGAACACTTCTCGATAATTTTAGTGAGAGATCATCTTAAAATGCTACCATCAATCAAAGCAAGATAAGATGCATAAAGGATAAACATCACATGCAATTAATATAAGTGATATGATATGGCCATCATCATCTTGTGCTTGTGATCTCCATCTCCGAAGCACCGTCATGATCACCATCGTCACCGGCGCGACACCTTGATCTCCATCGTAGCATCGTTGTTGTTACGCCATCTATTGCTTCTACGACCATCGCTACTGCTTAGTGATAAAGTAAAGCAATTACAGGGCGTTTGCATTTCATACAATAAAGCGGCAACCATATGGCTCCTGCCAGTTGCCGATAACTTCGGTTACAAAACATGATCATCTCATACAATAAAATATAGCATCACGTCTTGACCATATCACATCACAACATGGCCTTCAAAAACAAGTTAGACGTCCTCTACTTTGTTGTTGCAAATTTTACGTGGCTGCTACGGGCTGAGCAAGAACCGTTCTTACCTACGCATCAAAACCACAATGATAGTTCGTCAAGTTAGTGATGTTTTAACCTTCGCAAGGACCGGGCGTAGCCACACTCGGTTCAACTAAAGTGAGAGAGACAGACACCCGCCAGTCACCTTTAAGCATGAGTGCTCGTAACGGTGAAACCAGTCTCGCGTAAGCGTACGCGTAATGTCGGTCCGGGCCGCTTTATCTCACAATACCGCTGAACCAAAGTATGACATGCTGGTAAGCAGTATGGCTTGTATCGCCCACAACTCACTTGTGTTCTACTCGTGCATATGACATCTACGCATAAAACCTGGCTCTGATACCACTGTTGGGGAACGTAGTAATTTCAAAAAAATCCTACGCACACGCAAGATCATGGTGATGCATAACAACGAGAGGGGAGAGTGTTGTCCACGTACCCTCATAGACCGTAAGCGGAAGCATTATGACAACGCGGTTGATGTAGTCGTACGTCTTCACGATCCGGCCGATCCAAGTACCGAACGTACGGCACCTCCGAGTTCAGCACACGTTCAGCTCGATGACGATCCCCGGACTCCGATCCAGCAGGGTGTCGGGGATGAGTTTCGTCAGCACGACGGCATGGTGACGATGATGATGTTCTACCGACGCAGGGCTTCGCCTAAGCACCACAACGATATGACCGAGGTGGAATATGGTGGAGGGGGGCACCGCACACAGCTAAGGAACGATCACGAAGATCAACTTGTGTGTCTTGGGGTGCCCCCTGCCCCCGTATATAAAGGAGGGGGAAGGTGCGGCCGGCCCCCTAGGGGTGCGCCTGGAGGAGTCCTACTCCCACCGGGAGTAGGACTCCCTCCTCTTGCCTTGTTGGAGAAGGAAAGGGAGGAGGGGAAAGAGGAAACGGGGCGCCGCCCCCCTTCCTTGTCCTATTCGGACTAGGGGGGGAGGAGGCGCGCGGCCTGCCCTGGCCGGCCCTCCTCTTCTCCCTCATGGCCCATGTAGGCCCATTAACACCCGGGGGGGTTCCGGTAACCCCCAGGTACTCCGGTCAAATCCCGATCTCACCCGAAACTATTCCGATATCCAAATATAGGTGAGGGAGTCCTGGACTAGGGGGTGTCCGGACAGCCGGACTATCATTATCCGCCGGACTCCAAGACTACGAAGATACAAGATTGAATACTCCGTCCCGTGTCCGGATGGGACTTTCCTTGGCGTGGAAGGCAAGCTTGGTGATACGGATATGTAGATCTCCTACCATTGTAACCGACTCTGTGTAACCCTAGCCTCCTCCGGTGTCTATATAAACCGGAGGGCTTTAGTCCGTAGGACAACATACATTACAACAATCATACCATAGGCTAGCTTCTATGGTTTAGCCTCCTTGATCTCGTGGTAGATCCACTCTTGTACTACCCATATCATCAATATTAATCAAGCAGGACGTAGGGTTTTACCTCCATCGAGAGGGCCCGAACCTGGGTAAAAACATCGTGTCCCTCGTCTCCTGTTACCATCCGCCTAGACGCATAGTTCGGGACCCCCTACCTGAGATCCGCCGGTTTTGACACCGACATTGGTGCTTTCATTGAGAGTTCCTCTGTGTCATCACCGATAGGCTTGATGGCATCTTCAACCAACAACGCTGTCCAGGGTGAGACTTTTCTCCCCGGACAGATCTTCGTATTCGGCGGCTTCGTACTGCAGGCTAACTCGCTTGGCCATCTGGAGCAGATCGAAAGCTACGCCCCTGGCCGTCAGGTCAGATTCGGAAGCCTAAACTTCACGGCCGATGTCCGCGGAGACTTGATCTTCGACGGACTCGAGCCACAGCCAAGCGCGCCGCACTGTGACGACGGGCATGATCTAGCTCTGTCACCGAACAGTGCCTTGGTAGCCGCACACGAATCCGCTTCGGCCTTTAGTCCGGAGCCGATCGCCCAGATAGAGGATCGGTGGATAGACACCGCCTCGGGGGCTTCAACATCCACGGCGATGGAGCCGAACACTAATCTTGTCCCCTGCGAAACTCGTGATTCCGAGGCGCCGGACTCCTTGCCGGACTACGAACCTCCCGCGCCCCTACCAATCGATTCGGATTGGGCGCCGGTTATGGAATTCACCGCCACGGACATCTTCCAATACTCGCCTTTTGGCGATATCCTAAATTCACTAAAACATCTCTCGCTATCAGGAGAGTCCTGGCCGGACTATGGCCAGGATGGTTGGGGTACGGACGACGAAGAAATTCAGAACCCACCCACCACCCACTTTGTAGCCACTGTCGACGATCTAACCTACATGCTAGACTACGACTCCGACGACATCGACGCTATGGACGACGATGCCGGAGACGAACAGGAACCAGCGCCTACAGGGTACTGGAAGACCACCTCGTCATATGACATATACATGGTGGACACCCCAAAAGACGGGGACGGAGAAGAAGCAGCGGAGGCAGACTCTTTAAAGAAGCAGCCCAAACGCCGGCGTCAGCGGCGCCGCTCTAAATCCCGCCACAGCAAGAATGGAGATTCCGGCACATGAGATAATAATACTCCAGAGAGTGCTGAGGACAATCCCCTCCAGCAAGACTCAGCGCAGGAGGATGCAGAAGCAAGCCCTCACGAGAGGGCGGCAGACGAAGAGGTTGAGGATCATAACTATATGCCTCCCTCCGAAGACGAAGCAAGCCTCAACGATGACGAATTCGTCGTACCTGAGGATCCCGTCGAACAAGAGCGCTTCAAGCGCAGGCTTATCGCCACAGCAAACAGCCTAAAGAAAAAGCAGCAACAGCTTCAAGCTGATCAGGACCTGCTGGCCGATCGATGGACCGGGGTCCTCGCGGCCGAAGAGTATAAACTCGAACGCCCCTCCAAAAGTTACCCAAGACGCAAGCTGCTCCCCCGATTAGAGGAGGAAGCATACATACCTCCATCACCAGCGCACGATATGGCTGACCGACCACCCCGTGGTCGTGACAGAGAGGCATCCAGGGCCCCAGCCAAGACCGTACCTCAGCATCGCTCCAAAAGTACGAAGCCAAGAGGGAACACGCCGGACTTGCGAGACATATTGGAGGACAAAGCAAGACAATCCAGATCCATCTACGGATCACGTGGGCGCCCCACGACCCACGACGAATACCGTCGCGCCGGATACAATAACCCCGGCCGGGCTGAGCACAGCAGACAGCGCTCTCTCGAGCTGCGTCGCGATATTGCTCAATACAGAGGCGCCGCACACCCGCTATGCTTCACTGACGAAGTAATGGATCATCAAATCCCTGAAGGGTTTAAACCCGTAAACATTGAATCCTACGATGGCACAATAGACCCCGCAGTTTGGATAGAATATTATCTTCTCCACATCCATATGGCCCGCGGCGACGACCTCCACGCCATAAAGTATCTCCCACTCAAGCTTAAAGGACCAGCTCGGCATTGGCTTAACAGCTTGCCCGCAGAGTCAATTGGGTGTTGGGAAGACCTGGAGGCCGCATTCCTTGATAACTTCCAAGGCACGTATGTGCGACCACCAGACGCCGATGACCTAAGCCACATCATTCAGCAGCCAGACGAATCGGCCAGACAATTCTGGACATGGTTCTTGACGAAGAAAAATCAAATCGTCGACTGTCCGGATGCAGAGGCCCTTGCAGCCTTCAAACATAACATCCGGGACGAATGGCTAGCCCGACACCTGGGGCAGGAAAAGCCGAAATCCATGGCAGCCCTCACATCGTTAATGACCCACTTTTGCGCGGGAGAGGACAGCTGGTTAGCTCGTAGCAACAATCTCCGTAAAAATTCTGGCAGTCCGGATACTAAGGACACCAACGGCAGGTCACATCGAAACAAAAACAAGCGCCGCATTAACGGCGACGATAAGGAGGATACGGCAGTCAACGCCGGATTCCGAGGCTCTAAACCCGGTCAGCGGAAGAAGCCATTCAAAAGAACCACTCCGGGTCCGTCCAATCTGGACCGAATACTCGACCGCTTATGCCAGATACATGGCACCTCTGAAAAGCCAGCTAACCACACCAATAGAGATTGCTGGGTGTTCAAGCAGGCCGGCAAGTTAATTGCCGAAAACAATGACAAGGGGCTAAACAACGACGACGAGGAAGAGACCCGACCGCCGAACAATAGAGGACAGAAGGGTTTTCCCCCACAAGTGCGGACGGTGAACATGATATACGCGACCCATATACCCAAGAGGGAGAGGAAACGCACACTAAGGGACGTCTACGCGATGGAGCCAGTCGCCCCGAAGTTCAATCCATGGCCCTCTTGTCCGATCACTTTCGATCGAAGAGACCATCCGACCAGCATACGCCATGGCGGATTCGCCACATTGGTTTTAGACCCAATCGTCGATGGATTTCACCTCACGAGAGTCCTGATGGACGGCGGCAGTAGCCTGAACCTGCTTTATCAGGATACAGTGCGCAAAATGGGCATAGACCCCTCAAGGATTAAACCTACAAAGACAACCTTTAAAGGTGTCATACCAGGAGTGGAAGCCAACTGTACAGGCTCAGTCACACTGGAAGTGGTCTTCGGATCCCCGGATAACTTCCGGAGCGAAGAGTTAATCTTCGACATAGTCCCGTTTCGCAGCGGCTATCACGCTCTGCTCGGACGAACCGCGTTTGCAAAATTCAACGCGGTGCCACATTATGCATACCTAAAGCTCAAGATGCCAGGCCCTCGCGGAGTCATCACGGTCAATGGGAATACGGAACGCTCCCTCCGAACGGAGGAACATACAGCGGCTCTCGCGGCAGAAGTACAGAGCAGCCTTTTAAGGCAATTCTCGAGTCCGGCCGCTAGAAGGCCGGAGACAGCAAAACGTGCCCGGAGCAATGCTAACCAAGACCACCTGGCGCGATCAAAGCACCGTAGCAATGCGGCCCCAACCCTCGCCCACGCATGATCGCAAGAATAACACTCCGCGTACATCATTACGCTTTGGAGATACCATGGGCACAGGGGAAGGGGCACGACCACAACAGACCCAGAGTGCGGTTCGACCACACCGGGGGATCGCAAGTGTGCCCCCCCCCCTTTTTTTATTTTATTTTTTTCCCTTCTTTGTGTACACAGGACTCCGTTAACCAGAGGCCCTGTCCGGCGATGAACCTGCCGAACTCATGATGCAACAGTCAGGGACGAAAGAAGGCTGCAACGAACACTCAGGTGGTCTCAATTACGAGCATTAAATTCGATTATATACACCAAGTCCGCAGCTCATCCCTGAAGGGGGACATGTTTACTTAGTCCAAATCCCTTGCTTACCGCACTATTTGTATCAGTCCGCTCTACTAGCAGACTTTCTTTCATAAATAATGCAGCACCTTTTTGATTGCAATTGCATTACCTTTTATATATGTATGTTCATTATATGACATCTTGCGCCCGTATATTTTGGTACGGCCTAATATGCCAGGGGCTTATGTTCCCCACTCTATGGTGTGATAAGTCCGAACACTTTCACAAGTGCGGCACCCCGAACTTATAGCATTATATGAATCGGCTCCGAATCATGTCTTGGGTCAATAGTTGGGTTTGCCCGGCTCCCACGTTTTGGTGCCTTACGTTCCGTTCTGTCGGCTAAGGTGGCACTGGGAGAACCACTGCGATTGCGCCCCGGTTGAGCCGGGCGAGCGCCTCAGTGGAGAAAGCTAAAACTGACCGGCATGATAAGGCGAGAGACTGGTCGCTGTTCGAGAGGTTTTTTCGCGTCCTTAAAGACTCACGCCGCTTCGAGCGAAGTTCCGGACAATGTCCGACGAAGGCGTGGATAGCGCCCCGGATTCGGTCTTCCGAATACCAGGGGCTTCGCCGAAATTAAAAATTATAGAATTCTATGGCTAAGTGAGAGTGTTCAAGCATTATAAGTCCGGTTGCCTTGTTCATTGTGTTGAGCGCCTCCCTCGATGGACCCAACAATGGGAACAAGAGTGCTCAAGTTTATCCCGAACACCCCAGCACTCGTGGCTTGGGGGCTGAAGCCAACGACTTGCCATCTCTCAGATTTTATAAACGGCCGCACAGAAGGTAATATTTTAAATTAAAAAAGCGTTGCTCAAAGCGCACATGAACAAAGTTTCAGCGCACAGGATAATACATAGCAAATTCACTCAAAGATTACATTTCTGGGGCACTCATCCGCAATATTGCGGGCTCCCTTCAGGACAGATTTATAATACATCTCGGGCGTGCGATACTCCTTGCTCGGTGGCGGTGGGTCCGTGAGAAGCTTCTCCGCATCCAACTTGCCCCATTGCACCTTTGTGCGGGCGAGGGCCCGGCGAGCGCCTTCAATGCAGGCGGAGTGCTTGATGACATCCACCCAGGGGCATGCATCCACCAGCCGCCGCACGAGGCCAAAGTAGCTCCCAGGCATGGCCTGTCTAGGCCACAGCCGGACTATAAGGCCCTTCATGGCCTCTTCAGCTACCTTGTGGAGTTCGACCAGCTGCTTCAGCTGGTCTCTTGAGGGAACCGGGTGTCCGGCCTCAGCATACTGAGACCAGAAGACTTTTTCCGTCGAGCTCCCCTCCTCGCCACGATAGAATGCGGCGGCATCAGACGCACTACGCGGCAGATCTGCAAACGCCCCTGGAGAGCTCCGAATGCGGGTAAGTGTCAGGTATTTTACATTAACATGCTTGCTTTGCATGAAAAATGCCTTACCCGCCGCTATTTTCTTTACATCTTCCACCTCCTGAAGGGCCTTATGGGCTTCGGCCTTGGCGGACTTGGCACTTTCGAGAGCCGAGGCAAGCTCGGACTCTCGAGTTTTGGAGTCACGCTCCAACCTCTCATGTTTCTCCATGAGAGCCTGGAGCTCTTGCCGCACTTCCGCCACCCGCGCCTCCTGCTTTTCCCTCTCTGCCCGTTCCGCGGCCGCACTGCGTTCGGCCACGAACACAGCATCCTTCAGGGCTGCTACCTCGTTAGTGGCCCTTGCAATACACATATTATCCTTGTTAATTTTATTGCAACCAAAATCCTTTTCTGTAAGGTAACCATTCAAAGCGGTGTGACTCACCTTCTTTGTCCTCGAGCTGCTTCTTGGCATGGCCGAGCTCTTGCTCGGACCGCTCGAGATCCTTTTTCAGCACATCGACCTCCGCCGTTAGTGCGGCAGAGGTCAGCAGCACAGCCTGCAAACCCATATTGACATATTTTAAGCAACCCTGCGTTTTTTTATTAGATCCTTAGTCCGGCTTTTTCTTTCCGAAACACCGAACTAAGCATCAGGGGCTACTGTCTATGCGGTATTAAATTACATAATTTTAACTTCTTACCTCAAAGCCTGTTAGAAGGCTGTTGCAGGCTTCGGTCAGCCCGCTTTTGGCGAGCTGAACCTTTTGAATCACCGCACTCATGATAGTGCGGTGTTCTTCGTCGATGGAAGCGCCTTTAAGCGCCTCCAACAAGTTATCCGGCGCCTCCGGTTGGACAGAGGCTGCCGGTGTCACGGTCTTGCCCTTCTTTCGAAGGGGCCGCTTGCCGAACTCTGGAACCACTGCGGGTTACGATGTAGAGTCCGACGCAAAGTCCGGGAGGCTGCCTGACGGCGCCTCCGGAGCCTCCTCCTGATGGGTCCCTCTCTGGGATCCCACCTCGGCATCTTCGTCGGCGCGTGGGGTAGAGGCAATCGGAAGTGAATTCACATCCGACGAGGCCAAGGACCCGCTTGATGAAGTGGGGAGATCATCATCAGCCGGACTACGGACAGAATGCGGCGTTAGAAGGACACTACGTGACATAAAAGATGTTGCATATAAAGGATCCGGATACTTACGATCTTGCCGGACGCCTGGCCCTTGGAGGCCACTCATCCTCGCCAACGCTGGTGTTGGCGAAACTGTCCGGGGGGATAGTTCTCCCCCTCTTGGACCCTTCGGCCTCCCCTATTGGGGAAGCCTTCCTCTTCTTCTCTCCCTCTTCGGGGAGAGAAACCTCCTCGTCTTCGGGGGAGGAGTCCGCCTCGTCGTCGGACACCTGATTGCGGGAGCTCTTTCGAGTCCCCGCGGCCACCTTCTTGGCCTTCTTCTCCGGCACCACGTGCGGTGCCGGAACCAGCAGCCCTGCTAAACGGGCGTCCACTGGGTCTTCTGGCATGGGAGCCGGGCTGATAAGCTGCCTGGCCTTCTCCATCCATTCCTGTCAAAGGAAAGAAAAGAATGTAACCCTCTTATAATTAATTCGATTACTACAAAGTGTCCCGTAATGGGGTTGAATCACTTACCTCGTCAGTTGGATACTGCGAGCTGAATCCGCGATCTTCCGTCGCGGATGCGGGGGCTTCGGCGCCCTTAAACAGCACCCTCCACGCGCCTTCGTATGTTGTATCGAAGAGCCCGCTCAGCGCCTGGTGCTGTTCCGGATTGAACTCCCACAGATTGAATGCCCGTTCTTGGCAGGGGAGAATCCGGCGGATGAGCATGACTTGGACCACGTCGACGAGCCTGAGCTTATTGCTCACCAGCTTTCGGATGCAGGTTCGGAGTCCAGTCACCTCCTTCGAATTGCCCCACAGCAAGCCCTTCTCTTTCCAGGAGGTGAGCTGCGTGGGGACGCCAGATCTAAACTCGGGAGCCGCCGCCCATGTGGGCTTGCGCGGCTCGGTGATGTAGAACCACCCCGATTGCCACCCCTTGACGGAGTCCACAAAGGCCCCTTCGAGCCAAAGGACGTTGGGTAATTTACCCAACATGGCGCCTCCGCATTCCGCTTGCGTACCCAGCACAACCTTCGGCTTGACGTTGAAGGTCTTGAGCCACATGCCGAAGTGGGGCCGGATGCAGAGGAAGGCCTCGCACACGACGATAAACGTCGAGATATTGAGGATGAAGTTCGGCGCCAGATCGTGGAAATCCAGGCCGTAATAGAACATGAGCCCCCGGACGAATGGATGGAGCGGAAAGCCCAGTCCGCGGAGGAAGTGGGGAAGGAAGACGACCCTCTCGTGAGGCCCGGGGGTAGGGACAAGCTGCCCCTTGTCGGGCAGCCGATGCGCGATATCGTCGGAAAGATATCCGGCGCTGCGCAGTCTGGTGATGTGCTCCTCCTTAACGGTGGAGGCCAACCATTTTCCTCCCGCTCCGGACATATTCGGAGAAGGTCGAGGTGAGATGCGCGAGCTTGGGCGTTGGAGCTTGAGTGCGCGGAGGTGGATAGGCAAAGGAGGAAGAAGGCGTAGGTGAGAAGGTAAATCCTTATCCCTTATATATAGGCGGACGAAAATGCGTCCCGCTGGCCTGATAAAACTCGCTTATCTCCCAAGCGCCACCATCAATGGTGTGGTTGGGTTACCCACGTCCGTATTGATGAGAATCCCGGAATAAGGGGAACACGATCTCTGCTTCGACAAGACGTGCCAAGGAAATCGCTTCGCTAAACGTGCTGAGGTGGTATAGTAAAAAACGATTCAAACAAAGGCTTGGTAGCGGTGTGATGTCACGCCGCATAATACGTCAGCAGATTGGACTGGTGTACATTTTATTCTCTCTACGGTGGAATGTGGAATTTATTTTGCAGAGCCGGACACTATCCTGGTGTTCATGATCTTCTCTGGATAATTCAAGGGAGGAACCCGCCTTGCAATGCCGAACATTATGCGCGCCGGACTAATCGTCATTGAAGCCTGGTTCAGGGGCTACTGAGGGAGTCCTGGACTAGGGGGTGTCCGGACAACCGGACTATCATTATCCGCCGGACTCCAAGACTACGAAGATACAAGATTGAAGACTCCGTCCCGTGTCCGGATGGGACTTTCCTTGGCGTGGAAGGCAAGCTTGGCGATACGGATATGTAGATCTCCTACCATTGTACCGACTCTGTGTAACCCTAGCCTCCTCCGGTGTCTATATAAACTGGAGGGCTTTAGTCCGTAGGACAACATACATTACAACAATCATACCATAGGCTAGCTTCTAGGGTTTAGCCTCCTTGATCTCGTGGTAGATCCACTCTTGTACTACCCATATCATCAATATTAATCAAGCAGGACGTAGGGTTTTACCTCCATCGAGAGGGCCTGAACCTGGATAAAAACATCGTGTCCCTCGTCTCCTGTTACCATCCGCCTAGACGCACAGTTCGGGACCCCCTACCCGAGATCCGCCGGTTTTGACACCGACAATAGGCTTCTAGTATATCAATCTTTATGTCTTGACCATTCCGAGACTCCTCGTCATGTCCGTGATCACATCTGGGACTCCGAACAACCTTCGATACATCAAAACTTATAAACTCATAATAAAACTATCATCATAATGTTAAGCGTGCGGACCCTACGGGTTCGAGAACTATGTAGACATGACCTAGAACTGTTTCCGGTCAATAACCAATAGAGGAACCTGGATGCTCATATTGGCTCCTACATATTCTACAAAGATCTTTATCGGTCAAACCGCATAACAACATACGTTGTTCCCTTTGTCGTGGGTATGTTACTTGTCCGAGATTCGATCGTTGGTATCCAATACCTAGTTCAATCTCGTTACCGGCAAGTCACTTTACTCGTTACGTAATGCATCATTCTGTAACTAACTCATTAGCTACATTGCTTGCAAGGCTTATAGTGATGTGCATTACCGAGAGGGCCCAGAGATACCTCTCCGACAATCGGAGTGACAAATCCTAATCTCGAAATACGCCAACTCAACATGTACCTTCGGAGACACCTGTAGAGCTCCTTTATAATCAACCAGTTACATTGTGACGTTTGGTAGCACACAAAGTGTTCCTCCGGTAAACGGGAGTTGCATAATCTCATAGTTGTAGGAACTTTGTATAAGTCATGAAGAAAGCAATAGCAACATACTAAACGATCAAGTGCTAGGCTAACGGAATGGGTCAAGTCAATCACATCATTCTCCTAATGATGTGATCCCATTAGTCAAATGACAACACATGTCTATGGTTAGGAAACATAACCATCTTTGATTAATGAGCTAGTCAAGTAGAGGCACACTAGTGACATTATGTTTTGTCTATGTATTCACACATGTATCATGTTTCCGGGTAATACAATTCTAGCATGAATAATAAACATTTATCATGATATGAGGAAATAAATAATAACTTTATTATTGCCTCTAGGGCATATTTCCTTCACTTGGCTTTCTACCAGTTGGGTGATCCTTCTTCCGGCCTGCGTGCCGTGTACTGGCGTGGGTGCCATATACCAGACTTCTCCTTTGTTTTTAATACTCTGGCCGCTGTTGGGGCCTCGGGTTGTTGCTACATTCCTGCGTTGTTATTGTGACCTGCCGTATGGCTTTATTTATAAAGTTGGGCGTATGCCTTTTCTCTAAAAAAATACGAAAGGTTATTTTATCCTTACCAACTGGATCTTGTTGTACCCGGAAACAAACATTCATAAACCATTTCTCGAAGTACGTGTCCGGATAGCCCAAAATGTCGATAGTTAGCTCTAGGTCTTCCGGTCGAAAAACAACGTCGATGAAGGCGTGTAGGTGCACTATTGCACAGTAAGGATTGCAATTTTTCTCATATTTTCGTTTTTTCACTCAAACTCAAGGGAGAAACTTTGCTTCTTATCTTTTTTTTAAAGATTGACGAATCAAATGATATTTCTGTTCTAATTTTTTGCCGCTTCTTCTCCCTCTGAATCAAACTTTTTTTGCCATAATGTGTCGTTGCTATTATTACCAAGTATACGGTTCTAATCCTAGATGGAAAAATAAATAGAAAAAGAAATCTAAAAAGACAGATCCTCCCTCTCTATCAAGAGTAATGAACTAGGTGTTGATACAGTACAAAAAAAACAAGCTAGATTAAATCCGATAATATCTCTTCTGCGATATGGCACCGGACATCCGGAGGACAGGGAAGCTCCGGACGTCCGGAGACTTCCAGTCGTCCGGACAGAAACAGAGGCCAAAAGGCCTACTAAGATAGGAACACTATCTAAGAGATTTTATTCTAGATTTTGAGCAAGTCTTTTGCGAGAACCAGCGATCCCCTCTTAATAGTGCGGGACCCTATACTCAAATAAAAGTAAAACAGAGAAGGATCTAAAGCTCTGCATCTTGTTTCACCTTCCTTTGAGTATCTTGAATATGTATGTTTTGAACCACACTAATATCTTCCAGGAACAAAACCTGAGATGCACTTGACAGAATTGATTAGTTCCCTATATGTATGTTGTCAACAACTTATCAAAATAAGATTAAGGGCATGATTGCACTTTCAATCTTGTTGTAAGCATTGGCAGTGTCTTATCTGGGCACTAGCTCATATGCATCATCCTCCGTCCAGTGGGGGATGCGGATGCAGGGTTGGAAGCACATCGAGCTCGCCGGGGATGTGCGGTTGGCCATGGAGGCATGGATAGTGGTTGTGATTTGTAGGCTGATCGGATCCTGACTGCCGGCGAAAGTCGTACCCCGGTTGCGGTCGGAGTCGTCAATGGCGGCGCTCCCTTGTTGGAGGCATCGATGTATCTGCTCTCATCTTGCCATTCCTGACGTGCTTCGAGGGAAACCCTTGATCTAGTTTAGATCGGACGATGGCGGCGCCATTTGGGGTCGCGTCCTCTCTTGGGGGATGGATCCGGTCAGAGGGACCCGTGGCTCGTGAGGGTGTGTGTGTTGTTGGTCGAAAGGCTGTTTGTATGGTTTTTGGGTCAAGTTTCTCTTATAAACTGGACCAACCTTCTGATCAATGAATTTGGTAGATCAACTACCAACATTTGAAAGTATTTCCATTCTGGGCTCCCTGGACTTGCACGATGATGGATGAAGGTGCTTTACTCGTGGGTGCTGGGAACGATCTCTTTTCGAGGGATCACTACAGTGGAGAGGCCCTCTGTTCTTCCCAACCCAGAGATACCTCGACTCTTTCAAAGGAAGGAGACCTTGCTATTTCAGATAAAGGATGAAGATCAAATGCGAGATGGTGTAATTTTGAAGAATAGAACAGTGAATTACTGGCAATTGCTGTAGAACGTTATTAGTATGGTGAAGCTAATGTAGTATCAAATGATCGTTGGGTGAGCTGATTAAAAAGAGAAGCAGAACAAGTAGAAGCCCAAATTCAGCGATGCTTTTCTGTTGCAGCTAGCCAGCCATGACCAAGTCTATTCTACTATCATCAGACTTGCCAAGACCAAGTCCACACTGGGCATTTCTCGTCTGTTCTACCATCATGACAATAGCAAACATGTGACCTTTTCCAGAGCACGCACACACAACATTCAGATTAATGGCATACGGAGTACAAGCCAGTCCCGTACTCCGGCCTACTGACCAGCTCCCACGGCGCCGCCGTCTTCCACGTCCCGGCCGCACCGGAGGTGTATCTCGTAGCCGCAGGCGATGCACTGGTACGCCCAGCCGAACCCCTGCTCGTCGCACTCGCAGCAGACGTACGGCCCTCCGCCCGACTTCTCCGACACGGCGCTCAGCTCGTGCCGGTGCCCGGCGTGCCGCAGCGACGGCGCGTACCCCTTGGCCCGCTCGTCCTCCAGCTCCTGCAGCAGCCTCACCTGCTCCTCCGTGAACGGGAACGCCATGTCGAAGTAGAGGTTCACCAGGTTCCTCCCGTCCCTCGTCACCGTCTTGCCGTCGGGCCCGATCACCACCAGCGTCGGGATCTCCCGCACGTCGAAGTACCTGGCCAGCGCCCGCGACGGCGCGCCGTCGCCGCCGTCGTAGGGCAGCGCCAGCCACGGCATGCCGCCGCGCGACCGCTCGTACCCGTCCTCCTCCTTGTCCATGGGGATGTACACCACCTCGAACTCCGCCGACTTGCCCTTGAGGTTGCCGTAGATGGCGGCCAGCCTCGCCGTGAACTTGACGCACGGCTCGCACCCGTGCGCCGAGAAGTAGAGCCCCACCGTCTTCCCGACCAGGCTCGCGATGGGGACCTGCAGCCCTTAGCCACGGTGAGGCCAGCAGCTGGATGCATGGCGAAATCAATGGCGATGCTTGCGAGCTAGCTCATGATCGTTCGATACCATGCACACACCTCCGCATCCTAGAGCAGAACAACGCTCGGTGGTAGTAAGTACCTGTTCGTCGCCGCCGTTGACGTGGCCGACGGAGAAGAGCTTCTCCAGCGTCTGGGATGCGAACTTGCTCCGCTCGTCGGCCTCCAGCTCCGCCACCCTGGCCGGGGTGAACGGGAACGCCGGGTCGCCGTAGCGGTGCACGAGCTCGACGGCGTCGGAGCAGACGACCTCGGCGCCGTCCGGGGCGAGCACCACCAGGCGCGGGATGCCCTCGACCTGGAACATGTCGCTGAGGCTCTTCTTGCAGCGGAGGTCACCGAAGGGCACGGCGGGCCAGGGCATGGCGCGGTGGAACCGCTCGAAGGACGGCCGGTCCTCGTCGCACGACACGAAGACGACCTCGAAGCCGGCGCCGCGCTCCCGGAGCTGCTGGTACGCGGCGGCCAGCGCCGGGGTGAAGGCCTCGCACTTGGGGTACCAGTTGGCGGCGAAGTACAGGCCGATGATCTTGCCGTCTAGCTCCGGAAGCTCCACCTGTGAAGATTAGTTAGGGGACACGTGTACGCTGGTTTTCATCACGCGAGT
The DNA here is from genome assembly GCA_963921465.1 of Triticum timopheevii. NCBI lineage: Eukaryota > Viridiplantae > Streptophyta > Magnoliopsida > Poales > Poaceae > Triticum > Triticum timopheevii. The sequence goes on along the minus strand of OY997266.1, from coordinate 471,134,143 downwards.
CATGATCACCGTTCACAGAAAAGGAAACAAAATGATGGCAACTTTTTCTTTTTGATGGGCAAAATGATGGCAACTTGGCAAGAAGAGAGAGGAAAGGAATAGTTCACCGGAAAAGAAGACCGTATAAATGTGAGGCGATTGTATAGACACATGTCGACACGTAGCCTAAGTATTCTGATTCTCTACGTATGTAGTCATGTACTCCCTCCGTCCTCCCTCTCAAAATAACTGTCTTAATCTTAGTACAACTTTATACTAATTAAAATAAATGTCTCAACCTTAGTATAACTTTGTGGTAACTTCGAGTATATTAATCTTCTAGTATAGAAAAGAATAATCGAAAACTGCATGAGTTTCTGAGTATTACAAGTTCAGTTTTGTAGGCCAAAATTCATACTGTTATTTCCTATGTAAAAAGTGACATCAACGTATATTGATCTTGTTTGTGAAGCTTAGTTAGCTTCTTCTCCCGGCAAAAAAAAAAGTTATCTTCTTCTAAAAGAATTCATAAGCTGGGCTTCTTTATAGATTAAAAAAGCGTGAGAGGCGTGCACTTGTTGGAGCTAGCCGAAGGAGCTCAAGAACATGCACGGAAGTACAGACAAGCGTCTTCATTTTTCTTGGCTTTGCCTCGTTTGAGAGAGCCTCATCGTGAAAACCAGGTGGAAGGAGAAGCTTTTTTCGATTGTTCAAGCTGACCTAAAAGCACTTCGCGTAACGTGTTCCAACTTCAACCACTGTTAAATTGGATGTTGACTAGTTACATACTGTTAATCTGAAATTTTGTCTCACTGAATTTAACACAAAATCTATTACTACTAAGATCCTAAGAAGAGAATCTGAACTTTAACTTTTGTCTGACTGAATTTAACACAAAATATATCAAGAAGAACCGCAGGAGTTCGCCGTTCGTTGTATCTACCCTTTGCGTGATGAATCAAGAGATCCCCCCAGCTAGGCAAATCATTCTGGTTTAACCAAAGAACAGCAAGGAACTTGGAAGTGAAGAAGGGAGCAAATAAAGATGATTAAGAGCCAAAGCGGAAGCTGAAGCAGAAGCACGGAGCGTGGAGTGGAGAAGCACCTCGTTCCCGGACGGAGAGATGAGCGAGCCGAGAGGGAGCGCGGAGCGGATGCCTCCTCCATTCCCATCTGCTTCTTCCATCTCCGGATCCCCGACGACGTCCAGTGTCCTGTGGCCAGGCACGGCACTTTCCCTGTGCCGCCTGATCCCCGGCTCGTGCCGGATAGCAGCAGTAACGGAGACTGGGAAGACAGTATGGAGCTGCCTGCGGTGGGTGGCGGCTTTGTGCTATCGGAACAGCGGCTGTGACCGCGAGTCGAGCCTAGCGGCTACGCCGACCCGCGCCTCACCGGCCACCGCGGCAATAAATAAGCAGGTAAACGGGGGGCGCCGCATCTATCTGCAGACGGCAAACCCTTTTCCGCGGAGGCGTTCACGTCATCTCGCCACGCGCGCGCGCCCGTCCGTCGCAGCGGTTCCTTTCAGATCAGGCGTTGGAGCAGCTGTCGAACGGAGGCGACGGTGCGGAGCCGGAGCCCGTCTTGTTGGCGGGTGGGGTAGTACGTGGGAGTCGGAGCGCTAGCCGCTAGGTGGCCAGACACGGTGGGGTGGGAAAGGGAGCGACGCGACGCTAGTGCGCCTCGGGTCCGATCGGGGGTCAAGGAATCGATCGCAGCCAACAACGTGTGCTGCTCCGTGCCGTGGGTCGCGCTCGCGGTGGACTCTCTCTCTCTATCTCTCTCTGCCTTGGCGTGGGCGTGGTCGTCGCAGTGGGCGGATGGATGGGTGCGTGTGATGTCCGGTTGCCCGGGGCTTTGGTGTCGATCGATCGCGGTCGCTCCGAAAGTCTGGCCCTCTAGATGAGGCCTAGGAGATCGTCATCAATGCTGGGTTGGCCACCTGTGGGATTGGGAAACTGATGCGTGAGTGTGTCTGTCAACAGCTGACTCGCGGACATAAGGCTGGTCGTAGTGGGAGTAACATAAGAGCAAGTACAATAGAGCTGAGTCAGCGGGCTATAAGGAATAAACTAATATATTTGTGCTTAGTTGGAGGAAAGAGAAGAGAAGAGAGAAGGTAAGCGGGCTCTTCGTGAAGAGCCAGCTCTAGCACGTGCTCCTAGGCACTTTGTGAGAATGAAAGGTGGGCCACATAATAAAAAAGTAGTACACTCTTTTGATCTACTATTGTACAGGTTGACTATAAGATGGGTTGTAGATGACATGGCACTGGCTTATAGCCAGCAGCTGGCTATACTATTAACCATGCTCTAAATAGTAACATGCCACATAAGCAAAAATGTCGATGTGGCAAGTAGTTAATTAGGAGATAGGCAAATAGAGTAACCTAATATGTTACCAACACATAGCGCTTTCCAATGCAAAATGAGTCTACAAGACAATAAATGAACATGAGTATGTTACTACACATATGACACTTCCCACTATAAGGGTAGGAACATAGAGTAGTAACGTATGCATGTTACTACTCTAAGTTACTCCTCACTATGACCAGCTTAAGAGCATCTACTCCCGGGCATCCCAGACCCATCTCAAACGCCCGGGCGGACGGTCCGGTGACGGGCTCCTCAAACGGATCTCAGACGAGCGGACTGAGAGCAATTCCAACGGGTCAACCCGATCGGACGGCGAATTTGTCCGTCTTTTGTCGATCGTCCGCCCGGCGTCCGCCCTGTAGTGCGCCCAACGTGTCGACCTATTTCATGTCCGCACGCAATTTTTAAAAAAGGTCGGGGGCCATAGTCATGCCAGCGGCCATGTCTCATGTTGGCACCATGCCAGCGCCGGCATACAATGCCGGCTTAAAAAAAAACCCACACAGTTCATGCTGGCGCACTCGCCAGCGGCCGGCACACACGCCAGCACCCAAAAAAGGGGACTTGAGTTCGACCACGCCATCGCGGCCCCGTGGTCATGCCAGCACACCTGCCCGCATACGAAAAAAGGAAGGCGCTTGCAGCCATAGATTACTCGTCGTCAAACTTGAGCATGTCGGCCTGCATCTTCTCGAACCACGGCCTCTTCCTTGGCGACACGGTGTTCAGATCCACCTTCATGATCTCCACCCCGATCATCATGCTCGTGAGAGCTACTTCTTTCGCCTTGGTCTTGGCGCTGGCGGCCTCGATCTCTAGCATCTTGGCTTGCTTCTCCGCCTCCATCTCAAGCATTTTGGCTTGCTTCTCCGCGTCCATCTCAAGCCTCCTTCTTTGGATCTCCATGAAGGCGTTCATTTGCTCTTCTTTGTAACACCGACGCTCCTCCTCCCTCGAGTCCTTCTTGCTCATCATGCCCTCCACGCTTGCGATCAAGGCGTTCGACACCGCATCCCGCTTGTCCTCCTTCTTGGATTGGTCTTCCCCCGCAGTCATGCCGTCTCGCCGTCCCCGACCTCCTCCATGACTTGCTTACCCCCACGCGACTTGAGGGCAGCATATTGCGCCTTGAACTTCTTCTCGTCTTTGATGACCCTATAGCCAGGGGCGAAGCTTTGTTGGGGCAGAACTGGGCCATGGCCCGCCCATGATTTTCATAATTTTCCATATACCCATGCACTCAGCTGAGGCCACCACATCAAACTACGAATGATTGTCTCAAAAATAAATCAAACTATGAATGAGGCAAATTCCCTAGGTCTCGCCCGACCGCACAGAAATAGAGCAGCCGCCGCTAGACGCCTGATACGTCTCCATTGTATCTACTTTTCCAAACACTTTTGCCCTTGTTTTGGACTCTAACTTGCATGATTTGAATAGAACTAATCCGGACTGATGTTGTTTTCAGCAGAACTGCCATGGTGTTATTTTTGTGCAGAAATAAAAGTTCTCGGAATGACCTGAAACTTCACGGAGAATATTTTTGGAATTAATAAAAAATACTGGCGAAAGAAATAAGGCCAAGGGCCCACACCCTGTCCATGAGGGTGGAGGGCGCGCCCTACCCCCTGCGCGCGCCTTCCTGCCTCGTGGGCCCACTGATGCTCCACCAACCTCAACTCCAACTCTATATTCACGTTCGGGGAGAAAAAAATCTGAGAGAAGGATTCATCGCGTTTTACGATACGGAGCCGCCGCCAAGCCCTAATCTTTCTCGGTAGTGCTGATCTGGAGTCTGTTCGGGGCTCCAGAGAAGGGAATCCGTCGCCGTCGTCATCATCAATCTTCCTCCATCACCAATTTCATGATGCTCACCGCCGTGCGTGAGTGATTCCATCGTAGGCTTGCTGGACGGTGATGGGTTGGATGAGATTTATCATGTAATCAAGTTAGTTTTGTTAGGGCTTGATCCCTAGTATCCGTATATGTTCTGAGATTGATGTTGCTATGACTTTGCTATGCTTAATGATTGTCACTACGGCCCGAGTGTCATGATTTCAGATCTAAACCAATTATGTTTTCATGAATATATGTGAGTTCTTGATCCTATCTTGCAAGTCTATAGTCACCTATTATGTGTTACGATCCGACAATCCCGAAGTGACAACAATCGGGACCACTCTTGGTGATGACCGTAGTTTGAGGAGTTCATGTATTCACTAAGTGTTAATGCTTTAGTCCGGTACTCTATTAAAAGGAGGCCTTAATATCCCTTAGTTTTCAATAGGACCCCGCTGCCACAGGAGGGTAGGACAAAAGATGTCATGCAAGTTCTTTTCCATAAGCACGTATGACTATATTCGGAATACATGCCTACATACATTGATGAACCGAAGCTAGTTCTGTGTCACCCTATGTTATAACTATTGCATGAGGAATCGCATCCGACATAATTATTCATCACTGATCCAATGCCTACGAGCTTTTTATATATTGCTCTTTGCTTAGCTATTTTACCGTTGCCACTGTTACAATTACTACAAAACTGCTACTGTTACTTTTGCCACCGTCACCGTTACTTCCATACTACTTTACTACTAAATACTTTGCTGAAGATATTAAGTTATCCAGGTGTGGTTGAATTGACAACTCAACTGCTAATATTTGAGAATATTCTTTAGCTCCCCTTGTGTCGAATCAATAAATTTGGGTTGAATACTCTACCCTCGAAAACTGTTGCGATCCCCTATACTTGTGGGTTATCAAGATTATTTTCTGGCGCCGTTGCCGGGGAGCATAGCTCTATTCTTTGAGTCAGTTAGGATTTATATTTGCTGATCACTATGAGGAACTTGAAAAACGAGAAAACCGAGATTTATCCCTCAACTACGAGGGGAGGTAAGGAACTGCCATCTAGCTCTGCACTTGATTCTCCTTCTGTTTTGAGTAAACTTGCGACACCTAAACCTGCTTCTGCTATTAATTCTGATATGTCGCATGTTATTGATGATGCCACTTCTGCTATGCGTGATGCTTATGATGAAACTACTTCTATGCTTGACAATACTGTGCCATTAGGTGAATTTCTTGATGAACAACATTCTAGGGCTAGAGAGAATGAAATTATTGAAACTGATAATATTGATGAAAGTGATGATGAAGATTCTCCCCCTAGATATGAATTGCCTGTTGTTCCCGAGGGTTATGTTATGGATGATGAAACTGCTAGAGATTTTCTTGCTTGCAATGATAGATCTGATCTTAAGAAATTATTAGCAAAGCTGAAAGAGAAGTCTTTGAATGCTAGAATGAAATATGACTCTGCTTTTGCTACTTCACCTATCTGTGTTACTGATAAGGATTATGATTTCATTGTCGATCCTGAGATAATTACTTTGGTTGAATCTGATCCTTTTTATGGCTATTAATCTGAAACTATTGTGGCACATCTTACTAAATTGAATGATATAGCCAACCTGTTCACTAATGATGAGAAAACTCGTCAGTACTATATCCTTAAATTATTTTCATTCTCACTAAAGGGTGATGATAAAACATGGTTTAATTCTCTTGATCCTGGTTGTGTGCGTAGTCCCCAGGATACGATTTATTTCTTATCTGCTAAATATTTCCCCGCTCATAAGAAACAAGCTGCTTTAAGGGAAACATATAATTTTGTGCAAATTGAAGAAGAGAGTCTCCCACAAGCTTGGGGAAGGCTTCTCCAATTACTTAATGCTTTGCCTGATCATCCTCTCAAGAAAAATGAAATACTTGATATCTTTTATAATGGACTAACCGATGCTTCCAGAGACCACCTGGATAGTTGTGTTGGTTGTGTTTTCAGGGAAAGAACAGTTGATCAAGTTGAATTGCTATTGAATAAAATGTTGACTAATGAAAACAATTGGACACTTCCTGAACCAACTCCTAAGCCAACTCCGAAGAAAAGGGGTGTTCTATTTCTCAGTCCTGAAGATATGCAAGAGGCAAAGAAATCTATGAAAGAAAAAAGTATTAAAGCTAAAGATGTTAAGATTTTACCTCCTGTTGAAGAAATACAAGGCCTTAATATACCACCTATTGAAGAAATACATGGTCTTGATAACCCGACACAGGTAGTAAAGGTAAATTCTCGCTATAGATATAATAAAGTTGAAATCCCGTCTACTAAGTTTGCTAGACAATGCTTGGATGAGTTTGATGACTTTATGGCTACACAAGAAAACTTCAATGCTTATGTTGGTAGACAATTGAAAAGTAAAGCTTATATGATTGGACACTTGAGTGATTATATGTCTAGAGTTAAGGGTGAACTTAAACTCATTAGTAAACATGCTTCTATGGTTACCACTCAAGTAGAACAAGTGCTTAAAGCTCAAAATGATTTGCTCAATGAATTAAATGATAAGAGAAATGATAATGCTGTTAGAGTTATGACTAGAGGTGGTAAAATGACTCAGGAACCTTTGTATCCTGAGGGCCACCCTAAGAGAATTGAGCAAGATTCTCAGAGAAATAATGTTGATGCACCTAGTCCTTCTAAGAGGAAGAAAAAGAAAAATGATAGGACTTTCATGCTTCTAGTGAACCTGCTGTAGACACACCTGAGAATCCCAATGATATTTCTATTTCTGATGCTGAAACACAATCTGGTGATGAACATGAACCTAGTGATAATGTTAATGATAATGTTCATGTTGATGCTCAACCTAGTAATTACAATGACGTGGAGATTGAACCTGCTGTTGATCTTGATAACCCACAATCAAAGAATCAACGTTATGATAAGAGAGACTTCGTTGCTAGGAAGCACGGTAAAGAAAGAGAACCATGGGTTCAGAAACCCATGCCTTTTCCTCCTAAATCATCCAAGAAAAAGGATGATGAGGATTTTGAGCACTTTGCTGAAATGATTAGACCTATCTTTTTGCGTATGCGTTTGACTGATATGCTTAAAATGAATCCTTATGCTAAGTACATGAAAGATATTGTTACAAATAAAAGAAAGATACCAGAAGCTGAAATGTCCATCATGCTTGCTAATTATACTTTTAAGGGTGGAATACCAAAGAAACTTGGTGATCCAGGAGTACAAACTATACCATGCTCCATTAAAAGAAACTATGTTAAAACTGCTTTATGTGATCTTGGAGCCGGTGTTAGTGTTATGCCTCTTTCATTATATCGTAGACTTGATTTGAATAAGTTGACACCTACTGAAGTATGTTTGCAAATGGCCGATAAATCAACTGCTATACCTGTCGGTATTTGTGAGGATGTGCCTGTTGTGGTTGCAAACAATACTATTTTAACGGACTTTGTTATTCTTGATATTCCCGAGGATGATAGTATGTCGATTATCCTTGGTAGACCCTTTTTGAATACTGCAGGGGCTGTTATTGCCTGCAACAAAGACAATGTCACTTTTCATGTTAATGGTAATGAGCATACGGTACACTTTCCGAGGAAACAACCTCAAGTTCACAGTATCAATTCTATTGGAAAAATTCCATCGATTATTATTGGGGGTTTTGAATTTCCTCTTCCTACTGTCAAGAAGAAATATGATATTCTTATTATTGGGGACATACATATCCCCGTTGAGGTAACCTAGTGCTATTCGAAGATTCTCCGGTTTCATGCGATTCGGGATGAGTTTGTTAACAAGACTTGATCAACCTTGTTAGTGGATTCCTTTTGATGAGCATGAGATGGATGAAGTTAGAAAGCACAACTCTCTGTACCCTCCTTTTACCTTCTGTTATTTAGATTAAATAAAGCAAAAATAGTATTTTTCTGTCTGTTTTCTGATTTATCCATGCAATAAAAATACCCCGAAAATAAAAGTTCTCCAAATGCCCTGAAAATGAAATATGATTTTTTCTAGAATATTTAGGAATTATTGGCACTGAGAACACATCATAGGGAGCCAACACCTGGCCACGAGGGTCCAGGGTGCGCCCACCCCCTGGGGCGCGCCCCCTGCCTCGTGGGCCCCTGGTGGCCCCCTCCACTTATTCCTGCACCCATACACTTCTTCTTCCTCCCCAAAAAAATCACCAACCAGCTCAAGCAAGAGTTCTAGCTCATCTTGCTGCCATTTTCGATCTCCTTGCTCAAAGCTCCACTCACAAAACTGCTTTGGGGGATTGTTCTTTGGTATGTGACTCCTCCAACGATCCAATTAGTTTTTGTTCTGGTGCTTTATTCACTGCAAATTTTTACTACCTAGGTGACCTTGTTCTTGAGCTTGCATGTCAAATTTATTTGGTCCCAAGTATTCTAATACATGATATAGTCTCTAGGCACTTGTGGCAGTAGTTGCTATCAATTTGTTGAGTTTGGTTCACTTTTATTTTGAGTTACTAAAAATTTCAGAAATTTTCAGAAAATGATGAAGAGATTCTTGAGGGGCTCTTCGAGCCGAAGCTCGAAGGATAAGTAGAGTGAAGAGAACAAAAAGCCCAAATTTAATCTCCCTCGCACCACGGAGGTTCGGCTGTGTGAATGGCCTTGTGATGAGTTCTTGAAAGCAGCCGGGATTCATGATGACTTTTATTATTTGGCTGAGAATGCAGGCCTCACCGACTTCCTCCACGACCAGCTCGATCAGTATCTCCTACTCACTAATACTTTCGTGCAATTTTTACTTTCATGCTAGGAAATCACCACCTTGAGTGGAGTTTCATTTATATGATGAGGTTAAGGAGATGTCACCATGTGATTTTTGTGGGGTTTGCAAGATACCCTTCGAGGGCAACATAGAGGAACCACATCGTAGTGATGTGAATGGATTTATTGATATGATTGATGTAGGGGAAACGAGGAAGATTTCCGATGCAAGAATTTCTAGCATACACTTTCCTGTTCTACGTTACTTTGCAATATTTGCTAGTAGATGCTTAATTGGTCGCGGGAACTATGGAAACCTTAGTGCCCCTGATATTGTTATTTTGTGCCATGCTTTGTTTCACGATAACACTTTTAGTTAAGGCACTATTATTGCTAAACGATTAAGTCTGAACCATACAAAGGGCCCCATCTTTGGAGGCATCTTTGCTTCACGCTTTGCTAAACACTTTAGGATACCTATTAGGCATTGTGAGAAAGAGGAAAAGTTGTTGCCCCCTATTTTTCTAGATTATAAGAGTATGGTAGCACATGAATTTATTGTTAAAAATAATGAGATGATGCTTAAGTATAATTTGAGATTTAATAAACTCACAGTGAGACTATTATCTTGCCTGCACCCTCTTTGTTTGACTTCTCTTCAGGCACGTACCTCATCTTGCCAGAGGTCGTTTACGCATACCGGAGCCGGACACTAGCTCCAGACCCTGAGCCGGAACCACCACTTGACCCTTATCGATAGTCCTTTTATCAGTGGGATCCGAAGGAGATCGCCAACCAGTGGCACTCAGATGACACTCCTCAGTACACCAGAGAGAGTAGCTCTAATCCATGGGCATAAACCAACTTAGGCCAAAAGCCTAAACTTGGAGGAGTACGTATTTCTCACCGACATTATATTCATGTTCACACACTCATTCTAGTTGTCGCTGCTCATACTTTTTCATTGTACTATCCATGCTAGTTTATTTTCTTTTCTAAGCCTTCTTCTTGTGTGTTTGAATAACCTTAAGAAAAAACAAAAAAAAAGCTATAGCTTTTAGCTAGTCTACTTTCCATGCTTGTAGTAGTAGTAACTAAAATAAAACCCAAAAAGATTTCTCGTTCTTCTTTTGCTTGTTGGGAGCTTTCCCGTGTAAATAGTTTTATTTCTTTTCTTTTCTTTGGGGGTGGAGAGGAGAAAACCATGATGAAAATGTTGAGTGGCTCTCATATGCATTATTGTTGATTTAACCAAGAGCGCATATTACCTTGTCTTCTCCCTTGTATTAAATGCTTGCAGATTCCAGCTTAGTCCAATGCACATGCACTATTATTATTATCCACACCGTTCGGTCGTGCAAGTGAAAGGCAATAATGACGATATATGATGGACTAATTGAGATGAGAGAAGCTGGTATGAACTCGACCTACATAGTTTTTTGTAAATATGATTAGTCCATCGTTCCTGATTCAGCCTATTATGAATGAAACATGTTTGCAATGACAATTAGAGATTATAGTTGCTCATTGTAGGACCTTGAAGTATGTCTAGAGGGGGGGTGATTAGACTACTTGACCAATTAAAAACTTAACCTTTTCCCAATTTTAGAGTTTGACAGATTTTAGCTATCTTAGGACATGTCAAGCAATCATCACACAATTCAAGCAAGCATGCAAAGAGTATATAGGCAGCGGAAATTAAAGCATGCAACTTGCAAGAAAGTAAAGGGAAGGGTTTGGAGGATTCAAACGCAATTGGAGACACGGATGTTTTTGGCGTGGTTCCGATCGGTGGTGCTATCATACATCCACGTTGATGGATACTTCAACCCACGAAGGGTAACGGTTGCGCGAGTTCACGGAGGGCTCCACCCATGAAGGGTCCACGAAGAAGCAACCTTGTCTATCCCACCATGGTCGTCGCCCACGAAGGACTTGCCTCACTAGCGGTAGATCTTCACGAAGTAGGCGATCTCCTTGCCCTTACAAACTCCTTGGTTCAACTCCACAATCTTGTCGGAGGCTCCCAAGTGACACCTAGCCAATCTAGGAGACACCACTCTCCAAGAAGTAACAAATGGTGCATTGATGATGAACTCCTTGCTCTTGTGCTTCAAATGATAGTCTCCCCAACACTCAACTCTCTCTCATAGGTTTTGGATCTGGTGGAAAGAAGATTTGAGTGGAAAGCAACTTGGGGAAGGCTAGAGATCAAGATTCATATGGTAGGAATGGAATATCTTGGCCTCAACACATGAGTAGGTGGTTCTCTCTCAGAAATGGTAAGTTGGAAGTGTAGGTTTAGTCTGATGGCTCTCTCCACGAATGAAGAGGAGGTGGAGGGGTATATATAGCCTCCACACAAAATCTAACCGTTACACACAATTTACCAAACTCGGTGGGACCGATTCAACAGACTCGGTCGGACTGATTTAGCAAACCTAGAGACCATTACGATTTTCGGTGGGACTGACATGCAACTCGGTGAGACCGATTCGGTTAGGGTTAGGGCATAACATAATCTCGGTAAGACCGATTACACAAACTCGGTGAGACTGATTTTGGTAATAAGCTTTCCAGAGAGTTGGTCAGGTAAACTCGGTGGGACCGATTTGCTCTTTTCAGTGAGACCGAAATGTTACAAAAGGGAAACAGAGAGTTTACATTGCAATCTCGGTGGGACTGATCGCTCACTTCGGTTAGACCGAAACGTTACGAAGGGAAACAGAGAGATTACAATCCCATCTCGATGAGACCGAGATCCCTATCGATAAGACTGATTTGCTTAGGGTTTGTGGCAGTGGCTATGACTTTTTAAATCGGTGGCGCCGGATAGGAAGAATCGGTGTGACCGATTTTGGCTTTGGGTTTAGGTCATTTGTGGATATGAGAAAGTAGTTGAGGGTTTTGGAGCATATCACTAAGCACATGAAGCAAGAGGCTCATTAAGCAACACCTCATCCCTCCTTGATAGTATTGGCTTTTCCTATAGACTCAATGTGATCTTGGATCACTAAAATATAAAATGAAGAGTCTTGAGCTTTTGAGCTTGAGCCAATCCTTTGTCCTTAGTATTTTGAGGGATCCACTTTCATCATTCATGCCATGCCATTCATTGAGCTTTCCTGAAATAATAGTCTTGGAATAGCATCAGCTCAATGAGCTATATGTTGTTATGAATTACCAAAACCACCTAGGGATAGTTGCACTTTCACTCATGCCATGCTTAATTAGCTAGGAGTTTATAATGGTTTACCTTGCGGGCCAACATGCTATTAAAATGGTTGTGATGTGGTATGATAGGGTGGTATCCTCCTTTGAACGATTCGAGTGGCTTGACTTGGCATATGTTCACGCATGTAGTTGAAACAAAATCAACATAGCCTCCACGATATTTATGTTCATGGTGATTTATATCCTACTCATGCTTGCACTCAGTGTTGATTAATCTTAATGCATGTTCATGACTGTTGTCGCTCTTTAGTTGGTCGCTTCCTAGTCTCTTTCTAGCCTTCACTTGTACTAAGCGGGAATACTGCTTGTGCATCCAAATCCATAAACCCCAAAGTTATTCCATATGAGTCCACCATACCTTCCTATATGCGATATTTACCTACCGTTCCAAGTAAATTTGTATGTACCAAACTCTAAACCTTCAAATGAAATTCTATTTTGTATGCTCCAACAACTCATGTATCAACTAGGGTTGTCTGTATCTTCCATGCTAGGCGGGTTATTCTCAAGAGGAGTGGACTCCGCTCCTCAATCACAAGAAAATGGCTGGAAACCGGGATGCCCAGTCCCATCCTCAAATCAAATCAAACTAATAGCAAACAAAATTCCCCCAAGATTCTTGTTACTTGGAGGCACCCGTTGTTTCGGGCAAGCCATGGATTGATGATTGTTGGTGGTGGGGGAGTATAAACTTTACCATTCTGTTTGGGAACCGCCTATAATGTGTGTAGCATGGAAGATATCGAGATCTCTCGCTTGTTATGTTGACAATTAAAGTATGCTGCTCAAAATATTATTTATCTCTGTTTCAAAATCGAGCTCTGGCACCTCTACAAATCCTTGCTTCCCTCTACGAAGGGCATATCTTTTACTTTTATGTCGAGTCATCATCCTCTTATTAAAAAGCACCAGTTGGAGAGCACCGCTGTCATTTGCATGCATTACAATTAATTTATATTGAGTATGACTACGACTGGATCTCTTTTACCATGAATTACAATGTTTAGTCAGTCCTTGATCTTCAGGGGTGCTCTGCATTTATGTTTTGCGGTCTCATAAAGGGCTAGTGAGATACCATCTTGTTATATCATATTATGATTGTTTTGAGAAAGTGTTGTTATCCGAGATTTATTATTATTGCTCGCTAGTTGATTATGCCATTGATATGAATAAACATGAGACCTAAATGTTATTGTGAATATGGTTAGTTCATAATCTTTGCTGAAAACTTGAATGCTGGCTTTACATATTTGCAACAACAAGAGCAAACAGAGTTTGTAAAAGTTTTTCTTTATCACTTTCAGTTTGTCAACTGAATTCCTTGAGGACAAGCAAAGGTTTAAGCTTGGGGGAGTTGATACGTCTCCATCGTATCTACTTTTCCAAACACTTTTGCCCTTGTTTTGTACTCTAATTTGCATGATTTGAATGGAACTAACCCGGACTGACGCTGTTTTCAGCAGAATTGCCATGGTGTTATTTTTGTGCAAAAATAAAAGTTCTCGGAATGACCTGAAACTTCACGGAGAATATTTTTGGAATTAATAAAAAATACTAGCAAAAGAAACAAGGCCAGGGGGCCCACACCCTATCCACGAGGATGGGAGGCGCACCCTACCCCCAAGGAGCGCCTCTCTGCCTCGTGCCCCCCTGATGCTCCACCGACCTCAACTCCAACTCTATATATTCACGTTCGGGGAGAAAAAAAATCTGAGAGAAGGATTCATCGCATTTTACGATACAGAGCCGCCGCCAAGCCCTAATTTCTCTCGGGAGGGCTGATCTGGAGTTTGTTCGGGGCTTCGGAGAGGGGAATCCGTCGCCTTCGTCATCATCAACCTTCCTCCATCACCAATTTCATGGTGCTCAATGCCGTGCGTGAGTAATTCCATCGTAGGCTTGCTGGACGGTGATGGGTTGGATGAGATTTACCATGTAATCGAGTTAGTTTTGTTAGGGGTTGATCCCTAGTATCCATTATGTTCTCAGATTGATGTTGCTATGACTTTGCTATGCTTAATGCTTGTCACTAGGGCCCGAGTGCCATGATTTCAGATCTGAACCTATTATGTTTTCATGAATATATGTGAGTTCTTGATCCTATCTTGCAATTCTATAGTCACCTATTATGTGTTATGATCCGACAACCCCGAAGTGACAACAATCGGGACCACTCTCGGTGATGACCGTAGTTTGAGGAGTTCATGTATTCACTAAGTGTTAATGCTTTGGTCTGCTACTCTATTAAAAGGAGGCCTTAATATCCCTTATTTTCCAATAGGACCTCGCTGCCACTAGAGGGTAGGACAAAAGATGTCATGCAAGTTCTTTTCCATAAGCACGTATGACTATATTCGGAATACATGCCTACATTACATTGATGAACTGGAGCTAGTTCTGTGTCACCCTATGTTATAACTATTGCATGAGGAATCGCATCCGACATAATTATCCATCACTGATCCAATGCCTACGAGCTTTTTACATATTGCTCTTTGCTTAGCTACTTTACCGTTGCCACTGTTACAATTACTACAAAACTGCTACTGTTACTTTTGCCACCGTCACCGTTACTTCCATACTACTTTGCTATTAAATACTTTGCTACAGATATTAAGTTATCCAGGTGTGGTTGAATTGATAACTCAACTGCTAATACTTGAGATTATTCTTTGGCTCCCCATGTGTCGAATCAATAAATTTGGGTTGAATACTCTACCCTCAAAAACTGTTGCGATCCCCTATACTTGTGGGTTATCACCGCCCAGGAATACCCCGCCGCGGTCGGCATGTCAAGCACGCACAGATCTCACCCCAACCCCCGAGCAGATCGCACAGCCTCCTCGCTCTGAAATGCATGCATGGAAGACTGTACGCACGCATCACCTCTTGACCTTGCCGTCCGCCGACATGTTAATGGAAGACTGTACGCCATTGTAGACACCCTTTTTCCTTGCAAATTCGTATCTAATGCTTAATATTTATTGGTAAGTGTGTTTTAGTGGATGAAGACTATTGAAACATGGTTGCAGTATAAGGTAGAAGATGTGTATCTTGTTAGTAACTTGTTTGTTAATAAATAGGCTGAAAATTCAATAAGAATAGAAGGTACAGTAGCAACAAATGCCTATAAATTTTGTGCTCTTCTTTAACTTGGCCCGCCCAACTTTTTCTTTGAAGCTCCGCCACTGCCTACAACAATGGGAGAGGTTGAAGCACTTGCCATTGTGTTGTACCTTGAATGCCTACAAATGTATTTCATGCAAGCATATTGGCAAATGGTATGCAAATGAACACGCAAGCATAAATGGGATGACACAAAAGAGGGCGGCTTGCTAGCATACCATGTCTTGCATGCCGATGCCGCTCACGGGACGGGCCTTGATGCTCTCAAGAGTGGCACAAAACTTGTTGCACTCTTGTTGGATCAGCCTCCATCGGTTCGAAATGGACACCCACCCGCGCGTGCCTACTATTTGGTACGGCGGAAACTTCTTGCGCTAATGGAACTCACGGTGGACACGAATCCAAAAAGTTGAATGCATTTGTTCGGCACCCGTCTTGGGGTCTTGCCCAATGTCTCTCCAACACTCACAAATAAGCTTGTCCTCGGCCACCGTGTATGCCTTGGTCCACTTGCTCTTCTATTTCGGCTTCACGCCGGCGGCTTGGTTGGTGAGCTCATCCTCAAACAAAGGCTCCCCTTCGATGTTGCACTTGTCCTCTTTCTCTTGCCCGTAGTCCTCCGGAAACTTGTGGTCGAGTGGGAAGCTGTCCAGGTCCAGATCGACCTGATCATGCATAAAGGCCGCCTGATCTTGATCAAAGGTGGACAACGTGAACGCCCCTCGGTCGTCCTGGCTTTGTGTCTTGTCGATCGTAGTCAGCCCCAGCAGCACCGCCAACGGCCGGTGCACCACCCTCGAAGATCATGTTCTATATGTAGTCATCACCGCCGGAGGCCGGCATTCCGACGAACAGGTTGCATGCGCCCGACAGCACGGCGGCTGATATGTCTCCATCGTATCTACTTTTCCAAACACTTTTGCCCTTGTTTTGGCCTCTAACTTGCATGATTTGAATGGAACTAACCCGGATTGGCGCTGTTTTCAGCAGAATTGCCATGGTGTTATTTTTGTGCAGAAATAAAAGTTCTCAGAATGACCTAAAACTTCACGAAGAATATTTTTGGAATTAATAAAAAATACTGGCGAAAGAATCAGGACCAGGGGGCCCACACCCTGTCGACGAGGGTGGGGGCGCGCCTACCCCCTGGGTGCGCCCCTGCCTCATGGGCCCCTGGAGCTCCACCGACCTCAACTCCAACTCTATATATTCACGTTCGGGGAGAAAAAAAATCAGAGAGAAGGAATCATCGCGTTTTACGATACAGAGCTGCCACCAAGCCCTAATATATCTCGACAGGGCTATCTGGAGTACGTTCGGGGCTCCAGAGAGGGGAATCCATCGCCGTCGTCATCATCAACCATCCTCCATTACCAATTTCATGATGCTCACCGTCGTGCATGAGTAATTCCATCGTAGGCTTGCTGGACGGTGATGGGTTGGATGAGATTTACCATGTAATCGAGTTAGTTTTGGTAGGGTTTGATCCCTAGTATCCATTATGTTCTAAGATGGATGTTGCTATGACTTTGCTATGCTTAATGCTTGTCACTAGGGCCCGAGTGCCATGATTTCAAATCTGAACTTATTATGTTTTCATGAATATATGTGAGTTCTTGATCCTATCTTGCATGTCAATAGTCACCTACTATGTGTTATGATCCGGCAACCCCGAAGTGACAATAATCGGGATCACTCCCGGTGATGACCGTAATTTGAGGGGTTCATGTATTCACTAAGTGTTAATGCTTTGGTCCGGTACTCTATTAAAAGGAGGCCTTAATATCCCTTAGTTTCCAATAGGACCCCGCTACCACGGGAGGGTAGGACAAAAGATGTCATGCAAGTTCTTTTTCATAAGCATGTATGACTATTCGGAATACATGCCTACAGTACATTGATGAACTAGAGCTAGTTCTGTGTCACCCTATGTTATAACTATTGCATGAGGAATCGCATCCGACATAATTATCCATCATTGATCCATTGCCTATGAGCTCTTCACATATTGATCTTTGCTTAGTTACTTTACCGTTGCCACTGTTACAATTACTACAAAACTGCAACTGTTACTTTTGCCACTGTTACCGTTACTTCCATATTACTTTGCTACTAAATACTTTGTTGTAGATATTAAGTCTTTCAGGTGTGGTTGAATTGACAACTCAACTGCTAATACTTGAGAATATTCTTTGGCTTCCTTTGTGTCGAATCAATAAATTTGGGTTGAATACTCTACCCTCAAAAACTGTTGTGATCCCCTATATTTGTGGGTTATCAAGACTATTTTCTGGCGCCGTTGCCGGGGAGCATAGCTTTATTCTTTGAGTCACTTGGGATTTATATCTGATGGCCACTATGAGGAACTTGAAAGACGAGAAAACCAAGATTTATCCCTCAACTACGAGGGGAGGTAAGGAACTGCCATCTAGCACTGCACTTGATTCACCTTGTGTTTTGAGTAAACATGCGACACCTACTCCTGCTGTTAATTCTGATCTCTCGCATGTTATTGATGGTGCCACTTCTGCTATGCGTGATGCTTATGATGAAACTACTTCGATTCTTGATAATATTGTGCCATTAGGTGAACTTCTTGATGAACAACTTGCTAGGGGTAGAGAGAATGAAATTATTGAAACTGATAATACTGATGAAAGTGATGATGAAGATTCTCCCCCTAGATATGAATTGCCTGTTGTGCCTGAGGGTTATGTTATGGATGAAGAAACTACGAGAGATGTTCTTGCTTGCAATGATAGATCTGATCCTAAGAAATTATTAGCTAAGCTGAAAGAAAAGTCTCTGAATGCTAGAATGAAATATGACCCTGCTTTTGCTACTTCACCTATCTGTATTACTCATAAGGATTATGATTTCTCTATCAATCCTGAGATAATTACTTTGGTTGAATCTGATCCTTTTTATGGCTATGAATCTGAAACTGTTGTGGAACATCTTACTAAATTGAATGATATAGCCACCCTATTCACTCACAAGGAAAAAATTCGTTACTACTATATCCTTAAGTTATTTCCATTCTCATTAAAGGGTGATGCTAAAATATGGTTTAATTCTCTTGATCCTTGTTGTGTGCGTAGTCCCCAGGATATGATTTATTACTTTTCTGCTAAATATTTCCCTGCTCATAAGAAACAAGTTGCTTTAAGGGAAATATATAATTATGTGCAAATTGAAGAAGAGAGTCTCCCACAAGCTTGGGGGAGGCTTTTCCAATTACTTAATGCTTTGCCTGATCATCCTCTCAAGAAAAATGAAATACTTGATATCTTTTATAGTGGACTAACCGATGCTTCCAGAGACCTCCTGGATAGTTGTGCTGGTTGTGTTTTCAAGGAAAGAACTGTTTATCAAGCTGAATTGTTATTGAATAATATGTTGACTAACAAAAACAATTGGACACTTCCTGAACCAACTCCTAAGCCAACTCCGAAGAAAAGAGGTATTCTATTTCTCAGTCCTGAAGATATGCAAGAGGTAAAGAAATCCATGAAAGAAAAGGGTATTAAAGTTGAAGATTTTAAGAATTTACCACCTATTGAAGAAATACATGGTCTTGATACCCCAACAAGGTAGTAAAGGTAAATTCTCTCTATAGATTTGATGAAGGTGATATTCCTCGTTATAAGTCCGCAAGGCAATGCTTGGATGAGTTTGATAATTTTATTGTTAAACACGAAAACTTCAATGCTTATGTGTGGAGACAATTGAAATGCTATGCTTATATGGTTGAACACTTGAGTGATTATATATCTAGAGTTAAAGGTGAACTTAAATTTATTAGTAAATATGCTTCCATGGTTACTGTCGGTGTCAAAACCGGCGGATCTCGGGTAGGGGGTCCCGAACTGTGCGTCTAGGCGGATGGTAACAGGAGACAAGGGATACGATGTTTTTACCCAGGTTCGGGCCCTCTCGATGGAGGTAAAACCCTACTCCTACTTGATTAATATTGATGATATGGGTAGTACAAGAGTAGATCTACCACGAGATCAAGGAGGCTAAACCCTAGAAGCTAGCCTATGGTATGATTGTTATCTGTCCTATGGACTAAAACCCTCCGGTTTATATAGACACCGAAGAGGGCTAGGGTTACACAGAGTCGGTTACAATGGTAGG
This sequence comes from Triticum timopheevii, assembly GCA_963921465.1. Lineage (NCBI taxonomy): Eukaryota > Viridiplantae > Streptophyta > Magnoliopsida > Poales > Poaceae > Triticum > Triticum timopheevii. Next base: position 471,114,668 of record OY997266.1, on the reverse strand, counting down.
AGATCTACATATCTGAATCGTCAAGCTTGCCTTCCATGCCAAGGAAAGTCCCATCCGGACACGGGATGAAGTCTTCAATCTTGTATCTTCATAGTTTTGGAGTCCGGCCAATGATGATAGTTCGGCTATCCGGCACCCCCTAGTCCAGGACTCCCTCAGTAGCCCCTGAACCAGGCTTCAATGACGACGAGTCCGGCGCGCATATTGTCTTCGGCATTACAAGGCGGGTTCCTCCTCTGAATAATTCATAGAAGATTTCGAACACCAGGATAGTGTTCGGCTCTGCAAAATAAATTCCACATACTACCGTAGAGAGAATAATATTTACACAAGTTCAATCTGCTGACGTATTTCGTGGCATGACATCACGCCACGGCCAATCCTTTATTCGATTTATTTTTATTGCTCCACCTCAGCGCGTTTAGCGAAGCGGTTTCCTTGGCAGGTCTTGTCAAAGCAGAGATCGTGTCCCCTTATTCCTGGATTCTCATCAATACGGACGTGGGTAACCCAACCGCGCCATTGATTGCGGCGCTTGGGAGATAAGCGAGTTTTACTGGGCCGGTGGGGATGCATAGTTTCGTCCGCTCATATATAGGGGATAAGGATCCACCTGTTCACCTACGCCTTCTTCCTCCTTTGCTTATCCATCTCCGCGCACTCGAGCTCCACCGCCCAAGTCCGCACATCTCACCTCAACCTTCTCCAACCATGTCCGGAGCGGGAGGCAAGTGGATGGCCTCCTCCATCACGGAGGGGCACATCAAGAAGCTGTGCAAGGCCGGATATTTGTCCAGCGATATCGCGCACCGGCTCCCCGACGAGGGGCAGCTCGTCCCCACCCCCGGGCCCCATGAGAGGGTGGTATTCCTTCCCCATTTCCTCCGCGGACTGGGCTTCCCACTCCACCCCTTTGTCCGGGGGCTCATGTTCTACTATGTCCTGGATTTCCATGATCTGGCCCCGAATTTTATCCTCAACATCTCGGCGTTTATCGTCGTGTGCGAGGCCTTCCTCTGCATCTAGCCCCACTTCGGCTTATGGCTAAAGACCTTCAATGTCAAGCCGAAGGTAGTGGGCGGCAGCCAAGCAGAGTGCGGAGGCGCCATGGTGGGCAAGATGCCCAACGTCACCTGGCTCGAGGGCGCCTTCGTGGAAACCATCAAAGGGTGGCAATCGGGGTGGTTCTACATCACCGAACCGCGTGACCCTGAGTGGGCAGCGGCCCCCGAATTCAGATCTGGCATCCCCACGCGGCTCACCTCTTGGAAAGAGAAGGGCCTGTTGTGGGGCGATTCGGAGGAGCTGACCGGACTCCAATCCTGTCTCCAAACCCTGGTGAATAAGAAGCTCAAGCTTGTCAATGTGGTCCAGGTCATGCTCATCCGCCGGATTCTCCCGTGCCAACAGCGGGATTTCAACCTGTGGGAGTTTGATCCGGCGCATCACCAGACCTTGAGCAGACTCTTCGACACTACGTACGAAGAGGCCTGGATGGTGTTGTTCAAGGGTGCCGAGGCACCCGCATCCGCTACCGAAGATCGCGGATTCAGCTCGCAGCGTCCAGCTGGCAAGGTAAGCTATATTATCCTTTACGGGACACTTGCTTTCCATAGTTTGACTCTATGTGGGATCTAAACTCCCAATACCTTTAACAGGCCTGGCAAAAGACGTCCAGACAGGTTAACTGTCCGCGCCCCTTCCAGAAGACCCAGCGGATGCCCGTTTGACAGGGCTGCTGGTCTCGGCGCCTTACGTGGTGCCGGAGAAGAAGGCCAAGAAGAAGGCCACGGGAACTCAGAGGAGTTCCCGGCGCTAGGTGTTATCGGACTCATCGTCCGATGACTCCGAGGTGGACTCCTCCCACGAGGACGAGGAGGAGAAGAAAGAGTCCTCTCCCCTAGAGGGGGGAGAGAAGAAAAGGAAGGCTTCCCCAACGGGGGAGGCCGAAGGGTCCAAGAAGGGAAGGACCCTTCCTCCAGACTGTTCCACCAACGCCGGCGACGGCGAGGAGGAGTGGCCTTCGAGGGCCAAGCCCCTGGCAAGATCGTAAGTGTCCGGATCCCAAAATAACTTGTGTGTTTTCCTTTCGCCGCATAGTGTCTACTAATGCCGAACACGACCATACAGCCCGCCCAAGGACGATATCCCCGCTTCGTCGAGTGGGTCCCTGGGTTCGTCGGATGTGAATAGCGCTTTACTTCCGACGGCCTCCTCCCCTCGTGACGCAGACGACGCCGAGGTGGGGTCCTAGAAGGGGACCGGCCAGGAGGAGGAGGCCCCGGAGGTGCCGCAGGGCAACCTCCCGGATTTCGGGCCGGACTCCGCGCTGGAACCTTTGGTGGTTCCGGAGTCCGGCGGGCGGCCCCTTTGTAAGAAGGGCGAGACGGCGACGCCGGTGACCTCCGTCCAACCGGAGGCACCGGATAACTTGCTGGAGGCGCTCAACGGTGCTTCCATTGAAGAGGAACACCGCACTGTTATGAGCGCGGTGATTCAAAAAGTTTAGTCCGCCAAGAGCGGGCTGACCGAAGCCTGCACCAGCCTTCTAACAGGCTTTGAGGTAAGAGTTTCAAGATATGTAAAAATAGTACCGCATAGACAGTAGCCCCTGATGCTCAGTTCGGTGTTCGGAAAGAAAAGTCGAACTGAGAATCTAAAAAGATATACGCAGGAGTCTAACACAAATATGTTAATATGGGGATGCAGGCTGCACTGCTGACCTCTGCCGCACTGACTGCGGAGGTTGGTGCTTTGAAGGAAAGTCTCGAGCGGTCCGAGAGCGAGCTCGGCCGTGCCAAGAAGCAGCTCGAGGACAAGGAAGGTAAGTAGCACCTTATTAAAGTTGTACCTTATAAAAAAAGGATTTGGTTGCAAAAAATGACAGGGATAACGTGGGTATTGCAGGGGCCACAAACGAGGTGGCGACCCTGAAGGAGGCGGTGTCCGCGGCCGAGCATAATGCGGCCGCAGAACACACAGAGCGAGAGAAGCAGGAGGCACGGGTGGCGGAGGTGCGGCAAGAGCTCTAGGCTCTCGTGGAAAAACACAAGAATTTGGAGCGTGACTCGAAGACTCGAGAGTCCGAGCTTGCGTCCGCTCTTGAGAGTGTCAAAGCCGCTAAGGCCGAAGCCCAAAAGGCCCTCCAGGAACTCGAGGCGGTGAAGAAGATAGCGGCGGGTAAGGCATTCTTCATGCAAAGCAAGCACGTAAAAGTGAATTACCTGTTACTTACCCGAATTCGGAGCTCTCCAGGAGCGTTCGCATATCTGCCCCGCAGCGTGTCCGATGCTGCCACATTCTACAGAGCCGAGGAGGGGAGCTCGACAGAGAAGGTGTTCTGGTCTCAGTATGCTGAGGCCGGACATCCGGTGCCCCTGAGCGACCAGCTGAAGCAGCTGGTCGAGCTCCACAAGGTGGCCGAATAGGCCATGAAGGGCCTCATAGTTCGGCTATGGCCCAAGGAAGCCATGCCTGGGAGCTACTTCGGTCTGGTGTGGCGGCTGGTGGACGCCTGTCCATGGGTTGACGTCATCAAGCACTCCGCCTGTATTGAAGGTGCCCGTTGGGCCCTTGCCCGCGCTAAGGTGCACTGGGGCAAGATGGACACCGAGAAGCTTGTGACGGACGCGCCACCGCCAGGCAAGGAGTATCGGACGCCCGAGATGTGTTACAAGGGTGTCCTGAAGGGTGCCCGCATTATTGCGGGTGAGTGCTCCAAAGATGTAATCTTTGATTAGACTCGCGTTTTGTTATCCTGTGCGCTGAAAACTTTGTTCATATGCGCTAAGCAACGCTTGTTAATTTAAAATATTACCTTCTGTGCGGCCGTTTATTAAATCTGAGAGATGGCAATTCGTTGGCTTCAGCCCCCGTGCCACGAGTGCTGGGGTGTTCGGGATAAACTTGAGCACTCGTGTTCCCATTTTTGGGTCCTTCTAGGGAGGCGCTCAACACAACGAACGAGGCAACCGGACTTACAATGCTTGAACACTCTCACTTAGCCATAGAATTCTATAATTTTAAATTTCGGCGAAGCCCCTAGTATTCGGAAGGCCGAATTCGGGGCGCTATCCACGCCTTGGACCGGACACAGCCGGCTCCTCGCTCTAAGCGGCATAAGTCTTTAGGGACTCGAAGAGACCTCTCGAACAGCGACCAGCTCTTGCCTTATCATGACGGTCAGTTTTAGCTTTCTCCACTGAGGTGCTCAACCCAGCTCAACTGGGGCACAATCGCAGTGGTTCTCCCAGCACTACCTTAGCCGATATAACGGAACGTAAGGTACCAAAACATGGGAGCCGGGCAAACCCAACTATTGACCCAAGACATGATTCGGAGCCGATGCATATAATGCTATAAGTTCGGGGTGCCGCACTTATGAAAGTGTTCGGACTTATCACACCATAATTTGGGGAACTTAAGTCCCTGGTGTATTTGGCCGTACCAAAGCGTACGGGTGCAACATGTCACAAGCGAACATATAAAAAGGAATGCAATGATAGGCAAAAAGCGATGCATTTTTTATTCAAAAGATACTGCAATAAAGGCAGAATGATACAAATAGTGCGATAAGCAAGGGGTGGGACTATTTAACATGTCCCCCTCCAGGGGTAGGCTGCGGAATGGTATGTAAAACAGGTATAATGCTCGTAATGGAGACCACCTGGATACTCGTCGTAGCTTTTCTGCTTCCCTGGTTGTTGCATCGTTAGTTCGGCAGATCCACTGCCGGACAGGGCTTCTGAAAAACGGAGTCCTAAGAATAAGAAAAAAAAGAATAACCAATTGGGGAGCCCCTGGTGTGGTTGATCCGCACTCTGGGCCTGCCGTGGTCGTGCCCCTCCCCCTATGCCATGGTATCTCCAGAGCGTAATGATGTACGCATGGCACTGATCTCGCGATGTTGCGAGGGCTGGGGTTGGGGCCGCATTGCTACGCGTGCTCGGAACGTGCCAAGTGGTCTTGTTGTAGGTCACTCCGGGCGCGCTTGACGGTGTCCGGTCGCTTAACGGCCGGACTCGAGAATTGCCTTAAGAGGATGCTCTGCACTTCCGCCGCGAGAGCCGCTGTATGCTCCTCCGTGCGAAGAGAGCGTTCAGTGTTTCCGTTGACCGTGATGACTCCTCGAGGGCCTGGCATCTTGAGCTTGAGGTATGCGTAGTGCGGCACCGCATTGAACTTTGCAAATGCGGTTCGTCCGAGCAGTGCATGATAGCCGCTGCGAAACGGGACTATGTCAAAGATTAACTCCTCGCTTCGGAAGTTATCCGGGGATCCGAAGACCACTTCAAGTGTGACTGAGCCGGTACAAATGGCCTCTACACCTGGTATGACGCCTTTGAAGGTCGTTTTTGTGGGTTTAATCCTTGAGGGGTCTATGCCCATCTTGCGCACTGTATCCTGATAAAGCAGGTTCAGGCTGCTGCCGCCGTCCATCAGGACTCTAGTGAGGTGAAATCCGTCGATGATTGGGTATAAAACCAATGCGGTGAATCCGCCGTGGCGGATACTGGTGGGGTGGTCCCTTCGATCAAAAGTGATCGGGCAAGAGGACCACGGATTGAACTTTGGGGCGACTGGCTCCATCGCGTATACGTCCCTGAGCGCACGCTTCCGCTCCCTTTTGGGTATGTGGGTTGCGTATATCATGTTCACCGTCCGCACCTGTGGGGGGAATCCCTTATGTCCTCTATTGTTCGGCGGCCGTGTCTCCTCCTCGTCGTCGCTATGCAGCCCCTTGTCATTGCCTTCGGCGATTAACTTGCCTGCCTGCTTGAACACCCAACAAGCTCTGTTGGTGTGATTAGCTGGCTTTTCGGGGGTGCCGTGTATCTGGCACGAGCGATCGAGTACCCGGTCCAAATTGGACGGGCCTGGAGTAGTTCTTTTGAATGGCTTTTTCCGCTGACCGGGTTTAGAGCCTCTGAATCCGGCGTTGACTGCCGTATCTTCAGTATTATCGCCGTTAATGCGGCGTTTGTGCTTATTGCGACGCGACCTGCCATTGCTGTCTTTGGTATCCGAACTACTAGAGTTTTTGGTTAGGTTGTTACTGCGGGCTAGCCAGCTGTCTTCTCCCGCACAGAAGCGGGTCATGAGCGATGTGAGGGCTGCCATTGATTTCGGCTTTTCCTGTCCTAGGTGCCGGGCCAGCCATTCGTCGCAGATGTTGTGTTTGAAGGCTGCAAGGGCCTCTGCATCCAGACAGTCGACGATTTGATTTTTCTTGGTTAAGAACCGAGTCCAGAATTGTCTGGCCGATTCGTCTGGCTGCTGAATTATGTGGCTTAGGTCATCGGCATCTGGTGGTCGCACATATGTGCCCTGGAAGTTATCAAGGAATGTGGCTTCCAGGTCCTCCCAACACCCAATTGATTCTGCTGGCAAGCTGTTGAGCCAATGCCGAGCTGGTCCTTTAAGCTTGAGTGGGAGGTATTTGATGGCGTGAAGATCATCACCACGGGCCATGTGGATATGAAGGAGATAGTCTTCGATCCAGACCGCGGGGTCTGTTGTGCCATCGTAGGATTCAATGTTCACGGGTTTGAACCCTTCGGGGATTTGATGATCCATTACTTCATCTGTGAAGCATAGTGGGTGTGCGGCGCCTCTGTATTGGGCTATATCACGATGCAGCTCGAACGAGCTTTGTCTACTGTGTTCGGCCCGGCCGGGGTTGCTGTCTCCGGCGCGATGGTTGTCGTCGCATATTGTAGGGCGCCCACGCGATCCATAGATCAATCTTGTTTGCCTTGCCTTATCCTCCAATATGTCTCACAAGTCCGGCGCATTCCCCCATGGCTTTGTACTTTTCGAGCGACGCCGGGGTGTGGCTTTGATGGGGGCCTAGAGGCCTCTCTGTCGCGGCCACGAGGTGGCCGGTCGGCAGTATTGTGCACTGGCGATGTAGGTTTATGTGCTTCCTCCTCTAATCGGGGCAGCAGCTTGCGTTTGGGGTAACTTTTGGAGGGGTGTTCGAGTTCATACTCTTCGGCCGCAAGGACTTCAGTCCATCTGTCGGCTAGCAAGTCTTGGTCAGCTCTAAGTTGTTGCTACTTTTTCTTGAGGCTGCTTGCCGTGGCCATAAGCCTGCGTTTGAAACACTCGTGTTCGACGGGATCCTCAGGCACGACAAATTCATCGTCGTCGAGGCTTGCCTCGTCTTCGGAGGGAGGCATGTAATTATCGTCCTCTACCTCTTCGTCTGCCGCTCTCTCGTGAGGGCTGGCTTCTCCGTCCTCCTGTGCTGAATCTTGCTGGAGGGGGTTGTCTTCAGCACTATCCGGGGTGTTATTATCTCCGGTGCCGGAATCTCCATTCTTGCTGTGGCGGGATTTGGAGCGGCGCCGCTGACGCCGGCGCTTAGGCTACTTTTTGGAGGGGTCATCCTCCGCTGTTCCATCGCCATTCCCGTCCTTTGGGATGTCCACCATGTATATGTCGTATGACGAGGTGGCTTTCCAGTGCCCAGTAGGCGCTGGTTCTTGGTCGTCTCCGGCATCGTCGTCCATACCGTCGATGTCTTCGGAGTCGAAGTCTAGCATGTCGGTTAAGTCATCGACAATGGCTACGAAGTGTGTGGTGGGTGGGCTTTGAATTTCTTCGTCTTCCGCATCCCAACCGTCCTGGCCATAATCCGGCCAAGGCTCTCCTGACAAAGAGAGACACTTTAGCGAATTCAGGATGTCGCTGAAAGGCGAGTGCTGAAAGATGTCCGTAGCGGTGAACTCCATGATTGGCGCCCAATCGGATTCGATTGGCAGGGGCGCGGAAGGTTCGGGGTCCGGAGAGGAGTCCGGCACCTTGGAGTCACAAGCTTCATGAGGGTCAGGGTCGGTATTCGGCTCTATCGCCGTAGAGGTAGCAGCCCTCGAGGCGGTGTCCAACCACCCATCCTCGATTGGCATCGTCGGCTCCGAACCAAGGGTCGGAGCAGACTCTTGTGCGGCCTCCAGGGCACTGTCCGGCAGCAGGGCTAAATCATGCCCATCAGGACAGTGTGGCAGGCCTGGCTGTGGCTCGAATCCGTCGAAGATCAAGTCTCTGCGGATGTCGGCCATGTAGTTCAAACTTTCGAATCTGACCTGATGGCCAGGGGCGTAGCTTTCGATCTGCTCCAGATGCCCAAGTGAATTGGCCAGCAGTGCGAAGCCGCCGAATACGAAGATCTGTCCGGGGAGAAAAGTCTCACTCTGGGCCACGTTGTTGTTGATGATCGAAGGAGCCATCGAGCCTATAGGTGACGACATAGAGGAACTCTCAATGAAAGCACCAATGTCGGTGTCAAAACTGGCGGATCTCGGGTAGGGGGTCCCGAACTGTGCGTCTAGCCGGATGGTAACAGGAGACAAGGGACACGATGTTTTTACCCAGGTTCGGGCCCTCTCGATGGAGGTAAAACCCTACTCCTACTTGATTAATATTGATGATATGGGTAGTACAAGAGTAGATCTACCACGAGATCAAGGAGGCTAAACCCTAGAAGCTAGCCTATGGTATGATTGTTATCTGTCCTAGGAACTAAAGCCCTCCGGTTTATATAGACACCGGAGAGGGCTAGGATTACACAGAGTCGGTTACATTGGTAGGAGATCTACATATCCGAATCGCCAAGCTTGCCTTCCACGCCAAGAAAAGTCCCATCCGGACACGGGACGAAGTCTTCAATCTTGTATCTTCATAGTTTTGGAGTCCATCCAATGATGATAGTTCGGCTATCTGGACACCCCCTAGTCCAGGACTCCCTCAGTTACCACTCAAGTAGAACAAGTGCTTAAAGCTCAAAATGATTCGCTCAGTGAATTAAATAATAAGAAAAATGATAATGCTGTTAGAGTTATGACTAGAGGGGTAAAATGACTCAGGAACCTTTGTATCCTGAGGGCCACCCTAAGAGAATTGAGCAAGATTCTCAGAGAACTAATGTTAACGCACCTAGTCCTTCTAAGAAGAAGAAAAAGAAAAATGATAGGACTTTGCATCCTTCTAGTGGACCTGTTGTTGACACACCTGAGAATCCCAATGATATTTCTATTTCTGATGCTGAAACACAATCTGGTAATGAACATGAACCCAGTGATGATGTTAATGATGATGTTCATGTTGATGCTCAACCTAGCAATAATAATGATGTAGAGGTTGAACCTGTTGTTGATCTTGATAACCCAAAGAGTCAACATTATGATAAGAGAGACTTCGTTGCTAGGAAGCACGGTAAAGAAAGAGAACCATGGGTTCAGAAACCCATGCCTTTTCCTCCTAAACCATCCAAGAAAAAGGATGATGAGGATTTTGAGTGCTTTGCTGAAATGATTAGACCTATCTTTTTACGTATGCGTTTGACTGATATGCTTAAATGAATCCTTATGCTAAGTACATGAAAGATATTATTACAAATAAAAGAAAGATACCGGAAGCTGAAATTTCCACCATGCTTGCTAATTATAATTTTAAGGGTGGAATACCAAAGAAACTAGGAGATCTAGGAGTACCAACTATACCATGCTCCAGTAAAAGAAACTATGTCAAAACTGCTTTATGTGATCTTGGAGCCGGTGTTAGTGTTATGCCTCTCTCTTTATATCGTAGACTTGATTTGAATAAGTTGACACCTACTGAAATATCTTTGCAAATGACCGATAAATCAACTGCTATAGCTGTCGGTATTTGTGAGGGTGTGCCTGTTGTGGTTGCAAATGTTACTAATTTAATGGACTTTGTTATTCATGATATTCCCAAGGACGATAGTATGTCAATTATCCTTGGTAGACCCTTTTTGAATACTGCAGGGGTTGTTATTGACTGCAACAAAGGCAATGTCACTTTTCATGTTAATGATAATGAGCATACGGTACACTTTCCGAGGAAACAACCTCAAGTCCACAATATCAATTGTATTGGAAAATTTTCAACGATTACTATTGGAGGTTTTGAATTTCCTCTTCCTACTGTCAAGAAGAAATATGATATTCTTATTGTTGGGGACATGCATATCCCCGTTGAGGTAACTTAGTGCTATTCGATGCAATTCAGAATGAGTTTGTTAACAAGACTTGATCAACCTTGTTAGTGGATTGATGAGCATGAGATGGATGAAGTTAGAAAGCACAACTCTCTGTACCCTCCTTTTACTTTCTGTTATTTAGATTAAATAAAGCAAATTAGTATTTTTTATCTATTTTCTGATTTATCCTTGCAATAAAAAAATACCCCGAAAACAAAAGTTCTCTAAATGTCCCGAAAATGAAATATGATTTTTTGTAGAATATTTAAGAATATTTGGCACTAAGAACATATCAGGGGGCCACACCACCTGGCCACGAGGGTCCAGGGCGCGCCCCCTGCCTCGTGGGCCCCACGTGGCCCCCCTCCACTTATTCCTGCACCCACACATTTTGTCTTCCTCTAGAAAAAATCACCACACAACTCAAACTCGTATCCTAGCTCGTTTTGCTGTGATCTTCGATGTCCTTGCTCAAAGCTTCATTCACGAAACTGTTTTGGGGGATTGTTCTTTGGTATGTGACTCCTCCAATGGTCCAATTAGTTTTTGTTCTAGTGCTTTATTTATTGCAAATTTTTGCTGCTAAGGTGATCCTGTTCTTGAGCTTGCATGTCAAATTTATAGGGTCCCAAGTAGTTCTAATGCATGATGTAGGTTCTAGGCACTTATGGGAGTGGTTGCTATCAATCTTGTTGAGTTTTATTCACTTTTATTGTGAGTCACTAAAAATTTCAGAAATTTTCAGAGGAAGAAAATGTTGAGGAGATTGTTGAGAGGCTCTTTGAGCCAAAGCTCGAAGGATAAACAAAATGAGGAGAATAAAAAGCCCAAATACAATCTGCCTCACACTGCGGAGGTTCGGCCGTGCGAATGGCCTTGTGATGCGTTCTTAAGAGCTGCCGGAATTTATGAAGACTTTTATTACTTGGCTGAGAATGCGGGCCTCATCGGCTTCCTCCTCGACCAACGCGAACAGTTTCTCCTACTCCCTAATATTTTCGTGCAAAATTTTTATTTCCATGCTAGGAAATCACTACCTTCATTGGAGTTTCACTTATATGATGAGGTTAAGGAGATGTCACTCCATGATTTTTGTCGGGTCTGCAAGAGACCCTTTGTGGGCATCATAGAGGAACCACATCGTAGTGATGTGGATGGATTTATTGATAGAATTGCTGTAGGGGAAACGAGGAAAGTTTCCGATGCAAGAATTACTAGTATACATTTTCCTGTTCTACGTTACTTTGCGATATTTGCTGGCAGATGCTTAATTGTTCGCAGGAACAGTGAAAAACTTAGTACTCCTGATCTTGTCATTTTGCGCCATGCTTTGTTTCGTGATACAACCTTCAGCTTAGGCGCTATTATTGCTAAACGATTAAGTCTGAACCGTGCAAAGGGCCCCATCTTTGGAGGCATCTTTTCTTCACTCCTTGCTAAACACTTTGAGATACCTGATAATCCCCAAGTGCAGGGAACCATCGTAGCAATTTCTAAAGGTGGAAGTAATAATTATGGAGTGCCAAACCCACAAGGAGCTAAAGGTAAGATCAATATTCTCTCAAGTCCTATCTTCCACTGATACGACTCTACGTACACCGAACGTTTGCTTCCAACTAGATATGAAATAAAACTACATGGTGGGTATGATGAGGATAACTCTACATGATATCGGAGAGCTAAAATATAAAAGTAGGTGTTGTTATCATAAAGTTAGAATATATTACTAAATATTTTAAATAGCGAGTGTGAAATAATGATGGATCGGTGTGCGGATTTATCCTAGGCAATTGTTAACAAGACCAGTAGTCGTCATTGCAATTTCATATGAGGGAGAGGCATAAGCTAACATACTTTCTCTTCTTGGATCATATGCACTTATGATTGGAACTCTAGCAAGCATCCAAAACTACTAAAGATCATTAAGGTAAAACCCATCCATAGCATTAAAGCATCAAGTTCCCTTTATCCCATACGCCACAACCCCCTTACTCGGGTTTATGCTTTTGTCACTCAAGCAACCCACTATAAGCGAATCATGAACGTATTGCAATACCCTACGACAGGAATCCCTCATGCTTGCGCGACACGGAGGGCACAATAGGACATCACCAAAATAAAACATACAACTCGTACCAATCTAGATCATCAATCCACCCAAAGACAAAAGATATCTACTCAAAACATCATAGGATGGCAACACATCATTGGATCATAATATGTGGCATAAAGCACCATGTTCAAGTAGGGATTATAGCGGGGTGCGGGAGAGTGCACCACTAAAAGAGATGAGGATGGTGATGATGATGGTGATGTTGATGAAGACGATCACAGCGGCGATGATTCCCCTCCCGATGGCACTCCGGCGCCACCGAGAGAGAGGAGGAGAGGTCCTCCCCCTTGTGCTTCCTCCACCATGGCCTCCCCCTGGATGGGGAGAGGTTCTCCCTCTGGTCCTTGGCCTTCATGGCGATGATGGCCCCTCCGGGATCCTCCTCCATGGCCTCTGGTGATGATGGCCCCCTCCGGCAGGGTGCCAAAGAGGGCCTAGATTGATTTCTCGTGGCTACAGAGGCTTGTGGCGGCGGAACTCCTGATCTAGGTTATTTTCTGGAGGTTTGGGTATTTATAGAAGAGGTTGGCGTCGAGGACAAGCCAAGGGGCCCCACAAGGAGTCCACGAGGCAGGGGGGCGCGCCCTCCACCCTCGTGGGGCCCACGGGACTCCCCTTCGGTAACTCTTTGTTCCAGTATTTTTTTATATTTTCCAGAAAAATTCTCCGTTGATTTTCATCGCATTCCGAGAGCTTTTATTTCTACACAAAAACAACACCACGGTAGTTCTGCTGAAAACAGCATCAGTCCGGGTTAGTTCTAACCAAATCATACCACAATCATATAAAACTATTGTAAACATGGCATGAATACTTCATAAATTGTAGATACGTTGGAGACGTATATATACCTATTAGGCATTGTGAGAAAGAGGAAAAGTTGTTGCCCCCTATTTTTGTAGATTATAAGAGTATGGTAGAACATGAATTTATTGTTAAAAATAAGAAGATGATGCTTAAGTATAATTTGATATTTAATAAAACTCATTGTGAGACTATTATCTTGCATGCACCCTCTTTGTTTAACATACTTTCAGGCACGTACCTCATCTTGCCTGAGGCCATTTATGCATACTGGAGGCTGACACAAGTCCCAGAGCTTGAGCCTGAGCCATCACTTGACACTTATCGACAGTCTGTTTATCAGTGGGATCCGGAGGAGATTGCCAACCAGTGGCACCCTGAGGACCCACCTCAGTACACTGGAGAGAGTAGCTTCGATCCATGGCAATAGACCAACTTAGGCCAAAAGCCTAAGCTTGGGGGAGTGTATTTCTCACCGACATTACATTCATGTTCACACACTCTTTCTAGTTGTCGGTGCTCATACTTTTTCATTGTACTATCCATGCTAGTTTATTTTCTTTTCTAAGCCTTCTTCTTGTGTGTTTGAAAAACCTTAAGAAAAACCAAAAAATTAGTCATAGCTTTTAGCTAGTTTATTTTCCATGCCTGTAGTAGTAGTAATTAAAAGAAAACCCAAAAAGTTTTTTTATTCTTCTTTTGCTTGTTGGGAGCTTTCCCATGTAAATAGTTTTATTTCTTTTCTTTTCTTTGGGGGTCGAGAGGAGAAGACCATGTGAAAATGTTGAGTGGCTCTCATATGCATTATTGTTGATTTAACCAAGAGCCCATATTACCTTGTCTTCTCCCTTATATTAAATGCTTGCAGATTCCAGCTTAGTCCAATGCACGTGCACTAGTATTATTATCCACACCGTTCGGTCGTGTAAGTGAAAGGCAATAATGATGATATATGATGGACTGATTGAGATGAGAGAAGCTGGTATGAATTTGACCTATCTTGTTTTTGTAAATATGATTAGTTCATCATTCCTGATTCAGCCTATTATGAATGAAACATGTTTGCAATGACAATTAGAGATTATAGTTGCTCATGCCATGCTTAATTAGCTAGGAGTTTATAATGATTTACCTTGCGTGCCAACATGCTATTAAAATGGTTGTGATGTGGTATGATAGGGTGGTATCCTCCTTTGAACGATTCGAGTGACTTGACTTGGCACATGTTCATGCATGTAGTTGAAACAAAATCAACATAGCCTCCACGATATTTATGTTCATGGTGATTTATATCCTACTCATGCTTGCACTCAGTGTTGATTAATTTTAATGCATGTTCATGACTGTCGTCGCTCTCTAGTTGGTCGCTTCCCAGTCTCTTTCTAGCCTTCACTTGTACTAAGCAAGAATACTGCTTGTGCATCCACTTCCATAAACCCCAAAGTTATTCCATATGAGTCCACCATACCTTCCTATATGCAGTATTTACGTGCCGTTCCAAGTAAATTTGTATGTGCCAAACTCCAAACCTTCAAATGAAATTCTGCTTTGTACGCTCGAACAGCTCATGTATCAACTAGGGTTGTCCATATCTTCCATGCTAGGTGGGTTATTCTCACGAGGAGTGTACTCCGCTCCTCACTCACGAGAAAATGGCCGGTGACCAGGATGCCCAGTCCCATGCTCAAACCAAATCAATTGCAAATAAAACTCCCCCAGGTTGTTGTTAGTTGGAGGCACCCATTGTTTCGGGCAAGCCATGGATTGATGCTTGTTGGTGGTGGGGGAGTATAAACTTTACCATTTTGTTTGGGAACCGCCTATAATGTGTGTAGCATGGAAGATATCGAGATCTCTTGGTTGTTATGTTGACAATGAAAGTATGCCACCCAAAATATTATTTATCTCTGTTTCAAACTCGAGCTCTGGCACCTCTACAAATCCCTGCTTCCCTCTGTGAAGGGCCTATCTATTTACTTTTATGTTGAGTCATCATCCTCTTATTAAAAAGCACCAGTTGGAGAGCACCGCTGTCATTTGCATCCATTACTATTAATTTATATTGAGTATGACTGGATCTCATTTACCATGAATTACAATGTCTAGTTAGTCCTTGATCTTCAGGGGTGCTCTGCATTTATGTTTTACGGTCTCAGAAAGGGCTAGCGAGATACCATCTTGTTATATCATATTATGATTATTTTGAGAAAGTGTTGACATCTGAGATTTATTATTATTGCTCTCTAGTTGATTATGCCATTGATATGAGTAAACATGAGACCTAAATGTTATTGTGAATATGGTTAGTTCATAATCTTTGCTGAAAAATTGAATGTTGGCTTTACATATTTGCAACAACAAGAGCAAACAGAGTTTGTAAATTTTTTTCTTTATCACTTTTAGTTTGTCAACTGAAGTGCTTGAGGACAAGCAAAGGTTTAAGCTTGGGGGAGTTGATACGTCTCCATCGTATCTACTTTTCCAAACACTTTTGCACTTGTTTTGGACTCTAACTTGCATGATTTGAATGGAACTAACCCGGACTGACGCTGTTTTCAGCAAAATTGCCATGGTGTTATTTTTGTGCAGAAATAGAAGTTCTCAGAATGACCTGAAACTTCACGGAGAACATTTTTGGAATTAATAAAAAATACTGGCGAAAGAATCAGGACCAGGGGGCCCACACCCTGTCCATGAGGGTGGGGGGCGTGCCTACCCCCTTGGCGCGCCCCCTGCCTCTTGGGCCCCTGGAGCTCCACCGACCTCAACTCCAACTCTATATATTCACTTTCGGGGAGAAAAAAAAATCTAAAAGAAGGAATCATTGCGTTTTACGATATGGAGCCACCGCCAAGCCCTAATCTCTCTTGGGAGGGCTAATCTAGAGTCCGTTCGGGGCTCCGGAGAGGGGAATCCGTCCCCATCGTTATCATCAACCATCCTCCATCACCAATTTCATGATGCTCACCGTCGTGCGTGAGTAATTCCATCGTAGGCTTGCTGGACGGTGATGGGTTGGATGAGATTTACCATGTAATCGAGTTAGTTTTGTTAGGGTTTGATCCCTAGTATCTATTATGTTCTAAGATTGATGTTGCTATGACTTTGCTATGATTAATGCTTATCACTGGGGCCTGAGTGCCATGATTTCAAATCTGAACCTACTATGTTTTCATGAATATATGTGAGTTCTTGATCCTATCTTGCAAGTCAATAGTCACCTACTACGTGTTATGATCCGGCAACCCCGAAGTGACAATAATCGGGATCACTCCCGATGATGACCGTAGTTTGAGGACTTCATGTATTCACTAAGTGTTAATGCTTTGGTCCGGTACTCTACTAAAAGGAGGCCTTAATATCCCTTAGTTTCCAATAGGACCCCGTTGCCACGGGAGGGTAGGACAAAAGACGTCTTGCAAGTTCTTTTCCATAAGCACGTATGACTATATTCGGAATACATTCGTACATTACATTGATGAACTGGAGCTAGTTCTGTGTCACCCTAGTTATAACTATTGCATGAGGAATCACATCCGACATAATTATCCATCATTGATCCATTGCCTATGAGCTCTTCACACATTGATCTTTGCTTAGTTACTATACCGTTGCCACTGTTACAATTACTACAAAACTGCTACTGTTACTTTTGCCACTGTTACCGTTACTTCCATCTTACTTTGCTACTAAATACTTTGCTGCAGATATTAAGTCTTTCAGGTGTGGTTGAATTGACAACTCAACTGCTAATACTTGAGAATATTCTTTGGCTCGCCTTGTGTCGAATCAATAAATTTGGGTTGAATACTCTACCCTCGAAAACTGTTGTGATTCCCTATACTTGTGGGTTATCAGCGGCTGGCATCTGCCGCGCGCGTTTCCTTGCGCCTCCGGATGACGAGCCACTGGCCACCGGTGTGGCGTCGCCTCGCGGGCGTGGAAGGCGCCACCACGCTCACCTCGGGCGAGCACTCCCCGGAGAGGCGGGAGGCCTGCGGGTAGACGTGGAAGCCGGGCATCGGGGTGCAAGCCGACGTGCTGGGTGAGTCGAGCGGCACCATCCGAGGAAACCTGGATGAGGCGGTGCTGGCCGCGGCCACGACGGTGTTGACGAGGCCGTGCTGGCTAGCATATAGAGCGCCTCCCTCATTGTTGCCGCGACGCGACGTTGGTGACCTCCTGCTGCGCGGCGGCGGCGACAGCGGCCGTCGCAATGGCATCATCCCTCGCATCCGTTGCGTGCCTCTGGCCCTTCCTCTTGGCCGACTCCCTTTCCCGTTGTTCGGGCGTCAGCACCTTCTTCGGCTTCGGCGCGACGGCGGTCTTGCGGGGGGCGCGAGGCTTGCCTTTGCCGGAGGGGGCGGTCGTCATGCCGGACGAGGCGAGGAAGGCGAGGCCGACGGCGGAGTTGAGGTCGTCGTCCATGGCGGGGGAGAGGGAGCGCGCGCGGTCAGAAGGGTTTTTGGGGGAAAATGGAGGGAAATGGTGGAGGCTGCCATCGACCAGCGGGCCTGGGGGGAGGAGAAGGCGCGCGCGCACGTCTGTCTCATGTCCGCGCCTACACAAATTCGGCTCAAAAATGGGCTGGGAATGGGTCGACAGGCGGACGAAAAGCGGACGCATGTCCGTTTGGGTCGGCGTGTGGGCCGATTTTTGTGTTCGCGTCGACCCAAACGGACGCCAGCGGACGAAATGGGTCGCCCCATTGGAGTTGCTTTGACCGGAACCCCTCATATCCAGCTTAAATCTAGCGCGGATATGGGGCGCCCAAGCGTGTCCCCCGTGTAGAACTGATGATGGGTCCCACAGGAAAACACTCTGAAAACCGACGGTCCAAAGCTCGTCTCCTCTATCGGACCGATGACGCCGTGTGGTGCCGCTCTGGTGGGCCGCGTAGTGCCTAGCCTGACTATTTAAGCTGACCATCGGCACCGAAACCCTACCCGTCCGCCGCTGCCACTTTCCACTCATCGTTTGCCACCACTAGTAGCCATGCCCCCACGCCGCAGGGTAAGGAAGTACCTATATCTAACACCGGAGCACGGGGCTGCAGCTCCTTGAGCAGATCCGGGCAAAGGCGCGAAGCCTGGATCGCCGTGAGGCTACCTCTGGATGCGGTGGATCCGGAGAAAGACTTGGAGGTGGGGGAGGATGAGGTTGAAGAGGAGGAGTATGTTGAGGAGGAGGACGTGGGGGATGTAGATCTTCAGGAGGAGCAGCAAGCGATTCTAGATTCCCTCCAGTCGGAATCAGAGGCGGAGGTCAACCGCCATCGTCTGCAGGAGGCGAAGGTGGAGCACGCTGCGGTCTTTCACAAGATGCTCACGTCTACATATGAGGAGGAGGACCCAGAGCCCTCCTACGCGCCAATCTACCCGCCGCACAACACCGATGTCATATACATCTCCGACGACGAAGCCTAGGCTAAGATAGTATGTAGTATGTAGTACGTATGATTTCTTTTACATGATTTGTATGGATCTTGAGGATGAAAAGGAAGTACTCGGATGCATAGTGCCAACTATGAGGACTGGCTAGTCAGTGCATGCGAACACGCTCGGACGCGTCCGCAGGCATTTGAGGGGTCGAATTCGCCAAGTCCGGCCGTAGATACTCAAACGGGGTATAAAAGTAACTCTACAGAGCTGTCATAATTGTCTTTCATCGGTTTTATATCAGTATGAAGGCAGCAATCCAATTTAGCTCTTGAGAACAATTTATTTTTTTAAAAACAGGTGTGTCCATTGTCACACCCAAGTGCTATGTGTAAATTTTTAGAAGAAAAGGTTAAGGATTTTGACCCATGAAAAAAAGTCAAATGTTATCTTCAAATGCTACACTTATTTTTGTTTATTCACCGATGAAGCACTACTATCCTATTTCACGTGAAAATTTTAAAACACACTTGTTACACTAACAAGAATATCAACAAAAGAATTGGAATTTAAAAATTTTATTTAGTATTTATTTTAAATTGACTGTTCATCAAAGAACATATGTACCCCGAAACCAAAACGACCATCCCAGTATTAAGGCTGCTAGACTTGTGCACAAACACATGATCACTATAATAACAATCACCAAATTTTTCTATAATACAAGATCGGTTTGTCATTGGAGTAGAAGACATCTTCCTTCCTCACCTTAGAAATGGAAGTTTCTTATATGAGATTTTAAGACCAATTTAACCTAGGATGTCAACACTAATTTATAAAATGAGTTGCAAGCAGGATTACAACTAGCATTTGAACAACCATAAAATTACGATTCTCTACTAGTTGAACTGCGGTTCTGTGGTAATAGAACTACGGGCTTTTCCTACTTTTGGTAATGAACTCACAGGCGGGGAGGCTTCGTCTGCCACAACCACACGGTTGATAAACACACATGCGCCCTGGATGCGATGAGAAGTCGAAGTAACCAAGGGTGGCGGGCACTATTTTTTTTGCGAGGGTAAAGGGAGTTTTATTGCAAAGTCATAGAGTTATAGTCGAGATGCCACAAGTCCTCGATACAAGGTGGAACAGAACGAAGCCAGACAGTAGTAGCTCGCTCCGTTCGGCTGTAGCTAGCCAAACGATCGGCAAATATCGGCAACTCTATTCTGAGAACGACTAATTTTCTGAGGTACAAACTTCCTACTACCAGGTAAATGTTTAATCTCCAAGACTAACTGGCCATAAGCTGACCGTCGCAGAGAATCCGTTGACAGGCAAGACAAAGCTTCCGAGGAGTCCGATTGCAGCATCACCGGGGCGTTTGAGTGTTGGATGGCTAGGGCTATACCTTGCATCATCGCGTGTAGTTCTGCCTCCAGTGGCTCATTGCAATGGAAAATGTATATGTAAGCCGCAAATAAGATTTTACCTTCACTATTCCTTAGAACCAGCCCGACCGCCGTGGAGCCATCCTCTAGGTTGAACGAACCATCAACTGACAGGGCCACCATATCCCGCGTCGGAGCCGGCCACGGCAAAACAGGCACAGCCATTTTTTAGCGCAACGCCACATGGGGCACCGAAGGCATTTTCCCCTTGATAATAACCTCAACTGGAAACTTGCCCGCTAGGTTGATAGATTTATAGTAACTATCCAAGAACTCAACCGATGAAGGCACGGGTGGTACTTCCTTACCGTGATAGAGGTCATTGCGTACCTGCCATATCCGCCATATCAGCATAATAATCATATCACCGACCATCTCCGAACATGAATTAAGAAGGAGCATTAGCCATTCCTTCCCAGTATCAATGAGGAGGTTGTCGTCTGGAAGCGGCCATCTCCTGCGCATATTGATCCATAAGATCCTTGCCTGGGTGCAAGCGATCAAGGCATGAAAAGTATTCTCCTCCTCTACCCCACAGATAGGACATAGTGAACGAGTGGCCAAATGCCTGTAATTCTTGCATTGTTGAGTAGCTAGAGTACCGGTAACCACACGCCACATTGTAATCTTCATTTTCTGAGGCACGTTGGCCGACCAAATCCGGTTCCAAAGTGAACGACTCCCATCCGGGCTTGAGCTGGACGACCCACTAGAAAAGGCCGTGTTGTGATCGCATGTGGCTAACTTATATGCACTTTTCACCATGAATATCCCGCTTTTCTCCGGGAACCAGGACAGGAAGTCACTACGCTGTCGGGGCGAAGCTTTGATTTTGACTATGTATTGCACGTCCATAGGCCAAAAGAACTCCCGAAGGCGATCCACATGCCACGCGCCATTTTCATCAAGAAAATCGGCCACCCTGTTCAGGCGGCAATTGCCTTTCGGAGAGATGGGGCGAAACGACGATGGGCGGGGGATCCAAGGATCCCTCCAGGTGCGGCTGTCAGCGCCATTCCCCACCCTCCAAATGACACCTCTCTTAAGCAAATCAAGGCCATGCAAGATGCCTTTCCAGACTAAGGAACCATTGGCCAAAAAAATCGTATCCAATAACTGTCCTAACGGGTAATATTTTGCCTTTAGAAGGCGAGCGCAGAGGCTCTCCAGCGTATCCAATAATCGCCACGGTTGTTTAGCTAGCAAAGCCTGGTTAAAGGACCTCATGTCTCTAAACCCCATGCCACCCATGGATTTAGGCAGCCTGAGTTTGTCCCAGATCATCCAGGCCGTTTTTCCCTCTCCACTCCCCACCAGTATTGACGTATCATACGAGTCAATTCGTCACACACCGATGCAGGGAGTTTGAAGACACTCATAACATAAGCAGGTAGTGCTTGAGCAACAGCTTTGATCAAAATCTCCTTGTTACCTGCGGACACATATTGCTCACTCCAATCTATAAGCTTCTTTCGTAAACGCTCTTGGATGGTCTCAAAAATTCCTTTGTGGATTCTTCCTTCGGGGACAGGAAGACCTAGGTACTCGGGCTCAAAAACTTCTTGTGTAATCTGAAGTATAGTTTTAACCTCCTGGACCACACCTAGCAAGCAGTTATCTGAGAAAAGGTTGGAGCACTTCGACGGGTTAATCAGTTGTCCAGTCGCCGCCGTGTACGTGTTCAACACACCTTTAACTAAGAGAGCCCGCTGTTCTGAAGCATAGAAAAATAGAAGGCAATCATCCGCAAACAGAAGATGTGAGAAGACAGGGGCACCTCTGCAGATCTTTACCCCTTGTAGCCCCTCCTCGCTCATAGACTTGTTCAGGAGGATAGACAGAGCGTCAGCCACAAAAAGGAAGAGGAAGGGGGATAATGGATCACCTTGGCGTAGACCTCTTGATGGAGAGAAAGTCTCCAACAAGTTGCCATTAAATTTAACAGAGTACTTCACCGAGGAAACACACGCCATAACACGAGAAATCCACTGGTCAGAGAAGCCCCACTTAGATAGCGCTCTTTCCATGAAAGTCCAATCCACCCGGTCATAGGCCTTCGACAGATCAAGTTTATAGGCACATAACGCTGGTGAGTTATCCTTTACTGACTGAATCTGATGAATACACTCAAAGACAATAATGGAATTATCAGAAATTAGCCTCCCTGGGATGAATGCACTTTGATTCTCAGATGTGAGCTCAGTTAGGAGCGGCCATAGCCTATTCACCATGCACTTAGACACAATCTTATACACCACATTGCACAAAATGATGGGGCGGAAATCCTCCAGCTCCTTAGGGTGGGGAACTTTGGGGATTAACACGACCGTCGTATCATTAACACCATCAGGCATGACACCTGTGGCAAAAAACTCCTGCACAAAAGTCACTATCTCCTCTTTTGAAACAGCCCAATTCCGCTGATAAAACCTGGCAGGGAAGCCATCAAAACACGGAGCTTTCAATGGCCCGATATGAAATAGGGCATTAGAAATCTCCTCTTCCGAATAGGGTATGCACAATGTGTCGTTCATCTCCGCTGACACCTTAGGCACAATATTGTCGAGCACCACTTGTGGATCCAGGATAGGATCTCTTGTAAATATCTCCTTAAAATAGGAGTTGACCATCCTCTCCATATCGGATGGCACGGTGCACCAAGATCCATCGGCCTTCATTAGTCTCTGAATTTGGTTTCATCGAGCCCTCCAAACTGCACGACGGTGTAGGTATTTGGTGTTGCGTTCTCCCTCCTTCAACCATTCAATTCTAGACCGCTGAAGCCAGAGCATCTATTCTCTGTACAGAAGTTCATCAAGTTGATTCATTTTAGCCCGGACCTGTGCCCGATCCGTGTTCGACAGCTGAAGATCTGCCAACTGTTGCCGGAGTTTTTCTATGTCCCTCAAAGCATTACCAAAGTTTAATTTGATCCATTGCCGTAAATCAGTCATCACCTCCTTTAGCGAGTGGGCCACCGAGCCCAAGTTACCGGCTGGCCGATGCTTAGCCCAGGCTTCTGAGATAATCGTGGGGAGCTTGAGGTCTCGCTCCCACATGATCTCATAGCGTGGAGTTGACACCCTGTGCCTCAGTTCCTGCACTCCTTCCGGATTGATCAAAAGTGGACTATGGTCCGAGCAGGAAGTAGCCAAATGCATTTCCCGTGCCGCAGGAAAGATGTCAGGTAGCGCCTCATCCACACAAGCCCGATCGAGGCGGACCTGTACATTGCGAATCCCATCCTGACCATTATCGTATGTGTACAGGAGACCAGAGAACCCGAGGTCCTCTAGCTCGCATGTTTGTAGACAATCCCTGAACACTGCCATTTGTGCCTCCGCTCGAGCTGATCTGGACAGATGCTCGTGCTGCCAGAGTGCCTCATTAAAGTCGCCGCATACAACCCATGGTTCTCTCGAAACAGCACGCAGACGGCACAGATGATCCCACATCAGATGACGATTTTCCACTCTCGGTTTCCCATATACAAAAGTACCTCTCCATGAAATACCAGAGCCCCCTTCAAGGATCCGAACATCAATGAACCTATTACAAGATTCCAAAACTGTGACCGTGAGATTCTCATCCCAGAACAAAGCTACCCCGCCACTTCTACCATCACTACTGACATCGTGGAAGCCTTTTAGACCCAGCCGCCGCCTCATTTTCTCCACCTTGGATGCATCCTGTCTAGTCTCGCAGAGGAAGACTAGCTTGGGGTTATTGGCTTTTGAGAGGGCCAAAACCTCACGAACTGTTCGGCGCCCCCCCCTCCCCGGCAGTTCCAAGACAAGATATTCATTGCGTTCGGCGGTCCTCCTCGCAGGAGGCCGCTGATATCTCATTTTCGTCATTCTCCCTTGCTACTTTCAACCTTTTGCTGCTTGAACTACTGTTTGTGGGCGAGTCACCGTCCTTCAGATCGGTGCCACTGCCATCTGTTATAGCCAGCACCGGCTTCAACGTGCCAGAGGCATCCCGAGGAATAGCAGCAGCTTCATCCATGTTTAACCTCTTCTTGGGGATCCTATCAACCTCCATCCTCTCCCCAGGTATTTTGACTGGGCTAGAGGCAGTATCCGCGACCTCCGAATCCAATAGAGCCTGTTCAGAGGCAGTTCTGTCAACCTTCGGAGTAGCTGCTTTACTAGTTCCATTATCTGACGCCTTATTCGCTCTTGTATCAGGACGTTGCTTGCTCGTGGCATCTACATAGATCCAATCCCCGAACTTGAGCGACTTCTCATTGTGCACCCTCGATCCACATTCTTTGTGATCATGGCCAATGAGGCCACACAGCTTGCAGAACCTGGCAAGTTTTTCATAGCGAACCAGGTAGACCTGGCGTTCCTTAGCGCGAACAACACGGACGTACTTTGTAAGGGCCTGACGGATATCATGCTTCACCCTCACCCTTACATAATCCCCTCATGTATTCCCATTCAGTCGCATCTCCATTATCTCTCCTGAACCTTTCAACAGCTTCTCCACAATATTCTGTTTGTAGTATGGGTCCGGCAACTTGTGAATCTGCAGCCATATTGGCAGATGGTGGAACTCTACTTCCTCTGCTTTGCCGAAGCCATCATACGACCATAAGAGCACGTCCATGTTACGGAACAACCAAGGGCCATGCATCATGATGCGTTCCCAATCCCCCAAGCAGGATGCCTGGACGACAAAACGATTAGGGCCGACAGGCCGAAATCTCACACTTTGCACCGGATTCCACGCAGCCCTCATCTCCCTGTAGAAGGCCGAAGGGCTGAAGCTTTTGTTTGTATGAATCCTAGCTAGGGCAAGCCAACGAACGTTTTCCTGGATCTCAGGGTCATCCTCATCGATCTCTACGTCAGCAAACTCTTCATCGTTAAGATCCAGTTGGTCGAAGAAATCACCTAGATCCGATCTTGCAGTCACGGCGGCACCGCTGCCGCTCGTGGCGGAGTGGGCATCCGAGAGAGACGCCATCCCAGGTTCTTGGACCAGTCGTGCGATCGACAAGGAGGGTTTGACGATGGCGGACGTAGCACACATCAATCGGAGGGAAGGTTTAAGCGGGTAGGACTCAGAGGCAATCGGAATCGCCTAAGAGGAGAGAAACCCTAGCCAGACGGGCGTAGGTTTTGTATCGCTTAATGATTGAATAGCGGGCACTGTTATTATGACAACTATAGAGTGTCATTCTAGACCAAAATCACTATATACATGGTTTTTATGCCGATCAGCTCGACAACTGTGCTGGAGTTTTTCCTTAAGAATACTACTACAAAATTCCATGACATGATAAATGGTGGACGGTAGCGAATCCGTTCATTCTTTTCGTCGGGATCGGTGGCTCCAGGGCGCGGCATTGATTCGAAGCATCATTTTTCTCCTCTAGTCCTTGCAAGCGCAACAACAACATATACGTATTCTGGAGGCCTTGTAGCCCTCGAAAAGGAAGTGATGGTCTTATCGACGCATCTGCCAGCCACGCGCACCGTGCGTTGCGTCCAGACTTCAAATCGCTCCGCACTACACGTCCCAGCAAGAAACCCGTGCAACGCTCTCGTTTTCACCTTTCTGGAAGAGTTAAAGATGCTAGTATTCTCGTACCAACACGTCGACAGATGGATGTAGATCACACAATTAATCGGCCATCTGCACACCTGTCGCCCACAGGGAGAGGGCTGAGGTACAGCCGTACAGGTACTCCTCCTGTAGCGTGACGGGCCAGCCACTCGGCCCGTCGGGGCACGTGGTGGCGCTCCGCCGTACGTGTACCCACGTTCCACGGCTTAGAAAGCTCCTCCCCGTTGGCTACAGAACAAACGTGAGAAGCCGGAGGCGTCGCGTCACGTCGGCTTCAAGGCGCGGTGGTCCTTCGGCGCGGCGATGAGAGCCTCGTCGGGGCCCTGACACGTACCGGGTGTGGCAAGGGCGTGTTTGGCAGCCGTCGCTCTCGCCGCAGCGAGCCGCGCCGGCAGGCCTCCAGCTTTCGCTGCTCGCGATGGCCCGGGGCTCGCGTCGTGCCAGGTGCAGCGCGCACGGCTCACCCATGCCTTTCTTTCTTTTTGGTTTGTTCCTATGATGAGGTGCCATTTTTTTTAGGGAAGGATCAGTTTTATTCATCATCAAAGTTCACATGATGTGGGATACAGCGTGGGTCATAGTGATTGCCAAACCAAACATAGCATCCCGGCCCTCGACTAAGTGAGAAAGGGCCAAACTACGAGCTTCATAATTGACAACATGACCTTCAAAAGGAAAATTACACTGAAAATGAGTTGCTAATTCATTGATTTTGCTAATGACTACTCCATAAGTGCCTTCGGCCTTCTTGGCAATATCTGAAATCACCTGCTTGCAGTTCGAAGCAATCAAGATCTTCTGGAGATGTAGATCTTCTGCAAGTGCTAGA
Organism: Triticum timopheevii; assembly: GCA_963921465.1. Taxonomy (NCBI): domain Eukaryota; kingdom Viridiplantae; phylum Streptophyta; class Magnoliopsida; order Poales; family Poaceae; genus Triticum; species Triticum timopheevii. The sequence continues at coordinate 471,088,510 of OY997266.1, read as the reverse complement.
GCCTCTCGGCAAGCTGTAGCTTCCAGTGTGGTTGGATCCACCACTCCTTCGATGACCAACGCCGAACTGTCCATGTAGTTGCCCTCTCTATCGCGACATACTGCAGTCGCTGATCCTCCTCTTCCTGCAAGTACCCCCGCATCCACATACACTACAAAAAAAAGACACATCTGTGACATTTTGGGCCGAACGAATTTTTTTCCTGTCATACATATGACATTTCTATGACGATAATTGTGATAAAATCCGGTATCATCATAGATGTGGTGGGCTCCTACTTCTATGACAGAAAATTGGCTTTTCGTCCTGGGCGGGACGGAGACGCAGTTGCATGACATTCTTTGGGCCGTTCATGACGGAAAAAACCGTGGTAGAAGCGAGGGGGAGGAAAATTTCGGGGAGTTGCCGGTTACGGTGGGAGGTCGGGGGCGGAGCGATGCACGTTTCTCTTGTACGTACGCGAGTGTGCAAGGCGTTGTCTCTAACTGAACCCGAGCGAGGCGTTGGCTCTAACTGAACCCGAGCGATTGCACTGCAGGCTACGCGTTACTGAACCCGAGTGATCGATCGATGGCTGTTAACTGAACCCGATGGAGCGATTCCTTCGCTACTGCTACTAACTGAAGCCGATCGATGCTGCCTCTGGGATGAACAGTGAGCGTTGCGGGGGGGTTTGGATGAACAGTGAGCGGTGACGTTGCCTCTGGATGAACAGGAACCCGTGGCGTGGAGGGCTGGATGAACAGTAGACGGTGGAGCGGTGGCCGTGGAGGGGTTGTTGAACAGGCCCCCGTGGTGTGGAGGGCTGGATGAACAGTAGACGGTGGAGGGGTGCCCGTGGAGGGGTGGTTGAACAGTAGCCGGTGGAGTAGCGCGCGGTGGAGGCTGGATGAACAGGAGCCCGTGGAGGCTGGATGAGGTCGACGGTGGAGATGAACAGTATCCCGTGGAGTTCCGTTTTGCGGTACGCCACACCCCTCCCGATGAACAGGACCCCCGTTTCGACCGTAGGAGGTCCGTTTCGTCCGTTTTGAGGTACACCACACCCCTCCCGATCAACAGGACCCCCGTTTCGACCGTAGGAGGTCCGCTTCGTCCGTTTTGCGGTACGCCACACCCCTCCCGATCAACAGGACCCCCGTTTCGACCGTAGGAGGTCCGTTTCGTCCGTTTTGTGGTACGCCACACCCCTCCCGATCAACAGGACCCCCGTTTCGACCGTAGGAGGTCCGTTTCCTCCGTTTTGCGGTACGCCAGGCCCCTCCCGATCAACAGGACCCATTTCGAACGTGGCCGGTCGAACACAAGTCCGTTTCCTCCGTTGTGCGGTACGCCAGGCCTCGTTTCCATCGTCTGTTCCGTCCAAGCCCTCCCGATGAACACGACCACGCATTCTGTTCCGACTCAGCCGGTTGGCTCCCCATGAACACGACGACGACGCTGTTTCTCCGTTCCGACCCAGCCATGTACGTATGCGCGATAAGCGTTAGAGACCCTGCCCGTATGTACGTACGTGGCCGTATTTTCTTTCTTGCACCCTCGCCGCTGTACGTACGTGTTACATGCTACGTGCGCGCAACTACTACGACACGTGTGTGCCTCTACATCTATGACACGTGCGCGCCTCTACATCGACCAGTATGTACGTACATGTTCGCGACCAGAATAACAACGCTACGTACGCTTCGACCAGGTGGGTCCCGACTGTCAGGCACTTCCTTGCGTGCGAAGATGTAGTTGGTGGGTCCCGGCAGTCAGGGGGGCGAATCGTTTTTTTTTGCCCGGACGCACTTCCTTGCGTTCGAAGATGTAGCTGGTGGGTCCCAGTAGTCAAGGGGGCGAATCATTTTTTTGCCCGGACGCACTTCCTTGCGTGCGAAGGTGTAGCTGGTGGGTCCCAGCAGTCAGGGGGGAAACATTTTTTTCGCGAAATATGGTGGCCCATCCGGTGGGTCCCCGCTGTCAGGTGGAGGAATAATTATTTTGCGCGTAATAAGGAGGCACTTCCTTGCTGCGGCCGTGGACCCAGCTGTCAGCCCCTCCACGTACAGTGCACGTCCGATGGAAGCCGTTCCTTGACCACGTTGACCACGCCGCGCCGAGAGCACCAGGGCGGTGGACGAGGGCGAGGCTTAGAAAGGGGACGACGCGGAGCCGGGGAAGACGCGGCAGTGGATGCCCACGCGTAGAGGAGTACGAGGGTTCACTGGTTCGCTGCGGTGTGAGGCTGCCGTCGCCGCAGAATAACAGGGGGTGTAGGTGAGTAGAGGGATGGCCTGGCCAGCGGTGGGAGTAGTAGGGGGCGGTGAGGCCTCCGCCGCATCGCAGCCGGCCACGGGAGGCAGGAGCACGAGGCACGACCGGCGCTGGTTTGGGCGGCTGGAGCAAGAAGACCAGAGGTTGAAGAAGCACTACGGGCGTTGGATGGACATCGTACGGTCACTGGAGCTAGAATCGTGCATATTGACTAAGTTGACAAAGCCCTCCGTCCCCGTCAACTTAGTAGGCCCACAAGTCAGCCTGCCACTATACTGGGTCCCAGCTAACAGGGGGAGTATTCATTTTTTTTGTGCGTAATAAGGAGGCACTTCCTTGCGTGTGAAGATATAGCTGGTGGGTCCGAGCTGTCAGCGGCGGTAACATTTTTTTCACGAAATACTGAGGCCCTTTCAGTGGGTCCCTGATGTCAGGTGGAAGAATCATTATTTTGCGCGTAATAAGGAGGCATTTCCTTGCGTGCGGCCGTGGACCCAGCTGTCGGCCTCTCCACGTACAGTCCACTTCAGATGCATGTCGGTCGTTGACCAAGTTGACCAGGCCGCACCGAGAGCACCAGGGCGGTGGACGACGGCGAGGCCTAGGAAGGGAACGACACGGAGGCAGGGAAGACTCAGCAGTTGTTTCCCACGCGGAGGAGAGTATGACTGAACGAGGGTTTACTGGTTCGTCTGCCGTCGTCGGAGAATAACAGCAGGTGAGGGTGAGTAGAGGGATGGCTAGGCCAGCGATGGGAGTACGATGGGGCGGTGAGGCCTGCGCGGCAGCATAGCTGGCCGCGGGGAGGAGGGAGCAGGCAGTCCCGCCGACGCTTGTTTGAGCGGCTCGAGCAGGAAGAGCAGAGATTGAAGAAGCACGACGGCCGTTGGATGGACATCCAACCGTCACTGCTTGTGCGTCAACCTTTTTTTTAGGAAAGCCTCAAATCTGTGGAAAATAGCATACAACCCATCTGCCATTATTTCTAATAATTTACAGCCCATTTGCTAATTCTTAAGGTTTTTTTGAGCCCATATTCTTTGTTAGCATTACAGCCCATATTGTGGCCATGGTTAAAAAATTATACGAAATTTTGCATATTTCGGTGCGGTCCGAACTATTTTTAATCCCGAAATTTCGACTCACATTCAAACTGCTTTTAAAAATAAATGTATATCAATATAAAATCCAACAAATTCTTCACGCATAAAAATTAATGTAATTTAAAATCTTGAAATGAAAAAAATATATTTGAAACTAATTGCCGGTTTGATGTGTTTTAAAAATGTACGACCCATTTCTCATTACTGATGGGCCATTTTCTCGGCCAGCCAAATGAAAAGCTCTCCTCGTCTTGAAAGATTTGTAGTCCAACAGGCCTGACAAAGCGACTTAATTGGCAAATCACAAAAAAAACTGGGTTGTGGTCGTGGACCCAGCTGTCAGCCTCTCCATGTACAGTACTCTTTCGATGGAAGTCGTTCCTTGACCACGTTGACCACGCTGCGCGGAGAGCACCACGACGGTGGACGACGACGAGGCCTAGGAAGGGGACGACACGGAGCCGGGGAAGACGCGGCAGTGGAAGCCCGCACGGAGAGGAGTACGAGGGTTCACTGGTTCGGCTGCGGTGTGAGGCTGCCGTCGCCGCAGGGCCTGGCCAGCGGTGGGAATAGTAGGGGGCGGTGAGGCCTCCACGGCAGCACAGCTGGCCACGGGAGGCAGGAGCATGCGGCACGACCGACGCTGCTTTGAGCGGCTGGAGCAAGAAGACCAGAGGTTGAAGAAGCACTACGGCCGTTGGATGTACATCGTACGGTCACTGGAGCTAGAATCGTTCATATTGACTAAGTTGACAAAGCCCTTCGGCCCCGTCAACTTAGTAGGCCCACAAGACAGCCTCCCACCAAGGTGGGTCCCAGCTAGCCGGGGGAGTATTCATTTTTTTGTGCGTAATAAGGAGGCACTTCCGGTGGGTCCGAGCTGACAGCGGGGGGAACGTTTTTTTCGCGAAATACGGTGGCCCGTCCGGTGGGTCCCAGCAATCAGGGGGAAACGATTTATTTCGCAAAATACTGGTGGCCCGTCCAGTGGGTCCCCGCTGTCAGGTGGAGGAATAATTATTTTCCGCGTAATAAGGAGGCACTTCCTTGCGGCCGCCGTGGACCCAGCTGTCAGCCTCTCCACGTACAATACTCTTCCGATGGAAGTCGGTCGTTGACCACATTGACCAGGCCGCACCGAGAGCACCACGGCGGTGGACGACGGTGAGGCCTAGGAAGGGGACGACGCGGAGCCGGGCCACGGGAGGCAGGAGCAGGCGGTAGCACAGCCGGCCACGGGAGGCAGGAGCAGGTGGCACGACTAGCGCTGCTTTGGGCGGCTGGAGCAAGAAGGCCAGAGGTTGAAGAAGCCGTATGGCCGTTGGATGGACATCATACGGTCACTGGAGTATTGACTAAGTTGACAAAGCCCTCCGTCCCCGTCAACTTAGTAGGCCCACAAGTCAGCCCAACAATATGGTGGGTCCCAGCTAGTAGGGGGGTATTTATTTTTTTGGGCGTAATAAGGAGGCACTTCCTTGCGTGCGAAGATATAGCTGGTGGGTCCGACCTGTCAGCGGGGAGAATGTTTTTTTCGCGAAATACAGAGGCCCTTCATGTGTGTCCTAGCTGTCAGGTGGAGGAATCATTATTTTGCACGTAATAAGGAGGCATTTCCTTGCGTGCGGCCGTGGACCCAACTGTCAGCCTCTCCACGTACAGTCCACTTCCGATGGATGTCGTTCATTGACCACGTTGACCAGGTCACGCCGAGAGCACCAGGGTGGTGGACGACGGCGAGGCCTAGGAAGGGAACGACACGGAGCCAGGGAATACTCGGTAGTTGTTTCCCACGCGGAGGAGTACGAGGGTTTACTGGTTCGTCTGCCGTCTCCGGAGAATAACAACATGTGTGGGTGAGTAGAGGGATGGCTAGGCCAGCGATGGGAGTACGGTCGGGCCGTGAGGCCTGCGCGGCAGCATAGTCGGCCGCGGGAGGAGGGAGCAGGAAGTCCCGCCGGCGCTTGTTTGAGCGGCTGGAGCATGAAGAGCAAAGATTGAAGAAGCACGACAGCCGTTGGATGGATATCCAACAGTGACCCAACACAGGCAGCGCACAGCAGAGGAACCTTTGGTGGGCCAGGGCGGTCAGAAGCGGGCATTTCATAAACCGATGATTGTTCATTGAGTGTGACGTCATCTTTTTCATGTACTTAAGCGTGTGTCTTCCATCATGTGCTGTGTGTATGCAGGCGTGCGAGTGTTGCGTGCGTGCAAGGGTGCATTTCAGTGTTGCATGCATGGGTGCGTACGTGCAAGGGTGCGTTTCAGTGTTGCATGCATGGGTGCGTACGTGCGTGTGTTCGTGAGTGCATGTGTACGTGTCAGTGTTGCACGCCAGCATGCGTGCGTGTGTACGTTATGTGTACATGTCAGTTTTGCATGCCTACATGCGTGTGTGTCTTGCGTGCGTGCATGTGTACATGCATGGTGAGGCTACACGTCAGTCGACTGACTTTTTTATCTCTGGTCATTAGATTTTCCAGCTGTTGGATACGAAATCAAGGGCCTCCAGTTTATCATCAAACTCCACCCCCCTGAGCCGCCAGCCACCACCGGCCGAACCGCCCGCCCCCGCCGCCCGCGGCCGGCCCGCCCTCCCCGAAACCATTCCCCACCGCCGGTCCGCCGCCGCACCTTCGAGAGAGTGGGCCAGCATATATGATCTTGAGATTTTACAAAGTCACCATAGGTGCCTCATAGTCGAGTGGAACGTCTCCTCCCACTGAACGTACATCGCCGGAAAATACTGAAATTAACACAAGATAAATGCGAGCACCGGGACTTTAACCTTGGTGGGCTCGAGAAACCACTGTCCTCTAACCATCCAACCACATGTTGGTTAGCACGACAAAATGTATGTGGTGACCGTTATGAGCTTATTCTGAAGTCCAGTGACCATATCGTGCTTTCGCTTCAAATACAATGACCGTAAGTGTCGTCAACAAAATACTGAGCACGCATCAAATGCAAAGTCCGTCAGTGTCATCAACAAAATATGGAGACGTATCGTGAGCTAGATACCGTTGTACTATTTTATATGCTTATTTTCTTAGTGTCCGATTGCGTGTGTGGTGTGGTGGGCACATCATTTCTAGTTGTGGTGGGTCAACATGAAGACTCATGGGTCGGTTCCATCCTGCGCCACATATAGGTTGGACCGAGACGTGTTATACGGAGACCCATGTGGAGGACTCGGCGTACAACACGAAGCTACCAGAGTCGCGGAGGACTCTATCCCCACTGGTGATAAGCCGACTATATATGATTTGTAACCCTAGGCCCTTAGTATGTTATACAAGCTTAGGAGCTAGTTCGTCGATAGTATACACACACGCACAATGCCTGGTATTCACGTGTACTTTGTACATACCCCTAACACTAATATACAGTACCAGGAGTAGGCTCTTTCTTCAACTGCAAGGGTCCGATCCGAACTAGGGTAAAACTTTGCCTCGCATTACCATCCAGCCTAACAGCCAGGGATATCCTACTGAACGATATGATGAAATCATATCTGCCAACTACTATTAGAGAGGTGTGTCGGGGGGGGGGGGGCAATGTGTGCGAGAGAGGCCTAAAGATAATGTGCGTGCGGGAGACATGTAGGCACATATATGTGTGTATAGAGGGCTAGTAGAGACCGTGCATGTGTACATATGCATGTGAGAGAAATAGTGTTTTCCAACTAAGATTAGTGAAAAGAGTGGTACATAGTAGTCAGAAAGAGAGATAGAGAAACAGAGAGAGCATGTGCGTGAGACACCCCGACACCCTGAGAGAGATTGTGAGCATGTGTGAAAGAGAAATGCCGATGCATATAAAGTGTGTGCACTTATGCGTTAGATAGAGAGATATCTACGTGTAAAAGGCGATTTTACGCATTAAATTAAAATATAAATGGCATTATTATTTTTGGATGAGATCATGAATTTTGCAAAATTGCGTATGGACGAAAATCGGTCTATCAGACACCCATACTCTATTGAATTCTAGCATGTGCATGTGTTTATTTCATATTATCGATCCAAAGAGTGAGAGCGGTTTGAAATACAGGCAATGGATGCTTTTGCAATTCATATATAAACATTAATTAGTGCACTCCATGTTGTTAGTGTGAAGCACTTTATACATTTGTCACTTGCATGGCTACATTCCAAATTGCTAGCTACGAAATAAAATACATGTCGAATTCAACATAAAGGGGGTTTTGAAGATTCGAATTCATAGGAAGTGCATTCATCTATTTGAACTCGAGATAATGGCATTTGTAAATCAGATGTAAAAGGGGGCATCAATCTTTGTTGTGAGTTTGAACATGGTATATATATTCATACGCATATCTAATTTTTTTTGCAACCAAGGAGATTATACCTGGAACCATGCATGAACTGAAGTAAGTTGCATATTTTTTAATATATACTCGTGTACAATGTATATTAAAATGTACCCCCTCCATTCCAAAATAATCGTAGCTTTAGGATTTTCAAGAGTAAAGATTTGTGAAGTTTGACAAATCCTGAAAGTTCAATTCAAGAGAATGGAAAACGTTAATGCTTCTGCTCCCAAATATTGAACGAAGCGCCAAATAGGCATCTGGTCACCCGAAACCGCGCGAGACTAATGTTTTGGTGGTACGAAATTACTGTCCTGACTCTGGCCCGTGTAGCCTATCGGCCCAATGTCCAAAGGTCTAAACCGGGGTAGGTTTGTAACTTCACCAAGAGGCCAGTCTCAACCGCCTCCGAGAAGCATTCATACGCCGTGGGCGCCTAAACACCCATGCGCTCGGCCGAAATCTATCCCGCCCACATTTGGGACACCTGACATGACTGTCCTACCCCCAACCCGCAATATGTCCGAAATTTTAGATGGGGGCAAAGTTTGTAACTTCCCCCAAATTTCAAACAAGCGCGTCTCAAACCGAAATATCGTTCCCCCTTAGTTCCCCGCCTCCCTCCGTTTCCCTATTCATACTCTGTGGGCGCGAAAACGCCCTCTCCACCAGCCACAAAACCCCAACCTCCTCCGTCCTCCACCCCATAGCGGCCAATCCACCGCCGCCCTCCTCCATCACGCCGGAGCCGGTACCCCGACGTCGTCGTCCAACGCAACCGCAACCACAACGCCCTCAAGGACTTAGCAGCTGAAGTCGAGGCAGAGCTGCCTCCACGATGCCGACGCCGACATGCGCCGTACCAGAACCACTCCGACCACACCGTCCTGCGCCTCACTGCTACGGCTCCACTGTCACAACTGTCCACCGCACCGGAGCTGTTCCCGCTACGCCGTTGTTCGCCGCCTCGGATCTGCTTCCCCGCCGCCGACAGACGGCCACTGCACCACACTCAACAACTTGGCCATGGGTTCGTCCAAGGCTGCACCGTCCTCCACAACTTCTGGTTTCCGGCGAACAACAAGATCGTCGGAAAAACAGAAGGAGGACACAGCACTACCAGCAGAAAGAGGTACTCCTCTTCCCTTATTCGTGCAAATCTTACGTCTCCGCTCACACCGTATTCATCCCACGAAAGAAACTAGTTGAGCGCTTCTTACTGCATCTTCTTCATGATACCAAATGCACAAGGTTTCCTTCCTTTTACTATTTCACCTTTGCTAGAGGTCAGTAGCCCGCCTGGATTTCAATTCAGGGTCAGTCGAACCGCAACTAAAAGAAGCAGCACCCGCTTAGGCGCGCGGAGCACCTAGTCCGCCTGTTCCCCGGGGAAGCGGCGCATCGGTGTCTATCATAGGGGTGTGGGGCGCAGGAGCTGCTTGCGCCCGATCTGGAGGTCGGCGGGGCTTGAATGGATGGCCGAGGGGGCGGTGCCAAGCACGGCGGTGCGGTGAGGTCGAGGGGAGGGCACATGCAGTGGAGGAATACTGGGCCGGTGGTCGCTGGCGTTTCGAGGAAGATCGTCAACACTGACTGGCTGGAGGTAGATGAAGGCGATCTCCCCGTTCTTTGTACATCGGACGGTGCAGAAAAAATGGACTGACCTATTTGCTTTCAGTCGACTGTTATTTTCATAGAATCCTGTAGTAATTGAGTGTGCCATGCATGTTGTAGAGCTATCATTTGTCTCCCGTCATTTATTTCTCACTGACCTGCTATCTGCTACCTTTACACTGTACTAATTATGCACACACTTCACCCATACTCACACTATTGTTTTTTTATGCATGGGTATTTCAGACTCTGACGCAGTGTTGATGAATGCAGAAAAGAAAAGACAGAAGTCGCTCCAGTGTAATTCGAAGATAAGCAGTACGCGTTTCAACGCTCTAATGGGTGCAGTGTCAGCAGTTGGAGACAATAAAAGTAGCTCTGCAGTTGATGATCTCAATTGCCACACACAACCATCACAGGTGCTTGCTTTAACTTCGCGTTGTCATATGTGGTTGCATGTTGCATATGGTGTCTAGCTTGTATTGCTTCCAATTTGGTTAAATTGCATCTGCTTACTTTACACATTATACCTTTGATAATGACATGCCTTCCTGTTTTTGATACATACTACATATGTCTATTAACCATGTTCGTACATCAAAGTAATGCTCTTTTGTATCCCTCGTCAATCACTTATGATGAGACAGTCACCCGGGTGGGTTACTGTGAGACGCCCTACTCGTTTAAAGAGTGCAGTGTCATCCTCCCCACATGATTCTCAAGAAACAGCAAGGCTAAATGAAGATAGTCAACGTAGCTCTCTAGTTGATCACCGTAATTCCCCCACACCACCATCGCAGGTGCTTGCTCTTACTTGGCAGTGTGATATGTGGTTGCATGTTGCATATGGTGTCTACCTTGTAATGCTTCTAATTAGGGTAAATTGCATCTGCTTAGTTAACACATTATACCTGTGAATATGACATGCCTTCCTGTTTTTGGTACATACTACGTCTTTCTATTAACCATGTACTTACATCAAACTATTTCTCTTGTGTATCCCTCATCAATGCTCCTAATTTGTTAAATTGCATCTCCTTAGCTTACACATTATACATGTGAATTTGACACGCCTTCCTGTTTTTGGTACATACTACATCTGCCTATCACACCATGTTCTTACATCAAACTACTGTTCTTATGTATGTTGCGTCTATCGCTTATAATGAGACAGTCACGCGCGTGGGTTAATATGAGACGCAATACTCTTATAAAGAATGCAATTTCATCCTCTCCACATGATTCTCAAGAAACAACAAGCCTAAATGAAGATATTGAACGTTGCTCTGTACCTGAAAGACAGCATTTCCCCTACACCACCATCATAGGTGCTTGCTCCAACTTCGCAGTGTGATATGTGGTTGCATGTTGCATATGGTGTCTAGCTTGTAATGCTTCTAATTAGGGTAAATTGCATCTGCTTAGTTTACACACTATACCTGTGAATATGACATGCCTTCCTATTTTTGGTACACACTACATCTATGTGTTAACCTTGTTCTTACATGAAACTACCTCTCTTCTGTATCCTGCATCAATTACTTACGATGAGTCACCTTTATTCGTTGCATATTGCATATTATTTCTAGCCTATTGCCATGTATTGCTTCTAATTTGGTCAAATACATTTGTTAGGGCACCCTTTTAATTTGGCAGAGTGATATTGGTTTCATCTTTCATATGGTTTCTAGCTTGCATAGATTCTAACAAGTTCAAGCACCTTGTGCTTAGTTTACACTTTATACATCATACATGTCAATATGTCACACCGTCCTGTTTTTCATACATATTCCATCCTCCTATCATGCGGCTGCCTTACATGAAAGTAGTGTTCGTCAGTATCATGCATCAATAAGTTCTGAAGAGCAAATTTTATTCCTTTTTCTTGTGGGTTTGACTTGACAAGGCAAAATCAAGAAAGAGGAAGGAAAAGAGTAAGGAAGGCGATGATGGTGGTCCTCTGCAGCAACGTAAACGGAGCATCTGTACTGATTCTCCTTGTACTGATAGTGCATTACATGGTCCAAGTCTCCGCTCCCTTACTCCACCATCCAAGGTGCTTGCTCTAACTTGGCAGTGTGATATCTGGTTGCATGTTGCATATGGTGTCTAGCTCGTATTGCTCCTAATTAGTGTAAACTGCATCTGCTTAGCTTACACATGATACATGTGAATATGACACGATTTCCTGTTTTTGGTACATACTATATCTGTCTATCACACCATGTTCTTACATGAAACTACTCTTCTTGTGTATCCTGCATCAGTCACTTATGATGGGACACCTTTAAGTTGGCAGTCTGATATTGGTCTGCGTCTTGAATATGATTTCTATCATGTATTGCTTCTAGTTTGATGAACGCCACCTATGACGAGACAGTTTTAACTTGCCAGAGTGATATTGATTGCACCTTCCATATGGTGTCTTGCAGTGTTTCTAATTTGTTGAAGTGCCTTCTGCTTAGTTACCACATCATAGGTGTGAATATGTCAAGCCGTCCATTTTTTCGTATATATTCCATCCTCGTATCATGACTTTGCCTTTCATCAGAGTAGTGTTCGTCAGTATCATGCATGAATGAGTTCTGAAGAACGAATGATAGTCCTTTTTCTTGTCGGTATGACCTCACAGTGCAAAATCAATAAAGCTGAAGGAAATTGGCAAGGCATTGGATGATGGTGGTCCTTCCGAGCAACTGAAACGGAGGTTCTCTACAGATTCTACTCCGCCATCCTCCCAACAAGATTCGCAAGACAACGCAAGGCTAGACAGTCAACGTAGCTGTGTAGATGATGAGCACATCTCCCCTACTCCACCATCACAGGTGCTTGCTCTAACTTGGCACTATTATATGTGGTTCCATGTTGCGTATGATGTCTAGCTTGTATTGCTTCTAACTTTGTTGAATTGCATCTGCTTACTTTACACATAATGCCTGTGAATATGACATGTGTTCCTGTTTCTACATCAGACTACTATTCTTGCATATCCCGCATCAGTCACTTATGATAACACACCTTTAAGTCGCCACTGTGATATTGGTTGTGTCTTGCATATGAATTCTAGCATATACTTCTTCTAATTTGTTGAAACGCCATACAGTTTAAACTTGGCAGAGTGATATTGGTTGCATCGTTCATATGGTGTCTAGCTTGCAGTGCTTCTAATTTGTTGAAATGCCTTCTGCTTAGTTACCACATCATAGGTGTGAATATGTCACACCATCCTGTTTTTCATACATATTCTATCCTCGCATCATGTGTTTGCCTTTCATCCGAGTAGTGTTCGTCAGTATCATGCATGAATGAGTTCTGAAGAGCGAATTTTATTCCTTTTTCTTATCGGTTTGACTTCACAATGCAAAATCAGTACAGCTGAAGGAAATTAGTCCGGCAGTGGATGATGGTGGTCCTTCGGAGCAACTCAAACAGGGGGTCTCTACAGATTCTACTCCGCCATCCTCCCAACAAGATTCGCAAGACAACACAAGGCTGGACAGTTAACGTGGCTGTGTAGATGATGAGCACATCTCCCCTACTCCACCATCACAGGTGCTTGCTCCAACTTGACACTATTATATGTGGTTGCATGTTGCGTATGATGTCTAGCTTGTATTGCTTCTAACTTGAATTGCATCTGCTTACTTTACACATAATGCCTGTGAATATGACACGTGTTCCTGTTTCTAGAACATACGTGTACACGATGAGCACATCTCCCCTACTCCACCATCACAGGTGCTTGCTCTTACTTGGAACTGTTATACGTGGTTGCGTTTTCCGTATGATGTCTAGTTTGTATTGCTTCTGATTATGTTGAATTGCATCTGCGTAGCTTACAACTTATACCTTTAAGGATCACTTACCCATAAGACACATTTAACTTGGGACTGTGATGTAGGTTGCATCTTGCATTGTCTTCTAGCTTGTACTGCTTCTAATTTCTTGAAATGGCACTTACGACGAGACACTTTTTACCTGATAGAGTGATATTGGTTGCATGTTCATATGGTGCCTAGCTTTCATTTCTTCTAATTTTGTTGAAATGCCTTCCGCTTACTGTTTTTTCATACATATTCCATCCTCCTATCGTACGTGTGAATATGAAACGCTGTCTTTTTTTGTATATATTCCATCCTCCTGCGCTTGCCTTACATCAAAGTAGTGTTCGTTTGTATCATGCATCAACCAGTTATGCAGAGATAATTTTATTCATATTCTTGTGGTTTTGACTTCATAAGGCAATATCAGAAAATAGGAAGGAAAAGAGTAAGTTAGGGGATGTTGGTGGTACTTCGCACCGACGCAAACAGAGACTCTCTAGATTTGCCACTGCTACCGCTAATGAAGTTGAAGTCCCAAGTCTACATGATGATTTCATCTCCCGCACTCCACCATCGCAGGTGCTTGCTCTAAGTTGACAGTGTGATAATTGGTTTCATGTTGCATATGTTGTCTAGCCTGTATTTCTTCTATTTTGATTAAATTGCACCTGCTGAGTTTATACGTTATACATGTGCATATGACATGGCTTTCTGTGTCTAGAATACACTGCATCTATCTATCATACCATGTTCTTACATCAAAGTACTGCTGTTGTGTATCCCGCATCAGTAACTCATGATTGGACGCTTTTAACATGGCAGATTGATAGTGGTTGCATCTTGCATTGATTTCTACGCTGTACTGCTTCTAATTTTTTGAATTGCCACTTATGAAAAGACACTTTTAACTTGGCAGAGTAATATTGGTTGCATCTTTCATATGGTGTCTAGCTTGCATTACTTTTTTTGACTGTAAAGATAGTAGGAAAGGTTCCTACTGCATATATATTACCAAACCTCAGGGGGTACAATTACATGTGTGTGTTACATACATGGGTGGTGATGGCACCACTAAAAAGCACCCAAGTTTACAAAGCACCTATTGTATGGATTCAAGTATGGCAGTAACAATATGCTCTTTGGAAGGTTTCACTCTATATCTAAGATTGGAGAAATCCAACTTAAACCTCTGTTTCCAGGATGTGACCGAAGGCTTGATTTTCATGAAGTGGTGGTTATTTCGCTCCTTCCAGAGACTCCAGGCCGACGTCAAAAATATATCCATCCACATCTTTCTAGGCTGCACGGTTTTTTGATGTTTGATCATATCAAGTCTGTCATGCTGCGTTGTCCAGGTGAAACCAAGAGATTGCCAGCATTCCTGACTAAACGTGCAGTGAAAGAATAGATGTTCCACCGTTTCTTCGACGTGTTGGCCACACAGGAGGCAGTCAGTGTTTGTCCCAATGTTGTAGTGTCTCCTCTTGAGCATGTTTCTGGTGTTGAGACGATCAACAAGTAGGAACCAACCGAATGTCTTAAGCTTGGGAGTACATTTTGCTTTCCACAACCAGCCGAAGGCTTCATGGGCAGTAACATCTCTGAAGTAGAATTTGTAGTATGAGGATGTTTTGAAAGTGTGGTCTCCCCATATACACTGCCAGGTGTCATGGTCTTCCGTAAGAGTGGTTTCAGCCACTTCAGTCTGGATGGATCGCAGCTCATCACGGGCTTGAGTAGAGAGTGGGAGTTGAAAGTTTTCATGCAGATTGGTGGATGTCAAGAGTTGTTTGACTGACATGTCTTCCAAGAGAGTATATGAATAAGCCCTGGGGCAACTATCAGCATATATGGACTGGCTCCAATTATCTTTCCAGAACAGTGCAGAAGATCCATTCCCGATTTTTATACGTGTCACACCGTGATATGTGGGCATTAGATGGATTAAGTCTTTCCACCAGAAGGAGCCACACGAGTCATGAGCATGTGGGATGGTGTCACCATAGTAAGATTCCCAGATAAGATGGACCCAAGGGATATCATGCATGTTATAAAACTTGTGGAGAAATTTAAGCATCAAGGAATCATTCTGTATTCTGAGGTTAACAACACCCAGTCCACCACTTTTCTTGGGCATGCAGACCATGTTCCAAGCAGCAAGAGAGTTGCTCTTAACCCCATCATCGGTCCGTTTTTTCCATAGGCAATGCCTTCTGATCTTGTCTAGTTGAGCAACAATTTTTGGTGGGAGACGAATGGTGCCCATTGTGAACATGATAAGGGAGGTTATCATCGAATTCATTAGAGCAAGTTTCCCCGCGTACGACATTAGAGACATAGCAGCCGTAATGTTTCTTTCCGCTTTGCAAACAAGAGGAGCCAGATCTAGCACGGTCGGACGAGTGGTGCCTAGGGGCAGGCCAAGGTATGTGAACGACATGGACCCCACAGTGCATCCTAACAGATCAGCCAGTTCTTTGCATTTGTCAGGAGGCGTGTTAATTGGCACTAGTGTGGACTTATGGAAGTTGATCTTGAGCCCTACTGACGTGGCATAGTCCTCCAGAATTTCCTTAACCTTGGTAAGTTGGCGGGTGCAGGCTGGTAGGATGATGAGCGTGTCATCCGCGCATTGGATAACGGGGTAATCCCCATTAGTGTCACGTCGGATGGGTAAGTCCAGGAGATTATTTCGAAGTGCCTCGTTAATTGCAGTTTGGAGGAGGTCCGCAGCTATAACAAAGATCAGAGGCGAGAGGGGGTCACCTTGTCGCACACCACATTTGCACTGGAAAGATTTCCCCGGAGTACCATTGAGTAGGACTGAAGATTTGCCAGAATTGAAGATACTTTGCATCCATTGGAGCCATTTGTGATTGAAACCCACCTTTTTCATAATGTGGAGCATAACAGAGTGTTGGATAGTGTCAAAGGCTTTGGCGAAATCTAACTTCAGCAGGATAATCTCATTTTGCGAGGCTTGGCACTGGTGAATATATTCGAAAGCCCATGCCAAACAGTCATGTATGGATCGACCACGTAAGAACCCGTACTGATTATGGTGGACGATCTGCAAGATGATTTTTTGAAGACGATTGGCCGGCAGTTTTGTGATCAACTTAAGGCAACAATTTAGCAAAGTGATCGGGCGGAAGTCATTGACCGTCTCTTGTGAAGCATTCTTTGGGATCAAGGTGATATATCCATAGTTTAAGCATTCAAGATTCAAATCTCCTCTATGAAATTCATTGCACAAATTGTAGAAGTCATTTTTAATGATAGGCCAGCATGCTTTCAGAAAGGCTCCATTGAAACCATCCGGGCCCGGTGCTTTGTCCGGGGGCATCTCCTTAACCACAGTATCAATTTCATGCTGTGTGAACAGGGTAGTGAGGCTATCGAAATCAACTTGCTGTCAGAGCAAAGACGAGAGGTTGAACTTCATGTTAGGTTTAGAGCATGAGCCCAGCCTTTGTTTGAAGGCTTGGAATAAAATAGCTTCTTTGCCTGCATGATCCTCCACAACATACCCATTTTCAGTTTTTAGGGTAGCAATGCAGTTTCTTCTGAATCGTTCCGTAGCAACAGCTTGAAATATTTTTGAGTTTTCATCGCCAAACTTGATCCAATGGATTGTGCATCTTTTCTTCCAGTACTCCTTTTGGTAGCTAAGAAGTCTTAGGAGGTGCTTTTTGAGAATTTTTCTGAAGTTACGTTCAGGGATCGAAAGCGCACGTCGTTCTTCAAGACCATCCAGCTCAAGAAGGGCTTTATTTGAGTTTTCAATGGCAATTTTTAGGCAGGAAATCTTTTTGCTCCAGTGGGATAGGGCATATAGGACAGCTTTCAGTTTTTGATAGAGAATGGAAGCGGGATTTTTGTCTTTGCCAAATTTTAGGGGCTTATTCCAAGCTTCCCCAACAACCTGCATGAAGCCTGGGTGCGCAATCCAGTAAGTTTCAAACCTGAAAATCTTGCTCTTGGGGATTGTGGATTGAATGACCACGGAGTAGGGTATATGGTCAGAGACTGGGCAGCCCAAAGGGTTTACCAGGGTATTAGGAAAGGATGTCGTCCAGTTGAGCAAGGTGAAAAACCAGTCGAGTTGTTCGAGCAGAGGGTTGAGCTTGCATTACTTCTATTTTCTTGAAAATCCTTCTGCTTAGTTTGCACATCGTAGCTGTGAATATGTCATGCCGTCCTGTTTTTCTTACATATTCCATCCTCATACGGTTGTCTTACATCAAAGTATTGCTTGTCTGGATCATGCATCAATGAGTTCTGAAGAGTGATTTTATTCTTTTGTGTTGTGGGTACAGCTTGACATGGCAAAGTCAAAAAAGAGCAAGGAAAATAATATAGTAGGGAGTGCTGTTACTCATCGGGTGAAACGAAAAAGGCTCTGCCGTCGAGATTCTGCTGGTACTTATAGTGCAGTAGAAGGTCCAAGTCCACCGGCTAAATCTACAAACACAGTATCACCTGCTCCACCAGCTGCAGTATCCGCTTCAACTGTACCAGCATCTCAACCAGTTACTCGTACGTTTGCTCCGGAACTGGCTAGTTCCCAAGCTGCCTTCACACCTAACACTACTTCCGAAGCACTGTTGACACAATAGGACTTGGCAAGATCAGATGAACCTCATGAGCATCAACACCAAGACGGTACCTGACCAAGTCAAGTTGCAATTGCATGCTCCTTTATATGTACTCTCACAGTTTGATGTACACTAACACTTTCCATATTCGTTGTTGAACTAGCACCACGGTGCAAGCGGAAACAGACATCAGGGATAATGCTTGACAGATTAACAAAATCTAAAGGAGGAAGAATGGAGATCCATTTTGAGGCAGGTTTAAAAAGGCCACGTGATGCTACAGAGTCAGCCAAGTTAGTATCAGAGGCAGCCGTTGCCGTTAGGTGTCATGCGCGTATCCTTCCAACGTGGATCCAGTACAGCAATGAGAAAGACAATACCCAGTTTAACACCTTCCTTGACCATTTATCTGTAAGTAATGTTATTCATCGCAATTAGTAATATTGTCTTGCTCTGTCCCATACTTTCTAGCTTCCTCCTAATAAGACTCACATTCTTTTTTCAACAGATGAGGTTCAAGTTGGATCCGAAATATGATGCAACCAAACAAGCATGCACTCATATTTTTCAGTCTGCTCTACGACAGTATCGGTACCACCTTAGAAAATCTCACTTTGAAGGCAAGGCTAACAATGAAATCGCCCAAACATCTCCAATGGAATATATTATATATGAAGACTGGACATCCCCCATTAAACACTGGTCTGATCCAAAGTATCAGGTAGGCTATATGTATTTGATCATACCACATATTGAACTTGTATTTATGTATGTGCCTTACAAGTGTATCTTCTTCTATGCTAACTGTTTGAAGAACAAAACCAACCGTTCTAAAGTGAAATTCCAACAGACAACAGGATATCGTAGCTATATTGCACACTGCGAGGCTCTTGTAAATAGCTGCTACTTCCTTCTTTTTGTTGTGCCATATTATCGTATCTATATTGACTTGTTCCAAATACAGCAGAAAGCCCGTGCGGACCAAAAAGAACCTGAACCGAATGCAGTGCAAATCTTCAAGGATTGCCACACCAGCAAGATGAAGGGCATGAGCACACCAGTTCAAACCGCTGTTGTAAGTCCTTACTCCTCCTGCCTTGAACTGATTGGTACTGTGATGTGTTCATTTAACTACTTGGTTTGCAGCCAATGTCAGTTACTCTGTTCACTTTTATACACAGTTGTCTTAACGTATCATTTCACCTTACATGGTTTAAAAGAGATGAAGGATATTCTTTTGGTCTTGATCTGTAATCTAGTTGTTATGTTCACGTGCGCACACAATGATAAAATAGCCTGTTTGTTTTATATCTGCTTTCCCATGATATGAATGATGTCATACTATGTTCATTCTACTTTAGACCATGTCTCTTTAGCCTTAGATGTCAACGAATGTGAGGAAATAGACAATACAGTAGGCATGCTACATGGACATATGTTCCGAAAGTGATTTTATTATGTAGTTGGCACTACAATACATGCTAATGTATTACATTAGTTCACCAAAATAAGTTATGTATAAACATTTAACTTACTTTGTTTGTTTTTGTCTCATTAGTAACTCACTGGTACACTAATCTACAAGTTCAAACTTTCAGGAAGCTATGGAACAAATGATTGAACAGCCACAACCACCTAAAGGTGACGAGGCTACTACAGGCACAATGTCACCTCTTGTTGCAGTGCGTTAGTATCTCTCCACTAACAGTGCAACAAGCACCTTCCTGCGCAATTCTGGGTTGGTTGTCAAGGTAACCTCGTCCAAATCGCCTACTGAACAAAATCTTCCTGCTAAACAGAGTGATATATCTGTGCTCCAGACACAAGTCCAATCCCTAATGGACGTTGTTTCGGAAACAAGAATAGTGGTTGAGAAATGCCGTCAATATATGAATGGTTTTGAAACCAGACTATCAGACATTCGCTTCGTGGTTGAAGAGCAATGGCGGAAAAAAGGTGGAGATCGTGCTGCTCCATCAGATTTTACAGCCTGAAACATTAGCACTCAGGTCAAATGATCTGTGCTTCCATACATCTGATGGTGCTTTTATCTGGAAGGACTGTAAACTTTATGCCAACAGGCCTTTTGTTGTATGATTGGAATTTATTTTGTTGTGATACAACATTTATGATGCTGCCACAGGCTGCAGTAATTATGACGCTATTTTTGTATAGTGTAGGTTTATCTTAGTAATGTATTCGGACGAAAGCTTCGTAGGAGCCCAACATGCCAACATTCGTCGGGCCCATTCCAATTGGGCTAAAAACGATTACGGGCCGAAATTGGCATGTAGCCCACTAAAAATATCTGGGCTTAAATTAGCATAAGCTTTCAAATTTTTCTGGTAGGCCTGTGCCCATAGTGGGCCTTTAACAGGCCTAAACATAATTTGGGCCCTCAGTAAAAGTAGGCCGTTTACAGGTGTAAATATGTCGAGCCCATAAAAAACATGGGCCTTTAATAGACCGAAAATGAGATTGGGCCCTGATTGTGCCAAATAACCCACTGGACTTAGCAGGCCGAAATGGTGGCCCATTTACGATGCGGACATTTGACAGGCCGAAATTCGGACGGGCCGTGAATGCGCCGACCTAATACACGGGCCTTTAACAGGCCGGAACTTCGGTCGGGCTAGATTATCGTCATTTTTATATGGGCCGTTAATGGGCCCAATATGACGTTGGGCCACATATGGCCCATGGTTTACGTCCGGCGTTAACGGGCCGAAAATGACAACAGGCCTAAAGTGGGCCAAATCTATAGTGGGCCTCTAACAGGCCGAATGACAGACATGGCCGAATATGACCCAAATCCTTCATGGTCATTTATGGGCCAAAAGTTTTGATGGCCTGTAAATGGGCCCAAATGAAGCCGGACCTTTAACAGGCCGGAAATACACCGGGCCGTAATTCGGCCCAATTACTTAGCGGACTGTTAACGGGCCAGAAGTGACCATGGGCCGCATTGATGACAAGTTTAGACCAGGCCGTTGACGGGCCGATTTGAGAGAGAATGTTGGGCCTTTAGCTGGGTCGGCCCATTATGGTCTACAGAATCTTGTGGGCCTTTAGCTGGGTTGGCCCATTGTGGTCCGCAAAATCTTGTGGGACTTTAGTTGGGCCGGCCCATTATGGTCCGCTAAATTTGGTGGGCCTTTAGCTGGGCCGGTCCATTATGGTCCGCTAAATCTTATGGGCCTTCGGTTGGGCCGGCCCATTTAAACGTTATGGGCCACTTTTGGGCCGTTCCACGTGTCAACATATCATAGGCCCATTTCAACCATTGGATGAGTGACACCTATGCCAACGCGGAGCTGACACGTGGATCCGTCAGCCAATGAGAATTTTACACGTGGAAAATCGGCATTGGTCGTGGCTGTTAACGGGTTATCAGATCCAAAATCTGACCCGATAGGTTAACGGCGTTCCGTTACGGTGGATGTCACATGTCGGTCACCCTTGACGAAAGCACTTCTTTGACGCGCGATTTATCGTCATGGAAGCGGACACTTCCGTGATGATAATTTTGGTAATGTCATGGAACACTTCTACGACAGCACATGTATGACTATCTTGATTCTGTCATAAATTTGTCATGGATGTACATGCATGACAAAAAACGCGACCTACTGTGACAAACACGTATCATCACGGAAGTGTATTTTTTTGTAGTGATATGTTTTAGCGAAACCAACCGGTGGTCTCTGAGCTTTTGATCTGGCTACATGTGGTATGGCAGAAGACTGTGCATTGCTAGTTTGTTCCTCACCTATGATCTTGAGATCGTCCGGGTACCTCATAATCAAATTGTGTGTCGCATGGGGGCTTTGAAAGATGGCTTCGTGAATAGCTTTACGTCGAGCGCGCCAGATCGACCAAAGTGTAACCACCACCAGAACAAACTTGTCATGTGGGAGCATCTCCATCAATGTGAAAAGCCATAGTTTGGCGTTAGGCTCTGTTGTAGTCATGATTTTATGTGTTATCTCCTCATCAATCAGTACTCATATGCTTCTCGATGTTGTACATTCTAACAAAGAATGGCGCCAAGAGTCTGGAGCCCCACACAGGCCACAGGAGCTCGTATCTGACATACTTGTGGGCTCGAACATCATTGGCCGGCATTGAATGTTTAGATAAACGCCAAAGGAACATTCTAACCTTTGATGACACATTAGTTTTCCACAGTTGCTTCCATTCTTATCCCTCTGTGTTGGTACTGGAGGAACCAACAGACCGTTCTAACCATGCCTCTCTCCGGTACTTCGTAGCTATCAGCATCTTGTAAGCCGATTTAACCATGAACACTCCATTGTTTCTCAAAATTCCAGGACCAAAGTCAGGGATAGTACGGGTGCATAACAGGATCCCCAGGATGACCCACACATCCATTGGCATAATAAATTGTTCAACCTTTTCCCTGTTCCAGGAGGCTTAAGTGGGAAATGATGAGCTCAGACACCAAATTTGAAGGGTTCTGTACTAGACAACCATACAATCGAAGCATCTCATCTCTCGGTTGCCAATTATCAGCCCATATACTTGTTGTCATTCCATGATCAATGCGTCTAATGAGACCTTGCTTAAGTGTGTGTCTGCCTTCTATAATGATCTCCATACTTGACTAGGGTGACCTCCCACTGTTGCCCCTAAAATATCAGAATTTGGGTAGTAGATACTTTTAACCAGCCAATCACTCAATGTGTCAGGGTTTTGTAGCAATCTCCAAGCTTGCCTTGCCAACATAGTGAGCTTGAAATGCTCAAAATCTTTAAAACCCAACCCCCTTGTCTTTAGGCCCTGTCATAGTAGTCCAAGAAACCTAATGTGGGTTTCGTCTACCTTCCTTGCTTCCCTACCAGAACTTCCTAGAAAACTGGGACTGCTTGCGTCACCGCTTTGACAAGAACCTCTTTGGCTGTTGTAGACACAGTGCTCTCTATCCACCCCTGAACTTTGCTCCATAGTCGGTCCTTAAATTATTTAGAGGCACCATTCTTTGAACTACCAACATCAGATGGCATTGCCCAGGTATTTCTCATTAAGCGTTTCATTGGGAACATCTAGGATGGTCTTGATGTTCTGCCTGACTGAATTTGGAACTCCCTTAGTAAATAAATATAAGACTTTGAGCAGTTGATTCCCTGGCCAATTGCCTGGCAATAAGTATCCAAAACATGGTGCACCTCGTGTGCCCCCACACCATTTACCTTGAAGAACATCACACTGTCATCAGTAAATAAAAGGTGGTTCACCTGTGGCGCCGAAGGTGCAACCTATAGACCACTCAAGTTGGATGACTCACTTTTGGATTTTAACAGGCACGAAAGGCCCCTCTACTACTAAGAAGAACAAGTATGGAGATACCGGCCCCCCTTGTCGGATTCCCCGTGATGGCTTGAACTCCTGAAGTTTCTTCCCATTGAACATAACAGAAAACCTTATTGGGTTACCAGTCCCATAACAATGTCCACCCATCCATCAGTGAAGCCCAACTTGCTCATGATTGCTCTTAGGTAGGTCCACTCTTCCTGACATAAATAAAGTGAAGACACTCATAAGCTCAAATGATGTTGTTAGTTATCAACCTGCCTAGGACGAAAGCCGACTATTTCCCAGAGATAATGTCGGGTAGTACAAGCTTTAATCTGTTGGATATCGTCTTGGATGCAATTTTGTATAAAACATTGCATAAGCTAATTGGTCGAAATTGAGATCGGAGTGTGGGACTCTTTACCTTCAGGATTAAGACTAGGACGATGTCTTTGATACATTCAGATGATTCCGTGCCATCTACTATTTTTAGGACCATCTTAGTAACATCCTCACCACAAACCTCCCAATGGCATTGGAAAAAGCTGAGATCACTGTAGCAACACAAACCATACACTGTGGCGGCATCGCGTACTGTAGTGCAATGTCTTGTACTGACTTTGTATTGGAGCAATTGTTTTTTAATTAAATTTTGGTCATTTTATAAATCATGATTATTAGTATTTTAAAAAGAAATTATTTATTGAAAGTGTGGACATTTTTTAAATTTTCTAAACATTATTTTACATCAGCATTTATTGAAAATACAAACTTTTTTCCAAAAGTAGGAACATTTTAATATTATATATTTTTTAATACAAGAGTATTTTAAAAAATTAAAGGTTTTTATTCTAATATTTTTGTTTAAAAAAACTAGAACATTTTTTGTATTTGTTAACAAATTTTAAATAGATAGTTTTTTTAATTTGTGAATAAATTTTGAAAACATAAACATTTTAAAATCTTCAAAATTTTAGAAAAAAGCAAAAATATAAAAGAACCAGCGAAAACCATCAAAATAAACAAAACATAGAAAACAAAACGGACCTGAAGCGGTCAGAAACATTCTGGAATGTTCACAAAACCGGATACACTGAACCGGCCGGCCCATATACATCACTACCTGAACCCGTCAATGGGCTCTACTTGGGCGCGTGTGATGTGGTGATGAGAGAATTTAATTAGCGAGTACTTCTTGGGGAGCCTCCGCAAGGGTCATTTTTGATGGGCTGTGTGCGCCCTCAGTTGCCGCCACGCGTCGTGTGCTTGCGCTCTTCCGGATTTTTTATTTTCGGTACACGTTTTGGTTTTTTGCTGTTTTCCTGTTTTCTAGCGTTTCCCCGGTTTTCCTTATGTTTTTGGGCCAAAAAACAAAACAAAAAAATTGCACAAAAAAACTTGGTTTTTTTTCTTCCGTGAGAGGCACAGATTTACTTCTCTGTGCCTCTCAAAAAAGTAAATTAAATCATTTTTTTTCTTTTTTCCTTTCAAGAGAGGAACATATTTAATTCTCTTGAAGGTATGAATCTGCTTCCGCGAGAGTCACAGTCATGCCTCAAAAAAGAGAAAAATATATATATTTTGTTTTTTTCTACCGCGAGAAGCACATTTTACTTTTCATGAAGGAATGGATTTGCTTCCACGAGAGGCACACTTGGAAAAAGGCGAAAACGTGCTTTTTTTTTTGTAAGAGACACATATTTGCTTCTTGTGGAGGCACAGACTTGCTTCTGTGAGAGGCACAGTTGTGCCTCCTTGAAAAGGGAAATAACGCTCCGGTTCTGTTTTTTGCCTATTTTTTATGAAAAAAACTCATCAAAACCTATCAAAATGAGATTTAGTTTTGAAGATCTCGATGCGAGGAATCCAACAATAAAATGGTTCAATATTTGGATACATGATTGTAGAGATAAAATGTTTTGAATAATCGAATCCACGAAAGAAAAAAAAACTCTCAGCAACCTTGGAAGCTGGAAGTGACGTTTCCTCAGTTTTGAATCAAGGGACAAAGATAGCTCCTCGATAACGGCAAAGGGAATAGCCTTGCTTCTGAACATTCATGTGGATATATTTTCATTAGATGTGCAATCGAAATCAGTAGGAGAGAAACTTTCATCTCTATATTTCCACTAAAATGAAATGAGAAATATCTTTGCTTTTAGTTTGAATTCATGACTCCTGTTTCTAGTGGCGAGTAACTACTATGAAAGGTACAAAAAACGAGAAAGGCAAAGGACAAGAAATAAAAATATATTGAATAATGATGAAATAATGAAAAAGTAAAAGTGAAAAAAAACTTTTGTTTCACACTTCCGGAAAGACCACCTATTTGTTTGTTTACCAGGCTCAACATGAAATCGTAAATAACCTCGACCAAGGATAGCCATGCATTTGGCACTGACTTTCCACCTCCCTTTTTCGTAACAAAAAGAAACAGAAACATGACTAAAACGACAATGAGCAGCATATACAAAGCTATATTTGTAAATGAAAAATAATAGTTGCCCACACTCAGATCAATTATTGGGTAAATGGCAAACTGATCCAATGGGGTCTCAGTCCAAGCACCAGGCAGATTCTGGATCAAATTCTCAATTCCACCACGCGCTTTAATAGCATCGTAGATGCTCTGCCGGGTAGCAGGCAGATTCCGGATAAAATTACCCATTCCACCACGTGCTTGAATAGCATCGTAGATGCTCTGCCAAGTTTTAGACATTGCGGTGGTGTCGGTATCCCAATACAAATGTAGCAGCTTCCTGCTTGGACTCGTTGCGGCTCAAATACGTTCGTATTTGACTGGCTAATATGGCGCTTAAATCTTGCTCACATGTTGTATAAAAATATAGATAATTATTGGTTAGAGTACTTCTCAATTAGTGATTTTGGTGATTCACGGAATCGCGAAAAAAGAAATGCTTCGAGGCGGCAATTGCCAATTCCTCGCCTATGCGGGTTGTAACCAGCAAACACACACCACATCCGCACACATTGAGCCCGCCTGTTGTGGCACGGGCGCCTGTGTTTTCTTTTCATTGTGCTTTTTTGGTGCTTTTTTCTTATCTTTTATTTTTTTAAAGAAACGTTCGAGCTTGCAATTTTTGTAATTTTAAAAAATGTACAAATATTTGAATGTCCACAATTCGGGTTTTTTTGAAAAAAAAGTTTGTATTAAAAAAATGTTCATGATTTGGAGAAATATTTCTGATTTTGAAATAAGTTTTCGTGAATTTAGAAAAATGTGTTCAAGAATTCAAAACATGTTTGTCAACTCAATAAATTGTTCATGAATTTCAAAAAAAATCATGAGTTTGATTTTTAAAGACTTTAAAAATGTTCGTAATTTCTAATAAAATTATGAAATTCAAAATATGTTCGTGAGTTCAAATCTTTTTGAATTATTTTAAAAATGTTATAAACTTTGTGAAATGTTCACACATTTTTAAAAAAGGTCATGAAGTTAAAAAAATATTCGTGTGTTTGGAAAATGTTCACTAATTACTATTGTTCCAAAAACTTCATAAAAGTGTCCACAAATTCAGTAACTTTCCCAAATTAAGAAATGTTGATGATGTTTATACTATGTTCACTAATTTTCAATAAAATGTTAGCATATTGAGAACAGATGTTCAGAAATTCAGAAAATGTTCATGTGTCTGAAACAAACGTTCATGGATTTCAATATTTTTATTCTTGAATTTGAAATAATATTCATAAATTTGAAAATCATTCACGATTTTGAAAAAACTTTCGTTCATTCAAATTTGTCATGATTCAAAAAAAATTACCGACTAAAAAATATTTGTATTTGAAAACGAAATAAGAAAAACAGAAAATAAAGCAAAATGACAAAGAAAAAAAAAGAAAACTAGAAAAGAAGTAAACCTGCAGAAAAAATGCAGACACAGAGTAACTGGCCGGCGCATTCGCTCGGGCGGGGTGCGCCTTTGGTCCACGAAACCGTATGAATCACACAAAAAAAACTTCAGTGCCCCTACAGATTATCAACGAAACCGTACGTGTGATGCCTTGGTCAGTGGAAGAATCTAACCGACCAAGCAAGGTTACCACATTACTACCAGAGATTCCACCAGTGCCCCTACGTTTACACAGCAAAAGTAGAATCGGTATTCCTTTCAAATAGCTTGTTTCATCGACCCTCGCACGCCCACGAAGTGTTCAAGATTGTCGGTGTTGGTTCAGTATAATAAAATCAGATTTGCACGCGCTCAAGATCGTGTGGTAGGTCAACCATGCACATCGCCTCACCTGCAGAGCGCCCTCCTGTTCGGTCGCGTGTTTTGGAAAGGGTCGTCAGAGACCATGACCGTGTGCGATGATTTCATATCGCTGGAGCCGCTGCTCTAGGAGTGAACATGTTTTTTTATTCGAAACGGAAGGAGTGAACATATCATTCACCAAGGAATAAGATGTCGGTAGCAGCCTGAACGCTTCTGTCCGTACACATGGGTCGCCGTGAGAAATCGGATGGAGGTCAGAACAGAAGCCTAAGCCTTGCATGATGGCCGTTTTCAGGTCAATCCGGGCGTAAATTACGGACCTGAAAAAGATGCACCGTTTCTGAAAAATCTTCACTTGAATTGTCGTATTAGAGCGTCTACAGCCGGACGCCTCAAACCCGCCTCGTACTTCTAGACGGGCTGCCCGGTCACTGTCTGGTCGCAAATTTTTGCCTCAAACAAGTCTTAAACGTCCGGGCTGACCAGCACCCCTCATATCCAGCCTAAATATGGGACGAATATGGAGGTGCACGGGCGCGCACGAGCACGCCCGCCACGTCGAACCCGACAGCGACCTGACTGCAAATTGCACCAAATCCACCCCCAAGACCTGCCGGATCCATTTGCTATCTCCACTCTTCTTCGTCCTCCACGTCGTCCGTCTCGCAGCTCCGCTACCGCGCGTGCTCCGCAACCGTTCCTAGCATCTGCGTCGCTAGCTCCGGCAAAAGCAGTCCTCTTTCCCGGGAGGGAGGAGTAGCCAAGGAGGCGCCCCAAGTAGGCCGAATCCTACTTGGGGTCCTCCCCAAGTCGCGCCCCCCTTTCCTTTCTAGGTGAGCGGGGAAAGGCAGGGGAGGGTGCCCTCCCCCCTTTTCTTTCTCCCATGCGGAAGGGAAGGCAGGAGGGGCTAGCCCTCCCCCTTTTCCTTCCCTAGGGCCGGCGGCCAGGGAGAGGGGGCGCCAGCGCCCTTGTGGGCTGGTCTGTCCCCCCCCTCGGCCCATTAGGCCCATACACCTATCGGAGCTGTCCAGAACCCCTTTCGGTGTCTCGATGACTACCCGGTGCACTCCGACACTCTTCCGCTGTCCGAATATCATTGTCCTATATATCAATCTTTACCTCCGGACCATTCCGGAGCTCCTCGTCATGTCTGTGATCTCATCCGGGACTCTGAACAACATTCGGTCACCAAATCATATAACTCATATGACACTATATCGTCAACGAACGTTAAGCGTGCGGACCCTATGGGTTCGAGAACTATGTAGACATGACCGAGACACCTCTCCGGTCAATAACCAATAGCGGAACCTAGATGCCCATATTGCCTCCTACATATTCTACGAAGATCTTTATCGGTCGAACTTTATGGCAACATACGTAATTCTCTTTGTCCGTCGGTATGTTACTTGCCCGAGATTCGATCGTCGGTATCTCTATACCTAGTTTAATCTCGTTACTGGCAAGTCTCTTTACTCATTCTGTAATACATCATCTCGTAACTAACTCCTTAGTCATTTGCTTGCTAGCTCATTATGATGTGTATTACAGAGACGGCCTAGAGATACCTCTCTGATACTCGGAGTGACAAATCCCAATCTCGATCCATGCCAACTCAACAAACACCTTCGGAGATGCCTGTAGAGCATCTTTATGATCACCCAGTTACGTTGTGATGTTTGATAGCAAACAAGGTATTCCTCCGGTATTCGGGATTTGCATGATTTCATGGTCGAAGGAACATGTATTTGACATTCAAGAAAGTAGTAGCAATAACTTGAACGATCGTATGCTAACGAATGGGTCTTCTCCATCACATCATTCTCCTAATGATGTGATCCCGTTATCAAAAGACAACACATGTCCATGGTTAGGAAACCCTAACCATCTTTGATCAACGAGCTAGTCTAGTAGAGGCTCACTAGGGAAACGGTATTTGTTTATGTATTCACACATGTATTTAAGTTTCCGATCAATATAATTCTAGCATGAATAATAAACCTTTATCATGAATAAGGAAATATAAAATAACAACTTTATTATTGCCTCTAGGGCATATTTCCTTCAGATACCCGGCGGGCAGCTATCACCCGTGACATCAAATCCACACTCAACTACTTAAGTATGTGATAGGATTTATCCAACGGCTATGATAGAATAAAAGAATCATTTACACGAGAAGTCACTTTAATAGGGCTATAATGTCATAAACATCAAATGTGTAATTTTATTAACAATTAACGTTTTAATACAACTTGTATATTTTATTATAGTTACATCATCATTGCTGCAACTCATTTTCTCTGATTGGGGAAAACCTTAGATCTAGATTCCCCTCATCGGTTGATAGTGTGACTCTGTGACGTATTCACTCTAGGAGCATCACCCTGGAGTTAGTTCCGGCCGGGGGGGGGGGGGGCTCTCGTGGTTGGTGCTGGTGGTCGGCAGAGGCTTGTGTGGCAACGACATTCAGAGTTGAACGAATATGGGGTCGCGGTATGGTTGTGGTTGTCGACTCTTTGGGTGTTGCAGGATCGCTGAGGTCTGTCTGTTGTTGTGGAGTCGAAACTGTGGTCCTCTCGGGGTTCTTCGCAGCACCAGTCTAGATGTTTATCCTTTGTAGCTTCCTTCTGCGTTGGGGCTGCATTGTCATCGGAGTGTGAAGATAAAAAGTTCTTATTATGGATGCATATTTCTGTTGCGGCGAAGCCTTCATGGCGGTCGTCAATGACAAAGTCGAACTGAATAGCTCGTGTAGAGGACTGGTGACGATAGCGCTATGGTGCTATATTGGTGATGTGTTTTTTTCTCGACGATGTGTGTGTGGTGTCTCTTTGTGTGTGCTAGGTCGACCGATGCTGCCCCTAAGAGCATGGCTAATAAGAAAGCCCACTGTTGGCTATATACCAATGCCATGTCATTTATAGCCTTCATAAAAGCCCATTAGTATAATAGATTGATTGTAAGGCCCTGTTTGGTTCACAAGTCCTAGGACTTTTTGTAGTCCCAACTAAAAAGTTCCTAGTCCCTAAAAAGTCCCTCCTGTTTGTTTCCAGGGACTAAAAAGTCCCTAGTCCCTCCCTAGAGATTATTAAATGATCATGTTACCCCTAGTATACAGAAAAATAACAACCAAACAACACCATGGGGCCGCGGGGCAATGGGTGCGGGGAGGGGCATTGTTGGAAAAGTCCCAAAAAGTCCCCAAAAAGACTCTCCTTGAGAGTCTTCTTCATTTAGTCCCAAAAAGCAACTTTTAGTCTCTAGTAGTCCCTCCTGTTTGGTTAAAAAGTCTCTAAGAGGTACTTTTTCTAGTCCCTACACCAAAAAGTCCCTGGAAACAAACACCCCCTAAGTTAGCTATTAAATTGGAGGTAGCATTGAATGCTTGCATGTAAAGGAAGTCAAGGAAACACATGTGGTTGGACGAGAGGAAGTAACACCTGCTTTTTAGCTCTCATGCGACTGCATGCAGGTTATGTTTTCTTGGTTGTTGCCTTGTGGTCGCCCTCCTCCAGCTGGGATTCTGATGACGAGTGATGGTTTATATCCTGCTGAGTGTGTACTATTATACCTGCTCTAATGAAGATGGTTGTAAGGTATGTGCGCTGAATAAGTGACCCTCTTGTCCCTCGCGTTGCCCTCCTGGGCGACATGTGGGAAACCCTAGACCGAGGCGTCGCGTCTCCCTTTCCACCCTCCCCTCGTCTCGACGCCACCGGAGGAGCGGCCGCCAAAGTCCACGTCATCTCTTGTGAAGGTGCCGGCGGGTCCTTTCCGTTTTTTGTCTGCAAGCATGGCACGATGGTTGCCAGATATCACAGCTACTGCCATGGACGGCGTGGGGTGGCACTAAGGTGGCGCGGGGGCTCGCGTGCTCCGTGGTTAATATTTGTGAGCTGCGTTGGGATTTCCCTGAAGAGGAGAGGATGATGCAGTATAGTAGAGATAGGTATTTCTCTCAGTTATGAAACCAAGGTTATCAATCCAGTAGGAGAACCAATCAATACTATGTAAACAACACCTGCGCACAAACAACAAATACTTGCAACCCAACACGTAGAGGGGTTGTCAATCCCTCAACGGTATTGAGAAATATTAAATTGTATAGGTTTTGATAAATAGATCTAACAAGATTAAAAAAAATAAATAAAATAAAATTGCAGCAAGGTATTTTTAGTTTTAATATATGATAAAATAGACTTGGGGCCATAGTTTTCACTAGAGGCTTCTCTCGAGAAAATAGCATACGGTGGGTAAACAAATTACTGTTGGGCAATTGACAGAAAAGCAAATAATTATGACGATATCCAAGGCAATGATCATGTATATAGGTCACGTTCAAGATTAGTAGACCGAATCCTGCCTGCTCCACACATCGACCGCTATCCAGCATGCATGCATCTAGTGTATTAAGTGTTAGGGAACCAGTAATTTCAAAAATTTCCTACGATCACGCAAGATCTATCTATGTGATGCATAGCAACGAGAGGGGAGAGTGTCTCCACGTACCCTCGTAGACCGAAAGCAGAAGCGTTAGTTAACATGGTTGATGTAGTCGAACGTCTTCGCGATCCAACCGATCCAAGTACCGAACGTACGGCACCTCCGCGTTCAGCACATGTTGAGCTCGATGACGTCCCTCATACTCCTGATCCAGTTGAGCCCGAGGAAGAGTTTCATCAACACGACGGTGTGGCGACGGTGATGATGAAGTTACCGCCGCAGGGCCTCGCCTAAGCACTACGACGATATGACCGAGGTGTGTAACTGTGGAGGGGGGCACCACACACGGCTAAAAGATCAGCTTGTGTGTTCTAGGGTGCCCCCCTGCCCCGGTATATAAAGGAGCAAGGGGGAGGCCGGCCGGCCCTCCTAGGGCGCGCCACACTAGGGGAGTCCTACTAGGACTACTAGTCCTAGTAGGATTCAACCAAGAGGGAGAGAGGGGGAAGGAAGGAGAGGGAGAGGGAGAAGGAAAGGGGGGGCTCCGCCCCCTCCTAGTCCAATTCAGACCCAAGTGGGAGAGGGCGCGCGGCCTACCCTGGCCGCCCCTCTCTCTCTCTCTCCACTAAGTCCCATGTGGCCCATTAGTTCCCCCGGGGTTTTCGATAACCCTCCGGCACTCCGGTTTTATCCGCAACTGAACATTTCTGGTGTCCAAATATAGTCGTCTAATATATCAATCTTTATGTCTCGACCATTTCGAGACGCCTCGTCATGTCCGTGATCTCATCTGGGTCTTCGAACAAACTTCGGTCATCAAAACACTTAACTCATAATACAAATCATCATCGAACGTTAAGCGTGCGGACCCTACGGGTTCGAGAACTATGTAGACATGACCGAGACATATCTCCGGTCAATTACCAATAGCGTAACCTGGATGCTCATATTGGCTCCTACATATTCTATGAAGATCTTTATCGGCCAAACCGCATAACAACATACGTTGTTCCCTTTGTCATCGGTATGTTACTTGCCCGAGATTCGATCGTCGGTATCATCATACCTAGTTCAATCTCGTTACCGGCAAGTCTCTTTACTCGTTCCGTAATACATCATCCCGTAACTAACTCATTAGTCACAATGCTTGCAACGCTTATAGTGATGAGCATTACCGAGAGGGCCCAGAGATACCTCTCCGAAACACGGTGTGACAAATCCTAATCTTGATCTATGCCAACCCAACAAACACCTTCGGAGACACCTGTAGAGCATCTTTATACTCACCCAATTACGTTGTGATGTTTGATAGCACACAAGGTGTTCTTCCGGTATTTGGGAGTTGCATAATCTCATAGTCTGAGGAACATGTATAAGTCTTGAAGAAAGCAGTAGCAATGAAACTGGAACGGTCATAATGCTAAGCTAACGAATGGGTCATCTCCATCACATCATTCTCCTAATGATGTGATCCCATTCATCAAATGACAACACATGTCTATGGCTAGGAAACATGACCATCTTTGATAAACGAGCTAGTCAAGTAGAGGCATACTAGGGACAATATGTTTTGTCTATGTATTCACACATGTACTAAGTTTCCGGTTAATACAATTCTAGCATGAATAATAAAAATTTATCATTGAACAAGGAAATAAATAATAACTTTATTATTGCCTTTAGGGCCAATTTCCTTTAGTCTCCCACTTGCACTAGAGTCAATAATCTAGATTACACAGTAATGGTTCTAACACCCATGGAGCTTTGGTGCTGATCATGTTTTGCTCATGGAAGAGGCTTAGTCAATGGGTCTGCAACATTCAGATCCGTATGTATCTTGCAAATCTCCATGTGCCCTTCCGACACTTGATGACAGATGGAATTGAAGCGTCTCTTGATGTGCTTGGTTGTCTTGTGAAATATGGATTCCTTTGCCAAGGCAATTGCACAAGTATTGTGACAAAAGATTTTCATTGGACCAGATGCACTAGGTATGACACCTAGATCGGATATGAACTCCTTCATCCAAACTCCTTCATTTGCTGCTTCCGAAGCAGCAATGTACTCCGCTTCACACGTGGATCCTGCCACGGCGCTCTGCTTGGAACTGCACCAACTGACAGCTCCTCCGTTCAATAAAAATACTTATCCAGTTTGCGACTTAGAGTTGTCCGGATCAGTGTCAAAGCTTCCATCAACATAACCATTTACATTGAGCTCTCTGTCACCACCATAAACGAGAAACATATCCTTAGTCCTTTTCAGATATTTCAGGATATTCTTGACCGCTGTCCAGTGCTCCACTCTGGGATTACTTTGGTACCTCCCTCCTATACTTATAGCAAGGCACACATCAGGTCAGGTACACATCATTGCATACATGATAGAACCTATGGCTGAAGCATAGGGAATGACTTTCATTTTCTCTCTATCTTCTGTAGTGGTCGGGCATTGAGTCTGACTCAACTTCACACCTTGTAACGCAGGCAAGAACCCTTTCTTTGACTGATCCATTATGAACTTCTTCAAAACTTTATCAAGGTATGTTTTTTGTGAAAGTCCAATTAAGCGTCTTGATCTATCTCTATAGATCTTGATGCCCAATATGTAGGCAACTTCTCCGAGGTCTTTCATTGAAAAACTCTTATTCAGGTATCCCTTTATGCTATCCAGAAATTCTATATCATTTCCAATCAATAATATGTCATCCACATATAATATTAGAAATGCTACAGAGCTCCCACTCACTTTCTTGTAAATACAGGCTTCTCCAAAAGTCTGTATAAAACCATATTCTTTGATCACACTATCAAAACGTTTATTCCAACTCCGAGAAGCTTGAGCTTGCACACTTTGTTAGCACTCTTTGGATCGACAAAACCTTGTGGTTGCATCATATACAACTCTTCTTCCAGAAATCCATTCAGGAATGCAGTTTTGACATCCATCCGCCAAATTTCATAATCATAAAATGTGGCAATTGCTAACATGATTCGGATTGACTTAAGCATCGCTACGGGTGAGGAAGTCTCATCATAGTCAACTCCTTGAACTTGTCGAAAACCTTTCGCAACGAGTCGAGCTTTGTAAACAGTAACATTACCGTCAGCGTCAGTCCTCTTCTTGAAGATCCATTTATTTTCTATGGCTTGCCGATCATCGGGCAAGTCCACCAAAGTCCACATTTTGTTCTCATACATGGATCCCATCTCAGATTTCATGACCTCGAGCCATTTCGCGGAATCTGGGCTCATCATCGCTTCCTCATAGTTCGTAGGTTCACCATGGTCTAGTAACATGACTTCCAGAATAGGATTACTGTACCACTCTGGTGCGGATCTTACTCTGGAAGACCTACGAGGTTTGGCAGTAACTTGATCTGAAGTTTCATGATCATCATCATTAACTTCCTCACTAATTGGTGTAGGAATCACTGGAACTGATTCCTGTGATGAACTACTTTCCAATAAGGGAGAAGGTGCAATTATCTCATCAAGTTCTACTTTCCTCCCACTCACTTCTTTCGAGAGAAACTCCTTCTCTAGAAAGGATCCATTCTTAGCAATGAATATCTTGCCTTTGGATTTGTGATAGAAGGTGTACCCAACAGTTTCCTTTGGTTATCCTATGAAGATGCACTTCTCCGATTTGGGTTCGAGCTTATCTGGTTGAAGCATTTTCACATACGCATCGCAGCCCCAAACTTTAAGAAACGACAACTTTTTTTGAAGGAAGAAACGACAACTTTGGTTTCTTGCCAAACCACAGTTGATAAGGCGTCGTCTCAATGGATTTTGATGGTGCCCAATTTAAAGTAAATGCTGCCATCTCTAAAGCATAATCCCAAAACGATAGCGGTAAATCAGTAAGAGACATGATAGATCGCACCATATCCAATAAAGTACGATTACTACGTTCGCACACACCATTTCGCTGTGGTGTTCCAGGTGGCGTAAGTTGTGAAACTATCCCATGTTGTTTCAAATGAAGACCAAAGTCGTAACTCAAATATTCTCCTCCATGATCAGATCGTCGAAACTTTATTTTCTTGTTACGATGATTTTCCACTTCACTATGAAATTATTTGAACTTTTCAAATGTTTCAGACTTATGCTTCATCAAGTAGATATAACCATATCTGCTCAAATCATATGTGAAGGTAAGAAGATAACGATACCTGCCACGAGCCTCAACACTCATTGGACCGCATACATCTATATGTATTATTTCCAATAAGTCAGTAGCTTGTTCCATTGTTCCGGAGAACGGAGTTTTAGTCAGCTTGCCCATGAGGCACTGTTCGCAAGCACCAAGTGATTCATAATCAAGTGATTCCAAAAGTCCCTCAGCATGGAGTTTCTTCATGCGTTTTACATCGATATGACCCAAACGGTAGTGCCACAAATAAGTTGCACTATCATTATCAACTATGCATCTTTTGGCTTCAATATTATGAACATGTGTATCATCTCGATCGAGATTCA
Source organism: Triticum timopheevii (assembly GCA_963921465.1). Lineage (NCBI taxonomy): Eukaryota > Viridiplantae > Streptophyta > Magnoliopsida > Poales > Poaceae > Triticum > Triticum timopheevii. Next base: position 471,052,295 of record OY997266.1, on the reverse strand, counting down.
ACAAAAATAGACCACTCAGCAAGGGTGCATGACCATAAAAGATATTATTCATATAAATAGAACAACCATTATTCTTTGCTTTAAATGAATAACTGTCTCGCATCAAACAAGATCCAGATATAATGTTCATGCTCAACGCTGGCACCAAATAACTATTATTCAGGTCTAAAATTAATCCCGAAGGTAGATGTAGAGGTAGCGTGCTGACGATGATCACATCGACCTTGGAACCATTTCCCACGCGCATCGTCACCTCATCCTTTGCCAATCTTCGTTTAATCCATAGCCCCTGTTTCGAGTTGCAAATATGAGCAACCAAACCAGTATCAAATACCCAGGCGCTACTACGAGCATTAGTAAGGTACACATCAATAACATGTATATCAAATATACCTTTCACTTTGCCATCCTTCTTATCCGCCAAATACTTGGGGCAGTTCCACTTCCAGTGACCAGTCCCTTTGCAGTAGAAGCACTCAGTTTCAGGCTTAGGTCCAGACTCGGGTTTCTTCTCTTAAGCAGCAACTTTCTTGCCATTCTTTTTGAAGTTTCCCTTCTTCCCTTTACCCTTTTTCTTGAAACTAGTGGTCTTGTTGACCATCAACACTTGATGCTCCTCCTTGATTTCTACCTCCGCGGCTTTTAGCATCGCGAAGAGCTCGGGAATAGTCTTATTCATCCCTTGCATATTATAGTTCATCACGAAGCCTTTATAGCTTGGTGGCAGTGATTGAAGAACTCTGTCAATGACACTATCATCAGGAAGATTAACTCCCAGCTGAGTCAAGTGGTTATGGTACCCAGACATTCTGAGTATGTGTTCACTGACAGAACTATTCTCCTCCATTTTGCAGCTGTAGAACTTGTTGGAGACTTTATATCTCTCAACTCGGGCATTTGCGTGAAATATTAACTTCAACTCTTGGAATATCTCATATGCTCCATGACATTCAAAACGTCTTTGAAGTCCCGATTATAAGCCGTAAAGCATGGCACACTGAACTATCGAGTAGTCATCAACACGCGTCTGCCAGGCATTCACAATGTCTTCAGTTGCTGGTGCGGGTGGTACACCTAAAGGTGCTTCCAGGACGTAATTCTTCTATGCAGCAGTGAGGATAATTCTCAAGTTAGGGACCTAGTCCGTGTAGTTGCTGCCATCATGTTTCAACTTAGCTTTCTCTTGGAACACATTAAAATTCAAAGGAACGGTAGAACGGGCCATTTATCTACAATAACATAGACATGCAAAATAACTATCAGGACTAAGTTCATGATAAATTAAAGTTCAATTAGTCATATTACTTAAGAACTCCCACTTAGATAGACATCCCTCTAGTCATCTAAATGATCACATGATCCAAATCAACTAAACCATGTCCGATCTGTTGGAAATATGCCCTAGAGGCAATAATAAAAGCATTATTATTATATTTCCTTGTTCATGATAATTGTCTTTATTCATGCTATAATTGTGTTATCCGGAAATCGTAATACATGTGTGAATAATAGACACCAACATGTCCCTAGTAAGCCTCTAGTTGACTAGCTCGTTGATCAATAGATAGTCATGGTTTCCTGACTATGGACATTGGATGTCATTGATAACGAGATCACATCATTAAGAGAATGATGTGATGGACAAGACCCAATCCTAAACATAGCACAAGATTGTATAGTTCATTTGCTAGAGTTTTCCAATGTCAAAGTATCTTTTCCTTAGACCATGAGATCGTGTAACTCCCGGATACCGTAGGAGTGCTTTGGGTATACCAAACGTCACAACATAACTGGGTGACTATAAAGGTAGACTACGGGTATCTCCGAAAGTGTCTGTTGGGTTGACATGGATCAAGACTGGGATTTGTCACTCCGTATGACGGAGAGGTATCACTGGGCCCACTCGGTAATGCATCATCATAATGAGCTCAGAGTGACCAAGTGTCTGGTCACGGGATCATGCATTACGGTACGAGTAAAGTGACTTGCCGGTAACGAGATTGAACGAGGTATTGGGATACCGACGATCGAATCTCGGGCAAGTAACATATCGATTGACAAAGGGAATTGCGTACGGGGTTGATTGAATCCTCGACATCGTGGTTCGTCCGATGAGATCATCGTGGAGCATGTGGGAGCCAACATGGGTATCCAGATCTCGCTGTTGGTTATTGACCTGAGAGTCATCTCGGTCATGTCTGCTTGTCTCCCGAACCCGTAGGGTCTACACACTTAAGGTTCGGTGACGCTAGGGTTGTGAAGAAATGTATATGCATTAACCCGAATGTTGTTCGGAGTCCCGGATGAGATCCCGGACGTCACGAGGAGTTCCGGAATGGTCCGGAGGTAAAGAATTAGATATAGGAAGTGCAGTTTCGGGCATCGGGACAAGTTTCGGGGTTATCGGTATTGTACCGGGACCACCGGAGGGGTCCCGTGGGCCCACCGGGTGGGGCCACCTGTCCCGGGGGGGCACATGGGCTGTAGGGGGTGCGCCTTGGCCTAGATGGGCCAAGGGCACCAGCCCCTATAGGCCCATGCGCCTAGGGTTTCCACCAAGGAAGAGTCCAAGTGGTGGAAGGCACCCCTAGGTGCCTTGGGGGAGGGAAACCTCCCCTTGGCCGCCGCCCCCCCTAGTAGATGCCATCTACTAGGGCCGGCGCCCCCCTGGCACCCCTATATATAGTGTGGGAGAGGAGGGACTTGAAACACCAGCCCCTGGCGCCTCCCTCTCTCCCCGTTACGTCTCTCCCTCGTAGTATTGGCGAAGCCCTGCTGCTGTGACGCCCTCCATCCACCACCACACCGTCGTGCTGCTGGATCTTCATCAACCTCTCCTCTCCCCTTGCTGGATCAAGGAGGAGACGTCTCCCGTCCCGTACGTGTGTTGAACGCGGAGGTGCCGTCCGTTCGGCGCTTGGTCATCGGTGATTTGGATCACGTCGAGTACGACTACATCATCACCGTTCTTTTGAACGCTTCCGTGCGCGATCTACAAAGGTATGTAGATGCATCTAATGACTCATTGCTAGATGAACTCCTAGATGATCTTGGTGAAACGAGTAGGAAAATTTTTGTTTTTTGCAACGTTCCCCAACAGTGGCATCATGAGCTAGGTCTATGCGTAGTTCTTCTTGCGCGAGTAGAACACAATTTGTTGTGGGCGTAGATTTGTCAACTTTCTTGCCGTTACTAGTCCTTTCTTGCTTCAACGGTATTGTGGGATGAAGCGGCCCGGACCAACCTGTCACACCCTAGCTAGTTATGCATTAGAGTATTGCATCATGTCTATTTTTTTCATCAGAAACTTGAAATGGGGATGACAGAACCCCCAGCCCCCTCTGAAACCAACTAGGGTTTACTAAAAACTTTTTCAATGAACCTGAAATGCCCTTCTAAAATGTCCATCATTTTTGTCTTGGTTCAGAACCTCTGCCAAAAGTGATGCACAATTTCCTAGGTCATCTTAGGGTCTCTGAATTAAATCATAAATATTTGAATTTGGGCATTTAAAACTATATAAAATATTTCAAGTGCTCAAATATCTCCAAACTAAAATGTTTCATGTTGGAAATAATCCAACTATGGACCAGGTGCAGTTTGGTAATTTTAGGAGTTACCTAAGTATTTTTATTAATTCAACAAAGTTGCAGAAAAATAGAAAAAGAAAAAAACAGGAAAGGGAAAACTTACCTGGCGCCCGCTAACCAGCCCACCTGCCGGCCCAGCCCAGCGCCGCGCCAGCGAGCTGCTTGCCAGCCAGGCAGGCAGGCAGGTGCTCGACGGCGAGCACCGCATGGGTGCCACGCACCTGCTCGCCGCCTCGTTGCTTCTCTCGCCCGGCTAACGCCGTGGATCGCTCCCCCTCTCTCTCCTGAACCCCCCAGACACCCCCTCTCCTCTCCAGCACCTCCCCCTCGCGCTCCCCAGCCATGGCCGACGCCATCGCCGCCACCCCCTCGCCGTAGCCACGCCCTCCGTCAACCCCACGCCGTGCCGCCGTGTCCAGGAGCTCCGCCGCCGTCCACTTCGTCGAGCTAGCCAAGCCCCGAGCCCTCGCAAGGCCCGAGTCCACCGCACCGACCTCGTCCGAGTTCGCCGTCGCCGGAGATCCCTTTCAACGCCGCCGCCGTCTCAGCTCGTCCCCGACCCCGCCGGTGGCCTCTACGAGTGCCCAGTGAGCCTAGCTACTCCTCCTACCCTTCCCCTCTCACTCCCGAGCCGTGTAGCCACCACACAAAGATCACCCGCACGCACCGCCGCGGATCTCGTCGCCGACGTGCTCCCGGCCATCCTCCGGCCACTCCACGGTGTCCAACGCACTTAACACGCCGCGCTGAGGCTAACCATGCACTCCCCGCACCTCACCGCACACCCTAGCCCGAGTTCGTTCTCACCCGAGCTCCGGTCGCCGCCAAAGTCGTCGCCGGCGCCAACTCCGGCCACCCCGACCCCAACGGACTCCGCCAAGAGCTCCGGCTCGTCCTCAGCTCCATCCCAATGCCCTCCGCGACCCATTTGGTGGCCGGAACGGCCAAAACCACTTTCCGCCGCCGCGTCGGGCTCGCTGGCGGCTAAACGCCGGCGTCGCTGACCTGTTTTGACCACGGGTGGGCCCTGGTTGACTCCGTTGAGTCGCTGACAGGTGGGGCCCAGCCCTGTTAACTAACCTAGTTTAGTTTTAATTAAACTTTAACTAATCTAATGACCCTGACACCCTGGCCCCACGCGTCAGGTTTGACTGGACCGGGTCTGTTGACCTGCTGAGGTCAGCGTGACGCAATGCTGACGCAGAAATTAATTTCTGGATTTATTCTAATATAGGAAATTCCAGAATATAGTTTAAACTTCAAAAATTTATAACTTTTAATCTGTAACTCCAAATCAGACAAGTTATATATGAAAAATGATCAGAAAAATCCAATCTATCCACCTGTACTGTTTCCATGCATGATTAAACAAGTTAACTTGATGTTTAATGCAGAACAAGATAAAACACTTTAAAGGGCCATGTATGAGTTTGAAATTTGAATCTTTGGTTCAAATTGGTTCAAACCCTTCTGGTCTTAGTTGCACTAGCCCAACACACTTATATTGCCATGTTTCATGCATGCATCATATTGTCGCACATTGTTTGGTGATGGCTATGTATCGGTGTTCTTTGCGGCAGGTTCTGCCTCCGAGGAGTACCGTGATTACCCTAGCGAAGATCCATATCAGTGCATCGACCCATCAGGCAAGCAACCAACCGTTTGATCATATCGATACAATCCCATGTTCTCGCTCTTGCTCTCATTTACTGCATTAAGACAACGCGTTTCAAACTGCTGTGTGCTCGGTAGTTGAACCCATTTCCTCTGCATGACCTGTCATTGCCACAGTAACTAGATGAAACCCACTAGCATGTGTAGGAGTTGCTTGAGCCATATGTATGCGTTGTTCCTACCTTGCTATGCCTGCTATGCTTAGAGTCGTGTCAGGTCTGGTTCATCTGGGTGATGGGCTAGAGTGAAATGATCATATCAGTTGAGAGTGGTGTGGTGAACACGATTTGGTAAAGGTATCGATGAGAGGCCATGTAGGAGTACATGGTGGGTGGTTTCATTGAAGCCGTCCTTAAGCACTGAGATCTGTATGTGTGATTTAAGATTCAGCTACTACCATGCATTGGGCCCGAAACCAATGGACCCTCTCGGCTTCTTATTCACCCTAGTCTTCTGTCCAGGAGTTGCAAGTAGTTTCTGGTGTTTGTAGCCTACTGGAGGCCGTGGACAGCGCTGACCGTAGGGGTGGGCTGTGATGCGGTAGGTACGTGGCCGGGTGTACCGGATGCCCGTTTGGTATCTCGGGAACCCTGTTCACATCGTTTGGGGCCGTGAGCGAAACTTCGGCCGGATCTCCTCATGGATGGAACCCAAATAGGCGATAAACCTGGACTAGAGACTTAGGTGTTTAGGTAGGTCGTGGCCGACACCCACGTTGGGCTTCCGCTTGAAGGTTGCCGAGTACATGTCGTGTAAACGACGGTAAGTGGTGAGAGCGTGTATGAAGAAGTACACCCCTGCAGGGTTAACCTAATCTATTCGAATAGCCGCGTCCGCGGTAAAGGACTACTTGGTTGCCTATACAGTTCATAGACAAGTAAATGGAAACTATTAAAAGCCTCCAGATAAGCGTGAGTGCCGAGGATGGCTCTTCCGTAGGAAGACGGAGGTGGATCCTCGGTAGTGTATTGAGTGGTGAGTAGTGGACTCGTGTGTGCAAACCATTTCAAGTTGGAGTCTCGTAGGATAGTTTAGCCAAGAGTCAAAGCTGGCTTGCTGCAATAACCCCACCAACCCTTCTTGATAATGTGCATGTATGTAGGATCTGATGTAAGTCTTGCTGAGTACCTTTGTACTCATGTTGCTATAATTTACATTTTTTACAGAAGACGCTGCAACCCCTTCTGATGGGTTCTTCGTAGACGTTGACATCAATGAGTAGGCTAAGGCCCAGGTGGTGATCCTGAGCTTGTGAAGGACCACGTAGTATAGCTAGGCTTTCCAAGCCTCTTTTATTTTACTAATTGTCTGTACTCAGACATGTTACTTCCGCTGCTGGTTTGTATGACTGTATGACTTGAATGCTGGGTCGTGTGACCCGTACTTGTGTGTATGCTATGTACGGCTCTCTGAGCCTTTAAATAAAGTACTTGTGTCTTAGAGTCATGTTGTGATGCCTTGTTGTATTTGCACATATCGAGCATATTGTGTGTATGATTGAAATGCTTGGTATGTGTGGGATCTGACTATCTAGTTGTTTATCTTTAGTAGCCTCTCTTACCGGGAAATGTCTCCTAGTGATTCCACTGAGCCATGGTAGCTTGCTACTGCTCCGGAACACTTGGCTGGCCGGCATGTGTCCTTCTTCGTTCCTGTGTCTGTCCCTTCGGGGAAATGTCACGCATTGAGTACCGGAGTCCTGTTAGCCCGCTACAGCCCGGTTTACCGGAGTCCTGCTAGCCCAGTGCTACAGCCCGGAACTTACTTGCTGATGACCAACACGTTCGATGCTGGGTCATGGATGCCTGTCCCTGTAAGTCGGTGCCACTTTGGGTTTACAACTAGCCATGTCAGCCCGGGCTCCTTTTCATATGGATGCTAGCGACACTATCATATACGTGTGCCAAAAGGCGCAAACGGTCCCGGGCAAAGGTAAGGCGACACCCGTGGGGATACCGTGCGTGAGGCCGCAAAGTGATATGAGGTGTTACAGGCTAGATCGATGTGACATTGAGTCGGGGTCCTGACACAACCTTACACGTATGCTTACGTGAGACCGGTTCCACCGACTAACATGCACTAGTTGCATAAGGTGGCTGGCGGGTGTCTGTCTCTCCTACTTTAGTTGGAGCGGATTCGATGAACAGGGTCCTTATGAAGGGTAAATAGAAGTTGACAAATCACGTTGTGGCTTTAACGTAGGTAAGAAGACGTTCTTGCTAGAAGCCTAATTCAGCCACGTAAAACTTGCAACAACAATTAGAGGACGTCTAACTTGTTTTTGCAGCAAGTGGTTTGTGATATGATATGGCCAAAGTTGTGATGAATGATGAATGATCTATATGTGATGTATGATATGTTCATGCTATTGTAATAGGAATCACGACTTGCATGTCGATGAGTATGACAACCGGCAGGAGCCATAGGAGTTGTCTTTATTCTTTTATATGACCTGCGCGTCATTGAGAAACGCCATGTAAATTACTTTACTTTGTTGCTAAACGCGTTAGCCATAGTAGTAGAAGTAATAGTTGGCGAGCAACTTCATGGAGACACGATGATGGAGATCATGATGATGGAGATCATGGTGTCAAGCCGGTGATAAGATGATCATGGAGCCCCAAGATGGAGATCAAAGGAGCTATGTGATATTGGCCATATCATGCCACGTTTATTATTTGATTGCATGTGATGTTTATCATGTTTTGCATCTTGTTTACTTAGAACGACGGTAGTAAATAAGATGACCCCTCATACTAATTTCAAGAAGTGTTCCCCCTAACTGTGCACCGTTGCGACAGTTCGCTGTTTCAAAACACCACGTGATGATCGGGTGTTTTATTCAGACGTTCACATACAACGGGTGTAAGACAGATTTACACATGCAAACACTTAGGTTGACTTGACGAGCCTGGCATGTACAGACATGGCCTCGGAACACAGAAGACCGAAAGGTCGAGCATGAGTCGTATAGAAGATACGATCAACATGAAGATGTTCACCGATGTTGACTAGTCCGTCTCACGTGATGATCGGACACGGTCTAGTTAACTCGGATCATGTAATACTTAGATGACTGGAGGGATGTCTAATCTAAGTGGGAGTTCACTAATAATTTAATTAGTTGAACTTAATTATCATGAACTTAGTCTAAATATTTTACAATATGTCTTGTAGATCAAATGGCCAACGTAGTCCTCAACTTCAACGCGTTCCTAGAGAAAACTAAGCTGAAAGACGATGGCAGAAACTATACGGACTGGGTCCGGAACCTAAGGATCATCCTCATAGCTGCCAAGAAAGATTATGTCCTACAAGCACCGCTCGGTGACGCACCCGTTCTCCCTGCAGAACAAGATGTTATGAACGCTTGGCAGGCAAGTTCCGATGACTACTCCCTCGTTCAGTGTGGCATGCTTTACAGCCTAGAGCCGGGGCTCCAAAAGCGTTTTGAGAGACATGGAGCATATGAGATGTTCGAAGAGCTGAAAATGGTTTTCCAAGCTCATGCCCGGGTCGAGAGACATGAAGTCTCCGACAAATTCTTCAGCTGTAAGATGGAGGAAAATAGTTCTGTCAGTGAGCACATACTCACTATGTCTGGGTTACATAACCGCTTGACTCAGCTGGGAGTTAATCTCCCGGATGATGCGGTCATTGACAGAATCCTCCAGTCGCTTCCACCAAGCTACAAGAGCTTTGTGATGAACTTCAATATGCAGGGGATGGAAAAGACCATTCCTGAAGTATTTGCTATGCTGAAATCAGCAGAGGTAGAAGTCAAGAAGGAACATCAAGTGTTGATGGTCAATAAAACCACTAAGTTCAAGAAAGTCAAGGGTAAAAAGAACTTCAAGAAGGACGGCAAGGAGGTTGCCGCGCCCGGCAAGCAAGCTGCCGGGAAGAAGCCAAAGAATGGACCCAAGCCCGAGACTGAGTGCTTTTATTGCAAGGGAAGCGGTCACTGGAAGCGGAACTGCCCTAAGTACTTAGCGGATAAGAAGGCCGGCAAAACAAAAGGTATATGTGATATACATGTAATTGATGTGTACCTTACTAGTGCCCGTAGTAGCTCCTGGGTATTTGATACCGGTGCAGTTGCTCACATTTGTAACTCAAAGCAGGGGCTGCGGAATAAGCGGAAACTGGCAAAGGACGAGGTGACGATGCGCGTCGGGAATGGTTCCAAGGTCAATGTGATCGCCGTCGGCACGCTGCCTCTGCATCTCCCTTCGGGATTAGTTTTAAACCTTAATAATTGTTATTTAGTGCCAGCTTTGAGCATGAACATTGTATCGGGATCTCGTTTAATTCGAGATGGCTACTCATTTAAATCCGAGAATAATGGTTGTTCTATTTATATGAGAGATATGTTTTATGGTCATGCTCCTATGGTGAATGGTTTATTCTTTATGAATCTCGAACGTGATGCTACACATGTTCACAATGTGAGTACCAAAAGAAGTAAGGTTGATAATGATAGTCCCACATACTTGTGGCACTGCCGCCTTGGTCACATAGGTGTCAAACGCATGAAGAAACTCCATGCAGATGGACTTTTAGAGTCTCTTGATTATGAATCATTTGACACGTGCGAACCATGCCTTATGGGAAAAATGAACAAGACTCTGTTCTCAGGAACAATGGAGCGAGCAACCAACTTATTGGAAATCATACATACTGATGTGTGCGGTCCAATGAGTGTTGAGGCTCGCGGTGGCTATCGTTATGTTCTCACCCTCACCGATGATTTAAGTAGGTATGGGTATATCTACTTAATGAAACACAAGTCTGAAACCTTTGAAAAATTCAAGGAATTTCAGAGTGAGGTTGAAAATCAACATGACAGGAAATCAAGTTTCTACGATCAGATCGTGGAGGAGAATACTTGAGTCATGAGTTTGGCACACACTTAAGAAAATGTGGAATAGTTTCACAACTCACGCCGCCTGGAACACCTCAGCGTAATGGTGTGTCCGAACGTCGTAATCGCACTCTATTAGATATGGTGCGATCTATGATGTCTCTTACCGATTTACCGCTATCTTTTTGGGCTATGCTTTAGAGACTGCCGCATTCACTTTAAATAGGGCTCCGTCGAAATCCGTTGAGACGACACCGTATGAATTATGGTTTGGGAAGAAACCCAAGCTGTCGTTTCTAAAAGTTTGGGGATGCGATGCTTATGTCAAGAAACTTCAACCTGAAAAGCTCGAACCCAAGTCGGAAAAATGCGTCTTCATAGGATACCCAAAAGAAACTATTGGGTACACCTTCTACCTCAGATCCGAAGGCAAGATCTTTGTTGCCAAGAATGGGTCCTTTCTAGAGAAAGAGTTTCTCTCGAAAGAAGTAAGTGGGAGGAAAGTAGAGCTTGATGAAGTATTACCTCTTGAACCGGAAAATGGCGCAACTCAAGAAAATGTTCCTGAGGTGCCTGCACCGACTAGAGAGGAAGTTAATGATAGTGATCAAGATACTTCTGATCAAGCCCCTACTGAAATTCGAAGGTCCACAAGGACACGTTCCGCACCAGAGTGGTACGGCAACCCTGTCTTGGAAATCATGCTGTTAGACAATGGTGAACCTTCGAACTATGAAGAAGCGATGGCGGGCCCGGATTCCGACAAATGGCTAGAAGCCATGAAATCCGAGATAGGATCCATGTATGAAAACGAAGTATGGACTTTGACTGACTTGCCCGTTGAGCGGCGAGCCATAGAAAATAAATGGATCTTTAAGAGGAAGACAGATGCGGATGGTAATGTGACCATCTATAAAGCTCGGCTTGTCGCTAAGGGTTATCGACAAGTTCAAGGGGTTGACTACGATGAGACTTTCTCACCGGTAGCGAAGCTGAAGTCCGTCCGAATCATGTTAGCAATTGCCGCATTCTACGATTATGAAATATGGCAAATGGACGTCAAAACGGCATTCCTTAATGGTTTCCTTAAGGAAGAATTGTATATGATGCAGCCGGAAGGTTTTGTCGATCCTAAAAATGCTGACAAAGTGTGCAAGCTCCAACGCTCAATTTATGGGCTGGTGCAAGCATCTCGGAGTTGGAACATTCGCTTTGATGAGATGATCAAAGCGTTTGGGTTTACGCAGACTTATGGAGAAGCCTGCGTTTACAAGAAAGTGAGTGGGAGCTCTGTAGCATTTCTCATACTATATGTAGATGACATACTTTTGATGGGAAATGATATAGAACTCTTGGACAACATCAAGGCCTATTTGAATAAGAGTTTTTCAATGAAGGACCTTGGAGAAGCTGCTTATATATTAGGCATCAAAATCTATAGAGATAGATCGAGACGCCTCATAGGTCTTTCACAAAGCACATACCTTGATAAGATATTGAAGAAGTTCAATATGGATCAATCCAAAAAGGGGTTCTTGCCTGTGTTACAAGGTGTGAAATTGAGCTCAGCTCAATGTCCGACCACGGCAGAAGATATAGAAGAGATGAGCGTCATCCCCTATGCATCAGCCATAGGTTCTATTATGTATGCCATGCTGTGTACCAGGCCTGATGTAAACCTTGCCGTAAGTTTGGTAGGAAGGTACCAAAGTAATCCCGGCAAGGAGCACTGGACAGCGGTCAAGAATATCCTGAAGTACCTGAAAAGGACTAAGGAAATGTTTCTCGTTTATGGAGGTGACGAAGAGCTCGTCGTAAAGGGTTACGTCGATGCTAGCTTCGACACAAATCTAGATGACTCTAAGTCACAAACAGGATACGTGTATGTTTTGAATGGTGGGGCAGTAAGCTGGTGCAGTTGCAAGCAGAGCGTCGTGGCGGGATCTACATGTGAGGCGGAGTACATGGCAGCCTCGGAGGCAGCTCATGAAGCAATATGGGTGAAGGAGTTCATCACCGACCTAGGAGTCATACCCAATGCGTCGGGGCCAATCAAACTCTTCTGTGACAACACTGGAGCTATTGCACTTGCCAAGGAGCCCAGGTTTCACAAGAAGACAAGGCACATCAAGCGTCGCTTCAACTCCATTCGTGAAAATGTTCAAGATGGAGACATAGAGATTTGTAAAGTACATACGGACCTGAATGTAGCGGATCCGTTGACTAAACCTCTCCCTAGAGCAAAACATGATCAACACCAGAATTCCATGGGTGTTTGATTCATCACAATGTAACTAGATTATTGACTCTAGTGCAAGTGGGAGACTGTTGGAAATATGCCCTAGAGGCAATAATAAAAGCATTATTATTATATTTCCTTGTTCATGATAATTGTCTTTATTCATGCTATAATTGTGTTATCCGGAAATCGTAATACATGTGTGAATAACAGACACCAACATGTCCCTAGTAAGCCTCTAGTTGACTAGCTCGTTGATCAATAGATAGTCATGGTTTCCTGACTATGGACATTGGATGTCATTGATAACGAGATCACATCATTAAGAGAATGATGTGATGGACAAGACCCAATCCTAAACATAGCACAAGATCGTATAGTTCGTTTGCTAGAGTTTTCCAATGTCAAAGTATCTTTTCCTTAGACCATGAGATCGTGTAACTCCCGGATACCGTAGGAGTGCTTTGGGTATACCAAACGTCACAACATAACTGGGTGACTATAAAGGTAGACTACGGGTATCTCCGAAAGTGTCTGTTGGGTTGACATGGATCGAGACTGGGATTTGTCACTCTGTATGACGGAGAGGTATCACTGGGCCCACTCGGTAATGCATCATCATAATGAGCTCAGAGTGACCAAGTGTCTGGTCACGGGATCATGCATTACGGTACGAGTAAAGTGACTTGCCGGTAACGAGATTGAACGAGGTATTGGGATACCGACGATCGAATCTCGGGCAAGTAACATATCGATTGACAAAGGGAATTATGTACGGGGTTGATTGAATCCTCGACATCGTTGTTCGTCCGATGAGATCATCGTGGAGCATGTGGGAGCCAACATGGGTATCCAGATCCCGCTGTTGGTTATTGACCTGAGATCCCGAATGTTGTTCGGAGTCCCGGATGAGATCCCGGACGTCACGAGGAGTTCCGGAATGGTCGGGAGGTAAAGAATTATATATAGGAAGTGCAGTTTCGGGCATCGGGACAAGTTTCGGGGTTATCGGTATTGTACCGGGACCACCGGAGGGGTCCCGTGGGCCCACCGGGTGGGGCCACCTGTCCCGGGGGGCCACATGGGCTGTAGGGGGTGCGCCTTGGCCTAGATGGGCCAAGGTCACCAGCCCCTATAGGCCCATGCGCCTAGGGTTTCCACCAAGGAAGAGTCCAAGTGGTGGAAGGCACCCCTAGGTGCCTTGGGGGGGGGGGGGGGGGGGGGGAGGGAAACCTCCCCTTGGCCGCCGCCCCCCCTAGTAGATGCCATCTACTAGGGCCGGCGCCCCCCCCTTGGCACCCCTATATATAGTGGGGGAGAGGAGGGACTTGAAACACCAGCCCCTGGCGCCTCCCTCTCTCCCCGTTACGTCTCTCCCTCGTAGTATTGGCGAAGCCCTGCTGCTGTGACGCCCTGCATCCACCACCATGCCGTCGTGCTGCTGGATCTTCATCAACCTCTCCTCCCCCCTTGCTGGATCAAGAAGGAGGAGACGTCTCCCGTCCCGTACGTGTGTTGAACGCGGAGGTGCCGTCCGTTCGACGCTTGGTCATCGGTGATTTGGATCACGTCGAGTACGACTACATCATCACCGTTCTTTTGAACGCTTCCGTGCGCGATCTACAAAGGTATGTAGATGCATCTAATGACTCGTTGCTAGATGAACTCATAGATGATCTTGGTGAAACGAGTAGGAAAATTTTTGTTTTCTGCAACGTTCCCCAACACGATCATCACGTGAGGTGGAGTAGCTTTCAATGGTGAACATCACTATGTTGATCATATCTATTATATGATTCACAATCGACCTTCCGGTCTTAGTGTTCCCAGGCCATATCTACATATACTAGGCTCGTCAAGTTTCACTCGAGTATTCTGCGTGTGCAAAACTGGCTTGCACCCGTTTTATGTGAATGTAGAGCTTATCACACCTAATCATCACGTGGTGTCTCGGCACGATGAACTGTAGCAACGGTGCATACTCTGGGAGAACACTTATACCTTGAAATGAAGTAAGGGGTCATCTTATAATGCTACCACCGTACTAAGCAAAATAAGATGCATAAAAGATAAACATCACACGCAATCAAAATATGTGACATGATATGGCCATCATCATCTTGTGCTCATGATCTCCATCACCGAAGCATCGTCATGATCTCCATCATCACCGGCGCGACACCTTGATCTCCGTCGTAGCATCGTTGTCGTCTCGCCAACTATTGTTACTACGACTACCGCTACCTCTTAGTGATAAAGTAAAACAATTACATGGTGTAAGTGCATCTAGTGCCCCTTAGTGATTTTGGTGTATTGAAGACTTATAGGTTAAGGGACTAATGTGTTTATGAGTGTACACAGGTCTATAAGTCTATGAGGAGTTTGATATTTACAGAGAAAGTCGACCCCTAAAAATGAATATCTTCGACTGAAGATTTTGGTATTCCTGAAGACTTTCATGAAGACTTTGAAAGTGAAGAAATTGGTGTGTCCGTGAAGACTTGATATTCATGCGAGGAATATGAAGCTTGAAGACTTTTGTTTTCATACTTTTGTTTTTCTCTTTCTTGAGTCATAGGAAACACTGTACTGTTAAAGGGGGTCGAGGAAATACTAAGGAAAAATTTCCATGTGATGCTCAACATAAAATCCTACACCTACCAATCCCTTCGAGTGAAGCCATTGGAAATCTCATACAGTTCAGTCAATTTCTTCAGTGACAGAGACGAAGTTCTACTAGTCGCTGAGGAATTTGTTCTGACTGAGGAGTTAGGAATTCACCAGTGCGGATTGCCTACACAGTGAGGAACATGATAGCCCTGAGGAATTTGAGAGTCAAATTTTCGACCGTTGCTGTGCTACGTGCCAGCTGTTACAAAACATCTTATCCACCTAACGGTCATATCATTGAAGGGCATTTATGTCTTATCATGTCGGGCTGCTCCCTAGGCTATAAATAGCCGCCCCCTACAACCACTAGCTGGTTGGCTGCTCCGAGAGAAACTGACACTTGTCATTTGAGAGCAACCCATCCTCCGAGGACTTTGAGCGAAAATCATCGAGTGAGGAAAATCCAAACCCAAACACCCACAAACCCAAAGTGATTGAGCATCACTGAAGAGATTGATCCTGCGTGGATCCGACGCTTGTTACCTTTGAAGACTGTGCTTCTTCCAGACGGTTAGGCGTCGTGGTCTAGAGCATCCAAGAGGAATTGTGGATCACCGAGTGACCAAAGTCTGTGAAGGTTTGGAAGTCGCCTGAAGACTTACCACGAGTGATTGGACAGGGTCTGTGTGACCTTAGTTCAAGGAGAATACAGTGAGGACTTGGTGTCCTGAGCTGCGTGCTCAGAGACTGGGTGTCCGGGACTGTGTGTCCCCGAGTTTAAATACTCAGCCGCTCCAACCAGACGTACAACTGAGACAGCAGTTGGAACTGGTCTACCAAATCATTGTCTTCACCAACCTTACTGGTTCTATTTCCTCAACTCTTTCATTTCCTCATTACTGTGTTGAGTAGTTGTTCATATCTGTGTTTGAAGACTTTGACTGAAGACTTTCTCAATTTCCTCAGTTCAATTTCTTCAGTCTATTTTTCTTCATCTTGTGCTATCCTGTGTTTATGCTTTCTGTACTTTGTGATTGTCTTCATTTCATCATGATGACTGTGCATGTCTTCTATTATGCTTACTTCTGAGTACTTATTCCGCTGCAAGTAGTTCTTCACTAAGGAATTTCCTTACCGACAAATTCCTCAGTGAAGAATTCATAAAAATCGCCTATTCACCCTCCCTCTAGTCGATATAACGCACTTTCAATTAGTATCAGAGCAAGGTACTCCCTTGTTCTGTGTGATTTTGGTTTAACCGCCTGGAGTTTTAGTTATGTCGACCACAGGTATGATCAAGGTCTCTACTGGGTGTCCTACCTTCGATGGCACGGATTACCCCTACTGGAAGAATAAGATGCAAATGCATCTTGAAGAAATTGACAACGATCTCTGGTACGTTGTGGAAAATGGTGTTCCCTCAGTCACACCTTCCCTGAATGCTGCTGATGTGAAGAGATTCAAGCAACTCGATTCTCAAGCGAAGAATATCATATGTGGTCATCTGAGTAAAGGGCAGTATGGTAGAGTGAGTGCTTTGGAAAGTGCCAAGATTATCTGGGATAGGCTCTCCAAAGTAAACGAAGGAGTCTCAACTCAACGTGACTCTCGTGTTGACGTTCTTCGCAATCTCTTCAACCGCTTCAAAAGACTCGAAAATGAACTCAGATGAGCTTCAAGCGCTCGGTGCCACTGACATCACCGATCATGAGGTGGTGAAGAAATTGCCAAGATCACTCGATTCGTCATTTGACACTCTGGCACTGATGATTCAAGAGCGTGCTGATTACAAGTCACTAGATCCCACTGATATCCTCGAGAGGCTAAATACTCATGAGTTCCAGCTTGCTGAAAAGAGAGATCTCTATGGTTCAAGCTATGGCAAACCACGTGCCCTGAAGGCCAAGGGAGTGTCTGAATCTGAGTGTGAAGATTCTGGTAGTAGCCTTGGTGACCCTGAAGAATTGAGCCAGGAGCTAGCACTGCTCGTGAAGAAGTTCCAGAAATTCTCAAGACGTGGTCGCTTTGGAAAATCTTCAAGGAGCAGTGATTCCTCATCAAGTGACTATAAGAGAAGGCTATGCCACAAATGCAAGAAGCCTGGTCACTACATTCAGGATTGTCCTCAGTGGGACAAGGAACTAAAGAAGAAGAAATACAAGGATTACAGTTCTGATGATGCCAAGAAGAAGAAGAAATCTTCAAAGTCCTCATCATCAAAATCCTCGAAGTCTTCATCCCACAAGAAGAGCAGCTCCAAGAAGGCTCGGACATTCATTGGCAAGGAAATGGACTCTGAGGCTGAATCTGAGGATAATGAGGAAGAAGAGGAATCCGAGGAGTCTGAGTCAGGTGTGGCGAGTCTAGCTCTTGCTACCGCATTTGTCAGCAAGTCTATCTTCAACTCTGAAGAAAATGGCAACACCAACAACGCTGATGAAGGCAATGATGACTATGCCCCCACCTATTGTTTCATGGTAAAGGCTGCTAAGGTAACCAAATACCCCTCCTCTGAATCAAGTGAGGATGAATCTGATGAAAATCTTAAGCCTAGCTACTCTAAACTTGCTAAGATTGCTGTGAAACAACAAAAGGCTATTGAAAAACTTCAAAACATGCTAGACAAAAGTGATGATATGTTGGGTGAAGAAATGGACCGCACTAAAGAATTAACTGAAAATCTTCAGAGACTTCAGTCTAAGTTTGACAACCTTCAGGGTCATCATAAAACACTCTTAACTGATCATGAGAAGCTTTCTTATGAATTTCTTCAAAGAAAGCAAGATCTTGAGAAGCTAAGAGTGAGTTATGAAGATCTTCAGAAGGAGCGCGATTCATTACTTGCTCAACAAATCAGCACCACTCAGGAAGAATTTGATCCTCCATGTTTAAAGTGCATTGAACCTGAATCTGCTAATTCTTCACCTGAATGTTCAAATGCTTCAAATGTTACAAATTCTTCACCTGTCTCTGCTATCACTAATTCCTCATCTGAGGACATTGCTAGTATCACTGACAATGCAGGGCTGAAGGAATTGTATATGACAGGCATGTACAAAAGCCTCAAAGGGCATCAGACTCTCTATGATGTGCTTAAAAAGCAGATCCTCAACAGGAACCCTAGGAAAGAGGGTATTGCATTTGAGAGGAAACTCAATGCTAATGGAACATATTGGAAGCCTGAGCAGTACCCCAAAACCTCATGGGTTGCTGCAAAGGGACCTCCAGTTGATCCACCTAACTTATCTGGCTTTACATGTGAATCTCCTCATTCTTCTGCTGAGTCATTTGACTCCAACTATAAACTATTCAAAAATCAGAATGGTGAAGTATTTGCTAGATATGTTGGCACTAACTGCAGGAACGGTTCCCCTATGAAGAAAATATGGGTTCCCAAAAGTTATGTTCAAAGTTTTCAGGTGAATGTCCTCATGACACCACCAGTGAAGAACAGGAACCCCAGATCAAATTCTTCATATGGATCCAAGTCCTGATAGGGACCAAATTCCTCACATGGATCAAAATCCTCAAAAGGATCAGTCCTCATATGAACATCATCGTGCTAACAACTCTATTTCACAGGGTAGAGCTAAGGGCTATGAATATGTGCATTATTCTTCAAATCATTATGTTCATAAGTCCTCGAAGAATTTCTCTGCTTATTCATATGCTTACCCTAACCCCTCTTATGTGAAACGAAATGGTTTGGCATCTTTGCCACCTTTTTCATATGGTGCTCGCAGAGTAATGAACTCTTTGCCACCCCTCCAGATGTGGGTGGTGAAGAAAAAGAACTAATCTCTTATGCAGGGTCAGGTCTCCAGATGTGCTTTAACGTCTGAAGAATTTGCTGGGGACCTGACAAAATGCCTGAAAGGATGCAGGCTAATCATGATGAAATGAATCTTCATTTCACACGTCCTCAATACTGCTTATCTGTGCTATTGCTTGATGAAATTGAACTGATGATACTGATGTCATATTCTTCAGTGATGAAGTATATGAGTTTGTAAGCTGCACTAATTCATCTGCAGGATGATCAACCCAAAGCAAACGAGTGGGTTCTTGATAGTGGTTGTACAAATCACATGACTGGTGACAAGAATCTATTGATGGATGCTCTATTAACACCATCACATCTGAAGCATGTCATCTTCGCTGACAAAGGCAATAGTCAGGTATTGGGTCTAGGTAAGGTTGCGATCTCTAAGGATCGACACATGGACAAAGTCATGCTTGTTGAGTCCTTGGGATACAACCTCATGTCTGTCTCAATGCTTTGTGATCTTGATATGGTTGTTGTCTTTGGCAGGTATCGTTGTGTTGTGATCATGGAAGCTGACAATTCCAAAGTCTTCGAAGGCTTTAGGAGAGGAGACTTGTACATTGTTGATTTCTCTACAGGACCACAACCTGCCGTGTGCTTACTTGCAAAAGCTTCAGAAGGCTGGCTATGGCATCGACGACTTGGTCATGCTGGCATGAGGAATCTACACACGCTTGCGAAGAAGAAGCATGTCATTGGCATTGAGAATGTCAAATTCCTCAAGGATCACTTGTGTGGTGCCTGTGAAGCTGGAAAAATGACCAAGGCCAAGCATCTAGCAAAGACTATCATGACTACCACTCGACCATTTGAATTGCTTCACATGGATCTCTTTGGTCCTAATCATTATTCTGCTGTGACTAATGATGCATCTCTATATGGCTTTGTTATTGTTGATGATTACTCTCGTTACACATGGGTGCACATTGTTACTTACAAACATGAAGTGCAGGAAGTCTTCAAACGATTTTCCTCGCAGGCTTCAACCAACTTTGGTGTGAAGATCAAGCACATCAGGAGTGACAATGGAACTGAGTTCAAGAATTCAGGTCTTGATAGCTATCTTGATGAACTTGGTATTACTCATGAATTATCTGCTCCTTATACTCCTTAGCAAAATGGCGTCGTGGAGCGCAAGAACGGAACTCTTGTTGAGATGGCTCGCACTATGCTTGATGAATACAAAACACCTCATCAGTTTTGGATTGATGCAATTGATACCGTGTGCCACATCATCAACAGAGTATATCTTCACAAATTCTTCAAAAAGACTGCCTATGAACTCTTCACTGACAAGAAACCCAATGTGAGTTATTTCAAATTCTTCGGTGCTAAATGTTGGATTAGAGATCCTCATCACAATGCTAAATTTGCACCGAAAGCACATGAAGGTTTTATGCTTGGTTACGGAAAGGACTCGCACACCTACAGAGTCTTCAACATCGCTCTTCACAAGATTGTTGAAACTGTAGATGTGCGGTTTGATGAAACTAATGGCTCGCAAAGAGAGCACCTACCTTCTGTGATAGATGAACCAGCACCTGAAGATTCTATCAAGTTCAAGGCTACTGAGGATGTCATTCCTACCGAAGAAACTGCTGAAGAATTCATTCCAGAACGCGAAGATCGTCGAGCAGATGCACCTGAAGATAATGCTGAAGAAAATGGTGCTGAAGAAAATGCTGATCAAATTCGTTGACGACAACCAGCTCATCCTCGCGTTGCAAAAGAAGTGAAAGTTGAAAAGATCATCAATGACATTGAAGCACCAGGTCCTCTCACACGCTCAAAAGCTTCACATTTATCTAACTTTTGTGGGCACTATGCTTTTGTCTCTATCACAGAGCCCACCAAGGTAGATGAAGCATTTCTGGAGCCTGAGTGGATTCAGGCTATGCAAGAAGAATTACATCAGTTCGAGCTCAATAATGTCTGGGAACTGGTCAAACGTCCAGATCCTCGCAAGCATAATATCATCGGCACAAAGTGGATCTACTGCAACAAGCAAGATGAAAATGGCCTTGTGGTGAGGAATAAGGCATGACTTGTAGCTCAAGGCTACACACAGGTTGAAGGAATTGATTTCGATGAAACTTTTGCACCTGTTGCTAGACTTGAGGCTATTCGCATATTACTTGCATATGCTAACCATCATAATATCACTTTATATCAAATGGATGTGAAAAGTGCATTCCTTAATGGTAAGCTTGAGGAAGAAGTATATGTTGCTCAACCCCTAGATTTTGAAGATCCTAAGAATCCTGACAAAGTCTTCAGAATCAACAAGGCCCTCTATGGCCTCAAGCAGGCCCCTCGGGCGTGGTATGATACTTTGAAGGAATTCTTCGTGAAGAATGGCTTCACGCCCGGTTTACTCGACCCTACTCTCTTTACTAAATCTTATGATGGTGAACTGTTTGTGTGCCAAATATACGTTGATGATATTATCTTTGGCTGTACTGACCAACGTTATAGTGATGAATTTGCCTATATGATGAGTGAAGAATATCAAATGTCTATGATGGGAGAGTTGAAATTCTTTTTAGGTCTTCAAATTCGTCAACAGCACAATGGCATATTCATATCTCAGGAGAAATACCTCAAGGATGTTCTGAGGAAATTCGGCATGCAAGATTGCAAAGGGGTCAAAATTCCGATGCCCACAAATGGCCATCTATGCACTGATGAAAATGGTATTGACTTCGATCACAAGGTATACTGCTCCATGATTGGTTCTTTATTGTACTTATGTGCATCTAGGCCAGATATAATGCTTAGTGTTTGCATGTGTGCCCGATTTCAAGCTACACCGAAGGAATCACACCATAAGGTTGTGAAGCATATTCTTCGATATCTAGCTCACACACCAACACTAGGATTATGGTACCCCAAGGGCTCTACCTTTGATCTCATTGGATATTGTGACTCTGACTATGCTGGTGATCGTGTGGACCGCAAGTCAACATATGGTACTTGCCATTTCCTCGGACGATCTCTGGTCTGTTGGTCCTCGAAGAAACAGAACTGCGTATCACTGTCTACTGCTGAAGCTGAGTATATTGCTGCTGGTTCTTTCTGTGCTCAATTGCTGTGGATGAAGCAAACTCTCAAGGACTACGGCATCAACATGAAGAACGTGCCTCTCTATTGTGACAATGAGAGGGCCATCAAGATTGCTCATAACCCAGTTCAGCACTCGAAGACAAAGCACATTCGGATCCGTCATCATTTTCTTCGTGATCATGTGTTGAAGGGCGACATTGCTATTGAACATGTGAAGACTGAAGAACAGCTAGCCGATATCTTCACCAAGCCCTTGGATGAGAAGAAATTTAGCACGTTGCGATGTGAGCTAAATATCTTAGAGTCTTCGAATGTTCTTTGAAAAGGACACACATCCTAACACTTATGCAAAATTGATGACTTAGATGTGCAACACATGAAGAAACGTTTTTCTTCAATCAATGAAGAATAACACTCTAAGTGTGAAGAAATTAATGAAGAAGTTGATTCTCAGAACCCTACGACAATTGTACGCGGTGTCTGAAATCATCATTCTTATACGGTGGGTCACGTCACCACCAAAGTTGAAAATCTTCAATTTGAGTTTTTCCTCAGTTTTGAAATTCCTCAGTTTTTCAAATTCTTCAACTTTGCAAAATGTTCACTGTTTCCGTCGTTTTTCTTCATTGGCTATATATATATATATATATATATATATATATATATATATGGGTTTATGTCCTCTACATCATTCACTTATGGCTATTTCTTCAAGTTGCATTTTCTGCTAAGTGAATGTGATCGGACCCTTCCCCCTCTATGCTATACTCAACCCAATCTATTCACAAATTCTTCATGTGGGTTCTATTTGAAACTCGTTCAAAATCTTCACTGTGTCCTTGTCAGCTGAAGAAATTGCGAACGAAACTTTAAAACCTATCTTATCCAAATTTTTTGGTTTTGCCGCTCAAACCGCCCCGTTTCCCACGATAAACTTATCTATTCCACGATCTAACACGATCTCCACTATTCAGTACGTGGGTGACACATGTCAAGCGAATGAGAAGGGCCAGGGGCACGTTCGTCCTAAATCTTCGGGCGAACAGTTTTTCACTGCGACTATAAATACCCCCTCACCCTTCCTCACTTCCTTTACTCCGCTCAACCGCTCTCTCCCGCACTCGAGCTTCTCAAACCCTAGCGCCGCTGCTACTCCATCATCGCCGGAGAGGAAGAGCTTCACTGCCTCGATCTCGTCGCCGTCGTACCCCCGCCGGCCGCGGAAATCTTCACTCCGCCGCCGCCGTAGCTGTCTTCCTCCGCCAAGTTAGGGCATGGAAGATCTGAACTGACGAGCTTCTGATCTACTCTTCTCAGTTCGTCGTGTTCTTCAACCAGGGTAATTAAAAGTTACTTTTACTGCCCTCTTTGATTCATGTTTTCACTACAAAATCTTCAAAGGTGTTTTATTCTTCGAATTCTCACACACAAAACACCTCACAAATTATCTGTTCTTGATTCGTTTCCCTAAGCTTCATTTTCTTCAAGATTCCTCAATTGTGTGGATCGTAGATCTATACAACACTGGAACCTAAGACAAAGTACGCTTAGTGAAATTCTTCAAGACTCATCTGGTCAAATTCCTCAAACTTGTTCATTTTGAAAACCTTCTGAGAACGCATATGACCTCTTCAAATTCCTGGCAACTATACTCTGTTCACAGGTACTCATGTCCACTGCTGAATCACTAGGTTCTCATCAACTTAACTCATTTGCAGCGTTCCTTGAAGAAAAATTGCATACTTCTTCAGAGTGTTCAGTTGTTCAAATTCCTCATCTGAAGAATATGGCTGAAGGTAAGAAACCACAGAAAGGAGGAAAGAAGCATGAGGTCATGACTGCTTTCAAAATCCCTGATGACATTTATAAGGACTATTGCACACCTGATGAGGCCAAGTTCGGCAAAGAGAACAAAAATCAGTGCAAGGTGCGCATTCAGAGGATTGAAAGGAGATGGGCAAGAGAATGGAGGGAGTACAAATATGTTACTCCAAAGTATATGAAGAAATTTGCTCTAAATCCTCCATGCCCAAGAGCTCCATTGGCACCTGGCCAAGTAGCTGATCCCACCAGCATCAAGCGTGGTGAGGATTTTCCTGAAGAATGGGCCAGGCGTCAAGCCAAGTTGGCTAGACAAGCCAAAGAAGCAGTGAGGAAATTTAATGAAGACTCTGCTGCTGCTGCTGCTGCCACAAAGGCCTCTGACAAGCCTAGGAAATCTATGGCAAAGAAGCCCGCACACAAGCCAAGTGCTTCATCAACTGTGCCCTCACGACCAAGTTCCTCAGCAACGCCCTCACGGCTAGTATCTTCAAAGCCCTCACGGCCAATTCCTCACGCTGCTCCTGCTCCTCCAAAGTCCTCAGTTGCTCCGGCAAAGTCCTCAACACCTGTACATCTGGCCACATGCCAAAGGACTACAGGCATCTCCATTGCCTCTGGTGTCTCAGCAAGTTCCTCAGCTGCACCAAATTCTTCATATGGCCCCACTCTGCTGAAGACAAAGGCCACTGTTGGACGAGGTCCTCGGCCTAGTCCGAAGAAGAAACAAGTTGCCTTCCATGTGCCATCTAATGATGAAGCTGATGATGAAGAACTTGCAGATATCATCAGAGACAGGCAAGAAAGGGCCGCTAGAGCCAAAGGCACAAATGTGCCACTACTTTTGGATCCTAAGGTGATCCTCGACTACATTGATCTCTCGCACAAGGACCCAAACACTCCTATGCCTGATTTTCATCTGACACCTGGCCAAAGTCACGTGCTGACCCACTTCATCAATGAAGAAAAATGGAAATTTGAGAAGGCCAAGCAAATCAAGAAGGCTCGGTTCAGGAAACAGAAGTTCCCGAAGAACAATGTTGTCAAAATGACACCTGATGAACTCCTCAAGATCCAGTCTGAGATCAAAACACTCAGCGACAACTTCAATTCCTATTATGCTGATTGGCAAGGAGCCAAAGTAAGGTTTGTTAAACTGACTGAGAAGTTCACCAATGTTGCAGACCCATCGCAACATGAAATTCCTCATGTTGAAGCCACTGCTCAGCAAACTGAAGAACATGCCATCACCGCTGATGATTCTCAGCCTGCTGAAGAAAATGCTAGTTCCATAGCTGATGACTCCATTCTAGCTGCTAAAGAAACTGCCAGGGCATCCACTAGTGGTGCGCCTGAAGAAACTGAAGAAGTCAGGGCAACTGCATCAGTTGCACCTGAGGAAATTCAACCAGATTCCTCAGCTCCTCCTGCGCCTACACCAACTCCTACCCTTCCATCTGCATCAGATGTGAGGAAGAACAAGGCTGCAGAGAAAGCTGCAGTGAAGAAGAGGAAAGCATCATCCGCTTCAGATTCTTCAGCTCCGAAGAAAATGAAGACTATGACCAGCTCTTTTGAGAACCCTATTGATGCTGTTCCGATTTCCACCATGACTTCAAAGGAACTTGTTCCTTATGGTGTAGAATATGTGATCCCCAGCGGATCTGATGAAGAACATCATTCTGCTGCTTCGTCAGAGCAGATTGATGAAGAAATTTAAGTGGATGCGATCCCTTCAACTCCTGCTACTTCCTCGCCCATGCCTCAGTTCACAGCTGAAGAGGCTGGCGTTGAAGAACTTGAAGAAGAAGATGTGGACATTAGATGCACCACGCCTGTGATGAATGATGACTTTTGGGAAAGTCAGCATCCCAATTCTTCACACTTCACCCTACTACAGCAAATACTCAGTCCCCTGCACCAACTGTTCAAATGGGCTCTGAAGAAACTCAGTCTGTGCATGAAGAAATTCCAGCCACTAGTGCTGAAGAAACTGCTGCTGCTGATACCCTGAACATGCAGACTGCCACTGAAGAGGAACTAGAAATTCCTCAGCCTGAAGAACCTGAGATTGTGATTCCGGAGGTGGTGATGCAACTCACTGACACTCCTGTGCCCAAGCCAAAGGATCCCTTCTCAAAGAAGCAAAAGTTCAAGGCTACTGATTTCTTCAATGAGCATGTGTTCTTCACTGATTATAATCCCTATGACTCTGCTCGCATAAGGAAGAGGCGTTTCTGGACTGCTAGTCAAGCAAACTTTTATTCCTCTGTGCTATTCGACAAAGACAAAGTCTTCGAGCATGCACACATTCCTCATGTGGACATGGAATCTCTGCCGTGCTTCGAGCCTGTCCTCGGTGTTCTTCATGATGCTGGATTACTGAATTTCAGCACTGACATCTATGATTGGAATGAAGAACTCATTCTTCAATTCTATGCAACGCTGCACATCATAGGAAATTCTGAAGATGTGAACACTTGGCTGCTGGACTGGATGTCTGAAAATACTCACTACAAGGCACTAGTAACTGAATTGCTTCGTTTCCTTCCACTCAGTCCTCCCCTTGATGGTGCTCGTTGCATCTACAATGAACCTGAGCTTACAAATCATTACATGAAAGTGCTGATGAAGCCTTTGAAGCCAGGGCAAGCCCCACGAACCAAATTCCTCGTCAAGGAATTACTGTATGTGCCACGGACTGTCTATCGCATTCTGACGAAGACAATGAGTCCTATCAAAGGCCACGACTCAAATGATGAAGAAGTCGTTGGCATCATGAAGAATATGCTTTTCAACATCATTCATGGCGTTCCCATTAACTTCCATGATTTCTTCATGAGGACTCTGGACAATATTGCTACGTCAGCGTTTGAGCTGAAGCCTTATGCACCATGGATTATGAAATTCATCAGGACAAGGTCTTCACTCAATTATAAGGCTGATACTCTGAACCATGGCAGTTTCTTGCCTCCAATTGAAGTCCTCAAAAGGACATATTCCTCAGCTGATGACAAAGGCAAGGCAACTGCTGTGATAGATGAAGGCATTCATCCATTGGATGGTCAATTTCGCAATGCTGCTTCCTACTCCACCAATGATGACTCTGCCACACATGATTCTGCCACCAACACCTCTGCCAAGCAAATTCCTCAAGCCACAGCACCCAGGGTGATGACTGATCGTGAGTTACTCCTCAGTCTTCATCAAAAAGTTGATCGCAATCATAAATGGGTCAAGCGTCAGTTTGGTTCAATTCTTCACAACATGACCTCAACCCACAATGCAGTGAGGAAGAACCAATACTACCTCCATGAAACCTTCAACTGTACCTGGGCTGTTCTATCTCATATCTACAGCATAGATGATCTGAAGAGCATCGGTCTCAAGAAAGAATTTGACTGGTCTGCACCTCCACCGAAGAAATTCAAGAAGGTCAAGGTTCCTTCCTTGGAAGCCAGCTCATATTCTGCATTGCGCGCCACTGATGAAAATGAAGACTTGGACGACACTGCGGCAGGCCCTACTACGACAATCAACCCGACAACGCTGGCGCTCCTCCATCAACTTGATAATCTTCAGGGGCGTTAGTCCTCAGTTTCGATCCTTTTGGTCATTCGATGACAAAGGGGGAGAAATCTGAGTTAGTCTTCAAGCGGGTCTATTATATGGGCATTTTTTTTGTTAAGTTACAACTCTCGCTCTTCTGAAACTTTTATTGGATCGAGTTGTAATCTTAAACCCGATGGTGCTCTGATACTTTTGATGCACTGTGCTATGATTTTGCATGGTTATTCCTCGTTAATATTATTGCTCGCATGCTGAATCTCTTCAGGCACCATATTTCATCATGCATTTCAAATTCTTCGTATTATATGCATGTATGAATTACAAGATCTCCATGAATCAACTCTTCAAGTGTGCATTGCTTCAAAAGCAAATTCCTCACTATGCAAATCCTCAGGGGGAGTTCTTCTATATCTTGCAATCAAATTCCTCAATATCAGTACTTACACTTCATATGTTTATCCCCCTTGAAAACTTAACCTATATTAAAGGGGGTCGAGGAAATACTAAGGAAAAATTTCCATGTGATGCTCAACTCAAAATCCTACACCTACCAATCCCTTCGAGTGAAGCCATTGGAAATCTCATACAGTTCAGTCAATTTCTTCAGTGACAGAGACGAAGTTCTACTGGTCGCTGAGGAAT
Organism: Triticum timopheevii; assembly: GCA_963921465.1. Classification (NCBI taxonomy): domain Eukaryota; kingdom Viridiplantae; phylum Streptophyta; class Magnoliopsida; order Poales; family Poaceae; genus Triticum; species Triticum timopheevii. The sequence goes on along the minus strand of OY997266.1, from coordinate 471,024,396 downwards.
TTGTTCTGACTGAGGAGTTAGGAATTCGCTAGTGCGGATTGCCTACATAGTGAGGAACATGATAGCCCTGAGGAATTTGAGAGTTAAATTTCCGACCGTTGCTGTGCTACGCGCCAGCTGTTCTAAAACATCTTATCCACCTAACGGTCATATCATTGAAGGGCATTTATGTCTTATCATGTTGGGTTGCTCCCTAGGCTATAAATAGCTGCCCCCTACAACCACTAGCTGGTTGGCTGCTCCGAGAGAAACTAACACTTGTCATTTGAGAGCAAACCATCCTCCGAGGACTTTGAGCGAAAATCATCGAGTGAGGAAAATCCAAACCCAAACACCCACAAACCCAAAGTGATTGAGCATCACTGAAGAGATTGATCCTGCGTGAATCCGGCGCTTGTTACCTTTGAAGACTGTGCTTTTTCCGGACGGTTAGGCGTCATGGTCTAGAGCATCCAAGAGGAATTGTGGATCGCCGAGTGACCAAAGTCTGTGAAGGTTTGGAAGTCGCCTGAAGACTTACCACGAGTGATTGGACGGGGTCTGTGTGACCTTAGTTCAAGGAGAATACGGTGAGGACTTGGTGTCCTGAGCTGCGTGCTCAGAGACTGGGTGTCCGGGACTGTGTGTCCTCGAGTTTAAATACCCAGCTGCTCCAACCAGACGTACAACTGAGACAACAGTTGGAACTGGTCTACCAAATCATTGTCTTCACCAACCTTACTGCTTCTATTTCCTCAACTCTTTCATTTCCTCATTACTGTGTTGAGTAGTTGTTCATATCTGTGTTTGGAGACTTTGACTGAAGACTTCCTCAATTTCCTCAGTTCAATTTCTTCAGTCTGTTTGTCTTCATCTTGTGTTATCCTGTGTTTACGCTTTCTGTACTCTGTGATTGTCTTCATTTCATCATGATGACTGTGCATGTCTTTTGTTATTCTTACTTCTGAGTACTTATTCCGCTGCAAGTAGTTCTTCGCTAAGGAATTTCCTCACCGGCAAATTCCTCAGTGAAGAATTCATAGAAATCGCCTATTCACCCCCCTCTAGTCGATATAACGCACTTTCACATGGCGATTGCATTGCATACAATAAAGAGACAACCATATGGCTCCTGCCAGTTGCCGATAACTTTGTTATAAAACATGATCATCTCATACAACAATTTTATATCACATCATGCCTTGACCATATCACATCACAGCAAGCCCTACAAAACAAGTTAGACGTCCTCTACTTTGTTGTTGCAAGTTTTATGTGGCTGCTACAGGCTTCTAGCAAGAAGCGTTCTTACCTATGCATTAACACCTGTAAGTGCATCTAGTGCCCCTTAGTGATTTTGGTGTATTGAAGACTTATAGGTTAAGGGACTGATGCGTTTGTGAGTGTACACAGGTTTATAAGTCTATGAGGAGTTTGATATTTACAGAGAAAGTCGACCCCTAAAAATGAAGTTCTTCGACTGACGACTTTGATATTCTGAAGACTTTCTGAAGACTTTGAAAGTGAAGAAATTGGTGTGACCTTGAAGACGTGATATTCACTTGAGGAACATGAAGCGTGAAGACTTTTGTTTTCGTAGTTTCATTTTCTCTTTCTTGAGTCATAGGAAACACCGTACTGTTAAAGGGGGTCGAGAAAATACTAAGGAAAAATTTCCATGTGATGCTCAACTCAAAATCCTACACCTACCTATCCCTTCGAGTGAAGCCATTGGAAATCTCATACAGTTCAGTCAATTTCTTCAGTGACAGAGACGCAGTTCTTCTGGTCACTGAGGACTTTGCTCTGACTGAGGAGTTAGGAATTCGCCAATGCGAATTGCCTACACAGTGAGGAACATGATAGCCCTGAGGAATTTGAGAGTCAAATTTCCGCCCGTTGCTGTGCTGCGCGCCGGCTGTCCCAAAATATCTTATCCACCTAACGGTCATATCATTGAAGGGCTTTTATGTCTTATCATGTCGGGCTGCTCCCTAGGCTATAAATAGCCACCCCCTACAACCACTAGTTGGTTGGCTGCTCCGAGAGAACTTGACACTTGTCATTTGAGAGCAACCCATCCTCCGAGGACTTTGAGCGAAAATCATCAAGTGAGGAAAACCCAAAACCAAACCCCCACAAACCCAAAGTGATTGAGCATCACTGAAGAAATTGATCCTGCGTGGATCCGACGCTTGTTACCTTTGAAGACTGTGCTTCTTCCAGACGGTTAGGCGTCAAGGTCTAGAGCATCCAAGAGGAATTGTGGATCACCGAGTGACCAAGTCTGTGAAGGTTTGGAAGTCACCTGAAGACTTACACGAGTGATTGGATGAGGCCTGCGTGGTCTTAGTTCAAGGAGAATACGGTGAGGACTGGGTCTCCTGAGCTGCGGCTCAGCGACTGGGTGACCGGGACTGCGTGTCCTCGAGTTTAGATACTCAGCAGTTCTAACCAGACGTACAACTGAGATAGCAGTTGGAACTGGTTTACCAAATCATTGTCTTCACCAACTAACTGGTTCTATTTCCTCAACTTTCATTTCTTCATTACTGTGTTGAGTGTTTGTTCATATCTGTGCTTGAAGACTTTGACTGAATACTTTCTCAAATTCCTCAGTTCAATTTCTTCAGTCTGTTTGTCTTCATCTTGTGTTATCCTGTGATTACGCTATCTGTACTCTGTGCTAGTCTTCATTTCATCATGATGACCATGCTTGTATTCTGTTATGCTTACTTCTGAGTACTTATTCCGCTGCAAGTAGTTCTTCGCTAAGGAATTTCCTCACCAGCAAATTCCTCAGTGAAGAATTCATAAAAATCGCCTATTCACCCCCCCTCTAGTCGATATAACGCACTTTCAATTGGTATCAGAGCAAGGTAATCCCTTGTTCTGTGTGATTTTGGTTTAACCGCCTGGAGTTTTAGTTATGTCGACCGCAGGTATGATCAAGGTCTCGGCTGGATGTCCTACCTTTGATGGGACGGACTACCCCTACTGGGAGAACAAGATGCGAATGCATCTTGAGGCAATTGATAACGATCTCTGGTATGTTGTGGAAAATGGTGTTCCCTCTGTCTCACCCTCACTGAATGCTACCGATGTGAAGAGATTCAAGCAACTCGATTCTCAAGCGAAGAATATCATATGTGGCCATCTGAGCAAAGGACAGTATGGAAGAGTGAGTGCTTTGGAAACTGCTAAGCTTATCTGGGATAGGTTGTCCAAAGTAAATGAAGGAGTCTCAACTCAGCGTGACTCTCGAGTTGATGTTCTTCGGAATCTCTTCAACCGCTTCAAAAGACTCGACAATGAAAATGTCCAACAAACCTTTGATCGCCTCACTGACATCTCAAATGAGCTTCAAGCCCTCGGTGCCACTGACATCACTGATCATGAGGTGGTGAAGAAACTGTTGAGATCGCTTGATTCCTCATTTGATACTCTGGGACTGATGATACAAGAACGTGCTGACTACAAGTCTCTTGATCCTGCTGATATCCTCGAAAGACTAAATACTCACGAGTTCCAGCTTGCTGAAAAGAGAGATCTCTATGGTTCAAACTATGGCAAACCATGTGCCCTGAAGGCCAAGGCTGTGTCTGACTCTGAATGTGAGGATTCTGGTAGTAGCCTTGGTGATCCTGAAGAATTGAGCCAGGAGCTAGCACTGCTCGTGAAGAAATTCCAGAAGTTCTCAAGACGTGGTCGCTTTGGAAAATCCTCAAGAAGCAGTGATTCCTCATCCAGTGACTATAAGAGAAGGTTGTGCCACAAATGCAAGAAACCTGGTCACTAAATCCAAGATTGTCCTCAGTGGGAAAAGGAAATGAAGAAGAAGAAATACAAGGATTACAGTTCTGATGATGCAAAGAAGAAGAAGAAATCGTCAAAATCTTCGTCATCAAAATCCTCGAAGTCTTCATCTCACAAGAAGAACGACTCCAAGAAGGCTCGGGCATTCATTGGCAAGGAGATGGACTCTGAAGCTGAATCTGAGGAAAATGATGAAGAGGAGGCGTCTGAAGAATCTGAATCTGGTGTGGCGAGTCTGGCCTTCGCTACTGCTTTCGTCAGCAAGTCCATCTTTAACACTGAAGAAACTGACCCCACCGACAAGCCTGATGAAAATAACGATGGCTACGCTCCCACCTATTGCTTCGTGGCGAAAGGTGCAAAGGTACTCAAATACAACTCTTCTGAATCCAGTGAAAATGAATCTGATGAGGATCTCAAACCCAGCTACTCTAAACTTGCTAAGATTGCTGTAAAGCAACAACGGGCTTTTGAAAAGGTTCAAAATATGCTAGACAAAAGTGATGATATGTTGGGTGAAGAAATGGATCGCACTAAAGCCCTGACTGAAAATCTTCAGAGACTTCAGTCTAGGTTTGATAACCTTCAAAGTCATCATAACACTCTCTTATCTGATCATGAAAAACTTTCTTATGAATTCCTTCAAGAAAAGCAAGATCATGAGAAGCTTTCCTCTGAATCTCTTCAAAGAAAGGAAGATCTTGAAAAGATAAGAGTGTGTTATGAAGATCTTCAGAAGGAGCGCGATTCATTGCTAGCTCAACAAATCAGCGCTTCTTAGGAAGAATTTGTTCCTCCATGCTTAAAGTGCATTGAACGTGAATCTGCTAATTCCTCACCTGAATGTTCAAATGCTTCAACTGTTACAAATACTTCACTTGCCTCTACTATAACTAATTCCTCATCTGAGGACATTGCTAGTATCACTGACAATGCAGGGCTGAAGGAATTGTACATGACAGGCATGTACAAAAGCCTCAAAGGGCATCAGACTCTCTATGATGTGCTTAAAAAGCAGATCCTCAACAGAAACCCTAGGAAAGAGGGTATTGCCTTTGAGAGGAAACTCAATGCTGATGGAACATATTGGAAGCCTGTGCAGTACCCCAAAACCTCATGGGTTGCTGCAAAGGGACCTCCAGTTGATCCATCTAACTTATCTGGCTTTACATGTGAATCTCCTCATTCTTCTGATGAGTCATTTGACTCCAACTATAAACTGTTCAAAAATCAGAATGGTGAAATATTTGCTAGATATGTTGGCACTAACTGCAGGAACGGTTCCCCTATGAAGAAAATCTGGGTTCCCAAAAGTTATGTTGAAAGTCTTCAGGTGAATGTCCTCATGACACCACCTGTGAAGAAAAGGAACCCCAGGTCGAATTCTTCATATGGACCAAATTCTTCATATGGATCCAAGTCCTCATATGGACCAAATTCCTCACATGGATCAAATTCCTCAAAAGGATCAAAGTCCTCATATGATTATCATCGTGCTAACAACTCTGTCTCGCAGGGTAGAGCTAAGGGCTATGAATATGTGCATTATTCTTCAAACCATTATGTTCATAAGTCCTCGAAGAATTACTCTGCTTATTCATATGCTTACCCTAACCCCTCTTATGTGAAACGAAACGGTTTGGCATCTTTGCCACCTTTCTCATATGGTGCTCGCAGAGTGATGAATTCTTTGCCACCCCTCCAGATCTGGGTGGTGAAGAAAAAGAACTAATCTCTTCTGCAGGGTCAGGTCTCCGGACGTGCTTTAACGTCTGAAGAATTTGCTGGGGACCTGACAAAATGCCTGAAAGGACGCAGGCGAATCATGATGAAATGAACTTTCATTTCACACGTCCTCATGCTGCTATATTTGTTTACTGCTTGATGAAATTCATCTGATGAACGTGATATCATATTCTTCACTGATGAAGCATATGAGATTGTAAGCTACACTAATTTATCTGCAGGATGATCAACCCAAGACTACTGAATGGGTCCTCGATAGTGGATGTACGAATCACATGACTGGTGACAAGATTCTATTGATGGATGCTCCCTTATCACCGTCACCTCTGAAGCATATCATCTTTGCTGACAAAGGAAAAAGTCAGGTATTGGGTCTTGGTAAGGTTGCAATCTCTAAGGATAAACACATGGACAAAATCATGCTTGTTGAGTCCTTAGGATACAATCTCATGTCAGTCTCAATGCTTTGTGATCTTGATATGGTTGTTGTTTTTGGCAAGTATCGCTGTGTTGTGATTATGGAAGCTGACAATTCCAAAGTCTTCGAAGGCTTTAGGAGAGGAGATTTGTATATTGTTGATTTCTCTACAGGACCACAACCAGCCGTGTGTCTACTTGCAAAAGCTTCAGAAGGCTGGCTATGGCATCGACGACTTGGTCACGCAGGCATGAGGAATTTGCACACGCTTGCAAAGAAGAAGCATGTCATTGGCATTGAGAATGTCAAATTCCTCAAGGATCACTTATGCGGAGCCTATGAAGCTGGAAAAATGACCAAGGCCAAGCATCCAGCAAAGACTATCATGACCACTACCCGTCCATTCGAATTGCTTCACATGGACCTCTTCGGACCTAATCATTACTCAGCAGTCACTAATGATGCATCTCTATATGGTTTTGTCATTATTGATGACTACTCTCGATATACATGGGTACACATTGTTACTTACAAACATGAAGTGCAGGAAGTCTTCAAACGATTTTCCTCGAGGGCTTCAACCAACTTTGGTGTGAAGATCAAGCACATCAGAAGTGACAATGGAACTGAGTTCAAGAATTCCGGTCTTGATGCCTATCTTGATGAACTTGGTATTACTCATGAGTTATCTGCTCCTTATACTCCTCAGCAAAATGGCGTCGTGGAGCGCAAGAACAGAACTCTTGTTGAGATGGCTGGCACTATGCTTGACGAATACAAAACGCCTCAGCATTTTTGGATTGATGCAATTGATACTGCATGCCACATCATCAATAGAGTATATCTTCACAAATTCTTCAAGAAGACGGCCTATGAACTCCTCACTAACAAGAAACCCAATGTGAGTTATTTAAAAGTCTTCGGTGCTAAATGTTGGATTAGAGATCCTCACCACAACTCCAAATTTGCACCGAAAGCACATGAAGGTTTTATGCTTGGTTACGGAAAGGACTCGCACACCTACAGAGTCTTCAACACTGTTCTTCACAAGATTGTTGAAACTGTAGATGTGCGGTTCGATGAAACTAATGGCTCGCAAAGAGAGCACCTAGCTTCTGTGTTAGCTGAACCAGCACCTGAGGATTCTATCAAGTTCAAGGCAACTGAGGATGTCATTCGAACTGAAGAATCTGCGGAAGAATTCATTCCTGTTCATGAAGAACGTAGAGCTGATGCACCTGAAGAACATGATGAGGAAAATGGTGCTGAAGAAAATGCTGATCAAATTCCTCAGCGACAACCAGCTCATCCTCGCGTTGCAAAAGAAGTGCAAGTGGAGAAGATCATCGATGACATTAGCGCACCAGGCCCTCTCACATGCTCAAAAGCTTCACATTTATCTAACTTTTGTGGGCACTATGCTTATGTCTCTATCATAGAGCCCACTAAGGTAGATGAAGCATTTCTGGAGCTGGAGTGGATTCAGGCTATGCAAGAAGAATTACATCAGTTCGAGCTTAACAATCTCTGGGAACTGGTCAATCGCCCAGATCCTCGCAAGCATAATATCATTGGCACAAAGTGGATCTACCGCAACAAGCAAGATGAAAATGGCCTTGTGGTGAGGAATAAGGCACGACTGGTAGCTCAAGGCTACACACAGGTTGAAGGAATTGATTTCGATGAAACTTTTGCACCTGTTGCTAGACTTGAGGCTATTCGCATATTACTTGCTTATGCTAACCATCATGATATCATCTTATATCAAATGGATGTGAAAAGTGCATTCCTCAATGGTAAGCTTGAGGAAGAAGTATATGTTGCTCAACCCCCAGGTTTTGAAGATCCAAAGAATCCTGACAAAGTCTTCAGACTCAATAAGGCCCTGTATGGCCTCAAGCAAGCCCCTCGGGCGTGGTATGATACATTGAAGGAATTCTTCGTGAAGAATGGCTTCACACCCGGTTCACTCGACCTTACTCTCTTTACTAAATCTTATGATGGTGAACTGTTTGTGTGCCAAATATATGTTGATGATATTATCTTTGGCAGTATTGACCAACGTTATAGTGATGAATTTGCCTATATGATGAGTGAAGAATATCAATTTCTATGATGGGAGAGTTGAAATTCTTCTTAGGTCTTCAAATTCGTCAGCAGCGCAATGGCATATTCATATCTCAGGAGAAATACCTCAAAGATGTACTGAGGAAATTCGGCATGCAAGATTGCAAAGGCATCAAAATTCCAATGCCCAAAAATGGCCATCTATGCACTGATGAAAATGGTATTGACTTCGATCACAAGGTATACCGCTCCATGATTGGTTCTTTGTTGTACTTATGTGCATCTAGGCCAGATATAATGCTTAGTGTTTGCATGTGTGCCCGATTTCAAGCTGCACCGAAGGAATCACACCATAAGGCTGTGAAGCATATTCTTCGATATCTAGCTCACACACCAACACTAGGATTATGGTAGCCCAAGGGCTCTGCTTTTGATCTCATTGGATATTCTGACTCTGACTATGCTGGTGATCGTGTGGACCGCAAGTCAACATCTGGTACTTGTCATTTCCTCGGATGATTTTTGGTCTGTTGGTCCTCGAAGAAACAGAACTGCGTATCACTGTCTACTGCTGAAGCTGAATACATTGCTGCTGGCTCTTGCTGTGCTCAATTGCTTTGGATGAAGCAAACCCTCAAGGACTATGGCGTCAACGTGAAGAATGTGCCTCTCCTCTGCGACAATGAGAGTGCCATCAAGATTGCACACAACCCAGTTCAGCACTCGAAGACAAAGCACATTTAACTTCGTCATCATTTTATTCGTGATCATGTGTTGAAGGGCGACATCTCCATCGAGCACGTGAAGACTGAAGAACAGCTAGCTGATATCTTCACTAAGCCCTTGGATGAGAAGAGATTTAGCAAGTTGCGGTGTGAGCTAAATATCTTAAGAGTCTTCGAATGTTCTTTGAAAAGGACACACATCCTAACACTTATGCAAAATTGATGACTTATATGTGCAACACATGAAGAAACGTTTTTCTTCAATCAATGAAGAATAACACTCTAAGTGTGAAGAAATTAATGAAGAATTTGATTCTCAGAACCCTATGACAATTGTACGCGGTGTCTGAAATCATCATTCTTATACGGTGGGTCACGCCACCACAAAAAGTTGAAAATCTTCAATTTGAGTTTTTCCTCATTTTTGAAATTCTTCAGTTTTTCAAATTCTTCAACTTTGCAAAATCTTCACTGTTTCCGTCGTTTTTCTTCATTGGCTATATATATATATATATATGAGTTTATGTCCTCTACAGCATTCACTTATGGCTATTTCTTCAAGTTGCTTTTTCTGCTAAGTGAATGTGATCGGACCCTTCCCCCTCTATGCTAAACTCAACCCAATCTATTCACAAATTCTTCATGTGCGTTCTAATTGAAACTCGTTCAAAATCTTCACTGTGTCCTTGTCAGCTGAAGAAATTGCGAATGAAACTTTAAAACAAATCTTATCCAGATTTTCGGTTTTGCCGCTCAAACCGTTCCTCATCCCATGATGCATTATTATATTCACCCACGATCTTACACGATCTCATATGCACAGTACGTGGGTGACACATGTCGCGTGAAGGAGAAAGGGAAGGGGCATGTTCGTCCCAAAATCTTCGGGCGAACATTTTTTCACTGTGGCTATAAATACCCCTCTCCCCTTCCTCACTTCATTTACTCCGCTCGGCCGCTATCTCTCGCTCGAGCTCCCCAAACCCTAGCGCCGCCACTACTCCATCGTCGCCGGTGAGGAAGAGCTTCGCTGCCTCGACCTCGTCGCCGTCGTACTCGCGCCGGTTGCAGAAATCTTCACTCCGCCGCCGCTGTAGCTGTCTCCCTCTGCCAAGTTAGGGCGTGGGAGATCTAACTTGACGAACTTCACCTCTGTTCATCTCAGTTCGTCGTGTTCTTCAGTTCGGGTAATTAAAAGTTACTTTTATTACTCACTTTGATTCTCAAGCTTTCCTGAAAATCTTCAAAGGTGTTTTACTCTTCAAATCTTCACACATCTGAACACCTCACACACTGTATGCTCTTGATCCATTTCTCTAAGCACTCATTTTCTTCAAGATTCCTCAATTGTGTGGATCTTCGATCTGTACAACTCTGGAACCTAAGACAAGAACGCTTAGTGAAATTCCTCAAGGGTCAACTGGTCAAATTCCTCAAAACTTGTCTTTTCGAAAAAACCTTCTGAGAACGCATATGACCTCTCCAAATTCCTCGCACCTACACACTGTTCACAGGTACTCATGTCCACTGCTGAATCACTAGGTTCTCATCAACTTAACTCATTTGCAGCGTTCCTCGAAAAAAAACTGCATACTTCTTCAGAGTGTTCAATTGTTCAAATTCCTCATCTGAAGAATATGGCTGAAGGAAAGAGACCGCAGAAAGGAGGAAAGAAACCTGAGGTCATGACTGCTTTCGAGATCCCTGATGACATATACAAGGACTATTGCACACCTGATGAATCCAAATTTGGCAAAGAGAACAAAAATCAGCGCAAGGTGCGCATTCAAAGGATTGAACGAAGATGGGCAAGAGAATGGAGGGAGTACAGATATGTAACTCCAAAGTACATGAAGAAATTCGCTTTAAATCCTCCATGCCCAAAGCTCCATTGGCACCTGGCCAAGTAGCTGATCCCACCAGCATCAAGCGTGGTGAGGACTTCCCTGAAGAATGGGCTAGGCGCCAAGCTAAATTGGCAAGACAAGCCAAGGAGGCAGTGAGGAAATTCAATGAGAATTCTGCTGCTGCTGCTGCTACTGAGGCCTCGGTCAAGCCGAGGAAATCAATGCCAAAGAAGCCTGCTCGCAAGCCAAGTGCTTCACCAACAGCGCCCTCACGGCCAAGTTCCTCAGCTATGCCCTCACGGCAAATTCCTCAGACCGCTACTGCTCCACCAAAGTCCTCAACTCCTGTGCATCTGGCTACATGTCAAAGGACTACGGGTTTTTCAATTGCGTCTGGTGTCTCAGCAAGTTCCTCAGCTGCACCAATGTCCTCATCAGGCCCCACACTGTTGAAGACTAAAGCAACAGCTGGACGCGGTCCTCGGCCAAGTCCAAGGAAGAAACAGGTCGCATTCCAAGTGCCCTCTGATGATGAAGCTTCTGATGATGAACTTGCAGAAATCATCAGAGACAGACAAGTGAAGGCCGCTAGAGCCAAAGGCACATCGGTGCCACTGCTTTTGGATCCGAGGAAAATCCTCGACTACATTGACCTCTGGCACAAGGATCCAAACACCCCCATGCCTGATTTTCAACTGACTCCTGGTCAAAGTCACATGCTGATCCATTTCATCACTCAAGAGAAATGGAAGTTTGAAAAGGCCAGGGAGATCAAGAAGGCTCAATACAGGAAGGAGAAGCTCCTGAAGAAAAATGTTGTCAGAATGACACCTGAGGAACTTCTCCAGGCTCAGTCTGAAATCCAAGCCCTCAGCAAAGACTTCGATGCATACTATGCTGATTGGCAAGGAGCCAAAGTGAGATTCGTCAACCTGACGAAGAAAATGACAACTGTTGCAGCCCCATCGCAACAAGAAAATCTTCAGGCTGCAGACTCTGCTCAGCCTACTGAAGAACATGCCAGCACCGCTGATGACTTTTAGCCTGCTGAAGAAAATGTAAGTTCCAGGGCTGATGACTCCATTCCAGCTGCTGAAAAAATTGCCAGGGCATCCACTAGTGGTGCGCCTGAAGAAACTGAAGAGATCAGGGCAACTGCATCAGTTGCGCCTGAAGAAAATCAACCAGATTCCTCAGCTCCTCCCGCGCCTACACCAACTCCAATTCTTCCTTCTGCCTATGAAGTGAAGAAGACCAAGGCTGCAGAGCGAGCTACAGTGAAGAAAAGGAAGGCATCAGCTGCGTCAAATTCTTCGGCTGCAAAGAAAATGAAGCCAATGACCAGCTCACTTGAACATCCAATTGATGTCGTTCCGATTTCCTCCATGTCATCAAAGGAAATTGTTCCTTTTGGAGAAGATTACAAGATTCCAAGCAGATCTGATGAAGAAAATCATTCTGCTGCTTCGTCAGAGCAGATTGATGAAGAAATTGAAGTGGATACCATCCCTTCAACGACAGTCAATTCCTCACCTATGCCCCAGTTCACAGCTGAAGAGGCTGGTGTTGAGGAAATTGAAGATGAAGATGTGGATATCGGATGCTCCACACCTGTGATGAATGATGACTTTTGGGAAAGTCAGCATCCCAATACTCCTCTGTTCACACCTATCCAACAGATTCCTCAGTCCCCGGCAACAACTGTTCAAATGGGCTCTGAAGAAACTCATCCCACTTCCTCTGTTCATGAAGATATTCCAGCCGCTAGTGCTGAAGAACCTGTTGCTGCGGATCCACAGATTGCACAAGAAGAGGAACCAGAAATTCCTCAGCCTGAAGAACCTGAGCTCGCGATTCCTGAGGTAGTGATGCAACTCACTGACATTCCTCTGCCAAAACCGAAGGATCCGTTCTCAAGCAAACAGAAGTTCAAGGCTGAAGACTTCTTTTCCGAGCATGTATTCTTCACTGATTACAATCCCTATGACTCTGCTCGCATAAGGAAGAGGCGTTTCTGGACTGCTAGTCAAGCCAACTTCTATTCCTCAGTGCTATTTGACAAGGACAAAATGTTCGATCATGAACATATTCCTCACGTGGATATGGAATCTCTGCCATGCTTCGAGCCAGTCCTCAGTGTTCTTCATGACGCAGGATTACTGAATTTCTGCACTGACATTTGCGATTGGAATGAAGAACTCATTCTTCAGTTCTACGCCACACTTCATATCACTGGAGACGCTGAAGATGTCAATTCATGGGTGTTGGATTGGATGACCGAAAACACTCACTACAAGGCACCGACAACTGAATTGCTTCGTGTCCTTCCTCTCGATCCTCCCCATGACAGTGCACGTTGCATCTACAATGACCCTGAACTGACAAATCATTATATGCAAGTGCTCATGAAGCCTTTGAAGCCTGGGCAGGCCCCACGAACCAAATTCCTCGTCAAGGAATTGCTCTATGTGCCTCGGACTGTCTATCGCATCCTAACGAAGACAATGAGTCCTATCAAAGGCCACGACTCAAATGATGAAGATTTCGTTGGCATCATGAAGAATATGCTTTTCAACATCATTCATGGCGTTCCCGTCAACTTCCATGATTTCTTCATGAGGACTCTGGCCAATGTTGCTATGTCACCATTCGAGCTGAAGCCATATGCGCCTTGGATTATGAGATTCATAAGGGCAAGATCTTCACTGAATTACAAAGCTGATACACTGAACCACGGTAGCTACTTGCCTCCCATTGAAGTCCTCAAACGGACAGTTTCATTAGCTGATGATAAAGGCAAGGCAGCTGCTGTGATCGATGAAGGCATTCGTCCATTGGATGGTCAATTTCGTCTGGATACATCTTACTCTACCAATGACGACTCTGCCACACATGACTCTGCCGCAAATACCTCAGCTAAGCAAAATCCTCAAGCCACAACACCCAGGGTGATGACTGACCGTGAGTTACTCCTCAGTCTTCATCAGAAGGTTGATCGCAATCACAAATGGGTAAAGCGTCAGTTTGCTGCCGTTCTTCACAATATGACCTCAACACATAATGCAGTGAAGAAAAACCATTATCACCTTCATAAAACCCTCAACCGCACCTGGGCTGTCCTCACTCATGTCTATAGCGCTGAAGAACTGAAGACTATGGGTCTCAAGGAAGAATTTGACTGGTCTGCACCTCCTCCGAAGAAATTCAAGAGAGTCAAAGTTCCTGATCTGGTGGCCAGCTCTTGTTCTTCATCGCGTGAAACTGATGAGTATGAAGATTTGGACGACACTGCGGCAGGCCCTGCTACAACAAACAACCCCGACAACGCTGGCGCTCCTCCATCAACTTGAAATTCTTCAAGGGCGCTAGTCCTCAGTTTCAATCCTTTTGGTCATTTGATGACAAAGGGGGAGAAATCTGAGTTAGTCTTCAAGCGGGTCTATAATAAGGGCGTTTTTTAAGTTGCAACTCTCGTTCTTCCGAAACTTTTATTGGATCGAGTTGTAATCTTAAATCCGATGGTGCTCTGATACTTTTGGATGGTCCTCTGATACTTTTGTTGCACTATGCTCTGATACTTTTGATGCGTTCGGCATGCTTATTCCTCGATTAATATTATTGCACGCATGCTGAATTTCATCAGGCACCATATTTCATCATGCATTTCAAATTCTTCATATTATATATCAAATGCGTGTATGAATTACAAGATATAGGGGGAGATCTCCATGATTCAACTCTTCAAATGTGCATTGCCTCAAAAGCAAATTCCTCACTATGCACATCTTCAGGGGGAGTTCTTCTATATCTTGCAATCAAATTCCTCAATATCAGTAGTTACACTTCATAAGTTTATCCCCGTTGAAAACTTAACCTATGTTGTCATCAATCACCAAAAAGGGGGAGATTGTAAGTGCATCTAGTGCCCCTTAGTGATTTTGGTGTATAGAAGACTTATAGGTTAAGGGACTAATGCGTTTGTGAGTGTACACAGGTCCATAAGTCTATGAGGAGTTTGATATTTACAGGGAAACTCGACCCCTAAAAATGAAGTTCTTTGACTGAAGACTTTGATATTCTGAAGACTTTCTGAAGACTTTGAAAGTGAAGAAATTGGTGTGACCTTGAAGACGTGATATTCACTTGAGGAACATGAAGCGTGAAGACTTTTGTTTTCGTAGTTTCATTTTCTCTTTCTTGAGTCATAGGAAACACCGTACTGTTAAAGGGGGTCGAGGAAATACTAAGGAAAAATTTCCACGTGATGCTCAACTCAAAATCCTACACCTACCAATCCCTTCGAGTGAAGCCATTGGAAATCTCATACAGTTCAGTCAATTTCTTCAGTGACAGAGACGCAGTTCTTCTGGTCACTGAGGACTTTGCTCTGACTGAGGAGTTAGGAATTCGCTAGTGCGAATTGCCTACACAGTGAGGAACATGATAGCCCTGAGGAATTTGAGAGTCAAATTTCCGACCGTTGCTGTGCTGCGCGCCGGCTGTCCCAAAATATCTTATCCACCTAACGGTCATATCATTGAAGGGCATTTATGTCTTATCATGTCGGGCTGCTCCCTAGGCTATAAATAGCCGCCCCCTACAACCACTAGTTGGTTGGCTGCTCCGAGAGAACTTGACACTTGTCGTTTGGGAGCAACCCATCCTCCGAGGACTTTGAGCGAAAATCATCAAGTGAGGAAAACCCAAAACCAAACCCCCACAAACCCAAAGTGATTGAGCATCACTGAAGAAATTGATCCTGCGTGGATCCGACGCTTGTTACCTTTGAAGACTGTTCTTCTTCCAGACGGTTAGGCGTCAAGGTCTAGAGCATCCAAGAGGAATTGTGGATCGCCGAGTGACCAAGTCTGTGAAGGTTTGGAAGTCACCTGAAGACTTACCACGAGTGATTGGACGAGGCCAGCGTGGTCTTAGTTCAAGGAGAATACGGTGAGGACTGGGTGTCCTGAGCTGCGGCTCAGCGACTGGGTGTCCGGGACTGCGTGTCCTCGAGTTTAGATACTCAGTCGCTCCAACCAGACGTACAACTGAGATAGCAGTTGGAACTGGTTTACCAAGTCATTGTCTTCACCAACTAACTGGTTCTATTTCCTCAACCCTTTCATTTCTTCATTACTTTGTTGAGTGTTTGTTCATATCTGTGCTTGAAGACTTTGACTGAAGACTTTCTCAAATTCCTCAGTTCAATTTCTTCAGTCTGTTTGTCTTCATCTTGTGTTATCCTGTGATTACGCTATCTGTACTCTATGCTAGTCTTCATTTCATCACGATGACCATGCTTGTATTCTGTTATGCTTACTTCTGAGTACTTATTCCGCTGCAAGTAGTTCTTCGCTAAGGAATTTCCTCACCAGCAAATTCCTCAGTGAAGAATTCATAAAAATCGCCTATTCACCCCCCCTCTAGTCGATATAACGCACTTTCAACACCACAATGATTTTCTGTCAAGTGTGCTATTTTAACCTTAAACAAGGACCGGCCGTAGTCAAACTCGATTCAACTAAAGTTGGAGAAACAGACACCGCCAGCCACCTATGTGCAAAAGCGCGTCGGTAGAACCAGTCTCAGGAACGCGATCATGTAATGTAGGTCCGGGCCGCTTCATCCAACAATACCGCTGAATCAAAGTAAGACGTTGGTGGTAAGCAGTATGACTATTATCGCCCACAACTCACTTGTGTTCTACTCGTGCATATAACATCTATGCATAGACCTGGCTCTGATACCACTGTTGGGGAATGCAGTAATTTCTAAAAAATTCCTACGATCATGCAAGATCTATCTATGTGATGCATAGCAATGAGAGGGGAGAGTGTGTCCACGTACCCTCGTAGACCAAAAGCGGAACCGTTAGTTAACGCGGTTGATGTAGTCGAACGTCTTCGCGATCCAACCGATCCAAGTACCGAACGTACGGCACCTCCACGTTCAGCACACGTTCAGCTCGATGACGTCCCTCATACTCTCGATCTAGTTGAGGCTGAGGGAGGGTTTCGTCAGCACGACGGCGTGGCGACGGTGATGATGAAGTTACCGGCGCAGGGCTTCGCCTAAGCACTATGACGATATGACCGAGATGTGTAACTGTGGAGGGGGGCACCGCACATGACTAAAAGATCAACTTGTGTGTTCTAGGTTGCCCCACTACCCTGGTATATAAAGGAGCAAGGGGGAGGCCGGCCGGCCCTCCTAGGGCGCGCCCCACAAGGGGAGTCCTACTAGGACTACTAGTCCTAGTAGGATTCCACCAAGAGGGAGAGAGGGGGAAGGAAGGAAAGGGGGGGCGCCGCCCCCTCCTAGTCCAATTCGGATCCAAGGGGTGGAGGCGCGCGGCCTGCCCTGGCCGCCCCTCTCTCTCTCCACTAAGGCCCATGTGGCCCATTAGTTTCCCCGGGGGTTTTCGATAACCCTCTGGCACTCTGATTTTATCCAAAACTTCTCCGGAACATTTCTGGTGTACGAATATAGCCGTCCAATATATCAATCTTTATGTCTCAACCATTTCGAGACTCCCCGTCATGTCCGTGATCTCGTCTGAGTCTCCGAACAAACTTCGGTCGTCAAAACACATAAATCATAATACAAATCATCATCGAACGTTAAGCGTGCGGACCCTACGGGTTCGAGAACTATGTAGACATTACCGAGACATATCTCTGGTCAATAACCAATAGCGGAACTTGGATGCTCATATTGGCCCCTACATATTCTACGAAGATCTTTATCGGTCAAACCGCATAACAACATATGTTGTTCCCTTTGCAATGGTATGTTACTTGCCTGAGATTCGATCGTCGGTATCATCATGCCTAGTTCAATCTCGTTACCGGCAAGTCTCTTTACTCGTTCCGTAATACTTCATCCCATAACTAACTCATTAGTTACAATGCTTGCAAGGCTTATAGTGATGAGCATTATGGAGAGGGCCTAGAGATACCTCTCCGAAACACAGAGTGACAAATCCTAATCTGGATCTATGCCAACCCAACAAAAACCTTCGGAGACACCTGTAGAGCATCTTTATAATCACCCAATTATGTTGTGACATTTGATAGCACACAAGGTGTTCTTCCAGTATTTGGGAGTTGCATAATCTCATAGTCTGAGGAACATGTATAAGTCATGAAGAAAGCAGTAGCAATGAAACTGTAACGATCATAATGCTAAGCAAACAGATGGGTCATGTCCATCACATCATTCTCCTAATGATGTGATCCCATTCATCAAATGACAACACATGTCTATGGCTAGGAAACATAACCATCTTTGATAAACGAGCTAGTCAAGTAGAGGCATACTAGGGACAATATGTTTTGTCTATGTATTCACACATGTACTAAGTTTCCGGTTAATACAATTCTAGCATGAATAATAAACATTTATCATGAAACAAGGAAATAAATAATAACTTTATTATTGCCTCTAGGGAATATTTCCTTCATTAAGTTCATAGATGAACAGAGTAATGCCTTAAGCAACATGACATGATGTAGAAAAGATAAACTCACGTATGAATAAACCTCATCTTGTTACCCTTAATAGCAATGATACATGCATGTCATGTCTCTTTCTATCACTGAGATTGAGCAACACAAGATTGAGCCCATCATAAAGCACTTTTTTCCATGGCAAGACAAATCAATCTAGTTGGCCAAACCAAACCAATAATTCTGAGAAGAAATACGAGACTATAACAATCATGCATAAAAGAGTTCAGAGAAAACTCAAACAATATTCATGGATAGACCTGATCATAAACTCACAATTCATCGGATCCCAACAACCACACCGCAAAAATTCATTACATCAAATAGATCTCCAAGAACACCGAGGAGAATATTGTATTGAAGATCAAAAAGAGAGAAGAAGACATCTAGCTACTAACCACAGACTAGTAGGTCTGTGGTAAACTAGTCACGCATCATCGAAGGGGCGGCAAGGATGATGAAGAACCCCTCCGTGATTGTTTCCCCATCCGGCAGAGTGCCGAAAAAGGCCTCTAGATTGGATCTCATGGTTTTGGAACTTGCGGCAATGAAAAAAGTATTTCATGGACTCCCCTGACGGTTTTGGGATTTTAGAGTATTTATAGAGGCCGAGGTAGGTCAATACGATGCTAGTGGGCCCCACTACCCACCAGGGCGCGCTAGAGGCCCCTAGCGCGCCTTAGTGCCTAGTGGGCCCCCTTCCATCTTCTCGTGGCCTCGAGAAGCTTCCAGGGTCTCTTATCACCAGAAAAAATCTCCAAAAAGTTTCGTGGCATTTGGAATTCGTTTGGTACTGATATTCTGCAAAGTAAAAACAAGCAAAAAAACGACAACTGACACTGGGCACTAAGTTAGTAGGTTAGTCCCAAAAAATGATATAAAGTTGCTTGTAAATGTATATAAAACATCCAAGATTGATAATATAATGGCATGGAACAATAAAAAAATTATAGATACGTTGGAGACGTATCAATGGTAACCCTGGGCAACGCGTGTTGGGAGACTCGTTGTGGCGTCGGCGGGTGGCGGGAGGCCGTCAGCGACGGTGATGTGGGCCAGGAGGTGCTCTCTCCCTTGTAGTGCTCTGTGGTGCGCCCCCTTCTCGCTCGTGGGCCCTGTGCACGTTCGCGACTAGAGGAGGTCGGGCGAGTCTCCCAGGCGGGGTTCCACCCAGATCCCACGAATGGTGCGCAGGCTCGTGTGTTCTGGGCATCCTTGTCCTTGAAAGAAGAAAGGGTTTAAGCGTATGCAGTTTAGTAGGGACGCGTGCGTGTTAATATATAGGAAGGATTACATGATCGGCAGGTTGTTTCTAGTCTTGACCTCTACTCCAAGCTATACACGAGATAAGATCATATCTAGCCTAACAACCCGCCTGGTATATAGAACTATACGCGCGCACACACACACACACACACACACACACACACACACACACACACACACCTATCGTGACAAGTGTCACGTTACATAAAAGCCCATTCTTTAACATCCTCCCTTAATCTCAACATATCAAGGTTTATATTGTTCTTGAAGGCTTGTAGTTGTCGAACTTGAAGTGGTTTAGTGAAACCATCAGCAACTTGATCTCCGGTTGGAATAAACTTTATCTCCAACAATTTTTGTGCAACTCTTTTGTGAACAAAGTGAAAATCAATCTCTATCTGTTTTCTCCTTGCATGAAACACAGGTTCCACAGACAGATATGTTGCACCAAGGTTATCACACCACAAACATGACACATGTGATCTGTGAATACCCAACTCATCAAGTAACATTTCAATCCACATTACCTCAGCCGTTGCATTTGCGAAAGACTTGTATTCTACTTCAGTACTGGAGCGTGAGACAGTTGCCTGTTTCTTTGCATTCCATGATATGAGATTGGAACCAAGAAAAACAGCAAAACCTCCTGTGAATTTTCTGTCATCTGGACATCCAGCCCAGTCTGCATCAGAGAAAGCACTTATTGCAGTTGATGAAGACTTACACAATTTTAAGCCAGTTCCAGTGCTTCCTTGTATGTATCTCAAGATCCTTTTTACAGCTGTCCAGTGCAAAGAAGTGGGTGCATGCAAAAACTGACAAACCTTATTAACAGAGAATGAAATATCAGGCCTTGTCAGTGTTAGATACTGAAGTGCTCCAACTATGCTTCGGTACCTAGTTCCCTCTTCTGGACTTAATAACTTCCCTTCATTCAAAGGCAACTTTTTAGTGGTGGACATAGGTGTACTGGAAGGTTTACAATCCTTCATTCCAACACACTTTAATATATCTAAAACATATTTTTCTTGAGTGAGCAAAATACCATCTTGCACCTTTTTTACCTCAATGCCTAGAAAGTAGTGTAACTCTCCCAAGTCCTTAAGTGCAAATTCACTTTTAAAGTTTCTTAACAAGGCTGAAGTGGCTTCTTGTGAGGAGCAAGAAACAATTATGTCATCAACATAAATTAACATAAACATTGTCACCTTTTCTCTTCTGAAGAAGAACAAAGAAGTGTCTCCCTTTGATGGCCGAAAGCCAAGTTGTTGTAGTTTTGAGCTCAGCTTAGAGTACCACGCTCTTGGTGCCTGTTTCAAACCACACAAAGCCTTGTCTAGCCTGCATACATGGTGTGGCTTAGAACTGTGCTCAAAACCTGGTGGTTGTCGCATGTAGACCTCTTCCTCGAGAACGCCATGCAAAAACACATTCTATACATCCAGTTGGCGAAGACTCCATCCCCTGGAAACATCAATAGACAGAACAAGCCTGATAGTAGCAGCCTTCACTACTGGACTAAAGGTGTCCTTGTAGTCAATACCGTAATGTTGTTTAAAACCTTTAGCTACTAACCTAGCTTTGTATCTATCTATTGTACCATCAACTTTCTTCTTGATTTTATACACCTACTTACAATCAATAATATTCCTCCCTGGCTTAGGTGGAACTAGATGCCACGTTTGATTTTTCACTAGTGCATCATACTCAATATTCATAGCATTTTTCCAACTCTTATCATTCAAGGCCTCTATCACATTTTCTGGTTCTCCGGTGGCAGCAAAGTTTGCAAACTTATAGTTCTTATTGTACCTGACCGTGCCATCCTTGTGTACCAACGGTTTGTTGGAAATATGCCCTAGAGGCAATAATAAAAGTATTATTATATTTCATTGTTCATGATAATTGTCTTTTATTCATGCTATAACTGTATTATCCGGAAATTGTAATACACGTGTGAATACATAGACCACAATATGTCCCTAGTGAGCCTCTAGTTGACTAGCTCGTTGTGATCAATAGATAGTCATGGTTTCCTGGCCATGGACATTGGATGTCGTTGATAATGGGATCACATCATTAGGAGAATGATGTGATGGACAAGACCCAATCCTAAGCATGGCACAAAGATCGTGTAGTTCGTTTGCTAGAGCTTTTTCCAATGTCAAGTATCTCTTCCTTTGACCATGAGATCGTGTAACTCCCGGATACCGTAGGAGTGCTTTGGGTGTATCAAACGTCACAACGTAACTGGGTGACTATAAAGGTGCACTACAGGTATCTCTGAAAGTGTCTGTTGGGTTGACACGGATCGAGACTGGGATTTGTCACTCCGTATGACGGAGAGGTATCTCTGGGCCCATTCGGTAATGCATCATCATAATGAGCTCAAAGTGACCAAGTGGTTGGTCACGGGATCATGCATTACGGTATGAGTAAAGTGACATGCCGGTAACGAGACTGGACAAGGTATTGGGATACCGACGATCGAGTCTCGGGCAAGTAACGTACCGATTGACAAAGGGAATTGTATACGGGGTTTGATCGAATCCTCGACATCATGGTTCAACCGATGAAATCATCGAGGAGCATGTGGGAGCCAACATGGGTATCTAGATCCTGCTGTTGGTTATTGCCCGAGAGTCGTCTCGGTCATGTCTGCGTGTCTCCTGAACTCGTAGGGTCTACACACTTAAGGTTCGGCGACGCTAGGGTTGTATGAATATAAGTATGCAGCATACCGAATGTTTTTTGGAGTCCCGGATGAGATCCCTGACGTCACGAGGAGTTTCGGAATGGTCTGGAGGTAAAGAATAATATATAGGAAGTGGTATTTCGGCCATCGGGAAAGTTTCGGGGTCTCCCGGTAATGTACCGGGACCACCGGAAGGGTCCCGGGGGTCCACCGGTTGGGGCCACCCATCCCGGAGGGCCCCACGGGCTGAAGTGGGAGGGGAGCCAGCCCATAGTGGGCTGGTGTGCCCCCCTAGGCCCACCCCCTGCGCCTAGGGTTGAAACCCTAGGGTGGGGGGGCGCACCACATGCCTTGGGGGGCACTCCTCCCCCCTTGGCCGCCGCCCCCTTGGGAGATTCAATCTCCCAGGGCCGGCGCCCCCCTGGGGGCCTATATAAAGGAGGGCAGGGGGGAGGGCAGCAACACCCTTGTGCTTGGCGCCTCCCTCCCCCTGCAACACCTCGTCCTCCTCCCGTAGTCGCTTGGCGAAGCCCTGCTGGAGTTCTGCTGCATCCACCACCACGCCGTCGTGCTGCTGGATCATCATCAACCTCTCCTTCCCCCTTGCTGGATCAAGAAGGAGGAGACTTCTCCCGTCCCGTACGTGTGTTGAACGCGGAGGTGCTGTCCGTTCAGCACTTGGACATCGGTGATCTGAATCACGTCGAGTACGACTCCATCATCACCATCCCCTTGAAAGCTTCCGCACGCGATCTACAAGTGGTATGTAGATGCAAACTCACTCCCTTGACTCGTTGCTTAGATGAACTCATAGATGGATCTTGGTGAAACCGTAGGAAATTTTTTTAATTTTCTGCAACGTTCCCCAACAGTGGCATCATGAGCTAGGTCTATGCGTAGTTCTCTAATGCACGAGTAGAACACAATTTTGTTGTGGGCGTGGATCTTGTCAACTTGCTTGCCACTACTAGTCTTTTCTTGCTTCAGCGGTATTGTGGGATGAAGCGGCCCGGACCAACCTTACACGTACGCTTACGTGAGACCGGTTCCACCGACTGACATGCACTAGTTGCATAAGGTGGCTGGCGGGTGTCTGTCTCTCCCACTTTAGTTGAAGCGGATTCGATGAAAAGGGTCCTTATGAAGGGTAAATAGAAGTTGACAAAATCACGTTGTGGTTATTCGTAGGTAAGAAAACGTTCTTGCTAGAACCCAATTGCAGCCACGTAAAAGATGCAACAACAATTAGAGGACGTCTAACTTGTTTTTGCAGCGATTGTTCATGTGATGTGATATGGCCAGAAGTTGTGATGAATGATGATTGATACATTGTGATGTATGAGATCATGTTCTTGTAATAGGATTCACGACTTGCATGTCGATGAGTATGACAACCGGCAGGAGCCATAGGAGTTGTCTTTATTTTTGTATGACCTGCGTGTCATTGAAGAACTCCATGTAAATTACTTTACTTTATTGCTAAACGCGTTAGCCATAGAAGTAGAAGTAGTCGTTGGCGTGACAACTTCATGAAGACACGATGATGGAGATCATGATGATGGAGATCATGGTGTCATGCCGGTGACAAGATGATCATGGAGCCCCGAAGATGGAGATCAATGGAGCTATATGATATTGGCCATATCATGTCACTACTATATAATTTCATGTGATGTTTATTATGTTTAAGCATCTTGTTTACTTAGAACGATGGTAGTAAATAAGATGATCCCTTACAATAATTTCAAGAAGTGTTCTCCCCTAACTGTGCACCGTTGCTACAGTTCGTCGTTTCGAAGCACCACGTGATGATCGGGTGTGATAGATCCTTACGTTCACATACAACGGGTGTAAGATAGTTTTACACATGCAAAACACTTAGGGTTAACTTGATGAGCCTAGCATGTACAGACATGGCCTCAGAACACGGAGACCGAAAGGTCGAACACGAGTCGTATGGAAGATACGATCAACATGAAGATGTTCACTGACGATGACTAGTCCGTCTCACGTGATGATCGGACACGGCCTAGTCGACTCGGATCGTGTAACACTTAGATGACTAGAGGGATGTATAATCTGAGTGGGAGTTCATAATTTGATTAGATGAACTTAATTATCATGAACTTAGTCTAAAAACCTTTGCAAATATGTCTTGTAGATCAAATGGCCAACGCTCATGTCAACATGAACTTCAACGCGTTCCTAGAGAAAACCAAGCTGAAAGATGATGGCAGCAACTATACGGACTGGGTCCGGAACCTGAGGATCATCCTCATAGCTGCCAGGAAACAATATGTCCTAGAAGGACCGCTAGGTGACGCTCCCGTCCCAGAGAACCAAGACGTTATGAATGCTTGGCAGTCTCGTGCCGATGATTACTCCCTCATTCAGTGTGGCATGCTTTACAGCTTAGAACCGGGGCTCCAAAAGCATTTTGAGCATCACGAAGCATATGAGATGTTTGAAGAGCTGAAACTAGTTTTCCAAGCTCATGACCGGGTCGAGAGATATGATGTCTCCGACAAGTTCTATAGTTGTAAGATGGAGGAAAACAGTTCTGTCAGTGAGCACATACTCAAGATGTCTGGGTTGCACAACCGTATGACCCAGCTGAACATTAACCTCCCAGATGAGGCGGTCATTGACAGAATCCTCCAGTCGCTCCCACCAAGCTACAAGAGCTTTGTGATGAACTACAACATGCAGGGGATGGTGAAGACCATTCCTAAAGTGTTCTCAATGCTGAAGTCAGCAGATGCTGAAATCAAGAAAGAACATCAAGTGTTGATGGTCAATAAGACCACTAAGTTCAAGAAGGGCAAGGGCAAGAAGAACTTCAAGAAGGACGGCAAGGATGTTGCCGTGCCCAGTAAGCCAGTTACCGGGAAGAAGTCAAAGAATGGACCCAAGCCTGAGACTGAGTGCTTTTATTGCAAGGGGAAGGGTCACTAGAAGCGGAACTGCCCCAAATACTTAGCAGATAAGAAGGCCGGCAACACCAAAGGTATATTTGATATACATGTAATTGATGTGTACCTTACCAGTACTCGTAGTGACTCCTGGGTATTTGATACCGGTGCCGTTGCTCATATGTGTAACTCACAGCAGGAGCTGTGGAATAAACGGAGGCTGGCGAAGGACGAGGTGACGATGCACGTCGGGAATGGTTCCAGAGTCGATGTGATCGCCGTCGACACGCTTCCTCTACATTTACCTACGGGATTAGTTTTGAACCTTAATAATTGTTATTTAGTGCCAAGTTTGAGCATGAACATTGTATCAGGATCTCGTTTAATACGAGATGGCTACTCATTTAAATCCGAGAATAATGGTTGTTCTATTTATATGAGAGATATGTTTTATGGTCAAGCTCCGATGGTCAATGGTTTATTCTTAATGAATCTCGAGCGTAATATTACACATATTCATAGTGTGGATGCCAAAAGATGTAAAGTTGATAACGATAGTCCCACATACTTGTGGCACTGCCGCCTTGGTCACATTGGTGTCAAGCACATGAAGAAGCTCCATGCTGATGGACTTTTAGAGTCTCTTGATTATGAATCATTTGACACATGCGAACCATGCCTCATGGGCAAAATGACCAAGACTCCGTTCTCCGGAACAATGGAGCGAGCAACCAACTTGTTGGAAATCATACATACCAATGTGTGCGGTCCAATGAGCGTTGAGGCTCGCGGAGGATATCGTTATGTTCTCACTCTCACTGATGACTTGAGTAGATATGGGTATGTCTACTTGATGAAACACAAGTCTGAGACCTTTGAAAAGTTCAAGGAATTTCAGAATGAAGTAGAGAATCAACGTGACCGAAAAATAAAGTTCCTACGATCAGATCGTGGAGGAGAATATTTAAGTCACGAATTTGGCACACACTTAAGGAAATGTGGAATCGTTTCACAACTCACGCCGCCCGGAACACCTCAGCGTAACGATGTGTCCGAACGTCGTAATCGCACTCTATTGGATATGGTGCGGTCTATGATGTCCCTTACCGATTTACCGCTATCATTTTGGGGATACGCTCTAGAGACAACTACATTCACTTTAAATAGGGCACCGTCTAAATCCGTTGAGACGACACCGTATGAATTATGATTTGGGAAGAAACCTAAGCTGTCGTTTCTAAAAGTTTGGGGATGCGATGCTTATGTCAAGAAACTTCAACCTGAAAAGTTCGAACCCAAGTCGGAAAAATGCGTCTTCATAGGATACCCTAAGGAAACTGTCGGGTATACCTTCTACTTAAGATCCAAGGGCAAGATCTTTGTTGCCAAGAACGGATGCTTTCTGGAAAAAGAGTTTCTCTCAAAAGAAGTAAGTGGGAGGAAAGTAGAACTCGATGAAGTACTACCTCTCGAACGGGAAAGTGGTGCAGCTCAGGAAAATGTTCCTGTGATGCCTACACCAATTGAAGAGGAAAATAATGATGATGATCATGGTTCTTCGGATCAAGTTGCTACTGAACTTCGTAGGTCCACAAGGACACGTTCCGCACCAGAGTGGTACGGCAACCCTGTCCTGGAAATCATGTTGTTAGACAACGGTGAACCTTCGAACTATGATGAAGCGATGGCGGGCCCAGATTCCAACAAATGGCTTGAAGCCATGAAATCCGAGATAGAATCCATGTATGAAAACAAAGTATGGACTTTGACAGACTTGCCCGATGATCGGCGAGCGATAGAAAACAAATGGATTTTTAAGTAGAAGACGGACGCGGATGGTAATGTTACCATTCATAAAGCTCGACTTGTCGCTAAGGGTTATCGACAAGTTCAAGGGATTGACTACGATGAGACATTCTCTCCCGTAGCGAAGCTGAAGTCCGTCCGAATCATGTTAGCAATTGCCGCATACTATGATTATGAGATATGGCAGATGGACGTCAAAACAGCATTCCTTAACGGACATATTAAGGAAGAGCTGTATATGATACAGCCGGAAGGTTTTGTCGATCCTAAGAACGCTAACAAAGTATGCAAGCTCCAGCGATCCATTTATGGACTGGTGCAAGCATCTCGGAGTTGGAACATTTGCTTTGATGAGATGATCAAAGCGTTTGGGTTTATGCAGACTTATGGAGAAGCCTGCGTTTACAAGAAAGTGAGTGGGAGCTCTGTAGCATTTCTCATATTATATGTAGATGACATACTTTTGATGGGAAATGATATAGAACTTCTGGACAACATTAAGGCCTACTTGAATAAGTGTTTTTCAATGAAGGACCTTGGAGAAGCTGCTTATATATTAGGCATCAAGATCTATAGAGATAGATCGAGACGCCTCATAGGTCTTCCACAAAGCACATACCTTGATAAGATTTTGAACAAGTTCAAAATGGATCAGTCCAAGAAGGGGTTCTTGCCTATGTTACAAGGTGTGAGATTGAGCTCGGCTCAGTCCCCGACCACGACAAAAGATAAAGAAGAGATGAGTGTCATCCCCTATGCTTCAGCCATAGGATCTATTATGTATGCCATGCTGTGTATCAGACCTGATGTAAACCTTGCCGTAAGTTTGGTAGCAAGGTACCAAAGTAATCCCGGCAAGGAACACTGGACAGCGGTCAAGAATATCCTGAAGTACCTGAAAAGGACAAAGGACATGTTTCTCGTTTATGGAGGTGACGAAGAGCTCGTCGTAAAGGGTTACGTCGACGCTAGCTTCGACACAGATCTGGATGACTCTAAGTCACAAACCGGATACGTGTTTATGTTGAATGGTGGAGCAGTAAGCTGGTGCAGCTGCAAGCAGAGCGTCGTGGCGGGATCTACATGTGAAGCGGAATACATGGCAGCCTCGGAGGCAGCGCATGAAGCAATTTGGGTGAAGGAGTTCATCACCGACCTTGGAGTCATACCCAATGCGTTGGGGCCGATCAAACTCTTCTGTGACAACACTGGAGCTATTGCCCTAGCCAAGGAGCCCAGGTTTCACAAGAAGACCAGGCACATCAAGCGTCGTTTCAACTCCATCCGTGAAAATGTCCATTCGTGACTAAACCTCTCTCGCGAGCAAAACATGATCAACACCAGAACTCTATGGGTGTTCGACTCATCACAATGTAACTAGATTAGTGACTCTAGTGCAAGTGGGAGACTGTTGGAAATATGCCCTAGAGGCAATAATAAAAGTATTATTATATTTCATTGTTCATGCTAATTGTCTTTTATTCATGCTATAACTGTATTATCCAGAAATCGTAATACACGTGTGAATACATAGACCACAATATGTCCCTAGTGAGCCTCTAGTTGACTAGCTCGTTGTGATCAACAGATAGTCATGGTTTCCTGGCTATGGACATTGGATGTCGTTGATAACGGGATCACATCATTAGGAGAATGATGTGATGGACAAGACCCAATCCTAAGCATGGCACAAAGATCGTGTAGTTCGTTTGCTAGAGCTTTTTCCAATGTCAAGTATCTCTTCCTTTGACCATGAGATCGTGTAACTCTCGGATACCGTAGGAGTGCTTTGGGTGTATCAAACGTCGCAACGTAACTGGGTGACTATAAAGGTGCACTACAGGTATCTCTGAAAGTGTCTGTTGGGTTGACACGGATCGAGACTGGGATTTGTCACTCCCTATGACAGAGAGGTATCTCTGGGCCCACTCGGTAATGCATCATCATAATGAGCTCAAAGTGACCAAGTGGTTGGTCACGATATCATGCATTACAGTACGAGTAAAGTGACTTGCCGGTAACGAGACTGAACAAGGTATTGGGATACCGACGATCGAGTCTCGGGCAAGTAACGTACCGATTGACAAAGGGAATTGTATACGGGGTTTGATCGAATCCTCGACATCATGGTTCAACCGATGAAATCATCGAGGAGCATGTGGGAGCCAACATGGGTATCCAGATCCCGCTGTTGGTTATTGCCCGAGAGTCGTCTCGGTCATGTCTGCGTGTCTCCCGAACCCATAGGGTCTACACACTTAAGGTTCGGCGACGCTAGGGTCGTATGAATGTGAGTATGCAGCATACCGAATGTTGTTCGGAGTCTCGGATGAGATCCCGGACGTCACGAGGAGTTTCTGAATGGTCCGGAGGTAAAGAATAATATATAGGAAGTGGTATTTCGGCCATCGGGAAAGTTTTGGGGTCTCCCGGTAATTTACCGGGACCACCGGAAGGGTCCCTGGGGTCCACCGGGTGGGGCCACCCATCCCGGAGGGCCCCACGGGCTGAAGTGGGAGGGGAGCCAGCCCATAGTGGGCTGGTGCGCCCCCCTAGGCCCACCCCCTGCGCCTAGGGTTAAAACCCTAGGGTGGGGGGGGGGGCGCACCACATGCCTTAGGGGGCACTCCTCCCCCCTTGGCCGCCGCCCCCTTGGGAGATTCAATCTCCCAGGGCCGGCGCCCCCCCTGGGGGCCTATATAAAGGAGGGCAGGGGGGAGGGCAGCAACACCCTTGTGCTTGGCGCCTCCCTCCCCCTGCAACACCTCGTCCTCCTCCCGTAGTCGCTTGGCGAAGCCCTGCTGGAGTTCTGCTGCATCCACCACCACGCCGTCGTGCTGCTGGATCATCATCAACCTCTCCTTCCCCCTTGCTGGATCAAGAAGGAGGAGACGTCTGCCGTCCCGTACGTGTGTTGAACGCGGAGGTGCTGTCCATTCAGCACTTGGACATCGGTGATCTGAATCACGTCGAGTACGACTCCATCATCACCATCCCCTTGAAAGCTTCCGCACGCGATCTACAAGTGGTATGTAGATGCAAACTCACTCCCTTGACTCGTTGCTTAGATGAACTCATAGATGGATCTTGGTGAAACCGTAGGAAAAAATTTATTTTTCTGCAACGTTCCACACGGTTTGACAATACCTCATTGCGAGCGTGTCACACATGTAGTTGTACTTGTGCTAGCGGATCAACGACCACGGTGGATCCGTTCCGATAGGCACAGGAAATCCAGCAGTCGCAGAAGATCTGGAGGAAGGATCGCCTCCTCGTACTGGCGTGGGCGAATCGCCCTCGATGACCATGCGGTCGGAGGCCCACACGGGGCTGTCTGCGCCATCATGTGACCGTGGGGTGGGCGACCTACACCCAGCCGGCTCATGCCAGCTGTCGGATGGCGATAGGCGCGGGGCCGTCCCGCCTGACCGCACCGTAGCGCCTGATTGCGTGTCAGGTGAGGACTGGTTAGTCCCGACGCGTGCAGGGGAATCCACCCCGAGATCTGCTGCGTCTGCACCTGCGCCAGATCTCTCTAGATCCGCGCCCTGAACTATGTCAGTCGGATTCTCCTTGTGTCTAGCGCCTGTGCCACCAGATAAATTCTGCATAAAATCACATATTTGAACAACATTTTTTACTGTTTTCATTAGCAGCATCAGGTTCATGACTAGTAGCCAAATGATCATCAACATATTTATCACCCCCATGATCAGTTGGATTTAAAAAGCTCCGGAGATAGAAGATGGATTTCAGCACGTAGACGAGCACCGACATTAGGATGCAAAGTGGAGAAAGGGAACACTGTTTCACCAAACACAACATCCCTGGAAATATAAACTCGACCGGAAGAGATGTATAAGCACTTAAAACCTTTGTGCAAGTTACTGTAGGAAGGCACATTGTTTGGAGCGAAATTGGAGCTTGTGGGTATTATATGGATAGGTTCGGCCAGCAAGCGCATCCAAAGATGCGAAGAGAAGAATAATTAGGCTTCTCATGGGATAGTTTTTCAAGAGGGGTTTCAAAGTTGATCATTTTGCTTGGTAGTCTGTTGATGAGGTATGTAGCAGCAATAAAGGCCTCATCCCAGAATTTAAGGGGCATGCACACTTGAGATAGGAAGGAAAGACCAACCTCGATAATATGTCGATGTTTACGTTCTGCTGGCCCATTTTGCTGGTGTGCGTGGGGGCAGGAGACGTGATGAGATATCCCAACTTTGGTGAAGAAAGAATTTAGCTTCACATATTCTCCTCCCCAATCTGTTTGGAGAGCAAGAATTTTACGATCAAATTGACGTTCAACAAGATTTTGGAAGTCACAAATTTTTTGAAAAACTTCTGACTTATGTTTGATTAGGTAGATCCATGTGAACTTATTGAAATCATCTATAAAGCTAACATAATATTTCTTTCTGCCTACTGATCAACAGCTGGACCCCACACATAAAAAAAATGTTCCAAAAGTTCTATAAAGCTAACATAATATTTCTTTCTGCCTACTGATCAACAGCTGGACCCCACACATCAAAAAATAAGTTCCAAAGGGAACTTTGATTCACTTATTGATTTTGGATAAGGCAACTGGTGGCTTTTGCCTAGTTGACAGGAATCACAAATAACTTCGGAATTGAACAACTTAGCACATGGAAGCTTATTCTTGCTAATTATTTTGCTAACTATGGTTGATGAAGGATGCCCTAGGCACCGGTGCCACCTATCCGAGGAGGGTGTGACACTGAGCACGTGCTTCTTGGCGCCTTGTCCCATGTGTTTGACAGAGTATAGGCCTCTCCTACCCCTGCCTTACAGTAGAACCCTCCTCATTCCCCGATCCTTAGGGATGAATTTCCATGAAAGAATTGTTGGCAATAGCAAGTCGGCTTGCAGAGATTAAACTCTTCTCAGCATCGGGAACATGTAAGACATTTTTTAGGAGAAGATCACGTTCAGGGGTAAAAATATGAGATTGACCAATATGTGCTATAGCCATACCTGATCCACTTGCTGTGTGGATTTGATCATCTCTAGTGTACCGATCTCGGATGGTGAGCTTCTCTAGGTCTCCTGTGATATGGTTCATCGCAGCACTGTCCAGGTACCAGTTGGTGTCGACGCCATACTGCGGAGCAGCCATATTTGCAGAGCGCTCCTCCCCCCTTGATAGGAGGAGCCATAGCGCTTCCAGCACTTCCACGCTGGGTGACCAACCTTGCCGCCGATCTGGCATGTTGGTTTGGCGGCGGCATTGTTGTTGTAGTTGTCGCCGTTGCCGTTGTTGCCTCCAGGGTTGCCACGGTTCGGTGGCTTGGAGAAGGTGCCACGACCACGATCACCGCTGCCATCTTGCCTGTTGTTGAAGTTGCGGCCACGGTCACCGCAGTCACCACCGCCGCCACCGTTGCCATTTTTGTTGTTGTTGAAGCGCCCGCGTGTCGCCGCATTTGCCGATGACTGAGAGGACCCACCACGTAGATTCATGCGAGTCTCGAAGCTCAGGAGCTGTGAGTACAGCTCTGGGACCCCGACAGGCTCAACCCTAGAGCACATGGCAGATACCACGGGGTCAAACTCCTCGTCGAGTTCAGCGAGGATGTGAGAGACAACATCCTCCTCGTCCACCTTCTTCCCTGAAGCAGCTAATTCATCACAAAGGGTTCGGACCTTACCAACATACTCAGTGATAGTCATGTTGCCCTTCTGGAGGTTCGCCAACGCGATTCTGACGTTGACGGTCTGCGCATGGGTATGCGACACAAGCATCCCCTGCACCGTGTTCCACAACTTTGCTGCGGTGTGGCACGTCACCACTTGGATAGCCATCTCGCGGGGCAGCATGGTCAACAGGTAAGAGAATACCCGTTGATCCCCTGCATACCACGCGCCGAACGCCGGGTTGGGGGCCTTGGACTTGGTCTTGCCGTTGTCGCTGGTGACCTCAATGGTAATTGGGGGCACCACCTGCTCGACGTCGAGGAAGGCTGCCATCTGCGCTCCCTGGATGGCCGAGAGTGCGGTGGCGCGCCATAGCGCTTCGTTCCCTCTCGTAAACTTCTCTGTTGCGATGTGTGCAAACGGAGATGAGCGGAAGGAGTTCGCCGAAGAGCTTGCCATGGATGAGTTCGAGGTAGGCTCTGATTACCATGAAAGAAGAAAGGGTTTAAGCGTATGCAGTTTAGCGTGCGTGTTAATATATAGGAAGGATTACAAGATCGGGAGGTTGTTTCTAGTCTTGACCTCTACTGCAAGCTATACACAAGATAAGATCATATCTAGCCTAACAACCCGCCTGGTATATACAACTATACGCATGCACACACCTATTGTGAGAAGTGTCACGTTACATACACGCCTATTCTTTAACAGTCCTGATCTTGAGCGTGGCGGTGCGGGCCTCCTAGCTTTGGTGCATTCTACCCAGTTCCGGCGAGTGGCGGCGTGGACCGATTTGATTTCGGCGCGGTCCCGACAAGATCCAGCGAGCGTCGGTGCAAACATTTCCGTCAAGTGCCTGCGTGCGGCGGCGGGGGTCGGCTAGATCTGGTGGCCCCCTGCTAGTTCTTGCGCGCGGCAGTGCGGATGGACTGTTGGCGTGGCATCCGCCCACCTACTGTGTTTAGATTGGTCTTGGTGGTGCGCGTTTCAGCCTCCTTTTTGCTCGATGGCGTTTGGGTGACCTCGGAGGTCGAGATGGTCTGTTGGAAGGCTCGGCTCTGGATGAAAATCAAGCATCGACCTTGTCGATGCCGTTGGCAACGACGTATGTGGATGTCGTTATCCTTCCTGAAGGTGTCGTCGTCGACCTTGCTGTACGTCGACATCTCATGTCTAGTGGTTTTCGGATGAAAACCTAAGATTTGTCTATCCTGGATCGGGTGACGGCGGTGTCTATGACATCGCTTCCTCCTTGGAGGCGTTACTTTGGTGTCCTAGGCGATGGTTTCCGTGGGTGTGGGTGGCTGTAGGTGGAGCTTGGGTTTGGGCGGTTGTCAGGGGAGTAACTTGCAGCTGGCCTTTGGCTGGTGGTGTGCGATTAGGGGTGCTTTAGACCTAGTTTTGCTAATGTTACCCGTATCTAGGGCTTTAGCCTGGTTTTCCTGAATGAAACGAGCAGTCTCTTGCATCATTTCTCTCTGATCAAGGAATATAGCAGCTCTCCTGCTATTGTTTGAAAAAGATGGTTGTAACGATATTCTGCAATTTCACGCACAATAGAACTCCTTAGCTTTTTAATAAATCGAGTCCCAAGGGACCATTTTATTATAAAAATGTTTTACATAAGTTATGTTTACTTGGTGAATGATATGCTTTTTACTCTTAGTCCTCTGCAAACATAAACGTACCTATGTATCCGAATGGTCGCTGCAGCAAACACATGAAATTGCATGTTATTTTCGGAGGAGTATCTGCTCGTGGGTTCATATGCTCCTGAATGAACAGTAAATTGGAAAAAAAAGGATAAAAAAACTGATTTTTTTTGTGACAAATATTTTGGATTTTTTTTTGTGCTTGCAAAGTTTCATTATGAAATCACAGTCATGGCAAAAAACAAAAACAAATTGATGCTTTGAAAGTGGTACTTTCGAACGCATTTTGGAGCTTTGATGTTATTATTTTGCCACGACTTCCACGAATGTGATCCCGTGATGAAATTTTGCAAACACTCCAAACATCCCTTAATGATTGCCCCAAATAACTTTCAGAATTTTTTGAATTTGTTTTCTATTTTTCGATTTTACTGTTGTACCAGGAGCATTTAAGCTTGAGCTGAGGAAGATACTTTCGGTTATTTTCAACGTTCTTACCAGAGGCTGTCAAAGTGAGGTTACTGTAAGATTGGTGCAACCATTTGTGAGCCCGGGAATTAGAATGTGCTGGACTCCCTTGTGTGGATCAGGATCACTATTCATTAGTGTCACATTGTTGCGCCGGTTTTTTATCCAATCTAGTGAGTACAACCGTTTAACTAAGTACGTATTGTCAAGAGCTGGGGAGTTCCACTGAAATTAGTGATGTCGGTTGAGAAGACAAAGTTGAGTTGTTACACCTGTAGTAGACCAAACAAAACTGCCCTCTACTGTCGTTAGCTTTTCTTCAGGTGCCTTTTCTATTTGTTTCAACCTTTTGGTGAGAGGCCTGTCTCGTAATGTCAGCATCACCTCGAGTTAAACCATCTAAAGTATTAAAATCTTGTTAGTCTGTTTCCAAACATAAATAAATCTTGTTAGTCTGAAGAGATGTACGTATTTGCATTGTCTTTTGTGTTGTCTAGCTAAGGCGATACTACCATCGTTGCGGTTCTCCTTGTCGACTGAGATATTATGAGATTTTGCAAGAGGATTATTGTTATGATGTTGAGTGCCTGCATTATTAACAAGCCGACAGCCGTTCAACATCACAGCATTATTTTTCTCGAGGATTGAAGTAGTGGAATACATGGCATCTACTGCTCTGCTGCTGCGCTGTGGTTCACTGCTATCTTGCGAGACCAGTCATCAGAGGTGTGCTGCTTCCACTGTATCTAAGAGACTGTTGACAGGCTATGTCTTTGACAAGGCTGATGCAAGGGTTCTTGTTTACAGGAAGGAAAACATCACTGACAAATGACGGCATGAACTGCCACCAAAGACCACAGGAAACCGCCCGCAGATTTCTGATCTACCCACAAGTTCAGGCACCTTGTTTATTTATCGATAAGCAAAGTGGCTCGTCAGATGGAGATATTCCGCTCATATCCTCTTCGAACGATTCCTTTCACTTTGGCTTCCTAATCTTTCTTAGGTTAAATCACACGGTCCGCGCACTTTTCCATTTTGATGAGAGGACATTCCAGGCTCTACCTACTTTTACTCGCCGGTGCTTCCCGCCGATAATCTAACGAACAGTTTATTTCTCAAAAAAAAAAAAGGAACAGCTGGTGATAGTACTACTACTAGCATTACCTGCAAATTCGAACAGCAGAAACCTCATGAAATAATAGGTCAGGGAATTCGGATTTGGGCCATTAGGGAATCTCATGAACTTTCATCCCTCCTCAGCATTACATCGTCCGTGGCGCTGTCGCAGCAACCAACCACCGGACGGCGACCACGAGACGAGCCAGCACGACCAGACAGCTTTCCTACCGCCAATGATAAGTGGCGCACTCGCGGATATAGCTCGCGCGTCCCATCTCCCGGCCCCGGAGTGCGAGTTCAACGCAGCATCATGATTGCGTTTCTTCGAGGCTACGGCAAGATTTCCACTTGCGAACGACGGTTGGCCGTTGCATCAAGTAATTAATTAGCCAAAAAATACAGCTAATTAACTCGAACTGTCTCTTGTAATAAATTCATGTACCGATTGTGCAGGATAGCGTTAACTGCAGGACGATTTGAGGACTCCCATGGGCCGATAGGCATGTGTCACCACGATGCATGCACCCTGCACACGAAGGAACCGCGACAGCCGCTCAACCAGAGGAGGAACCGCGACAGCCGCCAACAGGGTGCGTCCAAAACCGCGGAATTTGCAGCTCACCGCCTCACCGCCCACAAGCACTGGCGGCTTGGCGCTGTCATCTGTCCGACATGAATAAACAAAGCGCACAGTGACGCGCCGAAGGCGTCCAGTTTGCGGCCAGGCGTGCACCGACGAGGCGCCAGACGCACAGCACGCGGCCACGACACCGCGACTTCATCGACCACGACGGCTCCCAACCGCCGCGGCTAAGCAATGCCATGCCAGCCATCGGGGCGGTGAGCTGCAGGAGAATCCGCTGAAAAAGCCGCGTTCCCACCGCGAGCGCCCATCGCAGATCCCGCGCTCCCCCGCGTTCCCACTCGTCCCACCCACTCGCAACCATCCGCCACGGCGCCCACGTAGGATTCTATCCCCACGTCAGTGTCCAGCGCGGCGGAAGCGTCGGCTGCGGCTTTTGCCCGGACGGTACTGCCACCCCTGTTCGCTCCTAGCCTCCGACTATATATCCGCGCCTCTCAGACCAGCTGGTCACACAAAGACCACCTAATCTCTCTCTCTGATCCGGAAGCAGAGGCAGCGTCGGAAGCAGCAGCAGCAGCAGCTAGCGACACACAACAACTACAGCAAGCACACGGGAGGAGGAAGAAGAAGGCTCTGCAGTTCTACACTTCTACTTCTACACGTATGGGCAACTGCGCCATCACGCATCAGGCCGTGTCGTGGGCGGACGACGGCGAGTGGGAGCTGCCGTCGCCGGGCGATGACGAGGGGCGCGCGGAGGAGAGGAAGGAGCACGTCAGCGAGGTGACCATCCGGATCAGCAAGCGGCAGCTGCAGGAGCTGGTGGACAAGAGGGCCGACGACGGCGTCTGGAAGGGCCGGCGGTCGGCGTCGGAGCTTCTGGTCGACATCATGAACGCCGGGGAGGTGCACCACCACGTCGAGCACTGCAGGGCGGCGCACTGGAAGCCCGCTCTCCAGAGCATCCCGGAGGCCGTGGAGTCGTGACGCTACGTCCAGTGACGCGTCCCGGCCATGGCTTTCGCCGGGCTTGGGTTTCTCGTCTCTTTCTTGGTTGCTTCTTCGCCGTGTCTCACAGCTTTTTAGCGGCCTTTTTGTGCTATTCTTTGGTTTGGATCCAACGAACAATGTATATACTAGTAGGGAAAGTGGTGATGTAAATTGTAAAGTAGATCGATGTTCTTCTGTCCATACGGCTTTTTGTGTGTGGAACAACAACAAACCAAGCATTCTCAGTTGATCTGCTGTCTTGTGTGTGGAACAAACCAAGCATTTTCACTTGATCTGCTGTCCAAAAACACGGCGCAGACGAGCTTACCAGGAAGAGGAGGAAGAAGAAACCTGCAAGGGATCATAGCCAAACCTGGAAACTGATGAGAACAGAAGCGATTCTACATGCCCTGCAAGGGTGCAAAGCAATGCTGGTTGGTAACGTTGGTTGAACCCAGAAGCCAAGTTATGTTCCACTTAAAAAAAAAAAGCCAAGTTATGCAATGTGATTATGAATCATTGGGTGTGATCGTGGGTACCAATGAAGATCGCACACATGCTTTTTCCTTCCTCCACGTTCAGAAGCCCGTGCATTAAAAATGGGCATTCTTGGTTCCTTCGCCTGCCGCGAGAGGCATGAATGACCTGATTCGCTATTATTTTAGGATTTTGCGATTTATTAGAAACCATCTCACCTAATAATATTACAAAAATAGCACGTATTAGAAATACTTGTAGAGTGGACTTCTGACTTTCTTTTGTGTAGTATTTAATCAGGCTACACAATCAAGGAGGTTACAACAAATGAAAAAACAAAAATGATAGATAGAGCAGATTTGGATTAGGGGGGCCAAGTGCTATTAAAATAGCCCGGGAAGGCGCCGGGCGTGTCTCACTTATTATTCGCAGATGATACGTTGCTCTTCTTCAAGACGGAGGCGGACCAAGCTAAAAAGGTCCAACAAGTGCTAAATATATATGCAAAGTCCATTGGACAATATATTAATCCGTCTAAATGTAGTGCCCTATTTGACACTTCGTGTCCAGCGATGATGCAAGACGTGGTGAGAGATATTCTCCACATTGGTACTGTTACTTTTGAGGAAAAGTACCTAGGCCTTCCAACGCCTGAGGGTCGCATGTCGCCAGGTAAATTTCAAAATCTGCAGTCCCGGTTGTTGAAAAGGATTATTGCATGGGGCGACACCCTTTCTCTGGCCGGCAAGGAGACTATGATCAAGGCAGTAGCTCAGGCCATCCCTACGTATATTATGGGTGTTTTCAAGTTACCTATGTCAGTATGCGATGACCTAAACAGAATGGTCCGGAATTTTTGGTGGGGGGCGTCGGAAGGCAAGCGGAAAACACATTGGATAGCATGGCCGAGGATACAAGTCCAGAAAAGCAAGGGTGGTTTGGGATTCAGAGATTTCCGCCTCTTCAACCAGGCGCTCCTAACGAGACAGGCCTAGCGTTTGCTAACTAATCCCATCAGCTTGTGTGCGTAGATTCTCAAGGCACGGTACTATCACGACAGGCGCCTCGAAGATACCGTATTCTCGGGGAATGCGTCTCTGATTTGGCAGGCGATTCAGCACGGCCTCGAGCTCTTGAAAAAGGGCATCATATGGCGCGTCGGGAACGGGCAGGACATCCGCATTTGGCGAGACTGGTGGCTGCTTAGGGAGCCATCACGCCAACCCATATCCTTGCAGGGCACATGCCGCCTAAGGAGGGTGGCGGAGCTCCTGGATGGCGAGGGGTCCTGGCGCATGGACCTGCTCCGCCGCTATTTCCTCCCGACGAATGTCGACGTCATCACCAGCATCCGCACGTCGACCCGCGTCATCGAGGATATTATTGCATGGGCACTAGAGAGGAATGGTATCTTCACCGTTTGGTCCGCCTACCGCCTGGCCATGGACGAGCGCGAGCGTCCTTCGGCTTCCGCCACGAGCAAGGCACCGGATGGTCGTCGCGCCGTCTGGAAGATCATATGGGGTGCCCTGCTCCCCCTAAAGTACACGTGTTTGCTTGGAGAGTCGTCACCAACTCACTTGCTACTTGGGCCAATAAAGCCTCGCGACACCTCGAGCTTACTGACATGTGCCCCCTATGTGGTGTTGAGCGCGAGGATGGATTCCATGTGCTTTGTAGGTGTCCCCTGCGGCAAGAGAGCTCTGGCGAGTTATGGCCTTGGACCGGAACATCCCCAAGGTGGAGGCCATCATCAACACTGGCCTAAAGTGGATCTTTTCACTGCTGGACCCCCTAGATGAGACGGCGAGACTGGTGGTTCTCATGACCATGTGGAGAGTTGGCATGTCCAGAATGAGATCACACACGACAAGGCGCCACCCACTGCCGAAGCCTCTCGACGCTTTTTGCACGGATACATCAACTCACTCCTGTGCATACAACAACATCCTGATGGTAACCTAGAGAAAGGGAAGATGGTGGTCCTGCCTTCACCACCACGTGCTCCAGGAAGTATGACGCCCAAGGTACGCACACGCTAGGTACCCCCACAACCGGGATGGGTTAAGTTGAACAAGGATGGGAGCAACATAGCGGCCACGGGTGCGGCTGGAGGAGGTATGATCCTGCGAGATGACAGAGGCAAGATCATCTACAGCGCATGTAGGAAGCTGCGCATATGCGATAACGCTTTGGAGGCGGAGCTAGCAGCGTGCAGAGAAGGCTTGGAGCTAGCCTTGCACCGATCCAACCTACCTATTCTGGTAGAGTTGGATAGCTCGCGCGGAGGCGGTGTCGGGATTACAACACATGAGATGGATAGATCATCACATTGTGCACTTGTAGTGGAGATTCGTAGGTTGGCTGGAAGCGATGCAAGGGAGATCTCTTTTACTATTTGTAGCCATCAGCAGAACATGATTAGTCATGAGTTGGCTGCCTATGGCCGTAGCACTCCGCGCATAGCAGTCTGACTTACTTCCGGGATGGACTTTGTTGTAAACCTGGCTCTCGCTGAGAAGCCTCCTTGAGTAATGAGAATTTCCTTTTCCCCCGCAAAATAAAAGCCCGGGGAGGGCCAAATCTTAAGCACATAGATGTATACTAGTAAAAAATCGTAATAATTTTGGACTGTTCATCAGCAATTTGATAGCAAATTCATGATATTAAAGGGGGCCAAGGCTCTTGCTAGCGCCCCTGTGTCCGACACTAGTTCTCTTGTCTCTTGCTCCAGAGTATGATTCTCACTGCTAACAACTTTGCCATGAGGGAGTGGCCGAGGGACCCAATCTGCCATCTCTGTCTCCAGGCCCTTGAGACCGCATATCATCACTGTAAAGATTGCCCCTTTACTTCGGCCATCCGTCAGCTGGTGTTGTCTTGGATGAGGGTCCTGCACTTCCTTGATCCGGTGGATACCTTCTCGTCAATTGATGAATGATGAGAAGGTTGGCATAAGGATTCCGACAACAATCTGAGGAGGCGCCTCAACGACCTCCTCATGAACGTCATGTGGAATGCATGGAAGGAAATGAACCATCACATTTTAAATGGCACAAGAATGACTTACATCAAGGTGGATCACCTAGTCTAGGAGGACCTTATATGGAGGGGCTTATCTTTTACTCCTGGTGTTATTCAGAACCATGAGTAGTTGACACATTGTTTTTGTTGGGGTTCTAGCATGTTCCTGCCCACAAACATGCCACTTTTTACATATCTTGCTCTTCTTAATGAAAAGGATGCGCTCTTGTCGATTCCTCAAAAAATGATATAGGAAGATCATCGTGTGCACTCAAATAACAAATGGTATACGAAGTCCAATTACCACGAAACTTTTCGATGATTTTTTTTCTGGACATATGAGACACTACAAGCTACAGGAGGAGGCCAGAAGACGAAGGAGTGGCCACAAGCCACCAGGGCGTGTCCTGGTGCCTTGTGGGCCCTTGTGGGCCCCTCATTCCCCCCGTTTTACCTAATTCCAACTCTATAAATTCTCTAAACTCGGGAAACCAACAGAAAGCCACCGAAAGCCCTTTTTCCGCCGCTGCAAGCTTCTGTTCTCGTGAGATCCTATCTGGGGCCTTTTCCGTCACTCTGCCAGAGGGGGAATCAACCATGGAGGGGCTCTACATCAACCTTGATGCCCCTCCGATGATGTGTGGGTCATTTACCACAGACCTACAGTTCCGTAGCTAGTAGCTAGATGGCTTCTTCGCTCTCTTTGATCTTCAATACAATGTTCTTCTTGATGTTCTTGGAGATCTATTCGATGTAATCCTTTTTGCGGTGTGTTTGTTGGGATCCGATGAATTTTGAGTTTATGATCAGATTATCTATGAATATTATTTGAGTCTTCTCTGAACTCTTTTATGCATGATTATTATAGCTTTGTATTTTTCTCCGATCTATTGGTTTGGTTTGGCCTACTAGATTGATTTTTCTTGCAATGGGAGAGGTGCTTTGTAATGGGTTCGATCTTGCGGTGCTCAATCCCAGTGACAGAAGGGGACATGACATGTATTTGTATCGTTGCCATTAAGGATAAAAAGACGGGGTTTATTCATATTGATTGAGTTTACTTTGTCTACATCATGTAATGTTGCTTAAGATGTTACTCCGTTCTGTATGAACTTAATACTCTAGATGCATGCTGGATAGCAGTCGATGTGTGGAGTAATAGTTGTAGATGCAGGCAGAAGTCGGTCTACTTATCTTGGACATGATGCCTTTATACATGAGCATTGCCTTAGGTATCGTCATGATTATTCGCTTTTCTATCAATTGCCCAACAATAATTTGTTTACCCATTGTATGCTATCTTCAAGAGAGAAGCCTCTAGTGAAAATTATGGCCCTTGGGTTTATCTAAATCATATATTAAAACCCAAAATATATTGCTGCACTTTAATCTATTTTATTTTATTTTGTGTTTTATTTATCTTTCTATCACTACGAGATTTGGTCCTTGCAATTAACCGCCAAGGGATTAACAACCCCTTGTTTGTGTTGGGTGCAAGTATTTTTTTGTGTAGGTATTGCTAACAAGTTGTTATGTGGTTCTCCTACTGGATTAATAACCTTAGTTCTTAACTGAGGGAAACACTTATCTCTACTGTACGTCATCATCATCTCCTCTTCGGGGAAATCCCAATGCAGTTCACAAGTAGAACCATGTCCACATAAGCGGGTTGAACTCGCTCAACGGAACCCTCAAGTAAGATAGCGGCATCCCAAGTACGCGATGGGGAAAGGTGGACCACCCGCAATTCAGGTTATCCGCAATTGTTGCTACTCGGCCTCATAGTATCCTAAAACCACCACTTTGCTCTTGTCAAAATTTCGCATTAGGACAAGACCAAGGCTAAAGCACAGTTATGGGTAGCATAGCAGTTCCTCCTAAGAATCTAACAATGGTTGTAATCATAGGCATTTCCAATATTGATGTAAGTTGAGCAGAGCTTTCATCCAAGACACCCTATCCACCCGGATGAGGCTCG
The DNA here is from genome assembly GCA_963921465.1 of Triticum timopheevii. Lineage (NCBI taxonomy): Eukaryota > Viridiplantae > Streptophyta > Magnoliopsida > Poales > Poaceae > Triticum > Triticum timopheevii. The sequence continues at coordinate 470,981,657 of OY997266.1, read as the reverse complement.
TCGATGTACTCAACCTGTTTGGGAGATTTCGGCCCGCAACATGTGATATAGGAAAAAGCTATGGCCAAGCCACCCCAATTAGGTGTTCATACATGGGTGCAATGAGTTGTCTTAACTAAGTCAAAAAGGACATGGTTGACAAAGCATGGTAACACCGAGGCAGAAGCCAGTGCCATCATTAGCGAAGAGGCATCACGGCATGCGAGCATGGAATGACATTATGCTTAAGTGTTAGAACAAATTATTTGTGACACTCGTGTCACCATCGCTCTTGGGCCATCGACAAGCGCACATCAAAGAGCATATACGAGAGTAGAAATGCGAAGAGGTGGTTCGCCAACAAGCGCAACTAAGAATAAGATGTGGTGTAGATGAGTGAAATAACCAATTGATATGTTTCGCCGTCTGCTTCCACCATTTGATACCTCCTCCTCTGGCAATGAGGGGGTTGGAAGGGTGGCAATGGCGTGAGAAGTTGCCTAGGAAGCTCTCGAGGCCTAGTTTTTTTATTGATTTTGGTAGATACAAACTGAACATTTAGGAATGGGAATTTCTTTGGGAACGAGTCGAAGGGTGTATTTTGAAAAACTATAATGTGCCATGAGATTGAAACACTGCTGTAAGTTTTTGCTAGACAACTTCCGTGTGGAGTGTATTTGGTGCTTCTTTGGATTGCAGGAATTTAGAAACATAGGAATAGGAAAAACATAGGATTACAATGCCATATCATATGAATTCCTACATGATTTCAAAACACAGGAATTTATAAGACGTGTCAGATGGTGCATAGGAAATGATCACATGAATTATAGAGGATTGAGTAGAGAGAGTAGAGAGAGATAGACTGCAAGTGCATTGGACCTCTCAAAGGAAAAATAAAATGAGGTTTGAGCTCATGTTTAGTTTCCTATGGAATGGAGGGTATAGGAATGGATTTGATTGAAATTTGGTGAAACCATTCCTATGATCCAAAGGGCTTCCATAGGAAATATTCCTGTGGATTGTTCTATAAAATTCCTTCAATCCAAAGAAGACCTGTATTTTCATGAACCTAATAGCAATTTTCAGCGGAGCCTACCGGGCAGTAAGGTAACCATCTTTACAAAACCAATGTCTAAGGCAAGATCATGCTGGAATTTAGTCTATTCTGGGCCAATAACTATTTTAGAAATTCCTAGATAAATTCTAGAGGCCCACTTAGCCCATTTGTGCAAGGCAATGGATACTACTAAAGTTTAGTCCCACATTGCTAGTTTAGTGGGAGTTGGACCTCCTTATAAGGGAGGATCTTTCCCCACTTGTATGAGCATGAGAACAAGAGGGACATCCACGCGCGCTCCTCCTCCGCCGCCCGCCTCGCCACGCCTCGACGCGACGCAGGTTGCAGGAATGAGCCGAGCCGATGTCTAATTTTTGCCACGCACTACGGGTATACGAAAGGTCACTTGGGAGCTGAAAAGTTTTTGCGGTAGTGGATAATGAATACGAACGGCACACCTCTTCGCGTGCTGCCTGTTCACATCGTCTCCCTCCATTGCTTCACCTCCCGTCGCAGCCTGTTCGCGTCCCTCTCCTGTACCTATATAAGAGAGGTCGCTCCTCTCCAGAGATACACATCAGAAGGTCCTCTTCCTCTCGCCACACAGTTCCTGAGCACTGCGCTGCTGCTACAATCTTCCCCATCCCGGCTTGCGGCGTGCACCGCAGGTCGGGACAGTAGACCTCCGAAACCCCACCTTTTGAGTCATGTACGGGAGAAGGGTGATAAGGTTTTCGGGGAGCGCTTCGCGCGACTACTAACTTCTTCGTCATGGACGCTCCGGACTCCGACAACTACTTCCACGACAACGACTTCTTCCCCGATGTCCACGACCTCCTCGACGACATGGCTGGCGAGGACACCGACCCCAAGTCCAGCGCTTCTGCTGCTGCTGCCCCGTACGTGTTTGTCCCGTTTCTATTAGAGGTTCTGCTACAGTTCCTTGTTCTAGTATTTTCCCTAGATATGTTAGACTTTATTTCATATATGCAACCTGCTATACTGTCTGCTCAAGATATGTTTAGTTACGGTTCATATATGAAGATGTTGTTTACCTTCTCTTTGTGAAATCGCATGGCTTGTTTTATCACTGCTATACTAGTCATGCTTTATCTAGTATTTCTGTTAATAAAATCACTCGGTAAATTACTCATATTTCCAATAATCCAAAAACCTTAGTATAGGCAATTTACCCCAAGTGGTTTTGCTGCTTCCATGAGACCTCCTATGTTTGAGGGTATCCACTATAAGAGGTGGCGTGTGGGAGCAGTCTTATGATTTCAAACCATGAGTTGCTATGACGCCACTCTTGGCAGACCTGAAGGAGAACTTGATGCTCAACAGGCACAAGCTTTTCAGAAAATGGATACTCTGTTTAAGGTTGCTCTCTTGAGTGTTCTTGGTGAGAACATAGTTGATGCTTATGCGTCAATTGACAATGGAAAAGATATGTGGGACGCACTCGACGCCAAGTTTGGGGTCTCAGATGCCGGCACTGAGCTGTACATCATGGAGCAATTCTATGATTACAGGATGACTGAAGAGCGCTCCGTGATTGAGAAGGCTCATGAGATACAGTCATTTGCTAGAGAACTTGAGCACTTCAATTGCATGCTACCGGACAAGTTTGTTGCCGGGGGTATCATCACTAAGCTTCCTCCTTCATGGAGGAACTTTGCTACCTTACTGAAGCATAAGAGACAAGAGTTTTCCGTTCCGGATCTCATTGGTACTCTCGATGTGGAAGAAAAGGCGAGAGCAAAGGACACACGTGCTCGAGGTATTGAGGGAGGATCTAGTGCCAATTTGGTACAGAAGAAAAACTTCCAGTCCCACAAGTTCAAGAACAAGGGCAAGCTTGATGGTAAAGCAAAGTTTGATGGTAAGAACAAGGCTGTACAACACACGAACTTCAAGAAGAAGAGTGACAAGAAGAAAGGTCCTTGTCATGTGTGTGGAGATCCTGATCATTGGGCTCCTAGTTGTCCTAATCGCTATGACAAGCGTCATCCTCGGAAAGGCGGCAAGACCGCTAATGTTGTCATTGGAGACACTGACATGAAGGATGCTGGGTATGGTATATTTCCCACTATTCTTTCAGTATGTCATTCTCCTGATTGGTTGATTGACACGGGTGCTAATGTGCATGTATGCGGTGATATTTCCATGTTTTCGTCTTATCAGACCGCAGGGACTTCAACCGTGCTAATGGGCAACAGTTCAAGTGCTTCTGTTCGTGGTGTTGGCACGGTCGATCTGAAGTTTACTTCGGGGAAGATCGTGCGTCTGAAGAACGTGCATTATGTCCCCTCCGTCAATAAAAATCTTGTTAGCGGATCTCTTCTGTGTAGAGATGGATATAAGCTTGTCTTTGAGTTGAATAAATTTGTAATATCCAAGTATGGAACCTTTGTTGGTGTAAGTGCATCTAGTGCCACCCCTAGTTGGTTTTGGAGTATTGACGACAAAGTTGGTTGAGGGACTAATGCGTTTGTGAGAATTGCAGGATAACGCAGGTAGTGTCCCTCATTGATTCGGTTTACCTACCGGAGATGACCCCTAAAAATGTATGAAGACATTGAAGACAATGGTGGTATGAGAAGATATTCATATTAAAGACTATGACATGAGAAGACAATGTGTGAAGACTTTGGAGTGTGAAGACTGTGTGGCTTCGCTGTTTCTTTTTCTTCTTTGTTGAGTCATAGGAAGCACCGTACTGTTAAGTGGGGTCCAAGTGAACTAAGTCAGAGTGACTGAAGTGATGCTCAACTCAAATCCTATGTCTTCGAGCGAAGACAATGAGAGCAAATCTTATCCAGAGCTGGATGAGTCAGCTTTGCTTGTAGCCCAAGTAAAGTTGCCGCGTGTGTTTGAAATCTGACCGTTGGAACACATGTCAGCTCCTTAGTGACCCAGGGTCATTTTGGACAAATCAGGTCGGGTTGCCTAGTGGCTATAAATAGCCCACCCCCTACACCATAAATTGGTGGCTGCTCAGAGTTTGTGCACGGCTTTTGTCGTTTGAGAGCAACCCACCTCGAAGCATTTGAGAGAGAGAAATCCTTGCGAGGACAAAGCCCAAACACCCAGAGCCAAAGAGTGTTAGGCATCACTGAAGTCTTTCTGTCTGTGTGACCTGAAGACTTATTACACTTGAGGACTGTGAATCCTCCAGCCGGTTAGGCGTCACGTTCTGAGCATCCAAGAGTCATTGTGGATTGCCGGTGAACGAAGTCTGTGAAGGTTTGGAAGTCTCCCTTGAAGACTTACCAGAGTGATTGGGCGAGGACTGGGTGTCCTTAGCTCAAGGGGAATAAGGTGAAGACACGGTCTTCTGAGTTAAATCTCAGCCTCCCTCACCAGACGTACAGTTGTCACAGCAACTAGAACTGGTCCAACAAATCCTGTGTCTTCAACGAGCAACTGGTTCTATCCCTTCCAACCTTACTTAAGTTTGTCTTCATGAAGTCATTGCTTGTCTGTGTATCTGTTTGACCTCATTGCTTGACTACTATTGTTGATTGGCTTCATACTATCTTCCATCTTGATCCTTACTACCTAACTGCTATTAGTCCTGTACTTTCACATCATTACATACTTGACTATGGCTTGTTTAGGGTAGTTTATCTTCCGCTGCATATCAATTAGGTTATTTCTGTTGTTTGTCTTCGAAACTTTCAAGTTTTGAAGACTTTCATAAAAATAGCCTATTCACCCCCCCTCTAGTCGATACTAGCACTTTAAATTGGTATCAGAGCAAGGTACTCCCTTGTTCTGTGTGATTCTGTTTAACCACCTGGAGTTTCAGCTATGTCGACTGCAGGGATAATCAAGGTTTCCGCTGCTTGCCCCGTGTTCGATGGAACTGAATATCCCTACTGGAAGAATAAGATGCGCATGCATCTTGAAGCCATTGATGTCGACCTTGTTGGAAATATGGCCTAGAGGCAATAATAAAAGTATTATTATATTTCATTGTTCATGATGATTGTCTTTTATTCATGCTATAACTGTATTATCCGGAAATCGTAATACACGTGTGAATACATAGACCACAATATGTCCCTAGTGAGCCTCTAGTTGACTAGCTCGTTATGATCAACAGATAGTCATGGTTTCCTGGCTATGGACATTGGATGTCATTGATAATGGGATCACATCATTAGGAGAATGATGTGATGGACAAGACCCAATCCTAAGCATAGCACAAAGATCGTGTAGTTCGTTTGCTAGAGCTTTTCCAATGTCAAGTATCTCTTCCTTGGACCATGAGATCGTGTAACTCCCGGATACCGTAGGAGTGCTTTGGGTGTATCAAACGTCACAACGTAACTGGGTGACTATAAAGGTGCACTACAGGTACTCCGAAAGTGTCTGTTGGGTTGACACGGATCGAGACTGGGATTTGTCACTCCGTATGACGGAGAGGTATCTCTGGGCCCACTCGGTAATGCATCATCATAATGAGCTCAAAGTGACCAAGTGGTTGATCACGGGATCATGCATTACGGTACGAGTATAGTGACTTGCCGGTAACGAGACTGAACAAGGTATTGGGATACCGACGATCGAATCTCGGGCAAGTAACGTACTGATTGACAAAGGGAATTGTATACGGGGTTGTTTAATCCTCGACATCGTGGTTCATCCGATGAAATCATCGAGGAGCATGTGGGAGCCAACATGGGTATCCAGATCCCGCTGTTGGTTATTGCCCGAGAGTCGTCTCGGTCATGTCTGCGTGTCTCCCGAACCCGTAGGGTCTACACACTTAAGGTTCGGTGACGCTAGGGTTGTATGAATATGATTATGCAGCATACCGAATGTTGTTCGGAGTCCCGGATGAGATCCCGGATGTCACGAGGAGTTTCGGAATGGTCCGGAGGTAAAAGATTATATATAGGAAGTGGTATTTCGGCCATCGGGAAAGTTTCGGGGTCACCCGGTAATGTACCGGGACCACCGGAAGGTTCCCGGGGGTCCACCAGGTGGGGCCACCCATCCCGGAGGGCCCCATGGGCTGAATTGGGAGGGGAACCAGCCCCTAGTGGGCTGGTGCGCCCCCCTAGGCCCACCCCCTGCGCCTAGGGTTGAAATCCTAGGGTGGGGGGGGGGGCGCACCACATGCCTTGGGGGGGCAAGTTCCCCCCCCCCCTGGCCGCCGCCCCCTTGGGAGATTGGATCTCCCAGGGTCGGCGCCCCCCCTGGGGGCCTATATAAAGGAGGGCAGGGGGAGGGCAGCCGCACCCTATGCTTTGGCGCCTCCCTCCCCCTGCTACACCTCGTCCTCCTCCCGTAGTCGCTTGGCGAAGCCCTGCTGGAGTTCTGCTGCATCCACCACCACGCCATCGTGCTGCTGGATCATCATCAACCTCTCCTTCCCCCTTGCTGGATCAAGAAGGAGGAGACGTCTCCCGTCCTGTACGTGTGTTGAATGCGGAGGTGCTGTCCGTTCAGCACTTGGTCATCGGTGATCTGAATCACGGCGAGTACGACTCCATCATCACCATCCCCTTGAACGCTTCCGCACTCGATCTACAAGTGGTATGTAGATGCAATCTCTCTCCCATGACTTGTTGCTTAGATGAACTCATAGATGGATCTTGGTGAAACCGTAGGAAAAAATTTAATTTTCTGCAACGTTCCCCAACAGTGGCATCATGAGCTAGGTCTATGCGTAGTTCTCTAATGCACGAGTAGAACACAATTTTGTTGTGGGCGTGGATCTTGTCAACTTGCTTGCCACTACTAGTCTTTTCTTGCTTCAGCGGTATTGTGGGATGAAGCGGCCGGACCAACCTTACACGTACGCTTACGTGAGACCGGTTCCACCGACTGACATGCACTAGTTGCATAAGGTGGCTGGCGGGTGTCTATCTCTCCTACTTTAGTTGAAGCGGATTCGATGAAAAGGGTCCTTATGAAGGGTAAATAGAAGTTGACAAAATCACGTTGTGGTTATTCGTAGGTAAGAAAACATTCTTGCTAGAACCCAATTGCAGCCACGTAAAAGATGCAACAACAATTAGAGGACGTCTAACTTGTTTTTTCAGCGATTGTTCATGTGATGTGATATGGCCAGAAGTTGTGATGAATGATGATTGATATATTGTGATGTATGAGATCATGTTCTTGTAATAGGATTCACGACTTGCATGTCGGTGAGTATGACAACCGGCAGGAGCCATAGGAGTTGTCTTTATTTTTTGTATGACCTGCGTGTCATTGAAGAACGCCATGTAAATTACTTTACTTTATTGCTAAACACGTTAGCCATAGAAGTAGAAGTAGTCGTTGGCGTGACAACTTCATGAAGACACGATGATGGAGATCATGATGATGGAGATCATGGTGTCATGCCGGTGACAAGATGATCATGGAGCCCCGAAGATGGAGATTAATGGAGCTATATGATATTGGCCATATCATGTCACTACTATATAATTGCATGTGATGTTTATTATGTTTATGCATCTTGTTTACTTAGAACGACGGTAGTTGTCGGTGTCAAAACCGGCGGATCTCAGGTAGGGGGTCCCGAACTGTGCGTCTAGGCGGATGGTAATAGGAGACGAGGGACACAATGTTTTTACCCAGGTTCTGGCCCTCTCGATGGAGGTAAAACCCTACGTCCTGCTTGATTAATATTGATGATATGGGTAGTACAAGAGTAGATCTACCACGAGATCAAGGAGGCTAAACCCTAGAAGCTAGCCTATGGTATGATTGTTGAGATGTATCTTCGTCCTATGGACTAAGGCCCTCCGGTTTATATAGACACCGGAGAGGCTAGGGTTACACAGAGTCGGTTACAATGGTAGGAGATCTACATATCCGTATTGCCAAGCTTGCCTTCCACGCCAAGGAAAGTACCTTCCGGACACGAGCCGGAGTCTTCAATCTTCTATCTTCGTAGTCTGGGAGTCCGGCGGATATTGATAGTCCGGCTGTCCGGACACCCCCTAGTCCAGGACTCCCTCAGTAGCCCCTGAACCAATCTTCAATGACGATAAGTCCGGCGTGCATAATGTTCGGCATTGCAAGGCGGGTTCCTCTCCTTGAATAATTCGGAGAAGATAATGAATACCAGGATAGTGTCCGGCTCTGCAAAATAAATTCCACATTCCAACGTAGAGAGAATAAAATATACACTTAGCTCAATCTGCTGACGTATTATGCGGCGTGACATCACACCGCAGCCAAGCCCTTGTTTTTTACTATTCCACCTCAGCACGTTTAGCGAAGCGGTTTCCTTGGCACGTCTTGTCGAGGGAGAGATCGTGTTCCCCTTATTCCGGGATCCTCATCAATACGTGCGTGGGTAACCCAACCGTTCCCGTCGCCACACCTCCTCTATCGAAGGGGAATCTCAAACGGTAACGGAGACGGCCCTTGGTATTTCTTCCCCTTTATAAGGGGACCAAGGCCTGTCCTGGTTCTTTAATCTCGCATCGAATCTTTCCTTTGCTCCCAGTCCCAACACCCAGAGCTTCAGATTCTAGCGCTTCGGATCCTCAACGATGTCCGGCTCCGACCTCCAGGGCCGGTGTATGCCCTCCTCCGTCACGGAGGAGGACATATTGAAGTTGCGTGTGGCCAAGTACCTGGCCTACGAAGTTTCGCACAGGTTACCTGCCCCAGGGCAGGCCGTGCCAGCCCCCGAGCCCGGCGAATACGTCGTTTTCGTATCTCACCTCCGTCGGGGATTAGGCTTCCCGACGGATCCTTTTGTGAGAGGGCTCCTGTTCTACTACGGGCTGGATTTCCACGACTTGGCTCCGGAGTCCATCCTCCAAATCTCCGCATTCATCATTGTCTGCGAAGCCTTTCTCCGCGTCATCCCCCACTTCGGCCTATGGCTGAAGACCTTCAAAGTGGAGCCGAAGATGATTGGGGGGCGTCAAGCGGAGTGCGGCGGGGCGACCATAAGCAAGAAGGCCGATGCCCCGTGGCTCGAAGGTTCCTTCCAAGAGGAACAGGGATTGTGGCAGCAGGAGTGGTTTTACATCACTGCTCCAAGGGGCAGCAAGCAAAAGCCGCCGCCCTCATTCCGCCCGGGACCTCCACGGCAACTGATGTCGTGGGTCAACCAAGGGCTCAACTGGGGGCCGTCCGAGGATGTGCCTTCACTGCAGGGCCGGATTCGGGACCTCCAAACGAGGGAGATCGATCTGATCAAGGTGATGCAGGTTATGCTAATCAGGCACCTTCCGCCCTGCAAACGTCGTCCTCTCCGTCTATGGGAGTACAATCCGGAGGGACCTCGTATTCTCCAACATTTTATGGGTGCGTCACCCATGGAGATGTACAAGCTGTTCTTCGGACCGCAGGTGGCGTGTCTGGATTTGGCCGAGGACGCAGGCCTAAGCCGCGATCGCCCGGACACTCAGGTAAATAGCTCAGAGTCCGGACATCCTATTTGTATGCCTTTCAAAAGTTCGTCTCCTGACCCTTTATTCTTTACAGGAATGGGTGGCGCGATCAAGGCTGATAAGGTGTCCGGCCCCCATCCCAGAGACCGCACTGGAGCCCGTGCTGGTCAGAATGTTGGAGGTTGCGCCCACAGAGGGGGGCGACGGGGGAAATAAGGGAGCTAATACTTTGCCCGAAGGGGCGACTGAAGAGGAGGGAACCAAGAACCCCTCCCTTCAAAGGGAAAAGAGGACCGCCTCCAAAGATCCGGAGGTCAAAGCCCCTAAGCGTGGGAAGAAATCCCCACCGGGAGGTCCGGCGTCCGGAGATAATCCGGACGCGCAATCATCACCGAAGGACCAGCTCTCCAACGAGCCGTAAGTATAAAAGAGGAAGTTAATTAATAAAGTACCTTCATTTACGCTTCTGTAGGTAACCGAAATATTTATATCGCAGTTCGGATCTGCAGCCGTCTCAGATGAGTTCATCTTCGGGGGACCTTCTTCCGGAGATGATGGAGAGCAATACGCCTCCGTCTGCAGCGCCGCCAGATGAGGCAGGCGAGCCCGAAGTGTCGTCACGGAGGGCGTCCCCGAGTCCGGAGGGGCCAGAGAGTTCGGCACCCACCAGAGTCCGGCCGGGAGAACTGAAGAGTCTGCTTGAGAGGGCGTCCATTTCAGAAGATCATCGTGCGTTAATGCGTATGGTGATTGGAAGGATTTCGTCCGCTGAAAGCGGATTGCGTAATGCCGCCATGAGCTTGCTGGCGGGATTTGAGGTATGCGAAAACGACGCACCCCTTTGATTTTTAACAGTTGTGCATATAGAAAATGCGCCCTGTATAGATAGTAGCCCCTGAGACTCGGTAGGTTGTCAAAAACGACATCGTGCCGAGGATCAAAATCTCAACATCTCAAGTAATGAATACCGCCGTTCTGATACAGGTGGCGGATAGTCCGGGGGCCAGCCGGACTAATGAGTTTGCCGAATTGAGTCGACAACTTGATGTGGCAGATGCTGACATCGCACTTGTCAACCAGCGACTTGACGAGTCGCAAGGTAAATAAATTCTCCGCAGCCGCTTTATTGAGTGGGTCAAAGCCCGCCTCTGATAAGTTATATGCTGTTTATACAGACAGTGCTGCTGCTGTGGAGAGCCTTCGGGCCAAACTTGCTCTAGCTAAAGAGCAAGCCCGAAGGAGTGACGCGGCTGCCACGAGGGCGGCCGAAGAGTTGAAGGCCGAAAAGGCTGCGCACTGCCTAAGCAGGGCGGAGGTGGCCGAATTGGCCAAGAAATTAAAGGATGCTACCGACCGCAATGAGGCTCTTGAAAAGGAGCGCTTATCGGAGCGGGAAGACCTGAAGAAGGCCACCGCCGAAGCCAAGGATGCCCGCTCTGCAATGCGGGCTATGAAGGAGGAGCTGCGCCAAGCCGGAGAAATCGCGGCTGGCAAGCCTTTTCTGATGTGTCGCCGGTTCATGGATGCCAAGTACGCTCAATTTGAGCGACTGTGGAGTTCGGAGGATCCGTATATGGACTTGGCTGCGAGTGCGGCTGATGCTGTTAAGCACTTCCGGAGCCAGGGGGATCACGAGACGGAAGAGTTATATTGGTCTCAATTCCACAGTCCGGATCGCCCTCTTCCGCTGACGGACAGGTTGGCCGAGTGGGCCGAACTAAATAGACTGTCCGGACTGGCTATGACTGACATCGTGGCCCATGTCTGGCCAGAAAGGTCCAAGGCGACGAGCTACTTCGGCCTACTGCAGCAATTCCTTGGGGCGGTGCCACATATCAAGGAGATGAAGCGGTCGGCCTGCATCGAGGGCGCGCGGATGGCTCTGGCCCGTGTGAAGGCGCAGTGTCCGGAGATGGACGCCACCGCTGTTGCTTCCCAGGGTTCGGATGGAGGCCGGCTCCCTGCCGAGCATTATTTCGGGGAAGTTATGCGTGGCGCTCGTGTAATAGAGTCGCAGTGCTCAAAAAATGTAACGTTCAATTGAACGCATTAACTTGTAGATCAATGGTTATAGTATGAATGCTTTTTATACTTGTGCTTCCAAGTAGTAAAACTTCTCCTGTGCGGCCGTTTAAGTATACTTGTGTATAACCTGAAAGATGCAGTCTTCGGCTTCAGCCCCCTCGCACAAGGTGCTGGGGTGTTCGCAAAATAGCGTGTTTTCACACTTAATCCGACGTCTCGGTCCTGTTATAAGGAGGTGGTAGCGTAGCGAACGAGGCAATCCGGACTATAATGCTTTATCTCTTTCACTTAGCCAATGGAGCTCGAGGGTGGGGCTACGATATAGCCCCTGATGACACCGCACATCTCCGGATTCGGGGTGCGTATGTGACTGACCGGGAAACGGTCCTTCGTCAAAGCGGGGAATTCTAAACATTCCGATAGTCGATCAAGTGGCTGACCAGACTCTCGCTATATCATGACAGTCAGTTTTCGGCTTTCTCTACTGAGGTGCTCGCCCAGCCGAACTGGGGCACAATCGCAGTAGTTCTCCTGGTGCCGCGTTAGCCGATGATACGGAACGTAAGGCAGCAAAACACAGGAGCCGGGCAAACCCAACATTTGACCAAAGACATGATTCGGAGCTGATGCATATAATGCCTAACTCGAGACGCCGAACACTCCCGAAGGTGTTCGGACTTTATAATAATGGGCAGAATTATGCCCTAAGCCCCTAGTGTCCAGGTACGGGCATGGTCTTCTGACGCGGCCGATGCCAAAGCGTCAGGCTCCGCTTTGGCTGTAGGAAGGAGCCAAGGGAGAGTAACAACAAGAGGCAGTAATAAAAAGGTCTATGCAGGGTCTTAATCTGAAAAGAATCCTTGCAACGGGTCCCTACTGCACGTCTGCGCCTGTGTCTCCGTTGTGCCGTTATCCTGGACGGGTATGCACGTTGTTCATCTGTAGAAAAAGAGGAACGTTTAGTTTTAGAAACAGTTTGTGTGAAAAATATGGAAAAGAAGAAATATAAATAATTAAAGCAAGGTTTATATGAAACCGCGGTCAGTTGTGCGCGCAGCCCCCTGTGAAAAGGGTATGCGGCTAGGGAGCCCCTAGTCTGCTGGGTCCGGATTCGTCTATCCGAGTCCGGGGTCTTTAAGTGACCCTCGCACTGAAATGGCGCCATGTGGACCGGGCATCTTAAGTGTAAGAGACGCGTAATGCGGTATGGCGTTGAAGCGGACAAAAGCCTTTCGTCCCAACAGTGCTTGATATTCACTTTTAAATGGGACGATATGAAAAATTAATTTTTCGCGTCGGGAGTTGTTCGGCGATCCAAACACGACTTCTAGTAATATCGAGCCTGTGCACTTGGCGTAAGGGCCTGGCGTCACTCCTTTGAAGGAAGTGCGGCTGTGTCGAATTTCGGTAGGGTCTATCCCCATCCGACGGATTGTGTTTGAATATAGCAGGTTTAAGTCACTGCCTCCGTCCATTAGGACGTTTGTGAATTGTAATCCGTCTATTATCGGATTCAATATCAGGGGAGTCCGTCCCGCGTTTCGAACGCTTCTGGAGTAGTCCAGGTGGTCGAAAGTGATTGGTTTTGATATCCAATCTCTACGGTCTGCTGGGTTGGACCATGCGAAGCTCTTTTTAGAAAGTGCCGCACTGTTTTTTCGTGTCCTCACATGAAGTGAGTTTACTGCTTTGACCCCTTGTGGGAAAGTCTTTTGTTTTCCGGTGCCCTGCTGGCGGGGTTTATCTTCTTCGCATGATGTGTCGAGCCCCTTGTGTTCGGCATTTAATCGGTCGGACTGTTTGAAAACCCAACAATCCCTGTGGGTGTGATTTGCGGGCCTTCCGGGGGTACTGTGGATTTGACATATCCGACCCAGAATTTTATGTAGGTTAGACAGTTCGTCACTGTCATCCTTGAGGGGCTGAGTTTTATGATTTGGCCGCGAGCTTTTGAATCCGGCGTTAACTGCCGTGCTCTTTTGGCTTTTCTCTTTACTCCGGCGCTGCTCCTTTCTGCGCCGTGATTTTCCGTTTCCATCTCTTATCTCGGATGTGCTTGGGTCGCTAGTGCTGCTTCTTGCTAGCCAGCTATCCTCTCCCGCACAGAAGCGGGTCATGAGGCTTGTTAATGCGGTCATTGTCCTCGGTTTTTCTTGACCGAGGTGTCTGGCAAGCCATTCGTCTCGAACATTGTGCTTGAAAGCTGCTAAGGCTTCAGCGTCCGGACAGTCGACTATTTGGTTCTTTTTGGTAAGAAACCTGTTCCAGAATTTCCGCGCTGACTCTCCGGGTTGTTGAGTTATATGACTTAAATCATCTGCATCCGGAGGACGGACATAGGTCCCTTGAACATTTGCTCTAAACGCTTCCTCGAGCTCTTCCCAACTTCCAACAGTGTTTTCTGGGAGGCTTTTGAGCCAATGACGGGCTGGCCCTTTGAGCTTGAGGGGTAGATATTTTATGGCGTGGAGATCGTCTCCTCTGGCCATATGTATATGCAGTATATAATCTTCTATCCAGACTCCAGGGTCTGTTGTTCCATCGTAGGCCTCTATGTTTATGGGTTTAAACCCTGCTGGGAATTCATGTTCCAGCACCTCATCGGTGAAACATAGTGGGTGTGCGGCGCCCCTGTACTTGTATGTGCCGCTATCGTCGGACACTTGACGTGTTGCTTTGCTTCTTGGGGCTTTCTTTTTGGGTCCGTAGATGGACCTGGTTGGGCCATTGGACGGTGGGGGCTCTATGGCCTCCTCGTCGAATTCTGGAAGCAGCTTCGCTTCGGGTAGCTCTTCGATTGGTGGCCATTGCCGTATTTATCTGCGGTTTTGAGTACTTTGCTCCATCTTATTCGGAGCATGTCTTCCGTTGTTTTGAGCTTCTGCTTTTCCTTCTTTAGGCTTTTTGCTGTGGTGATGAGCCTGCGCTTAAAAAGCTCTTGTTCGACGGGGTCCTCTGGCGCGACGAGTTCGTCGTCATTGAGGCTTGCTTCGTCTTCGGAGGGAGGTATATAGTTATGATCCTCAACCTTTTCGTCTGCCGCCCTTTCGTGAGGGCTTGCTTCTGCATCCTCCTGCGCTGAGTCTTGCTGGAGGGGGTTGTCTTCGGCACTATCTGGGGTATTGTTATTTCCTGTGCCGGAATCTATATTCTTGCTGTGGCGGGATTTTGAGCGGCGCCGCTGACGTCGGCGTTTGGGCTGCTTCTTTAGAGAATCTGCCTCCGCTGATTTTTCGCCATCCCCTTCTTTTGGGGTATCCAGCATGTATACGTCATATGTCGAGGTGGCCTTCCAGTGCCCTGTAGGCGCTGGCTCTTGTTCGTCTCCGGCATCTTCGTCCATAGCGTCGATGTCGTCGGAGTCGTAGTCTAGCATGTCGGTTAGATCCTCGACAGTGGCTACAAAGTGGGTGGTGGGTGGGCTCTGAATTTCTCCATCGTCCGAACTCCAACCGTCCTGGCCATAATCCGGCCAGGATTCTCCTGATAGCGAGAGATGCTTCAGGGAATTCAGGATATCGCCAAAAGGCGAGTGCTGGAAGATGTCCGCGGCGGTGAATTCCATAACCGGCGCCCAATCCGGATTAATTGGTAGGGGCGCGGGAGGCTCGGAGTCCGGCGAGGAGTCCGGCGCCTCGGGATCACGAGTTTCGCAAGGGACAAGATTGGTATTCGGCTCCATCGCCGTGGATGTTGAAGCCCCCAGGGCGGCGTCTATCCACCGGCCCTCGATATGGGCAATCGGCTCCGGGCTAGTGGCTGAAGCGGATCCGAGTGCGGCCACCAAAGCACTGTCCGGCGGCAGAGCTAGATCGTGCCCATCGTCACAGTGCGGCGCGCTTGGCTGTGGCTCGAGTCCATCGAAGGTCAAGTCTCCGCGGTCATCGGCCGTGAAGTTTAAGCTTCCGAATCTGACCTGACGGCCAGGGGCGTAGCTTTCGATCTGCTCCAGATGGCCAAGATAATTGGCCCGCAGTGCAAAGCCGCCGAATACGAAGATCTGTCCGGGGAGAAAAGTCTCACCCTGGACAGCGTTGATGGTTGAAAATGCCATCGAGCCTATCGGTGACGACACAGAGGAACTCTCAATGAAAGCACCAATGTCGGTGTCAAAACCGGCGGATCTCGGGTAGGGGGTCCCGAACTGTGCGTGTAGGCGGATGGTAACAGGAGACGAGGGACACAATGTTTTTACCCAGGTTCGGGCCCTCTCGATGGAGGTAAAACCCTACGTCCTGCTTGATTAATATTGATGATATGGGTAGTACAAGAGTAGATCTACCACGAGATCAAGGAGGCTAAACCCTAGAAGCTAGCCTATGGTATGATTGTTGAGATGTATCTTCGTCCTATGGACTAAGGCCCTCCGGTTTATATAGACACCGGAGAGGCTAGGGTTACACAGAGTCGGTTACAATGGTAGGAGATCTACATATCCGTATTGCCAAGCTTGCCTTCCACGCCAAGGAAAGTACCTTCTGGACACGAGCCAGAGTCTTCAATCTTCTATCTTCGTAGTCTGGGAGTCCGGCGGATATTGATAGTCCGGCTGTCCGGACACCCCCTAGTCCAGGACTCCCTCAGTAGTAAATAAGATGATCCCTTACAACAATTTCAAGAAATGTTCTCCCCTAACTGTGCACCGTTGCTACAGTTCATCGTTTCGAAGCACCACGTGATGATCGGGTGTGATAGATCCTTACATTCACATACAACGGGTGTAAGACAGTTTTACACATGCAAAACACTTAGGGTTAACTTGACGAGCCTAGCATGTACAGACATGGCCTCGGAACACGGAGACCGAAAGGTCGAACATGAGTTGTATGGAAGATACGATCAACATGAAGATGTTCACCGACGATGACTAGTCCGTCTCACGTGATGATCGGACACGGCCTAGTCGACTCGGATCGTGTAACACTTAGATGACTAGAGGGATGTCTAATCTGAGTTGGAGTTCATAATTTGATTAAATGAACTTAATTATCATGAACTTAGTCTAAAACCTTTGCAAATATGTCTTGTAGATCAAATGGCCAACGCTCATGTCAACATGAACTTCAACGCGTTCCTAGAGAAAACCAAGCTGAAAGATGATGGCAGCAACTATACGGACTGGGTCCGGAACCTGAGGATCATCCTCATAGCTGCCAGGAAACAATATGTCCTAGAAGGACCACTAGGTGACGCTCCCGTCCCAGAGAACCAAGAAGTTATGAACGCTTGGCAGTCTCGTGTTGATGATTACTCCCTCGTTCAGTGCGGCATGCTTTACAGCTTAGAACCGGGGCTCCAAAAGCGTTTTGAGCATCACGGAGCATATGAGATGTTCGAAGAGCTGAAACTAGTTTTCCAAGCTCATGCCCGGGTCGAGAGATATGACGTCTCCGACAAGTTCTATAGTTGTAAGATGGAGGAAAACAGTTCTGTCAGTGAGCACATACTCAAGATGTCTGGGTTGCACAATCGTATGACCCAGCTGAACATTGACCTCCCTGATGAGGCGGTCATTGAAAAAATCCTCCAGTCGCTCCCACCAAGCTACAAGAGCTTTGTGATTAACTACAACATGCAGGGGATGGTGAAGACCATTCCTGAAGTGTTCTCAATGCTGAAGTCAGCAGAGGCTGAAATCAAGAAAGAACATCAAGTGTTGATGGTCAATAAGACCACTAAGTTCAAGAAGGGCAAGGGCAAGAAAAACTTCAAGAAGGACGGCAAGGATGTTGCCGCTCCCGGTAAGCCAGTTACCGGGAAGAAGTCAAAGAATGGACCCAAGCCTGAGACTGAGTGCTTTTATTGCAAGGGGAAGGGTCACTGGAAGCGGAACTGCCCCAAATACTTAGCGGATAAGAAGGCCGGCAACACCAAAGGTATATTTGATATACATGTAATTGATGTGTACCTTACCAGTACTCGTAGTAACTCCTGGGTATTTGATACCGGTGTCGTTGCTCATATTTGTAACTCACAGCAGGAGCTGCGGAATAAACGGAGACTGGCGAAGGACGAGGTGACGATGCACGTCGGGAATGGTTCCAGAGTCGATGTGATCGCCGTCGGCACGCTGCCTCTACATTTACCTACGGGATTAGTATTGAACCTTAATAATTGTTATTTGGTGCCAAGTTTGAGCATGAGCATTGTATCTGGATCTCGTTTGATACGAGATGGCTACTCATTTAAATCCGAGAATAATGATTGTTCTATTTATATGAGAGATATGTTTTATGGTCATGCTCCGATGGTCAATGGTTTATTCTTAATGAATCTCGAGCGTAATATTACACATATTCATAGTGTGGATGCCAAAAGATGTAAAGTTGATAATGATAGTCCCACATACTTGTGGCACTGCCGCCTTGGTCACATTGGTGTCAAGCGCATGAAGAAGCTCCATGCTGATGGACTTTTAGAGTCTCTTGATTATGAATCATTTGACACATGCGAACCGTGCCTCATGGGCAAAATGACCAAGACTCCGTTCTCCGGAACAATGGAGCGAGCAACCAACTTGTTGGAAATCATACATACCGATGTGTGCGGTCCAATGAGCGTTGAGGCTCGCGGAGGATATCGTTATGTTCTCACTCTCACTGATGACTTGAGTAGATATGGGTATGTCTACTTAATGAAACACAAGTCTAAGACCTTTGAAAAGTTCAAGGAATTTCAGAATGAAGTAGAGAATCAACGTGACCGAAAAATAAAGTTCCTACGATCAGATCGTGGAGGAGAATATTTAAGTCACAAATTTGGCACACACTTAAGGAAATGTGGAATCGTTTCACAACTCACGCCGCCTGGAACACCTCAACGTAACGGTGTGTCCGAACGTCGTAATTGCACTCTATTGGATATGGTGTGGTCTATGATGTCTCTTACCGATTTACCGCTATCATTTTGGGGATACGCTCTAGAGACAGCTACATTCACTTTAAAGAGGGCACCGTCTAAATCCATTGAGACGACACCGTATGAATTATGGTTTGGGAAGAAACCTAAGCTGTCGTTTCTAAAAGTTTGGGGATGCGATACTTATGTCAAGAAGCTTCAACCTGCAAAGCTCGAACCCAAGTCGGAAAAATGCGTCTTCATAGGATACCCTAAGGAAACTGTTGGGTATACCGTCTACTTAAGATCTAAGGGCAAGATCTTTATTGCCAAGAACGGATGCTTTCTGGAAAAAGAGTTTCTCTCGAAAGAAGTAAGTGGGAGGAAAGTAGAACTCGATGAAGTACTACCTCTCGAACGGGAAAGTGGTGCAGCTCAGGAAAATGTTCCTGTGATGCCTACACCAACTGAAGAGGAAAATAATGATGATGATCAAGGTACTTCGGATCAAGTTGCCACTGAACTTCGTAGGTCCACAAGGACACATTCCGCACCAGAGTGGTACGGCAACCCTATCCTGGAAATCATGTTGTTAGACAACGGTGAACCTTCGAACTATGAAGAAGCGATGGCGGGCCCAGATTCCAACAAATGGCTTGAAGCCATGAAATCCGAGATAGAATCCATGTATGAAAACAAAGTATGGACTTTGACAGACTTTCTCGATGATCGGCGAGCGATAGAAAACAAATGGATTTTTAAGAACAAGACGGACGCAGATGGTAATGTTACCATTTATAAAGCTCGACTTGTCGCTAAGGGTTATCGACATGTTCAAGGGATTGACTACGACGAGACATTCTCTCCCGTAGCGAAGCTGAAGTCCGTCCGAATCATGTTAGCAATTGCCGCATACTATGATTATGAGATATGGCAGATGGACGTCAAAACGGCATTCCTTAACGGACATCTTAAGGAAGAGTTGTATATGATACAGCCGGAAGGTTTTGTCGATCCTAAGAATGCTAACAAAGTGTGCAAGCTCTAGCGATCCATTTATGGACTAGTGCAAGCATCTCGGAGTTGGAACATTCGCTTTGATGAGATGATCAAAGCGTTTGGGTTTATGCAGACTTATGGAGAAGCCTGCGTTTACAAGAAAGTGAGTGGGAGCTCTGTAGCATTTCTCATATTATATGTAGATGACATACTTTTGATGGGAAATGATATAGAACTTTTGGACAGCATTAAGGCCTACTTGAATAAGTGTTTTTCAATGAAGGACCTTGGAGAAGCTGCTTATATATTAGGCATCAAGATCTATAGATCGAGACGCCTCATAGGTCTTTCACAAAGCACATACCTTGATAAGATTTTGAAGAAGTTCAAAATGGATCAGTCCAAGAAGGGGTTCTGGCCTATGTTACAAGGTGTGAGATTGAGCTCGGCTCAGTCCCCGACCACGGCAAAAGATAAAGAAGAGATGAGTGTCATCCCCTATGCTTCAGCCATAGGATCTATTATGTATGCCATGCTGTGTACCAGACCTGATGTAAACCTTGCCGTAAGTTTGGTAGCTAGGTACCAAAGTAATCCCGGCAAGGAACACTGGACAGCGGTCAAGAATATCCTGAAGTACCTGAAAAGGACAAAGGACATGTTTCTCGTTTATGGAGGTGACGAAGAGCTCGTCGTAAAGGGTTACGTCGACGCTAGCTTCGACACAGATCTGGATGACTCTAAGTCACAAACCGGATACGTGTATATGTCGAATGGTGGAGCAGTAAGCTGGTGCAGCTGCAAGCAGAGCGTCGTGGCGGGATCTACATGTGAAGCGGAATACATGGCAGCCTCGGAGGCAGCGCATGAAGCAATTTGGGTGAAGGAGTTCATCACCGACCTAGGAGTCATACCCAATGCGTCGGGGCCGATCAAACTCTTCTGTGACAACACTGGAGCTATTGCCCTAGCCAAGGAGCCCAGGTTTCACAAGAAGACCAGGCACATCAAGCGTTGTTTCAACTCCATCCGTGAAAATGTTCAAGATGGAGACATAGATATTTGCAAAGTACATACGGATCTGAATGTCGCAGATCCGTTGACTAAACCTCTCTCGCGAGCAAAACATGATCAACACCAGAACTCTATGGGTGTTCGATTCATCACAATGTAACTAGATTAGTGACTCTAGTGCAAGTGGGAGACTATTGGAAATATGCCCTAGAGGCAATAATAAAAGTACTATTATATTTCATTGTTCATGATGATTGTCTTTTATTCATGCTATAACTGTATTATCCGAAAATCGTAATACACGTGTGAATACATAGACCACAATATGTCCCTAGTGAGCCTCTAGTTGACTAGCTCATTGTGATCAACAGATAGTCATGGTTTCCTGGCTATGGACATTGGATGTCGTTGATAACGGGATCACATCATTAGGAGAATGATGTGATGGACAAGACCCAATCCTAAGCATAGCACAAAGATCGTGTAGTTCGTTTGCTAGAGCTTTTCCAATGTCAAGTATCTCTTCCTTGGACCATGAGATCGTGTAACTCCCGGATACCGTAGGAGTGCTTTGGGTGTATCAAACGTCACAACATAACTGGGTGACTATAAAGGTGCACTACAAGTATCTCCGAAAGTGTCTGTTGGGTTGACACGGATCGAGACTGGGATTTGTCACTCCATATGACGGAGAGGTATCTCTGGGCCCACTCGGTAATGCATCATCATAATGAGCTCAAAGTGACCAAGTGGTTGATCACGGGATCATGCATTACGGTACAAGTATAGTGACTTGCCGGTAACGAGACTGAACAAGGTATTGGGATACCGACGATCGAGTCTCGGGCAAGTAACGTACCAATTGACAAAGGGAATTGTATACGGGGTTGTTTAATCCTCGACATCGTGGTTCATACGATGAAATCATTGAGGAGCATGTGGGAGCCAACTTGGGTATCCAGATCCCACTGTTGGTTATTGCCCGAGAGTCGTCTCGGTCATGTCTGCGTGTCTCCCGAGCCCGTAGGGTCTACACACTTAAGGTTTGGTGACGCTAGGGTTGTATGAATATGAGTATGCAGCATACCGAATGTTGTTCGGAGTCCCAGATGAGATCCCGGACGTCACGAGGAGTTTCGGAATGGTCCGGAGGTAAAAGATTATATATAGGAAGTGGTATTTCGGCCATCGGGAAAGTTTTGGGGTCACCCGGTAATGTACCGGGACCACCGGAAGGGTCCCGGGGGTCCACCGGGTGGGGCCACCCATCCCGGAGGGCCCCATGGGCTGAAGTGGGAGGGGAACCAGCCCCTAGTGGGCTGGTGCGCCCCCCTAGGCCCACCCCCTGCGCCTAGGGTTGAAACCCTAGGGTGGGGGGGGGGGGGGGCGCACCACATGCCTTGGGGGGGCAAGTTCCCCCCCCCCCTGGCCGCCGCCCCCTTGGGAGATTGGATCTCCCAGGGCCGGCGCCCCCCCTGGGGGCCTATATAAAGGAGGGCTGGGGGAGGGCAGCCGCACCCTGTGCTTTGGCGCCTCCCTCCCCCTGCTACACCTCGTCCTCCTCCCGTAGTCGCTTGGCGAAGCCCTGCTGGAGTTCTGTTGCATCCACCACCATGCCGTCGTGCTGCTGGATCATCATCAACCTCTCCTTCCTCCTTGCTGGATCAAGAAGGAGGAGACGTCTCCCGTCCCGTACGTGTGTTGAACGCGGAGGTGCTGTCCGTTCAGCACTTGGTCATCGGTGATCTGAATCACGGCGAGTACGACTCCATCATCACCATCCCCTTGAACGCTTCCGCGCTCGATCTACAAGTGGTATGTAGATGCAATCTGTCTCCCATGACTCGTTGCTTAGATGAACTCATAGATGGATCTTGGTGAAACCGTAGGAAATTTTTTAATTTTCTGCAACGTTCCCCAACAGACCTTTGGTATGTCATCAAGAATGGTGTTCCTAAAACTGGTGAAGGTGTCACCCCCACTGATGTCAAGAAGTTCATTCAACTGGACTCTACTGCAAAGAACATCATCTGTGGTCATCTGACCAAAGGACAGTATGGTCGTGTGAGTGCTCTGGAAATGTCGAAGCTAGTCTGGGACTGGCTATCCAAGGTCAACGAAGGCGTCTCAACCCAGAGAGATCAAAGAATCAGTGTTCTTCGCAACCTCTTCAACCGCTTCAAGAGAAACGACAATGAGAATGTCCAGCTTTCGTTTGATCGCCTCACTGATATCACGAATGAACTTCAAGCTCTTGGCGCATCTGAAATTACCAAGCATGAAATCGTCAAGACACTGCTGAGATCACTTGACAGCTCCTTTGACACCCTTGCCCTCATGATTCAAGAACGTCCTGACTTCAAGACACTCGATCCGTCTGATGTACTTGAGAGGCTCAACACACATGAGTTCCAGCTATCTGAGAAAAGAGACATCTATGGACCAAGCTATGGCCGAACTCGTGCTTTGAAGGCAAAAGTTGTTTCCTCATCTGAAGAAGAATCTGACTGCAGTTCTGAAGATCCTGAAGACATTGGAAGGGAACTTGCTATGCTTGTGAAGAAGTTCCAGAAATTCACCAAGAAGAAAGGCTTCAGAAAGTCTTCATGATCTAGCTCAACGAATGATGAAGCTTCCACACATGATCACAAGAAGAGAACCTGCCACAAGTGCAAGAAACCTGGTCACTACATATTTGAGTGTCCATAGTGGGACAATGAGAAGAAGAAGAAGAAAAGCAAGGAATATGATTCCGATGACAAGAAGAAGAAGAAATCCTCAAAGTCTTCTAAGTCTTCTTCCAAGTCTTCATCATACAAGAAGAGCTCATCTGGCAAGGCTCGTGCTTTTGTTGGCAAGGAAATGGATTCAGAGGAGGAGTCTGCTTCAGAGGAGGCGGAGGTGGAGTCTGGAGAGGAGTCTGACCCTGGCGTTGCAAGTCTGGCTCTAGCCACTACCTATGTTGCCAAGTCCATCTTCAACACTGAAGATAATGACTTCCACACCAACGCTGAAGCTAATGACGAAGATGATCCTACTCCCACCTACTGCTTCATGGCACGTGGTGCCAAGATAAAATCACGCGATGCTTACTTTCAAACTTCTAGTGAATATGACTCTGATTGTGAATCCAAACCCAGCTAAAAAACACTTGCTAAAATTGCAACTGAACAAGAAAAAGCTGTGGAACATACTAAAAAACTGTTAGACAAAAGCGATGACCTGTTGGACGCTGAAATGACACGTTCACAGTCCTTAGTTGATGACATAAAAAATCTTCATGCTAAGTACCAAGAACTTGAAGGTAGTCATGAATCGCTCTCAACTACTTATGAAAGGCTCTCCTATGATTATCTTCAAAGGAGACAAGAGCTTGAGAAATTGAGAGCGGCTCATGAAGATCTTCAAAAGGTGAATGAGTCACTTCGCGCCCAACAGATCAGTTCCGCTCAGGAAGGATTTGAACCACCATGTCTAAAATGCATTGAGCATGATAATGCTACATCTGTTACTGAATGTTCCACTGCTGCTACTGTTTCATTGTCTTCACCTACTAATGTGGTCACTAACCCCTCTGCGGAGGATACCACTATTGTTGCTAATGAAAATGCTATGTTGAAGACATTGCTTGAAACAAGTATGTACAAAAGTTTGAAGGGACATCAGACTCTCTGCGATGTCCTCAAAAAGCAGATTTTGAACCGAAACCCTAGGAAAGAGGGTGTTGGGTTCGAAAGGAAAATGAATGTTGATGGCTCGTACTGGAAGCCTGAGCAGTACCCCAAAACCACATGGGTTGCTACAAAGGAACCTTCAGTAGATCCATCCACCTTATCTGGTTTTACCTGTGCTAATCCTATTATCATTGATGAATCCTTTGATGCAAACTATAAGCTGTTCAAAAATCAGAATGGTGAAGTGTTTTCCAGGTACATTGGTACTAACTGCAGGAATGGACCACCTATGAAGAAGATCTGGGTACCTAAGCGGTACATTGAGAATCTTCCTATGAATGTCATCATGACACCACCAAGGAAGAAGACAAACCCCAGACCTATGGCTTCATATGGGCCAAAGGCTTCATACAGATACAAGACTCACACGAGTCACCCTAACGCCAATGTTTTGCAGGGAAATCATGCTCAGACTTATGAATATGAGCGTGTATCTTTGAATCGCTATGTTCATACTTCATAGGACTAAGAACTTTTCTGCTTATTCATATGAGTATCATTCATCTCCTGCAAGGCTATTTGCTAGGGCTCCAAAGCCAAAATTCTCAGATGCTGCACTTAGACTCATTGCTTCTAAGCCCCCACTGAAGATATGGGTGGCAAAGAAGAACTAACTCTCTTTTGCAGAAAACAGTCTCCAGCCAACAATCAATGGCGTCCGATACTATTGCTGGGGACCTAAAACACATTGAGGATGCACGATAGAATGTCATTCCATATGCTTCACATCTGAATTTCTTATCAGTCATACTATGTCCTAACCTTGATATAAGATGTGACTGTCCCTATATGTATCAAATGCATATGCTTCACAACACTTGTGTGAAGCCTATCCTCCTAACTGCACTGTAGGGTACATCACCAAAAGCTTCAGAATGGATTATGGACAGTGGGTGCATAAATCATATGACTGGTGATCGAAGTCTTCTCATGGACTCAACCTTACGTCCATCCGACAAGAGTCACATCACATTTGCTGACACTGGTAAAAGTAAAGTATTGGGTCTAGGTAGAGTTGCAATCTCAAAGGATCAACACATGGATAAAGTGATGCTTGTTGAATCCCTTGGTTTCAACTTAATGTCTGTCTCAATGCTTTGTGACTTGAACATGATTGTGATATTTGGCAAATATCGTTGCCTTGTACTAATGGAATCTGACAAATCTCTAGTCTTTGAAGGGTATCGAAAAGATGATCTATACATGGTAGATTTCTCAGCAGGTCCACAGCTTGCTGTATGTCTTCTCACAAAAGCTTCAGAATGCTGGCTCTGGCATCGAAGGCTGGGACATGCTGGCATGAGAAACTTACACTCACTTGTCAAGAAGAAGCATGTCATTGGCATCGAGGATGTCAAGTTCAAGAAAGATCATCTGTGTGGTGCCTGTGAAGCTGGAAAGATGACAAGGGCAAAGCATCCCTCGAAGACAATCATGACAAGATCTCAACCCTTCGAGCTGTTACACATGGACTTATTTGGACCTACTCACTACTCCACCCTCACAACAACTGCCTGTCTCTATGGCTTCGTCATTGTTGATGACTACTCAAGATACGCATGGGTTCATATAATTCTTTACAAGACTGAAGTGCAAGATGTCTTCAGGCGCTTCGCAACTCGAGCAATGAACAATTATGGTGTGAAGATCAAGCACATCAGAAGTGACAATGGCACTGAATTCAAGAACACTGGACTTGATCTGTATCTGGATACTATGGGAATCACTCATGAGTTCTCTGCTCCATACACACTGTCAGTGTCAAAACCGGCGGATCTCGGGTAGGGGGTCCCGAACTGTGCGTCTAGGCGGATGGTAACAGGAGACAAGGGACACGATGTTTTACCCAGGTTCGGGCCCTCTTGATGGAGGTAAAACCCTACGTCCTGCTTGATTAATATCGATGATATGGGTAGTACAAGAGTGGATCTACCACGAGATCAAGGAGGCTAAACCCTAAAGCTAGCCTATGGTATGATTGTTGTAATGTATGTTGTGTCCTACGGACTAAAGCCCTCCAGTTTATATAGACACCGGAGAGGGCTAGGGTTACACAGAGTTGGTTACAATGGTAGGAGATCTACATATCCGTATCGCCAAGCTTGCCTTCCACGCCAAGGAAAGTCCCATCCAGACACGGGACGGAGTCTTCAATCTTGTATCTTCATAGTCTTGGAGTCCGGCGGATGATGATAGTCCGGCTGTCCGGACACCCCCTAGTCCAGGACTCCCTCAGTAGCCCCTGAACCAGGCTTCAATGACGATAAGTCCAGCGCGCATAATGTTCGGCATTGCAAGGCGGGTTCCTCCTTTGAATAATCCAGAGAAGATCATGAACACCAGGATAGTGTCCGGCTCTGCAAAATAAATTCCACATTCCACCGTAGAGAGAATAAAATGTACACAAGTCCAATCTGCTGACGTATTTTGCGGCATGTCGTCACGCCACTACCAAGCCTTTACTTGAATTGCTTTTTATTATACCACCTCAGCACGTTTAGCGAAGCGGTTTCCTTGGCACGTCTTGTCGAAGCAGAGATCGTGTTCCCCTTATTCCGGGATTCTCATCAATACAGACGTGGGTAACCCAACCGTGCCCGTCGCCACGCCTCCTCTATCGAAGGTGAATCCCGAACGTTCACGGAGACGGCTCTTGGTATTCTCCCCCTTTATAAGAGGACCAAGGCTCGTTTCTTTTCTTCAATCTTCCATCGAATCCTCTCCTTGCTCCAAGTTCCAACACCCAGAGCCCCAGATTCAAGCGCTTCGGACCTTCAACAATGTCCGGCTCCGACCGTCAGGGTCGGTGGATGCCCTCCTCCATCACGGAGGAGGACGTGCTAAAGCTGCGTGAGGCCAAGTACCTGTCTTACGAGATCTCGCACAGGTTGCCCGCCCAAGGGCAGGCCGTACCCACTCCCGAGCCCGGTGAGTACGTCGTCTTCGTATCCCACCTCCGTCGGGGTTTAGGCTTCTCAACGGATCCCTTCGTGAGAGGGCTTATGTTCTACTACGGGCTGGATTTTCACGAGTTGGCTCCGGAGTCCATCCTCCATATTTCTGCATTCATTATCGTCTGCGAAGCCTTCCTCCGCGTCACCCCCCACTTCGGCCTATGGCTGAAGACCTTCAATGTGGAGCCGAAGATGATCGGGGGGCGTCAAGCGGAGTGCGGCGGGGCGGCCATAAGCAGGAGGGCCGATGCCCCGTGGCCCGAGGGCTCCTTCCAAGAGGAGCTCGGCTTGTGGCAGCAGGAGTGGTTCTATATCACCGCTTCGAAGGGCAGCAAGCAAAAGCTGCCACCTTCATTCCGCCCGGGACCTCCACGCCGGTTGATGTCGTGGGTCAACCAAGGGCTCAATTGGGGGCCGTCCGAAGACGTGCCCTTATTGCAGGGCCAGATTCAAGACCTCCAAGCGAGGGAGATCAATTTGGTTGTGGTGATGCAGGTCATGCTAATCAGGCGTCTTCTGCCCTGCAAATGCCGTCCTCTCCGGTTATGGGAGTTCAATCCGGAGGGACCACGAATTCTCCAACACTTCATGGGTATGACACCCGTGGAGATGTACAAGTTGTTCTTCGGACCGCAGGCGGCGTGTCCGGAATTGACCGAGGACGCAGGCCTAAGCTGCAATCGCCCGGATACTCAGGTAAGTAGCTCAGAGTCCGTACGTTCTGTTTATTTGCTTTTCTAAAATTCGCCTCCTAACCCATTATTCTTCATCAGGAGTGGGTAGCGCGATCGAAGCTGATAAGGTGTCCGGCCCCCTCCCAGAGACCGCACCGGAGCCCGTGCTGGTCAGAATGTTGGAGGTCGCGCCCGTAGAAGGAGGCGATGGGGAAAATAGAAGAGCTATCACCTCGCCCAAGGGGGCGCCTGAAGAGGGGGGGATCAAAAATCCCTCCTTCCAGGGGGAGAAGAGGACCGCCTCCGAAGACCCGGAGGCCAAAGCCCCTAAGCGGGGCAAGAAATCTTCACCGGAGGGTCCTGCGTCCGGGGAGAACCCGGACGTACAATCGTCTCTAAAGGATCAGCCCTCTAGCAAGTCGTGAGTAGGAAAAGGGGAGTTCATTAATAAGAAAATACCCCTATTTGTGCTTCTGTGGATAACCGAAATTTTTACCTTACAGTTCGGATCTGCGGCCTTCTCAGATGAGTTCGTCTTCGGGGGATCTTCGTCCGGAGATGATGGAGAGCGAAACGCCTCCGTCTGCTGCGCCATCGGACAGGGCAAACGAGCCTGAAGTATCGTCACGGAGGGTATCCCAGAGCCCGGTGGAGCCGGAGAGTTCGGCGCCGACTAGTGTCCGGCCGGGGGAGCTGAAGGATCTGCTTGAGAGGGCGTCCATCTCAGAAGATCACCGTGCTTTGATGAGTATGGTGATTGGAAGGATTTCGTCCGCCGAAAGCGGATTGCATAATGCCGTCAGGAGTTTGCTGGCGGGATTTGAGGTACGCAAGAACGACGCACCTTTTTGACAGTTTTGCACATAGAAGTGCGCCCTGTATAGATTGTAGCCCCTGAGACTCGGTAGGTTGTCGAAAGCGACAGCGTTCCGAGGATCAAAATCGCAGGTATTGAATGTCGCCCTTCCTATGCAGGTGGCGGATAGTCCGGGGGCTAGCCGGACTAGTGGAGTTGTCGAGTTAATGCGGCAACTTGATGTGGCGGATGCGGACATCGCGCTTGTCAACCGGCGACTTGATGAGTCGCAAGGTAAATGAATTCTCCGCAGTCACTTATTTAAGGGAGCCAAAGCCCGCCTCTGACAATATATATGCTCTGATACAGACGGTGCTGCTGCTGTGGAGAGCCTTCGGGCCGAGCTTGCTCAAGCTAAGGAGCACGCCCGAAGGAGTGATGCGGCTTCCTCGAGGGCGGCCAAGGAGTTGAAAGCCGAAAAGGCTGCACACTGCCTAAGCAGGGAAAAGATGGCCGAATTGGCCGTGAAATTGAAGGATGCTACCGACCGCAATGAGGCTCTTGAAAAGGAGCGCCTATCGGAGCGAGAAGACCTGGGGAAGGCCACCGCCGAGGCCAAGGATGCCCGTTCTGCAATGCGGGCTATGAAGGAGGAGCTGCACCAGGCTGGAGATATTGTGGCTGGCAAGCCTTTTCTGCTGCGTCGCCGGTTTACGGATCCAAAGTATGCCCAACTTGGCCAGCTGTGGGGTCCGGAGGATCCATATATGGACTTAGCGGCAAGTGCGGAGGATGCCGTTGTGCACTTCCGGAGTCAGAAGGATCACAAGACGGAAGAGCTATTTTGGTCTCAATTCCATAATCCAGATCGTTCACTTCCGTTGACCGATCGGTTGGCCGAATGGGCTGAGCTGAACAAGTTGTCCGGACTTGCCATGACTGATATCGTGGCTCATGTCTGGCCAGAGAGGCCCAAGGCGACGAGCTATTTTGGCTTATTGCAGCAATTTCTTGGAGCGGTGCCGCATATCAAGGAGATGAAGCGGTCGGCCTGCATAGAAGGTGCGCGGATGGCCTTTGCCCGTGTGAAGACACATTGGACAGAGATGGATGCCATCGCTATTGTAGCCCAGGGTTCGGACGAAAGCCGGTTACCCGCCGACCACTATTTTGGGGTAGTCATGCGTGGCGCTCGTGTAATAGAGTCGCAGTGCTCGAAAAATGTCACGTTCAAATGAACGTTTTATCTTGTAAAACAATGATTATGATGTAACCGCTTTTTATACTTGCGCGTTCCAAGTATTAAAATACCTCCTATGCGGCCGTTTATGTATACGTTTGTATAACCTGAAAGATGGCAGTCTTCGGCTTCAGCCCCCACGCACAAGGTGCGGGGGTGTTCGCAAAAAATAGTGCGTTTTCACACTTAATCCGACGTCTCGGTCCTGTTAAGGAGGTGGTAGCGTAGCAAACGAGGCAATCCGGACTATGATGCTTTATCACTTTCACTTAGCCATTGGAGTTCGAGGGTGGGGCTACGATATAGCCCCTGGGGGCACCGCGCTTCTCCGGATTCGGGGCGCGTGTGTGCCTGACCGGGAAACGGTCCTTCGTCAAAGTGGGGAATTCTAAACATTCCGGTAGTCGATCGAGTGGTTGACCAGTCTCTCGCTGTATCATGACAGTCAGTTTTCGGCTTTCTCTACTAAGGTGCTCGCCCAGCCGAACTGGGGCACAATCGCAGTAGTTCTCCTGGTGCTGCATTAGCCGATGATACGGAACGTAAGGCAGCAAAACACAGGAGCCGGGCAAACCCAACATTTGACCAAAGACATGATTCGGAGCTGATGCATATAAGGCCTAACTCGAGACGCCGAACACTCCCTAAGGTGTTCGGTCTTTATAATAATGGGCAGAACAATGCCCTAAGCCCCTAGTGTCCAGGTATGGGCATGGTCCTCTGACGCGGCTGATGCCAAAACTTCAGGCTCCACTTTGGTTATAATGAGAAACCAAGGGATTATAACAACAAGAGACAGTAAAAAAGGTTTATGCAGGGTCTTAATCTAAAAAGAATCCTTGCGACGGGTCCCTACTGCACGTCAGCGCCTGTGTCTCTGTTCTGCCGTTATCCTGGACGGGTGTGCACGTTGTTGATCTGTAAAAAGAGAGGAATTTAGTTTGGAAGGAAATCGTGCGAAAAATATATACGAAGGAAGAAATATAAATAAGTAAAGCGGAGTCTGTATGAGCTCGCTGTTGCTTGTGCGCGCAGCCCCTTGTGAAGGGATGTGCGGCTAGGGAGCCCCTAGCTTATTTATGCCGGGCTCGTCCGACCGTGTCCGGGGTCTTTAAATGACCCTCACACTGAAATGATGCCACGTGGACCGGGCATCTTAAGTGTAAGAGACGCGTAATGTGGTATGGCGTTGAAGCGGACAAAAGCTTCTCGTCCCAAGAGTGCTTGATAGCTACTTTTAAATGGGACGATATGAAAGATTAGTTTTTCACGTCGAAAGTTGTTCAGTGATCCGAACACAACTTCTAGTAATAAGGAGCCTGTGCACTTGGCATAAGGGCCTGGCGTCACTCCTTTAAAGGAAGTGCGGCTGTGTCGAATTTTAGTAAGGTCTATCCCCATCTTGCGGATTGTGTTTGGATACAGCAGGTTTAAGTCACTGCCTCCATCCATCAGGACTTGTGTAAATTGCAGTCCGTCGATTATAGGATCCAATATCAGGGCAGTCCATCCTGCATTTCGAACACTTCTGGAATAATCCAGGTGGTCGAAAGTGATTGGTTTTGATGTCCAATCTCTATGTTCCGCTGGGTTGGACCGTGCGAGACCCATTTTAACGGGTGCCGCACTGTTTTTCCGTATTATCACATGAAGTGAATTTACTGCTTTGACCTCTTGTGGAAAAGTCTTTTGTTTTCCGGTGCTCTGCTGGTGGGGTTTATCATCATCTTCGCTTGATGCGTCGAGCCCCTTGTGTTCGGCGTTTAATCGGCCGGACTGTTTGAAAACCCAACAATCTCGGTGGGTGTGGTTTGCAGGCCTTCCGGGGGTACTGTGGATTTGACATATCCGACCCAAAATCTTGTTTAAGTTGGATAGCTCATCGATGTTATCCTTAAGAGGCGGTGTTTTGTTGTTTGGTCGCGAGCTTTTGAATCCGGCGTTGACCACCGTGCTCTTTGGGCTTTTCTCTTTATTCCGGCGCTGGTCTTTTCTGCGCCGTGATTTTCCGTTTCCATCTCTGATTTCGGATGTACTTGGGTCGCTGGTGCTGCATCTTGCTAGCCAGCTATCCTCTCCCGCACAAAAGCGGATCATGAGGCTTGTTAGCGCGGACATTGTCCTCGGCTTCTCTTGGCCGAGGTGCCTGGCGAGCCATTCGTCTCGGACATTGTGTTTAAAAGCTGCGTTTAAAAGCTGCTAAGGCTTCGGCGTCCGGACAGTCGACTATTTGGTTCTTTTTGGTGTGGAACCTATTCCAGAATTTGCACGCTGACTCTCCGGGCTGTTGAGTTATATGACTTAGATCATCTGCATCCGGAGGGCGGACATAAGTTCCTTGAAAGTTTGCTCTAAACGCGTCCTCGAGCTCTTCCCAACTTCCAACAGTGTTTTCTGGGAGGCTTTTGAGCCAATGACGGGCTGGCCCTTTGAGCTTGAGGGGTAGGTATTTTATGGCATGGAGATCATCTCCTCTAGCCATGTGTATGTGTAGTATATAATCTTCTATCCAGACTCCAGGGTCTGTTGTTCCGTCGTAGGCCTCTATGTTTATGGGTTTAAATCCTGCTGGGAATTCATGATCCAGCACCTCGTTGGTGAAACATAGTGGGTGTGCGGCGCCCCTGTATTTGGGTGTACCGCTGTCTTCGGACACTTGGCGTGTTGCATTGCTTCCTGGGGCCGTCTTCTTTGGCCCGTAAATGGACCTGGCTGGGCCATCTGTCTTTCCAGGGTCATTAGTCGGTTTATGTGCGGCGTCGCTTTCAGATTTTGGCCTATCATCTGGCCGTCTATCCAACCAGGCAGCCTCTTTGTTTTTTGACTGTGGGGGCTCTATGGCCTCCTCGTCAAATTCTGGCAGCAGCTTGCGCTTCGGGTAGCTCTTTGATTGATGGCCATTGCCGTATTTGTCTGCGGGTTTGAGCACTTTGCTCCACCTCATTCTGAGTGTATCTTTCGCTGTTTTGAGCTTCCGTTTTTCCTTTTTCAAACTTCTTGCGGTGGTGACGAGTCTTTTCCGAAGGTTTTTATTCTCCGGCGGTGTGTCCGGCGTGAGGTCGTCTGGACTGTTGTTTTCACCGGGCCTGGACTGATTATCTGACTCGTCCTGTTCGGACAGTTGCTTGTCTGCGTGTTCGTCGTCCACTGGTTTGCCCTGCTGTATTGCTGGGTCATTAGGAGCGATGTTGTTGTCGAGGCGGGACTTA
The DNA here is from genome assembly GCA_963921465.1 of Triticum timopheevii. Taxonomy (NCBI): domain Eukaryota; kingdom Viridiplantae; phylum Streptophyta; class Magnoliopsida; order Poales; family Poaceae; genus Triticum; species Triticum timopheevii. The sequence continues at coordinate 470,948,761 of OY997266.1, read as the reverse complement.
GGGCGGCGTCTGCGTCGCCGTTTTGGTTGTTTTGTCGGCGGGATTATCTTCTGCCGCTGCCCGTTGGTCCTCGTTATCGCTTCCTTTTGGGGTATCCACCATGTATACGTCGTATGACGAGGTGGTCTTCCCGTGCCCTGTAGGCGTTGGTTCTTGTTCATCTCCGGCATCGTCGTCCATACCGTCGATGTCTTCAGAGTCATAGTTTAGCATGTCGGTTAGATCGTCGACAGTGGCTACGAAGTGGGTGGTGGGTGGGCTTTGAATTTCTTCGTCGTCCGAATCCCAACCGTCCTGGCCGTAGTCCGGCCAAGTCTCTCCGGATAGCGAGAGGTGTTTTAACGAATTTAGGATGTCGCCAAAGGGCGAGTGTTGGAAGATGTCCGCGGCGGTGAATTCCATAACCGGCGCCCGATCAGATTTGATTGGCAGGGGCGCTGGCGGTCCGGAGTCCGGCAGGGAGTCCGGTACCTCGGAGTCACGAGTTTCGCAAGGGATAAGGTTAGTGTTCGACTCCATCGCCGTGGAAGTTGAAGCCCCCAAGGCGGTGTCCAACCACCGGTCCTCGATCTGGGCGATCGGCTCCGGACTAAGGGCCGGAGCGGATTCTTGTGCGGCCACCAAGGCACTGTTCGGCGGCAGAGCTAGATCATGCCCATCGTAACAGTGCGGCACGCTTGGCTGTGGCTCGAGCCCGTCGAAGATCAAGTCCCCGCGGATGTCGGCCGTGAAGTTTTTCCGAATCTGACCTGACGGCCAGGGGCGTGGCTTTCGATCTGCTCCAGATGGCCAAGTGAATTAGCCCGCAGTGCGAAGCCGCCGAATATGAAGATCTGTCCGGGGAGAAAAGTCTCACCCTGGACAGCGTTGTTGATTGAAGAAGCCATCGAGCCTATCAGTGACGACACAGAGGAACTCTCAATGAAAGCACCAATGTCGGTGTCAAAACCGGCGGATCTCGGGTAGGGGGTCCCGAACTGTGCGTCTAGGCGGATGGTAACAGGAGACAAGGGACACGATGTTTTACCCAGGTTCGGGCCCTCTTGATGGAGGTGAAACCCTACGTCCTGCTTGATTAATATTGATGATATGGGTAGTACAAGAGTGGATCTACCACGAGATCAAGGAGGTTAAACCCTAAAGCTAGCCTATGGTATGATTGTTGTAATGTATGTTGTGTCCTACGGACTAAAGCCCTCCAGTTTATATAGACACCGGAGAGGGCTAGGGTTACACAGAGTCGGTTACAATGTTAGGAGATCTACATATCCGTATCGCCAAGCTTGCCTTCCACGCCAAGGAAAGTACCATCCGGACACGGGACGGAGTCTTCAATCTTGTATCTTCGTAGTCTTGGAGTCCGGCGGACGATGATAGTCTGGCTGTCCGGACACCCCTTAGTCCAGGACTCCCTCACACACCTCAACAAAACGGCATTGTTGAGCGCAAAAATAGAACCCTCATTGAGATGGCTCGAATAATGCTAGATGAGTACAAGATACCAAGAAAGTTCTGGCCTGAAGCTATTGATACAACATGTCACATCATCAACCGTGTATAGATCCATAAGCTTCTAAACAAAACATCATATGAGCTGCTTACAGACAAGAAGCCAAATGTCAGTTACTTCAGAGTATTTGGAGCAAGATGCTGGATAAAGGATCCCCATCACAAGTCAAAATTTGCACCTAAGGCTCACGAAGGCTTCATGCTTGGCTATGGAAAGGATTCACACTCCTACAGAGTCTTCAACCTTTATCTCTACAAAATCGTTGAAACTGTGGATGTGAAATTTGATGAAACCAATGGTTCACAGAGAGAGATTCTGCCAAGTACACTGGATGAAGCTCCTTCAAATGAAGCAATCAAGCTGATGGGAACTGGTGAAATCATGCCCTCTGACGCACAACCTGAAGAGGAACTTATCATCTCTGCACCAAATCAACCTGAAGACAATGCTCAGACCGAAGACAATCCTCCCAATGATGATAATGATCAGCCAGAGCAAAATCTTCGTCCTGTTCATCCTCGTGTTGCAAATAAAGTTCAAATAGAAAAGATAATCGACAGCATCAATGCACCTGGTCCGCTCACTCGATCAAGAGCAACACAACTAGCAAACTTTTGTGGGCACTTTTCATTTGTGTCAATATCAGAACCCAAGAAAGTTGCTGAAGCTTTTATGGAACCTGAATGGATTCAAGCCATGCAAGAAGAACTTCAACAGTTCAAACTGAATAACGTTTGGGAACTTGTCAAGCGACCTGATCCTCGCAAGCATAACATTATTGGAACAAAATGGATATATCGAAACAAGCAAGATGAGCATGGTCAAGTCGTCAGAAACAAAGCACGTCTTGTGGCTCAAGGATACACACAAGTTGAAGGAATTGACTTCGATGAAACATTTGCTCCTGTTGCTAGGCTTGAAGCTATTCGCATACTGCTAGCCTATGCTAATCATCACAATATCTTGCTATATCAAATGGATGTAAAGAGTGCATTTCTCAATGGCAAGATTGAAGAAGAAGTATATGTCGCACAACCACCTGGCTTTGAAGATCCAAAACATCCTGATATGGTGTACAAGCTAAACAAAGCACTCTATGGCCTCAAACAAGCTCCTCGTGCCTGGTATGATACGATCAAAGACTTCCTGAAGAGCAAAGGCTTCAAACCTGGATCCCTCGATCCCACTCTCTTCACGAAGACATATGATGGTGAACTGTTTGTGTGCCAAATATATGTGGATGACATAATCTTCGGATGCACCAACCAGAAGTATAGTGATGAGTTTGGGTACATGATGCAAGAGCAATATCAAATGTCCATGATGGGTGAGCTGAAGTTCTTCCTTGGTCTTCAAATTCGTCAGCAGAGGAATGGCATCTTCATATCTAAAGAGAAATACCTCAAAGATTGTCTGAAGAAGTTTTGAATGGAAGACTGCAAAGGCTACACGACGCCAATGCCAGCCAAACACCATCTTGGTCCCGACGACAATGGTAAAGAGTTCGATCAAAAGGTATACCGCTCCATGATTGGTTCTTTGCTTTATTTATGTGCATCTAGGCCAGATATTATGCTTAGTGTTTGCATGTGTGCTCGATTCCAAGCGGCACCAAAGAAATCGTATCACTTAGCTGTGAAGCGAATTCATCGATATTTGGCTTACACCCCAACACTCGGATTATGGTATCCCAAGGGCTCAAAATTTGATTTGGTTGGATTCTCGGATGCTGATTATGCTGGTGACAAGGTGGATCGCAAGTCTACATCTGGCACATGCCATTTTCTTGGTCGATCACTTGTCTGTTGGTCTTCGAAGAAGCAGAACTGTGTATCACTCTCAACTGCTGAATCTGAATACATTGCTGCCGGATCCTGTTGTGCTCAGCTTCTATGGATGAACCAAACTCTCAAGGACTATGGCATCAATCTGAAACAATTACCTCTCTTCTGCGACAACGAAAGTGCCATCAAAATAGCCAATAATCCAGTCCAACACTCAAAGACAAAGCACATTGAAATTCGTCATCACTTTCTCAGAGATCATGTTATGAAGAAAGATATCGATATCATTCACGTCAACACTGAAGAGCAACTGGCAGATATCTTCACAAAGCCCTTGGATGAGAAAAGGTTTTGCGAGTTACGGTGTGAGCTGAATATCTTGGAATCCTCTAATGTCCTGTGATCAGGCACACATCCTAACACTTATGCATGTTGATGACTTAGATGTGCAACACACAAAGTAATGTATATCTTCAATTAATGAAGATTTACACTCTGAGTGTGAATACATTAACATGGAATTTGACCTCGAAGCGCCACGATAATTGTGCGCCGTGTCTGGGTCTAATACTTCCTGTACGGTGGGTAACGCCACCACCAACTTTCTCTGTTTGAAGTGTTTCACTCAAGGCGTTATATTGCAATGACTTCGCATTTGGTTTGTCTTCAGTTTCAATTTGTCTTCATGACTCTCTGCACTATGATGATTTGATTGCTTTCTGATATATATATATATATATATATATATATATATATATATATATATATATATAGACACACACACACACACACACACACACACACACACTAGTGTTCTGTCCTCTACATCATTCACTTATAGCTATGTCTTTAAGATTGGATCTTTTGAACTAAGTGAATGTGATCGAACCCTAACCACTCTATGCTTCCTATCTCAAAATCTATCTATCCAAATCATATGCATTCTATTGAAACTGGTGAATGTCGTCTCTGCGTCCTAGTCAGCAGAAGGCAAAGAGACAAACATTGAATCTGTTTTTAATGGCCTATCTTTACTATTGAAATCCGGAGAAGCCGGAACAACTCTCCCACATGCCTGGCGAGCGTGGGAATGTGGGACAACTCTGAGTATGTTGCATGCTTGCCACATGCCCCTCAGATGTGAACCGCCAGGGGTACCAGCGTAATTGCGCTGTGTCTCTCACCTACTTATAAAATACTTGTCTCCTGCGGTAAAGAAATCCTTCTTCCACCTCTCCACCTCCGTCAAAACCCTAGCGCCACCGGTAGCTCGCGACGACGCCGGCGACGAAGCGCTTAGCTGCTGCGACTTCTCCGACGCCGTCCTCACACCGGCCGCGGACATAGTCCTCTCCGTCGTTGCCGTAGGTGTCCTCCGTCGCCAAGTTAGGGCACGGTGGGCTGAACTGCTCGGTCTCCTATTCTTCCCATCTAGCAGTTCTTCGTGCGGTAATTATAACTCTATTTTTACCATGTTTTTGATCTTCAAGATTCATCCTGTTTACCAAAAGTTGTTTCTGTCTGTTCCTGTTAGATCTATTCCGTCTGCATCTCATACTGCTCAGTCGATTCACTTAGATTTCTTGCCTAGTTTGATTCCTCACTTGTACTTATTCACGGATTGGTACAAATCTGGAACCAACTCACCTATATAAGTGAATGTCTTCGCATCATGAGGTCAATGTCTTCAAACTGATTTATCTTCAAAATCTTCTGAGAATGCATATGACCTCTTCCCCTTCCCTCGCATCTCTAATGCTGTCACAGGTACATGTCCGTGGGAGAATCCCTTGGTTCTCATAGTCTGCATTCGTTTGCAGAATACTTACAACATCATATCAATTCTCCTGAAGCCAGTTCCTGCTTGACCAGCAAGCGCAAATCTCTGAAGCCTTTGAACATATTGAAGCCTTTCAGCTTGAAGTTCATGGCTGCAAAAAAATCAGCAAGGAAGGGTGGCAGACAGCACAGAGAAGGAACATCTAAAGATCTGCCTGATGATTTAGCAGAACTATACAAGACAGATCTTGAAGAGAACTATCATCAGAGAAAGACGCGAATCCAATGAATTCAACGCTATTGGGATGAGGAGTGGTTCAAGTACAAGTTTGTGACAAAGGAATATGCAGAGAAGCATGCCATCAAGAGACCTTGGGGTGATATCCTCTATCGAGGCCTTCAACCCAAGAGCCGCGCTGAAGCCATTGAACAAGGCTTCTATCCATGCATGGTCCGTGGGCCACAGCCTGCGAACGCAGATCCCACTTCACTACTATGGTGTCGTGACGACCCTCTCTTCAAGTGCAACTATCAGTTTGTTGTGGCTTCGGCCAAGAAGAACAAGAAGTCCTTGGGTTTGGACTTCAACCCAGGTCCCTCTGCTCCCCGTGCAGACGGCTCCCGTGAAGCTAATCCCAATGTCATTGGCCCCTACGCCAACCTTGACGGCCTCATCACTTACATCATGGTCCAAGGCGCCAGAGTCGATCATTCTGACAATGGTGCTGACTCTGATGAAGCCCCTGCTCCTCCTCCAAAGCCGTAGAAGCAAAAGAAGTCTAAGGCTTCAACCTCAGCTGCACCTCAGAAGACTTTGCGTGCGAAGCCACTGGCCACTGCACCTCCTGAAGCCAGTGTGCAGTCTGAAGATCAATCCCGTGTCTCCAAGAGAACGGAGAAGAAGAAGCAACTTGTCAAACCATCTGATTAAAGAGCCTTGACTCCTGCTGCAATTCTACGTGAAGAACCCATTGATCTATCAAGTGATGAAGATCTTGCTGATGATGCTCTTGAGCAGCTGATCAAAAGCAAGGAAGAAGCAGAAATCTTCAGCAACCTGCCTCTCTTTGATGTGGCCATCATTCACAATTTCATTGATGAGTGGTTCGACACCCCCAACGTCAGTTTTGAAGACTTACAGCTTCCAATTGGCCTCAGCGTCGCCTTCAATGGCGCCATTGTTTCTGAGCTAGCTCTCGCTCAGCGCATTGTTGAGCTCAAAAACAAGATTGATTTTGAGAAGGCTCAATTCAAGAAGCATGTGGCCAATCTGAGTGTTCAAGACGTCCGCAACTTCAAAGTCATGCTCCATGAGCTTAAAGAAGCTTTTCTGAAGAAATGCCAAGAAGCTCAGGGCTCTCGAGAGTGCATGAAGATTTTGGCTGATAAGTGTGTGCTTGCTTACAATGAAGCTGAGAAGCGCAAGTCACTTGGCCGTCCCGGCATTGACCCTAGGATGGCTGCCAAGAAGAAAAAGAAGCACCCTGATCAGCCTGAACCTTCAAGCCAAGAAGCCCCTCGCATTATCTTCCTAAGCAGCATGACTAGTTCGAAGCCAAAATTCACCACAAAAGCTTCACAACAGAAGAAGATGAGGGCTGCCGAGGCTGACGCCAGAAAGAGAAAGAACACTAAAGCCTCTGATGCCGCTCCCTCCAAGAAGAAGCGCAAGACCAAGAAGACTAGGGCTGCTTCCACAGAGCCCTTAGTCGTTGAACCCATTTCCATGGTTCGCCCTGTGTTAGTTCATCAAGAACGAAGAATGGTTGTCCATGAGCCTGCTACCACAGAGGCTCATGAGGCTGAAGATATTCCAGCAGCTGAACCCAACGCTGCTGAAGACATTGGTCAAGATGACAATGTAAATGATGATGAAGTTCTTCCTCAGATCGAACATGAAGTGGTATCATCGCCTGTTCATTCGAACAGCGAACTCATCAGCATTGGTCGTCCATTGACGCCAATTGCTCAGGATGCTTCGTGGGCTGATCACCCACAACAACAACAAGACTCCCCCAGTACTCCCCAACAACAACAACACTCTACACCCCTAGTGCAAGAAGAGGATGAAGACTTCCAGGCTCAGCCAACTCCATCTCCCAACTTGAAGCCAGCACTTCGCAGGCTTCGCAGAGGACAAAGGCCTGAAGTCCCTCTGTCGAGCGTTCCAGAAGGAGAAGTGCAATGTTCACCTGTTGCACGGCAAGTATTTTCTGAACCTGCTCCAACTGTGAATGTCTCCGAGTCTGAAGCACATGCTGAAGACATTCTGGCTGCATCAGCCGAAGAAAATGAAGGAGAATTACGTATTCCTACTCCCCCAGCAATTGAAGAAGAAGCAGTTCATGATCTAAACATGCCTGTGCCCGACCCTCCTGCTCGTCAAGAGGAGGTTGACAATGTTGTGGCTGCCACCACCAACGCAAATGAAGCCAGTGACGTAGTCATGGCTGACGCTAATGTGGAGCCCGCACCAACCAGTGTGCCTGAAACCAATGAGGCCACTGTGCCTGAAGCTAATGTGGCCACTAAACCTGAAACCACTGATGTTGCACCTGAAACCAAGGAGGATGTTGCACCTGAAGCCAATGAGGAGGCAGGACCTAAAGTTAATGTGACAATTGCTCCAGAAGCACCTGTCGTGCAGCCTGATGCCTCCACTATTGCTCCTGCTCCTGTTCCGCCACCAAGGCCTCACACAATTGAGCAAGCATACAGTCATGGTCAGCTTACCACAGTCCGATGGCCTGTTCTGGTGCCTCCGCCTGCTGCCTCAGGCCCGCAATTTGACTATCATGTTGAGCATAGGCCTCAAGTCCAGAAACCAAAGCCCAGATTGCCAAGCTTTCCAGGTACTGCCAACGCACCAGGGTCATTCAATGCTAATGGCTTCAAAAGCCACAATACCTTCTTTGACAGCGCCAAGAACCCCTACTCCAAGACAAGGATATCATCAGATCGGTTCTGGAGCTATCAGCAGAGAAGCTATTACTCATGCGTGCTATATGATCAAGGGCGCATTTTCCCTCATATGCGCCTTGACATTGAAGCTATTGCTGGATTGCCATGCCTAGAAGAAGCACTTGACTGCTTTCGTGATGCTGGTCTGCTCCACTTTGTGACAGACAAAGAACATTGGAATGAAGAGCTATTGCTTCAATTCTATGCCACTCTGCACATTCGCGGCTACTACAGGGACATCAAGACATGGGTTCTCGAGTGGATGACTGGAAAGGTACATCATGAAGCCAAAGCTATGGACATCATCGAGCTTACAGGGCTAGCCACTCCTGGAGAACTGTATGAGCCTAACTGTCAGCTACACCGGAATGCTGTGGAGAGCATCTTTCACAAGCCAAAACCCAATGTGAGCCAGATGCTGAGCATGATGAAGCCTTTGCCATCTGACGCTGAGTATCCCACACAATTCTTCGTTGAAGACCTTGAGTATCTGCCTCGCACTATATATCATATCATCAGGCGAACTCTATGGCCAGTCAAGGGACATTCATCAGTGGCCAAGCTTGAAGGAGCTATGAAGACTTTGGTCTTCTACATTCTCAATGGCATCAGCTTCAACACTCAGGAATTCTTCATCAGGCAACTTGCTGCTTCCGGCTCTGACCTGTTTGGTCTGAAGTTTTATGCTCCATGGGTCATGCGCCTCATCAATCGCCACTCATCTGTCAATTATCAGCCCTCTACTCGCAATCATATAATCTTTCTGCCAGAGGTTGATATGTCAGTTGATGCTATATACTCCGACCCTGCCAAGACGCCGCTTTGTCTTCAGAACATTGAGCACCAAAGCTTCACTCAGCCTATTGAAGGTGTTCAAGCAGCAACAAGAATCTATCCACGGGTTGGTAACACTCGTTTGCCTCACAGAGCGCCCACTGAAGCCACTGAAAGCACCATTGCACAAAGGCCTCGGAAGCGTTCTCGCATTCTCAATGACCGAGAACTTCTTGTGGCTCTTCATCAGAAACAGGATAAGCATCATTTCTGGCTCAAGAGACAGATGCAAAGCCGCTTGGTGGATGTCAATCGCATTCGCAACCTTGCCACCAAGAATGCCTTTGTTGCTCATGAAACTTGCCGAAGATCATGGAAGAGTTTGACCCTGCTCAGTGCTGAAGCTGATCTTCAAGACGATGGCTTCAATGAAAGATTCCAGTTCGACTCCACTCCTCCACGGACTGCTACCCTGCGTCGAACTCCATCTCTTGAATACTCTGAATATTCTTCTTCCGCGGCAACAGTTAATGCCAGAGTGATCGATGATGAAGATGATGCTACTTCACCACCTCCTACTACTGTGCGCATCGACACTGCACCAAGTTCGTCTGCACCGCCAACCAATGACGACAACCCTGCTGCTTCACCTACTCATGAGGACGAGTAGATGCTCTATGTCTTCAAACCTTTTTGGTCATTACTGACAAAAGGGGGAGAATCGTATGAGTTGATAGTCTTCAAGCGGGTTCATATGGGCGGTTGCATTATATTTTGCTGCGTGCTTACAACTCTTGCGTTTTGAAACATTTGGTTCTTTGAGTTGTAACACCTAAACTTGATGGTCGTCTGCTACTTCTGCTACTTATTTGCTTCGCGATGATAAATTCCGCATGTGCGATGATAACTTCCGCACTTAGATCATTCTGCAGACGTCCATCTTTCATTATGCATGTCATATTCCTGCTATATCATTTCATGCATGATGAATTATCTTCATAAGTTGAGGTGGATCTCCACAAGTACAACCTGCCATGTGCATTTGCAATCCAAAAGCAAATTACTTATATGCACATCTTCAGGGGGAGCCCTTGCAACTTATGAAGACAATTTCCTATCCTTACAATTTCACATACTTTATCCCCGTTGAAAGCTTCAACCAGTTTGTCATCAATCACCAAAAAGGGGGAGATTGTAAGTGCATCTAGTGCCACCCCTAGTTGGTTTTCGAGTATTGACGACAAAGTTGGTTGAGGGACTAATGCGTTTGTGAGAATTGCAGGATAACGCAGGTAGTGTCCCTCATTGATTCGGTTTACCTACCGGAGATGACCCCTAAAAATGTATGAAGACATTGAAGACAATGGTGGTATGAGAAGATATTCATATTGAAGACTATGATATGAGAAGACAATGTGTGAAGACTTTGGAGCGTGAAGACTGTGTGGCTTCGTTGTTTCTTTTTCATCTTTGTTGAGTCATAGGAAGCACCGTACTATCAAGTGGGGTCCAAGTGAACTAAGTCAGAGTGACTGAAGTGATGCTCAACTCAAATCATATGTCTTCGAGCGAAGACAATGAGAGCGAATCTTATCCAGAGCTGGATGAGTCAGCTTTGCTTGTAGCCCAAGTAAAGTTGTCGCGTGTGTTTGAAATCTGACCGTTGGAACACGTGTCAGTTCCTTAGTGACCCAGGGTCATTTTGGACAAATCAGGTCGGGTTGCCTAGTGGCTATAAATAGCCCACCCCCTACACCATAAATTGGTGGCTGCTCAGAGTTTGTGCACGGCTTTTGTCGTTTGAGAGCAACCCACCTCGAAGCATTTGAGAGAGAGAAATCCTTGCGAGGACAAAGCCCAAACACCCAGAGCCAAAGAGTGTTAGGCATCACTGAAGTCTTTCTGTCTGTGTGACCTGAAGAATTATTACACTTGAGGACTGTGAATCCTCCAGCCGGTTAGGCGTCGCGTTCTGAGCATCCAAGAGTCATTGTGGATTGCCGGTGAACGAAGTCTGTGAAGGTTTGGAAGTCTCCCTTGAAGACTTACCAGAGTGATTGGGCGAGGACTGGGTGTCCTTAGCTCAAGGGGAATAAGGTGAAGACACGGTCTTCTGAGTTAAATCTCAGCCTCCCTAACCAGACGTACAGTTGTCACAGCAACTGGAACTGGTCCAACAAATCCTGTGTCTTCAACGAGCAACTGGTTCTATCCCTTCCAACCTTACTTAAGTTTGTCTTCATGAAGTCATTGCTTGTCTGTGTATCTGTTTGACCTCATTGCTTGACTACTATTGTTGATTGGCTTCATACTATCTTCCATCTTGATCCTTACTACCTAACTGCTATTAGTCCTGTACTTTCACATCATTACATACTTGACTATGGCTTGTTTAGGGTAGTTTATCTTCCGCTGCATATCAATTAGGTTATTTCTGTTGTTTGTCTTTGAAACTTTCAAGTTTTGAAGACTTTCATAAAAATCGCCTATTCACCCCCCCCCCCCTCTAGTCGATACTAGCACTTTCAGTTGGTAAAGGCTATGAGTCAGGAGGCCTGTTTCATTTATCCTTATCAGACATTTGCAATAAAGTTGTTAATCATATTTGCAACAATAGTGAATCAAATGTGTGGCATTCACGTCTTTGTCATGTTAACTTTGGTTGCATGTCGCGATTAGCGAAGTTGAACTTAATCCCTAGTTTCACCACTGTCAAGGGATCTAAGTGTCAAGTGTGTGTGCAAGATAAGCAACCTCGTAAGTCTCACGTGACTGCGGAGACGAGAAATCTTGCACCACTAGAACTTATACATTCAGATCTATGTGAAATGAATGGTGTTTTCACAAAAGGTGGAAAGAAATATTTCATGACGTTAATTGATGATTCCACTAGATACTGCCGTGTGTATCTTCTGAAATCTAAGGATGAGGCTTTGAACTTTTTCAAGATCTATAAAGCTGAAGTGGAAAACCAACTTGATCGAAAAATCAAGAGGCTTAGGTCCGACCGTGGTGGAGAGTATTTTTCCAATGAATTTGATGCTTTTTGTGCGGAACATGGTATAATCCATGAGAGGACGCCTCCCTACTCACCTCTGTCAAATGGGATGGACGAAAGAAAGAACCATACTCTAACTGATTTGGTTAATGCCATGTTAGACACATCGGGTCTCTCCAAGGCATGGTGGGAGGAGGCGATATTGACAGCATGTCATGTCCTAAATCGAGTCCCCACAAAGAACAAAGAGATAACTCCATTCGAGGAATGGGAGAAGAAAAGGTTAAAACTCTCTTATCTGCGAACATGGGGTTGTTTGGCGAAAGTCAATGTTCCAATTCCAAAGAAGCGGAAGCTTGGACCAAAGACTGTGGATTGTGTTTTCCTGGGATATGCTTTTCATAACATTGGCTATAGATTCTTGGTTGTAAAATCTGAGGTACCTGACATGCATGTCGGTACGATCATGGAGTCGAATGATGCGACTTTCTTTGAAGATATCTTTCCCATGAAGGATATGGCTACCTCATATAATCAGGAGATGCCTAGTTCATCGAATCAGGAACCAGTTACAATTACCGAACCTGCCATTTCAATTGAACACTTTGAAAGTCCTGTGGAGGAGAACAATGAAGTTCCTACTAGGAGCAAGAGACAGAGGACAACAAAGTCCTTTGGTGATGATTTTCTTGTGTATCTCACAGATGATACTCCCAGTTCTATTTCGGAGGCCTATGCATCGGAAGATGCTGACTACTGGAAGGAAGCGGTTCGTAGCGAGATGGATCCCATCTTGGCGAATGAAACTTGGGAGATAACTGATCGTCCTTATGAGTGCAAACCTATAGGATGCAAATGGGTATTCAAGAAGAAGCTTAGGCCTGATGGTACTATTGAAAAGTACAAGGCTCGGCTCGTGGCTAAGGGTTATACCCAAAAGGAAGGTGAAGACTTCTTTGATACTTACTCACCTGTGGCTCGACTGACCACTATTCGAGTTCTACTTTCACTAGCTGCCTCACATGGTCTTCTCGTTCATCAAATGGATGTTAAGACTGCTTTCCTAAATGGAGAGTTGGACGAGGAAATTTATATGAAACAACCAGATGGGTTTGTAATAGATGGTCAGGAAAGGAAAGTGTGCAAGTTGCTGAAGTCTTTGTATGGACTCAAGCAAGCACCCAAACAGTGGCATGAGAAGTTTGAAAGAACATTAACATCTGCAGGCTTTGTTGTGAACGAAGCTGACAAATGTGTGTACTATCGCCATGGTGGGGGCGAGGGAGTTATGCTTTGCTTGTATGTTGATGACATATTGATTTTCGGAACAAATCTGAATGTTATTAAGGAGGTCAAGGATTTTCTATCTCGCTATTTTGAGATGAAGGATTTAGGAGTGGCTGATGTCATTCTGAACATCAAGTTGTTGAGAGATGATGATGGTGGGATTACATTGCTTCAATCTCACTATGTGGAAAAGATCTTGAGTCGCTTTGGCTATAGTGACTGCAAGCCCTCTCCAACACCATATGATGCTAGCGTGCTGCTTGGAAAGAATCGAAGAATGGCTAGAGATCAATTGAAGTATTCTCAGATTATTGGCTCGCTTATGTACTTAGCCAGTGCTACAAGACCTGACATCTCTTTTGCTGTTAGCAAACTGAGTCGGTTTGTCTCAAAACCAGGAGATGTGCATTGGAAAGCTCTAGATAGAGTTTTGCGTTATTTGAAAGGCACTGCGAATTATGGAATTCACTACATCGGGCACCCAAAGGTGCTTGAAGGGTATAGTGACTCAAACTGGATCTCAGATGCTGATGAGATAAAGGCCACGAGCGGATATGTATTCACTCATGGAGGTGGCGCTGTTTCTTGGAAGTATTGCAAGCAGACCATCTTAACGAGGTCAACAATGGAAGCAGAACTCACAGCACTAGATACGGCTACGGTCAAAGCAGATTGGCTTTATCGGCTCTTAAATGACTTGCCGGTAGTTGAGAAACCTGTACCGGGTATCCTTATCAACTGTGACAATCAAACTGTGATCACTAAAGTGAGCAGCTCAAAGGATAACATGAAGTCATCAAGACACGTTCAGAGAAGGTTTAAGTCTGTCAGAAAAATGAAAAACTCCAAAGTTATTGCACTGGATTATATCCAAATGTCTAAAAATCTGGCAGATCCTTCTAGTAAGAGTCTATCACGTAATGTGGTAGATAATGCATCGAGGGAGATGGGTATGAGACCCACAATATGAGTTGTTCACAGTGGTAACCTATTTTTTGTGATCGAAGATCCCGTGAATTAGATGTGGAAGACAAGTTGTTGGTCAACTGGAAGGAGAGTATCCTTACTGTTAAAAATACCACTCCATGAAGATGAAATACTCTCCTAATCTGCATGGCAGGTTGATGTATATCTTAATGTGCTCTAAGTGGCTCTTTGAAGCAGAGATATTGTCCTGCAGAACATCTTTTGAAGAACGCACCTATATGAGTCTGATTGTTAAACCTCGCAATCTATGAGAGTAGGGTTTTCTCTAGTAACTCATGAAAGGTCTCGGAGTATGACGCATAAGCTCCACCCGCAGGGAAGACCCACGGTAGCCACGTATCGGTCTAGGCTTTATGTGAAGCTAGATTCGCAGAAAACTTGCAGTTCAAGGCCCAGTCCACTGTTCAAGTTGCTTACTAGTGTAGCATAGAGTTCTAGGTGGAAGTTCAACTTAACAGTCTCCACTGCAGTACCGGTATATAAAACAGTGTTTTGGAACCAAAGGCAAATTTTGTGTGCCTCTGGGATCTGGTGGGGGATTGTTGGAATTTAGTCTATTCTGGGACAGCCCAATAACTATTTCAGAAATTCCTAAATAAATCCTAGAGGCCCACTTAGCCCATTTGTGCAAGGCAAGGGATACTACTAAAGTTTAGTCCCACATTGCTAGTTTAGTGGGAGTTGGACCTCCTTATAAGGGAGGATCTTTCCCCACTTCTATGAGCATGAGAACAAGAGGGACATCCACGCGCACTCCTCCTCCGCCGCCCGCCACGCCGCGCCGCGCCGCGCCGCGGGAATGAGCCGAGCCGATGTCTAATTTTTGCCCCGCACTACGGGTATACAAAAGGTCACTTGGGAGCTGAAAAGTTTTTGCGGTAGTGGATAGTGAATACGAACGGCGCACCTCTTCGCGTGCTACATGTTCACTTCGTCTCCCTCCGTTGCTTCAGCTCCCATCGCAGCCTGTTCGTGTCCCTCTCCTGTGCCTATATAAGAGAGGTCGCTCCTCTCCAGAGATACACATAAGAAGGTCCTCTTCCTCTCGCCACACAGTTCCTGAGCACTGCGCTGCTGCTACAATCTTCCCCATCCCGGCTTGCGGCATGCACCGCGGGTCGGGACAGTAGACCTCCGAAACCGCACCTTTTGAGTCCTGTACGGGAGAAGGGTGATAAGGTTTTTTGGGAGTGCTTCGCGCGACTACTGACTTTTTCGTCACGGACGCTCCGGACTCCGACGACTACTTTCCTGACGACGACTTCTTCCCCGGTGTCCACGACCTCCTCGACGACATGGCTGGCGAGGACACCGACCCCAAGTCCAGCGCTTCTGCTGCTGCTGCCACGTACGTGTTTGTCCCCTTTCTATTAGAGGTTCTGCTACAGTTCCTTGTTCTAGTATTTTCCCTAGATATGTTAGACTTTATTTCATATATGCAACTTGCTATACTGTCTGCTCAAGATATGTTTAGTTACGGTTCATATATGAAGATGTTGTTTACCTTCTCTTTGTCAAATCGCATGGCTTATTTTATCACTGCTATACTAGTCATGATTTATCTAGTATTTCTGTTAATAAAATCACTCGGTAAATTACTCATATTTCCAACAGATCAAAGGTGAAAGAGTATTCCACAAAACTCTAGACGTTCGGAGCAACTCAAGGGAGATAGCTCATTTGAGACTGATCGCTAAATGTGAGGGGCACATTCATTACAAACTGACCCACACATACTTTCAAGTAAAAAAAACTGACCCACACATTTTTCCAACTGACCGTGCAAGCATTTGCAAGTCAAAATTTCCCATAAACTATTTATAAGACAAAATGGGGGCTGGACTCCTCCCGACTCCTCCCGTGTCGCCCCTGCGCGGCGACCAGGGGAACCCTAGCGCCACCGCGTCCTCGTCCCTCCCCCAACCTCTCCTCCTCGCCGCCGCCGGGCAAAGCTCGGTCGGCGTCGGCTGCGGCGGGATCTCTTCTCCCACGGCTCGCTGGATCTGGCACGGGTGGATCACGGCGGTGATTGGCGGCGCGCTGGAGGCGGGGCGCGCCGGCGCGGGCTTGGGGGCGACGGCAATTTCCTCTGGTGTGCATGGGAGTCCGCTCGGGGTGCGCGGCGAAGGCCCTCGGCAAGCGGTGGCGGGCGCTGGGCTCTCAGCGGCGCTCCGGCATGTGCAGGCGGCGGCGGTCCCTGTGCGCGGTCGGCGGCTCCGTCTCTGACCCGGACGGCGCGGGGGATGGCGGCGCCCGGCGTGGCCGGCGATCTGGATGTGGTGGTGCTGGCGGCTCGCTGATCTGCATGTGCTCCAGGGTTCTGCCTGGTGGTGCTGGTGGTGACGGCGGCCCGTGCACGAGAGTTGGATCCATTCGAACTGGTCGGGGTGAAAACTTGCCTTCGGCGTCAGCTAAGGCCGGCAGTGGCGTCGCTATCTGCGTCGTTCCCTTCTTGAAGGCATCGTCGTGGAGAAGTTCAAGGCCACTCTCTACTACCTACCTCTGGGGGAACCCTAGATCGGATGATCGGATGACGACAGCGCTCTGGTGTCGTTCCTCCCTTGGGGGCGTCATTCTTGAAGGTACACACGTGATCGAGGGACCAGAGGACGGATTCTTTGGTGGAGCGGTGCTTCATCCTACACACTGATGGCGACGGATCTTGACGGTGTGGCGCAATGCAGATTCGGAGTTCGCTGTGGGAGGATGGACTCGCGCAGGAGGACGACGCTGTCGGGCGTCGTGGTTGCGTCGATGGTAGAGAGACCTGACACGGTACATGCAATAATACAGCTCTGAAGGTGGATTGGTGGCAGGTGGCTGCGGCGGCCTCATACCCGGCAGGCGTCCTGGTTGAGGTGTGCGCCGGACTCATAGGTGCCCCATACCCGGCAGGCGTCCTGGTTGGGACCTCAGGTCTTAGATGTTTAGGTTTGGCTGCGATGTCTGTTTGGTATTAGACCCAGACTATCTGTGCCCCTTCATCAATTGGATAGGTGTAGCGACAACTGTTGCTTAGACGGTGGCTTTAGTCTTGCTGTTGTATGGCTTTGTAAGGTCTTGTGAGAATAATTAATAAAGTGGCCGTATGCATCGTCCAGATGCAGAGGCCGAGTGTCATCCTCCTTTTCTAAAAAAATGGAAAAAAAAATGGGGGATGCTATGGTGCACAGTAGTAGGTGCCCACAAACACATGATAAGCCGAAGTCTATATCAAGGTTGCTCGATGTATCAATCGATCGATTAGTAACATCGAAGTGGTGGGCATAGTGTTGCCATCGTGTTTGACCGCGCATGTTGCTATCTGGAAGTCCCATTTTCCAGGCTCCAGCAAAGGACTATTCCGTATATGTACGAGCAACTACTGGCGTACATAGTTTGGAGCACTGAATTTTCAGTTCTGGTAGTGGTTGACAGATACGGCCATTATTAGGGCAGAAGAAACTGGTGGTGCTACGAATTATGGTTTCATGGAAAACAAACACTGAGAGAAGATACTAGCTAGGTGACGCTGAAATGACATAGTGATCATGTGTCCCCCTTTGAGTCTTGACCATTTCTGCATTTGCAACTTCTATGTCTTTGTACTTCATAGTCATACAGCTGCTAACCAGGGCAGTGATCCTCTTGAGCCCTTGATAAGGTGTGATTTCTCAAAAATATTATTTAGAATCCTCAGAAAAATAGTCATGATTCATCAAAAAAAAAAAGAGTTGGCACTAAGAGCATCTACAGCCGGACTTGGCAAATCCGGCCATTAAATGGCCGTGGACGCGCCGGGTCCGCGGTCACTGACCGGGCACTCCTTAAATCGCGATGTCCGTATCCGTGTATCTCATATCTGATCCCCTATATTCATATTAAACCATGCAACGTCGACCAAACTACGTAGACCAGCAGGCAGACATAGGCAAGTACAACACATTCACCAAAAGATCACGAATGGATGTTCAAAAGACCACCAAAGTTCACATAAATGACAGACAACTTTAAATTGTATCTAATACTCGAAATTAAATTGAAAAAAGCGGATCTTCGCCACTTCTAGGGCGGCCCTTTCCCCTTCCGGTCGCTGGCGCAGCTGTAGTCGTCGATGGCTGGTGGAGGATCGTCCGATTTGTCGGACTAGGAGTTGTGGTCATCAGAGGAGGAGGAGACGATGATGAGGCCATTGAGGCGCCGGAGGGCCCGGTCCTGCCGGTGCTTGAGCTTCACCAGCTGAGCCGCCTCCGTCTCCTTCTCCTTGGTATCACGCTCGGACTGCTCGATGGCAAGCCGAAGAGCCTTCGCGTTCTTCCTACGGAGCCGCCGAGCATCCTTCTCCGCCGTCATAAGCGACCGACGGTAGACCCGCACGAGGAGTTGCGTGTCCTCGTCGGGCTCCGCCGGTAACCCGCGGCGGCAACGGACAGAGCTCTCCGCCGCTTCCCTCTCCCTTGCCGCTGCCTTTCGCGGCGGGCAGCGTGCGCCTCGGACTCAGGCGGGCGCGTACGAGTAGGCTGGGCGGGCACAAGCATCCACCGCTGCCCATGTGGGGGAGCAGCAGCCGGCGGGGGTAGGGGATGACATGGGGGGAGGCGCAGACCGCGCAGGCAGCATGGAGCCAAGCGCGGGCCGGGAGGAGCTACCGTTGGCGTCCTCGTTGCAACGACGGAGGAGAGGCGAGGCGACTGATCCGGAACTGCCACCCATGTCCACCTTGGACCTCTCGAGGGCAATGCGAAGGGCCAGCTCCTCGTCGGAATCAGAGGAGGAGCAGCTACCGGCGCTTGACATGGTCATCGGAGTCGTCAGAGGGGATCGAATAAGAGAAAACAGAGGGAAGAAGAAGGGATGGATCGAGAGTGAAGTGACTTAGGGTTTCCGGATTGGCGATATTTGTGGAGACAGAGTGGGGTCGGGCTGGGCCGGGCTGATGTGTCCGACGCGCTTGGGTGCACCAGGGCAGCCCCATATCCGTCCTATATTTGGGCTGAATATGAGGGGCGCCGGGCAACCCAGATATTTGAGGTCCATTTGAGACGCCCAGCTGGGTCATATTTTCGTGATCGGGTGGGCCGCCCGGACGTTTGAGGCCGGTTTAGGGCGCGTCTGTAGATGCTCTAACACTTCAACAAGGGAAGTATGATGCAAGACTGTAGTGAGTGAAGCATTTTGTGTTATGAAATGGGCGCGCTTGCATACGCTGAAAATCACGTTTTGCATATACAAAGATTGCTCATGTTCCATGCAGGGGATCACGGCGAACGTGGAATACATATTCAAAATCTAGATAAAGAAATATATCCTGTAATATAGAACCTAATCTCCAGCGACTGTTTTGTAAGCTTGTACACGCCAACAAGCAAGACAACAAATTAAGGGTACGCTGCGTGCGCATGCATGCAAGCATCGTCCGCGTGCTAGTCCTTGGCAATATCTTCGTGGAATTCTACCTGCTATAACGTGATTCTGCTACTCCAGCGACACGTTGGGGCAATTGGAGGGTGCCAAATTTGCCACAAGAGCTCTGAAGATATTCGTCATCTATTCTTCACGTGTATTCATTCAAGAGGTCGTAGTGGTGGGATGTTGGTACCTCTGGTGGACACGCCGCCTTATAACACATAATGAGAGTTGCCCACCGATGAGCAAGGAGTTGGAGCTACGGCAGCAATTATTAGAGATGAATGAGGTATTTTTCTTGCAGCTCAATGTAAGTTTATCCCATATGCAGCGGACGCAATGACATCAGAGGTAATGGCTATGAGAGACGGACTGAACTTGGCAAACAGCCTAGGGTTCCAGCGAGTTGAAGCGGAATCCGACTCTAACGGTGATCAACTGCTGCTCTGGTCAGAGTACTTGGTGGGACGCGGCGGCAGCGATATTCGCGGAATGTGTGGACATCTCTACCTTGATTGGGAAGGTCAACTTTAAGCATTGTTTTCGATCAGCAAATCAAGCGGCGCATGTGCTAGCTAATTTTAGTTATTGTAATAAACTTTCTTCTAGTTGGACTGACGAGCCTCCAGATTGTCTGGTGAGCACGTAGACGATGTATCTTTATGCATTAATCAATAAAGCTAGCCATGATGGCTTTTCCTAAAAAAAAAAAGCTCGGGGCAAATTTTAGTTTGGTTTGGAGTTGGACCGGTGGTTCTTGCCTTGTCAGGTTAGGTACCCACATTTGTCGGTCCTATTTTTATCTTGCTTTGATCAATCACAGCTTTTCATCTTTTTTCTTTGGTTATTTGGCTGAGCATTCTTCAAGGGCACAAATGGCTTTAAAAAAAAAGTTAACCTCTGCCTCTGGCATCGAGCAATGGACACAGTCAGAGAATGGCCAGTGGCGGAGCTACACCCTGGCCTGATCAATCGATCTATATATCTCGCCTAGAACTAATCCCACAATCTTGCGGCTTGCTCGAGTTCTTGGATGTTCTTCACGACAAGCCAACACCGAACATGCATACCAAAAATCGGCAGAGATCACCGGCAGGGCAGAGAAGGCAGCCCGAGCTTTTTCCAAATTCTGCATGGACAGTGGGTGACACGTACCGTCAACCCCCATCCCGGTTGTTGGCTCCACAAAAGCCTTGAGCACCGGAAGATCCCGTGGAAAAGCTGCGTTCACACACGCGGAGCCTTCCGCACGCCTCGCGTGGAAGGAAGGAGGAGGAGAACGTTTGAAGATTCGCTCCCGGGCGCCAGTTTCCCACCACGTACGTCCACCGCCGCGCCGTCCCCACCAGCGATCCCGGCCGTCCAGCGCCCTGCTCGCCTCCATCCCACCGGCCGCACTACTCCACGGATCGCCGCGGCCGTCCACGTGGCCCGATGGGCGCCCGGTTGGGGAGAAAGCCGCCTCCGCGAGACGCCGAGACGTGGTCTCCCGCCCTCCACGTCCAACTCCATCCGCCCGCCATGGTCCAACTTGGCACGTCCCCTTCAACCTCCAGCCTCTATGTATATATATAAGCTGTATCGCGCAGGCCAAACGATCTTCCCTCTCTCCCTCTCTCTCTCTCAGGGAAACTCAAGCAGGACCTAGCTCGAAAAGATCTAGAGCTAGCATCCAGGCTTGAGATACGATCATATATACGATACGCACCAATCGATCGGGAGGTCGATCATCCATGGGGAACTGCTTGAAGCTGCAGCGCGCCACCGAGTCGTGGGTCGACGACGACGAGTGGGAGGTGGACGTCGTCGAGGGGACGAAGGTGGCCGCCGAGAACGAGAAGACGGAGCGGGTGGAGGTGAAGATCAGGGTGACCAAGAGGCAGGTCCAGCAGCTGCTGCAGCAGGCCGCCCGGGACGGCAAGGGGAAGAGGTCGACGGAAAAGGTGCTGACGGATCTGATCAACTCCGGCACGGTGTGCTACCACGACGACCACGAGACGAGGGGGCACTGGCGGCCGTCTCTGCAGAGCATCACCGAGGCCGACGAGCCTTGACTTCGATCCGTAGGACTGTTCCACCGATCTCTTGATTCTGATGTGCGTATAGTATATAGTTGCTGTATGTAGGAGTGCAGGCATAGGTTTTTAGATCGAGATTCTATCAGGAGATGTACAGACTGCAGAAATGCTGGTAGCAGAGATGGGTTTTTTTTTGGGGAGTTCCGCTTCTCGCAACCTCAGATATTTTTCTACCTAGCTGTGTTTGTAATCTGTAATTGATCCCGGGAAGTCTCGAGTATTTGGGGGCCACTGCTGTAAGAACTGCGGATGGAGGAGATATATGAAATGCCATCTTCAAACGAAAACTGAAAGCAGAACAAAATGCATCTCTGAGTTTTATTTTTTCAAAAAACTTCACACTTCCGATTGGCTGTTCTAGTGATTAAGAAAAGATTAGGCGTAAAAGTGACGCGCGTTCACAGATTCAATACCTAGCTAGGGCCGGTAAATGCAGGCGCTATATGCTCACCCACTATTTTCGTCCCTCTAAGCGCAGTCAAACTAACTGACAGCTGCGATTACATTACTAGCATCGACGACTATATATTCCACACTGAATTGGTCCAGTCTATGGGCTATGCCTATCAATGATCTATTATTCCAAGGACAAATATTTGTCCTTATGTTAGACGAACACGTTTATTTTTGACGGAAAACAGTAGGTGAGTTGTCTACTGTTCAAACAAATTAAAGAATTATAGTGTGTTACATGCAAGTATTTACAGAAAAGCAGCAACATCTAAGAAGAAAGATACTGAAATGTATCCTCCCATACAGCAAAAGCTGAATAAGATGCTTTGTTAGCTCTATGTAAGATGAGCTTCCCGCTCCCGTATAGCGCTGCGTCCCCGCCTCCCACCTCCCCCCCCCCCCCCCCCCCCCCCCCCCCGCCACCACTCTCCTCTCCGCCGCCGCTGGCGACGACGCCAGGGCAAAGCCTGAGGGGCTCGGCAGCGGCGGCCTTCTTCTCGCGCGTTAGCTGCTCAAGATCGTTGTGGCGGTTCCGATCTTAAACTCCTCGGCGGTGATGGTAGACAATAACGGTTGGAGTGTGGCGGCAGGTCTGTAGCGCAGCGGTAGGTGGCGGCAACGGCCATGCTGCAGCGGCTCAACCTCCGGTTCAGCTTCGGATCGCGGTAGTGCTCCTGGTTTTGATCTGCATCACGCGGACGTCCGGGACAGCAACCCTGGGCTTGGCAGTGGTGGTCATCTCCTCCGTCAAAGGTTGTTGTCCTGAGTCTGGGTGGTTGGATATCGAGATTGATCATCTAGTCCCGGCTATGAGTCGAGGAGACATAGTTGCCGGTGAAAATCGAGTGGATGGCGGCGTTCTGCGTTGTTACCTTGATGAAGGCATAGTCGTGTAACTACTATCGACCCGCTTGTGCTGCTACGGGGGAAACCCTAGGATCTGGTCTTCCAGATTGGAAGATGGTGGCACTGCGGTGTCGGCTTTCTCTTGGGCGCATTGTTTGTGGAGCAGTGCCGGAAGACAGAGGCATGAGGTGGAGCGGCTTCGTCTTGCATGGAGCTCGATCGAGATTCCAAGTCATGCCTAGCCGACGGGGGCTATGCTCTGACATGCCTGTTCGCAGGTGCTACACGCGACAGATCTTTTAGAGACTTCAAGCTGTGTCGGGTGCTGGTACTTGGTGGCATGGTGTTGCCGTGTACCGGCGGCGATGGCAACATGCTCAGCAGTTTGCGCGCAGGGATGTGGTGCCGTTGGGCGCCGTTGTGGCGTAGACGGATGTCCGGACTGGTAAGGATGATGCAGATCTTTTTCCTGAAGATGGATTAGTGGTTCGATGATGATGGTGGCTTCTAAAACATGTGCATGTGGTGTACGCTTTAGGTTTGCTGCACCAGTTGTAGCTTTCGAGACGTTATGTGGATGGATTGACGACGACACCGATTTTAGATATGGGGAGTGAGAGCACTCCACATTATCGAGTTTGTAGGTGTGAGTGATGGTCTTGATATATGTTTTTATCATATCTTTATTGAATAACTAATAAAGATGATTGTATGCATCGATTGATGTATATGTCAGGAGTTTAAACCTTCTTTCCAAAAGAAAACTGTAAGATGAGCTCCATCCATGAATGTACAGAACGGGGGTCTTCTTATGTTTGAAGATGAAACCATTTCTGCAAATCTAGATACTCGGTTACCAAAATAATTTTCCCATGAAGAAAGGCACGCCCGACTCAGGCCTCAGTCCCTGCAGATTCTCCTGGAGATCATCAGTCATTTGCACATTGGGGCATAGATAATGACAACAACAGCTTTGCAAATGGGCAGTCAAAGAACAGATGAGTACTGCTCTCTCTAACTTACTGATAACACATGACACAATAAGAGGAGGGCAGCTAAAAGGTTTTTCTCCGAAGCATTCCTGTGTGTTAAGTCTATTGCTGAGATCGCGTCTACTCTTACAGCCCTTGTCAAGAGAAGACAACGCCGCACGCGTCTGGTATATGACACCCTAGCGCAGTGGAATTGGATCTCCGACATTGATGGCGCTCTGGGCCCCCTTGTGACCGTGGAGTACATCGACCTATGGCGCGACATCCAACAAGTCTTCCTCTCAACAACCCCAGATACTCTAACTTAACTTGGCGCTGGTCCACGAAGGGAACCTACTCTCCGAGCTCCTGTTATACCATGCTCTTCACTGGTTCTACGACAGTGCCGTTCTGATAGCTCATCTGGCATAGCTGGGCGCCCCTCAATGTCAAATTCTTCTTCTGGCTTGCATCGCAGAATCGCTGTTGGACTGTCGATCGCTTGGCGCAAAGAGGTTTGCAACACACGCCTATCTATGGGATGTGCCCCAAGAGGATGAGACACTGCGCCACATTTTCTAGATGCATCTTCTCTCGAATCACCTGGCACGAGGTGCTCTCTTGGTACCCGACTTCTGATTCTACCACCGGATGGCACGTCCACCTTCTTCTCTTGGTGGTCTTCTTTCACCATGGTGGCTCCCACTTGCTTATGGAAGGGTTTTGCATCACTCACAATCATTACCGCCTAGGCCATCTGGAAGCATAGGAATGCAATCTTTGAGGGTATGCAACCTTCAAACGACCTGCTGCTTACCACAATAAAGAACGACGCCGAGAGATGGGCGTGGGCGGGTGCCAAGGGACTAGATAGGATCATTTCCGTAGCCTGACCTCTCTATATCGGGGATCAGCAACCCCCTCTCTTCGGCTCATTGGTAACCCATGTACGCATCTTGGGCTTACTCCACTTGTAATCTAGCCCTGGCAACTACCCAAGTTTTTGCCTCGTCCATAATCGTCGATGCCGCGAGTGTGGGTAGAGCTGCCTTGTTGTGGAAGACCCAGGCATTCTTTTCGTTCCATATCTCCCAGCATATGAGCATATGCAAAGAGTTAAACGCCTTCCTATAGGATTAGCCCGGTTGTCCCTCGCTCGATTTCCACCATTGTTTGATCGTGTGCATGTCGACAATCCAAGAAGGCGTCGCCGATTGCCAGCCCAACCGTTCGTAAATCAAGTTCCAAACCCTGATAGTGAAGCGGCATTTGAACATAAGGTCAGCCACCGTTTCCACACCCCTCTTGCAAAGTTTGCAAAGGCCGCAGTTTGACCAACCTCTGCAAAGCAACATGTCAGCCCTCCAGATTTTATCTTGAAGGATCAGCCAGGAGAAGAATTTAATCTTAAGAGGCGCCCAAATCTTCCAAACCACCCTAGGCATCTCAGACTTGATCAATCCGGCAAACTGCATCTTGTATGAGGTGGCGGCAGAGTAGCATCCATCGGCTGCGAACTTCCACCGAATGCCACCCTTGGTGTCTGGGACAAGATGAACCCCAAGGGACTTGCACGAAAGGGCAAAAAATTGCTGGATGAGGGTAACCAAGAGGACGCCTTGCAGATTGATGTGTCAGACCCAATCATTATCATTCAATGCCTTGGCGACGCAACTATTGGTGCGTTTGGAAAGGGCGAAGATGCCCGGAGCATCATTGATGTTCAGCAAATGATGCAGGTGCATGATCCCTGCCTGTCGGAAGTTTGTACACTTTAGCGAGAGAATTCCTTATTTAACACTGTCTTAAAATTTATTGCCTTATTTGACACTGAATTTTTTCTTCTTCTTTATTTAACACCGAATCTAAATTTTATGCCTTTTATAACACTTTCGTCTATTTTAGGTCTTAACAGTGTTAAATGACACCTGAAAAGACCTATTTACTCTTTGTGTGGTATGTGTGTATCTGACCGGCTCGATTCGTGTTGGCCTTCGTCCCGACCTCGAGAGCGTTGTGGCCGAGTGCTTTCCGGCGTACAGGCATAGGAGGCTAGCTCAAGTACTTTGGAAGCTAATGCGTTCCATCGAGAGACGTAGACGGCGATATACACGTACACACCAAGAAACAAGCATGTAGTAGTACTAGAAGCTACTCCCTCCGTTCGGAATTATTTGTCTCGAAAATGGATGTATCTAGAACTAAAATACATCTAGATACATCCATTTCTACAACAAGTAATTCCGAACGGAGGGAGTACTAGCTAGCAACCGATCTCTCCCATGACTGATTTTACGTTGGTTGGCTAGCTAACCAAATTAGCAATATTATCTCGATCAACGTCAAGACACTTATTTTAAGACAGAGGGAGTACTATACCTAGCCATCTAGCAATACCTGTCCTATACGGTGATGGATAGGAATTCTACACAGACACGATGTCGTGTTTATTTCCAACATTTTGCTAGGTGCGTGAGCAAGTTTTTTTTTTCAGAAGCAAAATCCACAAGTGCTTCTGGCAGATCTTGTGTACGTGCATGTACAAGCACCGAGTTTTCACAAAAAAAATGTATAAGCACTAACTACAATATTAACATATACTGTCTTGTTGTATACGATCGACTATGTAGTGTACCATGTACTATTGATGTACACCGTTGACCACCGTACGCCCTTACATCACCAAATGTGCTACTCCCAGGGGCAAATAGAGTAGATCTACCAGGTTCGCCATCCGGACAGAGTCGTATACTGAAGCTAAACTCCCACACAATTTTTTTGTCACATACCATATGAGGGCAAATAGGTCTTTTCATGTGTCATTTAACACCGTTAAGACTCAAATTGAACGAAAGTGTTATAAAGGGCATACAATTTGAACACGGTGTTAGATAGGGAAGGAATTTTTTCAGTGTGAAATAAGGAAAAACATTTAAAACATTGTTATATAAGGAATTTTCTCTTCTTTAGCAGTGTCGTAAGCAGACATCCCATCCATGTTCTGTTTTCAGATTCAGATCCTGCAACTGGAGCTGCACTGCCAAAAGTTGCACATATGCCTCTTGGGATAAAGGAGGATGATAGTTTTCATTAAGATCATTCTTTCGCAAGAACTTGTCCAGAGAGAAATTAGCGGAGTTCGTAAAGTAGCAACACAATTCGATACTGCATCGAGTCGCAAAAAAAAAAAAGGTGCATCAACTTGGCCCATATATGCATCCTAGGGGTTCCTAGGTGAGGTTACCGGGGCTTCCATGGAAATACTTTAACATTTAGGGCAGAGGTCAATAAGGGTTGCACTTTTGGAACAGTCGGGTATTTTGTTTGTGCCTACCTCAGCTATCCCGCAGGGTTATGGTGGAATAAACGCAGGGCATGTTTGAACTGATCCAGATCACGAATCTTGGATTCCCGGTACGCAATGAGCCGTTCATACACAGAGGACCGCGACCACTGTGAATCTGCAAATCGAAACTTCTATCCCGCTCGTCAAAGAGATTCTGTCAGCGTCCAGTTCATACAGACATCACGTATATGTGCTGGTTTTCTAGGTGTTTTGCAGGGAATGATGACCCGCACAGATCTGACATGGTACATATCCTTGGCGATGCATCCCATCGGACGATGCATGCTGCACTCATTGGACAAAGTTTAATCTGACAAGTAAAGCTTGTCCATCAACTCAGTAAACTTTTTCTTGAAAGAAAGATTATCCAGTAGTATATATTTACCACGAGACGTCACCACACATGGTAAATTTCTAAGCAGGGACACCTTATCCTTTCAGCTTTTTGAAGGTTCTGATCCATTCAGCCTAGAATTTTACTGACCTCATCAATGCTATCTGATCCGCGGTTTAAGCACGGCAGTCGTCACGGCTGCGGCGGAAATACCTTCTTACACTTTTTTTTAGAGTACACGAAAGCTCGCAGGAGTGGCCGCTCGATAGATTCGCCTCGGAGCCCATTCACACACCAGGCCGCGGCCCAAGACCAGCTCAACCAACAACCTGCCCCAAGAGCTACCCAGCCGCGTGTTTCGCCAAAAACAAAACAAAAACGCGCCTCGTCGCGTGCCCCGAGCGAGACCAGGCAATTACCCAAAAAGGTTCCCCGGTTTGTATTACAAAGTAACAACATCGATACAACCAACGGAAAATGCTGGGACGAAAGCAGCACAGGCACGTCCAAAAAAAATGGAAGAGAAAATACAAAAGGAAAAAATGCCGATAATGGTGGATCAACAAAAAAGAAGATGACTCGCAACTGTTGTGCCCGCCGGCGAATTCCACCACGCTCGTAGCACCCCGAAACGCCGCATACCAGGCAACACCTTCAAAAAAGAACGCGACGACAACGACGCTGCTATCGGACATGGCCTAGGGTTTCCCCCAGTACGCGAAGGGCCGTGGGAGGGAAGGGGTATATCCGACGCCCTTCAAGAAGGCACGGCGGCGCCCACGGGCGTCACCGCATCAGTGTCGCACAAGCCGACAAGGATTTCTCCCAACCGCCAACCAACCACGACCCCAGACGATCCATCGCGCTCCACCATACATGTCGTCCACCAATATGCGCCACCACGGACTCACAATCACCATCGCTGTCTCACCGTGACAAGCAAAGCGAGACCGGCGGGATCGAGAGGAACCAGCCGGAAACGAGGGGCAGCAGGATCAGCGGCCACGTGGGAGGGGACAACGTCCACCACCCTCGGCGGTGACCGACCGGACGTAGCACAGGAGCAAACCAGGCACCCCTGCCCGGTCGAGCCCGAAGCGGGCTCGTGAAGCTCCCGTCGCTGCGCTGCAGTGCACGCGCCGCCGTCTCCGCCAACCCTAGCCTTAGCCACACCTCCGTCCGCCGGAGATGACCCCGGAAAGCACATGCCTGGCCCACCCAGACCGAGATGGGGCCCAAAAGGGCCCAGATCTGGGCCGAAAGGGTTCCGCCGCCAGCCATCGCGCCGCATCGCAGCCAAGCAGCCGCGCCACCGCCACCCACCCGGAGCTGCGCCGCCCGCGAAGATGAGCAGGATCCGTCGCCGGCCTGGGTGCACTGCCGCCGGCCGCCATCGCCCGAGCCGCAGCGCCGTGCGGGAGGGGGCGGGGGGTGGGGGGAGAACTGGGCCGCCGTCGCCGGCACCACGCGTGCAAGGCCCGGTGGCCTACGCCAGCGGTGGCGGGAAGGGAAAAGGAGGGGGAGGCCCTGGGAGGAGGCGGGGAGAAGGCCCCCGATCGCCCTGCTCGGGGACGCGACCGCGGGGGGGGGGGGGGGGGGGGGAGGGGGGGGGTGAGAGAGGTTACATGGAAGGGGTGGTGGGGGAGGGAGGAGAGGGCGAGCCGGTGGCGGGGGGAGGGAGCAGCGACGGGGGAGGGGAGGGGGAACCCTAGCGGGGGGGTGGTGGGGGAGGAGAAATGGAGACTGTCCACACAGGAGGCAATTCACTCTCGTGTTTCCCCGAGAAGAGGAAATTTGCTCGCCTTGCGTCCTAAAATATTAATTTATTCGATTATCCAAAAAAGGGTAATTTAGTGGCGTGCCTACGCAGCAGCACCGGGAGCGTACGACACCTTCGCCCGGCTTCTAGCTCCAGGAGCCCTGCCGGCGGAGGATGTCAGGATGAGATCCTCTGACCAGGTTCATGACCGGCACGCCACGTCGGACCCGGACTTCGCCTCCCTCCTTCCCTGACATCACGGGCTAGACGACCAACGCCTAATCCGCGCGTGCGGAGAATGAACCAGCGCCTCCAACTATAAATACACACAGCAGCCCATCCTGGTTACATTGCATCTTGTCTATCCATTCGTCTCGATTTCTTCCCTGCGTGAGGGACCAGAAAAAGTTGAACGAGCTAGAGCTCGCTAGCGGCGGTTGGCCGGCAGCCAGGAGAGAGGCAGTCGTCAGTCGGGAAGGTTGTCTGATGGGGAACTGCGCGGCATCGCGGCACGCCGGGGAGTCGTGGGCCGACGACGGCGAGTGGGAGGGGGCGTCATCCACGTCGGAGGACGGCGACCACCACCACCACCACGTGTCAGAGGAGCACCTGTCGGAGGTGACGATCAGGATCACCAAGAGGCAGCTGCACGAGCTGATGGAGAGGAAGACGCCCGGCGGCCGGGGCAGCAGCACCCGGCAGCTGCTGGCGGACATCATGGACTCCGGGGAGGTGCACCACCATGACGTGCACCAGGAGGAGCACTGGAGGCCCGCGCTGCGGAGCATTCCGGAGGCCGTCGAGTCGTGACAAGACTTGGTGGTGGCTACGTACAAACTTACGTACGCTGCACTGCCGAGCTCTCTGGGAAACAGATTAAAGTTGCCATTTCCCTCCTAGCCTCTTTTCTCTTTTCTCGTTCCCACGGTGTGTTTCCATGTCCTTGAATGGTTGTCCATGACCATGCATGTACAAACAATTGGATTTGGATAGTTCGTTCAAATTCTCACTGATGCAGCACATAAGATGTACGTCTAGGGAAATACGTATAGAAAATTGTCACTGTGTGCAAAGATGTAGGTGTAGGGAAGTAACTGTGA
Organism: Triticum timopheevii; assembly: GCA_963921465.1. NCBI lineage: Eukaryota > Viridiplantae > Streptophyta > Magnoliopsida > Poales > Poaceae > Triticum > Triticum timopheevii. The sequence goes on along the minus strand of OY997266.1, from coordinate 470,918,409 downwards.
AAACCCTACCCGCAAAACAAAACAAAAACTGTGAATACCCTATTTTGCATGCCAAGCGAGTGTTTTGTTTTTTAAAAAACAATCCAGATAAATTGTAAAAGTACATAGAAAATACAAAACACCTCAAACATAATAAAAAATACATCGAAGTCCTTGGGCCACCGGACGACCACTACCGCCACCAGAACGTGCCGTCGATGCTTCGTTGTTGTCGCTTTCCTACAGGAGCCGTCTTGACCTTGTCAATAACAACTGAGAAGTCTTCGTGCATGTGCCCCGAAGGACCAACGCCCTGTAGCCACAATTTTCACCGTGGAACCCTTGAATAGAGCTAAAGTATGTAACACCAAATCTTGTCATCGCGCATGCATAAACCTTAACTTCGCCGCCCTAAGAAGATGGCAGGCATCTATGCAGCAGCTCTGTCTACTCTATCCAAACAGATGAGCTCGAGGAGGTTCTAAGCCCGGAAGATAAACTCAAAGAAGAGGTGTAACACCCGGCCCCCGCCCTCGCCCCCAATGTGTGGCTGAAACCCCCGGCCCCCGCGTCATCCGCCTGGGCGACACGGGTGGCGACTAGGGTTCCCCCGCTCTCCCCTCGCCGCCACCTGAGGATCTCGTCGGGCTTTATCCCGCAGACGCCCGGGAAGGTGGCGGTGAGGCCTCTGACGCTCCGTTCCTGGCGGAGTCTTCCGGATATGCGGCGGCGGCCCTTCTTGGCGAGGCAACGACGTCCTTATAGGCTGGAGCCGGTTGCGGGTGATTCTGGCCGGCTTGCTCGACCACGCGGGGGTGAGCCTCCGGCGAGGGTTGCCTACGGCGCGGAGTTCCCCTCCTTGCCGAATCTGAGGTCTGGCTCCCTCCTGTTTGACTTCTCTGCACCGCCGTTTCCAGTTTCTAGTGTCACGCGCGCCGGATCTGGAGCTGGTGTGGTGCTTGGTGGTGAGCTCTAGGACTGCGGGAAACCGTTGGTCGGCCTGTCCGGCCCGGCGACAGCGACGCCATTGGCGCCGTTCTTCCTCCTTGGAGGTGCAGCCGAGGTCCTCCCCTCCCCACCCTCGTTCCCCCGTCGTGGCTGAAAGCCCAAAATCCGGCTAGGATTGGGCGGCAACGGCGTGTCTCGTGTTGTGCTCCTCCTTGGAGGTGTCGCCAGGGGAGGGATCGTGTTCGGGTGAGGTGGTCCAAAGGTCTGAGCTTTGGGCGGCTCTTGTTGTCTGGCGGCGGCAGTTCCATCGGGATTTGCTTGGCTAGCATTGTCCCCATTCCCCTCATGGGTGGAGCCCACTGGTTGCGGCGTGTTTGTCACAAGGCTGGCGGTCCGGCGCCTCCGATCCGGCGGTAGGGGATAGGGTTCCCCTTCCCAGCAATAGCAACACATCCCGGCGGTGGGCTCCCGGTTCTCTTCTTCAACGGCCGATGGGCCTTGCTCCTCGACGTTCTACGGTCTTCCTTGATGTCCTTGCTGGACTTTCTTCAGCAACTGCTCCCGATGGTTTTCCTGCAGCTTACTGATGTCCTAAGTTGCGGCAGTATGGTGGATGTTGTGTGCTCATTGGCCATGGGGTTGTGCTCTGCGGTTGCTCCAGGTCTCGAGGTCGGCACCTCTTCTGCTCTAGGGTGAGCGCTTCTCAGGTCCGCCGGTTCGACGCCTTTCGATCCAAGGCGAGAGGGAAAGGGTCCCTCTGCGGCGCGAGAGGAGGAAGATGCTTAGGTCTCTTCATCCTGGGCGTCAGCCCAGTTCATGCCCACACTCTGTTTTAGCAAGTCCTCATCCTGCTTGCTGGTCGCTACCCTTGGTACCAGTTTGTTGCGGTCTTTGGCTAGTGCAAGCATTGGGCTTTGTTTTACTTTCTTTCGCGCTTGTGTGTTGCGTTGAGTTGTAAGCTTCCTAGAGTGCTCCCTTGTATCGTTGGGCCGATGTGGTCTATTGTGTATCTGTAATTCCTGACCGGTTGATGGCTTTCTTAATTCAAAGCCGGGCTCTTCGCGAGCCTTCGTTCTAAAAAAGAAGAGGTGTCGGTATCTGACCGAACGCCGCACCCACGAGGACTAAAAAACCCTGACCTAAACTAGTAGGAGCGGAGGCGCCGGGATTTCCCTACCTGCTATAGGCCGCCGAAGCCTGTAGGGGAGAGTTGGCCTAGCTGCCAAGGGAAAGGCGAGGAAACCCTTGGAGAAAAACATAATTTCGAGGTGATGTTTGGTTGACAAGTACTCCCTCCGTTCGGAATTACTCGTCCAAGAAATAAATGTATCTAGATGTATTTTAGTTGTAGATACATTCATTTTTATTTCATTTTTGTGACAAGTAATTCCGAACGGGGGGAGTACATTACAGGACTAGGATCATACGGTGGAGAATGAAATTATTCAAAAGGTCAAGACCTTCGAATTCCAAGGTGAGGCTACCAGAGCTTGCATGGAAATACTTTAACATTTAGTTCAGAAGTCAATCAGGTTGCACTTTTGGAACAGTCGGGTATTTTGTTTGTGCATACCTCAGCTATCCCGCAGGAGGCAGGATTTAAGGTGTAGTAATAAACGCAGGGCATGTTTGAACTGATCCAGGCCACGAATCTTGGATTCCCAGTACGCAATGAGCCGTTCATACGCATAGGACCACGACCATTGTCCTGCCTATCGAAACTTCTTCTAGTATCTCGGTCGTCAAAGAGATTCTGTCAGCGCCCAGTTCATACAGACCATCAACGGCAGCCAAGCGGATTGATTTTCGACAGATCTTTTGTGGGAATGATGTCTTGACATGTATAGATAGATCATCTTTCTTCAAGAAAGGATAAGATGACTCGAACAGATCTGACATGGTATGTGCCATTCAGTGATGCATGCTACGCTCGTTGGAGAAAGTAAAGTGTGAGAAGTAAAGCTCGCCCATCAGCTCAGTAATCTTTTCCTGAAGAAAGATGATATATCGTATTAGAATTTCAGTGACTCGGCACAAGCAAGAGTCTCCGCCCGGAAATACCTTCTTGCACGGAAGCTCGCACGAGTGGCCCTAGAGATTCGCTCCCTAGCCCATTCACACACCAGGCCGCGGCCCAAGACCAGCTCAACCAGCAACCTGCCCCAAGAGCTACCCAGCCGCGTGTTTCGCCAAAAACAAAACAAAAACGCGCCTCGTCGCGTGCCCTGAGCAGACCAGGCAATTCACTCTCGTGTTTCTCTGACGGAGGAAATTTGCTCGCCTTGTCCTCAATAAAAACAAGGAATTTAGTCGATTATTATATCGGAAAAAAAGTAATTCAGTGGCGTGCGTGCGCAGCAGCAGTGGGAGCGTACGACACCTTCGCCCGGCTTCTAGCTGCTCCAGGAGCCCTGCCGGCGGAGGATGTCAGGATGAGATCCTCTGACCAGGTTCATGACCGGCACGCCACGTCGGACCCGGACTTCGCCTCCCTCCGTCCCTGACATCACGGGCTAGACGACCAACGCCTAATCCGCGCGTGCGGAGAATGAACCAGCGCCTCCAACTATAAATACACACAGCAGCCCATCCTGGTTACATTGCATCTTGTCTATCCATTCGTCTCGATTTCTTCCCTGCGTGAGGGACCAGAAAAAGTTGAACGAGCTAGAGCTCGCTAGCGGCGGTTGGCCGGCAGCCAGGAGAGAGGCAGTCGTCAGTCGGGAAGGTTGTCTGATGGGGAACTGCGCGGCGTCGCGGCACGCCGGGGAGTCGTGGGCCGACGACGGCGAGTGGGAGGGGGCGTCATCCACGTCGGAGGACGGCGACCACCACCACCACCACGTGTCAGAGGAGCACCTGTCGGAGGTGACGATCAGGATCACCAAGAGGCAGCTGCACGAGCTGATGGAGAGGAAGACGCCCGGCGGCCGGGGCAGCAGCACCCGGCAGCTGCTGGCGGACATCATGGACTCCGGGGAGGTGCACTACCATGACGTGCACCGGGAGGAGCACTGGAAGCCCGCGCTGCGGAGCATTCCTGAGGCCCTCGAGTCGTGACGAAACTCGGTGGTGGCTACGTACGTACGTACTTACGTACGCTGCCCCTGCCAAGCTCTCTGCGAAACAAATTAAAAGTTGCCATTTTCATCCTAGCCTCTTTTCTCTTTTTCTCGTTCTCACGGTGTGTTTCCATGTCCTTGAATTAAAGGTTGACCATGCATGTACAAAGATTGGATTTGGATAGTTCGTTCAAATTATCACTGATGTAGTAGTACATAAGATATACGTCTAGGGAAGTACGTATAAAAAAATGTCACTGATGTACATAGGATGTAGGTGTAGGGAAATAAGTGTGAATACCCTATTTCGCATGGCATTTTTTGTGAATCGTCATTTTCTATTATTTTTGTTTCATATATACTGTGAGATGTGAAGCTAGTGGTGTTTTTTTGTGTGAAAAAGATCCAGATCTATTGTAAAAATTCATAGGAAGTACAAAAACACGTCAAATATAACAAAAATTACATCGAGGTCCCTAGACCACCAAACGATCACTATTGCCGCCAGAACGAGCCGATGTCATCGCTCCCCTACTGGAGACGTCTTGACCTTGTCGATGATAGCTGAGAAGTCGTTGTACGTTGTTGAACCCTTGAATACATCTAAAGCACCTAGCACCAAATTTCGTCATCGCGCATGCACGACGAGAAACCCTAACCTCACCGCACCAAGGAGAGGGCAGGAATCTATGCCAGAGCTTTGTCAACTATGTCCAGACAGATGAACTCGAGGAGGACCGAAGCCCGGAAGACAAACTCAAAGAAGAAGCGTCGACATCCGTCCGAATGCTGCACCCACAAGGACTAAAAATTCCTGACCTAAACTACTAGCTGGAGCGGAGGCGTCGGGATTCCCCTCCCCGCTCCGACCACCAAAGCCTGTAGGGGAGAGTTTTCCCTAGCCATAGAGGGGAAGCGGAGGAAACGCTTGGAGAAAAACTTAATTTCCCAGTGGTGTTTGGTTGACAAGTACATTACAATGCTAGGATCATACACTAGTAGAAAATGGGCCATTTGTCCCGGTTCCAGAGGCCCATTAGCCCCGGTTCTGGAACCGGGACTAAAGGATCGAGACTAAAGCCCAACACCTTTAGTACCGGTCCGCTTACGAACCGGGACAGAAGGTGCTCTACGTGGCCGCCGCGCTGAGCCCAGACAGGAGGGCCTTTAGTCCCAGTTGGTAACACCAACCGGGACCAAATGGCATCCACGTATCAGCAGCTCAGGAGCTGGGGTTTTTGGTTTTTTTGAAAGGGGGGGGGGTAGGGGGTTTTGAAGGGTTAATTTAGGGGTTTCATATATTGTGTTAGGTAGCTAATAGGTAGAGAGAAGTGACCTCTCTTATCTCCGTGCTTGATCGACGCTAGCTACCATACGTATAGAGAAAACTCGACACGCTAGCTAGTAAGCAAATGAAGGAACCATTAAGTACACAATATCGTCATGAACATATACAGAGAGAACTGATCGGCCTCTCTTTCTCCACGAGATTGGTCGAACAACAAGTTTTCATATATCTATCCGACGCTACTAGCTACATATATACAATATAAGATCTCTTACAAACCGTAACATCTAAGGTCTATTTGAACATCCACATGGTATTCTCCGTCTTTATTTATGACGTGGTCAAGAAAGAATCCCGCCAATTCCTCTTGAATTGCTCGTATGCGATCATGTGGTAGGAGTTCATCCCGCATCTCCCACATCTAATTTAAAGAAGTGGGTCAATACATGTATATGAATGAAACTCAACACAAATGATGGTAATAAAATAAGATTGTGAATTTTTTGTTTACGTACATCAAAATCTTCTTTAGAGTAGCCCCGCTTAGATTTCGTCGAGTTGTAGATGAACTCGCAAATGTAGTATCCACAAAAATCATTCCCGGATTCCTGCCACAAGCACTTTACGAGAAATAGATTTCAATCAAACTGATAATCAAGCATGCTTAATGGTTTTGATGAAACTAGCTAGAATCAATGGGAGATGCGCGGAACTAGCTAGTAGTACTTACTTTCGGGTGTGTAAATTGCAGCTCCTTCGACAGTGTTGGAACAATGGTGGTGAACTGTTTCCAAACCCTACCAGACAAAGAGAATAATTACTTGATATCAGGAAATGAACAAAGTTGCCGATATGGTGCGATAATGATCGATTGAACTTACTTCTGGAGCATATCAGTCATGTCTGCATACTCCTCGGGACTTTTTCTTCTCGAGCCTAAGACAGTTACTATTCCAGTTTCAAGCTCAAGCTCTAGCAAAATAAAGTGAAAGCTACGCACGCATGCATAACTCATCAATTACATTACTATAATTAACCTCGAGTGAGGGAAACTGAATATGCACAAGACGATAACACTCACTGGAAGTTGTGAGGAAAGAGTATTTTATCTTTGTTTTGATTTTTAAGCAATGATTGTAGCAAGTTGTCCTCGATCTCTTTGACATTGTGTTTGACCGTCCATTCGTGTATGATATTTGGGTTAATGAACCCAATGTCATAGATATCTGCTTTCCTGCATTCGACGATCTTCATCCTGCATAATATAGTGAGGATAATTAAATATACATGCAATGAAGAGCTGAGCTATATATAGAGACTTAATTATAGAAGTAGTACTTACAGACAGTAGCAAGTCACGAGTGTTTTGTCGAGGGCCTTTTGATTGTATAACTGGAATAACTCGTCAAATTCAATATTCAAAATATCCATTCCAATGAGGTCGTGCTCCTCTTTAATTCTCATCGTCAAAGTATGCCTCCCAGACTGCATGCATCTTTCCATGTACCAATCATGGAGTCTTCGCATCATCGTTGTTAGACGAGGATGATCAGGTTTGATGAGAGGCTGCCCGTACTCGTATCTGAATTCGTCCACCTCCATTATTTCAATGGGTACATCATCGGGCAGGTAATCACCAAGATTGGTACCGGGCACCATCCCCGGATGATTAGTGACGATATCGCTAGACACCTTGAGCGAGGGGCATGTTTGCTTCGCCTGTTCGCCGAGCTGGGGAATTTTTTTCCCAATTATTCGCGTTGCTAACCTTGCATCACCGAAAGTACTTCCCGATCACTCCACTTCCTTATATGCCTTTTTAATAGTGCGCACATAGTTGGAATCTGGTGGAGGCGGCGGTGGTCCCTTTAGGGCATCAATAGTCCGCTTCACTTTCATCGGATCTACCGTTTCCTTCGGAGGTGGAGGTTTCCGTGCAAAAAAGTCCCTCACATGGGCACGACAGATGTCCTTGTTTTCCTTGTCGGTCCTCTCATAAGGTAACTTTTCCGGAGCCTTGAGAGATGGACCGCATTTGAACTGCTTCCCTCCTCTGCTTGTACTACTGCTGGCCACCGGAGTGGCGGCCTCTCTCTTCCGCCGTTGCTGACGCGGCGGAGTCGGTTGATGCGCCGGAGGAGGCGGCGTGCTTCAATGCGCCGGAGGAGGTGGAGGAGGAGCCGTAGTACCTTCACGCGCCGGAGGAGGAGGCAGAGAAGGAGCCGGAGGAGGAGGCGAAGAAGGAGCCGGAGTGCCGTCACGCACCGGAGGAGGCGGATGAGAAGGCGGAGAGCCCTGATCACTCATCGGAGGAGGAGGCGGAGTGCTCTGACTCGCCGGAGGAGGAGGAGGAGGCGGAGGCGTCCAGTTTGGAAGCTTGATGTAATCCTTCTGCCATAGACATGGAGTCTTTAGAGCAAGACCCAGCTGAATCTCCCCTTGACCTATAGGGTGGTCAAGCTCGAGCTCCTCAAATCCCTCCATTACTTTATCCACCATCACAACAGCATAGCTCTGTGGAATCGGACGACAGTGAAAAGTTCCATCGGGTTGAGGAGGTGGAACAGTGCCGACAGCCACCTTCAAGGTGATGGTTTGCCATTTCGTCATAAGCTGGCAATGTTGAGCCTCCGTGATAGCATCCACGGGGTAGCTAGGAGTCATGAAGTCAGGCTGCTGAACGAGCTTCATGGAAGCCACGCTGCTTCTCCACTAAGATGGCGGGGTAACTTCTGGGGTAGCTTCGTGCCGTTGAGATGGTTGGTCGGCAGCTCACTGGCTCCCAACTTGTTCCTCTAGCTTCAGTACTCTTGCATTGAGCTTTTGTATATCGCTTAGCTCTTGTTTCCTCTCCCGGCTTTTGTAACCGCCTACGTCGGGAAACCCAATCTTCCACGCAACGGAGCCTGGCGTGCCTCGTGTTCGTCCAGGGTGCTTAGGATTCCCGAGGGCCTCAGTTAGCTTGTTATTCTCTCTGTCAGGAATGAACGCCCCTTCCTGCGTTGCCTTGATTGCTTCCTAAAGCTTCATGATGGGTGTTGCAAGTTGCTCGTCCGTCCAACGGCACTTCCCTGTTTCAGGGTCCAAAGTTCCCCCAACCCCGAAGAACCAAGTCCTTGAACGGTCTAGCCAGTTCAATGTCTCTGGTTCGACCCCTTTAGCAATCAGGTCTTGCTCAGCTTTGTCCCGCAATGGCCAGGCTTTGAGGTAGCCGCCTGACTCCGTGCGATGGTGCCACTGCTTCTTTGCAGCATTTATCTTGTTTATCTCTGACATTTTCTTACTCTTGTCCGATGTCTTGTAAGCCACAAATGCGGGCCAGTGATCTCTTATCTTCTCAAATTGGCCGATGAATTCTGGAGTCTTCCCTTTGTCGACAAATTTTGATTTCAACTCTTTCTTCCACCTCCTGAATAGTTCTTCCATCTTCTTAAGGGCGTACGACTTGAACAGTGGCTCTATAACTGGCTTATTCGGATTCGCCTCTGGCGGTAGGGTGAAATCTACCTTCAGCGAGGTCCAAAGATCATCTTTCTCTCTATCGGTGACTGATAACCCACAAGTATAGGGGATCACAACCGTTTTTTAGGGTAGAGTATTCAACACAAATTTATAGATTTGGTACAAGGGAAGCCAAAGAATATTTGAAGGTATTAGCAGCTGAGTTGTCAATTCAACCACACCTGGAGATTAATTATCTACAGCAAAGTGATTAGTAGCACAGTAGTATGATAGTTTTGATGATAGCAGCAGTAGTAACGGTAATAGTAACAGTGGTAGCAGTGATATTGTAGCAGTAACGATAGCAGTAGCAGTAGTAGTAACTTAGCAAGAACAATATAAGACAAATTCGTAGGCATTGGATCGGTGACTTGTTGGATGACATTCATCATGTGACAGTTATAACCTAGGGCGATACGACACTAGCTCCAATTCATCGATATAATGTAGGCATGTATTCCGTAAATAGTCATACGTGCTTTATTAAAAGAAATTGCATGACATCTTTCGTCCTACCCTCCCGTGGCAGCGGGGTCCATATTGGAAACTAAGGGATATTAAGGCCTCCTTTTAATAGAGAACCAGAACAAAGCATTAACACGTAGTGAATACATGAACTCCTCAAACTACGGTCATCACCGAGAGTGGGCCCGGTTGTTGTCACTCCGGGGTTGTCGGATCATAACCGTAGTAGGTGACTATAACTTTCAAGATCAGATCTAAAACATGGATATAATGATGAATTCATAAATGGTTCAGATCTGAGTTCATGGCACTGTTGGGGAACGTAGCAATAATTCAAAATTTTCCTACGTATCGCCAAGATCCATCTAGGAGATTCTAGAAACAAGAGAGATAGAGAGAGGAAGTGCATCTTCATACCTTTGAAGATTGCTAAGCGGAAGCGTTACTAGAACACAGATGATGGAGTCATACTCGCGGCGATTCAAATTGCGGAAGATCCGATCTAGCGCCGAACGGACGGTGCCTCTGCGTTTAACACACGTACAGCCCGGGGACGTCTCCTCCTTCTTGATCCAACAAGGGGAGAGGAGAAGTTGAGGAAGAGCTCCGGCAGCACGACGACGTGGTGGTGGAACTTGTGGTATTTCTATAGGGCTTCGCCAAGCTCTACGGAGGAGGAGGACGTGTTGGGGAGGGAGGGGCTGCGCCAGGGGAAGGGGTGCAGCAGCCCTCCAACCCCCCTCCCCCCCACTATTTATAGGGGAAGGGGAGAGGGGGTTGGCCCCTTTAAATCCCATCTAGGGGCGCAGCGGCCAAGGGGGAGGCTTGCCCCCCAAGCTAGGTGGGGCGCCCCCTTTAGGGTTTCCCCAAACCCTAGGCGCATGGGCCCTAGGGGGAGTTGGCGCCCAGCCCACCTAGGGGCTGGTTCCCCTCCATACTCAGCCCATAGGGCCCTCCAGGGCAGGTGGACCCCCGGAACCCCTTCGGTGGTCTCGGTACAATACCGATAACCCTCGAACACTTCTGGCGACAGAATAAGGACATCCCATATATAAATCTTCATCTCTGGACCATTCTGGAACTCCTTGTGACATCTGGGATCTCATCCGGGACTCTGAACATCCTTCGGTAACAACATATTATTTCCCATAACAACTCTAGCGTCACCGAACCTTAAGTGTGTAGACCCTACGGGTTCAGAAACCATGTAGACATGACCAAGAAATATCTCCGGCCAATAACCGACAGCGAGATCTGGATACCCATGTTGGCTCCCACATGTTCCACGATGATCTCATCGGATGAACCACGATGTCGGGGATTCAATCAATCCCGTATGCAATTCCCTTTGTCAACCAGTATGTTACTTGCCCGAGATTCGACCGTCGGTATCCCAATACCTCGTTCAATCTCGTTACCGACAAGTCTCTTTACTCGTTCCGTAATGCATGATCCCATGACCAACTCCTTAGTCACATTGAGCTCATTATCATGATGAATTACCGTGTGGGCCTAGAGATACCTCTCCGTCATACGGAGTGACAAATCCCAGTCTCGATTCGTGCCAACCCAACAGACACTTTCAGAGATACCTGTAGTGCATCCTTATAGCCACCTAGTTACGTTGTGACGCCTGGTACACCCAAAGCGTTCCTACGGTATCCGGGAGTTTCACAATCTAATGGCCTAAGTAAATGATACTTGACATTAGAAGAGCTCTTAGCAAACGAACTACATGATCTTGTGCTATGCTTTGGATTGGGTCTTGTCCATCACATCATTCTCCTAATGATGTGATCCCGTTATCAACGACATCTAATGTCGATGGTCAAGAAACCATAACCATCTATTGATCAACGAGCTAGTCAACTAGAGGCTCACTATGGACATGTTGTGGTCTATGTATTCACACATGTATTACGGTTTTCGGTTAATACAATTATAGCATGAACAACAGACAGTTATCATGAACAAGGAAATATAATAATAACCATTTTATTATTGCCTCTAGGTCATATTTCCAACAGTCTCCCACTTGCACTAGAGTCAGTAATTTAGTTACATTGTGATGAATCGAACACCCATAGAGTTCTGGTGTTGATCATGTTTTGCTCGTGGAAGAGGTTTGGTCAATGGATCTGCGACATTCAGATCCGTATGCACTTTACAAATATCTATGTCTCCATCTTGAACATTTTCACAAATGGAGTTGAAGCGACGCTTGATATGCCTGGTCTTCTTGTGAAACCTGGGCTCCTTGGCAAGGGCAACAGCTCCAGTGTTGTCACAAAAGAGAGTCATCGGGCCCGATGCATTGGGAATAACTCCTAGGTCGGTAATGAACTCCTTCATCCAGATTGCTTCATGTGCTGCCTCCGAGGCTGCCATGTACTCCGCTTCACATGTAGATCCTGCTACGACGCTTTGCTTGCAACTGCACCAGCTGACTGCCCCACCATTCAAAATATACACGTATCCGGTTTGTGACTTGGAGTCATCCAGATCTGCGTCGAAGCTAGCATTGACGTAACCCTTTATGACGAGCTCTTCGTCAGCTCCATAAACGAGAAACATACCCTTAGTCCTTTTCAGGTACTGCAGGATATTCTTGACCGTTGTCCAGTGTTCCATGTCGGCATTACTTTGGTACCTCCCTACCAAACTTACGGCAAGGTTCACATTAGGTCTGGTATACAGCATGGCATACATGATAGACCCTATGGCTGAGGCATAGAGGATGACCCTCATCTTTTCTCTATCTTCTGCTGAGGTCGGGCATTGAGCCGTGCTCAATTTCACACCTTGCAATACAGGCAAGAATCCCTTCTTGGACTGATCCATATTGAACTTCTTCAATATCTTATCAAGGTATATGTTTTGTGAAAGACCGATGAGGCGTCTCGATCTATCTCTATAGATCTTGATGCCTAATATGTAAGCAGCTTCTCCAAGGTCCTTCATTGAAAAACACTTATTCAAGTAGGCCTTTATGCTTTCCAAAAGTTCTATACCATTTCCGATCAATAGTATGTCATCCACATATAATATGAGAAATGCTACAGAGCTCCCACTCACTTTCTTGTAAACACAGGATTCTCCATAAGTCTCCATAAACCCAAACGCTTTGATCATTTCATTAAAGCGAATATTCCAACTCCGAGATGCTTGCACCAACCCATAGATGGAGCGCTAGAGCTTGCACAGCTTGTTAGCATTCTTAGGATTGACAAAACCTTCCGGTTGCATCATATACAATTCTTCCTTAAGGAAAACGTTGAGGAATGCCATCTTGACATCCATTTGCCATATCTCATAATCATAGAATGCGGCAACTGCTAACATGATTCGGACGGACTTCAGCTTCGCTACGGGTGAGAAGGTCTCATCGTAGTCAGCCCCTTGAACTTGTCGATAACCCTTAGAGACAAGCCGAGCCTTATAGACGGTCACATTACCATTCGTGTCAGTCTTCTTCTTAAAGATCCATTTATTTTCTATGGCTTGCCGATCATCGGGCAAGTCTGTCAAAGTCCATACTTTGTTTTCATACATGGATCCTATCTCGGAGTTCATGGCTTCAAGCCATTTGTTGGAATCTGGGCCCGCATCGCTTCTTCATAGTTCGAAGGTTCACTGTTGTCCAACAACATGATATCCAGGACAGGGTTGCCGTACCACTCTGGTGTGCAACGTGCCCTAGTGGACCTACGAAGTTCAGTAGCAACTTGATCTGAAGTTCCATGATCATCATCATTAACTTCCTCTCTAGTCGGTGCAGGCACCACAGAAACATCTTCCTGAGCTGCGCTACTTTCCGATTCAAGAGGCAGTACTTCATCAAGTTCTACTTTCCTCCCGCTTCCTTCTTTCGAGAGAAACTCTTTCTCCGGAAAGGATCCGTTCTTTGGAACAATCTTGCCTTCGAATTTGAGGTAGAAGGTATACCCAATGGTTTCCTTAGGGTATCCTATGAAGACGGATTATTCCGACTTGGGTTCGAGCTTTTCAGGTTGAAGTTTCTTGACATAAGCATCGCATCCCCAAACTTTTAGAAACAACAGCTTAGGTTTCTTCCCAAACCATAATTCATATGGTGTCGTCTCAACGGATTTAGACAGTGCCCTATTTAAAGTGGATGCGGCTGTCTCTAAAGCATAACCCCAAAATGATAGTGGTAAATCAGTAAGAGACATCACAGATTGCACCATATCCAATTGTTGGGGAACGTAGTAATTTCAAAAAAATTCCTACGCACACGCAAGATCATGGTGATGGCATAGCAACGAGAGGGGAGAGTGTTGTCCACGTACCCTCGTAGACTGTAAGCGGAAGCGTTATAACAACGCGGTTGATGTAGTTGTACGTCTTCACAATCCGACCGATCCAAGTACCGAACGTACGGCACCTCCGAGTTCAGCACACGTTCAGCTCGATGACGATCCCCGGGCTCCGATCCAGCAAAGCGTCGGGGATGAGTTCCGTCAGCACGACAGCCTGGTGACGATGATGATGTTCTACCGGCGCAGGGCTTCGCCTAAACTCCGCGAGGATATGATCGAGGTGGAATATGGTGGAGGGGGGCACCGCACACGGCTAAGGAACGATCCGTAGATCAACTTGTGTGTCCTAGGGTGCCCCCGCCCCCATATATAAAGGAGCAAGGGGGGAGGCCGACCGGCCCTAGAGGGCGCGCCAGGAGGAGGAGTCCTCCTCTTAGTAGGAGTAGGACTCCCCCTTTCCTACTCCTACTAGGAGGGGGAAAGGAAGGGGGAAGGGGAGAAGGAAAGAGGGGGCGCCGCCCACCCTCCTAGTCCAATTCGGACCAGAGGGGGAGGGGGCGCGCGGCCCACCCTGGCCGCCCCTCTCTCTCTCCACTAAGGCCCATAAGGCCCATTACTTCTCCCGGGAGGGTTCCAGTAACCCTCCGGCACTCCGGTTTTCTTCGAAAACGTCCGGAACACTTCCGGTGTCCGAATATAGTCGTCCAATATATCAATCTTTATGTCTTGACCATTTCGAGACTCCTCGTCATGTCCGTGATCACATCCGGGACTCCGAACAAACTTCGATACATCAAAACTTATAAACTCATAATAAAACTGTCATCGTAACGTTAAGCGTGCGGACCCTACGGGTTCGAGAACTATGTAGACATGACCTAGAACTGTTCTCGGTCAATAACCAATAGCGGAACCTGGATGCCCATATTGGTTCCTACATATTCTACGAAGATCTTTATCAGTCAAATTGCATAACAACATACTTTGTTCCCTTTGTCATCGGTATGTTACTTGCCCGAGATTCGATCGTCGGTATCCAATACCTAGTTCAATCTCGTTACCGGCAAGTCTCTTTACTCGTTACGTAATGCATCATTCCGTAACTAACTCATTAGCTACATTGCTTGCAAGGCTTATAGTGATGTGCATTACCGAGAGGGCCCAGAGATACCTCTCCGACAATCGGAGTGACAAAACCTAATCTCGAAATACGACAACTCAACATGTACCTTTGGAGACACCTGTAGTACTCCTTTATAATCACCCAGTTACGTTGTGATGTTTGGTAGCACCCAAAGTGTTCCTCCGGTAAACGGGAGTTGCATAATCTCATAGTTACAGGAACATGTATAAGTCATGAAGAAAGCAATAGCAATATACTAAACGATCAAGTGCTAGGCTAACGGAATGGGTCATGTCAATCACATCATTCTCCTAATGATGTGATCCCATTAATCAAATGACAACACATGTCTATGGTTAGGAAACATAACCATCTTTGATTAATAAGCTAGTCAAGTAGAGGCATACTAGTGACGTTGTGTTTGTCTATGTATTCACACATGTATTATGTTTCCGGTTAATACAATTCTAGCATGAATAATAAACATTTATCATGATATGAGGAAATAAATAATAACTTTATTATTGCCTCTAGGGCATATTTCCTTCAGTCTCCCACTTGCACTAGAGTCAATAATCTAGATTACATAGTAATGATTCTAACACCCATGGAGTCTTGGTGCTGATCATGTTTTCCTCGTGAGAGAGGCTTAGTCAACGGGTCTGCAACATTCAGATCCGTATGTATCTTGCAAATCTCTATGTCTCCCACTTGGACTTGGTCCCGAATGGAATTGAAGCGTCTCTTGATGTGCTTGGTCCTCTTGTGAAATCTGGATTCCTTTGCCAAGGCAATTGCACCAGTATTGTCACAGAAGATCTTCATTGGTCCCGATGCGCTAGGTATGACACCTAGGTCGGAAATGAACTCCTTCATCCAGACTCCTTCATTTGCTGCTTCCGAAGCAGCTATGTACTCCGCTTCACATGTAGATCCCACCACGACGCTTTGTTTAGAACTGCACCAACTTACAACTCCACCGTTTAATAAAAACACGTATCCGGTTTGCGATTTAGAATCGTCCGGATCAGTGTCAAAGCTTGCATCGACGTAACCATTTACGACTAGCTCTTTGTCACCTCCATATACGAGAAACATATCCTTAGTCCTTTTCAGGTATTTCAGGATGTTCTTGACCGTTGTCCAGTGATCCACTCCTGGATTACTTTGGTACCTTCCTGCCGAGCTTATTGCTAAGCACACGTCAGGTCTGGTACACATCATTGCATACATGATAGAGCCTATGGCTGAAGCATAGGGAACATCTTTCATTTTCTCTCTATCTTCTGCTGTGGTCGGGCATTGAGTTTGACTCAACTTCACACCTTGTAGCATGGGCAACAACCCTTTCTTTGCCTGATCCATTTTGAAATTTTTCAAAATTTTATCAAGGTATGTGCTTTGTGAAAGTCCTATTAAGCGTCTTGATCTATCTCTATAAATCTTGATGCCCAATATGTAAGCAGCTTCACCGAGATCTTTCATTTGAAAACTTTTATTCAAGTATCCCTTTATGCTATCCAGAAATTCTATATCATTTCCAATTAATAATATGTCATCTACATATAATATCAGAAATGCTACAGAGCTCCCACTCACTTTCTTGTAAATACAGGCTTCTCCAAAAGTCTATATAAAACCATACGCTTTGATCACACTATCAAAGCATTTATTCCAACTCCGAGATGCTTGCACCAGTCCATAAATGGATCACTGGAGCTTGCACACTTTGTTAGCACCTTTTGGATCAACAAAACCTTCTGGCTGCGTCATATACAACTCTTCTTCCAGAAATCCATTCAAGAATGCAGTTTTGATATCCATTTGCCAAATTTCATAATCATGAAATGCAGCAATAGCTAACATGATTCGGACAGACTTAAGCATCGCTACGGGTGAGAAAGTCTCATCGTAGTCAACCCCTTGAACTTGTCGAAAACCTATCGCAACAAGTCGAGCTTTATAGACAGTTACATTACCATCAGCGTTAGTCTTCTTCTTAAAGATCCATTTGTTCTCAATGGCTTGCCGATCATCGGGCAAGTCAACCAAAGTCCATACTTTGTTCTCATACATGGATCCCATCTCAGATTTCATGGCCTCTAGCCATTTTGCGGAATCTGGGCTCATCATCGCTTCCTCATAGTTTGTAGGTTCATCATGGTCAAGTAACATGACTTCCAGAATAGGATTACCGTACCACTCTGGTGCGGATCTTACTCTGGTGGACCTACAAGGTTCAGTAGAAACTTGATCTGAAGTTTCATGATCAATATCATTAGCTTCCTCACTAATTGGTGTAGTTGTCACAGGAACCAGTTCTTGTGATGAACTACTTTCCAATAAGGGAGCAGGTACAGTTACCTCATCAAGTTCTACTTTCCTCCCACTCACTTCTTTCGAGAGAAACTCCTTCTCTAGAAAGGATCCAATTTTAGCAACGAAAATCTTGCCCTCAGATCTTTGATAGAAGGTGTACCCAATAGTCTCTTTTGGGTATCCTATGAAGACACATTTCTCCGATTTAGGTTCGAGCTTATCTGGTTGAAGTTTCTTCACATAAGCATCGCAGCCCCAAACTTTAAGAAACGACAACTTTGGTATCTTGCCAAACCACAGTTCATAAGGCGTCGTCTCAACGGATTTTGATGGTGCCCTATTTAACGTGAATGCGGCCGTCTCTAAAGCATACCCCCAGAAAGATAGCGGTAAATCAGTAAGAGACATCATAGATCGCACCATATCTAGTAAAGTATGATTACGACGTTCGGACACACCATTTCGTTGTGGTGTTCCGGGTGGCGTGAGTTGCGAAACTATTCCGCATTGTTTCAAATGTAAACCAAACTCGTAACTCAAATATTCTCCTCCACGATCAAATCGTAGAAACTTTATTTTCTTGTTACGATGATTTTCTACTTCACTCTGAAATTCTTTGAACTTTTCAAATGTTTCAGACTTGTGGTTCATTAAGTAGATATGCCCATATCTGCTCAAATCATCTGTGAAGGTGAGAAAATAACGATACCCGCCGCGAGCCTCAACATTCATTGGACCACAAACATCAGTATGTATGATTTCCAACAAATCAGTTGCTCACTCCATAGTTCCGGAGAACGGCATTTTAGTCATCTTGCCCATGAGGCATGGTTCGCAAGTACCAAGTGATTCATAATCAAGTGATTCCAAAAGCCCATCAGTATGGAGTTTCTTCATGCGCTTTATACCGATATGACCTAAACGGCAGTGCCACAAATAAGTTGCACTATCATTATCAACTCTGCATCTTTTGGTTTCAACACTATGAATATGTGTATCACTACTATCGAGATTCAATAAAAATAGACCACTCTTCAAGGGTGCATGACCATAAAAGATATTACTCATATAAATAGAACAACCATTATCCTCTGATTTAAATGAATAACCGTCTCGCATCAAACAATATCCAGATATAATGTTCATGCTCAACGCTGGCACCAAATAACAATTATTTAGGTCTAAAACTAATCCCGATGGTAGATGTAGAGGTAGCATGCCGACCGCGATCACATCTACTTTGGAACCATTTCCCACGCGCATCGTCACCTCGTCCTTAGCCAATCTTCGCTTAATCCGTAGTCCCTGTTTGGAGTTGCAAATATTAGCAACAGAACCAGTATCAAATACCCAGGTACTACTGCGAGCATTAGTAAGGTACACATCAATAACATGTATATAACATATACCTTTGTTCACTTTGCCATCCTTCTTATCCGCCAAATACTTGGGGCAGTTCCGCTTCCAGTGTCCAGTCTGCTTGCAGTAGAAGCACTCAGTCTCAGGCTTAGGTCCAGACTTGGGTTTCTTCTCTTGAGTAGCAACTTGTTTGCTGTTCTTCTTGAAGTTCCTCTTCTTCTTCCCTTTGCCCTTTTTCTTGAAACTGGTGGTCTTGTTAACCATCAACACTTGATGCTCCTTCTTGATTTCTACCTCCGCGGCTTTTAGCATTGCGAAGAGCTCGGGAATAGTCTTGTACATCCCTTGCATATTATAGTTCATCACGAAGCTCTTGTAGCTTGGTGGCAGTGATTGAAGAATTCTGTCAATGACACTATCATCAGGAAGATTAACTCCCAGTTGAATCAAGTGATTATTATACCCAGACATTTTGAGTATGTGTTCACTGACAGAACTATTCTCCTCCATCTTGCATCTATAGAACTTATTGGAGACTTCATATCTCTCAATCCGGGCATTTGCTTGAAATATTAACTTCAACTCCTGGAACATATCATATGCTCCATGACGTTCAAAACGTCGTTGAAGACCCGGTTCTAAGCCGTAAAGCATGGCACACTGAACGATCGAGTAGTCATCAGCTTTGCTCTGCCAGACGTTCTTAACATCGTAAGTTGCATCAGCAGCAGGCCTGGCACCCAGCGGTGCTTCCAGGATGTAATTCTTCTGTGCAGCAATGAGGATAATCCTCAGGTTACGGACCCAGTCCGTGTAATTGCTACCATCATCTTTCAACTTTGCTTTCTCAAGGAACGCATTAAAATTCAACGGAACAACAGCATGAGCCATCTATCTACAACAAACATAGACAAGCAAAAATATTATCAGGTACTAAGTTCATGATAAACTTAAGTTCAATTAATCATATTACTTAAGAACTCCCACTTAGACAGACATCTCTCTAGTCATCTAAGTGATCAGGTGATCCAAATCAACTAAACCATGTCCGATCATCATGTGAGATGGAGTAGTTTCAATGGTGAACATCACTATGTTGATCATATCTACTATATGATTCACGTTCGACCTTTCGGCCTTCGTGTTCCGAGGCCATATCTGTATATGCTAGGCTCGTCAAGTTTAACCTGAGTATTCCGCGTGTGCAACTGTTTTGCACCCGTTGTATTTGAACGTAGAGCCTATCACACCCGATCATCACGTGGTGTCTCAGCACAAAGAACTTTCGCAATGGTGCATACTCAGGGAGAACACTTCTTGATAATTAGTGAGAGATCATCTTAAAATGCTACCGTCAATCAAAGCAAGATAAGATGCATAAAGGATAAACATCACATGCAATCAATATAAGTGATATGATATGGCCATCATCATCTTGTGCTTGTGATCTCCATCTTCGAAGCACCGTCGTGATCACCATCGTCACCGGCACGACACCTTGATCTCCATCGTAGCATCGTTGTCATTTACGCCATCTATTGCTTCTACGACTATCGCTACTGCTTAGTGATAAAGTAAAGCAATTACAGGGCGTTTGCATTTCATACAATAAAGCGACAACCATATGGCTCCTGCCAGTTGCCGATAACTTCGGTTACAAAACATGATCATCTCATACAATAAAATATAGCATCACATCTTGACCATATCACATCACAACATGCCCTGCAAAAACAAGTTAGACGTCCTCTACTTTGTTGTTGCAAATTTTACGTGGCTGCTACGGGCTGAGCAAGAACCGTTCTTACCTACGCATCAAAACCACAACGATAGTTCGTCAAGTTAGTGCTGTTTTAACCTTCGCAAGGACCGGGCGTAGCCACACTCGATTCAGCTAAAGTGAGAGAGACAGACACCCGCCAGTCACCTTTAAGCACGAGTGCTCGTAACGGTGAAACCAGTCTCGCGTAAGCGTACGCGTAATGTCGGTCCAGGCCGCTTCATCTCACAATACCGCTGAGCCAAAGTATGACATGCTGGTAAGCAGTATGACTTGTATCGCCCACAACTCACTTGTGTTCTACTCGTGCATATGACATCTACGCATAAAACCTGGCTCGGATGCCACTGTTGGGGAACGTAGTAATTTCAAAAAAATTCCTACGCACACGCAAGATCATGGTGATGGCATAGCAACGAGAGGGGAGAGTGTTGTCCACGTACCCTCGTAGACCGTAAGCGGAAGTGTTATAACAACGCGGTTGATGTAGTCGTACGTCTTCACGATCCGACCGATCCAAGTACCGAACGTACGGCACCTCCGAGTTCAGCACACGTTCAGCTCGATGACGATCCCCGGGCTCCGATCCAGCAAAGCGTCGGGGATGAGTTCCATCAGCACGACGGCGTGGTGACAATGATGATGTTCTACCGGCGCAGGGCTTCGCCTAAACTCCGCGACGATATGACCGAGGTGGAATATGGTGGAGGGGGGCACCGCACACGGCTAAGGAACGATCCGTAGATCAACTTGTGTGTCCTAGGGTGCCCCCCCGCCCCCCCCCCCGCCCCCGTATATAAAGGAGAAAGGGGGGAGGCCGGCCGGCCCTAGAGGGCGCGCCAGGAGGAGGAGTCCTCCTCCTAGTAGGAGTAGGACTCCCCCTTTCCTACTCCTACTAGGAGGGGGAAAGGAAGGGGGAAGGGGAGAAGGAAAGAGGGGGTGCCGCCCCCCTCCTAGTCCAATTCAGACCAGAGGGGGAGAGGGCGCGCGGCCCACCTTGGCCGCCCCTCTCTCTCTCCACTAAGGCCCATAAGGCCCATTACTTCTCCCGGGGGGTTCCGGTAACCCTCCGGCACTCCGGTTTTCTCCGAAAACGTCCGGAACACTTCCGGTGTCCGAATATAGTCATCCAATATATCAATCTTTATGTCTCGACCATTTCGAGACTCCTCGTCATGTCCGTGATCACATCCGGGACTACGAACAAACTTCGGTACATCAAAACTTATAAACTCATAATAAAACTGTCATCGTAACGTTAAGCGTGCGGACCCTATGGGTTCGAGAACTATGTAGACATGACCTAGAACTATTCTCGGTCAATAAACAATAGCGGAACCTGGATGCCCATATTGGTTCCTACATATTCTACGAAGATCTTTATCGGTCAAACCGCATAACAACATACTTTGTTCCCTTTGTCATCGGTATGTTACTTGCCCGAGATTCGATCGTCGGTATCCAATACCTAGTTCAATCTCGTTACCGGAAAGTCTCTTTACTCGTTACGTAATGCATCATTCTGTAACTAACTCATTAGCTACATTGCTTGCAAGGCTTATAGTGATGTGCATTACCGAGAGGGCCTAGAGATACCTCTCCGACAATCGGAGTGGCAAAACCTAATCTCGAAATACGCCAACTCAACATGTACCTTTGGAGACACCTGTAGTACTCCTTTATAATCACCCAGTTACGTTGTGATGTTTGGTATCACCCAAAGTGTTCCTCCGGTAAACGGGAGTTGCATAATCTCATAGTTACAGGAACATGTATAAGTCATGAAGAAAGCAATAGCAATATACTAAACGATCAAGTGCTAGGCTAACGGAATGGGTCATGTCAATCACATCATTCTCCTAATGATGTGATCCCATTAATCAAATGACAACACATGTCTATGGTTAGGAAACATAACCATCTTTGATTAATAAGCTAGTCAAGTAGAGGCATACTAGTGACGTTGTGTTTGTCTATGTATTCACACATGTATTATGTTTCCGGTTAATACAATTCTAGCATGAATAATAAACATTTATCATGATATGAGGAAATAAATAATAACTTTATTATTGCCTCTAGGGCATACTTCCTTCACCAATAGAGTGCGATTACAATGTTCGGTCACACCATTAAGCTGAGGTGTTCCAGGCGGCGTGAGTTGTGAAACAATTCCACATTTCCTTAAGTGCGTACCAAACTCATGACTCAAATATTCTCCTCCACGATCTGATCGTAAGAACTTTATTTTCCTTTCACGTTGATTCTCCACCTCACTCTGAAATTCCTTGAACTTTTCAAAGGTCTCGGACTTGTGTTTCATTAAGTAGACATACCCATATCTACTTAAGTCATCAGTGAGGGTGAGAACATAACGATAGCCACCGCGAGCCTCAACGCTCATTGGACCGCACACATCAGTATGTATTATTTCCAACAAGTTGGTTGCTCGCTCCGTTGTTCCGGAGAACAGAGTCTTGGTCATTTTGCCCATGAGGCATGGTTCGCACGTGTCAAATGATTCATAATCAAGAGACTCCAAAAGTCCATCTGCATGGAGTTTCTTCATGCGTTTGACACCAATGTGACCAAGGCGGCAGTGCCACAAGTATGTGGGACTATCATTATTAACCTTACATCTTTTGGTATTCACACTATGAATATGTGTAATATCACGTTCAAGATTTAGTAGAAATAAACCATTGACCAGCGGGGCATGACCATAAAACATGTCTCTCATATAAATAGAACAACCATTATTCTCGGATTTAAATGAGTAGCCATCTCGCATTAAACGGGATCCAAATACAATGTTCATGCTCAAAGCTGGCACTAAATAACAATTATTGAGGTTTAAAACTAATCCCGTAGGTAAATGTAGAGGTAGCGTGCCGACGGCGATCACATCGACCTTGGAACCATTCCCGACGCGCATCGTCACCTCGTCCTTCGCCAGTCTCCGCTTATTCCGCAGCTCCTGTTTTGAGTTACAAAATGAGCAACTGCACCGGTATCAAATACCCAGGATCTACTAGAGCGCTGGTAAGGTACACATCAATAACATGTATATCACATATACCTTTGGTGTTGCCGGCTGTCGGTGTGAAAACCGGCGGATCTCGGGTAGGGGGTCCCGAACTGTGCGTCTAGGCGGATGGTAACAGGAGACAAGGGACACGATGTTTTTACCCAGGTTCGGGCCCTCTCGATGGAGGTCAAACCCTACTCCTGCTTGATTAATATTGATGATATGGGTAGTACAAGAGTAGATCTACCACGAGATCAAGGAGGCTAAACCCTAGAAGCTATCCTATGGTATGATTGTTGTTCGTCCTACGGACTAAAACCCTCCGGTTTATATAGACACCGGAGAGGACTAGGGTTACACAGAGTCGGTTACAATGGTAGGGAATCTACATATCCGCATCGCCAAGCTTGCCTTCCACGCCAAGGAAAGTCCCATCCGGACACGGGACGAAGTCTTCAATCTTGTATCTTCATAGTCTTGGAGTCCGGCCAATGATGATAGTTCGGCTATCCGGATACCCCCTAGTCCAGGACTCCCTCAGTAGCCCCCGAACCAGGCTTCAATGACGACGAGTCCGGCGCGCATATTGTCTTCGGCATTGCAAGGCGGGTTCTCCTCCAAATTCCGTGTGCTTGCCGAATGGTGTCCGGCTTCTTATAAATGCTGCGCTTCTTGGCTTCCACGTCCAATAATGGCCATCCTCCAGGGTATTTTTACCACGTCCAATAATGGCCATCCGAATCGCACCATCCTCCTTCCGCAAGTATTCATCGAAGCGCCTCTGACAAAAATCCACTCCATCATAGACAATCGACGCGGCTCCTCCTCTCGCGCTCCCAGCCCTCAGCCAGGAGATTGGGGGAGATGTTCAGCCCCGCATAGCGAGCTAGTGACGCTCCAAGCAGAGGGGTTTCTTCCCCCCAGCCTTTATGGTTTCGGTTCGAGCCGAACTTGCCACCTACAAGGGCGGAAAGCAGGCGGAGAGCGTCCCCAATCCCTCCAAAGGAGAGCGGGTATGCTTCGTCCCTTATCTAATAAGGGGACTCGGATTTCCCATACATCGGTTTCTCCGGGGGCTCCTGGAGTTCTATGGGCTCCAGCTTCACCACCTTACGCCTGCCTCCATCCTGCACATCGCGGGCTTCGTGGCCCTTTGCGAGCTGTTCTTGGGCCTCGAGGCCCATTTTGCGCTGTGGAAGAGATTATTTTGCCTCGTACCCCGTTTTCATGAGGGGTCGATATATCAAGTGGACGGAGCCGAAATATGGCGCATCGCCGGGATCGGATATCTATCCGGAACCCCGAAGAAGGCGTCCGAAGACTGGCCTTTGGAATGGTTTTATATGGAGGACGCCCCGCTACCGGATCCAGTACGGATCGGCCTCCTAGAGTTCAGCAACGCTCCTCTGAAGAAACGCCTGAGTTGGCGCCCGCAGAGCCCTCAACGGGAGAATGATATGGACGTCCAATATCTGATGGGCCGAATAAGGTTATTGGCTCATTCCGGATTGACCATGATTGGGGTCATGGCCACATGCATTATGCGGGGGGTGCAGCCGCTCCAATATAGGGGCCACCCCATGTGGGATTTCAACAGGGAGGATGATGCCACCCGTCATGGCCGCAAGGGGCCAGGATCGGTCGCCGATCTGGTGAAGATACTGTCCGGCCTGTACAAAGGGGAGAAGGAGGACTTCCTCCGTGCTAGTCCATTGAATGGATTTTCCATGAACAACCCTCAGAGCTGGGTAAGCGAACGTTTATCTATCTGATCCATATTCCCAAAGTTAAGTGTCTCACTTTGTGATTTCAATGCAGGAACTGCGCCGGGCCGTAGAGGATATACACAGCCTGGCTCCACAACCCGAGGATCCGGAACGATCCCTCGATCCGGCCTCCAAAGAGGATCTGGACATAAAGGTGGAGCGGATCGATGGGGTGTTCCACCAACTTAGCATTGACAATGCTTTGGTCGCCGTTACGGCCGACTACCCTGGAATATGTCCGGCTTCCCAGGTAACTGTGATCGGAGTCATGATACCATTACTCATCCATGCTTATCCTGACCACCGTATACCAATGGTTTTCCGCAGGAGGTGCCTTCGAGGCGGGAAGCCGAACCCGCGGCTGGCCGACAAGGGGCAGCTCGGCCCAGCGGGCGGAAAAGAAGTGCTGTGTGAATCGAGACGTCGCCGCAACGGTATGGCGCGCCACCATGTTTCCGGGAAAGATTCGTGGAAGGCATATTAACGCTCGTGGTTTTTTCAGGAGAAAGAGCGCTCGCCGGACTGTGTCCGGAGAGATTGCCAATCAAGCCTCCGCCGGCCAGGCTCCAACGCCAGGTCCGGAGGGGGAGGCATACGCGAGGCGCGCGTCGTGTGCTCCTCCAACGGAGGATGCCGACAGGTTGTCCGCCACCAGATTTGAGGTGGAGAGCGCCATGAATCACAGGCGCCGCCGGACAGTTCTTCGCGACGCCTGCTTCTCCCCGGAGGCGTTAAATGCCTTTAATTCGGGAGATGCGGACCTCCGTGCTGCTCGAGATGGTCTAGCCAGAGCCACGGAGCAGTATGTGAAAGACATACGGGTGAGGAATTTTGACAGTTATATATGCCAGGATCATTTGTTATGCAGGATCTTACGGAGAAGAATACCCACCTGTCCCAGGAGCTTCAAGAGTGTAAGGCCCAACTTGAGGCCACACTAGCCGCCACAGGGGGAGCCACAGAGACCCCCTCTGGTAAGATTTACTTCGAAAGGTAAGTAGTTTGTGAAGTGCGGCGTGTGTATAAGTCTGACAATAATATTGCAGATGGCGCCGGACTAGATCCGGACAAGCAATAGCTACTGCGCCAGCTGAAGGCCGGCGAGAAGGTGCTTACGAGGGTGCGGCAAGAGAAGAATAAGCTCCAAGATGCCAACACCCAGCTGGGCGAGGAACTAAAAGATGTGAAGGCCCAGTTGTCGGACTCCGTGAAGGAGAATCGGTGGCTTCATCGCGGCATTTATAGTAAGTGTTTGAGCAAACTTTTGAAAAGAAGAGTTCGGCGAGGAAGTCGATTTGACAGAAATATGTCTGTAGGCGTGCTCACAGGTCGTCCTGCGGAGGAAATGCCCGGTTCAACGGGTGACCAACTTCCCGAGCTGCTGCAACTGCACGAACGAGTTCGGCAGGTGATGAGCGGAGTCGCCCAGGCCTTGTGGCCATCCATGTCCCTAC
The DNA here is from genome assembly GCA_963921465.1 of Triticum timopheevii. Taxonomy (NCBI): domain Eukaryota; kingdom Viridiplantae; phylum Streptophyta; class Magnoliopsida; order Poales; family Poaceae; genus Triticum; species Triticum timopheevii. Next base: position 470,892,057 of record OY997266.1, on the reverse strand, counting down.
CCGAAGGTCTTGGAGAGCTTGTGGAGAAGCTTCAGGGAGCACGGCGGCGCTTCCGGTTGTGGAAGATATCGGCCTGCCGTCAAGGCGCCAGGGAAGCCTGGGCCATGGTGAAGACACGGTATGCGAAGGCTAACCCAAACCACATGGCCGAGGTCATACCTGTGGGGCCCGATGGGAAGGAGATCCCCGTGAGCTTAGTGTACGACCAAGTAGAGTTGGCCGCAAAGTATTCACAGCGGGACTGTAAACTAGACAGTTTATTAGATGGTATCAAAGAGGAATACCATCAGTCAGCTTGACTGTGTAATTTAAAATGACATGGAAAATGCCTTCTAGCCGGATTGTAGATCGTTTGTCATTGCGGACCTTTTCGCTTCAACCTCGGGACCCGACAGTCCGGAGTGTGTCCGAATACCCTCACGGTTATGTAAGAAACCGGGGCATGCATGGAGACCAGGCGTAGGGGTCATTAGTGCTTTATCAGACAAGTGCCCAACTAGTTATGTTATATTACATGGTTAGTAAGAAACATCTTCCAGGGAGAATAGTTCCGTTAGGGGTTCCTTTCCCTGGGAGGCATGCCCTAAAGTGCATGTCCGGACTGCGAAAAAAGCAGGAAAGCATCTGGGGGCAGATAAATAAATAGGTAAGAAATCATCTTTCAATTCACCGACCGAATATTCCCTTAAGAACGCTAGCTTTCAGCTTCACCTAGTCTGAGGTACACATCCGGCTGACCCGGCAGTAACAATCGCATAGGTGCTCTCTTTACCTCCTAGCCGAACAATCGGGAACGTAGGGGTAAGCACAGGAGCCAGGCAACCCAGCTTGGCCAAAACTTAAGTCATATCGATGCATATAATGGTGAATAAAAGGTACATGCGGAAGTGTTACACATGTATTGGGTATAAAGCCCGTATAAATAAGCTTCTGTTAAAGAAGCCCCCAGGTATAATGAGTGCGAATAGCACGTCAAGTGTGTGCGAACAATGCGTAAGCGAGCCACCGAAGGCCCGTGAGAGAAGAAGAAGAAGAAGAAAAGGAAAGGGGGGGAGAAAAATAAAAGACAGTTAAATTATAAAATATGGACGGGGGAGGGAGACGAACTCAGAGTCTGGTGCTAGGCGTAGAATCTACGGAGACGGGCTGCGTTCCATGGATTTGGCTCGAGTCGGTTATCCGATGCGTTTCGCAGACGGTACGCTCCGCCGGTCAGGACTTGGTTGATGATGAAGGGACCTTCCCATTTGGGCTTGAGCTTGTCCTTTTTCTTGTCTGGCAGGTGTAGAACTAGTTCGCCAACATTGTAAGTTTTGGCCCGTACTTCTCTGCTTTGATATCTTCGAGCCTGCTGTTGATAGAATGCGGAACGAGCTTTTGCCACATCATGCTCCTCCTCTAAGGCGTCCAAACTGTCCTGCCGATCTAGCTCGGCTTCTCTTTCTTCGTACATGCGCACGCGAGGTGAGTCATGAATTATGTCGCAGGGCAAAACTGCCTCTGCGCCGTATACCATAAAAAATGGTGTGAATCCGATAGTGCGGTTTGGCGTGGTCCGCAGCCCCCAGAGTACGGAGTCGAGCTCCTCTACCCAGTGCGTGTTGGATTCCTTAAGCGACCGCACTAGTCTGGGTTTGATGCCGCTCATGATTAGACCATTTGCTCGTTCGACTTGACCGTTAGTTTTAGGGTGATAGACTGAAGCGTAGTCGAGCTTGATGCCCATGTTTTTGCACCAGAGTTTGACCTCGTCGGCCGTGAAGTTTGTGCCGTTATCAGTGATGATGCTGTGGGGGACACCATAACGGTGTACTACCCCTGATATGAAGTCTATCACGGGTCCGGATTCGGCCGTCTTAACTGGCTTGGCCTCTATCCATTTGGTGAATTTATCCACCATGACCAATAGGTATTTTTGCTTGTGGGTTCCTCCTTTAAGGGGTCCAACCATGTCAAGCCCCCAGACCGCGAATGGCCAGGTGATGGGTATAGTTTTCAGGGCGGTGGGAGGCATGTGGCTTTGATTAGCAAAGAGCTGGCAACCGACACATCGTTGGACTAAATCCTGAGTGTCTGCCCGGGCCGTTGGCCAATAAAATCATGTACGGAAGGCCTTGCTTACAAGGGCCCGGGCTGCGGCGTGGTGCCCACCGAGTCCGGCATGAATTTCAGCCAGAAGATTTTGCCCTTCCTCTTCGGAGATACACCTTTGAAGGACTCCGGTTATGCTTTTCTTATAGAGCTCTCCCTCATGGACCTTATAGGCTTTAGATCGCCGTACTATGCAGCGGGCCTCGTTTTGGTCCTCGGGAAGTTCCTGCCTAGTTAAGTAAGCTAGGAATGGCTCGGTCCACGGGGCAATGACTGCCATTATTTCGTGGGCTGAAGGTGTTATTTCATTGGCAGAACCACCGATTGTGTCAGAATGTGCGGTGTCGGGCGGTGCGGTTGGGTCCGGATTGTTGTTTCCGGACTCCCCTTCCCATAGTACGGATGGCTTGAAAAGCCGTTCCAGGAAGATGTTGGGAGGGACGGCATCGCGCTTTGCGCCGGTGCGTGCCAATACGTCCGCCGCTTGATTATTATCCTGGGCTATATGGTGAAATTCGAGCCCTTCAAACCGAGATGACATTTTCAGAACGGCGTTACGGTAAGCTGCCATTTTCGGATCCTTGGCGTCGAAGTCTCCATTTATCTGGGATATCGCGAGGTTCGAATCCCCCCGCACCTCTAGGCATTTAATGCCCATGGAGACCGCCATCCGGAGGCCATGTAGAAGGGCCTCGTATTCGGCTGCGTTGTTGGAGTCCGTGTACATTATCTGGAGTACGTATTGGACTGTGTCTCCGGTTGGGGACGTCAGGACGACGCCAGCCCCCAGGCCAGCCAACATTTTGGAGCCGTCGAAGTGCATGATCCAATTAGAATATGCGTTGTACTCTTTAGGGAGTTCGGCTTCGTTCCATTCAGCGATGAAGTCGGCCAAAACTTGCGACTTGATAACTCGCCGTGGTTTATAGGTTATGTCAAATGGTAGGAGCTCGATGTCCCATTTTGCGATCCTGCCAGTCGCGTCGCGGTTGTTTATAATGTCGTTAAGAGGTACTTCGAAGGCTACTGTTATCGAACACTCTTGAAAGTAGTGTCGCAGCTTCCGGGATGCCATGAACACTGTGTACGCTATCTTTTGATAATGTGGATACCGGGACTTTCATGGAGTTAGGACAGTGGATACGTAGTACACTGGTTTTTGAAGAGGGAATTTGGGTCCTTCCGTTTCTCGTTCGACGACGAGCACCGCACTTACAACTTGATGTGTTGCCGCGATATACAATAACATTGGTTCACCCAAGTTGGGCGCGGCCAGGACCGGATTTGTTGCCAATATGGCCTTTATTTCTTCGAGTCCGGCCATGGCGGCATCCGTCCACTCGAAGTGTTCGGTGCGCCGGAGGAGGCGATAAAGGGGTAATGCCTTTTCTCCTAAGCGGGAGATGAAGCGGCTTAGAGCCGCCACGCATCCAGTCAATTTTTGTATTTGCTTGAGGTCTTTTGGGGTATCCAATTGTGACAGAGCTCGGATCTTGGCTGGATTTGCTTCAATTCCTCTACCGGATACAATGAAGCCCAAGAGCTTTCCGGCTGGTACGCCGAAAACGCATTTTCCGGGTTGAGCTTAATGTCATATGCTCGGAGGTTGTCAAATGTGAGCCTCAAATCGTCTACTAGAGTTTCGACGTGTTTAGACTTGACGACCACATCGTCTACGTATGCCTCCACTGTTTTGCCGATCTGGGTTGCCAGACATGTCTGAATCATGCGCTGATATGTTGCGCCGGCGTTTTTGAGCCCGAAGGGCATTGTGTTGAAGCAGAATGGTCCGTATGGAGTAATGAATGCCGTTGCGGCTTGGTCTTGCTCCGCCATCTTGATTTGATGGTAGCCGGAGTATGCGTCGAGGAAGCACAATGAATCGTGCCCTGCGGTAGCATCGATAATTTGATCGATGCGGGGAAGGGGGAAAGGATCCTTTGGACAAGCCTTGTTAAGGTCCTTGAAATCGACACACAGGCGCCAGGATTTGTCTTCTTTGGTACCATTACCAGGTTTGCTAGCCAGTCCGGATGTTTTATGTCTCTGATGAATCCGGCTTCTAATAGTTTGGCTAGCTCCTCTCCCGTTGCCTGTCTTTTGGGTTCGGAAAATCGCCGAAGAGCCTGTTTGACTGGCTTGAATCCTTTTAGGATATTTAGGCTGTGCTCTGCCAACCGGCGTGGGATTCCTGGCATGTCTGAAAGGTGTCAGGCAAAGATGTCCCAATTTTCCCGAAGGAATTCTCGTAGTGTTGCGTCTACATCAGGGTTTAATTGTGCCCCAATGGAGGCCGTCTTTGTAGGGTCCGTTGGATGGACTTGGAATTTGACTATTTCATCCGCTGGCTTAAAAGAGGTGGACTTGGATCTTTTGTCAAGTATCACGTCATCCCTGTTCACCATGGAGCGCAGCGCTGTGAGTTCCTCGGCCGCTAGGGCTTCAGATAGCGCCTCTAGGGCTACTGCGGCTGTCTTATTTTCAGCGCAGAGTGCTACGTCCGGATCACTGGCGAGGGTGATGATTCCGTTGGGCCCGGGCATTTTGAGCTTCATGTACCCATAATGGGGTATAGCTTGAAAAATTGTGAATGCTTCTCGTCCTAATAAAGCGTTGTAAGGGCATATTTATCCCTAAGTGTTTTGGTGATTGATGACAATGCTCGTGCAGACTAATCGTGTGCCTTGAGTCACTCAGATACTTCATCATTAGGCACAAGACGATTCGGTGCCCCTCGGAGACTGTTGAAGCCGGCGTTGTTCTACGTTTCTCTTTGGTGGAGTTGAGTCGTAGGAGAGCCGTACTATTAAGAGGGGGTCCGTGTCGGAAAGGTAGGGTGGAATCACACGTACACTTGTCCCTCCTTTCCTTGCACTTTGGAGCTACCCGTTGTTATCTTGGTTGTGTGGAAAACTGGCGACTACTGCTGTACTTGCGGTAGTACCGCAGGTACAAGCGGTAGTACCGCGGCGCGTCACGGTAGTACCGCCCCTTTAGTGCGGTAGTACCGCGGCACCCTGGCCTAGTGCCGCTCCGGTGCGGTAGTAGGGGCGGATGTAATTTTTTACATCCGCGCCCCTCACGGTAGTACCACCCCTTTGGTGCGGTAGTACCGCGGCACCCTGGCCTAGTGCCGCTCCGGTGCGGTAGTAGGGGCGGATGTAATTTTTTACATCCGCGCCCCCCACGGTAGTACCGCTCGTCCAGCGCGGTAGTACCGTGGGGGCCCACGGTAGTACCGCTCCCTTGGAGTCGTAGTACCATGGCCCTTCGGCCTAGTACCGCAGTGTCGCGGTAGTAGGCGCGGATGTAATTTTTTACATCCGCGCCGACCACGGTAGTACTGCGCCTCGCGGGCGGTAGTACCGCGTCGGGTTTTTGCACCACCCTAGTTTCTGCGGAAGTAGGCACGGATGTAATTTATTTCATCCGCGCCCTTCCCAGGCCGTGACCCTCCTGCCTTGCGGTAGTACCGCAAGGGGGCGCGGTACTACCGCGCAAGCGGTAGTACTGCTCCTTCGTCAGGCTTGTTCCGGCCTGTGCAGTTGCCATGGTAGTACCGTGGTCTTCCACGGTAGTACCGCGCGGCTTCACGGTAGTACCGCTTCCTTGGAGCGGTAGTACCGTGAGTCGCGGGCAGGACTTGTGGATAACGGTTGGATTTTTTCCACGACTATATGAGGGATGTCTTCTACCTCTAGTTGACTACCTCTTCCACCTCTAAGCTCCATTATTGCTCCAAGCTCCATTTTCGCCCGATCTCTCTCCCTAGCCAATCAAACTTGTTGATTTGCTCGGGATTGGGTGACAAGGGCCCGATCTACACTTCCACCAAAGGATATTTGATTCCCCCCACTTATCCCTTGCGGATCTTGTTACTCTTGGGTGTTGAGCACCCTAGACGGTTGAGGTCACCTCGAAGCCATACTCCATTGTGGTGAAGCTTCGTGGTGTTGTTGTTGTTGGGAGCCTCTGATTGTTGTGGAGATTGCCCCAACCTTGTTTGTAAAGGTTCGGTCGCCGCCTTCAAGGGCACCAATAGTGGAACCACGGCATCTCGCATCGTGTGAGGGCGTGAGGAGAATACGGTGGCCCTAGTGGCTTCTTGGGGAGCATTGTGCCTCCACACCACTCTAACGGAGACGTACTTCCCCTTAAAAGGAAGGAACTCCGGTAACACATCCTCGTCTCCACCGGCTCCACTCTTGGTTATTTCGTGCCTTTACTTTCGCAAGCTTACTTATTGTTACATCTCTTGCTTGCTTGCGTGCTAGTTGATATTGCATCATATAGGTTGTTCACTTAGTTGCATATCTAGACAACCTATTTGTTGCAAAGTTTAATTTGGTAAAGAAAAGCTTAAAAATTGTTAGTTGCCTATTCACCCCCCCCCCCCCTAGTCAACCATATCGATCCTTTCAATTGGTATCAGAGCCTCGTCTCTTTATTAAGGACTTTGCCGTCCGAAGAGTATGGTTGACACCAACGATGGTGCGAAGGAACACTCTGGTGTGAATCCCATCTCATCTTCGGCCGAAGGGGGAACCTCGGTCTCTCTTGAGGAGTTCAATGTGGCTTTAGACACATTGAAAACCTCCATGACGGCCGAGGTTAAAAGCATGTTTAATGATTTCCTAGAGGGACTTAAACTATCTACCGCACCTATGAAAGTGGGTGATCCTACTAACAAGGTGACGGATGCTATCTCCGACAAGGGGGAAGCTAACAATGAAAAGAGTCCTTCTACTAGTGGTAGAAATGGCACCGGCATCTTTGCCCATGTGGAACCCCCGGTTTATGGAGGGCCTATCCCCTCCACTCATTTGAATCATGCCGGTCCACCTCCTAAATATGAGAAACATGAATATTTTGATAATTGGGTCTATCGCTTTAAGCGTCATTTGAAACATGTGAACACTAACCTTTGGAGAATCATTGAAGAAGGTTTTTATCCTCATGACCCAAGCAACTTCACCCCTCGAGAAGCCGTGGACCATCAATTCAATGAGAGTGCTCTCTTTATCATCCAAGATGCAATCCTTCCCAAAGATCTCCCTCACCTTCGACCCCATGTCGTGGCTAAAGAAGCATGGAAATGTGTCGAGGGTCTCTATCGTGGAAGTGCTAGCATTCAACGGTCCAACTATGAAGTGGTGCAAGATGAAGCCGATGAGTTTGCAATGAAAGAAGATGAAGAACCTCGTGAGCTCTTTTGAAGAGTGACCAAACTCGCGGTGGCACTTAGAGATCATGGAAGCAAGGACACGGATGACAATTGGATCAAGCGGAAGTTCCTCAAGGCCATGATGCCCTACAACAAAGCCATGTCCTCCGTCATTCGTCAACGACCGGACTTCCACACCATGACCTCAAGTGAAGTGTTGGATGAGTTCGTTGCAATGAGCATCTTGGACAAGACCGCCGACAATGCGGTGCTCCGTTCTCAATGAGCAAAGAAGCCTAACCTTGCTTTGAAGGCCAAGGCTATTGTGGAAGAAGAGGAAGAAGTGGAAGATGAGGAAAGCAACCCCGAAGACACCAAGTTTGACTACCATGAGCACATGGCCCTTGCTTCAAGACAATTTTAGAGCAAGAAGAGCTCAAGACCCAACTTCAACAAGAACAACTCAAGTGGCGTCAAGGGCAAGCAACGAGTTAGAACTTGTTTCAATTGTGGCAATGTGAGCCATTTCGTTGCGGATTGTCCTTACGAGAAGCGGGAAGACAATGGTGGCAAGTTCATTCGAAAAGACAAAGCCAAGTCCTTCCCCAACAAGAACAACTTCGCCAAGAAGACTCCCACTCGTGGGTTGGTGGTTCAAGAAGAATACCAAGAGGATGACGATGATGATGAGAATGAAGAAGCAACGGCCATGGCGTCCATTGCCATTGCTACTCCCCGGGTGTCTCTCTTCGAATCACCCAACGTAAACATCATCGCTAGATGCCTCATGGCTAAGGCTTCAAACAAGGTAACCCCCAACATCACAACCACCATCATTACTAATCCCTCCGTGGAGGATTGAATTGATGAACATGTTGAGTCTAATGAGGAAGTGAATGAATTTGAGTCTTTTATGAGTAAGCTCGAGGGAAAGTCCAAGAAGCACTTTGTTGCTCTCTTGGAACAACTTGGTGAGGCCAATGACATGATTGAGGCTCACGAAGAAACCATCTCCAAGATGGAAGGTCATAGTCATGACTATGCTGATGAGATATCGGATCTCTCTAATGCTCTTGAGGAAGAGCGTGTGCATCATTTGATTCTTGAGGAGTCACACAATGATGACCATGCTAAGTTAAAGAAAGATCTTGATCATGCTCTTGTCATGTCTCGTGTGCTAACCTCCGAGAAGGCTAAACTTGGGGTTGATCATGCTAGACTCAAAGGGGAGTTTGAGATACTTGACAAGGCCCACAAGGTCTTGAAGGGCACTCATGCTAGCCTCAAAGAGTCTCATGCTCAACTCCAAGTTAAGCTAATCAAGGAAAAGGCCACCTTTCCTCATATGGTATTAATTGATAATGCATGTGCTACTAACCCTTGTTGTGAGCATGAGCATCTTGTGGAGGAAAATGCCAAGTTGAGGGATCAACTTGAGAAAGGCCTTGTGACATGCATTCAAGGTGAGAAAAACCTCAACGACCTTTTGAGCAATCAAAAGGAAGTTGTGGCCAAAGAAGGAATTGGGTTTGCACCCAAGTCCAAGAGCAAGAAGAAGAAGAAGAACAAGGCCAATCGTCCTCCTCCCCTCAAACAAACGTTCGTGAAAGAGGGAGAGGGTGTTTCTAAGAAGAAGAAGGAGAAAGTGAAGGAAGTTGATGTCCAAAAGGGCAAAAGCATTTCCTCAAACAAAGCCGGCGACTTTAACCCTTCATATGTGTTGTGCCGTGCTAGTGATGGACATGTTTATGCTAGATTTGTTGGTTCCTCTTATGAATACATTGAATGGTCTATTTGGGTTCCCAAGACCCTTGTTACTAACATCAAAGGACCCATTACTAAATGGGTACCTAAAACCAAGCATTGATCTCGTGTAGGTGTTTGCTTCCGGTGGGGGATCATGGTTGCTCGATAGTGGAGCAACAAATCATATGACTGGGAGCAAGGACTTGGTGGTGGACGTGCAAGAGATTCCATCTATGCCCACCAATGTCGAGTGGGGTGATGCATCACATTCTAAGGTATTGGGTCTCGGCAAGGTTGTCATTTCTCATGATCTAACGATCGAGAAAGTCATGCTTGTTGAGTCCCTTGCATTCAATTTACTTTCCGTTTGTCAACTTGCACTCATGGGCTTTGCTACATTCTTTGATATTGATACCGTGGCCCTCTTGTGGAGCAAGACTCTTAAAGTAGCCTTTGTTGGACATGTCGAGAACGGCCTCTATGTGGTTAACTTTTCGGAGCAACCCACTAAGACCGCGACATGCCTAATGGCTAAAGTTGACGTGGGATGGCTTTGGCATCGCCGTTTAGCCCACGTCAATATGAGATCTTTGCAAAGTCTTCTCAAGGGGGACCATGTTCGTGGACTAACAAATGTTAGTTTTGCCAAAGATCGTGCTTGCAGTGTGTGTATCGAAGGAAAGCTTCATGAAAAGGCTCACCCTCCCTCAACCATCATTTACTCGAAGAGACCCTTGGACCTCCTTCACATGGATCTCTTCGAGCCTCCATCTTTTGATAGTCTTGGGGGAAGAAAGTATTGCTTGGTGATTGTGGATGATTATTCAAGATACACTTGGGTATACTTCTTCAAGAGGAAGAGTGAGACCCAACAAACCGTCATCAACTTTGCAAATGAAGCTCAACGTCAACATGATGCAAAGATCTTGACAATAAGAAGCGACAACGGCACCGAGTTCAAGAACTACACCTTGGATGAGTTTCTTAGTGATGAGGGGATCAAGCATCAATACGCGGCACCTTATACCCCTCAACAAAATGGTGTTGCGGAGAGGAAGAACCGGACGTTGATGGATGCGGCAAGGACCATGATGGCGGAGTTCAAGTCTCCGTACAACTTTTGGGCCGAAGCCATCAACACCGCATGTCATGCATCCAATCGGCTCTATCTTCGCAAAGGCTTGAACAAGACTCGTTATGAGATCCTCACCGGCAACAAGCCCAACCTCAAGTACTTCCGGGTGTTCGGTTGTAAGTGTTTCATTCTCAAGAAAGGTGTTCGGTTGTCTAAATTTGAGGCTAGAGCTCATGAGGGCATATTTGTTGGTTATGCTACAAACTCTCATGCTTACCGTGTCCTCAACAAGTCCACCGGACTCATTGAGGAGACGTGTAATGTGGAGTTTGACGAAAATAACGGCTCCCAAGTGGAGCAAAGTGGTACTTGTGATATAGGTGATGAAATTCCTCCCCAAGCCATAAGAAGAATGCGTATTGGTCAAATCCTACCCATTGAGGAACCCCTTGTGGCCGAAGGAGAAGGACAATGCTCTACTCAAGTAGAGCCATCACCTCATCAAGACCCACACGCTTCCGAAGAACAAAGTGAAGGCCCTCAACCTCGTGAACAAGACCAAGGGCAAGATCTACCTCAAGACGGTGGTGAACCTCTAAATGATGCCCAAGGTCAAGTTCTCCCCCTCGAGCAAGTTCAAGATCAAGAGCAACCTCAAGATCAAGAACAAGCTCAAGACGGAGCTCAAAATGATCAAGTCAACCCTCCTCTTTCCACACCCGAGGAGGAATTAGAGCGTCGTGCCGCGAAGATTGCTTCCAAGCTCACCACCCAAGGCCATCTCAGGGAAAATGTGGTTGGAAGCCTAAGAAAGGGGGTAAGCACTCGTAGACAATTGGCAAACTATTGTGAACATCACGCGTTTGTCTCTTGTGTCGAACCCCAAAAGGTCTATGAGGCGCTCGAAGACTCGGATTGGCTCAATGCCATGCATGAAGAACTCAACAACTTCGAGTACAACAAGGTGTGGAGATTGGTGCCAAGACCATCCGGGAGCCACAACGTCATTGGAACCAAGTGGATCTTCAAGAACAAGCAAGATGCTCATGGGAACATCATTCGCAACAAGGCAAGATTGGTAGCACAAGGCTACTCCCAAGTCGAGGGTATCGACTACGGTGAAACCTTTGCTCCCGTTGCTCGTCTTGAATCCATTCGTTTGTTGATTGCTTATGCTTCCCATCACAACTTTAAGTTGCAACAAATGGATGTGAAAAGTGCTTTTCTTAATGGTCCTATTAATGAGTTGGTCTATGTCAAGCAACCCCCCGGGTTCGAGGATCCCTACTTTCCGGATCATGTGTATCAACTCGATAAGGCACTCTATGGCCTTAAACAAGCCCCACGTGCGTGGTATGACCACCTTACCGAGTTGCTACAAGATTGTGGATTTGAAGTAGGGCTAATCGACCCCACTCTTTTTACTAAGAAGGTCAACGGGGAGTTGTTTGTATGCCAACTATATGTTGATGATATTATCTTTGGTTCCCCTAACAAAGCTTTCAATGAAGAATTTGCCGCCCTCATGACCTCCAAGTTTAAGATGTCTTCGATGGGAGAGTTGAAGTTCTTCCTTGGTTTCGACATCAAACAAAGAAGATAAGGAACCTTCATCAACCAAGCCAAATACACTCAAGACATGCTTAAAAGATTCAAGCTAAGTGATGTCAAGCCGGCTACTACACCAATGCCTACCAAGTGCCAACTTGACATCGATCCCAATGGTAAAGCGGTGGATCAAAAGGTATATCGCTCCATGATTGGCTCCTTGCTTTACCTTTGTGCATCTAGACCGGATATCATGTTGAGTGTGGGGATGTGTGCACGTTTTCAAGCCGCACCAAAGGAAAGTCACTTTGTGGCGGTCAAGCGAATCTTTCGATATTTGGCTCATACCCCAAACTTTGGCTTATGGTACCCAAGAGGAGCAAACTTCAAGCTTGAAGGTTTCACGGATTCCGATTGGGCGGGAGACAAAGTGGATAAGAAGTCCACTTCCAGAGGGTGCCAATTTCTTGGTTGCTCCTTGGTAAGTTGGTCTTCCAAGAAGCAAAGTTGTGTCTCTCTCTCGTCCACGGAAGCGGAGTATGTGGCGGCCGATAGTTGTTGTGCTCAACTCCTATGGATGAGGCAAACTTTAAAGGAGTACGGTGTCATTTGTGACAAAGTGCCTCTTTGGTGTGATAATGAAAGTGCCATCAAGATTTCTCTCAACCCGGTGCAACACTTCAAGACGAAGCACATTGAAATTCGGTATCACTTCATCCGGGATCACATTAGGCGAGGGGAGATCGAGCTCAAGTATGTCAACACTCATGATAACCTTGCAGATATTTTCACGAAGCCCTTGGATGAAGCAAGATTTCGCGAGTTAAGGCATGAGCTAAATATCATTGATTTGAGCAATGTGACTTGAACCCGTGCACCCCCCACCACACTCAACTTGTTGTCTAGTTTAGGTGTAGGCATGGACATAGGGGGAGTGTTGTTCTCTCAATGAACTCTCCCTCCCCCCATTATGCATAAATAGATCACCTCTTTCACATTAGCCATTTTTGATGGTACTTGTGCTTCAAAGACGAGTTTTGGTCATGGGCCCAAGGATAATTCTTCGCGGTGCCATACCATCCAACTCAAACATAGGTGGCTTCGTCCACCGCCCTCTCTCCTCGAGAGGTTTTGTCACTTAGGGAGCTCCTGTTGTTCCCTTGGTATGTGCTTGTTTTTGTGTAGTTTTGGGTTGTGTCTGTTTTTCGTGCAAAGGCGTCTTTTTCTCTTGTTTGAAACCTTCGGTGGTGTGAGCTCACGGTACTACCGCGGTCGGCCACGGTACTACCGCGGCCAACCACGGTACTACCGCTGATGGGAGCACGGTACTACCGTCCCCAAGCGGCAGTAATTTTTTACTGCCGCCTGGTTGAGCAGTACTACCGCCTCGGCGCGGTACTTCCGCCCGGGCGGTACTACCGCGATGACCCGCGGTACTACCGCGCCGGTTCGAGCGCGTGGGGATAAGGCCGGGCAGGGGGAGTTCTAACCCCCATACCCATTCGTCCTCTTTCTCTCCACGTCGTCTCTTCCTCTCCCGTGCTCATGAACGGAGCCGGCGTTCGTCGCCGGATCTCCTCCACCGGCTGCTCTCCCGTGATTCCGTCCGGTGGGATCGTTCCCCACCACGTGCTCTTGCTATGGACCAAGGTTTTTCCCCAAATCCTTCTCCTTTTTGATTGTGTTTGGTTCTTCTAGGTTTTGGGGGAGGCTTGTATGTTCTTGAGATTCCTAGTCTAAATCTCTGCAAGAGTAGGATGAAGGAGTGTGGTATTGTATAGGATTTACACTTGTATTGTTGTCTTGCGCTAGATCTGATCACCGTAGCACCGCCATGGCTTCGCGGTTCTTTTTCAGATTCAAATCATGTTAGATCTGACGCGACGCGGTACTACCGCCCATAGGGAGCGGTACTACCGCTAGCACGGTACTACCGCCCCTAGGGCGCGGTACTACCGCGCACCGTGCGGTACTAAAAATTTACTACTGCCCCAGCCACGGTACTACCGTGACACCGCACGGTACTACCGCCTCTAGAGCTGTACTAAGCCTTTAGTACCGCAAACCATGGCAGATCTACCGTGGCTCACATGTATCGCATGCCAACTTTCTCGTTTATCTTCTATGGGTTTCATGTGCTGTCTTATGGCCTTTGCATTGATTCTTTTCGCCTTTTGTTTTGGTGCTTTGCGTGTGTGTCTCAGGTGGTGGCTCTCGCCGGTCCAATCCCATTCGTGATACTGGCTCCAAGCGCCTATGCAACCCAGGAGAAGTTCCCGAGGGGTCATCTGCGTCCCAGCGCAATGTCAAGACCACCGCTAGCAAGCACAAGGAGCCCGCCAGGGGTATGGATGAGATAGGCCCTGCAGAGTATGTCCGTCTCAGGCAACTTCACCCTTATGTGACCCCTCACTCCACTGTCAGAGGGTGTGAACTGTTCTGGAACAAGACCCAAACCCAGATCCACTTAGATGTCATCAAGAACAAGCAGAATACCTATGTGGAGGTGAAGTGGATTGATATGCACCACATGAGGAAGGACAAGTTTCGTGACTATTTTGGGGAGGCTCTGGACTTGGTGGAGCAGTTTGGAATTGAGCATGTGATCTCTTTCCACCTGGACTATGACCCTGAGATCATCTGTCAGTTCTTTGCCTAAGTGTTTTTTCACACCAATGATGAAAGGAGGATGACCTGGATGACCAATGGCCGCAAGCTGTCTGCTACCTGGAAGGAGTTCATGGATTTGCTTCAAGTCGCTGATGATGGACTTGACACTCCTGTGGGCGTTCGCCCTCATGGCAATGCTGACTCTGCCGACAAGGACAAGCTCACCCCGTTCATGGTTGAGAAGATGCTCGCCAATAGCAAGACAATCTTGGTTCTCAACCCTTTTCTGGATATCATGTACCGCATCTTCCGCAACTCCTTGTTCCCACGCATCGGTGACAAAGACAAGGTTCATGCCTATATGGTGGACATGATGCTTATTTGCCAGGAGGCTCGCTCGTCTCAGACTCAGCCACTTGATGTCTCTCACATCATGTGGTGTGAGCTTCGGTTTGCTGTGTTCAACCGCAAGGTGCCTATTTATGCGCCCTACCTGTTTCTGCTGATTTCGAAGACTTGGGAGAAGATGTACCCTGAGGAGGAGTTCCTGGCTCCAGACTGGATTCGCCATGAGCCCATTTGTCTGCGGGTCAAACCCAACTGGGCTAACACCGCTACTCGTGCTGAGGCGTCTGCTGCTAGGGCTGCTGCTGTTGATGAGGATGTTGCTGGCGCCGAGGGCCGTTCTGCTAGGCCCTCTCAGAGTGACTCTAGGCCATCTTGGGCCAAGAAGTTGAAGGATAAGATGAAGTCTCTTTTCTGCATGCAAGCCAAGGGCTAGTACAGGGCTCACGTGGAGTCCAAGGAGAGTCGTCGCCGGCACAACAAGATCTTGCAGCTCTATGGCGAGGATGTGTCTGGCGGGTCTGAGGAGCACATCACTCCTGAGACCGAGTGGATGGAGAAGCAAGGATACAAGTGGACTGATTCTGAGGAGGAGGTCGAGGAGTCCATTCCAGCTACAGAGGCGTCTGACGAAGAGGCATGGGACGACTTCTCTGCTTGAGCCACCTCTTGTGTGTGTAGGTGTCCTCTCTGCCTTTTTGGCGTCTCGATGCCAAAGGGGGAGAGAGTGTAGGGATTTACGAGTTTGTGTGTCGTGTGTTTGCTGCTTTCAGTTGAACTCTCTGCTGTTTTTCTCGTTTGAACCTTGGTTATCTTACCTTGTTTGGTGTAAGACATATGCACTCTATCTATCCTAGCTAGCTTGTGTTATATTGTGCTACTTTCATGCTATTCTATGCTTATTATCATGTCTTGGTCTCTAAAATATAGGGGGAGTGTTGATCCTAGTTTGTGTGCCATGCAGTCCAAAGCATTCATCTAAAGTGCACACATCTAGGGGGAGCCCCGTCTATATTTTAGAGAAGTGGGGTTTGCCACTGCTCTAAATTATCTTACCTATGTGCAGATCCCATGTTGTCATCAATACACCAAAAAGGGGGAGATTGTAAGGGCATATTATCCCTAAGTGTTTTGGTGATTGATGACAATGCTCGTGCGGACTAATCGTGTGCCTTGAGTCACTTAGATATTTCATCATTAGGCACAAGACGATTCGGTGCCCCTCGGAGACTGTTGAAGCCGGCGTTGTTCTACGTTTCTCTTTGGTGGAGTTGAGTCGTAGGAGAGCCGTACTATTAAGAGGGGGTCCGCGTCGGAAAGGTAGGGTGGAATCACACGTACACTTGTCCCTCATTTCCTTGCACTTTGGAGCTACCCGTCGTTATCTTGGTTGTGTGGAAAACTGGCGACTACTGCTGTACTTGCGGTAGTACCGCAGGTACAAGCGGTAGTACCGCGGCGCGTCATGGTAGTACCGCCCCTTTGGTGCGGTAGTACCGCGGCACCCTGGCCTAGTGCCGCTCCGGTGCGGTAGTAGGGGCGGATGTAATTTTTTACATCCGCGCCCCTCACGGTAGTACCGCCCCTTTGGTGCGGTAGTACCGCGGCACCCTGGCCTAGTGCCGCTCCGGTGCGGTAGTAGGGGCGGATGTAATTTTTTACATCCGCGCCCCCCACGGTGGTACCGCTCGTCCAGCGCGGTAGTACCGCGGGGGCCCAGGGTAGTACCGCTCCCTTGGAGTCGTAGTACCGTGGCCCTTCGGCCTAGTACCGCAGTGTCGCGGTAGTAGGCGCGGATGTAATTTTTTACATCCGCGCCGACCACGGTAGTACCGCGCCTCGCGGGCGGTAGTACCGCGTCGGGTTTTTGCACCACCCTAGTTTCTGCGGAAGTAGGCACGGATGTAATTTATTTCATCCGCGCCCTTCCCAGGCCGTGACCCTCCTGCCTTGCGGTAGTACCGCAAGGGGGCACGGTAGTACCGCGCAAGCGGTAGTACTGCTCCTTCGGCAGGCTTGTTCCGGCCTGTGCAGTTGCCACGGTAGTACCGTGGTCTTCCACGGTAGTACCGCGCGGCTTCGCAATAGTACCGCTTCCTTGGAGCGGTAGTACCGTGAGTCGTGGGCAGGACTTGTGGATAACGGTTGGATTTTTTCCACGACTATATAAGGGATGTCTTCTACCTCTAGTTGACTACCTCTTCCACCTCTAAGCTCCATTGTTGCTCCAAGCTCCATTTTCGCCCGATCTCTCTCCCTAGCCAATCAAACTTGTTGATCTGCTCGGGATTGGGTGACAAGGGCCCGATCTACACTTCCACCAAAGGATATTTGATTCCCCCCACTTATCCCTTGCGGATCTTGTTACTCTTGGGTGTTGAGCACCCTAGACGGTTGAGGTCACCTCGAAGCCATACTCCATTGTGGTGAAGCTTCGTGGTGTTGTTGTTGTTGGGAGCCTCCGATTGTTGTGGAGATTTCCCCAACCTTGCTTGTAAAGGTTCGGTCGCCGCCTTCAAGGGCACCAATAGTGGAATCACGACATCTCGCATCGTGTGAGGGCGTGAGGAGAATACGGTGGCCCTAGTGGCTTCTTGGGGAGCATTGTTCCTCCACACCGCTCTAACGGAGACGTACTTCCCCTTAAAAGGAAGGAACTCCGGTAACACATCCTCGTCTCCACCGGCTCCACTCTTGGTTATTTCGTGCCTTTACTTTCGCAAGCTTACTTATTGTTACATCTCTTGCTTGCTTGCGTGCTAGTTGATATTGCATCATATAGGTTGTTCACTTAGTTGCATATCTAGACAACCTATTTGTTGCAAAGTTTAATTTGGTAAAGAAAAGCTTAAAAATTGTTAGTTGCCTATTCACCCCCCCCTCTAGTCAACCATATCGATCCTTTCAAGCGTGATATCCGTTGTTGAACGGGGCCACATGGAACGTGATCTCCTCAGACCTGTAGTTGTCCGGCGATCTAAATACTACATCCAGTGTTATTTTTCCTATGCAGCATGCTTCCCGACTAGGGATTATTCCTCTGAAGGTTGTGTTGCTTCGCTCAATGCGGCTCCAGTCTACTTCCATTTTTCGAAGGGTTTCCTCGTAGATGAGGTTTAATCCGCTGCCGCCATCCATGAGTACCTTAGTAAGGCGAAAGCCGTCCACTATTGGACTGAGGACCAATGCGGCTGGTGCTCGGGCTGTTCGGAATTTAGGTTCGTCACTGCGTTAAAGGTAATAGCTGTGTCGCTCCATGGATTTATTGTTGCTACTTGGTAGACTTCGGCGAGGCTGCGGAGTGTTTGTTTCCACATATTATTTGATGCGAAAGTCTCGAAGACTGTTAATACCGTACTGGTACTGTTAGGCTGGTTCTCTGGGGCTAGAAGCTCTTCGCCACTTTTGGCCACCTGCCGTAGTATCCAACATGCTCGAAGGCTATGTGTTGGAGTGGCGCCCTCTGTGCTATGGATTTTGCAGGGTCCGCTGAGCCATCCCTCCAGTATGGTTCCGTGCACTTTAGGGGTTTTTTGCTTTTTGGTTTTTAACCCAGGTGCCTGAATATGATGCACCCTTTTATTTCGGACTAGGGTTGTGTTCGGAGCCGGATTGTCCCAAAATTTGGTTTCGGTTTTCCAGGCACTCTCCATCGCACAGTACTTTCGTACTATGGACGCCAAGTCGGTGAAGCGTGTAATTTCACGACGACTTATGGCGTTCATGATTCCCTTGTCCGTGCAATTATTGCAGAAGATTGAGATTGCGCTTTCCTCACGGCAGTCCTTTATCCTGTCCATAACCAGGAGGAATCTGGCCCAGTAATGGTGTACTGTTTCAGCAGGCTCTTGCCGGATTCGGTATAGATCGCTTATGTTTGGGTGGGCAGGTGGAATTAAATTCGGAACCCCGTCCAATCTAAGACTCAAGGGCCGAAAAGTTTCCGAACTTGGAAGCTTGGGTTGTTGGATGTTGTCCAACAAATCTGGCCCGCTGCCTGACTTTAGGTTCAGTGCTTGATTGACATCCGTCCCTCCACAGGAATCCGGCATGGAGGGGTCGGGAATTCGGACATAGCTTGTCCTTAACGTAGAAGAAGAGTCGTCGTGTTGTTCCTCCACCACAGCAACATGGTGGGAAGCCTGGGGAGAATTGATCTCTCTCAGATCGGTTTTAAGCCCAATCTGATCGTAGTCTGTAGCGACTCCCAGGGCAGCGATGCGATCCAAGAGCTCGTTTAAGGAGGAGAGCTCCATCGGATCTAGCTGCTCGGCGAGTTCCGAGTTGACGTGAAGATTGCTTTTGATGACCCGAGAGGTCATCGTCGGCGCGGCGGCCGAACATGCGGTCATAAGAAAACTGCCTAGACGGATAGTTTGGCCGATGGACAAAGCTCTTTTGGCAACGGTGCCGTCTTTAAAGACGGGACGAGGCATCCTTCCTGATTGCGACGGCACAGAGGAACTCTCAATGAAAGCACCAATGTCGGTGTCAAAACCGGCGGATCTCGGGTAGGGGGTCCCGAACTGTGCGTCTAGGTGGATGGTAACAGGAGACAAGGGACACGATGTTTTTACCCAGGTTCGGGCCCTCTCGATGGAGGTAAAACCCTACTCCTGCTTGATTAATATTGATGATATGGGTAGTACAAGAGTAGATCTACCACGAGATCAAGGAGGCTAAACCCTAGAAGCTAGCCTATGGTATGATTGTTGTTCGTCCTACGGACTAAAACCCTCCGGTTTATATAGACACCGGAGAGGGCTAGGGTTACACAGAGTCGGTTACAATGGTAGGGGATCTACATATCCGCATCGCCAAGCTTGCCTTCCGCGCCAAGGAAAGTCCCATCCAGACACGGGACGAAGTCTTCAATCTTGTATATTCATAGTCTTGGAGTCCGGCCAATGATGATAGTTCGGCTATCCAGACACCCCCTAGTCCAGGACTCCCTCACCGGCCTTCTTATCCGCTAAGTACTTGGGGCAGTTCCGCTTCCAGTGACCATTTCCCTTGCAATAAAAGCACTGAGTCTCGGGCTTGGGTCCATTGTTTGGCTTCTTCCCGGCAACTGATTTACCGGGCGTGGCAACTCCCTTGCCGTCCTTCTTGAAGTTCTTTTTACCCTTGCCATTCTTGAAACTAGTGGTCTTATTCACCATCAACACTTGATGTTCCTTTTTGATTTCCACCTCCACTGATTTCAGGATTGAATATAACTCGGGAATGGACTTCTCCATCCCTTGCATATTGTAGTTCATCACAAAGCTCTTGTAGCTAGGTGGGAGCGACTGGAGGATCCTGTCAATGACCGAGTCATCTGCAAGATTGACTCCCAGCTGAGACAAATGGTTGTGCAACCAGACGTAGTGAGTATATGCTCACTGACAGAACTATTTTCCTCCATCTTACAACTGTAGAACTTGTCGGAGACTTCATATCTCTCGACCTGGGTATGAGCTTGGAAAACCATTTTCATCTCTTGGAACATTTCATATGCTCCGTGCTGCTCAAAACGCTTTTGGAGGCCCGGTTCTAAGCTGTAAAGCATGCCGCACTGAACTAGGGAGTAATCGGCACTACGCGACTGCCAGGCATTCATAACGTCTTGAGTTGCTGGGAAAATTGGTGTGTCACCTAGCGGTGCTTCAGGGACATATGCTTTCTTTGCAGCTATGAGGATGATCCTCAAGTTTTGGACCCAATCCGTATAGTTGCTACCATCGTCTTTCAGCTTGGTTTTCTCTAGGAACGCATTGAAGTTGAGGGCAACATTAGCGTGGGCCATTTGATCTACAAGACATATTGTAAAGATATTTTAGACTATGTTCATGATAATTAAGTACATCTAATCAAATTACTTAATGAACTCCCACTCAGATAGACATCCCTCTAGTCATCTAAGTGATACATGATCTGAGTCAACTAGGCCGTGTCCGATCATCACGTGAGACGGACTAGTCATCATCAGTGAACATCTTCATGTTGATCGTATCTACTATATGACTCATGTTCGACCTTTCGGTCTCTTGTGTTCCGAGGCCATGTATGTACATGCTAGGCTCGTCAAGTCAACCTAAGTGTTTTGCATGTGTAAATCTGGCTTACACCCGTTGTATGCGAACGTTAGAATCTATCACACCCAATCATCATGTGGTGCTTCGAAACAACGAACTTTTGCAACGGTGCACAGTTAGGGGGAACAATTTCTTGGATTTTAGTGAGGGATCATCTTATTTATGCTATCGTCGTTCTAAGCAAATAAGATGTAAACATGACAAACATCACATCAAATCATAAAGTGACATGATATGGCCAATATCATCTTGTGCCTTTGATCTCCATCTTTGAGGCGCGACATGATCACCTTCGTCACCGGCATGACACTCATAATCTCCATCATCGTGTCTTCATGAAGTTGTCTCGCCAAATATTACTTCTACTACTATGGCTAATGGTTAGCAAGAAAGTAAGGTAATTACATGGCATTTTCAATGACACGCAGGTCATACAATAAATTAAGACAACTCCTATGGCTCCGGCCGGTTGTCATACTCATCGACATGCAAGTCGTGATTCCCATTATAAGAACATGATCAATCTCATACATCACATATATCATTCATCACATTCTTTTGGCCATATCACATCACATAGCATACCCTGCAAAAATAATTTAGACGTCCTCTAACTGTCGTTGCAGGTTTTACGTGGCTGCTATGGGTTTCTAGCAAGAACGTTTCTTACCTACGCAAAAGCCACAACGGTGATATGCCGATTGCCATTTACCCTTCATAAGGACCCTTTTCATCAAATCCGATCCGACTAAAGTGGGAGAGACAGACACCTGCTAGCCACCTATGCAACAAGTGCATGTCAGTCGGTGGAACCTGTCTCACGTAAGCGTATGTGTAAGGTCGGTCCAGGCCGCTTCATCCCACAATGCCGTCGAACCAAGATAGGACTACTAACAGTAAGCAAATTGAAAAAACCAACGCCCACAACTACTTGTGTTCTACTCATGCATAGAATCTACGCATAGACCTAGCTCATGATGCCACTGTTGGTGAACGTAGCAATAATTCAAAATTTCCGTACGTATCACCAAGATCCATCTAGGAGATTCTAGCAACAAGAGAGAGAGAGAGAGGAAGTGCATCTTCATACCTTTGAAGATCGCTAAGCGGAAGCGTTACTAGAATGCGGATGATGGAGTCGTACTCGCGGCGATTCAAATCGCGGAAGATCTGATCTAGCGCCGAACAGACGGCGCCTCCGCGTTCAACACACGTACAGCTCAGGGACGTCTCCTCCTTCTTGATCCACCAAGGGGAGAGGAGAAGTTGAGGGAGAGCTCCGGCAGCACGACGGCGTGGTGGTGGCGCTTGTGGTATTTCTGCAGGGCTTCGCCAAGCTCTATAGAGGAGGAGGAGGTGTTGGGGAGGGAGGGGCTGCGCTAGGGGAAGGGGTGCGGCAGCCCCCCCACCCCCCCCCCCCCCCCACTATTTATAGGGAAGGGGAGAGGGGGTTGGCCCCCTTAAATCCCATCTAGGGGGGCAGCGGCCAAGGGGGAGGCTTGCCCCCCAAGCTAGGTGGGGTGCCCCCTTTAGGGTTTCCCCAAACCCTAGGCGCATGGGCCCTGGGGGGAGTTGGCTACCAGCCCACCAAGAGGCTGGTTCCCCTCCATATTCAGCCCATAGGGCCCTCCGGGGCAGGTGGACCCTCCCGGTTGACCCCCGGAACCCCTTCGGTGGTCTCGGTACAATACCAATAACCCCCGAACACTTCCGGCGACCGAATAAGGACTTCCCATATATAAATCTTCATCTCCGGACCATTCCGGAACTCCTCGTGATGTCTAGGATCTCATCCGGGACTCCGAACATCCTTCAGTAACCACATACTATTTCCGATAACAACTCTAGCGTCACCGAACCTTAAGTTTGTAGACCCTACGGGTTCGGGAACCATGCAGACATGACCGAGACATCTCTTCGGCCAATAACCAACAGCGGGATCTGGATACCCATGTTGGCTCCCACATGTTCCATGATGATCTCATGGGATGAACCACGATGTTGGGGATTCAATCAATCTCGTATACAATTCCCTTTGTCAACTGGTATGTTACTTGCCCGAGATTCGATCGTCGATATCCCAATACCTTGTTCAATCTCGTTACCGGCAACTCTCTTTACTCGTTCCGTAATGCATGATCCCGTGACCAACTCCTTAGTCACATTGAGCTCATTATGATGATGCATTACCAAGTGGGCCCAGAGATACCTCTCCGTCATACGGAGTGACAAATCCCAGTCTCGATTCATGCCAACTCAATAGACACTTTCAAAGATACCTGTAGTGCACCTTTATAGCCACCCAGTTATGTTATGATGTTTGGTACACCCAAATCATTCCTACGGTATCCGGTAGTTGCACAATCTCATGGTCTAAGGAAATGATACTTGACATTAGAAAAGCTCTTAGCAAACGAACTACACGATCTTGTGCTATGCTTAGGATTGGGTCTTGTCGATCACATCATTATCCTAATGATGTGATCCCATTATCAACGACATCTAATGTCCATGGTCAGGAAACCATAACCATCTATTGATCAACGAGCTAGTCAACTAGAGACTCACTAGGGACATGTTGTGGTCTATGTATTCACAAATGTATTACGGTTTCTGGTTAATACAATTATAGCATGAACAACAGACAATTATCATGAACAAGGAAATATAATAATAACCATTTTATTATTGCCTCTAGGGCATATTTCCAACAGGCACCCGGGCCCAAAGTGACAAGCATTAAGCATAGCAAAGTCATAGCAACATCAATCTAAGAACGTAGTTGATACTAGGGATCAGGCCCTAACAAAACTAACTCGATTACATGATCAATCTCATCCAACTCCTCACCGACCAGCAGGCCTATGAAGGAATTACTCACTCCCGGTGGGGAGCATCATGGAATTTGCAATAAAGATGTGTTGGTGATGACGAAGATCAAAGATCCCCCCTCTCCAGAGCCCCAAACGGACTCCAGATCTGCCCTCTTGAGGAAGAACAGGGCTTGGCGGCAGCTCCGTCTCATGGATCGCGATAATTCTTTCTCCCTCATTTTTTCTGGAAATATGTGATTTTATAGTATTAGGGGGGTCGTTTGTGGGGCCACTAGGTGGGTACAACCCACCTGGGCATGCCAGGAGAGGGGGGCGTGCCCTGGTGGGTTGTGCCCACCTAGGTGCCCCTCTCTTGCAGGTCTTGGCTCCAGAAATTCTTATTATTGATATGAAAAATCCTCACAAAGTTTCATTCCATTCCAAGAACTTTTATTTCTGCACAAAAACAACACCATGGTAGTTCTGCTGAAAACATCATCAGTCCGGGCTTAGTTTCATTCCAATCATGCAAACTAGAGTCCAAAACAAGAGGAAAAGCATGAGAAAAAGTAGATACGTTGGAGACATATCAACTCCCCCAAGCTTAAACATTTGTTTTTCCTCAAGCAATTCAGTTGATAAACTGAAAGTGAGAAGGAGAAACTTTTACAAACTCTTTTGCTCTTGTTTGCATAAATAAGCTTAAACAACACCTAGGTTTTCAGCCAACATTATAACTAACCATGTCAACAATAACATTTAAAGATTATAATGACTCATATCAATGACATAATCAGCTAGCGAGCAATAATAAAATATCTCAAACAGCAACACGTTGTCAAAACAACCATGATATAATATGACAATAGTGGTATCTCGCTAGCCCTTTCTGAGACCGCAAAACATAAATGCAGAGCACCTCCAAAGTTCAAGTAGCAACTAAACATTGTAATTCATGGTAGAAAAAGATCCAGTCATGATGCACCCAACATTAGCTACACATAATGCATAAATCATGACAGATGTGCTCTTCTCAGTTTCTGGCGCTTGTTTTATAAGGTGGTGACACAACATAAAAGTAAATAGATAGTCCCTTCGCAGAGGGAAGGAGTAATTTACAGAGGTGCCAGAGCTCAATTTTTAAAACAGAGATAAATGATATTTTGAGACATGCACCCTTCTTATTCACTTCATGACCATCAGTTATCAATATCTTCCATGCTAAGCATGCTAGTGGCGGTTCCCAAGCGATAAAAGTAAAGGTTTTGACTCCATTGGGAGTTTTTGTTTGATTGTTTCAAAGATGAACTCTTTTTCGTGTTTCAGTTTGGGACTGAGCATCCCTATTACCGCCCATTTTCTTGTGTGATAGAGAGTGAATAAACACTCGACCTGAGAATAGCCCGCTTAGCATGGAAGATACCGACCACCTCCTGTCCTTCCACGAATGATCCAGGCACACAAAAAGGATAATTTTTAGAAGTAGAGGTGGCACATGCAAATTTACTTAGGACGGTAGGGTAATACCGCATATAGGTAGGTATGGTGGACTCATCTGGAATAACTTTGGGTTCAAGGTTTTTGATGTACAAGCAGAATTCCCACTTAGTATTGGCGAAGGCTACCAATTTAGATTGAGAAGCGGCCAGCTAGAGAGCAACAACGATCATAACCGTGCATTATGCATAAGTAACATTGGACACTAGCATGAGTAGGATATGAACACCATGAACATAAATATCATAGAGGCTATGTTGGTTTTAATTCAACTACATGCATGAACATGTGCCAAGTCAAGCCACTCGAACATTCAGAGGAGGATACCATATCATCATACTGCATCACAATCATTTTAACGCTATGTTGATATCCAAGATAAATCATTATCAACTCCCAGCTACTTATGCATGGCATGAGAAACTATAATCTCTAATTGTCATTGCAAACATGTTTAATCATAATGGGCTGAATCATGGATACTAGGTTAAACATATTTACACAAACAGAACAAGTCGAGTTCATACCAGTTTCTCCCTGCCATGGCCAGTTCATCGGATGTCGTCATTATTGCCTTTCACTTGCACGACCGAACGATATGGAAATAATAATAGTGCAAGAGTGCCATGGACTAAGCTGGAATCTGCAAGACATTTTATTCAACAGGAGAAGACAAGGTAAATGTGCTCTTATTAGTTCAACAATTATTCATATGAGAGCCACTCAACATTTTCATCGTGGTCTTCACCTTGGTACAACTCGAATAAAAAGAAAAGAAGTTTAGAGAAACACATTGAAATATTTTTGGAGTTTTTGATTTTCTAGAATGGGCAAATAAAAGGGAAAAGCAAAAACAAGAAAAACTATTTACACAGGAAAGCTCCCAACAAGCAAAAGAAGAACAAGGAAATATTTTTGGGTTTCATTTTTAATATTACTAAGCATGCGAAGAAAGTAAATTACTACAACTAATTTTTTTGTTTTTTCTAAAGTTTTTCAAACACACAAGAAGAAAGCAAGAAAATAAATCTAAGCATGGATGTTACAATGAAAAACTGTGAACACCGACAAATAGAATGATAAGTAGACATGAATATAATGTCAGTGAGAAACACGTACTCCCCCAAGCTTAGGCTCTTGGCCTAAGTTGGTAATAGGTCAGTAGCCTAGAGGGTAGTAGTCTGCGTGGTAGCTCACAGAGGCTCTCGGTGCGGATGCCTCGGCATGTCGTGTTGCCACCACTGCTGCGTTATGAGCTCGGGCCTCGCTCTCAAGAACAAAATATCTCCCCTTGCTGTAATAATCAAAAAGAGCAGGCGCATGCAAACATGTGCGCACAACATAAGTTTGGTTAAACAACAAATTATACATGAAATCACGAAATTTTCCTTTGAGGATCTTATGGCTTTTTAAAAGCCTCAAAATCTAAACATTGCGTAGGTAGGATAGGATCAAAGGGAAAAGGTGAAACACCCAGCTCTCGTGCCAAACGTGTGGCATAAATTCCCCCATAGAACCAGCCACTGTTAGCATCATTCTAAAGTCTACGTGCAACAATCGCTCCAAGGTTATAATTCCTTTCACCAATGAGAGCGGTGTGAATGAGGCTCAAGTTTGGCGCACAAAGTATGCTACAATTGCTTGCCTACTATGCATTTCCCGTTAAATAATGCAAGATACTGAATTGCGGGAAAGTGAATGCTCTTTATTCTTCCTTGTCTTACTCCCCTATTTTCACCATAACAAAGGAGTCAAGAAAGACTCGTACTCAGCCTTCGGTGGTTCGTCAAGCGAATCCCAAAATGGCAGTTTGCAATGGTAAGCAAAATTCTCTAGTGAGATGGTAAATGGATTATCATAAAGCTTAAAAGACACCCTAGACTCACGAGGGGAAAATGTAAATCCTTTGACAAATGACTCAGTGAGAAGTTGGCGTTGTTCACACTTATCTGAAAGGTAGGGACCGAGGCCAACATTGTGAACATATTGCTCAAATTCCTCCTTAATGCCCCCATGCACCATATATTCATCACAAATCCATAAGCATGTTTTGGTGGCGGCATCATGCGTGGAACTTTCACTTGGTTCAACATAAGACCGGCGAGCAGAACTGTCACTAGAGGATGCCCCCCAGGATCGTCTCCTCGAAGAGCTCCTTCCAAATTGGTTCATCATGTCTGCGTACAATTTTCTGGAAATAAAGATTTTGAGGTGAAAAAAATTTATCAACAAAACTTTATAAAATTGATAGCAGCTACTCATAGGGATACATAGAGGCCATAGCAAGCATTCAAACTACTTAGAACACTAAGAATTCAACATGCAAGCTCATCTACAGCAGCACCAAGAGTATCTAATTATTCAAAGTATAAACCACTAAAACAAAAACTAATTGGAAAAATGGTGGAGTCACATACCAAGAAACATTCCCCTAAAACAGTTTTGGAAACGGAGCTTCGAGCAAAGAGATCAAAATCCACAGGTTTGAGCTTAGGAACACGGGAGAGAGAGCAATGGAGAATTTTTTCTGGAGGTAAGTGATGATGTGGGCTAAAGAGATAAGTGAGGGGGACCACGTGGGGACCACAACCCACCAAGGCGCGCCTGGGGTCCTGGCGCGCCCAGGTGGGTTGTGCCCACCTGGGGCACCTCCCTCTGGTATTATTTGCACCAAAATTTCTGAATTATTCAGAAAAAAATCGTGTAAAATTTTCAGGGCGTTCTGAGAACTTTTATTTTTGGGTCATTTTTTATTGCACAGGAAATTCAGAAAACAGACAAAACATGGCATTTTATTTTATTTAACTAATAAAAACAGAAAACAAAAGGTAGGGACAGAAGGTAGTGCTTACTAAATTCATCAACTTCATACCGCTCAAAAATGATTCATTAATAAGGTTGATCAGGTCTTATTAACAACCACTTTTGATTAGCATGAAACCGAAGAACTTTCATAAATCACCAAGTTACCTCAATGGGGATATGCATTTCCCCAATAATAAGCATTTCATATTTATTTTTGACAGTAGGTAGAGGTATTTTAGAACTTCCAATTGTGATTGTCGGAGATTTCTCAGTAACATTAATACCATTCACTTGGAATTGTTTCTTCGGAAAGTGCACTGTATGCTCATTACCATTAATATGAAAAGTGATCTTGCTTTTATTACAACCAATAACAGCCCCTGCAGTATTCAAGAAGGGCCTACCAAGGATAATCGACATGTTGTCGTCCTCGGGCATCTCAAGTATAACAAAGTCAGTCAAAATAGTAACATTAGCAACAACAACGGGCACATCCTCACAAATACCGATAGGTATGGCAGTTGATTTGTAAGCCATTTGCAAAGATATTTCAGTAGGTGTGAGTTTATTCAAGTCAAGTCTTTTATATAAAGAGAAAGGCATAACACTAACACCAGCCCCTAAATCACACAAAGCAGTTTTCACATAATTCCTTTTGATAGAGCAAGGTATAGTTGGTATACCTGGATCTCCAAAAGAATTACGTACTCCATCGTTAAAAGTATAGTTAGCAAGCATAGTGGAGATTTCAGCTTCCAGTATTTTTCTCTTATTTGTGATGATGTCTTTCATATACATTGCATTAGGAGGCATTTTAAGGATATCAGTCAAGCGAGTACACAAAAAGACTGGCCTCAACATTTCAACAAAGCGTTCAAATTCTTCATCATCATTCTTTTTAGTTGACTTGGGTGGAAAAGGTATAGGTTTTTGAACGCACGGTTCTCTTTCTTTACTGTGTTTTCTAGCAACAAAGTCTCTTTTATCATATCTTTTATTCTTAGGTTGTGGGTTATCAAGGTCAATAGGTGGTTCTATCTCAACATCATTATCTGGTTCTTTATCATTATTTGATTGAGTGTCTTCATGAACCTCATCATTATCTTTTTCATTATCACTAGGTGGATGTTCATTACCAGATTGAGTTTCAGCATCAGAGATAGAAGTTTCATTTTCATTATCAGGAGGTTTGTCTATTTCAGGTTCACTAGAAGCATGCAAACTCCTATCATTTTTCTTTTTTCTTTTTCTTTTTAGAAGGACTAGGTGCACTAGTGTTATTTCTTTGCGAATCTTGTTCAATTCTTTTTGGGTGTCCCTCGGGATAAAGTTGTTCCTGAGTCATTTTACCTCCTCTAGTTGCGACTCTAACAGCAAAGTCATGTATATTATGATTCATTTCATCAAGTAATTCTCTTTGTACCATTCACAAGACAGGAGATTGACCTCGTAATCAAAGAAATGCCGGCCAACAGGGCACCAGGACCGGACGGATTTAATGGCTCATTCCTCAAGTCTTGTTGGCATATAATAAAGGAAGACTTCTATGCTTTATGTGACCAATTCTTTGATGGAGGACTCAATCTTGAGAGCATTAATGATGGTTATATTACTCTCATCCCCAAAGTTGCCGCGCCACAGGGAGTTAATTATTTTTGACCAATCACTCTTCTTAATTGTTGTCTTAAAGTCATCACAAAACTTTTGGCTAATCGGTTGAAAAAAGTTATTTTGAAGATCATACATCGCAACCAGTACGGTTTTTTGAAAAAGAGGTCCATCCAGGACTGCCTTGCGTGGGCATTCGAGTATATATATCAATGCCAAAATTCTAAGCAACCAATTGTCTTGCTTAAGTTGGACTTCGCCAAAGCGTTCGATACTATAGAACATGAGGCCATGTTGGAAATTATGAGAAACATGGGGTTCAATGATAAGTGGTTGGGCTGGATCAAAGACATTTTCTCCTCGGGCAAATTCTCTGCTCTCCTTAATGGAGTGCCAAGTCGTCAAAACCATTGCAAATGTGGTGTTCGACAAGGGGATCCCCTATCCCCACTCATTTTTGTCCTTGCCGCTGACCTACTTCAAGCGGCTATCAATGATTCTTATAGGAGAAATGATCTGAAACTACCTTTTCATCGACCCAACCAATCAGACTATCCGGTGATACAGTATGCTGACGATACAATCATGTTACTACCAGCCTATGCTGATCTAGCAACTTTAGTCAAGCAAATTCTCACTGATTATGCAACTTCCATTGGGCTTAAAATCAACTTCCACAAGTCAACCCTTGTACCTCTGAATTGTGATGCTGACACTACTCAACATATTGCTCAAATCTTTGGTTGTGTGATAGGAAAACTACCTTTCACTTACCTTGGTCTACCCATGGGTACCTCAAAACCAACGGTGCAAGATCTAATGCCTCTAGTTTGTGGAGTTGAATGGCGTCTCTCCTCCACTTTGTCGATGATATCTTATGGAGGCAAATTGTCGCTGTTGAATTCTGTCATCACTGAAGGAAATATGCCCTAGAGGCAATAATAAAGTTATTATTTATTTCCTTATATCATGATAAATGTTTATTATTCATGCTAGAATTGTATTAACCGGAAACATAATACATGTGTGGATACATAGACAAACATAGTGTCACTAGTATGCCTCTACTTGACTAGCTCGCTTATCAAAGATGGTTATGTTTCCTAACCATGGACAAAAGAGTTGTCATTTGATTAACGGGATCACATCATTAGGAGAATGATGTGATTGACTTGACCAATTCCGTTAGCCTAGCACTTGATCGTTTAGTATATTGCTATTGCTTTCTTCATGACTTATACATGTTCCTGTAACTATGAGATTATGCAACTCCCGTTTATCGGCGGAACACTTTGGGTGCTACCAAACGTCACAACGTAACTGGGTGATTATAAAGGAGTACTACAGGTGTCTCCAAAGGTACATGTTGGGTTGGCGTATTTCGAGATTAGGTTTTGTCACTCCGATTGTCGGGGAGGTATCTCTGGGCCCTCTCGGTAATGCACATCACTATAAGCCTTGCAAGCAATGTAGCTAATGAGTTAGTTGCGGAATGATGTATTACGTAATGAGTAAAGAGACTTGCCGGTAACGAGATTGAACTAGGTATTGGATACCGACGATCGAATCTCGGGCAAGTAACATACCGATGACAAAGGGAACAACGTATGTTGTTATGCGGTTTGACCGATAAAGATCTTCGTAGAATATGTAGGAACCAATATGGGCATCCAGGTCCCGCTATTGGTTATTGACCGAGAATGGTTCTAGGTCATGTCTACATAGTTCTCGAACCCATAGGGTCCGCACGCTTAACGTTACGATGACAGTTTTATTATGAGTTTATAAGTTTTGATGTACCGAAGTTTGTTCGGAGTCCCGGATGTGATCACGGACATGACGAGGAGTCTCGAAATGGTCGAGACATAAAGATTGATATATTGGAAGCCTATATTTGGACATAGGAATCGTTCCGGGTGAAATCGGCATTTTACCGGAGTACCGGGAGGTTACCGGAACCCCCCGGGGGGTTATTGGGCCTACATGGGCCACGGGGGAGAAGACGGAAGGAGCCAGGAGGGGGTCGCGCGCCCCTCCCCCTCCTAGTACGAATAGGACAAGGGAAGGGGGGCGGCGCCCCCCTTTTCCTTCCCCTCTTCCTCCTCTTTCCCCCCTTCTCCTACTCCTACTTGGAAAGAAGGGAGTCCTACTCCCGGTGGGAGTAGGACTCCCCCCTTGGCGCGCCCTCCTTGGCCGACCGCCTCCTCCCCCCTGGCTCCTTTATATACGGGGGCAGGGGGCACCCCATAGGCACACAAGTTGATCTACGGATCGTTCCTTAGCCGTGTGCGGTGCCCCCCTCCACCATATTCCACCTCGGTCATATCGTCGCGGAGTTTAGGCGAAGCCCTGCGCCGGTAGAACATCATCATCGTCACCACGCCGTCGTGCTGGCGGAACTCATCTCCGGAGCTTTGCTGGATCGAAGACCGGAGATCGTCATCGAGCTGAACGTGTGCTGAACTCGGAGGTGCCGTACGTTCGGTGCTTGGATCGGTCGGATCGTGAAGACATACGACTACATCAACCGCATTGTTCTAATGCTTCCGCTTACGGTCTATGAGGGTACGTGGACAAACACTCTCCCCTCTCGTTGCTATGCCATCACCATGATCTTGCGTGTGCGTAGGAAATTTTTTGAAATTACTACGTTCCCCAACAGTGGTATCAGAGCCTAGGTTTTATGCGTTGATGTTATATGCACGAGTAGAACACAAGTGAGTTGTGGGCGATACAAGTCATACTGCTTACCAGCATGTCATACTTTGGTTCGGCGGTATTGTGAGATGAAGCGGCCCGGACCGACATTACGCGTACGCTTACGCGAGACTGGTTTCACCGTTACGAGCACTCGTGCTTAAAGGTGGCTGGCGGGTGTCTGTCTCTCTCACTTTAGCTGAATCGAGTGTGGCTACGCCCGGTCCTTGCGAAGGTTAAAACAGCACCAACTTGACGAACTATCGTTGTGGTTTTGATGCGTAGGTAAGAACGGTTCTTGCTAAAGCCCGTAGCAGCCACGTAAAATTTGCAACAATAAAGTAGAGGACGTCTAACTTGTTTTTGCAGGGCATGATGTGATGTGATATGGTCAAGACATGATGCTATATTTTATTGTATGAGATGATCATGTTTTGTAACCGAAGTTATCGGCAACTGGCAGGAGCCATATGGTTGTCGCTTTATTATATGAAATGCAAACGCCCTGTAATTGCTTTACTTTATCACTAAGCAGTAGCGATAGTCGTAGAAGTAATAGATGGCGTAACGACAACGATGCTACGATGGAGATCAAGGTGTCGCGCCGGTGACGATGGTGATCACGACGGTGCTTCGAAGATGGAGATCACAAGCACAAGATGATGATGGCCATATCATATCACTTATATTGATTGCATGTGACGTTTATCCTTTATGCATCTTATCTTGCTTTGATTGACGGTAGCATTTTAAGATGATCTCTCACTAAATAATCAAGAAGTGTTCTCCCTGAGTATGCACTGTTGCGAAAGTTCTTCGTGCTGAGACACCACGTGATGATCGGGTGTGATAGGCTCTACGTTCAAATACAACGGGTGCAAAACAATTGCACACGCGGAATACTTAGGTCATACTTGATGAGCCTAGCATATACAGATATGGCCTCGGAACACGGAGACCGAAAGGTCGAGCGTGAATCATATAGTAGATATGATCAACATAGTGATGTTCACCATTGAAACTACTCCATCTCACGTGATGATCGGACATGGTTTAGTTGATTTGGATCACGTGATCACTTAGATGACTAGAGAGATGTCTGTCTAAGTGGGAGTTCTTAAGTAATATGATTAATTGAACTTTAATTTATCATGAACTTAGTCCTGGTAGTATTTTGCAAATTATGTTGTAAGATCAATAGCTCGCGTTGTTGCTTCCATATGTTTATTTTGATATGTTCCTAGAGAAAACTGTGTTGAAAAATGTTAGTAGCAATGATGCGGATTGGATCCGTGATCTGAGGTTTATCCTCATTGCTGCACAGAAGAATTATGTCCTTAATGCACCACTAGGTGACAGACCTATTGCAGGAGCAGATGCAGACGTTATGAACGTTGGGCTAGCTCAATATGATGACTACTTGATAGTTTAGTGCACCATGCTTAACAGCTTAGAATCGGGACTTTAAAGACATTTTGAATGTCATGGACCATATGAGATGTTCCAGGAATTGAAGTTAATATTTCAAGCAAATATCCGAGTTGAGAGATATGAAGTCTCCAACAAGTTCTATAGCTAAAAGAAGGAGGAGAATCGCTCAACTAGTGAGCATGTGCTCAGATTGTCTGGGTACTTCAATCGCTTGAATCAAGTGGGAGTTAATCTTCCAGATAAGATAGTGATTGACAGAATTCTCTAGTCACCATCACTAAGTTACTAGAACTTCGTGATGAACTATAGTATGCAAGGTATCACGAAAACGATTCCCGAGCTCTTCGTGATGTTGAAATCGACGAAGGTAGAAATCAAGAAAGAGCATCAAGTGTTGATGATTGACAAGACCACTAGTTTCAAGAAAAGGGCAAAGGGAAAGAAAGGGAAACTTCAAGTAGAATGGCAAACAAGTTGTGACTCCCGTGAAGAAGACCAAAGCTGGACCAAAGCCTGAAACTGAGTGCTTACACTGCAAAGCAAATGGTCACTGGAAGCGGAAATGCCCTAAATATTTGGTGGATAAGAAGGATGGCAAAGTGAACTAGGGTATATTTGATATACAGGTGTTTGATGTGTGCCTTACTAGTGTTTATAGTAGCCCCTGAGTATTTGATACTTGTTCGGTTGCTAAGATTAGTAACTCGAAACAGGAGTTACAGAATAAACAAAGACTAGTTGAAGGGGAAGTGACAATGAGTGTTGGAAATAGTTCCAAGATTGATATGATCATCATCACACACTCCCTATATTTTCGAGATTACTGTTAAACCTAAATAAATGTTATTTAGCATTTGCGTTGAGCATGAATATGATTTGATCATGTTTATTGCGATACGGTTATTCATCTGAAGTTAAAGAATAATTGTTATTCTGTTTACATGAATAAGACCTTCGATGGTTATACACCCAATGAAAATAGTTTGTTGGATCTCGATCGTAGTGATACACATATTCATAATATTGATGCCAAAAGATGCAAAGTTAATAATGATAGTGCAACTTATTTGTGGCACTGTCGTTTGGGTCATATCGGTGTAAAACGCATGAAGAAACTCCATAAAGATGGATTTTCGGAATCACTTGGTTATGAATCATTTGATGCTTGCGAACCGTGCCTTTTGGGCAAGATGACTAAAACTCCGTTCTCCGGAACAATGGAACAAGCTACTAACTTATTGGAAATAATACATACCGATGTATGCGATCCAATGAGTGTTGATGCTCGTGGCAAGTATCGTTATTTTCTGACCTTCACAAGATGATTTGAGCAGATATGGGTATATCTACTTGATGAAACATAAGTCTGAAATAGTTGAAAGGTTCAAAGAATTTCAGAGTGAAGTGGAAAAATCATCGTAACAAGAAAATAAAGTTTCTGCGATCTGATCGCGGAGACGAATATTTGAGTTACGAGTTTGGTCTTCAATTAAAACAATGTGGAATAGTTTCACAGCTCACGCCACCTGGAACACCACAACGTAATGGTGTTTCCGAACGTCATAACCGCACTTTATTTGATATGGTGCGATCAATGATGTCTCTTACCGATTTACCAATATCGTTTTAGGGTTATGCATTAGAGATAGCTACATTCACATTAAATAGGGCACCATCTAAATCCGTTGTGACGACACCGTATGAACTATGGTTTAGCAGTAAACCTAAGCTGTCATTTCTTAAAGTTTGGAGTTGCGATGCTTATATGAAAAAGGTTTTCAACCTGATAAGCTCAAACCCAAATCGGAGAAGTGCGTCTTCATAGAATACCCAAAAGGAAACTGTTGGGTAGTCCTTCTATCACAGATCCGAAGGCAAAAACATTCGTTGCTAAGAATGGATCCTTTCTAGAGAAGGAGTTTCTCTCGAAAGAAGTGAGTGGGAGGAAAGTAGAACTTGATGAGGTAACGGTACCTTCTCCCGAACTGGAAAGTAGTTCATCACAGAAATCAGTTCCAGTGATTCCTACACCAATTAGTGAGGAAGCTAATGATGATGATCATAAAGCTTCAGATCAAGTTACTACTGAACTTTGTAGATCTTCCAGATTAAGATCCGCACCAGAGTGGTACGGTAATCCTATTCTGGAAGTCATGTTACTAGACCATGATAAAACTACGAACTATGAGGAAGCGATGATGAGCCCAGATTCCGCGAAATGGCTTGAGGCCATGAAATCTGAGATGAGAATCCATGTATGAGAACAAAGTGTGGACTTTGGTGGAGTTGCCCAATGATCGGCAAGCCATATTGTATAAATGGATCTTCAAGAGGAAGACAGATGCTGATAGTAGTGTTACTATCTGCAAAGCTCGACTTGTCGCAAAAGGGTTTTCGACAAGTTCAAGGTGTTGACTACAATAAGATTTTCTCAACTGTAGCGATGCTTATGTCTGTCCGAATCATGTTAGCAACTGCCACATGAAATCTGGCAAATGGATGTCAAAACTGCATTCCTTAATGGTTTTCTTAAAGAAAAGTTGTATATGATGCAACCATAAGGTTTTGTCAATCCTAAAGGTGCTAACAAAATGTGCAAGCTCCAGCGATCCATCTATGGACTGGTGCAATCATCTCAGAGTTGGAATATACGCTTTGATAAGTTGATCAAAGCATATAGTATTATACAGACTTGTGGTGAAGCCTGTATTTACAAGAAAGTGAGTGGGAGCTCTGTAGCATTTCTGATAGTATATGTAGATGACATATTGTTGATCGGAAATGATATAGAATTTCTGGATAGCATAAAGGGATACTTGAATAAAAGTTTTTCAATGAAAGATCTCGGTGAAGCTGCTTACACATTGAGCATCAAGATCTATATAGATAGATCAAGACGCTTGATAAGATTTTTCAATGAGTACATACCTTGATAAATTTTTGAAATAGTTCAACATAGAACAGTCAAAGAAGGAGTTCTTGCCTGTGATGCAAATGTGTGAAGTTGAGTAAGACTCAAGACCCGACCATGGCAGAAAATAGAAAGAGAATGAAAAGTCATTCCTTATGCCTCAGTCATAGGTTCTATAAAGTATGCTATGCTGTGAACCAGACTTATTGTATACCTTGCTCTGATTTTGACAAAGGAATATAATTTTGATCTAGGAGTAGATCACTGGACAGCGGTCAAGAATATCCTTAGTGAGGACTAAGGAGATGTTTCTCGATTATGGAGGTAATAAAAGAGCCCGTCGTAAAAAGTTACAACGATGCAAGCTTTTACACCAATCCAGATGACTCTAAGTCTCAATCTGGATACATATTGAAAGTGGGAGCAATTAGCTAGAGTAGATCCGTGCAGAGCATTGTGGACATAGAATATTTGCAAAATACATACAGCTCTGAATATGACAGACCCGTTGACTAAACTTCTCTCACAAGCAAAACATGATCATACCTTAGTACTCTTTGGGTGTTAATCACATAGCGATGTGAACAAAACCTTTTGGGTGTTGATCACATGATGATGTGAACTATGGGTATTAATCACATACAGATGTGAATATTGGTGTTAAATCACATGGCGATGTGAACTAGATTATTGACTCTAGTGCAAGTGGGAGACTGAAGGAAATATGCCCTAGAGGCAATAATAAAGTTATTATTTATTTCCTTATATCATGATAAATGTTTATTATTCATGCTAGAATTGTATTAACCGGAAACATAATACATGTGTGGATACATAGACAAACATAGTGTCACTAGTATGCCTCTACTTGACTAGCTCGTTTATCAAAGATGGTTATGTTTCCTAACCATGGACAAAAGAGTTGTCATTTGATTAACGGGATCAAATCATTAGGAGAATGATGTGATTGACTTGACCCATTCTGTTAGCCTAGCACTTGATCGTTTAGTATATTGCTATTGCTTTCTTCATGACTTATACATGTTCCTGTAACTATGAGATTATGCAACTCCCGTTTATCGGAGGAACACTTTGGGTGACACCAAATGTCACAACGTAACTGGGTGATTATAAAGGAGTACTACAGGTGTCTCCAAAGGTACATGTTGGGTTGGCGTATTTCGAGATTAGGTTTTGTCACTCCGATTGTCGGGGAGGTATCTCTGGGCCCTCTCGGTAATGCACATCACTATAAGCCTTGCAAGCAATGTAGCTAATGAGTTAGTTACGGAATGATGTATTACGTAACGAGTAAAGAGACTTGCCGGTAACGATATTGAACTAGGTATTGGATACCGACGATCGAATCTCGGGCAAGTAACATACCGATGACAAAGGGAACAACGTATGTTGTTATGCGGTTTGACCGATAAAGATCTTCATAGAATATGTAGGAACCAATATGGGCATCCAGGTCCCGCTATTGGTTATTGACCTAGAATGGTTCTAGGTCATGTCTACATAATTCTCGGACCCGTAGGGTCCGCACGCTTATCGTTACGATGACAGTTTTATTATGAGTTTATAAGTTTTGATGTGCCGAAGTTTGTTCGGAGTCCCGGATGTGATCACGGACATGACGAGGAGTCTCGAAATGGTCGACACATAAAGATTGATATATTGGAAGCCTATATTTGGACATCAGAATCGTTCCGGGTGAAATCGGCATTTTACCGGAGTACCGGGAGGTTACCGGAACCCCCCGGGGGGTTATTGGGCCTACATGGGCCACGAGGGAGAAGAGGGAAGGAGCCAGGAGGGGGCCGCACGCCCCTCCCCCTCCTAGTCAGAATAGGACAAGGGAAGGGGGGCGGCGCCCCCCCTTTCCTTCCCCTCTTCCTCCTCTTTCCCCCCTTCTCCTACTCCTACTTGGAAAGAAGGGAGTCCTACTCCCGGTGGGAGTAGGACTCCCCCCTTGGCGCGCCCTCCTTGGCCGGCCGCCGCCTCCCCCCTGGCTCCTTTATATACGGGGACAGGGGGCACCCCATAGACACACAAGTTGATCTACGGATCGTTCCTTAGCCGTGTGCGGTGCCCCCCTCCACCATATTCCACCTCAGTCATATCGTCGCGGAGTTTAGGCGAAGCCCTGCGCCGGTAGAACATCATCATCGTCACCACGCCGTCGTGCTGACGGAACTCATCTCCGGAGCTTTGCTGGACCGGAGACCGGAGATCGTCATCGAGCTGAACGTGTGCTGAACTCGGAGGTGCCGTACGTTCGGTGCTTGGATCGGTCGGATCGTGAAGACGTACGACTACATCAAACGCGTTGTTCTAACGCTTCCACTTACGGTCTACGAGGGTACATGGACAAACACTCTCCCCTCTCGTTGCTATGCCATCACCATGATCTTGCGTGTGCGTAGGAATTTTTTTGAAATTACTACGTTCCCCAACAATAACGTCCTTGATAATCTTTGCGCTATGTACTCTGAAATTACTGCCAAAGATCATTGATCTTCTTGACAGAATCAGAAGGAAAGCCCTTTGGACAAAGAAAACGGACGATGGATACAGGTGCAACTCACTGGCCTCCTGGCAAATGGTATGCCGCCCTAAAGAGTGTGGAGGTCTCGGGTTAGTGGACATTAAAACCCAAAGTGATGCATTGCTCATGAAATACCTACATAAATTCTACAATCATTGGGACATACCATGGGTTGACTTGATTTGGTCTACCTACTATGTTGACAAGATCCCTCATGCGTCAGACCCTTGCGGTTCGTTCTGGTGGAAAGACATTCTCAGACTTACTCCAACTTATCGAGGCATCTCCAATTGTCCAATCAGGGGACACGGTGCTGATGTGGAAAGATCTTTGGCTTGATGAGGTACTTGCAGAATCACACCCACGTGCATTTTCTTACGCTAAACTTGAAGATATCTCGGTCAGAGACTTCCTTGGGAGCCCCAATCTCAATGAAACCTTCCACCTTCCTCTCTCCATGCAAGCCCATGATGAGCTGAGACATATCCGAGAAATCACAGCACATGTTGGTAACCAAGTTGATGTGGTTGAGAGGGATCAGTGGTGCTATGCCTGGGGATCCGACGTCTACACAGCCAAAAGTTACTACAATTTCTACTTTCGGGACGTGTCAGCTCACAAATCTTACAAATGGCTCTAGGAATCTTCGGCCACAATGAAAATCAAGGTTTTTGGGTGGTTACTTTTCTCTGACCGTCTTAACACAAGAAATATGCTCAAGAGAAGAAGTTACAATATTGGAAACAACTATGGATGCATCCTCTGCGGTAGTAATGATGAGGAAACTCTTGAACATATGATCTTCCACTGCCCATTCAGCAAGGCATGTTGGGACACTTTGCATATCCACTGGGCTACACATGGAGATAGATTGCTTTGGATCCAAGAAGCCAAATCTGTTTGGAACAACCCGATGTTCATGGAGATATTCCTGTATGCCTCTTGGAGCCTGTGGAAAGAAAGGAATAATAAACATTTTCGAGGTATTGTTCCTACTATCAGCTTGTGGGCAAGAAGATTCAAAGATGACTTCTCTCTCCTTATTCATAGAGCCAAGGAGAGACACAGAGGGTTTGTTCCCTCTTTCCTAGAGAACTTTGTACATCCGTATGGTAGTCTTTTACCTTACTCACCCAACTAGCACTCTGTTTTATATCATGGCCATGGATGTAAGGTTATGATTTTGTAAGAACTTTTTGATAGTCTACTTAATATACACAGTAGGAGCCTCTCCTACTGTTTCAAGTGTCAAAAAAAAGTAATTCTCTTTGTGATTTAGCAACTTGTTCTAACTGGGTTTGAACCATAGAAGCATGTTTTCCAACACCTCTAACATCATTCGAGATTCTAAATAACAAGTCACTCAAGCGAGCAATCATATCAGAATTATATTTCAATTGTTTCATAACATTTGCATTGAAGTGGTCTTGTTTTCTAATGTAGTTTTCAAACTCATAAAGGCATTGGCTAGGATGTATATTGTGAGGATTATCATTTTCATTGAACTTCATAAGAGAATTTACCTCTACCACCTTAGGTAGTGGTGGTGTATCAAGCCCGTGTATTTCTTCAATAGGAGGTAAATTTTTAACATCCTTAGCTTTAATACATTTTTCCTTCA
Organism: Triticum timopheevii; assembly: GCA_963921465.1. Lineage (NCBI taxonomy): Eukaryota > Viridiplantae > Streptophyta > Magnoliopsida > Poales > Poaceae > Triticum > Triticum timopheevii. The sequence continues at coordinate 470,851,467 of OY997266.1, read as the reverse complement.
TAGATTTCTTTGCCTCTTGCATATCTTTAGGACTGAGATATAATATACCCCTCTTCTTCGGAGTGGGTTTAGGCGGTGTTTCAGGAATAGTCCAATCATCATAATTTTTCAATATGTTATTCAATAATTCTTCAGCTTGAGCAATAGTTCGTTCCCTGAAAACACAACCGGCACAACTATCTAGGAAGTCCCTAGAAGCATCGGTTTTTAAAGAAGATATCAAGTATTTCATTTTTCTTCAGAGGATGATCAGGCAAAGCATTAAGTAACAGTCAAAGCCTCCCCCAAGCTTGTGGGAGACTCTCTTCTTTAGTTTGAACAAAGTTAAATATTTCCTATAAGGCAGCTTGTTTCTTATGAGCAGGAAAATATTTTTCAGAGAAGTAGTAAATCATATCCTGGGGACTAAGCACACAACTAGGAGCAAGAGTATTGTACCAAGCCTTAGCATCACCCTTTAATGAGAAAGGAAATAATTTGAGAATAAAGTAGTATCGAGTTTTCTCATCATGAGTAAAAAGGGTGGCTATATCATTCAACTTAGTAAGATGTGCCACAACAGTTTCAGTTTCATAACCATGGAAAGGATCAGATTCAACCAAAGTAATTAACTCTGGGTCGACAGAGAATTCATAATCCTTATCATCAATAAAGATAGGCAAAGTAGCAAACTTAGGATCACATTTCATTCTAGCATTCAGAGATTTTTCTTTATACTTGTGTAATAATCTCTCTAGATCATCTCTATCCTTACAAGCAAGAATATCTCTAGTTGCCTCTTCACTCATAACATAGCATTCTGGTACCTTAGGCAATTCATATCTAAGAGGGCTAGCTCTAGCAAGTGTTTCAGGAGTTTCAGTTTCAAGCTCATCATCAGATTTAACATCATGTTGTATTACTCTAGCAAATTGTTCATCAAGAAATTCACCAAGTGGCACATCATCATTATCGAGCATGGTACTAGCATCATCATAAGCATCATTCATAGTAGAAGTAGCATCATCAATAACTTGCGACATATCAGAATTAATAGCATGTGGTGGTGTTGCAAGTTTACTCATAACAGAAGGTGAATCTAAAGCAGAACTGGATGGTAGTTCCTTACCTCCCCTCGTCTTTGAGGGAAATATCTTAGTCTTAGCATCCTTCAGATTCTTCATAGTGATAAATTGATAATAATCCCAAGTGACTCAACAAATATAGCTATGCTCCCGGGCAACAGCGCCAGAAAAAGGTCTTGATAACCGACAAGTATAGGGGATCTCAACAGTTTTTGAGGGTAGAGTATTCAACCCAAATTTATAGATTCGACAAGTGGAGCCAAAGAATATTGGAAGGTATTAGAAGCTGAGTTGTCAATTCAACCACACCTGGAGATTAATTATCTGCAGCAAAGTGATTAGTAGCACAGTAGTATGATAGTTTTGATGATAGCAGCAATAGTAACGGTAACAGTAACAGTGGTAGCAGTAACAATAGCAGTAGCAGTAGTAGTAACTTAGCAAGAACAATATAAGAAAAATTCCTAGGCATTGGATCGGTGACTTGTTGGATGATATTCATCATGTGACAGTTATAACCTAGGGCGATACGGCACTAGCTCCAATTCATCGATATAATGTAGGCACGTATTCCGTAAATAGACATACGTGCTTTATTAAAAGAACTTGCATGACATATTTTGTCTTACCCTCCCGTGGCAGCGGGGTCCATATTGGAAACTAAGGGATATTAAGGCCTCCTTTTAATAGAGAACCGGAATAAAGCATTAACACATAGTGAATACATGAACTCCTCAAACTACGGTCATCACCGAGAGTGGGCCCGGTTGTTGACACTCTGGGGTTGTCGGATCATAACCGTAGTAGGTGACTATAACTTGCAAGATCGGATCTAAAACATGGATATATTGATGAATTCATAAACGGTTCAGATCTGAGTTCATGGCACCCGGGCCCAAAGTGACAAGCATTAAGCATAGCAAAGTCATAGCAACATCAATCTAAGAACATAGTGGATACTAGGGATAGGGCCCTAACAAAACTAACTCGATTACATGATGAATCTCATCCAACTCCTCACCGACCAGGGAGCCTACGAAGGAATTACTCACTCCCGGTGGGGAGCATCATGGAATTGGCGATGGAGATGTGTTGGTGATGATGAAGATCGAAGATCCCCCTCTTTGGAGCCCCAAACGGACTCCAGATCTGCCCTCCCGAGGAAGAACATGGCTTGGTGGCGGCTCCGTCTCGTGGATCACGATAATTCTTTCTCCCTCATTTTTATGGAAATATGTGATTTTATAGTATCAGGGGGGTCATCTGTGGGGCCACCAGGTGGGTACAACCCACCTGGGCGCGCCAGGAGAGGGGGGCGCGCCCTGGTGGGTTGTGCCCAACCCAGGTGCCCCTCTCCTGCAGGTCTTGGCTCCGGAAATTCTTATTATTGATATAAAAAATCCTCGCAAAGTTTCATTCCATTTCGAGAACTTTTATTTCTGCACAAAAACAACACCATGGTAGTTCTGCTAAAAACAACACCAGTCCGGGGTTAGTTTCATTCAAATCATGCAAATCAGAGTCCAAAACAAGAGGAAAAGCGTGAGAAAAAGTAGATGCGTTGGAGACGTATCAGTGACATAAGAAACTTGAGGGTCTTCTTTCTTAGGCTTATTCTATCTATAGCTGGAGGCTGATCGGGATGTTGTCCCTAACAATAGCTCTGCACTGAGCAGAAAATGCATCCTTGGTCCGCGTCGGTTCAATCGGTTGGCCATTGTCCGCGATTGTTGTGATCGTGAACCTTTCATCCACGTGCAACCTTTTCTTCGGGACTCATCTCGTTACCGAAGTTTGGCTCGATCCGGAGGGCTATAAAAGAAGAAACAAGAGTTCATATATGTACATACCAAAACAATTAATGCATCAATTAGCTAGTCAGCTCAGACTTAATTAATATATATACCTCGCCGGACTTTGCAACAGCTGATCCCGACTCTGTTCGGTCACCGAAGCCGTCATCACGGTCTCCCTCCACCGGCATTCGGTCACCGGAGCCATCATGATCATGACTTTCCTTCTCCATTGTTCGATCACCGTAGCCTGCTTCATACTCTCCTTCCAGACCATCGGTGTCATTGAGAAACGACAAGACATCACCTCCGCCAAAGATTATATCCCCCAACAATTATTCTTTTTCCAAGTCTCTTTGTTGATCCATAGTTTCTGCAAATATTACAACATGGCAATTAATATACAAACATGAGAGATGGATATATCAGTGGCGAACATAGACCTAGCTAGCTAATCACAACAGGAATATTAATTAGTGCCTCGACGCTTCTACGGTTTGGGATGGCCTCAACAACGCTTCTAGGGTTTGGGGTGGCCTCGACGACAATGCTCTTTTAACTCGGTAAATTTGGGTGGCCTCGACAATTCTAGGGTTTGGGGTGGCATCGACGAGAATGCTCTTTTAACTCGGTAAATTTGGGTGGCCTCGATGCTTCTAGGGTTTGGGGTGACCTCGGCAACGCTTCTAGGGTTTGGGGTGGCCTCGACACTTCTAGGGTTTGGTCGGGCGAGAGGGGGTTGATCGACGCCCCCCCCCCCCCTCATGTTGAAGAGTTACCAAAGTTCTCTCATGAATGTCCAACATCCGGACTACCTCTCTCATGAATGTCAAATAAGGGATTTAACAAAATGGCGCCATTTTGGATGTGTAGAAAATGGTCCATATTTTTCCTGATCTCATCTACCCTTCTATTTGTCACGTTTTCTAGTGTCAAAGGATTCAAGAAAACCATGGCTTCATCATTAGCCGAAAGTAACAGGCGCATGATGGTACGAAGCTCTCCAAACTTATTTTGGAACGGAGTCCCAGATAGGATAATTTGCTTTTTGTTACGAAGTTCAGCAAGAGCCTTCCGAATATCGCTATTTGGAAGGCCTTTGCTGAACTTCGTAGCAAAAAGCGGATTATCCTATCCAGGACTCCATTCCAGAATAACTTTGGAGAGCTTCGTACCATCCTGCCCCAGTTTCTTCTAGCTAATGATGAAGCCATGGATTTCTTCAATACTTTGGCACAAGACAATGTGACATATAGAAAGTTACGTAGATGAGATCAGAAAAAAATGGATAAACTTGTGCACATCCATAATGGGGCATTCTTGATAAATCTCGACCCGTCGACGACCCCCGACCCCTCGGCGATCCTCGAACCTCGACCCCTTGACGACCCTCGAACCCTCGGCGATCCTCGAACCTCGACCCCTCGGTGACCCTCGACCCTCTACCGTAGTTTCCGACCCTCGACCGCTTGGTGATCCTCGACACCCTCGTTCCTGATAAAAAATAAGAAGAGGAAGAAGAAGAAAAAAAGAGAAGAAGAAAAAGGAATAGAGGAGAAGAAGAAAAAATAGAAGAAAAAAAGAGGAGAAGAAGAAGGAATAGAGGAGAAGAAGAAAAAAAAGAATATATTATTCTATTTTTTCTTCTTCTCCTCTATTCCTTCTTCTTCTCCTCTTTTTTTTCTTCTTTTTCCTCTTCTTATTTTTTTCTCCTCTTCTTCCTCTCCTCTTCTTATCCTTCTTCATCTTCTTATTTCCCTTTTTCCTCTCCTTCTTTTTCTTCTTCTTCCTTCTTCCTTCTTCCTAGATAAAACTTTTCTAAAAATGTAACTTTTACATATATAAAACTTTTTCTTCTTCTTCCTTCTTCCTATATATATCAAACTTTTCTAAAAATGTAACTTTTGCATATATAAAACTTTTTCTTCTTCTTCCTTCTTCCTATATATATCAAACTTTTCTAAAAATGTAACTAACCTAAAATGCACTAAATCAGAGAACATACATAAATAAACTTTTCTAAAAATGAAAATTTTGCATATATGAACATATGTACACAGAGAACATACATACATATATACATTCTTCTAAAAATGCAAAAAAAAAAATCATATATATGAACAAAAAATTTGGAAAACAAATCAGGACATATGATCATATATACACACATACATATAATCTGGAAAAAATCGTCATATATATAATAAAAAGAATAGAGAGGAGGAGGACGGCTGGACCGAACGTGGCGGCGTGGTCGGGGCAGGCCAGGGGCGCGGGGCGGCATCGGGGCAGGGCCACGGGGCGGCCGGAGTCGAGGCAGGGGGCACGGGGCGACGGCGACGAGGCAGGGGGCACGGGGTGGCGCGTCGGGGCAGGGCAGGGGAGCAGGGCGACGACAACGAGGAGCGGGCGGTGACGGCGATGGTGACCTCAGGGCGGCGACGGTGAGCACGGGCAGCCTGGCGGCATCGATGAGCTCGGCTTCGTCGGGGGGGGGGGATGCTCGATGAAAACTAAAAAAATTACAAATGTTGCTTATATACACGAAGCATTGGTCCCGGTTCGTGGCACCAACCGGGACCAAGGCCCACCCTTTGGTCCCGTTTCATGCCACCAACCGGGATCAAAGGTCTCTTTTCAGCAGCCCAAAGGGCGGGAAGCAGGGACCTTTGGTCCCGGTTGGTGGCACCAACCGGGACAAAAGGTGGGCATTGGTCTCGGTTGGTGCCATGAACCGGTACAATGCACACCTTTCGACTCGTTTGGTGCTACCAACCGGGACCAAAGGCTTTGTGTTGCCCACGGCCAAAAAGTTTAGTCCCACCTCGCTAGTTGAGAGGGGCTCGGAGTGGTTTATAAGCCCCACTGCCGCTGCCCTCTCAAGCTCCTCTCCAGTGCAGGCTTACGGGCCTAATCTGACACTGCTATGCCTATGGGCCTACTGGGCCTTCTGCGGGCCTGAATACTGGCCCATGGTTGGGTTTCTAGTCGTATTCAGGCCGTGGTGGCCCAGTAGGTGGCATTTTTTAAATTTTTTTCACAGTTTTTTGTTTTCTTTTTTGCATTATTTATTTTCTTTTGTTTTTTGCTTTATTTTTTAATCCTTTTTGCTTTTAGGTCACAAAAATTAGAAACTTTTTGTTAGTGCCATTAGTTTTCAAATTTGAATAGTTTAAATTTGAATTCTTTGAAATTTGTGTGAATCACTAGTTTGTGATTAACTTTACTATAAAAATAGATTTTGGAGTGATTCTTCTTCCTGCTATTTAATATTACTGTGTTTTATCAACATATTCAAAAATAGATTTTTTTTATTTTAGTTTCTAACAAAAAAAATTATGATAATTCTTTTTGCTATTAAAGTTTATAAAAAAAGATTTCTTTATGAAAATTCTTTTTGCTTTTAATGTTTTGAACAGAAAATACTTTGATAATTTAGTTGCATAAATTTTATATTTAGTTTCATTAATACTAGAGGTTTATAAAAGCTTTTTAGTTGATTCCTTTTGCTATTGGAGTTTTATAAAAGCTTTTTAGTTGATTCTTTTTGCTATTGAAGAATATTATAATTTCGTTTTAGTTGATCATAACAGAATTTTAATTGATTATTTTTAGTTCATTTTTTTGCTATTAGTTCACTCTTTGAGCTAAATGACCCTGAAATTGGAAAGCACTACAAATGAGCTCTGAAAAGGTTAAAAGTTGGCATGGTATCATCATTTCACCCACATGGCATGTGCTAAAAAGTTGAGAGGGTTACAGCAAAAACTGGATGCACTTCGTGTACAAAATGGACAATCTCTTTCGAAGTATCAGGGTTTCGGAGGAAACTCATCTGTTACAAAGGGATTTTATTTTTTTGAACTTAGTTGAACTCCAGACTTTTTGTGTGTTAAAAATGCACCATTCAAAGCCACATCATCAATTTTCAACCCTTTCTGACTTCATTTGGTATTTTTCATGCATTTACTGATTTTTTGAGCTAAATGACCCTAAAATTGAAAAGCACTACAAATGAACTCTGAAAAGGTTGAAAGCTGGCATGGTATCATCATTTCACCTACATAGCATGTGCTAAAAAGTTGAGAGGGTTACGACAAAAGCTGGATGCACTTCGTGTACAAAACGGATAATCTCTTTCGAAGTATCAGGGTTTCAGATGAAAACTCATCTGTTACAAAGGGATTTCACTTTTTTGAACTTATTTGAACTCCAGACTTTTTGTGTGTTCAAAATGCACCATTCAAAGCCACATCATCAATTTTCAACCCATTCGGACTTCATATGGTATTTTTCATGCATTTAATGATTTTTAAGTTAAATGGCCCTGAAATTGAAAAGTACTACAAATGAACTCTGAAAAGGTTGAAAGTTGGCATGGTATCATCATTTCACCCACATAGAATGTTATAAAAGTTGAGAGGGTTACAGCAAAAACTGGATGCACTTCATGTACAAAACGGACAATCTCTTTTAAAGTATCAGGGTTTCATACGAAAACTCATCTGATACAGAAGGCATTTCATTTCTTCACATGTAACTGCAGTGATATTCTAGATCAAAAGCATCATCATAATAGTTGTGGAGAGAAAGTCTTCACTTTTTCTTCGCTTGTGTGCTTTGCTTATTGCGCCGTAACCATGGATAATATTCATCGTTTAACAGGATGCTTGGGTCAGCCTTGACTTTGAAGGGAGTAATTTCATGAAACTTTTCATAGTCTTCAGACATGTCTGTCTTGCCCTCCAATCCCACGATGTCTCTTTTTCCTGAAAGAACTATGTGGCGCTTTGGCTCATCGTATGATGTATTCGCTTCCTTATCTTTTCTTTTTCTCGGTTTGGTAGACATGTCCTTCACATAGAAAACCTGCGCCACATCATTGGCTAGGACGAATGGTTCATCTATGTACCCAAGATTGTTCAGATCCACTATTATCATTCTGTACTGTGGGTCTACTTGTATCCCGCCTCCTGACAGATTGACCCATTTGCACTAAAACAAAGGGGCCTTAAAACCATGTCCATAGTCAAGTTCCCATATGTCCACTATGTAACCATAATATGTGTCATTTCCCCTCTTGGTTGCTGCATCAAAGCAGACACCACTGTTTTGGTTGGTGCTCTTTTGATTTTGGGCGATCGTGTAAAATGTATTCCCATTTATCTCGTACCCTTTGTAAGTCAATACAGTCTAAGATGGTTCCCTGGCCAACGAGTACAGCTCATCAGAAACAGTGTTGTCACCCATGAGACGTGTTTGCAACCAACTGTCGAAAGTCCTGATGTGTTCACATCTAATCAGTCGTCACACTGCTCCGGGGGTTTGGAGCGCAGAATGTTCTTGTGTTCATCGACATACAGGGTCACCAAGGTAGAATTCTGTAGAACTGTGTATTGTGCTTGAGACCAAGAATGTCCATCCCTACACATTATTGAGTCCCGTCCTAGCGTGCCTTTTCCACTCAGTCTCCCCTCATACTGCGATTGAGGGAGACCAATCTTCTTAAGGTCAGGAATGAAGTCAACACAAAACCCAATGACATCCTATGTTTGATGGCCCATGGAGATGCTTCCTTCTGGCTTAGCGCGGTTACAGACATATTTCTTTAGGACTCCCATGAACCTCTCAAAGGGGAACATATTGTGTAGAAATACAGCACCCAGAATGACAATCTCGTCGACTAGATGAACTAGGACGTGCATCATGATATTGAATAAGGATGGTGGGAACACCAACTCGAAACTAACAAGACATTGTGCCACATCACTCCTTAACCTTGGTAGGATTTCTGGATCGATCACCTTCTAAGAGATTGCATTGAGGAATGAACATAGCTTCACAATGGCTAATCAAATGTTTTCCGGTAGAAGCCCCCTCAATGCAACCGGAAGCAGTTGCGTCATAATCGCGTGGCAGTCATGAGACTTTAGGTTCTGGAACTTTTTCTCTGGCATATTTATGATTCCCTTTATATTCGACGAGAAGCCAGATGGGACCTTCATACTAAGCAGGCATTCAAAGAAGATTTCCTTCTCTTATTTGGTAAGAGTGTAGCTGGCAGGACCTTCATACTGCTTTGGAGGCATGCCGTCTTTTTCATGCACATGTTGCTGGTCCTCCCGTGCCTCCAGTGTATCTTTTCTCTTCCCATACACGCTCAAGAAGCCTAGCAGGTTCATGCAAAGATTCTTCGTCATGTGCATCACATCGATTGAAGAGCAGACCTCTAGGTCTTTCCAGTGGGGTAGGTCCCAAAATATAGATTTCTTCTTCCACATGGGTGCGCGTCCGTCAGCGTCATTCGGAACAGATAGTCCGCCGGGACCCTTTCCAAAGACTACCTATAAATCATTGACCATAAAAAGTATGTGATCACCGATACGGACGGCGGGCTTCTTCCGGTGATCTACCTCGCCTTTGAAATGCTTGCCTTTCTTTCGACATTGATGGTTGGTCGGAAGAAATCAATGATGCCCCAGGTACACATTCTTTCTGCATTTGTCCAGGTATATACTTTTGGTGTCATCTAAACAGTGCGTGCATGCGTGGTATCCCTTGTTTGTCTGTCCTGAAAGGTTACTGAGAGCAGGCCGATCATTAATGGTTACAAACAACAATGCATGTAGGTCAAATTCCTATTGTTTGTGCTCATCCCACACACGTACACGTTTTCATTCCACAGCTATAAAATTTCTTCAACTAATGGCCTTAGGTACACATCAATGTCGTTGCCGGGTTGCTTAGGGCCTTGGATGAGAACTGGCATCATAATGAACTTCCACTTCATGCACAACCAAGGAGGAAGGTTATAGATACATAGAGTCACATGCCAGGTGTTGTGATTGCTGCTCTGCTCCCCAAAAGGATTAATGCCATCCGCGCTTAAACCAAACCATACGTTCCTTGCATCACCTACAAAGTCCTCCCAGTACTTTCTCTCGATTTTTCTCCACTGTGACCTGTTAGCGGGTGCTCTCAACTTCCTGTCTTTCTTACGGTCCTCTCTGTGCCATCGCATCAACTTGGCATGTTGTTTGTTTCTGAACAAACGTTTCAACAATGGTATTATAGGAGCATACCACATCACCTTGGCAGGAACCCTCTTCCTAGGGTGCTCACCATCAACATCACCAGGGTCATCTCGTCTGATCTTATACGGCAATGCACCGCAAACCGGGCATGCGTTCAAATCATCGTACGCACAGCGGTAGAGGATGCAGTTGATACGTCCATTTTACATCATGTTTTCCTACTGTTATTTATGTTGTTTTATTGTATAATAATGCTTTTTCGAGTAATTCTAATGCCTTTTCTCTCATAATATGCAAGGTATGCACCAAGGGGGAGAATTCTGGCAGCTGGAAATCTGGACCTGAAAAAGCTACGTCAAGCTACCTATTCTGCACAACTCCAAATGAGTTGAAGCTCCCCAAGGATTTTCTTATGGAATATTTAATGAATACTGAAGCAAATAAGTATCAGAGGAGGGCACAACCCACCTGGGCGCGCTAGGAGGCCCAGGCGCGCCCTGGTGGGTGTTGCCCTCCTCGGCCCACCTCCAGTGCCCATCTTCTGGTATATATGTCATTTTGACCTAGAAAAAATAATGAGAGGACATTCGGGATGAAGCGCCGCCGCCTCGAAGCGGAACTTGGGCAGGAGCACTTTTGCCCTCCGGCAGAGCGATTCCGCCGGGGGAACTTCCCTCCCGGAGGGGGAAATCATCGTCATCATCATCACCAACAACTCTCTCATCTTGGGGAGTGCTATCTTCATCAACATCTTCACAGCACCAACTCCTCTCAAACCCTAGTTCATCTCTTGTGTTCAATCTTTGTATCAAAACTATAGATTGGTGCTCGTGGGTGACTAGTAGTGTTGATTACATCTTGTAGTTGATTACTATATGGTTTATTTGGTGGAAGATTATATGTTCAGATCCATTATGCTATTTAATACCCCTCTAATATTGGGCATGTTTATCATTTGTGATTAGTTACTTTTGTTCTCGAGGTCACGGGAGAAATCATGTTCCAAGTAATCATGTGAACTTGATATGTGTTTGATATTTTGATGGTATGTATGTTGCCATTCTCTTAGTGGTGTCATGTGAACGTTGACTACATGAAACTTCACCATATTTGGGCCTAAGGGAATAAAGTGTGGAGTATTTATTAGATGGTGGGTTGCGAGAGTGACAGAAGCTTAAACCCCAATTTGTGCGCTATTCTGTAAGGGACCGATTGGATCCAAAAGTTTAATGCTATGGTTAGAATTTATTCTTAATACTTTTCTCGTAGTTGTGGATTCTTGCGAGAGGGTTAATCATAATTAGGAGGTTTTTTAAAGTAAGAACAGCACCTAAGCACCGGTCCACCCACATATCAAATTATCAAAGTACCGAACACGAATTAAGCCAACATGATGAAAGTGACTAGTTGAAATTCCCGTGTACCCTCAAGAACACTTTCCTTATCATAAGAAACCGTTTTGGCCTGTCCTTTGCCTCAAAAGGATTGGGCTACCTTGCTGCACTTTGTTACTAATATTGTTACTTGCTCGTTGCAAATTATCTTGCTATCAAACTACTCCGCTACTCACAATTTTAGCACTTGCAGACATTATCTTGCTGAAAACCACTTGTCATTTCCTTCTGCTCCTCGTTGGGTTCGACACTCTTACTTATCAAAAAAGGATACAATTGACCCCATACACTTGTGGGTCATCAAGGCAATTTTCTGGCGCTGTTGGCAGGGAGTGAAGCGCTCTTGGTAAGTGGAAATTGGTAAGGAAACATTATTACTACATGTTGAAGTTTATTGTCACTTGCTACTATGGAAAACAATCTTTTGAGGGGTTTGTTCGGGGTATCTTCACCTCGATCAGAACCACAATTAGTTACTCCTCAACCACTACACCTACTGAAAATATGGAATATGAAATTCCTTCGGTTATGTTAGAACAACTGCTAGCTAATCCTTATGCAGGAGATGGAACCGAACATCCTGATATGCACTTGATATATGTGGATGAAATTTGTGGATTATTTAAGCTTGCAGGTTTGCCCGGAGATGAAGCTAATAAGAAGGTTTTCCCTTTATCTTTGAAGGGAAAATCATTGACATGGTAGAGGCTATGCGATGATATTGGATCTTGAAACTGGAACCATTTGAAATTGGAATTTCATGAAAAAAATATCCTATGCATCTAGTTCATCGTGATCAGGATTATATATATAATTTTTGGCCTCGTGAAGGAGAAAGTATCAGTCTAGCTTGGGGGAGGCTTAAGTCAATGTTATATTCATGCCCCAATCATGAGCTCTCGAGAGAAATTATTATTCAGAATTTTTATGCTCGGCTTTCTCGTAATGATCAACCCATGCTCGATACTTCTTGTACTGGTTCTTTTATTAAGAAGACTATTGAATTTTGGTGGGATCTTTTAGAAAGAATTAAACGCAACTCTGAAGATTGGGAACTCGACGAAGGTAAAGAGTCAGGTATTGAACCTAAGTTTGATTGTGTTAAACATTTTATGAATACCGATGCTTTTAGAAAGTTTAGCACTAAATATGGACTTGACTCTGAGATAGTAGCTTCCTTTTGTGAGTATTTTGCTACTCATATTGATCTCCCTAAGGAGAAGTGGTTTAAATATCACCCACCAATTAAAGAAGAAGTTAATCTTAATCTTCAGCTTCCCCCGCTGTAGCATCACCGTATTCAGGGGGCACATAGTTGTCATCATCATCTTCTTCTTCGTTGTCTTCCATAATAACCCATGTTTCTCCGTGCTTGGTCCAAATATTATAGTGTGGCATGAAACCCTTATAAAGCAGATGGTTGTGAAGGATTTTTCGGTCAGAGTAAGACTTCATATTCCCATATATAGGGCATGGACAACACATAAAACCATTCTGCTTGTTTGCCTCGGCCACTTCGAGAAAATTATGCACGCCCTTGATGTACTCGGAGGTGCGTCTGTCACCGTACATCCATTGCCGGTTCATCTGCGTCCATTATATATAATTAAGTGTGTCAAAAATCATTACGGAACATCATGAATACAGAAGTGACCAAATTAATAGAAGTTCATCATCACATTAAAACTAAAGTACATACATAGTTCTCATTGAACAACATATAGCTCTCCAGAGCATCTAATTAAACCATACATTGAAACTATCTAAAACATTTCAATGCAACAACAAATGCGATCATAATCGCAACTAAGCTAACAATTGATCCAACGGCATAATGATACCAAGCCTTAGTATGAATGGCATATTTTCTAATCTTTTTAGTCTTCAAGCGCATTGCATCCATCTTGATCTTGTGATCATCGACAACATCCGCAACATGCAACTCCAATATTATCTCCTCCTCCTCAATTTTTTTTTCAATTTTTCTTTCAAGTAATTGTTTTCTTCTTCAACTAAGTTTAACCTCTCGACAATAGGGTTGGTTGGAATTTCCGGTTCACATATCTCCTAGATAAAAAAATCTATGTCACGTTGCTCAGCATAATTGTCATGAACACTAAATGAAACAAATAGTTATATATATATATATATATATATATATATATATATGCCGCATCTGAATCATAGACAGGATGAGGGCCGACGGAAGCGGATACCAAAACCATCGCACTATATAATAACAAACAATAATAAGTAAGAAAATTACACAAGTATCTATCTAAATCATACTAGTAAGAACTTTTTTCTTTTAGAAATAGATAAGAACAAGAGGCTGACCACGGTGGTGCCAGCGACGAGATCGGGGCGGGCGATCGATGGCAGTGAGGACGGAGACGGGATAGGACGGAGACGGGATAGGACGGACAGCCTAACCTAGACAAATCTTGAGAAAAATGGAGTTTGGACAAGGAGCTTCGAGAGGAGAAAGCTTAAGTGTGGCTCGGGCATTTCATCGAACACCTCATGTGCATAGGAGGTGAGCTAGAGCACAACACACCTCTCACACACCTTTCCCAAAAAAACATAGCACTCCACTGCTCTACTCGCGGGCGAGGGGTATATATAGGCATCTCATTGGTCCTGGTTCATGGCTGGAACCGGGACTAAAGGACAACCTTTGGTTACAGTTCAAGCCACCAACCGAGACCAATGATGGTGAGCCAGGAGCGAGGCCCATTGGTCCCGATTCGTGCCTGGAACTGGGACCAAAGGGGCCAGACGAACCGGGACCAACGCCCCACGAGGCCCGGCCGGCCCCCTGGCCTCATGAACTGGGACCTATGACCCCATGGGTCCCGGTTCGTGAGTGAAGCGGGATTAATGGGCTTTCCCTGCTTGGACCAAAGCCCTATTTTCTACTAGTGTATAGTGGATAATTAAACTAATCACCTGCTTGATATTTTCGTTTAAAAGTCCTTTCCTCCCAAGGATATCAATGTGTAGAGCATAATATGGGTGCAACAATTCCATACTCATATTTATGTATATATAATGGACACAAAATCTTACCCATAGCCTACCCATTAGACATAAAATCATGTCCGCGTCCATACAATAGGTATCCATGGCTGATCGGTACCCACTGAGAAGATCGGCATCACTAAAATATCTAAGCTCCCACGAATGTAAGCGCTGTGAGCGCTCTGGGTTGGAAGGATCAAGTGACCACATATTTTTTTAGGAGAACCAATTAGTTTCTTCTAGGAGAACCATAATCTTTTACTGGGTAAGTAGGTATTGTTTTTTAACATAGTACAATAAGTCACTCACATACATTCAGCCTTATGAATGCACTCATACACATCCTACCCTATGAGCACCTCCGAGAGACTGAGTCGGCACATCATTTTGAGATTGATGAAGTTGCCACAGATACCTTCATAGTCGACGGGAACGTCTACTCCCACTGAACCCGCATCACCACTACAATATCTAAGCTCCCACGAATGTAAGCGTTGTGAGCGCTCCGGGCTGGAAGGATTAAGTGACCACGTCTTTTTTAGGAGAACCAATTAGTTTCTTCTAGGAGAACCACAATCTTTTACTAAGTAGATATTGTTTTTTAACACAGTACACAATAAGTCACTCACATACATTCACCCCTACGAATGCACTTATGCACATCCTACCCTATGAGCATCTCCGAGAGACTGAGCCGACACATCATCTTGAGATTGACAAAGTCGCCACAGACACCTTCATAGTCGACGGGAATGTCTACTCCCACTAAACATGCATCGCCGAAAGGCCTGGAATAAATCCAGCAAAATGCGAGCACAAATGTCAAGTCTAGGACTTATACTCTGGTGGGCAGGGGATACTAATGTCCTTCTAACCATCCAACAGTAGATATTGTTTACTGTTTGGGCCAACCATCCAACTGCATGTGTCCAACACTTGATGGGTTACGTGTCACTTACTCCCTGAACTAAAACTACGACATTTAAATTAGATTAGAGGGACTACTTTTTGGCGAGAAAAAAAGGGTTACATGTTGCTCATTTACATATGGTACAAGGGGAATTAATGATGCAACCAACTATATCCACGCTGTCAAAGTGATGTGCCATTGCATAGCCGCACAGTCACCACCAGCTTGGCCCATCACCGCCTCCTCTGCATCACATGGTTGCGTGGGCATCCCCAGTCCACCACCACGCCACATGCCCCGCCCATCACCACCTCCTCCGCACCACACGGTTGCACAGGCACCCGGCCCATCACCTACTCCTCCGCATCATATGGTTGCACGGGCACCGCTAGTCCATCACCGCCTCCTCCGCGCTACACAGTTGCACGATCGCTAGACGCACACCGCCTTCTCTGCACCGCAAGGCTACATGGGTTTTGCTTGTCCACCACCGCGCCGCACACACCGCGCATCGCTCCGTCTTTCTCCTCTTCTTTTGTGCAGTAATTAACGTCCAACGACGATGACCCTTGGGGCCTAGAGGAGCAGACGACCAGGTAGGATGCCATGGCTAGCAACGACGCTGGACAGGGACGACTGTCATCTTCAGAACTTAGTCGTCTTCATCAACACGCCATGGTCCACAAGGTCTGTAGTACAACTCCCCATACCTCCTCCCTCTCCCTCTGTCATCCTTTCTTTTGCAGCCTGATTCAAATTCAATCTCGCTTGCGTCGGGGCTAAACAAGTAGCATATTATACCGGGATTTTATCTCACTGTGTAAGGTTTCAATCTGAGAGCTTCATGCTTCACTACTTGAGTACCATGTCCGTGCTTGTGGATTAACAACCCCAGGCAGGCAGTTTTTACAGGACATGCATGCTTTATGTTGTCTCTGTTTCACAATGCAGTGTCTACTAGTTTTTTTAAAAGTCAAAGATGTCCATGTTTGACCAAGTTTCTCGAATAAACTATCAATATATATCTGAAGTTCTAAATAAGTAAACTATAAAAATACATGTGGATGTTGATTTTTTAAAACTTGGTCAAATATTGATACACTGACTTTTCAAAACAAAGTATGTATTATACTTTAGAACCGAGGGAGTATTAATTAGCATATGGTTCCACACCTAAGGAGCACGGTCTCTAACTGAACTTAATTGGCACTAAAACAATAAGAGAAAATGCTAACTAGGTTTTTATGTGAAGATAACTTGGTTAATTGTCACCGGGTCGCTTATGTACTCCGCTAATCAGGCCTTATTAATGCATCAGTAATTTTACACTCAAATGAAAACTGAGATCAATCACTTGTACTATTATTTCTTGATCCTCCCATTTTTGTCTCTTCCTCTTAGAGGCCGCTATAAATATGATTCATTCCCTTTCCCGTCGTTAGTCAATGCAAAGCATTGCTTTTATTTCAAATATGTTCTTTCTATTTTGCTTCTAACTACGCATCTAAATGATCAATATTTATAACCAGAAGCCATATAGTTTGGTGCAGTGCTGCAACTTCCAAGTATTTCTTACTTCCAATACCCTTTTACCGTTATTGCAGACCATTATTGTCGGTGTTTTGTATTATTTGACCAAGGTAAGTTATGAAATATTGGTTGGTCAAATCATAGAGCTGTATGATTATTGTAGATGAATACTACAATCAAAAGCCTCAGACGCATATCATAGTTTTGAATTAGTTTTGTAGATGAATATTATCATGTTCATCTAGTACTATGGTTAACCCTGCAGGTCTGGGATATGCGTGAGGCCTACCACTACTTTGGATATGTTTCTGCCAGTGTTGCTAACATATCATTTCTGTGAAGAACAATAGTTGTAAAAAAACTAAGTAATATCCTACTAAGTAAATGATGATTCTTAGCATCTAAATATATCCTGCAATGCAATAAAGGGTGTTCTCACCCCAAAACTATGGAAGCCAAAACACAGAAGACCCGTGAAGTGAACAACAACCCCCGACCCGCAAATAGAGCAGCAAGAAAATCTATTCGTAAATTAACAATCAAGTAAATAAATGGTAGAAAAGTAGAACGGCGCAGCAAGGCGCGCGTATGCTTCTAGTAAGAATGAAGGACGGTAGTGTAGTTGCTAGCTCCATGTGTTATGTAGACAACAAGAGGTTACTAAGGATGGGAGATTTGTGATCGGGAGGAAGATGGGGGTTGGGTATTACTGAGGAGTGCTAACTAGAAGGGAATGGAGGCAGACACGGTCGTCAGGCACAATTTGATTGCAGTTTCTTTACTAAAACCTTAACGGTATTTTCTGTTGCAAAGGTTATTTATTGAGAAAGAACCAATATATTTGGACGCCAATAGCTGGAGGACGTCAATTAGGGGCGCCATGTAACAAGTTTTGTAAAATAACATAAAATATTCCTATGACAAAATTATTTAGGACAAAAATATAACTATTTAACACTTGCAATGATGCTCTAGACAGATTTGTTCTCTAAAAAAAAACATGTAAGATTTAGGAATTTGCCACATGTTCAATAATTGCAAGGTATCTACAATAAAAAAAATGCTATGGTAAAAACGATAAATATTTTTTGTTGTGGTACATGCAATAAAAATGCCATGGCAATATACTATTTGTTTCAAGAATTGCCTTGATTTAGAAAAAAAAATGTTTCAAGAAGCTGTCATGAGATAAGTATAAATATATTTCAAGAATTGCCATGAATTAGAAAAAAATCATAAAAATATCAAGTGACCATTATAATATTCCTGATAAATTTTCCATAAAAAATAAATTTACCAAAATATAGATAAAAAATTCCATGCTCTTAACAAAATTGCTATGCTCTTCAAAGTAAAACTGCTATTGTAAATAGAGATTCCAATAACGAATTTGTATGAACATGCCATGTGAACATAACGATTTTTTTTTCTAAAACTTGCCATGCTAAATAAAGGTGGTAGGTATAAAAACAAAAAAAAATTCATAAACTTGCCATGTGAACATAAAGATTTTTTGTAAAATTTGCTACTTGAATGTTACAAAAAATTATAAAATTTGCACGTGTTTTTTAAATTAAAAATATGTAAATTTGCCATGGTAGCCACAAGTAGAAAATGCCAAGGTCAATACAATAAATTTGCTTTGGTCAATGCAACAAAATTGCCATGAGAGCAATTATTAAAAATATAATATGAAACTTAAAAGTCCCATGGCAAAAACTTCAATTTTTTTGCTGTGGTTAGTTTATAGGTAAAAGCAAGTAAATTTGGCAAGTAAATTATTGCCGTGTTTTTTTAGAACATTTTCTCTTATTTTTGCCATGGACTATAACTAAAAAATTCAAAACATGGCACAAGCTTTGGTAAATTGTTTATAAAAAATGGCAAACAATATCAAAATTTGCCATGCTTTGAGGAAACACAAACGTTTCTAATTTTTTTAACTCACTTTCTAAAATTACAATGTCACTATATAAAAAAATGCCATGATTTTGAGAAGCAAATTAACTTAAATTTGCCATGTACCCGTACTAAAAAACATTTTCAGAAAATTGCCATGTTTGTAGATACACATGGCAAAACTTGTATGAAAATTGAGGAACCAATGGCGGGACTTTGAACATTATTCTCTTTCCATTCTCCCTGCTCTCGGCTGAGAAGTATAAAATGGATAGAGCTCAAACTAAACAGACACAAGGAATCCCTAGTTGAATGCAAAGATCAATCAAATCAGGGTGTAGGATGTGTGTGTGTGTGTGTATCTGTGTGGGAGACTGTGCATACACACGGCTTGATTGGACTGAAGATGGCGTCGAGGGTGAGCAACAACAACCACGACAGTGTCAGCCTTGAGCGTGCCACCAGCATTGGCAGCTTCAATACCTCCATCCATGCCTCCACCCCACAACAGCCAGCTACCTCTTGTCGCGGTGGCTCGCACATGCGAGATGAAGGGCACAACGGCGGAGAGCAAAATGTCGAATGACGTGAGATGAGGAGGAGGAAGGGAATGGTCTCTTGTTGCTGTAAGGATAAGGCTGCACGAGGGTATTGCTGTCGTTCGCACAAGGAATGCCCCGAGCGAAAAATTGCTAGGTGCTGACAAGTCAAGCCGTCCATGCGCCAAGATTGGTGCGAGATATCCGATGGCCACAATAGGGTTGCTCCAAAAACGTTGATATATGACGTTCATCCATTAATTTTTTCATATATCTTTAATGTTGAATTGGGTTTTCACTAAAGCAGAAAATGAAAGCATTGTGTCAAATTCTTCGTCGGGGTTAAGGTGGTACTTCCTTCAGTTGGTTTATTAGGTCCCCCATATTTTGTGTAAAATTTTGACCATAGATTTAAATACTACTCCCTCCGTCCCGTAATGTAAGACGTTTTTTGGCACTAGTGTAGTGCCCAAAAACATCTTATATTATGGGACGGAGGGAGTAAAATGTAATATATAAATATGCCACGGAAGTTATCTCATTTGATTAGTATTTAAAAGAAATTTGCAATGATCCTATTTTTGTGGTATACAATTATATTTTACTAGTTAAATCTACGGTCAAAATTTGACAAGAAAAAATAAGGGACCAAATAAATCCAAACAGAGGAAGTAGTTGCGAATTACACATAAAAGATGTTTCTAAATTTTTTTTTGAAAGATCCAACAAATTGCTGGCTTGATTCAGATTTAGCAGGAAGCAACGGAAACATAACATGGTGAAGATCCGAAGATCAAGGAAAAAGAAAAACAGCAACCCTAGTGGTTGCAGAACACTACACTCCACGCTGCGCCATCCACCTAGTACAAGGCCGCGCAACTCCGACCACGATGGCCACGAGCCCCTCTGACCGGATCCACCTCCAGAACGATGCTCCCAAGAGAGAAAGCGACGACGTATAGCATCGCCATCGTCCGATCTAAACTAGATCAAGGGTTTCCCCCGGAGCACGTCGGGAAAGGCAAGGTGAGAGCTGCTAAATCAATGCCTCCAACAAGGGAGCGACACCAGAAGGCGCCGCCATCGATGACTCCAGCCACAACTGGAGTACGACTTTCGTCGACAGTCCCACCTGCATTGCCCGAGCCCAGGATCCGATCAGCCAACACACCAGACCACTACCTCTGCCTCCACGGCCAACCGCACCTCCCCGGCAAGCTCAACGTGCTTCCAACCTTGTGTCCGCGTCCCCCGCTGGACGAAGGATGCAACCCTCGCAGTGGCACCATTCTTCTCCCATCGGAAGGATGCAACCAAGCAAGACGCCATTCGTCTCCTCGAGGATGCAACGCCTGCGGGCCATTCATCTCCCGACGAAGGATGCAACAACCGCCGCGACGCCATTCCTCTCCCTCCAGCCACCACCATCTCGTCCTCCCACCCGTAGCAGCGTCGAGCTTTCCGAACCACCATCAGGAGGATGCAACACCGAGTAGGGGTGCCATTCATCTCCCACCGCTTCTTCCGCACAGCTTGTGGCCAGCAACAACGCCAACCATGTCGCCGGCCGAGCCGCCTCCCTACATACCACTGCAAACTAGTCGCAGACTGAATCTCTCTGGGCCTAGAACCGCCAGAGAACCAGATCTGGCCGTTGCTCGAGCCAGAGACCGCAGACTGGGGGAAGACGCCGAAGCAGCGCATCCCCGGTTCCCCGCGGCGGCCAGCAGCACCGCAGACTCCTACTGCCGCGGTCGAGTAGCCGCCGGGGCCACCGGCCACCAGGGGGTCAGATCTGGGCGGAGACCCCGCCAGATCGAGGCGCCCAAGCTGGATCTGCACACCCCGTCCGCAGCCTCCTCACGTTGGGAGCGAGTGCGTGCCCCCGCAGCATCCAGGCGCGCTGGCTAGCGCCGGCCCGACGCCCGCAACGTCCCGCGCCATCGCAAGGCTTTGCTGCCCCGCGCAGCGCACCTCACGAGCGGGAAACAAAAAGGCCCCGCCGCCGCCGACGCCACGCGGGCTTTGCCCGGCGGCGCTTGCTGGCGGCGG
Organism: Triticum timopheevii; assembly: GCA_963921465.1. NCBI lineage: Eukaryota > Viridiplantae > Streptophyta > Magnoliopsida > Poales > Poaceae > Triticum > Triticum timopheevii. The sequence goes on along the minus strand of OY997266.1, from coordinate 470,830,231 downwards.
CGGGGGAGGATGGGTGGAGGCGGGGTGGTTCTGGTGGCGGCTAGGTCAGCGCCTGAGCCGCCCGCGGGGAGCGACGCGGGGCTCGTGCCTCAACTGTTATGTCTCTGTCTCGTTTCTAAAAAATTCATTGTAATACATATACTAAGGGACCAAATAAATTCAAACGGAGGAACTTCAAGTTCCTGGGCTTAAACAAATTTGCTTCACCGAGGCGGAGGCTCAACCAAAATTTGAGCTCATGGTGGGCCATCTCTGATTCATGAGAAAGAAGACTTGGGCACCCCTAAAAGTTAGATGTAATTTTTTTTCTGTAAGTGTGTGTTTGTAAGGACTTGTGATATTTAATACTTGCTTTGTTTTTAAATATAATCCCTTTTAGAGATTTCAATAAGGATTACATGGACGCGGATTTTTCGCTCCAGGGAACATATGCTCCCTAATGAATAGTAAAATCAAAATAAATAATAAATAAAATTTTAAAACTCTGAATTTTTTGTAGATGTTCATATTAATGTAGCAAGTGTGCTTGAGAATTTTCATGCCATATGACAAAATTAAATGTAACATTTGGCGTTTGATTTGTTTTTTTGCCGGGTAAAATGCTTAAGTTCCCCCCCGGAAACTTGCATGTACTCCCTCCATTTCATAATGTAGTGCGCACACACTTTTCAAGATTTAACTTTGATCATAAATTAGATCAATAATACATAAATCAAGTTACTGAAAAATTATACCATCGAAAACTTCTTTCGAATGTGAATTCAATGGTATCATTTTTATGACTCATAACCCTCACTTCATTGGTAAATTTATGATCAAACTTAAATCTCGAAAAGCTTGTGCGCACTAAACTATGGTATGGATGGAGTATCATTTGGGTGTGCCAAAGAACACATTTTTTCCATCTTTTTTTACATTTGTTAAATCCCTTTTTGGCACGCAGTAGCGTGTGTTCCCTAGAAGCAAAAATGAATTTCCGCTACATAGAGATGTATATAGATGCATTTTAGAGTGTAGATTCACTCATTTTGCTTCGTATGTAGTCCGTATTGAACCTCTAAAAAATTATATTTAAAAATGGAGGGAGTATATGAGCTTGGCCCTTTATCCGCAAAAAGGAAAAAAAAATCTCATGGCTCAATTTTTTTCCTCAACTCCTAAAAACCTCTAAAAAAAATCTTTATTTGCAAGCAGACGTTTCGCAAGTGTGTTTACGGTTAAATTGACATCTTCCCCACACAACTAGAGTAATCAAGGAGTACTCCCTCTGTAAACTAATATAAGAGCGTTTAGATTACTACTTTAGTATTCTAAATACTCTTATATTAGTTTACGGAGGGAGTATCATTAAGTGCAAGCTTTTCTATTGGACGGTGAAACCATCCCAGGGCCCAGAGCCACACGGTACAACCCAAACATTTACGTACTCCTACCAAACACCGCTGCTGTAACCTGTATTCACCGTGCTGGCTGGCCATTTTTGACACGGAAGTGCGTTACCGACACCACCAGGCTCCCCGCATATAAAAATAGCTCCCAGGTCAAATTCCCCCCCAATCGCAGACCACCATGGCAGTCTCCAAGCTCGCCGCCGTGTCTCTACTGCTGGTTTCGGCCTCGCTCGCGGCCGTGCTGCTCATCCGCCCCTCCGGCGCAGACGACGGCGGCGCCCCGTGGGGCGCGGGCAGCGGCGGCATCCTCACCGCCCTGCCGTTCAGCCCCGCGGACGTCCTGCCCCTCCTGCCGCGGCGCGTCGCGATGGCGGCCCTCCGGGCGCTCCGCGGCGCGTCGGACATCTTCCCGGTGTTCGTGGGCGCGGCGACGGCCGGGCCGGCGCAGGCGGGCACCGCGCCCGTGGGCTGGAAGGGCGCCTGCTTCTACGAGAACGAGGCCTGGCTGGTCTTCCACAACGACTCCGGCTCCAAGTACGGCGGCGGCACGGTCCACCTCAAGGTACGGCACGGTGCTTCCCCCAAACTCCCGCCGTAGAGCACGGTCGCCACGAACTGCCGCAGAGCTTGCTTCCGGATAGGTTTTTCCTCAAATTGTTTTTACTTCCGGATAGTGTTTTTTTTTTTCTGAACCAAGATCAGGAGACGGGCTTTTACAATTTTTTATCTTCCCACATGTGATTGCGGACGAAATGAAAATGCATCGTGGCTGCGAGAGGGACACGCGCGCCACTTAACTGCATCCTCAACTGCCGTGTCCAACTCAGGGAGTTAATGACGATGACACGTTGCAATTTAGTACTACGACTCCACTTTTTTATGCAAACAACACAGTACTAGCGGTGTATATCCTTGGAATATGCCAGAAATATGTGCAAACCATTTTTGATCCGTCTCGTGAACTATTCTCGCTGGCTTGGTATCTACGAAACTCTAAACCAAATGGAAATGGAGCAAAACAGCATCGCAAGCCTCGAACCGTCGTTGTTGTTACCTCGAGCAAGGCGCACGCAGCACGACGGTCATCTCGATACGGAAGCAACAGTCGAGGAGCGGCCGCTACCAACAAGCAAACCTTGCAAACCTCACAAAATTTCCTCCCTTTGTTTCAATCCCGCATCTGAATTCCTTGGCGCGGCAGCGGGCCGAACCCTAGGCCCCCGCCATGGGAGCCTCCAGGCTCAAGCTCCTCCTCCTCCCCCTCCTCGTCGCCGCCCTGCTGTTCGCAGCCTCGCGCGGCCCGCTCCCGCAGCTCCTGCTCAAGGGGCCGCTCTTCCTCCCCGGCGACCTCCTCCCGCTCCTGCCGTGGCCGGTGGCCCGGCCGCTGCTCCGCCGCCTCGCGCTGCGGGGCCCCGCCGACCTCCTGCCGGCCTTCGTCGGCGCCGCGCGCGTGCCGGGGGGCGACGGCGCCCGCGCCGCCGAATGGAAGGGGGCATGCTTCTACGAGAACCGGGCGTGGATGGAGTTCCGCGACGCCAACGGGACCGACGGGGGCCTCGGGGGCGGCACGGTCCATCTCGAGGTGAACGCCGGTGCGAGACCCGCCTCGCGCTGCTTATTAGTATCACGCTTTTGGGTTCGACCGGGTGGATGGTAGAACTACTTTCTCTCCTAGTGTGGTAATGGGAAGCTCGCGAGTTGGTTTATTTTGTTATCCGTGATTTCAGGAACGATCATGGCACGATTTTGGTATTTCCAGTATCGCATATCGAACACAGGGATTCGTACTTTTGAGCAGTGGCCTGTAGGTTTGGTAAATGGGTCGATTCAATTATTGCTCAAGTGGGGTAGTTGTTGCCTTTTGTAGTACTACTTCTTAGTTGTGTCCCCTTGCGTGATCAAAACTTGGTTCCTGTTAGTAGTATATAATTGTGGGGAACATAACTAGTCCTTATTCGGATTGGGCTAAAAATAATAATTATAATCACTGCAAAGTACATGCACTGTTCTATCATGTTTTATGGCTATTAGCATCATGTCATCATTTAGATTGGAAAGCTATAATTGCACATTTGCACTATAGGGAATTGCAATTCTCAGCGATGAGAACTCGAAGCAGTCATAAATGGGTTAGATTTTTAATCAGTAAGGTCCACATGGATGCTTAAGGTTGATATTTTCTTTTTTCAAATAGATTCGTAATTTACATGCTAACAGCAACTGGGGTCCACTAGAAGAGTGGTTCAACCTTTTTATCCTGATTAACTGGCTCTCCCTTAACGACTGTTCCAAAGGCTGACCCTAACGACACAGAGAGCAAACTATTTTCTAATCCTAACAACACCGAGAGCAAACTATTTTGCTACTTACTATTGAAAGGCAGTATGATGTTCCAACCTATTGCTTGATTGTTAAATACTATCCATAGTACAATGTATACAAGAGCAAGGTATCATGTGGTCTCATCAATTTTATGCCGTAAGGATGGATGGGGGAAATCCGACTTGCATCTTGAGACTTATATTGGGTATTCATATAATCCATGTGTGTTCTGACTTTCAGTAGCCAGAATTATCTTCCATATGATGTTTGTTGTCTTGTTTTTATTAGATTAAAGGCAGTATTCATTTGTTTTGAAAGTTCGTGGGTTGCACAATTAAAGCCTATTGCTCAACTTTCTTTTTTTATGATTTTAGATTAGAAAGCTAAATACTACCCCGAGTACAAGTTAAAATAGTATTTATCTTTTTCCTCCTTTATACAAACATCTTCCCTGTCTTACTAACCATTTTGAAACTAACCTTTCCTTTCTGTAGACAACGAAAGCACATAGCTGGACTTGTATGGATCTTTATGTGTTTGCAACTCCGTACCGTGTTACATGGGATTACTACTTTCTAGGCCGTGAGCATACCCTTGAAATCAAAGAATGGGAAAGCAAGGCCGAATATGACTACGTAAGTACTATGTAGTAACTGATGCTTGTTCTGTTTACAACTGACATTTAACATTGCTGATACAATTGTGCTGTTTTGTTATCTTAAAATAGGTGAAACATAATGGAGTGTCCATCTTCCTCATGCCGTCAGGAACAATCGGGACACTCAGAGCACTCTGGGATGTTTTCCCTCTTTTCACAAATACTGGATGGGGTGAGAATGCAAACCTTGCATTTCTCAAAAAGCATATGGGTGCGACCTTTGAGGAACGGCCAAAACCGTGGGTTTCAGAATTAAATCCTGATGACATCCAATCTGGAGATTTTTTGGTTTTATCAAAAATCCGTGGACGCTGGGGTGGTTTTGAAACCCTTGAGAAGTGGGTTACCGGAGCTTATGCAGGCCATACTGCAGTTTGCCTGAGGGACTCTGAAGGAAAGCTGTGGGTTGGAGAATCTGGTCATGAAAATGAGGAGGTACCTGTACAAGATCATTACTGTATCAGAACTGAAAAAATAGCGAAGATCAAACATTTTAACTATTACCCTATGCGATAGGCATGATAAAATGACACTTGTAGATACTAGCTCTTTCTTATTTCGATTAACTGGTTACAGCAGTCTTACTGAGTAAGATCCCATAGTTTGATCTAAATGAATTAATTCCTTTCCTTTTTGCCTAGAAGCCTAGAAGGATGAGAAGTGAAGAACTGCTATATGCTTGCAAATTATCAGTTATTTTATTGAATAATTTGACAATTTAGGTAGTGAATTTGCACTGTGTGGTATATCTGTGTCAGTTATTTCAGCCATATTAAGAGGGGCACACTTCAAAAGCATTCTGTAGAATGTGCATATTTCACCAGAAAATAATGTTCTCGTTGCTGTTACTGGCTGTAGGTATAGTTATATCTGCAAACTGTCTTCAATCTTTGTTTTTTACCTGTAATGTTTCCAATGTTTATACGGAAAACAAATAAAGGAAATGTTACTACCAAGTGCTAATCATATTTAGATGTTATTCTGCTTGAATTACAAATTATTACTGCGGGGGCCAAATTAGTTGCAGGGTATTTCTTGTCAAATGCATTATATCAGTTTCAGTCTTGCAAATTAAGCTAACAAACAGAGTTGTGCAGGGAGAAGATATTATTGCTGTCTTGCCATGGGAAGAATGGTGGGAGTTTGAAACGACAAAGGATGATTCGAATCCTCAGATTGCATTGCTTCCATTGCGTCAAGATTTACGAGCAAAATTTAATGAGACAGCAGCTTGGATTTATGCGAAGAAAATGAATGGGAAGCCTTATGGGTATCATAATATGATTTTCAGTTGGATCGACACTATAAGTAACAACTATCCACCACCATTGGATGCTCACGTGGTATGATTTATGTATACGTTTTCCAAGAGCATTTTGCTAATGTTTATTTTATTAGTTCATATCTGTATCATTGGCTTTTGTTTTCAGAGGCTCATAGCTTAGATGGTGCATACGATTTATGACACAGATTTAAAACATTAATATTTAACCTTGTAGCACAATTCTTAGACAAAATGTTCTCATATTTATAAATTGTAGTATCAGATATCATCGCTGTTTAAGCATTACCGATGAGATTGGACTATGCACTTTTGCAGGATTTGTTTCCTAATGTAGTAACCTAAATCTAATGATTGACTTAGGTTGCGTCTGTTATGACTGTGTGGAACAAGCTTCAACCAGACTATGCGGCTAGCATGTGGACAGAAGCCCTTAACAAGCGGCTGGGAACTAAGGTTTGTTTTAATTTGTCATTGACTTCCAATAGCTGTGCTATGTTTTTATTACAGTTCGTTCTTGGTTTGGTTACTTGATGCCTGTTCTTCAGCACCCGATGATTTTTTTTTTAATTGTCTAGGTAGTACCTGGCCCCAGTTTTGGTAGTTCAATTCATCTAGCTGATTCATCAGTTTGTGGCAATAGACTCTTGTGTAACCATAATCCTGCTGGAATATGGACACTGTAAATGTAGTAACCTTTGATATTGTGGCATTTACTTCGGACATATAAACCTGAACATTATCATCTATTTTGGGCATCTTCAGTACTGATGATGTCATCATCGATATAATTTGCCATGTTGGATATGGGATGATGTGGCACAGTGACAGAGAATAAAAGAGCAGAGAGAGTAACTTGCATATACCATGAACCAACAACCCATGCGTAAGGTCCAAGGTGAAACTAGAGAGCAAACTTGGTTTATTCTCCCACAGCCTACCGGAAAACTAAACATACACTATATTGGAGTATTTTTTTTTATAATAAGCTTGGCAGCCTGTGTTATATAGAAAGTAAAGTATCAAAACCGAATTACATACAAATTGCTGGAATGCTCTTAAATGTAGGTTGGGCTCTGAAATGGAGCCCTGATGAAAATTGAATGCAGATTGATTTACATTCTCAGCTCTTTATCAGGAGATACTTGTGCTAGTCTCATTTTATCAACCACACCTTTGTTGCAACCTACTGTGTGAACAAAAGGGGTATATAAAAGGATCTGTGTTCTTAAATGGTTTTCTCTAGGGTTATATATCCTGTGGTACCATACTGAGGGCTGTTAAAAAATATTATATACCGAGGTCCTATACTTAGAGATATTGGAGCTTAAAATTGATTTTGTTGACTATTCAATTTGACCTTGAAGTGCTTAACTTGTTTTGACACAATATTAGTTTCACTTTAGATCCGTACCTTGTTTACGTGCACAAAAAGTCGTTGTTCTCTACAATTTTCTCGTGCTAAATGGCAGTCTTCTTTTCTAAGTATAGTCTTTGTAACGGTGCCACTTATTTCAGGGTCTTGATCTACCTGAAATCATAGTGGAATCAGAGAAACGTGGGATGACATTTGACAAATTGCTAACAATTCCTGAGAAAGATAATTGGGTCTATACTGATGGCCAGTCAGCATCTTGTGTGGCCTACGTCCTCATGATGTACAAGGAGGCTGGACTCTTTGAACCAATTTCCAGCTCTATAGAAGTCACGGAGTTCACGGTGAGTGATCCTGAATTCTTATTCTTAAGTTTGAGCCTTTATGAGCTTATAGGTGGTGGTATTAGGTAAACCAGTCTGGTAAAAAGGCTGGTAAATCTCTGTAACTGATTGAGTGAAATGCTGGCCCACCAGCATTGTCCATTCTGGCAAATACCAAATGATTTGGGTGACTTTATAATATTTCACTTCAGCACCATCTTTTTGCATAAACATATGACCTATGAATTCCATATTTCCATGTAGATAAAAGATGCTTACATCCTGAACTTCTTCGAAGCCAACATGACACGGCTTCCGTCGTGGTGCAACAAGGACGACACTGTGAAGCTCCCCTTTTGCCAGATCAAGGGCAGATATCGAATGGAACTGCCAGGATACAACGCCATGGAACCGTACGCTCACATGAATGAAAGGTGTGCATCGCTGCCTCCGGACTACGTGAGGGATGAGAACTGCTGAGTACTCCTATTTAACCGTGCACCCATGCGATTTGATTGTACTTCCTTTTAGTCAGTACTTCAGCTGTACATATCACGATAGGTCTGGAATATTTTCCATGATGGACACCGGCTTGCCCCGAGGTAAGATCAACTTCCTCGAGCAAGGAAGGCCACGGTGGCATAATTGTATAGTAAAAGGCTCTGCATCTGGCGCGCAGCTGCTGTCATGTTCTGAAAACATTCATGGTGTTTTTGTCAGAAAATAGACACACGTTTGACAAAAATGTATGTGCACCGTTGTATTCAGCTGATTAGAAATGGTTGAAAACCTATGTACATTATGTAGAAGTGCTATTTGGTTTGGCTCGTATTGTTCAATTGCCATCCTATGAGCGGTGTAAAAGCTCCAAGTTGAGTTGTTGGTTGCTGTTTTGTCGTAAGTGATACATCAATGTATGGATTCGAGTCATCTGATATATGCTCTCTGCGGCAGCAAATCTAGCGAGCTGAACTGGCGAGCGAAGCATTCTTAGTTGACCCACATCACTCCGCATTTCAACCCTGGCCTGTGATCTAACTTGTGATGGTTGAATCATAAAATGATCTTGTTAATATTGGCACTATGGTAGTTGGTACGTCAAACGTTACAAAAGAACATTCGCACAATCCGCTGGCGGTCCGATTGATATGTGATATGTGATATGTGATCAACTTTATGATTACAATGTACCAATTGAGCTGGCCGTCCGATTGACCGAAACCTAAACTCGGCTCGATTGCAAGTCCAGTTCCAGTTTTTTAAACTGTGTTTTTTAGCTGGTTTCTAAAACTATGTTGTAAACACTAAACACCCCTTACACCCTTAAGAGCATCTACTACCAGACTTGGCAAATCCGACCCCTCAAATGCCCGCGACCGGGCACGCCCGCAGGCGCATCCGGACGGCCCCTCATATTTTCTTCTGGGCATCACATATCTTGAATCCGGACTCTTAAATCCCTACAAATACATGCACGTCGACCATGCAACACAATGTCGCACGTAAATAGCAATTGTTGGTATCAAGTATAGATAGGGTTTACATAAAATTTATTTTAAGTGCCAAACTCAAGCATTGCCTCCGTAGTTGCCATTGTGGATCCACATGTGCTTCACAAGATCATTGAGTAGCTGCGTGTGCACCTGTTGATCTCGAAGATTCTAATGCATCTGCAGAAAGTTCATAAGTTGAGCCGCATCTTGATCTTCCGGGATTTCTACTTGTTCTCCGGGTGCATCGAAATCATGGGTTTGGGCTACATCATCACCCTCATCCTCGACAATCATATTGTGCAGAATAACACAGCATGTCATCAGCTCCCACAAAGTTTCTAATTCCACATCATTGCAGCGCTCTGCACAATTCCCCAAGGAGCCTGAAGCACACCAAATGCCACCTCTCCTTCCTAGCCACTTCATGCATTGTTGCAAAGTGGCTCTGTTTATTGTCACGCGGCTCGGATATGGTCTTCACAAACGCCACCCACTAAGGATAGATACCATCGGCAAGATAGTACCCCATGTTGTAGTCTCGACCGTTGATGGTGTACTTGCATGGTGGTGATTCCCCATTGCAAAGCCTCACCGGAGATCGTTGAAGCACGTTGATGTCGTTGTGAGAACCGGGCATTCCAAAGAAAGCATGCCAAATCCATAAGTCATGTGATGCCACCGCTTCTAGTATGATGGTGGCCTCTCTGGTGTGACCTTGATACATTCCCCGCAGACCTTTGGGGCAGTTCTTCCATTGCCAATGCATGCAATCAATTGATCCGAGCATTCCTGGAAACCCCCTTACCTCTCCAATAGCCAACAACTTCTCTGTGTCCTGCGTGGTTCTCTGAGATACGCAGGTCCAAACACCTCCACCATGGCGCGTGCAAACTTGACAGTAGTCTTCAGGCACGTGCTCTCCCCCATCCTGACCATCTCACCAATGGCATCTGCAGCAGTACCAAGTGCAAGCATCCTCAGAGCAGCCGTGCACTTCTGCTTGGCCGAGAAAGAGAGTTGGCTGCAGCAATCCCTTTTGAGCTTGAATTACTCATCATGTGCCTCCACTCCCTCCTCCCACAATGCGCAAAAACAATGGTTTTCGCATGCAAAAACAGCGAAAAACCCATGGATCATCTGGGAAAGAAGGTTTAGGAGCAAAGTAGTCATTGTGCAGTAGCTTTGCTCCAGACACATGTCCCGATTGATCACTCTTCTCCCTTTGATTGAGCCCTTGAAGTTGAGAATATGCTCCACTTGCCGGTCCATTTCCTCTTGCATGATCATGTCCACTTCTTCGTCCGAATCCGCCGAATCAAAGAACTCATCTTGAATCATTTAGTTAAACTCCGTCAATCCATACTCCTCGTCTGATGAAGCACCGGAATCCATCATTTACTTAACAAAATAACAAAATCCAGTCGAACAATGTGTCGAACATATCAAGCGCAAGGCGAAGCCGGAGAGTAGCCGGACGTACCACGGTGGCGTCCGGGCCGGCGACAATGTCCCCCGCGGCGAGGACGAGAGGGCTCTTCCAGAGCTGGTGGCGAAGAGCCTGGGAACGGCTGCGGAGCGGGCACGGCGGCGGAGCGCGAAACGGACGACGCGGAGGAGGAAAAAGAGAGGAGATAGCAAATGGATCCGGCTGGTCTTCGGGGTGGATTTGGTGCAATTTGAGGTGGGGTCGGGCTATCGGGTTCGACATGGCGGGCGTGCCCGGGCGCCCCCATATCCACCCCATATTTGGGCTGGATATGGGGGGTGCCGGTCAGCCCGGGCGTTTGAGGGCCGTTTGAGGGGCCTGTCTGGGTAAAACAAATCGTGGCCGGACAGTGACCGAGCGGCCCACCCAGGCATATGAGGTGGGTTTGACAGGGCCGACTGTAGATGCTCTTAGTTGTATACATAATTGTATAGAAAATTAATGGTAATTTAGAAAGTTTAGTGCACTTGAACCCTCCACCCCACCCCCTTGCACTTTTGTGCTGGCACCTCCACTGGTGAACACCCCTTGCGCAAGTGAACAAATGTAAGAGCATCTATAGCCAGACTCCTCAAACACCCCCTCCGCCTGGTCAGTGACTGTTCACAAAAATCGCGACCGAGCCGGCCCCACCAGACCATCCCTATTCGTTCGGACTAACCATCACCCCTCATATCCAACCCATATTTGGGGAGGATATGGGGAGGCCCGAACATGCCCGGGCGAGTCCACCACGTCAGCCAGACAGACCAGACCCACCTAACATTCCATCAAATTGATCAACTCCACCAAATCCACCGCCCTTCTCTCACGTTCGTCCTCCATTTCCGTGTTTGACCCGTCGCCATCCTCCATCCTTTCTCCTTCCATCTACGATGCCACCCTACATGTCGTCGTTGGGTACCCCATCCCCCACCTGCGGCACGCATGGTGCATTGGCATCGTCCGTAAGGGTGGGCTGCAAGGTGGAGAACGCCACCAGGAGGGAGCGACGTGCCCGCCAACGCGAGCTGGAAGCAGAGGCGAAGGAAGTTTTGTCCAAGGAGTTTATGGACATCGACGTGGATGTGTCCCCTCCGCTGTGCCCCGCTTCCCTGCCCGCATCCGCCCTGCTACCATCAAGGACGCCGCCATCCGCCCCGCCCGTGACTGACAATGATCCAACTTCCTAGTGGGCGATTTCGGATGGCTAGACGCAACCGGAGGCGCCAGAGATGGTGTGTGACTCACTGCAACTCGAACGGGTGCGGACAAGCACGGGCAACGTCGGCGCCCGGTCTGCCCAGGTCCCGCTCGACAAAATGTCGTAGTAGGATGTTATACATTTTTTGCTCCATTTTGTATCACTTCTTTCGTTATTCGCTACGCCATTGGATCAATTGGTTGCATATGCCTTTGCATCAATTTGTTGCATATGTCATATTTGGAATAATGATCATGTTAGGACAATTTCATGTCGGACATGATCAATGAGGGTCAAGAGCCTACGAAGCCTATGGAATATGACTTGGGGGATACCAATTGTCTTACATATGATTTTGGAGGAACATCGCACACTACCAAGAAAAAAAGTCAAAGATACCCAAGGCAAGAGGTCCGACACTCACAACCTTTGAGGATTTTTTGTTGGTTGAATCTTGGTGGGCCACAAGCATGATCCTATATGTGGTATGGAGTAAAAGGGCAACAAGTATTGAGAAAAGATCCACAAGCACTATCATGAACACGAGAAATATGTGGAGCCGAAGCCTATCCATACCACCCGCAATATGGCCTCTCTCCAACATAGATGGTCAATCATCCAAGACAACGTGAACAAGTTTCTCGGCCACTATGCTTTTGTGCTTGGCTGGAATCAAAGTGGGATCAGAATCGCAAGTCAGGTAAGTTGAATTGCTCGTTCTGCCATCATTTGCATTGCTAGTTTTGTTTGTCGCATTCTCATGATTACTTATTGTTTGATAGATGGAGTTGGCGGCCACTTTGTACCAACAACCCAAGAAGAAGCCATTCGATTCTACCTATTGTTGGATGAAACTGAAGGGCAAACCAAAGTGGCAACATCTTGTGGATGACCTCAAGAACGACAAGAGGTTGAAGAAAAATGATGGCCCAAGCACCCAACAATTCATTGTATTGGATGACAAAGATGAAGAAGTTGTAGGGGAGAATGGACGAGCCACTGTGCCAATGAAGAACCGACAAGTGATGGAAAACACATGGGAGAAGGGGAGGGCCTCCCTGAATCCGTGGCGAAAAAAATGTCTGCCACGCGGACGCGCATTTTTTTCCACAAAGGAGGAGAAGAAAGAGGAGAGGCATGAGCTCATGTTGGATGCGCAAAAAGAGAGAGTGAACAACAAGTAACAAATTGAGAGGAGAAAATAGACTCGGAGAAGCAAGAGACGTGTGCCAAATAGGAGGTCGAGAAGGCTCAGACTTTTTTTTTTGATTTTTTTTTGAATTTTAGAAGGCTCAGACTTTTGACTTTCGGAATAATAGAGCTTGAGAAGGAGGTGTTACAACTTCTCAAGACACGGAGGATTCGAGAATAATGTTGGCGGACACAAGCCTGCTAGATACGGAAGGCATAAAGTCGCTTGAGTAGAAGGAGTTCAACTTGCGCATGGAGTACGAGGGGGCGAGAGGAGCGGGTGCGAGACGGCCGGCGGCCGGCGAGTGATTCACCACGTTGGTCGGCCTTGGCCTGAACGTTGAATTTCATTTTGGCATCATAATTGTTGAATCGTGATTTATTTTGTTTTGTTGTATTTGTGGAAATTATGTTGAATCTGTGGCATATGATCGACGTACATGTATTTGAGGGTTTTGATATGAGGAGTGTGGCCGTCCGACATGACTTTCGAGGGACCGTTCGACACTATTTTAGTTGCGACCGAGCTCGTCCGCTGACATTTATAGGGCCGAATTTGTCAAGTGCAGCTATAGATGCTCTAACTTCACTATGAAATACGTACACCCGACGTTTGTGAAAGCGAGGAACACGCGAATACGTATGGTCCTTCTAGCGTGCGACACGCGAGTACGTATGGTCCTTCTCTCACACTGTTGGTGACGTCATTGCATGCGGCTTACATTTGACAGTGGCGCACCCCCGCGACGATTAGGTGCGGTGTTAGCCTGTTTTAATCTATACACAGTACGAATTACGAAAGATCTTCAGCTTTAAATGCCCAACAGTCAGCTCCGCACAGTGCTTTTCCTATGCAAAACTGTGAATCATTGAATCGTCACGCTCTGGCGCTAAACTACATGATCTTTGTGTTGCATCGTATGTCAAGGAACCGGGGGAGTTTTCTTCCTGCGAATCATTTTTTTCTTCCTGGGCGGGCGCTGATACGAAGTGTGATTTCCGTTCATGTGGCAAAGACCTTAGTGCATACTCCCTCCGTTCGATAATGTAAGACGTTTTTAACACTAAGGACAGAGGGAGTACTTTGCTAGAGTTACAAACAAGTTTTACGGAATGCAATCTACAGGGTTATGTGGAGCAAGTCAATTGGGAATCAACCGGGCCACGCCATTAAATTCAACGGGGGAGGAGACATCACAGGTGGGGACACAGTCGTCCTGATGGTTTCTTGTGGTGGAGCCAATCCGTCAAGGTTCAAGTCCTACACTTAGAACTGGTACTTGTATTTTTTTTATTTTTTTAGGTTTTTGATGATGTGTGTTCCATGGAATGATGGAAGGAGATGTTCTTATCGACTACGAGGAGTCTATGATGACTTCGTCAATCTCAAGATATTGTGCTGACTCGGTATCTCGAAGATGCTCATGGGAATAGGGGTGTGAGTGCGTGTTCATAGGATCGGAGTGAGCGTATGTAAGAGTATGTGATTGTACCGTGTTCAAAAAATATAAGAGCCATTCATGGGTAAATAGAATAGACCCACATGTTAGATCTTTTTTTTGTATGGTAATATGTGTCTCATTCATGTCATAAACATTAAAGTACAAGCACATAAAGACCGACATGACAAAACTGAAAAGACAGCAGAGCGTCTCTGAGCTTGACACCAACGCCCGTCACCTGCCTCCGGCACCACCACCACAGCCACCGAAAGAAAAAATGACGGATCACCTTCTCATCCAAGCTCGACGCGGCTGCATCGCTGATATGCAGCTTTGCGGACCTTCCAAGGTAGCTCACCTAAGGCGAAACCATTACCATTGAACGAATCAGACTGGGGCAACACCCTGGACACGCCATCAAACGCTAGATCTGGCACCCCCACATGACTAAGACGCCGGAGGAGAAAACAATACCCGCCATCTACAAACCATGAGCCGAGCACATGTTCAATCTTCCGGATGTCGTCGATGCAGACCACAATCTGCATTCGCTCCTTGACTACCTTCCAAGGTCCGCGTCGACATTGAAGGAGACGCCGTCGCAACTGCGGAGCCCGAGGACACATGTCCACCACAAAGATGCCGCCGCAGCCACAACATCCCCGCTTGAACAGACTGGTTCCCAGATCCTTCACCGACCATAGAGATGACCGCCTCGCCCAAGAAGAATCCGGAGCTTCTTTATTCAGCATCGTCATCGTTGCCTCTAGGTTATATTTCCTTCAAAAATGATCCACACGCGCAGGATCTGGCTACCCCCCTCACCACCAACAACCAAAAGGTCGCCGACGTAGGAGAGCCGCCGGAAGACGGCGCGGGAAGGAGCGGCTCTCCTAGTGCGGCGGCTAGGTTTCGCTACCCAGGAGAGCTCCAAATATCCGCCGTTGGGTACGTGCCCAGATTGTATCTCATGAAATGCAGAATGTGTGGCGTGTGATTCTCTCTCACGCACACGTAAAAAAAATTTAAGGGATAATGTTGCGCTTTATTTAAACTTCAAAACTCGGAATCTCATCCGAAATTACATCAAGGACGAAGTCTGGGGAGCCCTCAACTAAACCTTACAAAGTTTATCTTCTACACCTACTTTTGTAAACTTATGCGCTGCAACGCTAACAGAACGCCTAACCCATGACACCTTGAACTCTGCAAACGAACTCAACAAAGTCTTTATTTCCTGCACCCATGGACCAGCAGCCGACAGCTCTCTTGATGAATGATTCAACATATGAACCACCCATTGACAGTCAAGCTCCACATATACGCTGTGCACGGAAAGGGGTTTCTGTTCCGAAAAAGAAAATACATTTGCGAAAGATCGGACGTACACGCGGTATGTTTTTACACCAGGAAAACATCCTGGCATGGTGACCACACACATTGTACCCAACAACCACGTCCCTAGCTTGCAAAACTCTCCTGCTTTACATGTCCGTCCCTATATAACTCTGCTCCGAGACAAAGTAGCTGTGGGCAGCTTAGCCAAACAAAATACGCCTCTGCGAAGCAACAAGCTGCTAGCACCTGAAGGAAGCCATGGCCAATGGACACCATGCTCCACTCGCAGCCTGCGTCTTTCTCGTCTGCGCCTCCGCCGCAGCCACGGTCATCGTCGTCTACACTGCCTTCCCGGTCTCCCTAAACCCATGCACTTACTCTCTGCCGAGAGCGCTCATCGCCGTCGCCGGCCTCGACCCCTACATCGTCTCATGCGCAGGCGACGTCGACACCGCCCCACTCTCCGACGGCAAGAAGAAGATCGGCGGTCCTCTCGTGACCAGCCTGCACACGTGCGTCAAGGCGACGCTCCCGCCGAACCCGCTCCCGCCCTTCTACTGCTGCCCGCCGGCGCCGGCGTCCGAGCCGATCAACTTCACGCTCCCGGACCCGGCGGAGCCGCTGAGGGTCCGGCGTCCGATGCACGCCGTGGGGGCGGAGCACATGGCCAGGTACGAGCGCGCGATAGCGCTGATGAGGGCGCTGCCGCACTCCGACCCGCGCAGCCTCTACCAGCTGGCCAACGTCCACTGCGCCTACTGCACCGGCTCCTACCGCCAGACGGGGGACCCGGAGCTCAACATGCAGATACACTTCTCGTGGTTCTTCTTCCCGTTCCACCGCGCCTACCTCTACTTCTTCGAGCGCATCGCGGCCAGGCTGCTCGGGGAGCCCGGCTTCGCGCTGCCCTTCTGGGGCTGGGACGTGCCGGAGGGGATGCGGATGCCGGCCGAGTTCGCCAACTCGTCGTCCCCGCTGCACGACCCCGTGCGGAACCCGGCGCACGCGCCGCCCACGCTCGTGGACCTGGACTTCGCGCGCGTCGAGAACAACCTCACCGACGACCAGCAGATCCAGCAGAACCTCAGGATCATGTACAAGCAGATGATCGGCAATGCGGCCCTGCCGTCCCTCTTCCACGGCCAGCCATTCCGTGCCGGCCAGTCTGACAGGCCGGGCCCTGGGATAGTGGAGCTGACCCCACACAACACCATGCACATTTGGACCGGCGATCTGACCTTCCGCAACGTGGAGGACATGGGCACCTACTACTCCGCCGGCCGAGACCCGCTCTTCTACCCGCACCACAACAACGTCGACCGCCTGTGGGAGGCGTGGCGAGACGTCGGCGCCGCCCGCGGTTACCGCGGCCACGTCGACTTCACGGACTCCGACTGGCTCGACTCCTCCTTCCTCTTCTACGACGAGGAGGCCCGCCTGGTGCGGATCACCGTCCGCGACGTGCTCGACATCGAGAAGCTCCGGTACAGGTTCGACGGCGTCGGCATGCCGTGGGCCGACGCACGTCCGCCTCCTACTCCAAACGTGAACAGAAATAAAGGCTCGTCGTCGTTCAAGTCCGTCAGGTTCCCGCTGTCCCTTGACACGGCGGTGACCGTGGAGGTAAGACGGCCGCGGGTGCTTCGAAGCCGGCGAGAGAAAGCGGTGCGGGAGGAGGTGCTGGTGGTGGAGGGCATCGAGACCGACGGCACGGAAATGGTCAAGTTCGACGTCTACGTGAACGCCATGGACTACGAGAAGGTCGAGCCGAGCGGGCGGGAGCTGGCCGGGAGCTACCTGTGCTTGAGTCATCCCAGTATGGACGGCACAGGGAAGGGGACGAGGATAGAAACGAGCATGAGGGTGGCGTTGAACGAGCTCCTGGAAGATTTGGGTGCCGACAGAGACGAGAAAGTGACGGTGACATTGGTGCCCAGACATGGGAAGGTTAAGATCGGAGGCCTGAAAATTGTGTACATGATGGAGTGAGATTTATGTATTTATTTATTTATTTATTTATTGAAGGTGTGAGATTTTTGTTTCGAGAAGATGATGGAGTAAGATTCAGAAGTGTAGATTACCGTGCATGCATCCATCGCATGTCGTTGCTTCGAGATACATGCTATGTTTTCTGGTTTTCGGCAAAATTGCCTTGTTTGAAAGGATCATATTGTTTTTCTTATCTTGTTTCGAAGTGTATAGTCATGTTTCGTTGTTAGAAGAAATTAATTGATACGCGGCCTGAATGAAAGAAATGCATATACAGCTATGGTGCGGAATTTATGTAAAACCCGGCCCAGAGTGAACAGCATTAGGACAAACCTGTTTTAAACCAAACACAAGCTCCAAATCATCCGTGCATTTCTACTTTAAGAAGAAGCGTGTGGTATTGTCCTATTTCTATGGGATTTTTCAGTATTTGGTACTCCCTCCGTTCACAAATATAAGATGCTCTTACATTTTTTGTGATCGGAGGTATATGGACATGTTCTGGTGAGTTTGTTCACTCATTTCGATCCCTATGTAGTCTATATGAACGGAGGGAGTACAAAGCATGATTGCTGATATTGTCTAGAAATCAAGCTTGGTGATAAAAAATAATAATGCATACTACGTTTGTAGTTTGAACTGCAAAAACATCTTATATTTTGGGATGGAGGTGGTACATGTCTGGTGATACTTCTGGTTTCAAATGTTTGGTAGTACAAAACATGCTTTGCCGGTATTGTTGACATTTTTCAGCATCCGCGTTTGCTGATATTGCTCAAACGAGCAATTTACATGCGTTGGAAAATAGCTGAGAGAGAGAGAGAGAGAAAGTAAGATGATGATGATATATCACAGGGGATATCTTTCATGGTGTTTGTTGTTCACACCAATGGCTTCGTCCAGCTTTATGTGCGTGAACAACAGAGGCCACACCGACCAAGATCCTGTGCTGAAAAGGACAAAAGAAGAACGTCCAAATCTCAACTTGTATTAACGGCCATATGAGGCACCATAGTCACTACAACCACCATATGAGGCAACCTGTGGAGAAGAACTGATCCCCCAATTTTTTTTCATTTTTTTTATTAGATGAATGGGATGTCTCCTGACTTGTTAGCAGAACTCCACTTGGAACGGATGGTCTCTCAGGTTTGGTAGAATACGTGGTTGTAGTGACCACATGCGGTGTGGCTGCTGGTCGATTTGCGAATAGGGGAATGACGAGCCGGCAACCAAGCAGCCTAGCTACGCGCGGTTTTGCCGCTCGGGACACAAGTGGCATACGGTCACGGTCAAGCAACCATCCTGACAATGTAAAAGTTCCTCAACTATGGCCTCTTTGATTCGCTCGATTTTCAAAATGTAGGAACAGAAAAGGCATAGGATCTGGAGTGGCATGTCATGCTGAATCCTACTAGAAAACCACAGGAACTTGGAGCAACGAGTGCTTTGATGCCGAAAAAAAAATGCACAAAGAGGTTTGTGTGGATGGAAATTTTCTTCCAAAACAGAGTGCAAAACCCCTGACAAATTCAGTCCTACAAATCAAACAGCCTGTGTAGGCAGAATTCCCAAGGATACAAATTCTCCAAGATTTCTATAAAGTTCCTTTGAATCAAAGGAGGGACCCTCAAACAGAGAAGATTTAAAACAAGGAGATTTTCGAACTGCACTAGCCAGAGTATGATTCCTTTTCAGGAAAGAATTTTTGGTGAGGTCAGGAAAGTGCACGAGTTAATGCAGTCACATCGCCCTGATCCTCTTGTATATATGATCTTTGTGGGCACAGCTGGAATGAAGAGATAGGAATAACATTTATTTGCAACTGAACACCTGTGACTTTCTATCCACACAGGCAAATGGTTTTAGATTTCTGGGTAGGTAACCTAAGCATTTTCGTCCATTTGTATTTTCTGAAACAGTTTGTGGACTGGCAGTAATTGTTGCTTTTAGCTTGGAAGGCATCATGAGGATTCTTGGATGCTGATGTCTGATCACCCTCTTCACTTTCGTGTGAGGTTCTGTCAAATTCTGGACCATGTAGGGAGACAAGCTATGTGGATCGCATTCTATCCAGCGAGGGCGCTACCTACTTAGATGTATGCTTGCCTCAAAACGAAAAGGAAAATGACAAATGAAAAGAACCCAGGTATGGAAAACTTTAAGACACAAACCGATAAGATAAGCAATTAGGATGCAAAAATAAAATAGTATGCCGCACAATGTCACAGGGTTTGGTTGACTTGTCCATACCGCGTAAACCCAAACCTAAGACTTTTAGAGGGAAAAAATGAACTACCAGTCAAAGATAATTAGAGGTGCCATGGTGAAAACAGTCCTATCCGGGACATTGCTAGCATCCAGAAAAAAGCAACGGTCCTAAATTCTGGACAACAAGCTAAAGCTGTGACAAATACTACCAACAAACCTCAATCTTCACTAGAATTCAAAGACATCTATCTGTTAAGTACCGAATCTACTTATCTAAATTGAGTACACTAAAAAAAACCTTACATGGGTCCTAGACTGAATAATCTTAAGTGTTCGTAAGAATGTTCTTTGAGGTTTACAATGTTTACGTTCTAACTTTCTTTCGCGTTTCCAGGAGCCAGCAGCCAAGCACCCTGCTAAACACAGTTATACAGGGGTATTCCGCCTTCAATCGAAGAAAGAAATAGTACTACACAACATGCATGTGGCCCTGCTGCATTAGTAACCTACTGACATGCATCAGCAGAAATCACAGATTCTTGCAGACAGCTTGTCCTCTTCACTCTGTTATGTCAAATTCTGGACCATACAGGGAGACAAGCTATGTGGATATCATTGTATCCAATTGTGGGATACCCACTTAAGGTATGGTTATTATCTCCTACCCCTTATAAATAAATCAAGCTATAACTTGCATGAGCATACTAAAGAACAGAGTATCCAAAAAATATCGAACAGTGCCTTACCTCAAAGTCATGGTATTTTCACCCCGCCTCAACAATTCTTTGACGGGAGATATTTTATAACAGCAACTGGGACTAGCATATTCTAATAGCAAAATTACATCTTAAACAAAGCTCCATGTGCTTAGAACAGTCAATCAAATTTTGGTGCAGTTCCCAACTGCCAACCACGTTTTTGGCACCCGACGACAAACAATTTGAGAAGGGGTGTTCAGCGACAAACTTGAATTTGAATCACTGAGCAGCGGTTTTTCATCTGAAAGGCAAAAGGAAAATTTATGCAGTTTACATTAGTATTCCATCTCTATATGAAGTCATAAAATGAATGTAATGAATTTAAGCTAGTGGTACATGGTAATCAAGTCCAGGGAAGAAAATGCTCGACAGGTGTCGAAATAAATGCTAGTGAGAAGCTGGTGAGAGTACCAAGGAAAGAAGTGCATCATTTCAAAATTATTGAGTAAAGAGACATTTTCAGATAATCAAGACAATAAAAAGACTAGATAAATTTAGTTCGCACAAGTTAAAGTTGAACAGCTGCATCCGTACGCCAGATAATTACTACGCTAATATCTAGTTTATGTGATACAACTTACAATTGCAAGCAAATACTGACTATGAAGTTAATGGCATCAATTTTATGTCATGGAGATTGCATACTCATGGAGTGATCATTGGTCAAACCGTCAAAGTCTTGTGGTAAACAATCAAAATACACCTTACATTTTGCAAAGAGGGACCAGTAAATGAAATCAAGCTGTTTAGCCAATGAATTCAAGCATACTTCTGCTTAATTGCTGTGGACCATTTGGTACACAGACCACATACAGCCAGACCGACAAATGCCAAGCCTAAATCTAACCAATACGAAAGGAGACATAAAATAAGTACTCCCTCCATTCCTAAATATTTGTCTTTCTAGAGATTTCAACAAGTGACTACATACAGAGCAAAATGAGTGAATCTACATTCTAAAATATGTCTATATACATCCGTATGTAGTAGTCCATTTGAAATCTCTAAAAAGACAAATATTTAGGAACGGAGGGAGTACTTGCTAATACAGAGGCCTGCATGAATTAAAATTTGGCGGGATGAAACAATAGCACCGAGAATCCTAGACAGCAACAGTTGAGATCTGCATGGACAGTTTTCAACTCGAACAGGGGGTTGAAATGAAGCATACTTTTATAGATTTGATCATTCGATGTTACTGAAAGGAAGTATAGTCATCAGGTCATATGCTCGTACCATTATATTGTCAATATACAATCTAGATGCTTACAGCCAGAATTTTACGTGCTCAGATTCCGCAAGTAAAGTTCATTTAGAAAAATTTCAAAATCCCAGAGTTAAGACTCCTGAATCAACCTAACCAAGCCAAGAAAAAAGGGCAGCCCGGTGCATGTAGCTCCTGCCCGCAGGGTCCGGGGAAACAACCTAACCAAGTTAATCTGGCTAAAAATTTCTCTGCCACACATCAGCGATAATAATAGGTATTCTCAAGAAAAAATAAGGAGAGAATCAGGAGAGATGATTCTTGTGCTGTTTGCCTGTTCGGAATACATTACTTGCAAGTTGCAACTTTTACGTACTAAGCTTTTATAAGGTGAGATTGGTTCACAACAATTCCTCTGGACCAAAATTGACCAGTTAAAATATACAAATATACATTTCGGATGACAGCATTGATATGTTTAATTTAGCCCAAAAAGATTAAGAGATGGCATAGACAAATGTTGCAAATTGTACAACTGAGTTACTTTACAAACAATTTCATTCAATGGCGTCAATCATCACCAAAGTAATGACCCATTAATCTGTCCTCGAATCTCCATTTGTAAAGCCATGTGGGTTCTCAAATAACTACTAGTAGTTTGACTTGAATCAAGTGCCAAATGCTCAAGAGGTGCATTAAATATTATCAGGAGTTTCGCTGCAAAGTTTTGATATTTCTGTGAACACTTTCTTATGCTACCAGTTATGAAGGAAAATAGGAAACTGTAAATCGCTGCTTGGTGTGCCTGTAACTTCCTCTTAGTTATGTATAATTTAATACCTCCGAGGGGAATAAAACCTACCTCGCACTCTATAATCTAACTAAATCTCCACAGTTATTATAAGTACTACTTAAACAGTACCAATTTCTCATTAAAAGCAATGTCGATCTACTATAGTTTATCCTTTTACTTCCAAATTTTAAAATCCTGATCAGCTGTCCGCATAAATGAAGCACTCCAATTCCTTTTAAATTCTATACTAACACACATCAAACTAATGAATACAAGGTTCTTGTTAATATACACGACTATTCTGTAAGTCATATATATTTTTACAGACATGGACATGCTAATTGACAACAATTTTGCAAATCCTATATGACTATGAGCTTATGGAAATCTATGTTACTGATAAGTAACATATTATATCACATAGAGGACCTAAACACTGGAACGCAGATAATGCAGCTCTAAGAAGCAGTTCATTCTGGACTAGAACCAAGAGGAACGGATATTGAAATGAAGTGGAAAAAACATCTAAGTTGCAGAGCCTCATGATGTAATTTAAGGTCCTACAGAAGGACACTACTTTACCATAAGTTGAACTGCGACATCTTCCAGATGTAGAATAACTTGTATAATGCATATTGTAACATTGCAGGTTTATGTCATGTGAAATATTGTAGGTTTACCATAAGCCAAACAACATACTCAGACATCCGTATTCTCAAATTGTATTTTCCAAATTGAATCTGTGTAATTGTTTCTAAGAATAGTGAGTAGGAAAACAATACCTGTGAGTGGTTATTCTATTGAGGCAATGCCTCCTCTACCTCCTTCCACCCTTCATCCCTATCCGGAAATTTCTCCTTCATCTTCTCAATGATCCCTTTTGCCTCATCGATTCTCGAGCTCCCAGCAAGCCCATTCACAAGCATCTTCATGGTCGAGAAGCAGGGTACCCAGTTCCTAGGTATTATCTCATTGTATACACCAAGGGCGGTATCAAAATCGCCAGCCTTGCAAAGGTGAAAAATGACAGTAAAATAGAAGCCACTATCCCCAACAAGCCCCTTCTTTCCCATCTCCTTATACAGCCGCTTCGCTTCCTCCAAATCCCCTTCCTTACAGAATCCATAAATCAAATGGTTATAAGTAACCCAGTTTGGCTTCGTCCCTTTCTTGGCCATCTCACTCAGTAATGCCTTGGCATCACCATTCCGGCCAAGCTTGCACAGCCCCTGGACCCTTGCATTGTACACTTGCAGTGACTCGCCACAACCGTGCTTCTTCATGAGCTTAATCACCTTCTCTACATCATCAAAGCGCTCCTCCTTGTAAAACCCAGCAATCGCGGCAGTAAATGTGGTGGCGGTGGGCTTCACGCCCTGCTTGCACATTTCATCGAACACCGAGTAGAAAGACCTTGTGGTGCCGGACTCAGAGAAGGATTTTATAATGGAGTTGAATGTCTCGGCGTTGGGCTTGACGCGGTGGGCGTCGGGAAAGGTCTGGAAGATGCGAGCGGCCTCGGCATGGTTGCCGGCGACGATGCAGGCGAACAGGAGGGCGTTGAGGGAGCGGGTGGAGGGGGATGACTGGAAGGTGGAGATGGCGTCGGGGAGGAGGCCGGCCTGGCCAAAGAGCACGATGGCGTGGTGGGCGTGGTGGGGGATGAGCAGAGAGGATGTGAGGTCTCGGAGGGAGTCCGGGGCGGTGGAGAGCCTCGAGGTGGCGAGGGAGAGAGCAACACGGTCGAGGTGGGTCTTCGGAGAGAGTGCGGCGGCGCGGCAGATGGAGAGGATCTGGTCGGGGGGCGGCGGCGGGGAGGACTTGAGGAGGGAGATGGCGAGGCGGGTCTTCTGCCGCGAGGTGAGCGGGGTGGTCGGGGAGGAAGGGTTGAGGATGGAGGCCGGGGTCGGAGGCGTGGCGGTGGCCGTGGCGAGGCGGCGGCGCAGGAATAGGCGGACGGCGGCGGCCATGGCGGCGGCTGGGTTTAGGGTTCAGGAATGGGAATGATCGACACTGACTTGAAAACGAGAAAGCTTTCTTTCAGTTCGCTTGTAAGTGGCCCCGATATGTCAGCCCCTGGTAGCAAATTACCCCATTTCTCGCGATATAGGCGCCGGCCAACCGGCCAGGATCCACAACGGGCCCCTCACAAGCCGTTTGATATGGGTTCCCGTAGCCGTTGGATTCCCTCTCGATTCATCTTCCTTCTCACCAACACGCACTGAAATAATCACCTCATATCAGCTAGTCGTCACCGCGCCGTGCACGCTTCTCCTCCAACGCGCACCCCTCGCAAGGCATGGTGGCCGCGTTCGTCGTTGTTGACGCCCTCGGCGGCACCAGCGTTGTAGGCGCCCTCTCGCCTGCCATCGTCGGTTGCAGCTCGCAAATGTTGTTTGTAGATTGCGCACCTGGCCGTTATAGCACCCGACGTCCGTTGTTGTAGTCGTCCGCCATTTCTAGCAAGTCTCCCTTGCTCGCATTTCCTGCAATGCCGATCTACTCGCCATGCGGCTGCCCGATAACTCCCCAGTGGTTCTTCCGGTTCCAACTCGTCGTGATCGCCGTTACAGAATCCTGGGGCTGCGATTCGGCTCGCCGTGACCACTGTTGTATCTCATCGTGGTCATGGTTCCTGCAAAAAAGCCATCGGCGCCACTCTCGTAGCAACCACCATGGGCGAGCTCACGGCATGACCCTTCGCTGGTTGTAGCACCGGAGAACTCTAGGACCTCAACATCAGCACCGCCAGTTCAAGGCCTCTACTAGAGCCCTACAAATATTCACATCCACTCACTAATGCATATAGGTCTTTAATGTTTGTGTTTGGTATTGATGACATACAATTGTATGGATTGAGGAATGGACAAAAACTCAATTAAGATGACCTCAAATGGAGAAGTGATCTACATGAAAAAGTTATGTGGTGTCGACATGAACATCTTTGAAGTTTGGGCTATCACCATCCGGTCTCATCTCGAGGTCCGAAGTGGTGCTCGAAGTACTAGGATTGGTGTGTAGAGCATTGTTCGGCCAATTACGCCCCCGGTACAGCCTCATATGAGAAAACTTTCTACAGAATTGTCTTCATCTCATCGAAACAATTGATTTTGATATAAAAATTATCTCAATCCAAATTCGTATGTAGTAGTTAGAGCGAAAACGGTGTGCTACAGAAATCATCCCCGGAATTTCCGGGGAGGTTCCATGCTAAACGGAAAGTTTGCACGCGCTGCGCCCCGAAAATTGGAATTCAACATTATTTGCAGATTTGCAGGCCCGAATTCCACATCAAAATGACCTCCGATGAAAAAGTAGTTAAAAGATGATTTTTTTTCTCCGTTTCAAGATCTACAACTTTACTTTTTGGACCATCACGATCCGAAGTCATATGCGACCTGCAGATTCAGTGCAAGGGGCTACTTGATATAATTTGAGCCTGGAAGTTCCAGGCCAAACCGGAAGTTCCAGCCCTCGTAGTCCAAGTTATGGTAACTTTTGATGATTTGGACGTGATTTGAGTCATTTTCTTGTATGAGAAGTCCATCCGCCTCATATATATGCAAGGGGTGGTGGCCGATTAAACAATACACAATCAATCTATCACTTTTTACCTTTACCTTTATCTCTCTACCTTGTTCTTCTTCCTCCTCATTTTTCGCTCGTTCTTCTTGTTGCAGGGCAGCGAACCTCGAGGCCCTAGGGGCCATCAGGTCAACCTAGGGCAGCCCATAGCCACCGCGTGCCCTGACGGGGTCCCTCCCAGGCGTGTGGGCTTTTGGGCTTTAGAAAAGCGCCCGCCGGATTGTCTTGCGTACTGTGCTTCTAGCGGGTCTCCTTCGACGTGAGCTGCGGTGCATCACCCCCGACGTCGAGGGTATACGATGACGTGTTCGTGTGTGAACAATACGTTGATACGTCTCCAACGTATCTATAATTTTCTATTGTTCTATGCTATTATATTATCAATCTTGGATGTTTTATGAAAACCTACAAGCAATTATATATCATTTTTTGGGACTAACCTATTAACTTAGTGCCTAGTACCAGTTGTTGTTTTTGCTGGTTTTTGGTTTCGCGAAATATCAGTACCAAACGAAGACCAAATGCCACAAAACTTTTTGGAGATTTTTTCTAGCAATAAGAGACCCTGAAAACTTCGGGAGGGGACGAGAAGATGGAGCAGTGGCTCACAAGGCACCAGGGGGCGCCCTGATAGCTTGTGGGGCCCACATGGCTTCATTTAACCTAACTCCGCCTCTATAAATCTATAATACCTAAATAGTTCATCCCCACTATCTCATTTCTATTGACATGCAGCCTATCCACATCATCAAATAGTCCCACGTATTAAACCAGTCTGTCTCCTCATGCGTCCACGTCATCCACTAATACTTCCACCGCTAGCACGGTTTTCTCGCTGTGACCGCATGATTATTTTTGCACCTGGGCTTCTCGGCCCAATAGTTGGTACCTTGCATGTGTGTGGCCTTAAATATTTTATTCCAAGTTTTATGGGGTCACTGCAGTGTTCATGTATCTAAGAGTTTTCTCTATTATTCGTGTGAGCACACTTGGCATCCTATGTTTGAATACAAACTCTCATATTTCTGTTCAGTTTGTTTCTCCCATTAAGAAAAATTAGCATATGCATGGACTTGGCTATCTTACAATGATTTTCTGCACCTTTTTGTAGACACCAAGAGGGGAGATCAGTGCTACATTTGAGCTGTCTAATAAGCACAACGGGTGCAAGCATGTCTTGATTTGCCATCATATTGCGACCTTGAGAGTAGTAAATGATTTACATCAATGCTAATGTCATGATTCTATGCTTTGAACAGGAGAAGGTGACAGATGTACAACACAGGCTCAGATGTACAATAACTTTGGCCATCTCTAACTTTGCATCGACATGCAGTAACAATAAAAATAGTTAATGTTATACTACAGATCAGAATAACAAATCCTAGCAACAATAAGGTTATGTCACTTATACATTAGTTGGACAGTATCACCTTGGGTGTGCTTCAATCCTCAAGTCAGCATCTGTACTTGCAGTTTTTCATTGTCTTGCCTTGATTTACTTCATGTTGGGCATCTTCTCGTAAAACAAGTAATCTACTTTATAATGTGTACATACTTTCTAAACATGATATCAGGTGATATGACTATGCAAGTTTGAGTGTGACCATACTTTTTTGAGTTGTATGCCAGCCACTAATTTTAACACCCAATACCATACTATTATTCAACGTCATAGTTTTACTCTTATTCTCCTTATCATCACGTGCCACAATTCCCGCAGCAACGCGCGGGGCATCATCTTGTTATCTAAAATCGTGAAACCAAGTCCATGAAATACTTTTTCCGCCACCGCAAGTTCCAGAACCACGAGATACCATCTGGAGGCCTTTTCTAGCACTCTATCGGAGGAGGATTCAATAGCGGAGGGGGCTCTTCATCATCCTTGCTGCCCTCCGATGATGTGTGAGTAGTTTACCATAGACCTATGGGTCCGTAGTTAGTAGCTAGATGGCTTCCTCTCTCTTTTTGACGTTCAATACAATGTTCTCCTCAATGTTCTTGGAGAGCTA
Source organism: Triticum timopheevii (assembly GCA_963921465.1). NCBI lineage: Eukaryota > Viridiplantae > Streptophyta > Magnoliopsida > Poales > Poaceae > Triticum > Triticum timopheevii. The sequence goes on along the minus strand of OY997266.1, from coordinate 470,802,195 downwards.
TTTGATGTAATGACTTTTTGCGGTTGTTTGTTGGGATCCGATGAATTGTGAGTTTATGATCGGATCTATCCATGAATATTATTTGAGTTTTCTCTGAACTCTTTTATGCATGATTACTATAGCCTCCTGTTTCTTCTTTGATTATTGGTTTGGTGTGACGCCCCCGATTCAATTGTACACTAATCATGCACGCAAATGTGTACGATCAAGATCAGAGATCTCACGAGAAGAAATCACAACACAACTCTAGACACAAACAAAAATAATACAAGCTTTATATTACAAGCCAGGGGCCTCGAGGGCTCGAATACATCAGCTCGAATACAAACGAGTCAGCGAAAGCAACAATATCTGAGTACAAACATAAGTTAAACAAGTTGCCTTAAGAAGGCTAGCACAAACATCAACGATCAAAAAGGCAAGGCCTCCTATCTGGGAGCGTCCTAACTACTCCTGGCCCTCAGGGTAGTATTAGCCATCGGCGGGATCAGCTAGCTCCTGGGCTTCGTCATCTGGTCGCAGCAACCGGGAAGAATGGAAAGGGGGGGGGAGGTAGCAAGCAACCATGAGTACTCCGAAGTACGCGCAAGACTGACATGAGATATATGCTAGTATGCATCGGTATCAAAGGGAAGGGGTTGTATCTGTGGACTATATTGTAGAATGCTAGAAATAGAGGGAAAGACCTAGTCTATCAAAGACTAGCATCTTCAAGCATCTTGCAACATTTAGAAGAGTATAGAAAAGCATTTTATAATTAAAAAGCATGTTGTAGCATTAACGCCCAGAGATACTTCCTCGACTCCCTGTGAGAAAGCAATCCCGGAGCCATCATATCCATCTCACATATCAGTATCTAGTTCTAGTTGTATAGATCAGGATACAACCCCAAGTCGTCCTTTTACCGTGGACACGGCTATTCGAATAGATTAACTTCCCTGCAGGGGTGCACCATATTTCCCAACATGCTCAATCATCTCTGGTCGGACACACTTTCCTAGTTCATGCCCGGCCTCGGAAGATCAATACGCCATAGCCCCACCTAGGCTCAATAGAGAGGCCAGCATGCCGGTCTACATCCTAAATGCAAAGGGGTCATGGGCCAATCGCCCTTTGCATCCTGCACATTAACAACGCGACCGGTGTCAGTCCTGGCAACCTCCTTAAACAAGGCAGGTGCTTACGCAGGCCACCCGGGTGCGCACCACTAAACGCTGAAGTCTGAAGAGCTTCGGCTGATACATACGACGCTGATTGCCCATAAACCTATACCTCATGAAGGTTAGTGCGTATAGGTCAACGGCCAAATCATATCAAATACCCAATCTTGTTAATGACTTGGGAGCGCGCGGTGAAGATCAGTACTCCTGTCGCCCCGTCTCGGGGACTTGCGGCAAGGGCCAGGACTAGCCCACTCTAGGGCGGTCTGCCTACCCGGCCGTGCCTAGTAATTATCTCGCGGGTACCCTCCACGTCAACCGGACTTCACATCACTCGCAGGTACCCCTCGGGGCCAACATGATGTCATAACGATCCTGTGGTAAAGTCAAAGTAACAATATGTCCATAACACCAAAAGGGAATCCGAGGACCCTCGATGGAATCCACTAGATGTAATCATTAAGGTGAACTTAAAAGGAATCACCCTCGAGGTTCACACTTGCAATGTTGCACGACAGAGTCATATCGGGAATGGTGAAGGAGGAATCACCCTCGATGAGCACGACAGATTAAGTACACTACAGGGTTATCATCAGGAGTGCATTACAAGGTATCACCCTCAGCACTCAATAGTAGCTCTGCAGAGTCGTACAACGAAGGAGGGTGTGATGAGCTGTGTTGGGCCTTGGACGTCGATCACGTTGATCGAGTCACTTGGTAATCCAGCGGGGGCAACAGGGACAAGATGAGGGGCCACTGATGGATCACTAACCAACCTATACTAAGCAGTTTAGGATAAGCAGGTAAAGTACAATGAGCAGGTTACAAAAGCAGGCTATGCATCAGAATAGGAGCAATCAAATACAATAGCAAAATCTAATGCAAGCATGAGAGAGTAGGGATTGGGCGATATCGAAATGATCAAGGGGGGTTTGCTTGCCTGGAAGCTCTGCGGCAAGTGGCTGGACGTCAGAGGCGTAGTCGTATTCGGTGGCGTCAGCGCCGGTCTTGGGGTCTACCAGAGAAAAAGAGGGGGAAGAAACAATGAATATAAAGCAAACAAGTGTAATACTAAGCATGACATGACGATATGCAGTGTTAGGAGTGTTCTAACGCGACACTACACGTTACAGACATAGAGGGAAAACATCCGGAGGGGTTTTCCCGGCGTTTGGCATTTTCCAGACTAACGAAAGAGAGGGGACGGTTCCATGTTCAACATGCTAGGGTCATGTGACAGATGAACCGATGGCGTATTCATATTCATAGGATTTTTCCTCTCTAATTTATTGGTTTGGTTTGGCCAACTAGATTGATTTATCTTGCCATGGGAAGAGATGCTTTGTAATGGGTTCGATCTTGCAGTGCTCAATCTCAGTGACAGAAAGAGACATGACACGTATGTATCATTGCTATTAATGGTAAAAAGATGGGATTTATTTTATACGTGAGTTTATCTTGTCTACTCATGCCATCTTGATTAAGGCGTTACTCCGTTTTTCCATGAACTTAATACACTAGATGCATGCTGGATAACGGTCAATGTGTGGAGTAATAGTAGTAGATGCAGAATCATTTTGGTCTACTTGTCTCGGACGTGATGCTGATATATGATCATTGTCTTGGATGTCATAATTGTTTGTTTTTCTATCAATTGCCCAACAAAATTTGTCTACCCACCATACGTTATTTCTTAAGAGAAGCCTCTAGTGAAAACTATGGCCACCAGGTCTATCTTTTATCATATATTAAAACCAAAATACATCGCTGCAATTTTCTTTTATTTATTTTATTTTGTATTTTTGTTCAATATATCTATCAAAAACTATATCGTTTAATCTTGCTCATAACCGTTGAGGGATTGACAACCCCTCTACACGTTGGGTTGCAAGTATTTGTTGTTGTGTGCATGTGTGGTTTAATAGTCGTTCCTTGGTTCTCCTACTGGATTGATAACCTTGGTTACATAACTGAGGGAAATACTTATCTCTACTATACTACATCACCCTCTTCTCTTCGAGAAAATCCCAACGCAGCAATTAGCATACGTTCATCGAGTGGATACACATGTTTTAGTCCCTTATGCAAGTGGTGTCGACAGCCGACCTCCAAAATGAAAAAGGCTCATGACAAGTGCTTTTAAGAAGAGTAAACCGAAGCTTTTCTTTCTCGTTCTTAAGTCAACCATCACTTGAATTCATCCATATCCGTCGAATAGGCTAAAGCCAGAAAGCCACAACGAACCCTAAGTCAAAGGTAGTCAAGTGGTAAATTTCAGTCGGCCCGACTTTGCATGCCAATTCTAGTTGGACAACCTCGGTTCGTATCTTTGCCCTCACTCGGGGTGATTCAATAGCCGAACAAGTGTAGGACTATTCAGGTGTCCTCGGCCTCGGGGTATTCCTAGCATGACAAGTGTTGGACTATTCAGGTGTACTTAGCCTCATGGAGTCATAGTGCATAATTGTCTGCCGCGATGTTTGTTTTGTGGCTGCCTAATAGACGGATTGCCTGGCCAGGCATTGCAGCTGGATTATTCAGGCACTTCCAAGCGAGACTGTCCGTTTGTGTAATTTTGTCTAAAACTGCTAATTATTCTCCCACTATATAAGTCACCTACCCTTTCGGAAGTAGGTTGACAACTCCATTCCAGACATTCTAGATTTGAGAAGAACGCTACCCACACTGTCCCACCCTAAAATGTTTGATTCCTTGAGAGATTTGTAAGGTATTTGAGAGAGGAGCACCCTAGCCAAGATTCAACCTTTATCTCTCTCATGACCAACCGATTTCTTGATTTGAGCAAGTTTTGAGCTTTCCTCCTTCAATCTTGTTACTCTTGGAGATTGGAGAATCCTAGGAGATAGGAGTCACCGACAAGGAATCAAGTTGTGATTTAGCCCGTCGTTTGTAAAGATTTGGAGGCCACCTCAAGGTCTGCCACGAGTGGTTGAGAATCGCCTTTGTGGTTATATCTCAAGGAGAATAATGTGAGGCATTCTGGTGTAGGAAGCCTTTGTGTGGTTTCCTGCCTCTCCAACGGTGATTAGGTTTCCTCCAAGGAAGTGAATATCTAGATACATCTTTGTCTTTTTGTGTCTTCGGTTATCTCTTTCCAAAGCTCGTTCACTTAGTGCATTACTTTGCACCATTAACCTTGCAAGCTTCATGTAGGCTATCACACCATTATATTCTGCAAAGACTGAATTTGGTAAGAAAAAAGTTAGATTTTGTAGTGTCTTATCCACCCCTTTAGGTCCATCTAGATCACACTACACACACACACCTCTCACGTAGTGGCTTCGCACTATGATCCCACTGTATCATATGTCTTTTCATTGTGAACCTCCCTTTCCCATCCCCCTTCCCTCCATAATCCTTCTCCACTCCCCTCCACCCATGCAGAGGTCTTTCATGACTTTTGTTGTCCATCCCGAGGTTTGTCTATCATGGGCTCCACTGCGTAGCGGCAAGAAGGTAGAGGCGAGGTCTTGTCGCAAGCACTGGCGGACTAGATAGAGAAATAAATGGAGAAATAAAGAAAGGAAAACTATTGGTGATCCTACGTCTCACTGTGTTGTTAAAGAATATAGATATTATTGCAGATGAGGATATATTTGTGGGTTGTCAAAGTAGAGGAGCCCTCAAATAGCTCTTTGGAGGGTTATTTCGCAGAATATAGTTCTAATGGGGTTGTGAGGACTATTACTAGAGATGCTCCAATGTTAATAGATTTTGGAAAAAAAATCATTAGGTTAAATACTTAACATGTATTTGCAATGTTACAAAATTAAAAATCCAAACTTGAAATGTAGCAAGAGAAATTAGAAATAACAACTTGACCAAATTCACGGCCAAATTTGACTAGCTACTGTATGTATCTACAAAAGGGTTTATCTTGTATCTTTATAAAGTTGTGCTTGAGCTTGGATTTAAAAATCTTGCAACATAGTATATACTCCCTCCGTCCGGAAATACTTGTCAGAGAAATGGATGTATCTAGGCATATTTTAGTTCTAGATACATCTATTTTTATCCATTTCCGCGACAAGTAATTCCGGACGGAGGGAGTATATATATGTTGTGTCCATGTATATGAATGATTTTTTTATAATTTCAAGAACTTGTAAATATAAGTAATGGAAGTGGGCACCAAGGATGCGATTGATGTGATCTTGACGGTGATGATAGCTAGCGGAGGCACGTCAGATGCACACAGCAAATTTGATAGTGATGAGCCGGCTATCATGAGCTGGCGATGGTCTTCAGAGTTGTGCTAAATTCTTGCTCTTATGAAATACTTCCTCAGTTTTAAAAATAAGTGTCGTGGTTATTTTGGAAGTGAGGGAGTATGTAAATTTCAGTCGCTTTAAAATAGGAAAGAAAAGACAATATTAACAATACATTATCCCCACCAAACAAAAATGAACATTACTTACTATTCCGTCCCAAAATAGTGTGTATCATAACTTTTTAAGTCAACGTGTGTAAACTTTGACGGATATTTTAGGGAAAATTGTATCTATAGATTACTAAATCAAATACTATTATTAGATTTATAATGAAATATATGGTATGATACATAATGTGTATTGTAGATCGGATAATTTTCTCCATAAACTTAGTCAAAGTTTGTGAAGCTTGACTTTTATGAGACCAATGCTCTCTATATAATTCGGCCGAGAGACTAGAATTGGAAGTCTTTCCGTTATTCAATCACGGTCCATGACATCCAATAATTATTTGCAACTTCAGTTACCTTTTATTTTTTGAGTGTTCTACTAGGGTTATCAGTCCCGCAAATCCTTCGCACATACTCCCTCTGTTCTGAATTACTTGTCGCATGAATGGATGTATCTAGATGTATTTTAATTCTAGATACATCCATTTCAGCACGAGTAGATTTTAGATTACATGAAGACCAGAATGATGGAAAAGGATGGCGGTTGCATATATGTTGATCTAGAAGCTAATATTGAACGTGGCAGTCCTTGGAACAGCTCAGGAATAGACGGCTCAGCTCTTGGCTTTTGCTGCTGGAATTTGAGGCCTTGACTAACAAATCAGCATCATCAAGTCAAGATGATTCGTCGCTGCTCTTACATCATGCCTATGTGGTGTACGGTACACAAGAAATGTGAGGGGGCAGAGATATATATAGTTCTGCTGCATCTCCTCCCTTATGCATCTCTTATTATATTATCCTATGGTTGTCTGGCTCATCTCTGCTTCATGTCATCATCGGCTTTGATCTCAGAAACCATGTCCTTTTTGGGAGGAGTGCTGCAGTCCCCGCCCTTGGCCTGAGCAGCTTCCCGGTCTCGTTGAGGATAGTATTTCTGTTCGGCGAGGAAGGTGAGCGCGTCCACGACGTCGCCGATCTTGGGCCTCTTGCTGGGATCCTCCTGCATGCACATGGAGGCGATGGCGAGCGCCTGGTACAGCCCCTTCACCGGGAAGTCCTTCCCCAGCAACGGATCAGCCAGCCTCACGAACATTTTCCTGTCCCTGATCAGAGGTGCCGCCTGCATATAGAAGTCGCCTCGATCTTGTTAGTAATTTGCATTGGATTAGACGTTCGATTGGAGTGAGTATATGCTCAGTTGCTTACCCAGTGGATGAGAACCTGCTCCTCCGTGGGCTTGGTGGGGTCGATGGCCCGCCTGCCGGTGATGAGCTCGAGCAGCACGACGCCGAAGCTGTAGATGTCGGACATCTTGGTGAGCTTGCCGGTCATGGCGTACTCGGGGGCGCAGTAGCCGTAGGTGCCCATCACCCTGGTGCTGACGTGGCTCTCGTCACCGAGGGGGCCGAGCTTGGCGAGCCCGAAGTCGGAGAGCTTGGAGTTGAAGTCCTTGTCCAGGAGGATGTTGGAGGCCTTGAGGTCCCGGTAGATGACCGGCGGGTTGGCCACCTCGTGCAGGTACTCGATGCCCTTGGCCGCGCCCACCGCGATCCTCATCCGCGTCTGCCAGGGGAGCGCCTTGGCGTTCTCCGGGAGATCTGCATGCACGACAGATCCATCGATCAGCCAAGCCGACGACAAGGAAGGAAGGAATCGAACTCGAACGCATGCAACAGCTTGCCTAGGAGATGATCCTCCAGCGAGCCGTTGGGCATGTACTCGTAGACGAGGATCCGCTGGTCGAGGTCGGTGCTGTAGCCGAGCAGATTCACGAGGTTGGGGTGGCTCAGGAGGCTCAGCATCAACACCTCCACGAGGAACTCGCGGTTCCCCTGGAACCCTTCCTTGTCCAGCCGCTTCACGGCGATATCCTACGTGACAAAGATGAGGCTCATCCACGTTACATGAGAAGGGAATGATCATACAATCTGCTGCAGACTATTGATCGGCTTGTTGCAGTAGTCACCTCGTTGGTGTCCTTGAAGTGCCCCTTGTACACCATCCCGAAGCCGCCCTCGCCCACAAGGTTGTTGGGGCTGAAGTTGTTGGTCGCCGCGGACAACTCACGGAAGGTGAGCACCCTGCTGGGGATGTTCTGGTTGGTGATCCGCAGGATCTCCTCGGCCGCGTACACGTGACTGGTAACGTCTGCAGCACGCACGCGCATGTTGCAGCACGTCAAATATCCGCATCAAACCAATCCGCAGCCTCATGTAAAATCCTAGTGTCATTTTAGTTACCTGACTTGGCCGAGATGTTGTTGACGAGGTCGGCGATGGCCTCGCACTCTGCGCGCCTGGTGAGCTCGGTGAGGCTGACGCAGGGGACGCAGCTGAACTTCTTGCTGGACTTCTTCTTCCTCCAGAAGCGCTTCTTCCTCGACCGCTTGTGCTTGCCGGGCGTCAATGGTTGTTCCTTGCCGCGCACACCACACGGAGATGAAGAGCCGCCGCCGAGGAGCATCTTGCTGTTACATTTCCTCACGGCGGACGACAACAACCCCATCGCAGATCGACGCGAGAGTGGCCGAGGACACCCTCGTACCGATCTGCGGGGTCCGGTTGGACGAATTCGTCGGGGATATATACTTGAACAGCCATGCACACAAGGATCTGTGGACGGGAATGCTAAAGCTTATTTGGTCCTCAGGGAGGCGAGGACCCAAATTTGGCAAAGTGTGCGCTCTTGGTTCCGGTTCCTGCCACGCCACGGCGTCAACTTTAGCACCAGGAATAGGGAGCGGACGCATGGTGACCTGCCGCTGAGGCCCAGTCTGGGACGACCAAGTTGACACCCTGGACATTCTAGGGACCCCTCAAAAAATAAGGAAATTCTAGGGCCAACAAATGTTCTCCATTCTTTTGATAATTTTTTACTCCATGTTGCGTTTCCATTTGCCTAATACCTAATCCCGGCAATACATGGAAATTTGTATAACTTTTTTCGTGAGAAAACCTTCCGGTGTTCCAATTAAATTGGGCACGAAGTTGATTAATTTTTTTGAACAATTTGGCACTCCTTGTCTTGTGATCTTATCCACATTTGTTATATTCTTAGGTGACTATACTCTTGAATCCCCTCACAAGAATATCCGGCCTCCTATTGATGGAAATATACTCTAGAGGCAATAATAAAATGGTTATTATTTATTTTCTTAATCATGGTAAAGGTTTATTATTCATGTTAGAATTGTATTGACCGAAAACTTAAATACATGTGTGGATACATAAAGAAATACCGTGTCTCTAGTGAGCCTCTACTACACTAGCTCGTTGATCAAAAAAGATGGTTAAGGTTTCCTAACTATAGACATAAGTTGTCATTTAATAACGGGATCACATCATTAGAAGAATGATGTGATGGACAAGACTCATCTGTTAGCTTAGCATTATGATCGTTCAGTTTTATTGCTATTGCTTTCTTCGTGTCAAATACATATTCCTTCGACTATGAGATTATGCAACTCCCGAATATCGGAGGAATGCCTTGTGTGCTATCAAACGTCACAACGTAACTAGGTGATCATAAAGATGCTCTACAGGTATCTCCGAAGGTGTATGTTGGGTTGGCATAGATCGAGATTAGGATTTGTCACTCCGAATATCAGAGAGGTATCTGTGGGCCCTCTTGGTAATACACATCATAAGCTTGCAAGCAAATGACTAAGGAGTTAGTTACGAAGTGATGTATTACGGAACGAGTAAAGAGACTTGCTGGTAACGAGATTAAACTAGGTATAGAGATACCACAATCGAATCTCAGGCAAATAACATACCGATGGACAAAGGGAATTACGTATGTTGTCATAACGGTTCGACCGATAAAGATCTTCGTAGAATATGTAGGAGCCAATATGGGCATCTAGGTTCCGCTATTGGGTATTGACCGGAGAGGTGTCTCGGTCATGTCTACATAGTTCTCGAACCCGTAGGGTCCGCACGCATAATGTTCTTTAACGATATAGTGTTATATGACTTATATGATTTGGTGACCAAATGTTGTTCGGAGTCCCGGATGAGATCATGGACATGACGAGGAGTCTCGAAATGGTCGAGAGGTAAAGATTGATATATGGGACGATGGTATTCGGACACCAAAATAGTTTCGGAGTGCACCGGGTACTCATCGGATCACCGGAAGGGGTTCCGGGCACCCCCGACAAGTGTTGAAGGAAATATGCCCTAAAGGCTATACTAAAGTTGTTATTTTATATTTCCTTATTTCATTATAAATGTTTATTATTCATGCTAAAATTGTATTAACCACAAACTTGATACATGTGTGGATACATAGACAAAATACCGTGTCCCTAGTAAGCCTCTACTAGACTAGCTCGTTGATCAAAGATGGTTAAGTTTCCTAACCATAGACATGTGTTGTCATTTGATAAATGGGATCACATCATTAGGACAATGATGTGATGGACAAGACTCATCTGTTAGCTTAGCATTATGATCGTTCAGTTTTATTGCTATTGCTTTCTTCGTGTCAAATACATATTCCTTCGACTATGAGATTATGCAACTCCCGGATATCGGAGGAATGCCTTGTGTGCTATCAAACGTTACAACGTAACTAGGTGATTATAAAGATGCTCTACAGGTATCTCCGAAGGTGTATGTTGGGTTGGCATAGATCGAGATTAGGATTTGTCACTCCGAGTATCGGAGAGGTATCTCTGGGCCCTCTCGGTAATACACATCATAAGAAGCTTTGCAAGCAAAGTAACTAATGAGTTAGTTGCAGGATGATGTATTACGAAATGAGTAAAGATACTTGCCGATAATGAGATTGAACTAGGTATGAAGATACCGACGATCAAATCTCGGGCAAGTAACATACCGATGACAAAGGGAATAACGTATGTTGTCATAATAGTTCGAACGATAAAGATCTTTGTAGAATATGTGGGAGATAATATGAGCATCCAGGTTCCGCTATTGGTTATTGACCAGAGAGGTGTCTCGGTCATGTCTACATAGTTCTCTAACCTGTAGGGTCCGCACACTTAACGTTCGATGACGATATTGTATTATATGAGTTATGTGATTTGGTGACCGAATGTTGTTCGGAGTCCCGGATAAGATCACGGTGATGGCGAGGAGCCTCGAAATGGTTGAGAGTTAAAGATTGATATGTAGGACGATAGTATTCGGACACCGGAAGTGTCCCGGAGGGTACCGGGTACATATCAAAGTACCGGAGGGGTTACCGGAACCCCCAGAGGGAAGATATGGGCCATATAGGCCATGAGAGGGGAGCACACCAGCCCACAAGGGGTGGTACGCCCCCCTATGGAAGGAGGCCGAGTGGGAGAAGGAAAAGAGGGGGTTCGCCCCCCCTCCTTCTCTCTTCCCCTTCCCTTTTCTTCTCTGGCAATTATGGAAGGGGGGAGGCCGAATTGGGGAAGACCCCAAGTAGGATTCGTCCTACTTGGGGCGCTCCCTGGCTGCCACTCCTCCCCTCCCACCTATATATATGTGGGGAGAGGGGCGCCTAGGACACACAAGATCAATTGTTAGTCGTGTGCGGCGGCCTCCTCCGCAGTTTACACCCCCGGTCATATTCTCGCGGTGCTTAGGCGAATCCCTGCGCGGAGCACTTCACCATCATCGTCACCACGCCGTCGTGTTGACAGAACTCATCTACTAACTCGACACCTTGCTGGATCAAGAAGGCGAGGGACGTCACCGAGATGAACGTGTGCAAAACTCGGAGGTGCCATACGATCGGCGCTTGATCGGTCGGAGCTAGAAGAAGTTCGACTACATGAACCGCATTGTCAAATGCTTCCGCTTACGGTCTACGAGGGTACGTAGACACACTCTCCCCCCTCATTGCTATGCATCTCCTAGATAGATCTTGCGTGAGCGTAAGCAAATTTTGAAATTGCATGCTACGTTCCCCAACAAGTGTATGGGCCTTATGGGCCAAAGGGGGGGGGGACAGACCAGCCCACAAGGGGGCTGGTGCGCCCTTTCCCTTGGCTGGTCGGCCCTAGGGGACGGAAAGGGGAGGGGTGGCCCCTCCTGCCTTTCCCTCCTCAGAAGAGAAGGGAAAGGGGGGCGCCAGCTCCTCCTTCCTTCCTCCCGCACTCCAAATAAGGAAGGGGGCGCCACTTGGGGGAAGACAACAACTAGGATTTGGCCTACTTGGGGGCGTCTCCTGGCTGCTCCCTCCACCCCGCACCTATATATACGTGGGAGTGGGCACCTAGCACAAGAACAATATTGTCATAGCCGTATGCGGTGCCTCCCTCCACCGTTTACACCCCCGGTCATAATTTCGTCGTGCTTAGGCAAAGCTCTGCAGAGATAACTTCACCTTCACCGTCACCACGCTGTCGTGCTGCCAGAACTCATCCACTACCTTGCCGTCTTGCTGGATCAAGAAGGCATGGATGTCACTAATACGTCCATTTTGCATCATGTTTACCTACTGTTATTTATATTATTTTTATGCATAATAATGTTTTTTGGAGTAATTCTAATGCCTTTTCTCTCATAATATGCAAGGTTCACACAAAGACGGAGAATTTCGGCAGCTGGAAATCTGGACCTGAAAAAGCTACGTTAGGCCACCTATTCTGCACAACTCCAAATGAGATGAAACTTCACGAGGAATTTTTATGGAATAAATAAGAAATAATGGAGCAAATAACTACCGGAGGGGGGCACCTGGTGAGCACAAGACACCAGGGCGCGCCAGGACCCCCAGGCGCGCCCTAGTGGGTTGTGCTCAGCCCAGCCCACCTCTGGTGCCCCTCTTCTGGTATTTAAGTCATTTTGACCTAGAAAAAAAATAAGGAGATGACTTTCGGGACGAAGCGCCATCATATCGAGGTGGAACTTGGGCAGGAGCACTTTTGCCCTCCGGTGGAGCGATTCCGCCGGGGGAACTTCCCTCCCGGAGGGGGAAATCATCGTAATCATCATCACTAACAACTTTCCCATCTTGGGGAGGGCAATCTCCATCAACATCTTCAACAGCACCATCTCCTCTCAAACCCCAGTTCATCTCTTGTGTTCAATCTTTGTACCGGAACTATAGATTGGTGCTTGTGGGTGACTAGTAGTGTTGATTACATCTTGTAGTTGATTACTATATGGTTTATTTTGGTGGAGGATTATATGTTCAGATCCATTATGTTATTTAATACCTCTCTGATCTTGGGCATGATTATCATTTGTGAGTAGTTACTTTTGTTCTTGAGGTCATGGGAGAAATCTTGTTGCAAGTAATCATGTGAACTTTATATGTGTTCGATATTTTGATGGTTGTGATTCCCTTAGTGGTGTCATGTGAACGTCGACTACATGACACTTCACCATATTTGGGCCTAAGGGAATGCACTGTGGAGTAGTTATTAGATGGTGGGTTGCGAGAGTGACAGAAGCTTAAATCCTAGTTTATGCGCTATTCTGTAATGGACTAATTTGGATCCAAAAGTTTAATGCTATGGTTAGAATTTATTCTTAATACTTTTCTTTATTTGTGGATGCTTGCAAGGGGGTTAATCATAAGTAGGAGGTTTGTTAAAGTAAGAACAACACCTAAGCACCGGTCCACCCACATATCAAATTATCAAAGTAGCGAACACAAATCAAACCAACATGATGAAAGTGACTAGATGAAATTCCCGTGTGCCCTCAAGAACACTTTGCTTATCATAAGAGACCGTTTTGGCCTGTCCTTTTCCTCAAAAGGTTGGGCTACCTTGCTGCACTTTTGTTACCATTATTGCTACTTGCTCGTTACAAATTATCTTGCTATCAAACTACTCGTTACTTATAATTTCAGTGCTTGCAGACATTACCTTGCTGAAAACCGCTTGCCATTTCCTTCTGGTCCTCGTTGGGTTCGACACTCTTACTTATCAAAAGGACTATGATTGATCCCCTATACTTGTGGGTCATATTGCATTTTCGCCTGGCACCCTTCATACATGCCAGGCATCCCACGCCGGCTGGCCGAACATAGCCTCAATATACTAAAGGGATATAAACGGGTCAAACAGACCCTAAGGCGGTTTTCAGAACCCAAATGGCTAGCTATGGAGGAAGAGCTAGCCAAGCTGATTGAGGCCGGATTCATCAGAGATATTAAACATCCGGATTGGCTGGCAAACTTGGTAATGGTACCAAAAAAGGACAAATCCTGGCGCTTATGCGTCGACTTCAAAGACCTCAACAAGGCTTGCCCCAAGGATCCCTTTCCCCTCCCTCACATCGATCAAATCATCGATGCCATAGCTGGACACGACTCGCTGTGTTTTCTCGACGCATACTCCGGATACCATCAAATAAAGATGACAGAGTCTGACCAAGCTACAACAGCTTTTATAACACCATATGGCCCTTTTTGCTTCAACAGTATGCCCTTCGGGCTCAAGAATGCCGGCGCAACCTATCAACGCATGATTCAAACATGCCTGGAAAAATAAATCGGCAAAATAGTGGAAGCATATGTGGACGACGTGGTCATAAAAACTAGACACGTCGAAACCCTAATAGATGACTTGAGGCTTACATTCAATAACTTTCGGACATACGACATCAAGTTGAATCCAAAAAAATGCGTTTTCGGTGTCCCCTTGGGGAAGCTGCTGGGCTTCATTGTTTCCAATAGAGGAATCGAAGTGAATCCAGCAAAAATCCGAGCTCTGTCGCAGTTGGCTACACCAACAGACCTCAAGCACATTTAGAAGCTAGCTAGATGCGTGGCCGCTTTGAGCCGCTTTATATCCAGGCTAGGAGAGAAGGCATTGCCTCTTTACCGCCTCCTTCGACGCACCGAACACTTTGTATGGACGGATGCTGCCGTGGCCGGACTCGATGAGATAAAGACCTTACTGGCCAGTAATCCAGTCCTAACAGCACCAAACATCGGCAAACCTATGCTACTATACATAGCTGCAACACATCAAGTGGTAAGCGCAGTGCTCGTTGTCGAACGAGAGGTGGACGGATACAAATTCCCGCTTCAAAAGCCAGTTTATTACGTATCCACGGTCCTCACCCCATGCAAATCCCGATACCCACACTATCAAAAAATAGCATACGCGGTCTTCATGGCATCCCGGAAGCTAAGACACTACTTTCAAGAGTGTTCGATTACCGTCGCCTCCGAAGTACCACTCAATGACATAATTAAAACCGCGACGCTACGGGCTGGATTGCTAAATGGGCTATCGAGCTCCTCCCATTCGACATAATATACAAACCACGGCGAGCCATTAAGTCGCAAGTACTGGCTGACTTTGTCGCCGAATGGACAGAAGCCGAACTCCCTAAAGAGTACGACGCGTACTCCAACTGGATCATGCACTTTGACGGCTCCAAAATGCTGGCCGGACTGGGAGCAGGGGTAGTCCTGACATCTCCCACCAGGGACACGGTCCAGTACGTCCTACAAATATTATACACAGACTCCAACAATGTAGCCGAATATGAGGCTCTGTTGCATGGTCTTCGGATGGCAGTCTCTATGGGCATCCAACGCCTGGAAGTGCGCGGGGATTCGAACCTTGCAATATCACAAATAAATGGAGACTTTGATGCCAAGGATCCGAAAATGGCGGCCTATCGTAATGCCGTCCTCAAAATGTCAACTCGGTTCAAGGGGCTCGAATTCCACCATGTGGCTCGAGAAAACAATCAAGTGGCGAACGTCCTCGCTCGCATCAGCGCCAAGCGCGACCCTGTCCCACCTAATATATTCCTGGAAAGGTTGTTCAAGCCATCCGTAGTATGGGAAGGGGAGTCCGGCAATACCAGCACGGATTCGAACACACCCCCAGACCTCGAACCATCAGACACAATCGGAGGCTCTGCCACCGAAATAACATCTTCGGCCCACGAAATCATGGCCGTAATTGCCCTGTGGACTGAGCCTTTCTTGGCCTACCTAAACAAGCAGGAGCTCCCCGAGGACCAAAATGAAGCACGCTGCATAGTTAGGCGTTCTAAAGCTTACAAGGTCCACGAAGGGGAACTCTATAAGAAAAGCGCGACCGGAGTGCTCCAAAGGTGCATCTCCGAAGAGGAAGGGCGGAAACTCTTGGCTGGAATCCATGTCGGACTGGGCGGACATCATGCCGCAGCTCGAGCGCTAGTCAGCAAGACCTTCCGCACAGGCTTCTATTGGCCAACGGCCCGAGCAGACGCACAGGACCTTGTCCAACATTGCGTCGGTTGCCAGCTCTTCGCCAATCAGAGTCATATACCCCCTACCGCTCTCCAAACAATCCCCGTAACTTGGCCCTTCGCGGTCTGGGGGCTGGATATGGTCGGACCTCTTAAAGGGGGAAGCCATAAGAAAAAATACTTATTGGTCATGGTGGACAAATTCACCAAATGGATAGAAGCCAAACCAGTTAAAACGGCCGAATCCGGACCAGTAATAGACTTCATATCCGGGGTCGTACACCGGTACGGTGTCCCCCACAGCATCATCACTGATAATGGCTCAAATTTCACAGCCGATGAAGTGAAAACTTGGTGCGGCAAAATGGGCATCAAGCTCGACTACGCTTCCGTCTACCACCCTCAAACAAACGGCCAGGTCGAACGGGCAAACAGTCTCATCATGAGCGGCATCAAACCCAGACTAGTGCGATCGTTAACAGAATCAGATACACACTGGGTAGAGGAGCTCGACTCCGTACTCTGGGGGCTGCGGACCACACCGAATCGAACCACCGGATATACACCATTTTTTATGGTGTACGGTATGGAAGCAGTACTACCCTGCGACATAATACATGATTCGCCACGCGTACGCATGTACGAAGAGAAGGAAGCCGAGTTAGATCGGTAGGATAACTTGGATGCCCTGGAGGAGGAGCGTGATGTCGCAAAAGCCCGTTCCACATTCTATCAGCAGCAGGCTCGACGATATCAAAGTAGAGAAGTGCGGGCCAAAACTTACAATATTGGCGAGCTCATTCTGCGCCTACCGGAGAAGAAGGACAAACTCAAACCCAAGTGGGAAGGTCCCTTCGTCATTGACAAAGTCTTCACCGGAGGGGCGTACCGTCTATGTAATGCATCCGATAACAGACTCAAGCCAAACCCATGGAATGCAGCCAGACTCCGGAGATTCTACGCCTAACGCCGAACTAAGTGTTCGTCTCCTTGCCCCTCCTTTTTAATTATGCTCCACCTCTTTTTTCTCTCCTTTCTCGACCCTTTTTCTTTTCACACAAAGTATTTAATACAGTGCGGACTCCCGGATCATTCCGGCCGTACTAGGTGCGTAAGCTGTACTTGGGGGCTTCCTATTCGGAAGCTAGACATAATTACTTTAAATGGCTTTTTGCCCATCGCATATGCGTTCTTTTTCCTTATGTGCCTTTTCTTCACCATTATATGCATCGATATGACTTAAGATGTGGCCAAGCTGGGTTGTCTGGCTCTTGTGTTTATGCCCTACGTTCCCGTTAATTCGGCTAGGGCATAAGGGGAGCACCTCTACGATTGTTACTACCGGTTAAGCCGGATGTGTACCTCAGACTGAGTGAAGCCGAAAGCTAGTTTCCTTAAGAGAATATTCGATCGGTGAACAAAGGATGTATTCGTTGGTTACAACAAAGAAACCCAGAAGCTTTGTATCCTGCACCGTCGTTCACAGTCCGGACATGTGCGTCGACACATGCATTCCCAGGGAAAGGAACCCCTAACGGAACTATTCTTCCTAGAAGATGTTTCTTGCTATCCATGCAATATAACATAACTAGTTGGGTACTTGTCTGTTCAAGCACTTATGACCCCTACGCCTAGTCTCCACGCATACCCCGGTTCTTGTATAACCGAGCGTGTATTCGTACACACCCCGGACTATAGGATCCGGGGGCTGAAGCGAAAAGGTCCGCCATGACAAATGATTTCAATCCGGCTAGGGGCTATTTATGCCAATTAAATTACAAAGTCACTGAGACTGACTATATTCCTCCTCTATACCATCTAACAAGCTATCTAGCCTACAATCCTGTTGAGAATACTTAGCGGCTAACGCTACCTGGTCATATACCAGACTCATGGGAATTTCTTGCCCATCAGGCCCCGCCAGTCTTACTTCGGCCATATGGTTCCGGTCCAGCTTGGTGTAGCGCGTCTTCACCATTGCCCAGGCTTCTCTTGCTCCTTGCCGGCATGCTGATATCTTCCATAGACAGAAGCGCCGCCGGGCTCCTTGAAGCAGGTCCACAAGCTCCCCCATGCCATTCGGCAGGAGGCTTGATGGCCACAAGGCCTGAGCAACGACGTGCATCACCTGCCGAGCACGCTCGTGCAACTGCGAAAGTTCTTGCAGCAAATCACCTGCAGATGAGGGCATCTCCTCTTCAGGGCGACCCGTTAACATTCTGCAGGCAAATTTTTTTCATAAAACTTCCTCGTCGAACTATCAAATAGTTCGCTTGAGCTCTTACCATAAATGCCACGTCGAAGCTTTTTGTTCTCCTTCATGGAGTCCGCCAGTTGAGCGCGGACGTCCTTTAATTCCACGTCCAGACGAGTATTGGCATCTTGTAGCTTGTTCTTCTCTTGCGTCACTTGCGTAAGGATGCGCTCGCCAGCCTTTAGCTGCCGTTGGAGATGCGAGTCGTCACCTATTACGCCCTCCGGATTCACCCCGGGATGGTCTGCAGAATTTTTTGTTAGACTAACCGCACCAGCCATTTACTAACTGGTGCATCTGCGTATAATGGAGACAAATATTACCAGAGGGGGACTTTCGGGATCCCTCTAACTTGGCTACCACATCAGTCAGCTGGGCCTTGCATGCGTCCAGCTCTTGCGCCAATTGTTCATTCTTGTCCACAAGGACCTGTGCATATATTGATCCTTCAAACATTTGTCCCAACTATTCCAAGTCTCAGGGGCTACTGCTATGCATACTTATCAAAATTTCTTACCCGTATGTCTTTGGTATACTGGTTTGTCGCTTGGGCAAGCCCGCCTCGAGCAGCTCGGACATATGCGTCCGCCGAATTGAAGGCATTAAAAGCCTCTTCGGAAAGATGTTGTTCCGGAGCACGGCCCTCCGGCGCTGGTGATTCATGGCGCTCTCCACTTCAGAGTTCGTGGCCGAACACATATCCGCATCCTCTGTCAGGGAGCTATGCGGTGCTGGCCCCGTGTCCGCCTCCGCCCCCGAAGCCAGTTCTGGAACCCGGCTGGTGGAGACGTGATTGGTGGGGTCTCCGGATATAGTCCGGTTATTCCTCTTCCTACCAGACACAAAGGGCGCTGTCATACTTCAAATTCTATAATTTCAGGACAAGCTATTACTTTACCTCTGTAGCGGTGTGTCAACCCTCACTGCCTTCCTCTTGAGCCTGCCCGATCCGGACGCCCGTGGTTGACGAGTCCCGAGGGGCTTGGCCCCTCGCTCTGGCCGTCGTTTCTGTAAATAGAACGACGCTTCAAGGATAAATTATATTACCTGGGGGGAGTCCTCTTAGGAGGATAGAGTTTTTAGTTTGGCTTACCCGCGACGCGGGGAGCAGTCCAGGGTAATCGGCCGTAATGGCCACTAGGGCACCATCCCAGCTCGCTTGATAGAATACCCCGTTGACAAGCTCCACAGTGATATCCGGATCAACTTTGAGTCCCGGATATAGGGCCCTTCCAGGGTCCTCTGGTTGCGGGGAGGGGCTGGAGATTCCTTCTACGACCCTCCTCAGTTCCTGCCCAGAAGCATTGATGCAAGTAATCTTAGCAGAAGAACGCTAGAGTAAGTGAAGCAGGGAAAAGAATGGCAACTTACCCACTCTGGGGGGTTGTACATGGAGAATCCGTCCCGCGTTTTTATGCGAAGGAATTCCTCCTCTTCCCCTTTGTACAAATAAGACAATATCCTTGCCAAAGCGGCTGCGGAGTCCGGACCCTTATGGCTGGAACGGGTGGCGTCGTCTTCCCCGTTGAAATGCCACATGGGCTCCCCCCGATACTGGAGCGGTTGCACTCCCCGCTTTATGCATATCGCCATGACCTCGACGATCGTCAGTCCGGATTTGGCCAGTAACTTTATCCTGTTCATCAGGAGGTATATTTCCCTTGTGTCCTCTTCTTGAGGGCCCCAGGGGCGCCAGCTTAGGCGTGCCCTCGGCAGGGCGTTGCTGAACTTGGGGAGACCTGTCCGGACTGGATCCGGAAGGGGAACATTGTCTATATAGAACCACTCTGAAGGCCAGTTTTCTGGTGCCTTCTCAGGAGTGCCGGACAGGTATCCGATCTCAGCAATGCGCCATACTTCGGCCCCGCCCACTTGACATAGGGACTCTCCCTGGGTGCGGGTGATGAGGCAGAATAGCTTCCTCCATAATCCGAAATGTGGTTAGCCTAAAAACAGCTCGCAAAGTGCGACATACCCCGCTATGTGCAGAATGGAGGCCGGGGTAAGATTGTGTAACTGGAGGCCGTAGTACTCCAGGAGCCCGCGGAGAAACGGGTGGATAGGAAACCCGACGCCCCCCAGCAGATGCGGGATGAGGCATATACGCTCCTCCGGAGATGGGTTAGGAGATCCCTCAGCTTGTTCCCCTCTGTCATAAGTGGCTATTCCAGCTCGGACGGGGACCATGAACGCCGGTGGGAGAAACCCTTGGGTTTGTAACTCTATCAAACGGCTATGAGGAACTGAACACTCTCCCCAATCCCCCGACTTAGAACGGGAAGGGCGAGCAGAAGAGCTGCGATGGCCGGCCATGCTGGAATGGTTTTTCGCGGAGCACTCTGTTGGATGCTAGCCTTAGGAGGGAGAGTGAGGTTTGGATCTGAGAATCCCCGTCCCTTAAAATAGACGGTTGGCCCGGAAGATTGAGGGTGGCAAATGCAAAAATGCCTCGACTCCTCGCATTCGCTCAACACGTGGAGATGGTCATTACTGAGGCACTGAAGTCGAGGAGCATGACATTGAATGGAGGCCGGACACTATTCGTCGTAACAGGTACTTTGGAGTATTCGGAGAAGGAACCCGCCTTGCAATGCCGAAGACAATACTGCACACCGGACTCATCATCATTGAAGCTTGGTTCAGGGGCTACCGAGGGAGTCCTGGATTAGGGGGTATCCGGACAGCCGGGCTATGTACAACGTCCGGACTATTGAAGCGTGAAGATACAAGACTCAAGGCTTCAGCCCATGTCCGGATGGGACTCTCCTTTGCGTGGAAGGCAAGCTTGGCGATCCGAATATTGTGTTTCCTTTCTTGTAACCGACTCCGCGTGTAAACCCTAGCCCTCTCCGGTGTCTATATAAACCGGAGAGGTTGGTCCTTAGAAGGCCAATCACAATTACAATCATACCATCATAGGCTAGCTCTTAGGGTTTAGCCTCTACGATCTCGTGGTAGATCTACTCTTGTACTACCCATATCATCAATATTAATCAAGCAGGAAGTAGGGTTTTACCTCCATCGAGAGGGCCCAAACCTGGGTAAACATCTGTGTCCCTTGCTTCCTGTTACCATCAGCCTTGACGCACAGATCGGGACCCCCTACCCGAGATCCACCGGTTTTGACACCGACAATGGCCTCCAGGAGTTCTCGCTTAGCTTCAATGACCGTGGCCTCGTGCTTCTCACGAAGAGCCTGTTCGGCGACGGCCTTGCTATTAGCTTCGGCCACAACCTTCTTCAGCGCCTCAATTTCGGCACTTGCCCCTAGAGCATACAATGCAAATTTCTTAATTAGGCACAACTTCTATTTCGTGCTCAACTCAGCACAAGGTTCCAACATACCTTGCTTGTCCTCCAACTGCTTTTTCACGCGGCCGAGTTCCCCTTCGGCCCGTTCCAGACACTGCCTTAGTTCGGACACCTCCGCACTATGAGCAATGGTCGTCCCTACAGACGCATGTTTTCAAACAAAGGGATACACGTCATTAGATGAGTCTCCTGCAAAACGAAAAAATTTGATCCCCTGTTCGGCTCACTTCCGCCGGACAGTGCATCAGGGGCTACTACTCATATTATGACAATCTCCCAAAAGTCTCTAAAGAAAACATACCTCAAAGCCCTTTATAAGACTAAGGCAGGATTCATTCAGTCTGCTCTCAGCGGACTGAATCTTTTCAATCACCGCACCCATGAGGGCACGATGTTCATCGACGATAGACGCGCTTCTTAGCGCTGTCAATAGACCGCCCGGCAGCCCTGCTTGGGCACAGGATGCTGGCGGAACAGGCAAGCCCCCCAAAGGGGGCTGCTTACCCGATCCCGGAGCTTTAAAGGTCCCCAGGACTGTGTCCGGCTGGGGTCCGGACCGAAGATCACCCCCGCCATCGACACGCATAGGAGTCGCTGCTCCCGTGTGTCCGGCCCCAGGGATATGCCCCCCTGGTCCAGGTCCCGCTGAGACGACACCTCGGTGTCGCGCCTAGGCTTCGGGGAAGGGGCGTCTGGAGGCGTCTCGCTCGCCAGGGCATCTGAGCTCAGCGAATCCTCCAAGGAGGATTGTCCGGAGTGGGACCCCGCCGGGCTGTACGAAATATGGCGATAGTTAAAACTACTACATTCAAACAACCCCGGGCGCGTATGCGTGTTCGGATTTCGTATACTTACGACTTTTCCAGGGGCTAGGCCTAGGATCCCACTCCGGGCTGCTATCAGCAGCCGTGGTGGATGCCTCTGGGAGGGAACCTCTCCCCCTCTTGGGCGATTCGGCCTCCAGGGATGAGGAAGCCATCCTTTTCTTCCCACCTCCTGCGAGAGGCTCATCTTCCTCCGCCTCCTCCTCTTCATCTTCGGAAGAAGGATGGTCGCTGGAGTCTTCGGATTTTGCACCCGAAGCATCGCGACGACGGAGGCCGCTCCGGGTCTTTTTGACCTTCTTGGAGGCCTCTTTCTTTGGCGCCTCGTAAGGCGCGGGGACCAGCATCTTCGTCAGAAGAGGTCCGGCTGGTTCCTCCGGCAGCGGGGCAGGACAATATATCTGCTCCACCTTTTTTATCCATCCCTGGGCTTATGATAAAGCACGATAAATGTGTCTCCCTTAGGACATGCCAGCTGAAGCATTGATGGACAGAGCATAGTAATAACTTACCGGATTTGCAGAATGGGATAACTGATACCCACGGTCCTCGGCGGAGCCCGACCATGATTTGCCGGACTTAAAGAGCACCTTCCAGATATCCTTATGGGAGGAACCATAGAGCTCCCGAAGGGTCTAGTGCTCGGTTGGGTCGTATTCCCATAAATTGCAGGCTCGACGCTGGCAGGGGAGAACCAGGCGAACTAACATCACCTAGACTACGTCGACGAGTTTGACGTCCTTGTCGACCACACTCTGGACGCGCGTCTGGAGCAGTGATAGCTCATCGGACGAGGACCAGTTCAGGCCCTTCTCGGGCCAGGACGTGAGCCGCAGTGGGGCTCCGGATCTGAACTCAGGAGCAGCGGCCCACTTTTTGCCGCGCGGTTCGGTGATATAGAACCACTGCTGCTGCCACTCCTTGACGGAGTCATTGAAGGCACCCGTCGGCCATATAACCTTGGGCATCTTGCTCACCATGGTGCCGCCGCACTCGGCGTGCTTGCCACTCACCACCTTGGGCTTCAGATTGAAAATCTTCAGCCATAGGCCGAAGTGAGGCGAAATTCGGAGAAAAGCCTCACACACGACGATGAACGTCGAGACATTAAGGAAAGAACTGGGGGACAGATCATGAAAGTCAATCCCGTAATAATACATGATACCCCGAACAAAGGGGTTGAGGGAGTCCTGGACTAGGGGGTGTCCGGACAGCCGGACTATCATCGTCCGCCGGACTCCAAGACTACGAAGATACAAGATTGAAGACTCCGTCCCGTGTCCGGATGGGACTTTCCTTGGCGTGGAAGGCAAGCTTGGCGATACGGATATGTAGATCTCCTACTATTGTAACCGACTCTGTGTAACCCTAGCCCTCTTCGGTGTCTATATAATCCGGAGGGCTTTAGTCCGTAGGACACAACAACCATTACAACAATCATACCATAGGCTAGCTTCTAGGGTTTAGCCTCCTTGATCTCGTGGTAGATCCACTCTTGTACTACCCATATCATCAATATCAATCAAGCAGGAGTAGGGTTTTACCTCCATCGAGAGGGCCCGAACCTGGGTAAAAACATCATGTCCCTTGTCTCCTGTTACCATCCGCCTAGACGCACAGTTCGGGACCCCCTACCCGAGATCCGCCGGTTTTGACACCGACATTGGTGCTTTCATTGAGAGTTCCTCTGTGTCGTCACCGATAGGCTTGATGGCTTCTTCAATCAACAACAACGACGTCCAGGGTGAGACTTTTCTCCCCGGACAGATCTTCGTATTCGGCGGCTTCGCACTGCGGGCTAATTCATTTGGCCATCTGGAGCAGATCGAAATCTACGCCCCTGGCCGTCAGGTCAGATTTGAAAGCCTAAACTTCACGGCGGACATCCGCGGAGACTTGATCTTCGATGGACCCGATCCGCAGCCGAGCGTGCCGCACTGTTGCGATGGGCACGATCTAGCTCTGCCGCCGGACAGTACCTTGGAGGCCGCACACAAATCCGCTCCGACCCATAGTTCGGAGCCGATCGCGCAGGTCGAGGACGAGTGGCTGGACACCGCCTTGGGAGCTGCAACATCCGCGGCGATGGAGCCGAACACTGACCTTGTCCCCTATAAAACTCGTGACTCCGAGGTGCCGGACTCCCTGCCGGACTCCGAACCTCCTGCGCCCCTGCCAATCGAATCCGATTGGGCGCCGATCATGGAGTTCACTGCTGCGGACATCTCTCAGCACTCATCCTTTGGCGACATCTTAAAATAGCTAAAGCATCTCTCGCTATCCGGAGAGCCCTGGCCGGACTACGGCCAGGATGGTTGGGATGCGGACGACGAAGAAATTCAAGGCCCACCCACCACCCAATTTGTAGCCATTGTCGACGATCTAACCGACATGCTCGACTACGACTCCAAAGACATCGACGGTATGGACGACGATGCCGGAGACGATCAAGAACCAGCGCTCATAGAGCACTGGAAGGCCACCCCAACCCATGATGTATATATGGTGGATACCCCAAAAGGAAGCGATAACGAGGACCAACGGGGCGCGGCAAAGGATAATCCCGCTGATAAACAACCAAAATGGCAACGCAGACGCCGCCCTAAGTCCCGCCTCGACTACAACAGCGCTCCTAATGACCCAACAATAGAGCAGGGCAAACCAGTGGACGACGAACATGCAACCAAGCAACCGTCCGAACAGGACGAATCGGATAATCAATCCATGCCAGGCGAAACCAACAGTCCAGACGACCTCACGCCGGACACACCACCGGAGAATAAGAGCCTCCGCAAAAGACTCGTCGCCACTGCAAGAAGTCTGAAGAAGGAAAAATGGAAGCTCAAAACAGCGGAAGACATACTCAGAATGAGGTGGAGCAAAGTGCTCAAAACCGCAGACAAAAACGGCAATGGCCATCAATCAAAGAGCTACCCGAAGCGCAAGCTGCTGCCGGAATTTGACGAGGAAGCCATAGAGCCCCCACAGTCAAAAAACAAAGAGGCCGCCTGGCCGGATAGACGGCCAGATGATAGGCCAAAAATTACAAACGGCGCCGCACACAAGCCGACTCATGATCCTGGGAAAACAGATGGCCCAGCCAGGTCCATTTACGGGCCAAAAAAGGGGGGCCTAGGAAGCATCACAACACCCCAAGTGTTCGAAGACAGCGGTACACCCAAATACAGGGGCGCCGCACACCCACTATGTTTCACCAATGAGGTGCTGGATCATGAATTCCCAGCAGGGTTTAAACCCATAAACATAGAGGCTTACGACGGAACAACAGACCCTGGAGTCTAGATAGAGGATTATATACTACACATACACATGGCTAGAGGAGATGATCTCCACGCCATAAAATATCTACCCCTCAAGCTCAAAGGGCCAGCTCGGCATTGGCTCAAAAGCCTCCCAGAAAATACTGTTGGAAGTTGGGAAGAGCTTGAGGACGCGTTTAGAGCAAATTTTCAAGGGACTTATGTCCGCCCTTCGGATGCAGACGATCTAAGTCATATAACTCAACAGCCCGGAGAGTCAGCGCGCAAATTCTGGAACAGGTTCCTTACTAAAAAGAACCAAATAGTCGACTGTTCGGACGCTGAAGCCTTAGCAGCTTTTAAACACAACGTCCGAGACGAATGGCTCGCCAGACACCTCGGCCAAGAGAAGCCGAGGACAATGGCCGCGCTAACATGCCTCATGACCCGCTTTTGCGCGGGGGAGGACAGCTGGCTAGCAAGATGCAGCACAAACAACCCAAGTACATCCGAGATCAGAGATGGAAACGGAAAATCACGGCGCAGAAAAGATCAGCGCTGGAATAAAGAGAAAAGCCCAAAGAACACGGCGGTCAACGCCGGATTCAAAAGCTCACGGCCAAGCAACAAAACACTGCCTCTTAAGGACAACCGTGATGAGCTATCCAACTTAAATAAAATTCTGGATCGGATATGTCAAATCCACAGTACCTCCGGAAGGCCTGCAAACCACACTGTAACGCCCCGGATTCGTTGCGCCAGGTGTCTGCCAGTTATTCGCCGTCGTTGCCATGTCATTTGCTTGCGTGTTGCATTTTGCCATGTCATCATCTGCATTTCATCTGCATGTTTTTCAAAGCTTGCATCCGTTCGGGTCCTCCTGGTTCTCTCCGTTGTCCGTTCGGAGTCCAGACCACACTTGCACGCGCCCGCGGCACCTCCAAAATATTATTTTATTAGTGTCATAAAAATGTTCTCGGAATGGGATGCAACTTGGCGTGCGGTCTTATTATAGTGTAGTCAGAGCGCCTGTCAAGTTTCGTCGCATTCGGAGTCCGTTTGATAGCCCAACCGTTAAACCTACATCCGCAATATAGCCGGTCTATCGTCGGACGTTTTCGGCCTCTGGAAACAGTTGTCGGGCTGCACTTCCCTTCTCTCCCCTCGGCCCTACTTCTCTTCACAGCCCTCTAGCCCACCTACCATACCCCTCCTCGCGTCCGGTGCCGTCCGATCGAGATCGGAGGGCTCCGAAACCCCTCAAAACCCCAAACCCTAGCCTCTTTGGCTATATAAAGACCCCTTCTCTCCATTTTTGGCCTCCTACCTACCCCCTCCTCAATTCCCGCAGCCGCCAGCCTCCTTCTTCCTCAAATTCTGCACCAGCCCTCTCCCCCGCCGCCACTTGTCGCCGCCACCTCGCCTGCACCGCCGCCCTCCACCTTCTCCTGCCACTTGGCACGCCCGGAATGGCCAGCCGCCGCCGGCCTCTCGCCCTCGCCCAACCCGCGCTCTCCACGTCGCGCCCCAGCGCACCCCCTGCCCGCCTCTAGCCGCCGCGGCCCTGGCAGGCCCATCCGGGGCCCGCCGAGCCCATCGGACC
Source organism: Triticum timopheevii (assembly GCA_963921465.1). Classification (NCBI taxonomy): domain Eukaryota; kingdom Viridiplantae; phylum Streptophyta; class Magnoliopsida; order Poales; family Poaceae; genus Triticum; species Triticum timopheevii. Next base: position 470,775,232 of record OY997266.1, on the reverse strand, counting down.
CGGACCGCGCGGCCCCTGCGCCCCAAGCTCCAGATCGGGAGAGGAGCTCCCGATCCAGCGCGCCCCGCCGTCGACGAACGCCTTCGCCGCCCGTCCCTGCCGCCGACCATCACCCTCGCCGCCTCGATGGAAGGTCGTCGCCGCGCCGGAGCCCCGCAGGTCGCGCGCCTGTCGCCCCTGCCTTCTCTGTTTTCCTCCCCGTGTTCCTCTCTGAATCTCTCTCTCTTTTCTTTCTTCAGGCAACAGCAGCAGCCGCTGCTCCCTCTCGCAGGGAACCGCTCCGCCACGACCTCCTCCGCCGTCACCAAGACCTCGCCTCCGCCCAGATCCTACCTGGCGCCGCCGCCTTCGCTTGCCTCGCCGTCGCCAGGACCCTGCCGCCGTCTTCTGCATCGCCTGATGCTGCTTCTGTTCTTCAGATCGAACAGAGCAGCTCGCTCGCCCGCTCACCCCGTTGACCGCGTCGCCCTTCCCCGCTTCGGCCCAGCGCCCCCTGCCAGGCCTCTCCTCCAGCCGGGCCGAAGCCCATGGGTGAGGCCCCAGCGCCTTCCTTTTTTTTCTTTCCTTCTGTTGAGCCTGCTGGGCCAGCCAGATTCGGCCCACGCATATTTTTTTCCCGACCTGCGATTTTGCTATTTATCCATAGATTTACAGTTTTACAGAAAAACCCCTATTGTTCATGCATTTAATAATTCACAAACGGTGCATCATTTGTAAATAATTTATATATGTAAAATGCTTAGAATTTTGTGTAGATTAATAATTTGCCACTTTCATCCATGTTTGAAATATTTAAAATGCTGTTTGTTTAAATTTGCTAAATGCCATGCTAAAATGATTTATTTCCTAACTAAATAACCGTAGCTCGGTTTTAAATGTTCTTTATATGTAAATGGGGTGGAAAAATGCCTAGTTTAACATGGTGAACTTTATTTTCCTGTTTAACAACTTTAAAATATGGTTTAGGGCAGAACAGTACCAAATTCATAATTTGCATATGGGGATTTTCCGGAATTGTTGTTTGTTATTCCGGCCTCATTTAAACTTGTCTAGATAGGTAGTTTTTCATATGCTTCACCCCTTGACATGTTTAACAACATTTAATATTGTTGAGTATCTTATATCAAGATCAAACTAAATAATTGATGTGGTGTTTCGGCAATATGCAACTCGTTGCATATTGAGCTCCACTTAACTTGTAGTATTGTTTGTTGCACTTTGCCATGCCATGCCTCATTAAACCGGACATGCAACATACTTGATTGTGCATCATGCCATGTTTATGCTTGTGTGTTTACTATGTTGTTTGCTTCTTTCCAGTTTGCTTCTCTCGTTAGCTTCGGTTTCGTTCTGGAGTTGTGAGGATTGTTCGACTACGTCCGTTTGTCTTCTTCATGGACTCGTTCTTCTTCCTAGCGGGATTTCAGGCAAGATGACCGCTACCCTGGATCTCACTACTATCATTGCTATGCTAGTTGCTTCGTTCTATCGCTATGCTGCGCTACCTATTACCTGTTTATCAAGCCATCCCATATTGCCATGAACCTCTAACCTTTGACACCATTCCTAGCAAACCATTGTTTGGCTATGTTACCACTTTGCTCAGCCCCTCTTATAGCGTTGCTAGTTGCAGGTGAAGTTGAAGATTGCTCCATGGTGGACAGGGTTATGATGGGATATCACAATATCTCTTATATTATTAATGCATCTATATACTTGGTAAAGGGTGGAAGGCTCGGCCTTATGCCTGGTGTTTTGTTCCACTCTTGCCGCCCTAGTCGTCATACCGGTGTTATGTTCCCGGATTTTGCGTTCCTTACGTGGTCGGGTGATTTATGGGACCCCCCTGACAGTTCGCTTTGAATAAAACTTGACCAGCAAGGCCCAACCTTGGTTTTACCATTTGCTTCACCACCACCTATCCTTTTCCCTTGGGTCGGCCAACCCGAGGGTCATCTTTATTTTAGCCCCCCCGGGCCAGTGCTTGTCTAAGTGCTGGTCCAAACCGAGCGATGTCCGGCGCCCCCTGGGCAACCAGGGTCTATGCCAACCCGACGTCTTGCTCATCCGGTGTGCCCTGAGAACGAGATATGTGCAGCTCCTATCGGGATTTTTCGGCACAGCGGGAGGCTTTGCTGGTCTTGTTTTACCATTGTCGAAATGTCTTGATGTACCGGGATACCGAGTCTGATCGGAGTGTCTTGGGAGAAGGTCTATTCCTTCGTTGATCGCGAGAGCTTGTCATGGGCTAAGTTGGGACACCCCTGCAGGGTATAAACTTTCGAGAGCCGTGCCCGCGGTTATGTGGCAGATGGGAATTTGTTAATGTCCGGTTGTAGATAACTTGACACTTGATCCGAATTAAAACGCATCAACCGTGTGTGTAGCCGTGATGGTCTCTTCTCGGCGGAGTCCGGGAAGTGAACACGGTTTCTGGGTTATGTTTGATGTAAGTAGGTGTTCAGGATCACCTCTTGATCATTGCTAGCTTCACGACCGTTCCGCTTGTTCTCTTCTCGCTCTTATTTGCGTTGGTTAGCCACCATATCATGCTTAGTCGCTGCTGCAACCTCACCACTTTACCCCTTCCTTTCCCTTTAAGCTTTGCTAGTCTTGATACCCATGGTAATGGGATTGCTGAGTCCTCGTGGCTCACCAGATACTTCCAAAACCAGTTTGCAGGTGCCTATGTTACCGAGCAGGTGACGCAACCAAGCTCAAGGAGGAGCTCGATGAAGATCTTGCCCCTTTGTGTTGTTTCGTTCTAGTTGATCAGTAGTGGAGCCCAGTTGGGGTCGATCGGGGACCTTTGTCGCATTTGGGGTTCTTCTTTTATTTTGGTTCCGTAGTCGGACCTTGATTGTATCTGGATGATGTAATGCTTTAGTCATGTAATTGTGTGAAGTGGCGATTATAAGCCAACTATGTATCTCTTTCCCTTATGTATTACATGGGTTGTGTGAAGATTACCTCACTTGCGACATTGCTTTCAATGCGGTTATGCCTCTAAGTCGTGCTTCGACACGTGGGAGATATAGCCGCATCGAGGGCGTTACAAGTTGGTAATCAGAGCCTTCCCCGACCTTAGGAGCCCCACTGCTTGATCGTTTTTAGCGGCCGAGTTGTGTCTAGAAAAATGTTTTGAGTCATTTAGGATTATATATATCGGAGAGTTAGGAATTCTTTTTACTCCTCAGTCCCTTCGTCGCTCTGGTGAGGTCTCCTGACGTAGAGTTTTGACTCTTCTCTTCTCAAATTTCACTATTTTTTTTAGGATCACGCGGGTATCTTGGAATCGTTCCGATGGTTTTATGATGAGAACATTGTCTTGGTGCCTCCTGTCAGGGGTTTAGTGGAAGTGTCCCGGGGAGTTGAGCTCTGAGGTGTTGTCGTCATAATTTTATCGTTGTAGTTCTGGAATACCTGAGTTTAGTACGCCGACATCGAAAATCTCTTTTATGCAGTTGTTGGTGAGATAACCCCGCTAACCCAGTACTGAGGTGAGTACGGGAGTATTGCCATGACTCGTATAACGGATGCTTTTCAAAGGTTGAGGTAGACAATTTTCGAAGGTTTCTTGGTTATGTGTTGACGGATGGATACAGCTGGATGTAGGGATTGTTAGTTTGGGTGAGATATATTGCTTCCCCTGTATCCCCAACACCAGATTGCATAACCAGAAAGTTTCGGGAGTTTTATAGGTGGGAATTCAAGTAGCTCCTAGAATATCTTTCCGACAGATGCATGATATGGGATTGGGTAAATCTCTATCATATGTATTTGTTCCGGCTTATTCTGCAAGCCAAATCCTTTGTTTTGTTTTATTTGTGGTATTCGAGTTGCTTCGAAGTCAAATGTTGAATCCATTTTTTTCCTAAACGGAGTTCTCATATTGCTATGTGAATACTAATCCTTTTGATCATTGAGGTTGTCATGTTAATTCTTTTTCCAACCGGTGCGCTTCTCTTCGAGATGATCCCATCATTCTCCCCATCCGCAAGATCAATTCTACGTTTTCTCAACGGTGTTTGTTTCGTTCATCCCAAGTTGTCTTTGTTTTCCGCCCACCCACCCTTTTTCCTCAAGGACTAAGATTTCTTTACCAAGTATCCTTTTATTTTTGTGAAGTTTCTCCATTGTTTTCCGTCAATGTTCTTACCTGGTGGTTCTCAAGAAGATGTTCTACTAGTTCGTCATTCCTCATTCCGTTCTCTTTTCTTCTCCGGTGGATCCAAATCAAGATTTTAGTGTTGATCATATTCTTTTCCTCGTGTCAAATGCTATCCCATGCCGGTGCATCTCATAATCGTTCACCTCTCTCTATTCTTATCCGGAGTGCTCAAGATATATCAGAAGAATCATGTTCCCATTCTCAATCCGTTTAAGCTCTTTCGAGATTGGTATCTCATTCAAGTCATTTAATTCAACCGGTGCAACATCTCTTTTAAATCATTTTCAACGGTGTTCTTTTGAGTGGGCCCTAACCCACAGGTCTTTTCCCAGGATCTTACCTGACTCTTCTATTTTCCCAGAGCTATCCTAAATTCTTTTCCAAGTTTGACGTAAGAATGAGTTATCATCAGTCAAATGTTTTTCTCCAAGATCTTTCAAATTCTTTTCATAGTTGGCTCAACCTCTTCGCTTTTGATTCTTCCGGTGTGCCTCAATAATTCTTGGTGGTGTTTCTCGTTGTCATTCTCATCATTTGAAGACCGAAGAAGAGTTTCTCTTTAATCTTGCTCTATTCTCTTCAAGATTCATGGTGCTAGCTTGTTGCCATCCTCTCTTAATTGCTTTCGATTGAGACAACTCTTTTCTTACCATCCGGAGCATTTCATGAGTTGTTTCCATTTCTTTCCTCCGAAGTCCATCATGTCATAATTCTTCATTCTCAGCTGTCAGTTATCATTCTCCTATCTTGTCGGTGCATCAATCGAATATCCTCTAATCAGTTCTTGATCTCTTTGTTCTCATGTATCTAGTTTGTCTCAAGCACCTTCGTTCATTCGCTAATTCTTACCGGTGATGCACCCCTACTTCGATCATTTTCAATTCTTACGGTGGTTCGTTCAAGATTTCACTTCCTTCGTTATCATATCAATTCATTCGTTGTTTCCAAATCCCACCGGTGATTCCATCAATACCTTCTCGAGTTTTGCGCTATATCTCTTTTAATCCTTTCTACGAGAATAAGTAGTATGCCAAATCCGTTGTTTGTCATCAATTTAAATTGGTGAAGGATATGCATAACATAATTCTTATTCTTGTTTCATCCAAGTGATTAATTTCTTCTTTCCGGAGTTGTTCATCATATCACATTCTTGGTTCGAGATGCTTCATCTTTTCTTTTCGGACTTCCAAGTTCTCTCAATTATCTCGTCGCGAAGCTCCATCTAAATCATTGCAAGGATTCACCTTGTGTTGTCAACTTCTTTTTCTTTTCATCATCCTTTTATTAACGGAGTTCTTCATGGAGGCTCTACATGGTGGTTCATCAAGGATTCTTTTCATTCTTCAATTGTTCATCAAGATTTCTCTCGAAGTTAAGATCCGCCAAGCTATACTCAAAAATTAAACATGGTGTTCAACACATGTTTTGTTTTGGGGAGTTCAAGTATTCTTCATCTTGCATTCCGAAGTGCCATTCTTTCTACCTTATCTTTTGAGGTGGTATTAGGTCATTCTTGATAATTTTCCCTTCGCGTTTCATGATTCACAAGTTTTCAAGAGTGACATATTTAAATCCATCATTTTCTCTTTGTTCAAGAGATCTTTTCAACCGTCAATCTCTTCTTTGGAGTTATCTTGGTATAGATTTCACCTAAAGCCTTCCCTAAGGAATGTTGCAATTTTGGTGCTTATTAATGACCCAAGTTATCTCTTTTCCATCTTGATGGAACAAGCTTTCATCTCTTCGTTAATCTCAAGCAAGAAATTGTTTCCGTTAGTGGCCGGTTGTCGCCTCATAATGTTGAGATGTTTCCATAAGCCCACTACAAACTTATTCTTTTTGTTGTTGGTCTTCCAACAACTCTATTCTAACCTTCTTGCAAGGATGCCTTCCAAATTCAATTGTGGTAGAAGTTGTCATTTTCTTCTCCGTCCCTTTATTCCAATGATCTACTTCTATTCTTTATTACGGAGGCATGGTGATGTTGCTCTTTTCACTCATCATCTCGATTGTGAGGATCGTGTTCTTTTCTTGCTTATCCATTTAACCGGAGTGTTGTATCATCTCTTCAATATCTTTTCATCTCATCAAGTTTTCTTCTCTTTTCTACCGGGGTGCTGTCCAAATTCTGCCATTCTTGTTCCTTGGCTATCTCATTATACCAATGTGGTCATATTCTTTTCGTTCGTGAAGCTCTTATTTCCATGTCTTTCAACCTTCAAATTCTCGTAATACTCCTTGTTCCTCTTTTCTACCGGATTGTTTGCAATCTCGTTCATCTCTGTTGTACTCTTTCTTTTAAATTGCTCAACCTCTCAAGGTTCATGGTTTCACTCGTTCGTCAAAGAAGCAACTTAGTTTTACCTTTCTTTTTCTCTTCCGTTTTCCCTCCGGTGCCATTCTAGATCTCGGGACGAGATCCTCTCGTAGTGGTGGAGTGTTGTAACGCCCCGGATTCGTTGCGCCAGGTGTCTGCCAGTTATTCGCCGTTGTTGCCATGTCATTTGCTTGTGTGTTGCATTTTGCCATGTCATCATCTGCATTTCATCTGCATGTTTTTTAAAGCTTGCATCCGTTCGGGTCCTCCTGGTTCTCTCCGTTGTCCATTCGGAGTCCAGACCACACTCGCACGTGCCCGCGACACCTCCGAAATATTATTTTATTAGTGGCATAAAAATGTTCTCGGAATGGGATGCAACTTGGCGTGCGGTCTTATTATAGTGTAGTCAGAGCGCCTGTCAAGTTTCGTCGCATTCGGAGTCCGTTTGATAGCCCAACCGTTAAACCTACATCCGCAATATAGCCGGTCTATCATCGGACGTTTTCGGCCTCCGGAAACAGTTGTCGGGCTGCACTTCCCTTCTCTCCCCTCGGCCCTACTTCTCTTCACAGCCCTCTAGCCCACCTACCATACCCCTCCTCGCGTCCGGTGCCGTCCGATCGAGATCGGAGGGCTCCGAAACCCCTCAAAACCCCAAACCCTAGCCTCTTTGGCTATATAAAGACCCCTTCTCTCCATTTTTGGCCTCCTACCTACCCCCTCCTCAATTCCCGCAGCCGCCAGCCTCCTTCTTCCTCAAATTTCGCACCAGCCCTCTCCCCCGCCGCCACTTGTCGCCGCCACCTCGCCTGCACCGCCGCCCTCCACCTTCTCCTGCCACTTGGCGCGCCCGGAATGGCCAGCCGCCGCCGGCCTCTCGCCCTCGCCCAACCCGCGCTCTCCACGTCGCGCCCTAGCCCACCCCCTACCCGCCTCTAGCCGCCGCGGCCCTGGCAGGCCCATCCGGGGCCCGCCGAGCCCATCGGACCCGGACCGCGCGGCCCCTGCGCCCCAAGCTCCAGATCGGGAGAGGAGCTCCCGATCCAGCGCGCCCCGCCGTCGACGAACGCCTTCGCCGCCCGTCCCTGCCGCCGACCATCGCCCTCGCTGCCTCGATGGAAGGTCGTCGCCGCGCCGGAGCCCCGCAGGTCGCGCGCCTGTCGCCCCTGCCTTCTCTGTTTTCCTCCCCGTGTTCCTCTCTGAATCTCTCTCTCACTTTTCTTTCTTCAGGCAACAGCAGCAGCCGCTGCTCCATCTCGCCGGGAACCGCTCCGCCACGACCTCCTCCGCCGTCACCAAGACCTCGCCTCCGCCCAGATCCTACCTGGCGCCGCCGCCTTCGCTTGCCTCGCCGTCGCCAGGACCCTGCCGCCGTCTTCTGCATCGCCTGATGCTGCTTCTGTTCTTCAGATCGAACAGAGCAGCTCACTCGCCCGCTCACCCCGTTGACCGCGTCGCCCTTCCCCGCTTCGGCCCAGTGCCCCCTGCCAGGCCTCTCCTCCAGCCGGGCCGAAGCCCATGGGTGAGGCCCCAGCGCCTTCCTTTTTTTTCTTTCCTTCTGTTGAGCCTGCTGGGCCAGCCAGATTCGGCCCACGCATATTTTTTTCCCGACCTGCGATTTTGCTATTTATCCATAGATTTACAGTTTTACAGAAAAACCCCTATTGTTCATGCATTTAATAATTCACAAACGGTGCATCATTTGTAAATAATTTATATATGTAAAATGCTTAGAATTTTGTGTAGATTAATAATTTGCCACTTTCATCCATGTTTGAAATATTTAAAATGCTGTTTGTTTAAATTTGCTAAATGCCAAGCTAAAATGATTTATTTCCTAACTAAATAACCGTAGCTCGGTTTGAAATGTTCTTTATATGTAAATGGGGTGGAAAAATGCCTAGTTTAACATGGTGAACTTTATTTTCCTGTTTAACAACTTTAAAATATGGTTTAGGGCAGAACAGTACCAAATTCATAATTTGCATATGGGGATTTTCCAGAATTGTTGTTTGTTATTCCGGCCTCATTTAAACTTGTCTAGATAGGTAGTTTTTCATATGCTTCACCCCTTGACATGTTTAACAACATTTAATATTGTTGAGTAGCTTATATCGAGATCAAACTAAATAATTGATGTGGTGTTTCGGCAATATGCAACTCGTTGCATATTGAGCTCCACTTAACTTGTAGTATTGTTTGTTGCACTTTGCCATGCCATGCCTCATTAAACCGGACATGCAACATACTTGATTGTGCATCATGCCATGTTTATGCTTGTGTGTTTACTATGTTGTTTGCTTCTTTCCAGTTTGCTTCTCTCGTTAGCTTCGGTTTCGTTCCGGAGTTGTGAGGATTGTTCGACTACGTCCGTTTGTCTTCTTCATGGACTCGTTCTTCTTCCTAGCGGGATTTCAGGCAAGATGACCGCTACCCTGGATCTCACTACTATCATTGCTATGCTAGTTGCTTCGTTCTATCGCTATGCTGCGCTACCTATTACCTGTTTATCAAGCCATCCCATATTGCCATGAACCTCTAACCTTTGACACCATTCCTAGCAAACCATTGTTTGGCTATGTTACCGCTTTGCTCAGCCCCTCTTATAGCGTTGCTAGTTGCAGGTGAAGTTGAAGATTGCTCCATGGTGGACAGGGTTATGATGGGATATCACAATATCTCTTATATTATTAATGCATCTATATACTTGGTAAAGGGTGGAAGGCTCGGCCTTATGCCTGGTGTTTTGTTCCACTCTTGCCGCCCTAGTTTCCGTCATACCGGTGTTATGTTCCCGGATTTTGCGTTCCTTACGCGGTCGGGTGATTTATGGGACCCCCCTGACAGTTCGCTTTGAATAAAACTTGTCCAGCAAGGCCCAACCTTGGTTTTACCATTTGCCTCACCACCACCTATCCTTTTCCCTTGGGTCGGCCAACCCAAGGGTCATCTTTATTTTAGCCCCCCCGGGCCAGTGCTTGTCTAAGTGCTGGTCCAAATCGAGCGATGTCCGGCGCCCCCTGGGCAACCAGGGTCTATGCCAACCCGACGTCTTGCTCATCCGGTGTGCCCTGAGAACGAGATATGTGCAGCTCCTATCGGGATTTGTCGGCACAGCGGGAGGCTTTGCTGGTCTTGTTTTACCATTGTCGAAATGTCTTGATGTACCGGGATACCGAGTTTGATCGGAGTGTCTTGGGAGAAGGTCTATTCCTTCGTTGATCGCGAGAGCTTGTCATGGGCTAAGTTGGGACACCCCTGCAGGGTATAAACTTTCGAGAGCCGTGCCCGCGGTTATGTGGCAGATGGGAATTTGTTAATGTCCAGTTGTAGATAACTTGACACTTGATCCGAATTAAAACGCATCAACCGTGTGTGTAGCCGTGATGGTCTCTTCTCGGCGGAGTCCGGGAAGTGAACACGGTTTCTGGGTTATGTTTGACGTAAGTAGGTGTTCAGGATCACCTCTTGATCATTGCTAGCTTCACGACCGTTCCGCTTGTTCTCTTCTCGCTCTTATTTGCGTTGGTTAGCCACCATATCATGCTTAGTCGCTGCTGCAACCTCACCACTTTACCCCTTCCTTTCCCTTTAAGCTTTGCTAGTCTTGATACCCATGGTAATGGGATTTCTGAGTCCTCGTGGCTCACCAGATACTTCCAAAACCAGTTTGCAGGTGCCTATGTTACCGAGCAGGTGACACAACCAAGCTCAAGGAGGAGCTCGATGAAGATCTTGCCCCTTTGTGTTGTTTCGTTCTAGTTGATCAGTAGGTGAGCCCAGTTGGGGTCGATCGGGGACCTTTGTCGCATTTGGGGTTCTTATTTTATTCTGGTTCTGTAGTCGGACCTTGATTGTATCTGGATGATGTAATGCTTTATTCATGTAATTGTGTGAAGTGGCGATTGTAAGCCAACTATGTATCTCTTTCCCTTATGTATTACATGGGTTGTGTGAAGATTACCTCACTTGCGACATTGCTTTCAATGCGGTTATGCCTCTAAGTCGTGCTTCGACACGTGGGAGATATAGCCGCATCGAGGGCGTTACAAGTTGGTAATCAGAGCCTTCCCCGACCTTAGGAGCCCCACTGCTTGATCGTTTTTAGCGGCCGAGTTGTGTCTAGAAAAATGTTTTGAGTCATTTAGGATTATATATATCGGAGAGTTAGGAATTCTTTTTACTCCTCAGTCCCTTCGTCGCTCTGGTGAGGTCTCCTGACGTAGAGTTTTGACTCTTCTCTTCTCAAATTTCACTAATTTTTTTTAGGATCACGCGGGTATCTTGGAATCGTTCCGATGGTTTTATGATGAGAACATTGTCTTGGTGCCTCCTGTCAGGGGTTTAGTGGAAGTGTCCCGGGGAGTTGAGCTCTGAGGTGTTGTCGTCATAATTTTATCGTTGCAGTTCTGGAATACCTGAGTTTAGTACGCCGACATCGAAAATCTCTTTTATGCAGTTGTTGGTGAGATAACCCCGCTAACCCAGTACTGAGGTGAGTACGGGACTATTGCCATGACTCGTATAACAGATGCTTTTCGAAGGTTGAGGTAGACGATTTTCGAAGGTTTCTTGGTTATGTGTTGACGGATGGATACAGCTGGATGTAGGGATTGTTAGTTTGGGTGAGATATATTGCTTCCCCTGTATCCCCAACACCAGATTGCATAACCAGAAAGTTTCGGGAGTTTTATAGGTGGGAATTCAAGTAGCTCCTAGAATATCTTTCCAACAGATGCATGATATGGGATTGGGTAAATCTCTTTCATATGTATTTGTTCTGGCTTATTCTGCAAGCCAAATCCTTTGTTTTGTTTTATTTGTGGTATTCGAGTTTCTTCGAAGTCAAATGTTGAATCCATTTTTTTTCCTAAACGGTGTTCTCATATTGCTATATGAATACTAATCCTTTTGATCATTGAGGTTGTCATGTTAATTCTTTTTCCAACCGGTGCGCTTCTCTTCGAGATGATCCCATCATTCTCCCCATCCGCAAGATCAATTCTACATTTTCTCAACGGTGTTTGTTTCGTTCATCCCAAGTTGTCTTTGTTTTCCCGCCCACCCACCCTTTTTCCTCAAGGACTAAGATTTCTTTACCAAGTATCCTTTTATTTTTGTGAAGTTTCTCCATTGTTTTCCGTTAATGTTCTTACCCGGTGGTTCTCAAGAAGATGTTCTACTAGTTCGTCATTCCTCATTCCGTTCTCTTTTCTTCTCCGGTGGATCCAAATCAAGATTTCAATGTTGATCATATTCTTTTCCTCGTGTCAAATGCTATCCCATGCCGGTGCATCTCATAATCGTTCACCTCTCTCTATTCTTATCCGGAGTGCTCAAGATATATCAGAAGAATCATGTTCCCATTCTCAATCCATTCAAGCTCTTTCGAGATTGGTATCTCATTCAAGTCATTTAATTCAACCGGTGCAACATCTCTTTTAAATCATTTTCAACGGTGTTCTTTTGAGTGGGCCCTAACCCACAGGTCTTTTCCCAGGATCTTACCTGACTCTTCTATTTTCCCAGAGCTATCCTAAATTCTTTTCTAAGTTTGACGTAAGAATGAGTTATCATCAGTCAAATGTTTTTCTCCAAGATCTTTCAAATTCTTTTCATAGTTGGCTCAACCTCTTTGCTTTTGATTCTTCCGGTGTGCCTCAATAATTCTTGGTGGTGTTTCTCGTTGTCATTCTCATCATTTGAAGACCGAAGAAGAGTTTCTCTTTAATCTTGCTCTATTCTCTTCAAGATTCATGGTGCTAGCTTGTTGCCATCCTCTCTTAATTGCTTTCGATTGAGACAACTCTTTTCTTACCATCCGGAGCATTTCATGAGTTGTTTCCATTTCTTTCCTCCGAAGTCCATCATGTCATAATTCTTCATTCTCAGCTGTCAGTTATCATTCTCCTATCTTGTCGGTGCATCAATCGAATATCCTCTAATCAGTTCTTGATCTCTTTGTTCTCATGTATCTAGTTTGTCTCAAGCACCTTCGTTCATTCGCTAATTCTTACCGGTGATGCACCCCTACTTCGATCATTTTCAATTCTTACGGTGGTTCGTTCAAGATTTCACTTCCTTCGTTATCATATCAATTCATTCGTTGTTTCCAAATCCCACCGGTGATTCCATCAATACCTTCTCGAGTTTTGCGCTATATCTCTTTTAATCCTTTCTACGAGAATAAGTAGTATGCCAAATCCGTTGTTTGTCATCAATTTAAATTGGTGAAGGATATGCATAACATAATTCTTATTCTTGTTTCATCCAAGTGATTAATTTCTTCTTTCCGGAGTTGTTCATCATATCACATTCTTGGTTCGAGATGCTTCATCTTTTCTTTTCGGACTTCCAAGTTCTCTCAATTATCTCGTCGCGAAGCTCCATCTAAATCATTGCAAGGATTCACCTTGTGTTGTCAACTTCTTTTTCTTTTCATCATCCTTTTATTAACGGAGTTCTTCATGGAGGCTCTACATGGTGGTTCGTCAAGGATTCTTTTCATTCTTCAATTGTTCATCAAGATTTCTCTCGAAGTTAAGATCCGCCAAGCTATACTCAAAAATTAAACATGGTGTTCAACACATGTTTTGTTTTGGGGAGTTCAAGTATTCTTCATCTTGCATTCCGAAGTGCCATTCTTTCTACCTTATCTTTTGAGGTGGTATTAGGTCATTCTTGATAATTTTCCCTTCGCGTTTCATGATTCACAAGTTTTCAAGAGTGACATATTTAAATCCATCATTTTCTCTTTGTTCAAGATATCTTTTCAACCGTCAATCTCTTCTTTGGAGTTATCTTGGTATAGATTTCACCTAAAGCCTTCCCTAAGGAATGTTGCAATTTTGGTGCTTATTAATGACCCAAGTTATCTCTTTTCCATCTTGATGGAACAAGCTTTCATCTCTTCGTTAATCTCAAGCAAGAAATTGTTTCCGTTAGTGGCCGGTTGTCGCCTCATAATGTTGAGATGTTTCCATAAGCCCACTACAAACTTATTCTTTTTGTTGTTGGTCTTCCAACAACTCTATTCTAACCTTCTTGCAAGGATGCCTTCCAAATTCAATTGTGGTAGAAGTTGTCATTTTCTTCTCCGTCCCTTTATTCCAATGATCTACTTCTATTCTTTATTACGGAGGCATGGTGATGTTGCTCTTTTCACTCATCATCTCGATTGTGAGGATCGTGTTCTTTTCTTGCTTATCCATTTAACCGGAGTGTTGTATCATCTCTTCAATATCTTTTCATCTCATCAAGTTTTCTTCTCTTTTCTACCGGGGTGCTGTCCAAATTCTGCCATTCTTGTTCCTTGGCTATCTCATTATACCAATGTGGTCATATTCTTTTCGTTCGTGAAGCTCTTATTTCCATGTCTTTCAACCTTGAAATTCTCGTAATACTCCTTGTTCCTCTTTTCTACCGGATTGTTTGCAATCTCGTTCATCTCTGTTGTACTCTTTCTTTTAAATTGCTCAACCTCTCAAGGTTCATGGTTTCACTCGTTCGTCAAAGAAGCAACTTAGTTTTACCTTTCTTTTTCTCTTCCGTTTTCCCTCCGGTGCCATTCTAGATCTCGGGACGAGATCCTCTCGTAGTGGTGGAGTGTTGTAACGCCCCGGATTCGTTGCGCCAGGTGTCTGCCAGTTATTCGCCGTCGTTGCCATGTCATTTGCTTGCGTGTTGCATTTTGCCATGTCATCATCTGCATTTCATCTGCATGTTTTTCAAAGCTTGCATCCGTTCGGGTCCTCCTGGTTCTCTCCGTTGTCCGTTCGGAGTCCAGACCACACTCGCACGTGCCCGCGGCACCTCCGAAATATTATTTTATTAGTGGCATAAAAATGTTCTCAGAATGGGATGCAACTTGGCGTGCGGTCTTATTATAGTGTAGTCAGAGCGCCTGTCAAGTTTCGTCGCATTCGGAGTCCGTTTGATAGCCCAACCATTAAACCTACATCCGCAATATAGCCGGTCTATCGTCGGACGTTTTCGGCCTCCGGAAACAGTTGTCGGGCTGCACTTCCCTTCTCTCCCCTCGGCCCTACTTCTCTTCACAGCCCTCTAGCCCACCTACCATACCCCTCCTCGCGTCCGGTGCCGTCCGATCGAGATCGGAGGGCTCCGAAACCCCTCAAAACCCCAAACCCTAGCAAGCCTCATGACCCGCTTTTGCGCGGGGGAGGACAGCTGGCTAGGAAGATGCAGCACAAGCAACCCAAGTACATCCGAGATCAGAGATGGAAACGGAAAATCACGGCGCAGAAAAGATCAGCGCCGGAATAAAGAGAAAAGCCCAAAGAACACGGCGGTCAACGCCGGATTCAAAAGCTCGCGGCCAAGCAACAAAACACTGCCTCTTAAGGACAACCGTGATGAGCTATCCAACTTAAATAAAATTATGGATCGGATATGTCAAATCCACAGTACCTCCGGAAGGCCTGCAAACCACACCCACCGAGATTGTTGGGTTTTCAAACAGTCCGGCCGACTCAACACCGAACACAAGGGGCTTGACACACCAAGCGAGGACGATTTAAACCTGCTATATCCGAACACAATCCGCAAGTTGGGGATAGACCTTACTAAAATTCGACATAGCCGCACTTCCTTTAAAGGAGTGACGCCAGGCCCTTACGCCAAGTGCACAGGCTCCTTATTACTAGAAGTTGTGTTCGGGTCACCGGACAACTTCCGACGTGAAAAGCTAATCTTCCATGTCGCCCCATTCAAAAGTAGCTATCAAGCACTATTGGGACGTGAAGCTTTTGCCCGCTTTAACGCCATACCACATTACGCGTCGCTTACACTTAAAATGCCCGGTCCACGTGGCATCATTTCATTAAGAGGGTCATTCAAAGACCCCGGACACGGCTAGACGAGTCCGGCATAAATAAGCTAGGGGCTCCCTAGCCACACACCCTTTCACAAGGGGCTGTGCGTATAAGCAACAATGAGCTATATAGACTCTGCTTTATTCATTTATTAATATTTTTCATGCACTTTTTCGCACGATTTGCTTTCAAACTAAGTTCCTCTCTTTTTAAAGATGAACAACATGCATACCCGTCCAGGATGACGGCACAACGGAGACACAGGCGCAGACGTGCAGTAGGGACCTGTTGCAAGAATTCTTTTCAGATTAAGACCCTGCGTAAACCTTTTTTACTGTCTCTTGTTGCTATAATCCCCTGGTTTCTCATTATAACCAGAGTGGAGACTGACGTTTTGGCATCGGCCGCGTCAGAGGACCTCGCCCGTACCTGGACACTAGGGGCTTAGGGCATTGTTCTGCCCATTATTATAAAGACCGAACACCTTAGGGAGTGTTCGGCGTCTCGAGTTAGGCCTTAATGCATCAGCTCCGAATCATGTCTTTGGTCGAATGTTGGGTTTGCCCGGCTCCTGTGTTTTGCTGCCTTACGTTCCGTATCATCGGCTAACGCGGCACCAGGAGAACTACTTCGATTGTGCCCCAGTTCGGCTGGGCGAGCACCTCAGTAGAGAAAGCCGAAAACTGACTGTCATGATACAACGAGAGACTGGTCAACTACTCGATCGACCACAGGAATATTTAGAATTCCTCCGCTTTGACGAAGGACCGTTTCCCGGTCAGGCACACACGCGCCCCGAATTCGGAGAGCGCGGTGCCCCCAGGGGCTATATCGTAGTCCCACCCTCGAACTCCAATGGCTAAGTGAAAGTGATAAAGCATCATAGTCCGGTTGCCTCGTTTGCTACGCTACCACCTCCTTAAGAGGACCGAGGCGTCGGATTAAGTGTGAAAATGCGCTATTTTTGCGAACACCCCCGCACCTTGTGCGTGGGGGCTGAAGCCGACGACTGCCATCTTTCAGGTTATACATACGTATACATAAACGGCCGCACAGGAGATATTTCAATACTTGAACGCACAAGTACAAAAAGCGCCTATATCATAAACATTGTTTTACAAAATAAAACGTTCATTTGAACGTGACATTTTTCGAGCACTGCGACTCTATTATACGAGCACCACGCAGAACTTCCCCAAAATAGTGCTCGGCGGGTAACTGGCTTTCGTCCGAACCCTGGGTTGCAACAGCGGTGGCATCCATCTCTGTCCAATGTGTCTTCACACGGGCGAGGGCCATCCGCGCACCCTCTATGCAGGCCGACCGCTTCATCGCCTTGACATGCGGCACCGCCCCAAGGAACTGCTGCAATAAGCCAAAATAGCTCTTTGGCTTGGGCCTATCCGGCCAGACGTGAGTCACGATATCCGTCATGGCAAGCCCGGACAACCTATTCAGCTCAGCCCATTCGGCCAATCGATTAGTCAGCGGAAGTGAATGATCTGGACTATGGAATTGAGACCAAAACAGCTCTTTCGTCTTGTGATCCTTCTGGCTCTGGAAGTGCACAACGGCATCCGCCGCACTTGCTGCTAAGTCCATATAAGGATCCTCCGGACCACACAGCTGGCCAAGTTGAGCATACTTAGGATCCGTAAACCTTCGGCGCAGCAGAAAGGGCTTGCCAGCCACAATGTCTCCGGCTTGGCGCAGCTCCTCCTTTATAGCCCACATTGCAGATCGGGCGTCCTTGGCTTCGGCGGTGGCCTTCCCCAGGTCTTCTCGCTCCGATAGGCGCTCCTTTTCAAGAGCCTCAGTGCGGTCGGTAGCATCTTTTAACTTCACGGCCATTTCGGCCATCTCTTCCCTGCTTCGGCAGTGTGCAGCCCTTTCGGCTTCTAACTCCTCGGCCGCCCTCAAGGCCGCCGCATTACTCCTTCTGGCTTGCTCCTTGGCTCGAGCAAGTTCGGCCCGAAGGCTCTCCACAGCAGCAGCACCATCTGCGTCAAGCACAAATATTATAAGAGATTGGCTTCGGCTCCCTTACTAGGTGACTGCGGGAAAAAAAACTTACCTTGCGATTCGTCAAGTCGCCTGTTGATTAGCGCGATGTCCGCATCCGCAACGTCGAGTTGCTGCTTTAGTTCGGCAACTCCATCAGTCCGGCTGGCCCCCGGATGATCCGCCACCTGCATAGGAACGGCGAAGGTTGAAACCTGCGATTTTGATCCTCAGCAAGCTGTCGCTTTCGACAACCTACCGAGTCTCAGGGGCTACTATCTATACAGGGCACACTTCCATGTGCAAAACTGTCAAAAGGTGTGTCATTTTTACGTACCTCAAACCCCACCAGCAAGCTCCTGACGGCATTATGCAATCCGCTTTCGGCGGACGAAATCCTTCCAATCACCGTACTCATCAATGCACGGTGATCTTCTGAGATGGATGCCCTCTCAAGCAGATCCTTCAGCTCCCCCGGCCGAACACTAGTCGGCGCCGAACTCTTTGGCTCTGCCGGGCTCGGGGATACCCTCCGTGATGACACTTCAGGCTCGTCCGCCCTATCCGACGGCGCAGCAGACAGAGGCGTCTCACTCTCCATCATCTCCGGACGAAGGTCCCCCGAAGATCAGCTCATCTGAGAAGGTCGGAGATCCGAACTACAAGGTAAAAACTTCGGTTATCCTCAGAAGCACAAATAGGGATGTCTCTTATCACCGAACTCCCTTCTTTCTACTTACGGCTCGCTGGAGGGCTGATTCTTTAGGGGAGACTGTGCGGCCGGGATTTCCCCGGACGCAGGACCCTCTGGTGAAGACTTCTTCCCCCGCTTAGGGGCTTTGGCCTCCGGATCTTCGGAGGCGGTCCTCTTCTCCCCCTGGAAGGAGGGATTCTCGATCCCCCCTTCTTCAAAAGCCTCCTTGGGTGAGGCGGTAGCTCCCCCCTTTTCCCCTTCGCCTTCTTCTGAAGGCGCAACCTCCAACATCCTGACCAGCATGGGATCCGGCACGGTCTCTGGGAGGGGGGCCGGACACCGTATCAGCTTTGCTTGCGCTATCCACTCCTGATTAAGGGGCAACGGGTTAAAAGGCGAATCATAGAAAGACAAACAGACGGTATGTCCGGACTCGGAACTACTTACTTGTGTATCCGGGCGATTGCAGCTTAGGCCGGCATCCTCGGTCAATTCTGGACACGCCACTCGTGGTCCGAAGAATAATTTGTACATCTCCACGAGTGTCATACCCATGAAGTGTTGAAGACTCCGTGGTCCCTCCGGATTAAACTCCCACAGCTGGAGAGGGCGGCGTTTGCAGGGCAGGAGACGCCTAATCAGCATGACCTGCATTACCACAACTAGATCGATCTCCCTCGCTTGGAGGTCTCGAATCCGGCCCTGCAGTAGGGGCACGTCCTTTGACGGCCCCCAATTGAGCCCTTGGTTGACCCACGACATCAACCGTCATGAAGGTCCCGAGCGGAATAAGGGAGGCGGCTTCTGCCTGCTGCCCTTCGGACCGGTGATATAGAACCACTCCCGCTGCCACAAGCCGAGCTCCTCTTGGAAGGAGCCCTCGGGCCATGGGGCATCAGCCCTCTTGCTTACGGCCGCCCCGCTGCACTCTGCTTGACGCCCCCTGATCATCTTTGGCTCCACATTGAAGGTCTTTAGCCACATGCCGAAGTGGGGGGTGACGCGGAGGAAGGCTTCGCAGACGACAATAAATGCGGAAATATGGAGGATGGACTCCGGGGCCAAGTCATGGAATTCCAACCCATAGTAGAACATGAGCCCTCTCACAAAAGGATCCGTCGGGAAGCCTAAACCCTGATGGAGGTGGGATACAAAGATGACATACTCGCCGGGCTCGGGGGTGGGGATGGCCTGCCCTTCGGCGGGCAACCTGTGCGAAATCTCGTAAGACAGGTACTTGGCCTCTTGCAGCTTTAGCACGTCCTCCTCCGTGACGGAGGAGGGCATCCACCGGCCTTGAAGGTTGGAGCCGGACATTGTTGAAGGTCCGAAGCGCTCGAATCTGGGGCTCTGGGTGTTGGAACTTGGAGCAAGGAGAAGATTCGACGGAAGATTGAAGAAAAGAAACGAGCCCTGGTTCCATTATAAAGAGGGAGAATACCAAGAGCCGTCTCCGTGACCGTTTGGGAATCGCCTTCGATAGAGGGGGCGTGGCGACGAGCGCGGTTGGGTTACCCACGTCCGTATTGATGAGAATCCCGGGATAAGGGGAACACGATCTCTGCTTCGACAAGACGTGCCAAGGAAACCGCTTCGCTAAACGCGCTGAGGTGGTATAATAAAAAATGATTCAAGTAAAGGCTTGGTAGTGGCGTGACGTCATGCCACGAAATACGTCAGCAGATTGAACTTGTGTACATATTATTCTCTCTATGGTGGAATGTGGAATTTATTTTGCAGAGCCGGACACTATCCTGGTGTTCACAATCTTCTATGGATTATTCGGAGGAGGAACCCGCCTTGCAATGCCGAACATTATGCGCGCCGGACTCATCGTCATTGAAGCCAGGTTCAGGGGCTACTGAGGGAGTCCAGGACTAGGGGGTGTCCGGACAGCCGGACTATCATCGTCCGCCGGACTCCAAGACTACGAAGATACAAGATTGAAGACTCCGTCCCGTGTCCGGATGGGACTTTCCTTGGCGTGGAAGGCAAGCTTGGCCATACGGACATGTAGATCTCCTACTATTGTAACCGACTCTGTGTAACCCTAGCCCTCTCCGATGTCTATATAAACCGGAGGGCTTTAGTCCGTAGGACACAACAACCATTACAACAATCATACCATAGGCTAGCTTCTAGGGTTTAGCCTCCTTGATCTCGTGGTAGATCCACTCTTGTACTACCCATATCATCAATATCAATCAAGCAGGAGTAGGGTTTTACCTCCATCGAGAGGGCCCGAACCTGGGTAAAAACATCGTGTCCCTTGTCTCCTGTTACCATCCGCCTAGACGCACATTTCGGGACCCCCTACCCGAGATCCGCCGGTTTTGACACCGATAGGGGTGAAGGGGAAACCCGAGCCCGCGGAGAAAATGAGGAAGAAACACGACCCTCTCGTGGGGCTCCGGAGTGGGGACGATCTGTCCCGCCGGCGGAAGACGGTGGCCGATCTTTTTGGCCAGGTACCCGGCCTCTTGGAGCCTCTTGATATCCTTCTCCTGGACGGTAGAGGCCATCCATTTGCCTCCTTCCCCAGATCCGGACATCTTCGGAGAACCTCTCTTCGGTGGAGAAGAAGAGTGCTTGGGCGCTAGGGCTCTAGCAGAGGGGAATGGACTAGCAGAGGAAAAGGCGTGGGTGAAAAGGAAGAGACCTTATCTTTTTATAGGGGCGGTAAAAGCTTTTGCGCCTCCCCACTTGCCCGGTGGAACCCGTTCGTTCTCCACTTGCCACAATTAGCGGTGCGTTTGGGTTACCCGTGCCTGTATTGATGAGAATCCCGCAATAAGGGGACACGATCTCTGCTTCGGCAAGACGTGCAGAGGAAACTGCCTCGCGATATGCGCTGAGGCTGGTTGTGGGAAAACGGTTCGAATAATGACCTGACCGTGGTATCATGTCACTTTGCCTAAAGTTGTCAGTAGATTATATTTGTGAAATATCATCCCCTCTACGGAAGTGTATGAAGGTCATCTTGCAGATCTGGACACGGTCTAAGTGTTCGATAATTATTTTGGAGTATTCGGAGATGGAACCCGCCTTGCAATGCCGGAGATAAAACTGCGCGCCGGACTCATCGTCATTGAAGCCTGGTTCAGGGGATACTGAGGGAGTCCTGGATTAGGGGGTATCCAGAAAACCGGACTATATACTTTGTCCGGACTATTGGAGCGTGAACATACAAGATTCAAGACTACGTCCCGTGTCCGGATGGGACTCTCCTTTGCGTGGAAGGCAAGCTTGGCAATCCGGATATTATATTTCCTTCCTTGTAACCGACTCCATGTAAACCCTAGCCCTCTCCAGTGTCTATATAAACCGGAGAGGTTGGTCTTTAGAGGGACGATCACAATCATAATCATCATAGGCTAGCTTCGAGGGTTTAGCCTCTACGATCTCATGGTAAATCAACTCTTGTACTACGCATATCACCAATATCAATCAAGCAGGAAGTAGGGTTTTACCTCCATCGATAGGGCCCGAACCTGGGTAAACATTGTGTCCCTTGCCTCCTGTTACCATTAGCCTAAGACACACAGATCGGGACCCCCTACCCAAGATCCGCCGGTTTTGACACCGACAACCATCTCGAGGCAGAACTTGGGCAGGAGCACTTTTGCCCTCCGGTGGAGCGATTTCGTCGGGGGAACTTCCCTCCCGGTAGGGGAAATCATCGTCATCATTATCACCAACAACTCGCCCATCTTGGGGAGGGAAATCTCCATCAACATCTTCAACATCACCATCTCCTCTCAAACCCTAGTTCATCTTTTGTGTTCAATCTTTGTACCGGAACTATAGATTGGTGCTTGTGGGTGACTAGTAGTGTTGATTACATCTTGTAGTTGATTACTATATGATTTATTTGGTGGAAGATTATGTTCAGATCCATTATGCTATTTAATACCTCTCTAATCTTGAGCATGATTATCATCTGTGAGTAGTTACTTTTGTCCTTGAGGTCACAAGAGAAATCTTGTTGCAAGTAATCATGTGAACTTTATATGTGTTCGATATTTTGATGGTATGTATGTTGTGATTCCCTTAGTGGTGTCATGTGAACGTCGACTACATGACACTTCACCATATTTGGGCCTAAGGGAATGCATTGTGGAGTAGTTATTAGATGATGGGTTGCGAGAGTGACAGAAGCTTAAACCCTAGTTTATGCACTATTCCGTAAGGGACTGATTTGGATCCAAAAGTTTAATGCTATGGTTAGAATTTATTCTTAATACTTTTCTCGTAGTTGCAGATGCTTGCGAGGGGGTTAATCATAAGTACGAGGTTTGTTCAAGTAAGAACAGTACCTAAGCACCGGTCCACCCACATATCCAATTAACGAACACAAATCAAACCAACATGATGAAAGTGACTATATGAAATTCCCGTGTGCCCTCAAGAACACTTTGCTTATCATAAGAGACCGTTTTGGCCTATCCTTTGCCTCAAAAGGATTGGGCTACCTTGCTGCACTTTTGTTACCATCATTGTTACTTGCTCATTACAAATTATCTTGCTATCAAACTACTCGTTACTTATAATTTTAGTGCTCGCAGACATTACCTTGCTGAAAACCGCTTGTCATTTCCTTCTGCTCCTCTTTGGGCTTGACACTCTTACTTATTGAAAGGACTACGATTGATCCCCTATACTTGTGGGTCATCAGTCACCAAGCTGAATGTGTGCTGAACACGGAGGTGTCAACGTTCAGTACTCGATCGGTTGGATCGCGAAGAAAGTTTGACTACATCAACCGCGTTGTCAAACGCTTCCGCTTACGGTCTACGAGGGTATGTAGACACACTCTCCCTCTTGTTGCTATGCATCTCCATGGATAGATGTTGCATGTGCGTAGAATTTTTTTTGTTTTCCATGCAATGTTCCCCAACAGTGGCATCCAAGCCAGGTCTATGCGTAGATGATATGAACTAGTAGAACACACAGAGTTGTGGGCGGTGATGTTCATACTGCTTACCACCAACGTCTTATTTTGATTCAGCGGCATTGTGGGATGAAGCGTCTCGGACCAACCTTACATGTCCACATACATGAGGCCGGTTCCACCGACAGATATGCAACTAGTTTTGCATAAAGGTGGCTGTCGGGTGTCTATTTCTCCTACTTTAGTTGAATCGAATTTGACTACGGCCGGTCCTTCAAGAAGGTTAAAACAACAAACTTGATAAATCACTTTTGTGGTTTTGCCATAGGTCAGAACGGTTCTTGCTAGAAGTCTGTAGCAGCCATGTAAAACTTGCAACAACAAAGTAGAGGACGTCTAACTTGTTTTTGCAGGGCATGTTGTGATGTGATATGGTCAAGACATGATATGATATGCGTTATTGTATGAGATGACCATGTTTTGTAATTTATCATCAACTAGCAGGAGCCTTATGGTTGTCTCTTTATTGTATGAAATGCAATCGCCATGTAATTGCTTTACTTTATCGCTATGTGTCGGTGTCAAAACCAGCGGATCTCGGGTAGGGGGTCCCAAACTGTGCGTCTAGGCGGATGGTAACAGGAGACAAGGGACACGATGTTTTTACCCAGGTTCGGGCCCTCTCGATGGAGGTAAAATCCTACTCCTACTTGATTAATATTGATGATATGGGTAGTACAAGAGTAGATCTACCACGAGATCAGAGAGGCTAAACCCTAGAAGCTAGCCTATGGTATGATTGTTGTTCGTCCTACGGACTAAAACCCTTCGGCTTATATAGGCACCGAAGAGGGTTAGGGTTACACAGAGTCAGTTACAATGGTAGGAGATCTACATATCCGTATCGCCAAGCTTGCCCTCCACGCCAAGGAAAGTCCCATCCGGATACGGGACGAAGTCTTCAATCTTGTATCTTCATAGTCCAGGAGTATGGCCAAAGGTGATAGTTCGGCTATCCGGACACCCCCTAATCCAGGACTCCCTCAGTAGCCCCTGAACCAGGCTTCAATGACGACGAGTCCGGCGTGCATATTGTCTTCGGCATTGCAAGGCGGGTTCCTCCTCCGAATACTTCATAGAAGATTTTGAACACAAGGATAGTGTCCGGCTCTGCAAAATAAGTTCCACATACCACCGTAGAGAGAATAATATTTACACAAATTCAATCTGCTGACGTATTTCGTGGCATGACACCACACCACGGCCAAGCCTTTATTCTAAACGTTTTTACTATCCCACCTCAGCGCGTTTAGCGAGGCGGTTTCCTTGGCACATCTTGTCAAAGCAGAGATCATGTCCCCTTATTCCGGGATTCTCATCAATACGGGCGTGGGTAACCCAACCGCACCATTGATTACGGCGCTTGGGAGATAAGCAAGTTTTACCAGGCTGGTGGGGACGCATAGCTTCGTCCGTCCATATAAGGGGATAAGGATCCACTTTTTCACACACGCCTTCTTCCTCCTTTGCTCATCCATTTCCGCGCACTCGAGCTCCAGCGCCCAAGTCCGCACATCTCGCCTCAACCTTTCCCAGCCATGTCCAGAGCGGGAGGCAAGTGGTTGGTCTCCTCCGTCACGGAGGGGCACATCAAAAAGCTGCGGAAGGCCGGATACTTGTCTAGCAACATCGCGCATCGGCTCCCCGACAAGGGGCAACTTATCCCCATCCCCAGGCCCGTGAGAGGGTGGTGTTCCTCACCCACTTCCTCCGCGGACTAGGTTTTCCACTTCACCCATTTGTTCGGGGGCTCATGTTCTACTACGGCCTGGATTTCCATGATCTGGCCTCGAATTTCATCCTCAACATCTCGGCGTTCATCGTCGTGTGCGATGCCTTCCTCTGCATCCAGCCCCACTTCGGCTTATGGCTGAAGACCTTCAATGTCAAGCCGAAGGTAGTGGGCGGCCGCCTGGCGGAGTGCGGAGGTGCCATGGTGGGCAAGATGGCCAACGTCCTATGGCTCGAGGGCTCCTTCGTGGAGACCATAAAGGGGTGGCAATCGGGGTGGTTCTACATCACCGAGCCGCGTGACCTTGAATGGGCAGCAGCCCCCGAATTACGATCTTCTTCCCTACACGGCTCACCTCTTGGAAAGAGACGGGCCTGACATGGGGTAATTCGGAAGAGCTGACCGGACTCCAAACCTGCATCCAAAACCTGGTGAACAAGAAGCTCAAGCTTGTCAACGTAGTCCAGGTCATGCTCATCCGCCGGATCCTCCTGTGCCAACAACGGGCCTTCAACTTGTGGGAGTTTATCTGGCACAGCACCAAACCTTGAGCAGGCTCTTCGACACTACATATGAAGATGCCTGGAAGGTGCTGTTCAAGGGCGCCGAGGCTCCCGCATCCGCTACCAAAGATTGCGGATTCAGCTCGCAGCGTCAAGCCAGTGAGGTAAGCTATTTTACCCTTTACAGGACACTTGTTTTTCATAGTTTGACTCTATGTGGGATCTAAACTCCCTTACCTTTGACAGGCCTGGCAAAAGACTTCCGGGCAGGTTAACTGTCTGGCTCCCTTGCCAGAAGACCCAGCGGACGCCCGATTAATGGGGCTGCTGGTTCCGGCACCTCACGTGGTGCCGGAGAAGAAGGCCACGGGAACTCCGAACTCATCGTCCGATGACTCCGAGGTGGACTCCTCCCGCGAAGACGAGGAGGAGGAAAAAGAGGCCTATCCCCCAGCGGGGCGAGAGAAGAAAAGGAAGGCCGCCCCAACTGGGGAGGCTGGAGAGTCCAAGAAGGGAAGGACCCTTCCTCCGGACTACTCCACCAACGCCGACGACGGCGAAGAGGAGTGGCCACCGAGGGCTAAGCCCCTTGCGAAATCGGAAGTGTCCGGATACCAGAATAACTAATGGCGTTTCATTTGTCGTACATAATCTCCTAACGCCGAATATAACCCTGCAGCCCGCCCAAGGACGGGCTCGACACTTCAACGAGCGGCTCCCTGGACTCGTCGGACGTGAATAGTGCCTCACTTCCGGCTGCTTCCTCTTCTCGCGCTGCGGATGACGCCGAGGTGGGGTCCCAAAAGGGGCCCGGCCAGGAGGCGCCGCAAGGCAACCTCCCGGACTCCAGGCGCAAGGGGGATGAAACCCCAAAGGGTTCTAAGTCCGGCCTTGGGCCGGACTCCGCACCGGAACCTTCAGTGGTTCCGGAGTCCGACAGGCGGCCCCTTCATAAGAAGGACAAGACTGCGACACCGGTGACCTCCGTCCAACTGGAGGCACCGGATAATTTGCTGGAGGTGCTTAACGGCGCCTCCATCGACGAGGAGCACCGCACTGTTATGAGTGTGGTGATCCAGAAAGTTCAGTCCGCCAAGAGCGGGCTGACTGAAGCCTGTGCCAGCCTTCTAACAGGCTTTGAGGTATTTATTTAAGATATGTGAAAATGTTACCGCATAGACAGTAGCCCCCGATGCTTAGTTTGGTGTTTGGAAAGAAAAGCCGAACTGAGGATCTAAGATGTACGCAGGAGTCTAACATAAGTATGTCAATATGGGAATGCAGGCTGCGCTGCTGACCTCTGCCGCACTAACTGCGGAGGTCAATGCATTGAAGCGGAGCCTCGAGCGGTCCGAGAACGAGCTCGGCCTTGCCAAAAAGCAGCTCGAGGACAAGGAAGGTAAGTAATACCTTATGGAAGTATATAAAAGATGTGGTTGCAAAAAATGACAGGAATAACGTGAGTATTGCAGGGGCCACGGATGAGGTGGCGACCTTGAAGGAAGCGGTGTCCAAGGCCGAAAGCAATGCGGCTGCGGAGTGCACCGATCGAGAGAAGCAGGAGGTGAGGGTGGCGGAGGTGTGGCAAGAGCTCCAGGCTCTCGTGCAAAAACACGAGAGATTGGAGCGTGACTCGAAGACTCGAGAGTCCGAGATCGCATCGGCCCTTGAGAGCGCCAAAGCCGCTAAGGCCGAAGCCCAAAAAGCCCTCCAGGAAATTGAGGCAATGAAGAAGATAGCGGCGGGTAAGGCATTCTTTATGCAAAGCAAGCACGTGAAAGTGAATTACTTGTTACTTACCCGAATCCGGAGCTCTCCAGAAGCGTTTGCAGATCTGCCCCGCAGTGTGTCCGATGCTGCCGCATTCTACCGGGCCGAGGAGGGGAGCTCGACGGAGAAGGTGTTCTGGTCTCAGTATGCTGAGGCCGGACACCCGGTGCCCTTGAGCGACCAGCTGAAGCAGCTGGTCAAGCTCCATAAGGTGGCCGAACAGGCCATGAAGGGCCTCATAGTTCGGCTGTGGCCTAAGGAAGCCATTCCTGGGAGCTACTTCGGGCTGGTGAGGCGGCTGGTGGACGCCTGTCCATGGATTGAAGTCGTCAAGCGCTCCGTCTGTATCGAAGGTGCCCGTAGGGCCCTTGCCCGTGCTAAAGTGCACTGGGGCAAGATGGACGCTGAGAAGCTTGTGATGGACAGACCACCGCCGGGCAGGGAGTATCGCAAGCCCGAGATGTATTATGAGGGCGTCCTGAAGGGTGCCCACCTTATAGCGGGTGAATGCTCCAAAGATGTAATTTTTGAGTAAACTCGCATTTGTAATCCTGTACGCTTGAAAACTTGTTCATATGCGCTAAGCAACGCTTGTGAATTTAAAATATTACCTTTTGTGCGGCCGTTTATTAAATTTGAGAGATGGCGAGTCGTCGGCTTCTGCCCCCATGCCACGAGTGCTGGGGTGTTCGGGATAAACTTGAGCGCTCTTTTTCCCATTCTTGGGTCCTTCGAGGGAGGCGCTCAACGCAACAAACAAGGCAACTGGACTATAATGCTTGAACACTCTCACTTAGCCATAGAATTCTATAATTTTAAATTTCAGTGAAGCCCCTAGTATTCGGAAGACCGAATTCTGGGCGCTATCCACGCTTGGGCCGGACAAAGCCGACTCCTCGCTCTAAGCGGCATAAGTCTTTAGGGACTCGACAACCTCTCGAACAGCGACCGGCTCTCGCCCTATCATGACGGCCAGTTTTAGCTTTCTCCACTGAGGTGCTTAACCCAGCTCAACCGGGGCACAATCGCAGTGGTTCTCCTAGCGCTACCTTAGCCGATATAATGGAACATAAGGTACCAAAACATGGGAGCCGGGCAAACCCAACTATTGACCCAAGACATGATTCGGAGCCGATGCATATAATGCCATAAGTTCGGGGTGCCGCACTTGTGAAAGTGTTTGGACTTATCACACCATATTTTGGGGTACTTAAGCCCCTGGTGTATTTGGCCGTACCAAAGTGTACGGGTGCAACATGTCATAAATGAACATATATGGATAGAAAGAGGAATGCAATAATAGGCAAAAGCTATGCATTGTTTGTTCAAAAAGGTTGCGGTAAAAGCAGAACGATACAAATAGTGCGATAAGCAAGGGATGGGACTATTTGACATGTCCCCCTCCAGTAGCGAGCTGCGGGATGATATGTGAAACAAGTATACTGCTCGTTATAGAGACCACCTGGACACTCGACGTAGCTTTCTGCTTCCCTGGCTGTTGCATCGTGTGTTCGATGATTCTACTGCCAGACAGGGCTTCTTGAGAACGGAGTCCTGAAAAGAAAATAAAAAAGAATGACACAATATGCAGCCCCTGGTGCGGTTGAGCCGCATTCTGGGCCTGCCGTGGTCGCACCCCTCCCCCTATGCCCGTGGTATTTCCAGAGCGTAATTATGTACGTGTAGTACTGGTTTCGCAATTTCGCGAGGGCTGGGGTTGGGGCCACATTTCTACGCGTGCTCGGAACGTGCCAGGCGGTCTTGTTGTAGGTTACTTCGGGCGCGCTTGACGGTGTCCAGACGTTGAATAGCCGGACTCAAGAATTGCCTTGAGAGGCTGCTTTTTACTTCCGCCGCGAGGGCTGCCGTATGCTCCTCCGTTCGGAGAGAGCGTTCGGTGTTCCCGTTGACCGTAATGACTCCTCGAGGGCCTGGCATCTTGAGCTTGAGGTATGCATAGTGCGGCACCGCATTGAACTTTGCAAATGCGGTTCGTCCGAGCAGTGCGTGATAGCCGCTGCGGAACCGGACTATGTCGAAGATTAATTCCTCCCTTCGGAAGTTATCCGGGGATCCGAAGACCACTTCAAGTGTAACTGAGCCTGTACAGTTGGCCTCTACACCTGGCATGACACCTTTAAAGGTCAGTTTTGTGGGTTTAATCCTTGAGGGGTCTATGCCCATTTTGCGCACTGTATCCTGATAAAGCAGGTTCAGGCTGCTGCCGCCGTCCATCAGGACTCTGGTGAGGTGAAATCCGTCAATGATTGGGTCTAGAACCAATGCGGTGAATCCGCCATGGCGGATGCTAGTGGGGTGGTCCCTTCGATCAAAAGTGATCGGACAGGAGGACCACAGATTGAACTTTGGGGCGACTGGCTCCATCGCATATACGTCCCTTAGTGCACGCTTCCGCTCCCTTTTGGGTATGTGGGTTGCGTACATCATGTTCACCATCCGCACTTGTAGGGGGAAGCCCTTCTGTCCTCTATTGTTCGGCAGCTAGGGCTCCTCCTCGTCGTCACTATGCAGCCCCTTGTCATTGTTTTCGGCATTTAACTTGCCTGCCTGCTTGAACACCCAACAATCCCTGTTGGTGTGATTGGCTTGTTTTTTGGGGGTGCCATGTATCTGGCACGAGCGATCGAGTATTCGGTCCAAATTGGACGGGCCTAGAGTATTTCTTTTGAACGGCTTTTTCCGCTGACCGGGTTTAGAGCCTCTGAATCCGGCATTGACTACCGTATCTTCAGCACTATCGCCATTAACGCGGCGCTTGTGCTTGTTGCGACGCGACCTGCCGTTGCTGCCCTTGGTATCCGAATTACCAGGGCTCTTGGTCATGTTGTTACTATGAGCTAGCCAGCTGTCCTCTCCCGCGCAAAAGCGGGTCATGAGTGTTGTGAGTGCTACCATGGATTTTGGCTTTTCCTGTCCTAGGTGCCGGGCAAGCCACTCATCGCGGATGTTATGTTTGAAGGCTGCAAGGGCCTCTGCATCCAGACAGTCGATGATTTGATTTTTCTTGGTTAGGAACCGTGTCCAGAATTGTCTGGCCGATTCCTCTGGTTGCTGAATTATGTGGCTTAGGTCATCGGCGTCTGGTGGTTGCACATAAGTGCCCTGGAAATTGTCGAGGAATGCGGCTTCCAGGTCTTCCCAACAACCAATTGACTCTACTGGCAAGCTGTTAAGCCAATGCCGAGCTTGTCCTTTAAGCTTGAGTGGGAGGTATTTGATGGCGTGTAGGTCATCACCGTGGGCCATGTGGATGTGAAGGAGATAGTCCTCGATCCAGACCGCAGGATCTGTTGTGCCATCGTATGATTTGATGTTTACGGGTTTGAAACCCTCAAGGATTTGATGATCCATTACTTCATCTGTGAAGCATAGTGGGTGTGCGGCGCCTCTATATTGGGCTATATCACGACGCAACTCAAATGAGCTTTGTCTACTGTGCTCGGCCCGGCCGGAATTGCCATATCCGGCGTGACGGTTATCGTCACGTGTAGTGGGGCACCCACGCGATCCATAGATCGATCTTGTTTGCCTTGCCCTGTCCTCCAATATATCTTGCAGGTCTGGCGCACTTCCCCGTGCCTTGTTTTTTTGAGCGGCGCCGGGGTGCGGCTTGAGTGGGGGGCCGAGAGGCCTCTCTGTCGCGGCCACGAGGTGGCCGGTCGGCCGTATCATGCGCTGGTGATGTAGGTTTAGGTGCTTCCTCCTCTAATCGGGGTAGCAGCCTGCGTTTTGGGTAGCTCTTGGAGGGGCGTTCGAGTTCGTACTCTTCGGCCGCCAGGACTTCAGTCCATCTGTCGGCTAGCAAATCTTGGTCAGCTCTAAGCTGGTGCTGCTTTTTCTTGAGGCTGCTTGCCATGGGCATAAGCCTGCGTTTGAAACGCTCCTGTTCGATGGGATCCTCATGCACGACAAATTCGTCGTCGTCCAGGCTTGCCTCGTCTTCGGAGGGAGGCATGTAATTATCGTCCTCTACCTCTCTGTCTGCCGCTCTCTCATGAGGGCTGGCTTCTCCATCCTCTTGCGCTGAATCCTGCTGGAGGGGGTTGTCTTCGGCACTGTCCGGGGTGTTATTGTCTCCCGTGCCGGAATCACCGTTTTTGCTGTGGCGGGATTTAAAGCGGCACCGCTGACGCCGGCGCTTAGGCTGTTTCTTGGAGGGGTCATCCTCCGTTGTTCCATCGCCATTCCCATCTTTTGGGATGTCCACCATGTATATGTCGTATGATGAGGTGGCCTTCCAATGCCCTATAGGCGCTGGTTCTTGGTCGTCTCCTGCATTTCGTCCATACCGTCAATGTCTTCGGAGTCGAAGTCGAGCATGTCGGTTAAATCATTGACAGTGGCTACAAAGTGGGTTGTGGGTGGGCTTTGAATTTCTTCATCGTCTGCATCCCAACCTTCCTGACCATAATCCGGCCAGGGCTCTCTTGATAAAGAGAGAGACTTTAGCGAATTCAGGATGTCGCCAAAGGGCGAGTGCTGAAAGATGTCCGCGGCAGTGAACTCCATGATTGGCACCCAATTGGATTCGATTGGCAGGGGCGCGGAAGGTTCGGAGTCTGGAGAGGAGTCCGGCACCTTGGAGTCACGAGCTTCGCAAAGGACAGGGTTGGTGTTCGGCTCAATCGCCGTAGAGATAGCAGCCCCCGAGGCGGTGTCCAGCCACCCGTCCTCGATCGGAGCAGTCGGCTCCGAGCTAAGGGTCGGAGCGGACACTGGTGCGGCCTCCAGGGCACTGTCCGGCGGTAGAGCTAGATCATGCCCATCGTGACAGTGCGGCACGCTTGGCTGTGGCTCGAACCCGTTGAAGATCAAGTATCCGCGGATGTCAGCCGTATAGTTCAAACTTCCAAATCTGTCCTGATGGCCAGGGGCGTAGCTTTCAATCTGCTCCAGATGGCCAAGCGAATTGGCCCGCAGTGCAAAGCCGCCGAATACGAAGATCTATCTGGGGAAAAATGTTTCACCCTAGACCTCATCGTTGTTGATGATCGGAGGAGCCATCGGGCCTAAAGATGACGACACAGAGGAACTCTCAATGAAAGCACCAATGTCGGTGTCAAAACCGGCGGATCTCGGGTAGGGGGTCCCGAACTGTGCGTCTAGGCGGATGGTAACAGGAGACAAGGGATACGATGTTTTTACTCAGGTTCGGGCCCTCTCGATGGAGGTAAAACCCTACTCCTGCTTGATTAATATTGATGATATGGGTAGTACAAGAGTAGATCTACCACAAGATCGGAGAGGCTAAACCCTAGAAGCTAGCCTATGGTATGATTGTTGTTCGTCCTACGGACTAAAACCCTCCGGTTTATATAGGCATCGAAGAGGGTTAGGGTTACACAGAGTCGGTTACAATGGTAGGAGATATACATATACGTATCGCCAAGCTTGCCCTCGACGCCAAGGAAAGTCCCATCCGGACATGGGACGAAGTCTTCAATCTTGTATCTTCATAGTCCAGGAGTCCGGCCAAAGGTGATAGTTCGGCTATCCGGACACCCCCTAATCCAGGACTCCCTCACTATGTGTTAGCAATAGTTGTAGAAGCAATAGTTGGCGAGACGACCACGATGCAACAATGGAGATCAAGGTGTCGAGCTGGTGACGATGGAGATCATGACGATGCTTTGGAGATGGAGATCAAAAGCACAAGATGATGATGGCCATATCATGTCACATATTTTGATTGCATGTGATGTTTATCCTTTAATTATGCATCTTATTTTGCTTAGAACGGCGGTAGCATTAT
This sequence comes from Triticum timopheevii, assembly GCA_963921465.1. Lineage (NCBI taxonomy): Eukaryota > Viridiplantae > Streptophyta > Magnoliopsida > Poales > Poaceae > Triticum > Triticum timopheevii. The sequence goes on along the minus strand of OY997266.1, from coordinate 470,742,483 downwards.
AAGATGATCCCTTCACTAAATTTCAAGATAAAAGTGTTCTCCCCGAGTATGCACCGTTGCTAAAGTTCATCGTTTTGAAACACCGCGTGATGATCGGGTGTGATAGACTCTACGTTCACATACAACGGGTGTAAGACAGTTTTGCTCATGCAGAAAACTTGGGTTAAACTTGATGAGCCTAGCATGTACAGACATGGTCTCAGAACACTAGAGACCGAAAGGTCGAACGTGAGTCATATAGTAGATATGATCAACATAGAGATGTTCACCATTGATGACTACCTCATCTCACGTGATGATCGTACATGGGTTAGTTGAATTGGATAATGTATCACTTAGACAACTTGAGGGATGCTGATTTAAGTGGGAGTTCATTAGTAATTTGATTAATTGAACTTAGTTTATCATGAACTTAGTCTTAATAGTTTTGCATATGTATGTTGTACATCAATAGCTCACGATATAGCTCCCTTAGTTTTTGATATGTTCCTAGAGAAAAATAAGTTTAAAGATGATAGTAGCAATGATGCGGACTGGGTCCATGGTCTGAGGATTATCCTCATTGCTGCACAGAAGAATTATGTCCTTGATGCACCACTAGGTGACAGACCTATTGCAGGAGCAGATGCAGACATTATGAACGTTTGGCAAGCTTGATATGACGACTATTTAATATTTTAGTGCACCATGCTTTACGGCTTAGAACCGAGACATCAAAAATGTTTTGAATGTGCCACGGAGCATATGAGATGTTCCAAGAGCTGAAATTGGTATTTTAGACTCATGTCCATGTCAAGAGGTATGAGAACTCTGACAAGTACTTTGTTTACAAGATAGAGGAGAATAGCTCGACTAGTGAACATGTGCTCAGAATGTCTGGATACTAGAACCGCTTGAATCAAGTGGGGGTTAATCTTCCAGATAAGATAGTGATTGACAAAGTTCTCTAGTCACTATCACGAAGCTACTAGAACTTTGTGATGAACTATAATATGCAAGGGATGACAAAAATGATTCCCGAATTCTTGGCGATGCTGAAATCGGTGAAGGTAGAAATCAAGAAAGAGCATCAAGTGTTGATGGTTAACAAGACCACTAGTTTCAAGAAAAAGGGCAAGGGAAAGAAAGGGAACTTCGAGAAGAATGGCAAGAAAGTTGCCTCTCCCATGAAGAAGTCCAAAGCTAGACCCAAGCCTGAAACTGCGTGCCTCTACTCTAAAGGAAATGGTCACTGGAAGAGGAACTGCCCCAAATACTTGGCGGATAAGAAGGATGGCAAAGTGAATAATGGTATATTTGATATTCATGTTATTTATGTGTACCTTACTAGTGTTCGTAGTAGCCCCTAGGTATTTGATATCGGTCCAGTTGCTAAGATTAGTAACTTGAACTAGGAGTTGTAGAATAAACAGAGACTAGTTAAGGGCGAGGTGACGATGTGTGTTGGAAGTGATTCCAAGGTTGATACGATCACCATCGCACACTCCCTCTACCTTATGGGTTAGTGTTGAACCTAAATAAATGTTATTCGGTGTTTGCGTTGAGCATGAATATGATTTGATCATGTTTATTGCAATACGATTATTCATTTAAGTCAGAGAATAATTGTTGTTCTGTTTACATGAATAAAACCTTCTATGTTCATACAGTCAATGTGAATGGTTTATTGAATCTCGATCATAGTGATGCACATATTCATAATATTGATGCCAAAAGATGCAAAGTTGATAATGATAGTGCAACATACTTGTGGCACTACCTTTTAGGTCATATCGGTGTAAAGCACATGAAGAATCTCCATGCGGATGGACTTTTGGAATCATTTGATTTCATTATGAATCATTTGATACTTGCGAGCCATGCCTCCTGGGCAAGATGAGTAAAACTCCATTCTTCGGAACAGTGGAGCGAGCTAATGACTTATTGGAAATAATACATACCGATGTTTGCGGTCTGATGAGTGTTGAAGCATGATAACCCACAAGTGTAGGGGATCAGTTGTAGCCTCTTTCGATAAGTAAGAGTGTCGAACCCAACGAGGAGCTAGAGGTAGAAAAAATATTCCCTCAAGTTCTATCAACCACCGATACAACTCTACGCACGCTTAGCGTTCGCTTTACCTAGAACAAGTATGAAACTAGAAGTACTTTGTAGGTGTTGTTGGATAGGTTTGCAAGATAATAAAGAGCACGTAAATAAAAGCTAGGGGCTGTTTAGATAAAGAAGTAATAAAGTAAATATAGCGAGTGTGGAAAAGTTGTGGTAGGAGTTATGAAATTGTCCCTAAGCAATTGACTACTTTACTAGACTGATAGCAAGTTTTATGTGGGAGAGGCATAAGCTAACATACTTTCTCTTCTTGGATCATATGCACTTGTGATTGGAACTCTAGCAAGCATCCGCAACTACTAAAGATCATTAAGGTAAAACCCAACCATAGCATTAAAGCATCAAGTCCCCTTTATCCCATACGCCACAACCCCCTTACTTGGGTTTTATGCTTCTGTCACTCAAGCAACCCACTATAAGTGAATCATGAACGTATTGCAACACCCTACAGCGGGAATCCCTCATGCGTGCGCGACACAGAGGGCATAATAGGACAGCAACATAACCACAAGAAAATTAAACCAATCATAGCAATTCATCAATCACCGGTAGGACAACGAAAATCTACTCATACATCATAGGATGGCAACACATCATTGGATAATAATATGAAGTATAAAGCACCATGTTCAAGTAGAGGGTACAGTGGGTTGCGGGAGAGTGGACCGCTGAATATAGATGGGGGAAGGTGATGGAGATGTTAATGAAGATGGCGGAGGTGTTGGTGTAGATCACAGTGATGATGATGGCCCCCGGCGGCGTTCCGGCGTCACCGGAAGCAAGGGGGAGAGAGCCCCCCTTCTTCTTCTTCTTCTTCTTCTTCCTTGACCTCTCCCTAGATAGGAGAAGGGTTTCCCCTCTGGTCCTTGGCTCCCATGGTGTGGGAGGGGCGAGAGCCCCTCCGAGATTGGATCTGTTTCTCTGTCTCTCTCTATTTCTGCGTTCTCAGATTGTGCCCTTTCACCGTTTCTTATATATCCGGAGATCCGTAACTCCGATTGGATTGAAACTTTCGCCCAGATTTTTCTCCGAAAATTAGCTTTCTTGCGGCAAAAGAAGAGTGTCAACCGCCTTACAGGGTGCCCACGAGGGTCAGGGGCGCACCCCCCTTCCTCGTGGCCCCCTCGGGCACCGTCTCGCGTTGGTTTTTCTTCCCAAAAATCATAAATATTCTAAAAATGATCTCCGTCCGTTTTTACCCCGTTTGGACTCCGTTTGATATGGGGTTTCTGCGAAACATAAAACATGCAACAAACAAGAACTGGCACTGGGCACTGGATCAATATGTTTGTCCCAAAATAGTATAAAAAGTTGCCAAAAGTATATGAAAGTTGTAGAATACTGGCATGGAACAATCAAAAATTATAGATACGACGGAGACGTATCAGCATCCCCAAGCTTAATTCCTGCTCGTCCTCGAGTAGGTAAATGATAAAAAAGATAATTTTTGATGTGGAATGCTACCTAGCATAATCTTGATCATATATCTAATCATGGCAAGAATATTAAGACACGAGTGATTCAAAGCAATAGTCTATCATTTGACATAAAAACGACAATACTTCGAGCGTACCAATAAAGAAATCATGTCTTTTCAAAACAACATGGCCAAATAAAGTTATCCATACAAAATCATATAGTCTGGCTATGCTCCATCTTCATCACACAAAATATTCAAATCATGCACAACCCCGGTTTTAGCCAAGTAATTGTTTCATACTTTAGTATTCTCAAACTTTTTCAACTCTCACGCAATACATGAGCATGAGCCATGGATATAGCACTATGAGTGGAATATAATATGGTGGGGGTTATGTGGAGAAGAAAAAAAAGGAGAAAGTCTCACATCGACGCGGCTAATCAACGGGCTATGGAGATGCCCATCAATTGATGTCAATGCGAGGAGTTGGGATTGCCATGCAACGGATGCACTAGAGCTATAAGTATATGAAAGTTCAGCAAAAGAAACTAAGTGGGTGTGCATCCAAATTGCTTGCTCATGAAGACCTAGGGCATTTTGAGGAAGCCCATCGTTGGAATATACAAGCCAAGTTCTATAATGAAAAATTCCCACTAGTATATGAAAGTGACACCATAAGAGACTCTCTATATGAAGAACATGGTGCTATTTTGAAGCACAAGTGTGGAAAAGGATAGTAACATTGCCCCTTTTATTTTTTTTCTCTTTTTTTGGCGGGCTTCTTTGGCCCCCCTTTTTTTACTTATGCTTCTTTGGCCTCTCCTTGGGCAATGCTCTAATAATGATGATCATCACACTTTTATTTACATACAACTCGATATTACAACTCGATATTAGAACACAAATATGACTCTATATGAATGCTTCCGGCGGTGTACCGGGATGTGCAATGATCTAGCATAGCAATGATATCAAAAAAGGACAAGCCATAAAAACATCATGCTAGCTATCTTACGATCATGCAAGCAATATGACAATGAATGCTCAAGTCATGTATATGATGATGATGGAAGTTGCATGGCAATATATCTCGGAATGGCTATGGAAATGCCATGATAGGTAGGTATGGTGGCTGTTTTGAGGAAGATATAAGGAGGCTTATGTGTGATAGAGCGTATCATATCATGGGGTTTGGATGCACCGGCGAAGTTTGCACCAACTCTTGATGTGAGAAAGGGCAATGCACGATACCGAAGAGGCTAGCAATGATGGAAGGGTGAGAGTGCGTATAATCCATGGACTCAACATTAGTCATAAAGAACTCACATACTTATTGCAAAAATTTATTAGCCATCAAAACAAAGTACTACACGCATGCTCCTAGGGGGGAGGTTGGTATGAGTTAACCATTGCGCGCCCCCGACCTCCACACAAAGGATGGCAATCAAAAAATATCTCATGCTCCAACTTCGTTACATAACGGTTCACCATACGTGCATGCTACGGGAATCACAAACCTCAGCACAAGTATTTCTACTAATCCACAACTACCCACTAGCATGACTCTAATATCACCATCTTCATATCGCAAAACTATTGCAACGAATCAAACATATCATATTCAACGATCAACAAGTTTATGTAGGATTTTATGACTAACCATGTGAATGGCCAATTCCTGTCATCTCTCTAAATAGATATAAGTGAAGCAAGATAGTTTAATTCTTTTTACAAAAGATATGCCCATGCTCTAACAAATATAAGTGAAGCAAAAGAGCATTCTATAAATGGCGGTCTATGTGAAGAGAAACAGGCAATCCAAACTTCAAATGATGTAAGTGAAGCACATGAAGCATTCTATAAAGCCATACTTAAAAGATTTAAGTGAAGTGCAATGAGCATTCTATAAATCAACTATGGAATATATCATACCAGCATGGTGCATAAAAGAAGAGTGAATACTAAATGCAAAAGACGCTCCAAGATTTGCACATATCGCATGAACGAAAACGAATCCGAAAGCAATACCGATACTTGTTGAAGAAAGAGGGGATGCCTTCCGGGGCATCCCCAAGCTTAGACGCTTGAGTCTCCTTGAATATTTACTTTGGGTGCCTTGGGAATTCCCAAGCTTGAGCTCTTGCCTCTCTTTCGTTTCCTCATATCGAGACCTCCTCGATCAAACACTTCATCCACACAAAACTTCAACAGAAAACTCGGTAAGATCCGTTAGTATAATAAAGCAAACCACTACTCTAAGTACTGTTGCAAACCAATTCATATTTTGTTTTTTCATTGTGTCTACTGTAATATAGATTTTCCATGGCTTAATCCACTGATAGAAATTGATAGTTTCATCAAAACAAGTAAACTATGCATCAAAAACAGAATCTGTCAAAAATAGAGCAGTCTGTAGCAATATGAACATTCACCATACTTCTGGTACCCCAAAAATTCTACCAAAATTAGGAAAAATAAAAAATTTGTATAGTAAGACAGTGCAAAAATAGTCAGAATGATTTAATGTTCCAGTAAAAAATGTAAAATCGCACACTACAGCCAAAGTTTCTGTCCTGCACCGCACAAACCAACAAGCATTGTAAACATCCTAAAGGCAAACCTTGGCAGATTATTTTTATAATACAATGGAATTGTGCAAGGGGATAATTATTTTTTATGAAAAGTTTCTGTAATTAATATTCACAAAGTTTCCGTGAGCATGAACAAAGTTCAAGGAGCTCTCCCACTTCAACAATGCTTGTCTTTCTCACTTTCACTTTCCTTTTTGAAAAGTTTTGGGTTCCCCTCTTTATTTTTTTTGTTTTTAAACTATATAAAAGCACTCAAAAGAAATAAATGACTCTCTAAAATTTCCGGGTTGTCTCCCTGGCAGCACTTTCTTTAAAGCCATTAGCTAGGCATATAGTGCTCAAGTAACGGGTCCACCCGGATCCCAAGGTATATCAAAGCCAATTTTAATTAACAATGATTTGTAATTTAGTAGTGAGCACAAAGTAACATATATCATGCAACAACGAAGTCTAACTCTCTTCCTATGCATCAGCATGTCATAAAAGAACAATTCAAGCACACCAAGTAAAGGCCAATGCATAGTATAAACAGTTTCTTGCAACTTTATCATATTGGAAACATAGAGAGGTGGAGATATAGTTCCTCTCTCATAATAATTACAAGTAGGAGCAGCAAGCACATGCATATTACATTCATCAAAATTATCATGTGCTACGATAAGAGGCAACCCATCAATATAATCCTTAATAAGCACAAACTTCTCCGATATAGTATAGTTTGGAGAATTCAAAAAGATAATAGGACTATCATGCGTGGGTGCAATAGCAACAATTTCATGTTTAACATAAGGAACTATAGCAAGTTCATCTCCATAAGCATAATTCACATTGGCATCTTGGCCACAAGCATAGCAAGCATCATCAAAAAGGGGTATTTCAAGAGAATCAACGGGATCATAACAATCATCATAGCAATCATCCTTCGGTAAGCATGAAGAGAAATTAAACAATGTATGAGTTGAAGAGTTACTCTCATTAGAAGGTGGGCACAGGTAGCTAATCCGCTCTTCCTCCTTTTGTACTTCGCTCTCCTCATCATCTTTTTCATCCAATGAGCTCATAGTTTCATCAATTTCTTCTTCCATAGACTCCTGCAAAATATTAGTCTCTTCTTGGACAGCGGAGACTTTCTCAATAAATGCATCAATATCGGAATTGTATAGCAAAATTTTTAGGTCTATAAACTGAATCATCAAAATCTTCAAACTCTTTAAACAAAGATTCAATTTCGTAAGCACCCATAAAAGCAACGAATTCTTCTATTTGTTCCACATCATAGTAATCATATATACCATTAGCATAAGAAGCCAAGGTTTTATCGTCATTGAATTTGCATGAAAAGGGAAGGTGTGGAGCCTTCATCCTAGAGCAACAAGTATAATCATATCTCAAGCATAGTTCCCGAGCATAACAATGCAACATATAAATTTGATCCCATAATAGTTTCCCTTTTTGTGTCAAGCGATAATCCCTACAGTATTCACGTTGATCCAACGTGTCTCCCATAACATAATTGAATGGGGTTTTCTCAGGATTACCAAAGTAGTCCATAATATCCTTCACATAATGAGCATCACGGGTTTTAGGAGGTTCCCCATCTCCATGAGTAGCAAGTACACCTAATTTTTTTGGTATTTCGTGTTCCATATCCATAACTAAAGATAGAGAACAACTGAGAACAACAAATAAAAATTATTTAGTGATAAATCAAACAAGCACACACGAGAATATTCACCCCACGCTATGACTCGCCGGCAACGGCGCCAGAAAAAGGTCTTGATAACCCACAAGTGTAGGGGATTAGTTGTAGCCTCTTTCGATAAGTAAGAGTGTCAAACCCAACGAGGAGCTAAAGGTAGAACAAATATTCCCTTAAGTTCTATCGACCACCGATACGACTCTACGCACGTGTAGCGTTCGCTTACCTAGAACAAGTATGAAACTAGAAGTACTTTGTAGGTGTTGTTGGATAGGTTTGCAAGATAATAAAGAGCACGTAAATAAAAGCTAGGGGCTGTTTAGATAAAGAAGCAATAAAGTAAATATAGCAAGTGTGGAAAAGTGGTGGTAGGAGTTGTGAAAGTGTCCCTAAGTAATTGACTACTTTACTAGACTGATAGCAAGTTTTATGTGGGAGAGGCATAAGCTAACATACTTTCTCTTCTTGGATCATATGCACTTATGAATGGAACTCTAGCAAGCATCCGCAACTACTAAAGATCATTAAGGTAAAACCCCAACCATAGCATTAAAGCATCAAGTCCCCTTTATCCCATACGCCACAACCCCCTTACTCGGGTTTATGCTTCTGTCACTCAAGCAACCCACTATAAGTGAATCATGAACGTATTGCAACACCCCACAGCAGGAATCCCTCATGCTTGTGCGGCACGGAGGGCACAATAGGACAGCAACATAACCACAAGCAAATTAAACCAATCATAGCAATTCATCAATCACCGGTAGGACAACGAAAATCTACTTAGACATCATAGGATGGCAGCACATCACTGGATAATAATATGAAGCATAAAGCACCATGTTCAAGTAGAGGGTACAGCGGGTTGCGAGAGAGTGGACCGCTGAATATAGATGGGGGAAGGTGATGGGGATGTTGGTGAAGATGGCAGAGGTGTTGGTGTAGATCGTGGTGATGATGATGTCCCCGGTGGCGTTCTAGTGCCACCGGAAGCAAGGGGGAGAGAGCCCCCCTTCTTCTTCTTCTTCTTATTCTTCTTCCTTGACCTTCTCCCTATATGGGAGAAGGGTTTTCCCTCTGGTCCTTGGCTCCCATGGCGTGGGAGGGGCAAGAGCCCCTCTGAGATTGGATCTGTCTCTCTGTCTCTCTGTTTCTGCGTTCTCAAATTCTGCCCTTTCACCGTTTCTTATATATCCGGAGATCCATAACTCCGATTGGACTGAAACTTTCGCCCAGATTTTTCTCCGAAAATTAACTTTCTTGCGGCAAAAGAAGAATGTCAACCGCCTTACGGGGTGCTCACGAGGGTCAGGGACGCGCCCTCTGCCTCGTGGCCCCCTCGGGCACCGTCTGACGTTGGTTTTTCTTCCCAAAAATCATAAATATTCCAAAAATGATCTCCGTCTGTTTTTATCCCGTTTGGACTCCATTTGATATGGGTTTTCTGCGAAACATAAAACATGCAAGAAACAGGAACTGGCACTAGGCACTGGATCAATATGCTAGTCCCAAAAATAGTATAAAAAGTTGCGAAAAGTATATGAAAGTTGTAGAATACTGGCATGGAACAATCAAAAATTATAGATACAACGGAGACGTATCAAAGCAGGCTGCGGGTATTGTTATTTTCTAACCTTCACAGATGGTTTGAGTAGGTATAGGTATATCTACCTGATATAACACAAGTATTAAACGTTTGAAAATTTCAAATTTTTGAGTGAAGTGGAGAATCATCGTAACAAGAAAATAAAGTTTCTGCGATCTGATCTCGGAGGCGAATATTTGAGTTACGAGTTTGGTCTTCATTTAAAATAATGTGGAATTGTTTCACAACTCACGCCACCTGGAACACCACAGCATAATGGTGTGTCCGAACGTCGTAACCGTACTTTATTAGATATGGTGCGATCTATGATGTCTCTTACTGATTTACCACTAACGTTTTTGGGGGTTATGCATTAGAGACAGCTGCATTCATGTTAAATAGGGCACTGTTTAAATCCGTTGAAACGACACCGTATGAACTATGGTATGGCAAGAAACCTAAGATGTTGTTTCTTAAAGTTTGGGGATGTGATGCCTATGTCAAAAGGCTTCAGCCTGATAAGCTCAAACCTAAATCGGAGAAGTGCGTATTCATAGGATAGCCTAAAGAAACTATTGGTACATCTTCTACCACAGATCCAAAGGAAAGATCTTTTGTTGTTAAGATTGGATCCTTCCTAGATGAGTTTTCTCTTGAAAGAAGTGAGTGGGAGGAAAGTAGAATTTGATGAGCTAATTGTACCTTCTCTCGAATTGGAGAGTAGCATATCATAGAAATTCGTTCTCATGATGCCTACTTCAACTAGAGAGGAAGCTAATGATGATGATCATGAAACTTGGGATCAAGTTACTACTGAACCTTTTAGGTCAACTAGAGCACGATCCGCACTAATAACCCACAAGTATAGGGGATCGCAACAATTTTCGAGGGTAAAGTATTCAACCCAAATTTATTGATTCGACACAAGGGGAGCCAAAGAATATTCTCAACTATTAGCAGTTGAGTTGTCAATCCGACCAAACCTGAAAGAATTAATATCTGCAGCAAAGTATTTAGTAGCAAAGTAGTATGGAAGTAACGGTAACAGTGGCAAAAGTGATAGTGGCAGTTTTGTAGCAATCGTAATAGCGGCAACGGAAAAATAAATTAAGCATATATCAATATGTAAAAAGCTCATAGGCAATGGATCAATGATGGATAATTATGTCAGAAGGCATTCATCATGCAACAGTTATAACCTAGGGTGACACATAACTAGCTCCAATTCATCAATATAATGTAGGCATGTATTCCGAATATAGTCATACATGCTTATGGAAAAGAACTTGCATGACATTTTTTATCCTACACTCCCGTGGCAGCGGGGTCCTATTGGAAACTAAGGGATATTAAGGCCTCCTTTTAATAGAGAACCGGACCAAAGCATTAGCACTTAGTGAATACATGAACTCCTCAAACTATGGTCATCACCGGGAAGTGTCCCGACTATTGTCTCGAGGGTTGCCGGATCATAACACGTAGTAGGTGAATATAACTTGCAAGATAGGATCAAGAACACAAATATATTCATGAAAACATAAAGGGTTCAGATCTGAAATCACGGCACTCGGGCCCTAGTTACAAGCATTAAGCATAGCAAAGTCATAGCAATATCAATCTCAGAACATAGTGGATACTAGGGATCAAACCCTAACAAAACTAACTCGATTACATGGTAAATCTCATCCAACCCATCACCGTCCAGCAAGCCTACGATGGGATTACTCACACACGGTGGTCAGCATCATGAAATTGCTGATGGAAGATGGTTGATGATGACGATGGTGACCATTTCCCCTCTCCGGAGCCCAAAACAGACTCTAGATCTACCCTCCCGAGGAAGAACAGGAGGCGGCGGCGGCTCCATATCGTAAAACGCGATGAATCCTTCTCTCTGATTTTTTTCTCCGAATGTGAATATATGGAGTTGGAGTTGAGGTCGGTGGAGCTTCATGGGACCCACAAGAGCAGAGGGCGCGCCCTCCACCCTTGTGGACAGGGTGTGGGTCCCCTCTGGTTGATTCTTTCGTCAATATTTTTTATTTATTCCAAAAATAATCTCTGTGAAGTTTCAGGTCATTCTGAGAACTTTTATTTTTGCACAAAAATAATACCATGGCAATTCTGCTGAAAACAGCATCAGTCCGGGTTAGTTCCATTCAAATCATGCAAATAAGAGTCCAAAACAAGGGCAAAAGAGTTCAGAAAAGTAGATGCGATGGATATGTATCAACTCCCCCAAGCTTAACCCATTTCTTATCCTCAAGCAATTCAGTTGATAAACTGAAAGTGACAAACAAAAACTTTTACGAAGTCTGTTTGATCTTGTTGTTGCAAATATGTAAAGCCAACATTCAAGTTTTCAGCAAAGATTATGAACTAACCATATTCACCATAACATTTAGGTATCACATTTACTGATATCAATGAAATCAAGACTTTCTCAAAACAATCATGATATGATATAACAATTGCTAGCCCTTTCTGAGACCGTAAGACATAAATGCAGAGCACCGCTAAAGATCAAGGACTCGCTAGACATTGTAATTCATGGCAAAAGAGATCCAGTCACAGTCATACTCAATATCAATTAATAACAACGCATACGAATGACAGTGGTGCTCTCCAACTGGTGCTTTTTATAAGAGGATGATGACTCAACATAAAAGCAAATAGATAGGCCCTTCGTAGAGGGAAGCAGGGATTTGCAGAGGTGCCAGGGCTCGAGATTTTGAAATAGAGATAAATAACATTTGAGAGGTATGGTTTAATTGTCAACTTAACAACCAAGAGATCTCGGTATCTTCCATGCTACATACATTATAGGCAGTTCCCAAATAGAATGGTAAAATTTATACTCCCCCACCACCAACAAGCACATTCCATGGCTAGTTCGAAACAACGAGTTCCGTCCAACTAACAACAATCCTGGGGGAGTTTTGTTTGCAATTATATTTTAATTTGATTTGAGCATGGGACTGGGCATCCTGATTACCAGCCATTTTCTCGTGAATGATGATTGGAATCCACTCATCATGAGAATAACCCACCTAGCATGCAAGATATATACAGCCCTAGTTGCTACATGAGCGACTTGAGCATACAAAATAGATTATCATTTGAAGGTTTAGAGTTTGGCACATGCAAATTTACTTGGAACGGAAGGTAAATACCGAATATAGGTAGGTATGGTGGACTCATATGGAACAACTTTGGGTTTATGGAAGTGAATGCACAAGCAGTATTCCTGCTTAGAACAAGTGAAGGCTAGAAAAAGACTGGAAAGCGACCAACTAGAGAGCGACAATAGTCATAAACATGCATTAAGATTAACCAACACTGAGTGCAACCATGAGTAGGATATAAATCACCATGAACATAAATATCGTGGAGGCTATGTTGATTTTGTTTCATCTACATGTGTGAACATGTGCCAAGTCAAGTCACTCAAATCATTCAAAGGAGGATACCATCCTATCATACTATAGCACAACCATTTCAATAGCATGTTGGAATGCAAGGTAAACCATTATAAACTCCTAGCTAATTAAGCATGGCATGAGTAACTATAATCTCTAATTGTCATTGCAAACATGTTTCATTCGTAATAGGCTGAATCAGAAAGATGAATTAATCATATTTACAAAAACAAGATAGGTCGAGTTCATACCAGCTTTTCCTCATCTCAATCATTTCATATATATCGTCATTATTGCCTTTCACTTGCACGACCGAACGGTGTGGATAATAATAATAGTGCACGTGCATTGGACTAAGCTGGAATCTGCAAACATTTATTCAAAGGAGAAGACAAGGTAATATGGGCTCTTTGTTAGATCAACAATAATGCATATGAGAGCCACTCTCATTTTCATCGTGGTCTTCTCCTCTCGACCCCCAAAGAAAAGAAAAGAATTTCAGAGAACCACATTAAAATGTTTTTGGAGTTTTTGTTTTTCTGAAGGAAGTAAAACTAGAACGAGAAAAACTATTTACATGGGAAAGCTGCCAACAAGCAAAAGAAGAACGAGAAATCCTTTGGGTTTTTCTTTTAATACTACTACAAAGTAAACATGGAAAGTAAACTAGCTAGAAGCTACAACTATTTTTTTTGGTTTTTCTCAAAGTTTTTCAAACACAGAAGAAGAAAGTGAGCTAAAGAAAGTAAACTAGCATGGACAATACAATGAAAAAGTATGAACACCGACAACTAGAATGAGTGTGTGAACATGAATGTAATGTCGGTGAGAAATACATACTCCCCCAAGCTTAGGCTTTTGGCCTAAGTTGGTCTAAGCCCATGAATCAAAGTAGCCCTCTCTGGTGTACTAAGGAGGATCCTGGGGGTTCCACTGGTTAGCGAGCTCCTGCAGCTCCCACTGATAAATAGACTCCTGATATGGATCAGGTGATGGCTCTGGCTCAGGAACTGGGGATCACGTCCCCTCCTAGTATGCGTAGATGTTCGCAGGCAAAATGAAGTACCTGCCTGAATGAATATCGAACAAAGAAGGTGCTGGAAAGGTAATAATCTGACAAGTCTTCTCGCTAAATACCAGGTTATAGATGAGTCTATTGTCATCATCTTTCTTAATAAAATCATGTCCTACCATACTGCCATAATCTAAGTATATAGTTAGCAGCAACTTCTCCTGTTTTTCATCGAGCCTAACGGGTATTTTGAAGCGTTTAGCAAGGTGGGAGGCATATATACCTCCAAAGATAGGACCCTTCATACGGTTTGAACTCAACCATCGAGCAACCATAGCGCCCAAACTGAAAGATTTATCACTAAGTAAAGCATGGCGCAAAAATAGCAAGGTCAGGGGCACTAAGGCCTCCACTCTCCCCGTGACCAATTAAACATCTCGCAGCAAACAATGAGTAGTAGCGCAAAACAGGAAAAATATAAACTAGACACCCTCGCTTCCGACACTTTTCTCCTTTCCGCCTATGGTAACTTCATTAATTCTTCCACATCACTAGGACGTGGTTCCTCGACGCTGCCCTCAAAAGGTAATTTGCAAACCTCACAAAAATCATAAAGCGTCATCTCCTTATGCTTGTCATATAAATAAAATTCTACCGCGGGTGGTGATCTCCTAGCATGAAAATGAAAATTTTGCACAAAAGTATTTGTGAGTAGGAGGTACTGATCACATTGGTTTTGGAGGAAGGCGGTGATGCCTGCATTCTCAGCCAAGTAATAGAAATCCTCATAAATTCTGGCTGCTTCCAAGAATGCATCACTTGGCCATTCACACGGCCGAACCTCTGTGGTGCGAGGAAGGTTGTACTTGGGCTTTTCGTTCTCTTCATTTTCTTTTTCCTTCGAACACCGACTTGAAGAGCCCCTCAACAATCTCTCATCATTTTATTCCTCTAAAAATTTCTAAAAATTTTAGTGACTCAAAATAAAAGTGAACCTCAACAAAATTGAAAGCAAATACTCTTCAAGTGTCTAGAGACTATATCATGCATCAAAACTACTTTGGACCATATACATTTGACATGCAAGCTCAAGAATAGGGTCACCATAGCAGCAAAAATTTGCAATAAATAAAGCACTAGAACAAAAACTAATTGGACCATTGGAGGAGTCTCATACCGAAGAACGATCCCTCAAAGCAGTTTTGTGAATGGAGCTTTGCACAAGGAGATCAAAAATGGCAGCAAAATGAGCAAGAACATGGGTTTGAGCTAGGGGATGATTTTTCTGGAGAAAGATGAAGTGGATGGGTGCTGGAATAAGTGAGGGGGACCCACATGGGACCCACAAGACAGGGGGGCATGCCCAGGGGGGTAGGGCGCGCCCTCCATCCTTGTGGCCCACTAGTGATGCCCCCTGGTGTGTTCTCAGTGCTAGAAATTCTAAAATATTCTATAAAAAATCATACTAAATTTTCAGGGCATTTGGAGAACTTTTATTTTCGGGAGATCTTTTATTTCACAGATAATTCAAAAAACAAACAGATAATACTACTTTTTCTTTATTTAATCTATATAACAGAAAGTAAAAGGAGGGTACAGAAAGTTGTGCTTTCTAAATTCATCCATCTCATGCTCATCAAAAGGAATCCATTAAAAAGGTTGATCTAGTCTTATTAACAAACTTCTTTAGAATAACATGAAACCGGAGAATTTTCGAATAACACTAGGTTACCTCAATGGGGATACGCATGTCCCCAACAATAAGAATATGATATTTCTTTTTGACAGTAGGAAGAGGGAATTCAAAACCTCCAATGGTAATAGTTATAATTTTTCCAATAGAATTGATACTATGAACTTGAGGTTGTTTCTTCGGAAAGTGTACCGTATGCTCATTACATTAACATGAAAAGTGACATTGCCTTTGTTGCAATCAATAACAACCCCTACAGTATTCAAAAAGGTTCTACCAAGGATGATCAACATACTGTCGTCCTTGGGAATATCAAGAATAACAAGGTTCGTTAATATAGTAATGTTTGCAACCACAACATGCACATCCTCACAAATACTGATGGGTATGGCAGTTGATTTATCAGCCATTTGCAAAGAAATTTCAGTAGGTGTCAACTTATTCAAATAAAGTCTACGATACAAAGAGAAATGCATAACACTAACACCGGCTCCAAGACACATAAAGCAGTTTTAACATAGTTTCTTTTAATGGAGCATGGTATAGTTGGTACCCCTGGATCTCCTAGTTTCTTTGGTATTCCACCCTTAAAAGTATAATTAGCAAGCATGGTGGAAATTTCAGCTTCTGGTATCTTTCTTTTATTAGTGAAAATATCTTTCATACACTTAGCATAAGGAGGCATTTTAAGCATACAAGTCAAACTCATACACAAGAAGATAGGTCTAATCATTTCAGCAAAGCACTCAAAATCCTCATCATCCTTTTTCTTGGATGGCTTAGGAGGAAAAGGCATGGGTTTCTAAACCCATGGTTCTCTTTCTTTACCGTGCTTCCTAGCAACGAGGTCTCTCTTATCATAATGTTGATTCTTTGATTGTGGGTTATCAAGATCAACAGCAGGTTCAATCTATACAACATTATCATTACTAGGTTGAGCATCAACATGAACATCATCATTATCATTATCACTAGGTTCATGTTCATCACCAGATTGTGTCTCAGCATCAGAAATAGAAATATCATTGGGATTCTCAGGTGTGTCAATAACAGGTTCACTAGAAGCATGCAAAGTCCTATCAGTTTCATTTTTATTTTTATTAGAAGGACTAGGTGCATCAGTATTAATTCTCTGAGAATCTTTCTCAACTCTCTTAGGATGGCTGAGGGAGTCCTGGACTAGGGGGTGTCCGGATAGCCGAACTATCATCATTGGCCGGACTCCAAGACTATGAAGATACAAGATTGAAGATTTCGTCCCGTGTCCGGGTGGGACTTTCCTTGGCGTGTAAGGCAAGCTTGGCAATACGGATATGTAGATCTCCTACCATTGTAACAGACTCTGTGTAAGCCTAGCCCTCTCCGGTGTCTATATAAACCGGAGGGTTTTAGTCCATAGGATGCACAATAATAATACCATAGGCTAGCTTCTAGGGTTTAGCCTCCTTGATCTCGTGGTAGATCTACTCTTGTACTACCCATATCATCAATATCAATCAAGCAGGAGTAGGGTTTTACCTCCATCGAGAGGGCCCGAACCTGGGTAAAAACATCGTGTCCCTTGTCTCCTGTTACCATCCGCCTAGACGCACAGTTCGGGACCCCCTACCCGAGATCCGCCGGTTTTGACACCAACATTGGTGCTTTCATTGAGCGTTCCTCTATGTCGTCACCTATAGGCCCGATGGCTCCTTCGATCATCAACAATGATGCGGTCTAGGGTGAGACTTTTCTCCCCGGACAGATCTTCATATTCGGCGGCTTTGCACTACGGGCCAATTCGCTTGGCCATCTGGAGCAGATTGAAAGCTACGCCCCTAGCCATCAGGTCAGATTTGGAAGCTTAAACTTCACGCCGACATCCTCGGAGGCTTGATCTTCGACGGATTCAAGTCACGGCCGAGCGTGCCGCACTGTCACGATGGGCATGATCTAGCTCTGCTGCCGGACAGTGCCCTGGAGGCCGCACACGAGTCCGCTCCGACCCTTAACTCGGAGCCGACCGCGCAGATCGAGGATCAATGGCTAGACACCGCCTCGGGGGCTGCTACCTCTATGGCAATGGAGCCGAATACCGACCCTGTCCCTTGTGAAGCTCGTGACTCCGAGGTGCCAGACTCCTCACCGGATTCCGAACCTCCCGCGCCACTACCAATCGAATCCGGTTGGGCGCCGATCATGGAGTTCACCGCTGCGGACATCTTTCAACACTCGCCTTTTGGCGACATCCTAAATTCGCTAAAGTATCTCTCGTTATCAGGATTGCCCTGGCCGGACCACGGTCAGAGCGGTTGGGATGCGGACGACGAAGAAATTCAAAACCCACCCACCACCCACTTTGTAGGCACTGTCGATGATCTAACCGACATGCTAGACTTCGACTCCGAAGACATCGACGGTATGGACGACGATGCCGGAGACGACCTAGAACCAGCGCCTACGGGGCACTGGAAAGCCACCTCAACTCACGATGTATACATGGCAGATACATCAAAAGGAAGCGACAACGGGGAACAACGGGACGCGGCGAAGGATAATTCCCCCGAAAAACAGCCAAAACGGCGACGCAAGCGCCGCCCGAAGTCCCGTCTCGACAGCAACAGCACCCATATAGACCCAGCCATAGAGCAGGGAGAACCAGTGGATGACGAACATGCCACTAAGCAACCGCCCGAACAGGACGAATTGGACAAGCAACCCATCTCCGGTGAAAACAACAGTTCGGACGACCTCACGCCGAACACATCATCAGAGCATAAGAACCTCCACAAAAGACTCGTCGCCACCGCAAGAAGTCTGAAGAAGCAGAAGCGGAAGCTCAAAACTGCAGAAGACGTACTGAGAATGAGATGGAGCAAAGTACTCAAGACCACAGATAGTCACCAAGTAAAGAGCTACCCGAAGCGCAAGCTGTTGCCCGAATTTGACGAGGTGGCCGTAGAGCCCCAACAGTCAAAAAACAAAGAGGCCGCTTGGCCAGATAGACGACCACATGACAAGCAAAGAGCGGCAAGCGGCGCCGCACACAAGCCGGCACACGATCCACATAAGGATCCTAGCAAAAAGGATGACCCGGTCAGGTCCATCTATGGGCCAAAAAAGAAGGCTCCAGGGAGCAACACAACACGTCGAGTGTTCTAAAATAACGGCACACCCAAATACAAGGGCGCTGCACACCCTCTATGTTTCATCGATGATGTACTGGATCATGAATTTCCAGCGGGATTCAAGCCCGTAAACATAGAGGCATACGACATAACAACAGACCCCGGAGTCATTATTGAGGATTACATCCTACACATACATATGGCTAGACGAGACGATCTCCATGCCATAAAATACCTACCCCTCAAGCTCAAAGGGCCAGCCCGGCATTGGCTCAAAAGCCTCCTAGAAAACACTATTGGAAGTTGGGAAGAGCTCAAGGATGCGTTTCGGGCAAATTTTTAGGGGACCTATGTCCGCCCTCCGGATGCAGACGATTTAAGTCACATAACCCAACAGCCCGGAGAGAAAGCCCGCAAATTCTGGACAGGTTCCTCACCAAAACGAACCAAATAGTCGACTGTCCGGACGCCGAAGCCTTAGCAGCCTTCAAACATAACGTCCGAGACGAATGGCTCGCCAGACACCTCGGCCAGGAAAAGCCAAGGACAATGGCCGCACTAACAAGTCTCATGACCCGCTTTTGCGCGGGAGAAGATAGCTGGCTGGCAAGATGCAGCACCAGCGACCCGAGTACATCCGAGGTCAGGGATGGAAATGGGAAACCACAACGCAGAAAAGATCAGCGCCTGACTAAGGAAAATGGCCCAAAGAGCACGGCGGTCAACGCCGGGTTCAAAAGCTCTTGGCCAAACAACAAAACACTGCCTCTTAAGGACAACAGTGACGAGTTATCCAACCTAAACAAAATCTTGGACAGGATATGTCAAATCCACAGTACCCCCGGAAAGCCTGCAAACCATACCCACAGAGATTGTTGGGTCTTCAAGCAGTCCGGCCGAGTTAACGCCGAACCCAAGGGGCTCGACACACCAAGCGAGGACGATGACGAACCCCACAAGCAGAGCGCCAGCAAACAAAAGAATTTCCCACAAGAAATCAAAACAGTAAATTCACTTCAAGTGATAACAAGGAAAAATAGGGCGGCACCTACTAAAGTACGCGCCGCACGGTCCACCCCAGCGGAGTCCCAAAATTGGATGTCAAAACCAATTACTTTCGACCATCAGGATTACTCCAGAAGTATTCGAAACGCAGGATGGACTGCTTTGATATTGGATCCTATAATCAACGGACTACAATTTACACAAGTCCTAATGGATGGCGGCAGTGATATAAACCTGCTATACCAGGACACAATCCGCAGAATGGGGATAGACCCTACCAAAATTTGCCATAGCAGCACTTCCTTTAAAGGAGTGACGCCAGACCCTTATGCCAATTGTACGGGCTCCGTACTACTAGAAGTTGTGTTCGGTTCATCCGACAACTTCCGCCGCGAAAAGCTAATCTTCCATATCGCCCCATTTAAAAGTAGCCATCAAGCACTATTGGGATGCGAAGCTTTCGCCCGCTTTAACGCAATACCGCATTACGCGTCTCTTACACTTAAAATGCCCGGTCCACGTGGCATCATCTCATTAAAAGGTAACTTCGAGTGTTCCTTGGCCACGGAAGAACGTGAGACTGCCTTGACAGCCACATACTAATCTGGCCTTGCTGATCGAAGCCCCTAAAGACAGGTCATTCAGACCCCGGACACGGTTAGGCGAGTCCGACATAAATAAACAAGGGGCTTCCTAGCCACATATCCCTTTACAAGGGGCTGCACGCATGAACAATGAAGAGCCAATAAAGCTCCACTTTATTCATCTTTTAATCATACTCTGTTTTAAATACATTTTTTGCACGATATTTTCCAAACTAAGTTCTTCTCTTTTACAGATGAACAACGTGCTACACCCGTCCAGGATACAGCACAACGGAGACACAGGCGCAGACGTGCAGCAGGAACCCGTTACAAGGATTCTTTTCAGATTAAGACCCTGCGTAAACCTTTTTTACTGTCTCTTGTTGATACACATCCCCCGGTTTCTTCCCATAACCGAGGAGGAGGCTGGCGTTTTGGCATCGGCCGCGTCAGAAGTTTTCGCGCGTACCTGGACACTAGGGGCTTAGGGCATTGTTCTGCCCGTTATCATAAAGACCGAATACCTCAGGGAGTGTTCGACGTCTCGAGTTAGGCCTTATATGCATCAGCTCCGAATCATGTCTTTGGTCAAATGTTGGGTTTGCCCGGCTCCTTTGTTTTGCTGCCTTACGTTCCGTATCATCGGCTAACACGGCACCAGGAGAACTACTGCGATTGTGCCCCGGTTTGGCCTGGCGAGCACCTCAGTAGAGAAAGCCGAAAACTGACTGTCATGATATAGCGAGAGACTAGTCAACCACTCGATCGACTACCGGAATGTCTAGAATTCCTCCGCTTTGACGAAGGACCGTTTCCCGGTCAGGCACATACGCGCCCCGAATTCGGAGAGCGCGGTGCCCCTAGGGGCTATATCGTAGCCCCACCTTTGAACTCCTATGGCTAAGTGAAAGTGATAAAGCATTATAGTCCGGTTGCCTCGTTTGCTACACTACCACCTCCTTCACAGGACCAAGACGTTGGATTAAGTGTGAAAATGCTCCTTTTTGCAAACACCCCCGCACTATGTGCGTGGGGGCTAAAGCCGAAGACTGCCATCTTTCAGGTTATATACACATATACATTAACGGCCGCACAGGAGATATTTCAATACTTGAACGCACAAGTATAAAAAGCACTTATATTATAAATATGGTTTTACAAATCATACATGTCATTTGAACATAACATTTTTCGAGCACTGCGACTCTATTAAACGAGCGCCCTGCAGGACTTCCTCAAAATAGTGCTCGGCGGGTAATCGGCTTCTGTCTGAATCCCGGGATGCAACATGGGTGGCGTCCATCTCTGCCCAGCATGTTTTGACACGGGCGAGAGCCATCCGTGCACCCTCTATGCATGCCGACCGCTTCATCACCTTGATATGCGGCACCACATCAAGGAATTGCTGCACTAAGCCGAAATAAGTCTTCGGCTTGGGCCTTTTCGGCCACAGATGAATCACGACACCCTTCATGGCAAGTCCAGACAACCTATTCAGCTCAGCCCACTCAGCCAACCGATCGGTTAACGGAAGTGGACGCTCTGGACTATGGAATTGAGACCAAAAAAGCTCTTCCATTTCGTGATCCTTTTGGCTTCAGAAGTGCACGACCGCGTTCGCCGCACTCACCGCCAAATTCAGATAAGGATCCTCCGCACCCCACAACTGGCCTAACTGAGCATACTTTTGATCCGTGAACTTCCTACGCAGCAGGAAGGGCTCTCCAGCCGCAATGTCTCCGGCCTGACGCAACTCCTCCTTTATAGCCCTCATTACAGAACGGGCATCCTTGGCTTCGGCGGTGGCCTTCTTCAGGTCCTCTTGCCCAGCTCGGTGCTCTCTTTCAAGAACCTCATAGCGGTCAGTAGCATCTTTCAGCTTTACAGCCATTTCGGCCATCTCCTCTCTGCTTCGGTAGTGAGCAGCCTTTTCGGCTTTTAGCTCTTCGGCTGCCTTCGAGGCAGCCACATCACTCCTTCTGGCTTGCTCCTTGGCTCGAGCAAGCTCTGCCCGAAGGCCCTCCATAGCAGCGGCGCCATGTGCATCAAGCATACATATTGTAAGGCATGGGCATCAGCTCCCTTATCAGGTGACCACGGAGAAACCACCTACCTTGTGACTCGTCAAGTCGCTTATGGACCAGCACGATGTCCTCATCCGCAGCGTCCAGTTGCCGCTTCAGTTCGACAACTCTATCAGTTCGGCTGGCCACCAAACGCTCCGCCCCCTGAATAGGAACGGCGAAATTTTAACACTGAGATTATGATCCTCGGCACGCCGTCACTTCTGACAACGTACCGAGTCTCAGGGGCTACTATCTATACAGGGCGCACTCTATGTGCAAAACTTTCAAAAGGTATGTCATTTTTACGTACCTCAAACCCCGTCAGTAAACTTCTGACGGCCTCATGCAACCCGCTCTCAGCGGATGAAATCCTCCCAATCACCGTACTCATTAATGTACGGTGATCTTCTGAGATAGACGCCCTGTCGAGCAGATCCTTCAGCTCCCCCGGCCGCACACCAGTTGGTGCCGCACTCTCTGGCCCCGCCGGACTCGGGGAGACCCTCCGTGACGACACCTCAGGGTCGTCCACCCCGCCTGACGACGCGGCAGATGGAGGCGTCTCGCTCTCCATCATCTCCGGACGAAGATCCCCCGAAGATGAGCTCAGCTGAGAAGGGCTGAGACCCAAACTACAAGGTAAAAACTTCGGTTATCCTCAGAAATAAAAATAGGGATGTCCCTTATTACAAAACTCCCCTTTTTCTACTTACGGCTCGCTGGAGGGCTGATTCCTTTGGGGAGATAGTGCGGCCGGGGCTTCTCCTGGCGCAGGACCCTCCGGTGAAGATTTCGTCCCCCGCTTTGAGGCCTTAGCCTCCGGATCTTCGGAAGCGGTCCTCTTCTCCCCCTGGAAGGAGGGATTCTTGACCCCCCTTTCTTGAAAGCCTCCTTAGTGGAGGCGGTAGTTTTTCTATTTTCCCCTTCGCCCTCTTCTGAAGGCGCAACCTCCAGCATCTTGACTAACACGGGATCCGGCGTGCTCTCCGGGAGAGGGGCCGGACACCGTATCAGTTTCGCTTGCACTATCCACTCCTGTTCAAAGGATGGTTGGTTAAAAGGCAAATCCATGATGTACAAATGAACGGTATGTCCGGACATAGGACTACTTACTTGAGTATCTGGGCGATTGCAGCTTAGGCCGGCGTCCTCGGTCAAGTCCGGACACATCTCTTGTGATCCGAAGAACAGTTTATACATCTCCACGGGTGTCGTACCCATGAAGTGTTGAAGAGCTCGAGGCCCCTCCGGATTGAATTCCCACAAACGGAGGGGGCGGCGTTTGAAGGGTAGAAGGCGCTGAATCAGCATAACCTGTGTCACTACGACCAGATTGATCTCCCTCTCTTGGAGGTCTCGAATCCGGCCTTGCAATATTGGTACGTCCTTGGACGGCCCCCGGTCAAGCCCTTTATTGACCCATGACGCCAGCCGTTGTGGAGGGCCCGAGCGAAAGGCGGGTGGCGGCGCCTGCT
The DNA here is from genome assembly GCA_963921465.1 of Triticum timopheevii. Taxonomy (NCBI): domain Eukaryota; kingdom Viridiplantae; phylum Streptophyta; class Magnoliopsida; order Poales; family Poaceae; genus Triticum; species Triticum timopheevii. Next base: position 470,718,718 of record OY997266.1, on the reverse strand, counting down.
TGCTACCCCTGGGAGCGGTGATATAGAACCACTCCTGTTGCCACAAGCCAAGCTCCTCTTGAAAAGAGCCCTCGGGCCATGGAGCATCGGCCCTCTTACTTATAACTGCACCTCTGCACTCTGCCTGTCGCCCCTCGGTCATCTTCGGCTCCACGTTGAAGGTCTTGAGCCACAAATCGAAGTGAGGGGTAGTGCGGAGGAAGGCTTCGCAGAAAACAATGAACGATGAGATATGGAGGATGGACTCCGGAGCCAAGTCATGGAATTCCAGCCCATAGTAAAACATGAGCCCTCTCACAAAGGGATCCATCGGGAAGCCTAAACCCCGACGGAGGTGAGACACGAACACAACGCTCTCGCCAGGCTCGGGAGTGGGAATGACTTGCCTTTGGGCGGGTAACCTATGCGAAATCTTGTAGGTTAGGTACCTGGCTTCTCTCAGCTTTAGCACGTCCCCTTCCATGATGGAAGAGGGCATCCACCGGCCCTGAAGGCCGGAGCCGGACATTGTCGAAGGTCCGAAGCGCCCGAATCTAAGGGCCTTGGGTGTTGGAACTCGGGGTGAAGGGCAGATTCGATTGAGGATCGAAGAAAAGGAACATGCCTTGGTCTCATTATAAAGGGGTAGAATACCAAGAGCCGTCCCCGTGACCGTTTGGAACTCGCCTTTGATGGAGGAGGCGTGGCAACGGGCGCGGTTGAGTTACCCACGTCCGTATTGATGAGAATCCTGGAATAAGGGGGACACGATCTCTGCTTCGACAAGACGTGCCAAGGAAACCGCTTCGCTAAACGCGCTAAGGTGGTAGGACAAAAACAATTCAAGTAAAGGCTTGGCCGTGGGTGACGTCACGCCACGAAATACGTCAGCAGATTGAACTTGTGTAAATATTATTCTCTCTACGGTGGTATGTGGAATTTATTTTGCAGAGCCGGACACTATCCTGGTGTTCACAATCTTCTATAAAGTTATTCAGAGGAAGAACCCGCCTTGCAATGCCGAAGACAATATGCGCGCCGGACTCGTCGTCATTGAAGCCTGGTTCAGGGGCTACTGAGGGAGTCCTGGACTAGGGGGTGTCCGGATAGCCGAACTATCATCATTGGCCGGACTCCAAGACTATGAAGATACAAGATTGAAGATTTCGTCCCGTGTCCGGATGGGACTTTCCTTGGTGTGTAAGGCAAGCTTGGCAATACGGATATGTAGATCTCCTACCATTGTAACCGACTCTGTGTAACCCTAGCCCTCTCCAGTGTCTATATAAACTGGAGGGTTTTAGTCCATAGGACGAACAATAATCATACCATAGGCTAGCTTCTAGGGTTTAGCCTCCTTGATCTCGTGGTAGATCTACTCTTGTACTACCCATATCATCAATATCAATCAAGCAGGAGTAGGGTTTTACCTCCATCGAGAGGGCCCGAACCTGGGTAAAAACATCATGTCCCTTGTCTCCTGTTACCATCCGCCTAGACGCACAGTTCGGGACCCCCTACCCGAGATCCGCCGGTTTTGACACCGACAATGGCCCTTAGGATACAAAGGTTCCTCGATCATTTTACCACCTCTAGTCATAACCCTAACAGCATTATCATTGTTCTAACAATTCAGCTCATTAAGTAAATCATCATGTGCATTAAGTAGTTATTCTACTTGAGTTGTAACCATGGAAGCATGCTTACTAATAAGCCTAAGATCATTAATGGTTCTACTCATATAATCACCCAAGTGGTCAAGCATGTAAGCATTACGTTTCAATTGTCTACTAACATAAGCATTGAAATTTTCTTGTTTAACAATAAAATTATCAAACTCATCTAAGCATTGACTAGCAGACTTATTATGAGGAATATCACCTTCATGAAATCTATAGAGAGAATTTACCTCTACTACCCGTGTCAGGTTATCAAGACCATGTATTTCTTCAATAGGCGGTAGATTCTTAACATCTTCAGCTTCAATACCTTCTTCTTTCATAGATTCCTTTGCCTCTTGCATGTCTTCAGGACTGATAAATAGAATACCCCTTTTCTTCAGAGTTCACTTAGGAGTTGGTTCAGGAAGTGTCCAATCATTATCATTAGTCAATATATTATTTAATAGCAATTCAGCTTGCTCAATAGTTCGTTCCCTGAGAACACAACCAACACAACTATCTGGGTGGTCCCTAAAAGCATCGGTTAGTCCATTATAAAAGATATCAAGTATTTCATTTTTCTTGAGAGGATGAAGAGGCAAAGCATCAAGTAATTGGAGAAGCCTCCCCCAAGCTTCTGGGAGACTCTCTTCTTCAATTTGCACAAAGTTAAATATTTCCTGTAAGGCAGCTTGTTTCTTATGAGCAGGAAAATATTTTGCAGAGAAGTAGTAAATCATATCCTAGGGACTACGCACACAAGCAGGAGCAAGAGAATTAAACTATATCTTAGCATCACCCTTTAGTGAGAAAGGAAACAACTTAATAATATAGTAACAACGAATTTTTTCCTCATGAGCAAATAGGGTGGTTATATCATTCAGTTTAGTCAGACGTGCCACAATAGTTTCATATTCATAACCATAGAAAGGATCATATTCAACCAAAGTAATTAACTCAGGGTCGATAGAGAATTCATAATCCTTATCAGTGACAAAGATAGGTGAAGTAGCGAACTTAGGATCATATTGCATTCTAGCATTCAAAGATTTATCTTTCAGCTTAGCAAACAGTTTCTTAAGATCATCTCTATTATTGCAAGCAAGACAGTCTCGAGCAGTTTCCTCATCCATAATATAACCCTCAGGTACAACAGGCAATTCATATCTAGGGGGAGAATCATAATCTTTAGTTTCAATAATATCATCAGTTTCAGTAATTTCATTCTCTCTAACCCTAGAAAGTTGTTCATCAAGAAATTCACCTAGTGGCACAGTATTATCAAGCAAACAATTAGTATCTTCATAAGATGGAAATTCCTTACCTCCCCTCGTAGTAGAGGGATGGATGTTGGTTTTGTTGTCTTTCAGATTCCTCATAGTGATCAACAGATATAAATCCCAAGTGACTCAGAGAATAGAGCTATGCTCCACGGCAACAGCGCCAGAAAAAGGTCTTGATAACCCACAAGTATAGGGGGTCACAACAGTTTTCGAGGCTAAAGTATTCAACCCAAATGTATTGATTTGACACAAGAGGAGCCAAAGAATATTCTCAAGTATTAGCAGCTGAGTTGTCAATTCAACCACACCTGAAAGACTTAATATCTGCAGCAAAGTATTTAGTAGCAAAGTAGTATGGAAGTAACTGTAACGGTGGCAAAAGTGATAGTGGCAGTTTTGTAGCAAACGTAACAGCAGCAACGGAAAAGTAAATTAAGCAAAGATCAATATGTAAAAAGCTCGTAGGCAATGGATCAATGATGGATAATTATGTCGGATGGCATTCATCATGCAAAAGTTATAACCTAGGGTGACACAGAACTAGCTCCAATTCATCAATATAATGTAGGCATGTATTTGTTGGGAAACATAGCATGCAATTTCAAAAAAATTCCTAGGCTCATGCAAGATCTATATAGGAGATGCATAGCAATGAGAGGGGAGAGTGTGTCCACGTACCCTCGTAGACCGAAAGCGGAAGCGTTTGTTAACACGGTTGATGTAGTTGAACTTCTTCTCGTTTCGACCGATCAAGCACCGAACGTACAACACCTCCGAGTTCTACACACGTTCAACTCGATGACGTCCCTCGAACTATTGATCCAGCAAATTGTCGAGGGAGAGTTGCGTCAGCACAACGGCGTGGTGACGGTGATGGTAACGTGATCCAAGCAGGGTTTCGCCTAATTAAGCACTACATGAATATGACCGGAGGCGTGAACTGTGGAGGGGGGCGCAGCACACGGCTAGGAATCAATGATGTGTGTTCTAGCGGTGCCCCCCCACATATATAGGTGGGAGAGGGGGAGGGGCAACAAGGGGCACCCCAAGTAGGAGTATCCTACTTGGGCGCCTCCCACAAGTCGGCCTCCCCCTTCCATAAGTGTCGGGGGGAAGGAAGGAGGAGGGGGAGGGAAGGAAGGGGCATGCTGAATCCCTCCCCTTCCTTCTCTCTTCCCCTTTTCCTCCCCCCAATTCGGCATACATGGGGGTGCACCAGCCTCTTAGGGGCTGGTCTGTCCCCCTCTTGGCCCATTAGGCCCGAGGGTTGCCCAAAACCCCTTCTAGTGACCCGATACGCACCTGATACCCACGGAACAATTTCGGTGTCCGAATACTATCGTCCTGTATATGAATCTTTACCTCTAGACCATTTCGAGACTCCTTGTCATGTCCGTGATCTCATTTGGGGCTCCAAGCAACATTCGGTGACCAAATCACATAAGTCATATAATACAAATCATCATTGAACGTTAAGCGTGCGGACCCTACGGGTTTGAGAACTACGTAGACATGACCAAGACACCTCTCTGGTCAATAACCAATAGCATAACCTGGATGCTCATATTGGCTCCCACATTTTCTTCGAAGATCTTTATCGGTCAAACCGTTATGACAACATACGTTATTCCCTTTGTCATCGGTATGTTACTTGCCCAAGATTCGATCGTGGTATCTTTATATCTAGTTCAATCTCGTTATCGGCAAGTCTCTTTACTCGTTCCGTAATGCATCATCCCGCAACTAACTCATTAGTCACATTGCTTGCAAGGCTTCTTATGATGTGCATTATCGAGAGGGCCCAGAGATACCTCTTTGATACTCGGAGTGACAAATCCTAATCTCGATCTATGCCAACCCAACAAACACCTTCGGAGATACGTGTAGAGCATATTTATAATCACCCAGTTACGTTGTGACGTTTGATAGCACACAAGGTATTCCTCCGGTATCCGGGAGTTGCATAATCTCATAGTCGAAGGAATATGTATTTGACATGAAGAAAGCAGTAACAATAAAACTGAACGATCATTATGCTAAGCTAACAGATGGGTCTTGTCCATCACTTCATTCTCCTAAAGATGTGATCTCGTTCATCAAATGACAACACATGTCTATGGCTAGGAACTTAACCATCTTTGATTAACGAGCTAGTCAAGTAGAGGCATACTAGGGACACGGTGTTTTGTCTATGTATCCACACATGTATCAAGTTTTCGGTTAATACAATTCTAGCATTAACAATAAACATTTATCATGAATAAGGAAATCTAAAATAACAACTTATTATTGCCTCTAGGGCATATTTCCTTCAGTATTCTGAATATAGTCATACATGCTTATGGAAAAGAACTTGCATGACATCTTTTGTCCTACGCTCACATGGCAGCGGTGTCCTATTGGAAACTAAGGGATATTAAGGCCTCCTTTTAATAGAGAACCGGAACAAAGCATTAGCACTTAGTGAATACATGAACTCCTCAAACTACGATCATCACTGGGAAGTGTCCCGACTATAGTCACTCCGGGGTTGCGAGATCATAACACGTAGTAGGTGACTATAACTTGCAAGATAGGATTAAGAACACAAATATATTCATGAAAACATAAAGGGTTCAGATCTGAAATCATGGCACTCGGGCCCTAGTGACAAGCATTAAGCATAGCAAAGTCATAGAAACATCAATCTCAGAACATAGTGGATACTAGGATCAAACCCTAACAAAACTAACTCGATTACATGGTAATCCAACCCCTCACCGTCCAGCAAACATACTATGGGATTACTCACACACAATGGTGAGCATCATGAAATTGGTGATGGAGGATGGTTGAGGATGACGATGGTGACGTTTCCCCTCTCCGGAGCCCAAAACGGACTCTAGATCTACCCTCCAGAGGAAGAACAGGAGGCAGCAGCGGCTCCGTATCGTAAAAAATGATGAATCCTTCTCTCTGATTTTTTCTCCCCGAACGTGAATATATGGAGTTCGAGTTGAGGTTGGTGGAGCTTCGTGGGACCCACAAGACTAGAGGGAGCGCCCTATGGGGGTGGGAGCGCCCTCCACCCTTGTGAACAGGGTGTGGGTCCGCTCTGATTGATTCTTTCACCAATATTTTTTATTTATTCCAAAAATAATCTTTGTGAAGTTTCAAGTCATTCTGAGAACTTCTTTTCTGCACAAAAATAACACTGTCGGTGTCAAAACCGGTGGAACTCGGGTAGGGGGTCCCGAACTGTGCGTCTAGGCGGATGGTAACAGGAGACAAGGGACACGATGTTTTTACCCAGGTTCGGGTCCTCTCGATGGAGGTAAAACCCTACTCCTGCTTGATTGATATTGATGATATGGGTAGTACAAGAGTAGATCTACCATGAGATCAAGGAGGCTAAACCCTAGAAGCTAGCCTATGGTATGATTGTTGTTCGTCCTATGGACTAAAACCCTCCGGTTTATATAGACACCGGAGAGGGCTAGGGTTACACAGAGTCGGTTACAATGGTAGGAGATCTACATATCCGTATTGCCAAGCTTGCCTTACACGCCAAGGAAAGTCCCATCCGGACACGGGACGAAGTCTTCAATCTTGTATCTTCATAGTCTTGGAGTCTGGCCAATGATGATAGTTTGGCTATCCGGACACCCCCTAGTCCAGGACTCCCTCAGTAGCCCCTGAACCAAGCTTCAATGACGACGAGTCCGGCGCGCATATTGTCTTCGGCATTGCAAGGCGGGTTCTTCCTCCGAATAACTTCATAGAAGATTGTGAACACCAGGATAGTGTCCGGCTCTGCAAAATAAATTCCACATACCACCATAGAGAGAATAATATTTACACAAGTTCAATCCGCTGACGTATTTCGTGGCATGACGTCACCCACGGCCAAGCCTTTACTCGAATTGTTTTTGTCATACCACCTCAACGCGTTTAGCGAAGTGGTTTCCTTGGCACGTCTTGTCGAAGCAGAGATCATGTTCCCCTTATTCCGGGATTCTCATCAATACGGACGTGGGTAACCCAACCGCGCCATTGATTGCGGCGCGTGGGAGATAAGCGAGTTTTACCAGGCTGGTGGGGACGCATAGTTTCGTCCGCCCATATATAAGGGGATAAAGATCCACCTTTTTTACCTACGCCTTCTTCCTCCTTTGCTTATCCATCTCCGCGCACTCGAGCTCCAGCACCCAAGTCCGCACATCTCACCTCAACCTTCTCCAACAATGTCCGGAGCGGGAGGCAAGTGGATGGCCTCCTCCATTACGGAGGGGCACATCAAGAAGCTACGCAGCGTCGGATATCTGTCCAGCGACATTGCGCACCGGCTCCCCGACGAGGGGCAGCTCATCCCCACCCCCGGGCCCCATGAGAGGGTGGTATTCCTTCCCCATTTCCTCCGCGGACTGGGCTTCCCACTCCACCCCTTTGTCTGGGGGCTCATGTTCTACTAGGGCCTGGATTTCCACGATCTGGCCCCGAATTTCATCCTCAACATCTTGGCGTTTATCGTCGTGTGCGAGGCCTTCCTCTGCATCCAGCCCCACTTCGGCTTGTCGCTAAAGACCTTCAATGTCAAGCCGAAGGTTGTGAAGGGCAGCCAAGCGGAGTGCGGAGGCGCCATGGTGGGAAAAATGCCCAACGTCATTTGGCTCGAGGGTGCCTTTGTGGAAACCATCAAAGGGTGGCAATCGGGGTGGTTCTATATCACCGAGCCGCGTGACCCTGAATGGGCAGCGGCCCCCGAATTCAGATCTGGCATCCCCATGCGGCTCACTTCCTAGAAAGAAAAGGCCTGCTGTGGGGCAATTCAGAAGAGCTGACCGGACTACAATCCTGTCTCCAAACCCTGGTGAACAAGAAGCTCAAGCTTGTCAACGTAATCCAGGTCATGCTCATCCGCCGGATTCTCCCCTGCCAGCAGCGGGACTTCAATTTGTGGGAGTTCAATCCGGCATAGCACCGGACCTTGAGCGGGCTCTTCGACACTACGTACGAAGATGCCTAGAAGGTGCTGTTCAAGGGAAGCAAGGCCCCCGCATCCGCTACCGAAGACCGCGGATTCAGCTCGCAGCATCCAGCTGGCGAGGTAAGCCATGTTATCCTTTATGGGATACTTGCTTTTCATAGTTTGACTCTATGTGTGGGATCTAAACTCCCAATACCTTTAACAGGCCTAGCAGGAAACATCCGGACAGGTTAACTATCCGGGCCCCTCCTAGAAGACCCAGCTGATGCCCATTTGACAGGGCTGCTGGTCCCGGCGCCTTACGTGGTGCCGGAGAAGAAGGCCAAGAAGAAGGCCACGGGAACCCGGAGGAGTTCCCGGCACCAAGTGGTATCAGACTCATCGTTCGATGACCCGAGGCGGACTCGTCCCACGAGGACGAGGCAGAGAAGAAAGAGGCCTCTCCCCTAGCGGGGGGAGAGAAGAAGAGGAAGGCCTCCCCAACGAGGGAGGCCGAAGGGTCCAAGAAGGGAAGGACCCTTCCCCCGGACTGTTCTGCCAACATCGGTGACGGCGATGAGGAGTGGCCCTCAAGGGCCAAGCCCTTGGCGAGATCGTAAGTATCCGGACTCCTAAATGATTTATAATTTTTCTTTTTGTCGCATGGTGTCTTTATAATGCCGCATACAACCCTGTAGTCCGCCCAAGGACGATCTTCACGCTTCGTCGAGCGGGTCCTTGGGCACGTCAGATGTGGATTCTATTCCGACCGCCTCCACCCCTCGCGATGCTGACGACGCCGAGGTGGGATCCCGGGAAGGGACCCACCAGGAGGGGGAGGCCCCGGAGGTGCCGCAGGGCAACCTCCCGGACTTTGCACCGGACTCCGCACCGGAACCTGCAGTGGTTCCGGAGTCCGGCGGGTGGCTCCTTCGCAAGAAGGGCAAGACTGTGACACCGGCGGCCTCCGTCCAACCGGAGGCGCTGGATAACTTGCTGGAGGCGCTCAATGGCGCTTCCATCAAGGAAGAACATCGCACTGTCATGAGTGCGGTGATTCAGAAGGTTCAGCTCGCCAAGAGCGGGCTGACCGAGGCCTGCAGCAGCCTTTTAACAGGCTTTGAGGTAAGAATTTTAAGATATGTGAAATAGTACCGCATAGACAGTAGCCCCTGATGCTCGGTTCGGTGTTCAGAAAGAAAAGCCGGACTGAGGATCTAAAAAGATATACGCAGGAGTCTTAACAAAATATGTCAATATGGGAATGCAGGCTGCGGTGCTGACCTCTGCCGCACTGACTGCGGAGGTCAATGCTTTGAAGCAGAGCCTCGAGCGGTCCGAGAACGAGCTCGGCCGTGCCAAGAAGCAGCTCGAGGACAAGGAAGGTGAGTAACACCTTATTAAAGTTTTACCTTACAGAAAAGGATTTGGTTGCAAGAGGAATGACAAGGATAACGTGGGTACTTCAGGGGCTACGAACAAGGTGGTGACCCTGAAGGAGGCGGTATCCGTGGCCGAACGCAATGCGGCCGCGGAACGCGCCGAGCGAGAGAAGCAGGAGGCGCGGGTGGCGGAGGTATAGCAAGAGCTCCAGGCTCTCGTGGAAAAACACGAGAATTTGGAGCGTGACTCAAAGACTCGAGAGTCCGAGCTTGCGTCGGCTCTTGAGAGTGCTAAAGCCGCTAAGGCCGATGCCCACAAGGCCCTCCAGGAAATCGAGGAATTGAAGAAAATAGCGGCGGGTAAGGCATTCTTCATGCAAAGCAAGCATGTTAAAGTGAATTACCTTTTACTTACCCGAATTCGGAGCTCTCCAGGAGTGTTCGCAGATCTACCCCGCAGCGTGTCCGATGCTGCCGCTTTCTACAGAGCCGAGGAGGGGAGCTCGACGGAGAAGGTGTTCTGGTCTCAGTACGCTGAGGCCGGACATCCGGTGCCCCTTAGCGACCAGCTGAAGCAGCTGGTCGAGCTCCACAAGGTGGCCGAACAGGCCATGAAGGGCCTTATATTTCGGCTATGGCCCAAAGAGGCCATGCCTGGGAACTACTTCGGCCTGGTGCGGCTGCTGGTGGATGCGTGTCCCTGGGTTGAAGTCATCAAGCACTCCACCTGCATTGAAGGTGCCCGTCGGGCCCTTGCCCATGCTAAAGTGCACTGGGGCAGGATGGATGCTGAGAAGCTTGTGACGGACGCGCCACCGCCGGGCAAGGAATATCGCACACCTGAGATGTATTATAAGGGTGTCCTGAAGGGTGCCCGCATTATTGTGGGTGAGTTCTCCAAAGATGTAATATTTGAGTAGACTCGCATTTTGTTATCCTGTGTGCTGAAAACTTTGTTCGTATGCGCTAAGAAACGCTTGTTAATTTAAGATATTACCTTCTGTGCAGCCTTTTATCAAATCTGAGAGATGGCAAGTCGTCGGCTTCAGCCCCCATGCCCCGAGTGCTGGGGTGTTCGGGATAAACTTGAGCGCTCTTGTTCCCATTTTTGGGTCCATCTAGGGAGGCGCTCAACGCAACGAACAAGGCAACCGAACTTATAGTGCTTGAACACTCTCACTTAGCCATAGAATTCTATAATTTTAAATTTCGGCGAAGCCCCTAGTGTTCGGAAGGCCGAATTCGGGGTGCTATCCATGCCTGGGCCGGACAAGGCCAGTTCCTCGCTCTGAGCGGCATAAGTCTTTAGGGACTCGAAGAAACCTCTTGAACAGCGACCGGCTCTCGCCTTATCATGACGGTCAGTTTTAGCTTTCTCCACTGAGGTGCTCGCCCAGCTCAACTGGGGCACAATCGCAGTGGTTCTCCCAGTGCTACCTTAGCCGATATAACAGAATGTAAGGTACCAAAACATGGGAGCCGGGCAAACCCAACTATTGACCCAAGACATGATTCGGAGCCGATGCATATAATGCTATAAGTTTGGGGTGCCGTACTTGTGAAAGTGTTCGGACTTATCACACCATGATGTGGGGAACTTAAGCCCCTGGTGTATTTAGTCGTACCAAAGTTTACGGATGCAACATGTCATAAAAGAACATATGTATAAGAAAGGAATGCAATTATAGGCAAAAAGCGATGCATTGTTTATTCAAAGAATACTGCCTTGAATGCAGAATGATACAAGTAGTGCGATAAGCAAGGGGTGGAACTATTTAGCATGTCCCCCTCCAGGGGTAGGCTGCGGAATGGTGTATAAAACAGGTATAATGCTCATAATGGAGACCACCTGGATACTCGTCGTAGCTTTTCTCCTTTCCTGGCTGTTGCATTGTGAGTTCGGCAGGTCTGCTGCCGGACAGGGCCTCTGGTAAATGGAGTCCTGAGGATGAGAAGAAAAAAGAAAGAAAAGGATGACAAACTTGGGAGCCCTTGGTGTAGTTGAGCCGCACTCTGGGTCTGCCGTGGTCGTGCCCCTCCCCCTATGCCCATGGTCTCTCCAGAGTGTAATGATGTACGCGAGGCATTGGTCTTGCAATTTTGCGAGGGCTGGGGTTGGGGCCGCATTGCTACGCGTGCTCGGAACGTGCCAGGTGGTCTTGTTGTAGGTTACTCTGGGCGCGCTTAGCAGTGTCCGATCTCTTAACAGCCGGACTCGAGAATTGCCTTAACAGGCTGCTTTGCACTTCTGCCGCGAGAGCCGCTGTATGTTCCTCCGTTCGGAGGGAGCATTCAGTGTTTCCGTTGACCGTGATGACTCCTCGAGGGCATGGTATCTTGAGCTTGAGGTATGCGTAGTGCGGCACAGTATTGAACTTTGCAAACGCGGTTCGTCCGAGCAGTGCATGATAGCCGCTGCGGAACGGAACGATGTCAAAGATTAACTCCTCGCTTCGGAAGTTATCCGGGGATCCGAAGACCACCTCTAGTGTAACTGAGCCTGTACAATTGGCTTCTACACCTGGTATGACGCCTTTGAAGGTCGTCTTTGTGGGTTTAATCCTTGAGGGGTCTATGCCCATCTTGCGCACTGTATCCTGGTAAAGCAGGTTCAGGCTGCTGCCGCCGTCCATCAAGACTCTAGTGAGGTGAAATCCATCGATGATTGGGTCTAGAACCAGTGCGGCGAACCCGCCATGGCGGATGCTGGTGGGGTGGTCCCTTTGATCAAAGGTGATCGGGCAAGAGGACCATGGATTGAACTTTGGGGCGACTGGCTCCATCGCGTATACGTCCCTGAGTGCATGCTTCCGCTCTCTTTTGGGTATGTGGGTTGCGTATATCATGTTCACCGTCCGCACTTGTGGGGGAAACCCTTCTGTCCTCTATTGTTCGGCGGCTGGGTCTCTTCCTCGTCATCACTATGCAGCCCCTTGTCATTATTTTCTGCCATTAACTTGCCTGCCTGCTTGAATACCCAACAATCCCTGTTGGTGTGATTAGCTGGCTTTTCGGGGGTGCCGTTTATCTGGCATGAGTGGTCGAGTATTCGGTCCAAATTGGACGGACCAGGAGTAGTTCTCTTGAATGGCTTTTTCCGCTGACCGGGTTTGGAGCCTCTGAATCCGGCGTTGACTGCCGTATCCTCAGTATTATCGCCGTTGACACGGCATTTGTTCTTATTGCGGCGCGACCTGCCATTGCTGTCCTTCATATCCGGACTGCCAGAATTTTTGCTGAGGTTGTTGCTGCGGGCTAGCCAGCTGTCCTCTCCCGCGCAGAAGCGGGTCATGAGTGATGTGAGGGATGCCATGGATTTCGGCTTTTCCTGTCCTAGGTGCCGGGCAAGCCACTCGTCGCGGATGTTATGCTTGAAGGCTGCGAGGGCCTCTGCATCCGGACAGTCGACGATTTGATTTTTCTTTGTTAAGAACCGTGTCCAGAATTGTCTGGCCGATTCGTCTGGCTGCTGAATTATGTGGCTTAGGTCATCGGCATCTGGTGGTCGCACATATGTGCCCTGGAAGTTATCAAGGAATGCGGCTTCCAGGTCCTCCCAACACCCAATTGATTCTGCTGGCAGGCTGTTAAGCCAATGCCGAGCTGGTCCTTTAAGCTTGAGTGGGAGGTATTTGATGGCGTGAAGATCATCACCGTGGGCCATGTGGATATGAAGGAGATAGTCTTCGATCCAAACCGCGGGGTCTGTTGTGCCATCGTAGGATTCAATGTTCACGGGTTTGAACCCTTCGGGGATTTGATGATCCATTACTTCATCTGTGAAGCATAGTGGGTGTGCGGCGCCTCTGTATTGGGCTATATCACGACGTAGCTCAAGCGAGCTTTGTCTACTGTGTTCGGCCCTGCCGGAGTTGTTGTATTCGGCGCGATGGTCGTCATCGTGCATCGTGGGGCGCCCATGCGATCCGTAGATTGATCTTGATTGTCTTGCCATATCCTCCAATATGTCTTGCAAGTCCGGCGCATTCCCCCGTGGCTTTGTACTTTTCAAGCGATGCTGGGGTACGGCTTTAGTGGAGGGCCTGCAGGCCTCTCTGTCGCGGCCACGAGGTGGCCGGTCGGCCATATTGTGCACTGGTGATGTGGGTTTATATGCTTCCTCCTCTAATCGGGGCAGCAGCTTGCGTTTAGGGTAGCTTTTGGAGGGGCGTTCGAGTTCGTACTCTTCGGCCGCAAGGACTTTGGTCCATCTGTCGGCTAGCAAATCTTGATCAGCTCTAAGCTGTTGCTTCTTTTTCTTGAGGCTGCTTGCCGTGGCCATAAGCCTGCGTTTAAAACGCTCTTGTTCGACGGGATCCTCAGGCACGATGAATTCGTCGTCGTCGAGGCTTGCCTCGTCTCCGGAGGGAGGCATGTAATTATCGTCCTCTACCTCTTTGTCTGCCGCTCTCTCTTGAGGGCTGGCTTCTTCATCCTCCTGTGCTGAATCTTGCTAGAGGGGGTTGTCTTTGGCACTGTCAGGGGTGTTATTGTCTCCGGTGCCGGAATCTCCATTCTTGCTGTGGCGGGATTTAGAGCGGCGCCGCTGACGTCGGCGCTTAGGCTGTTTCTTGGAGGGGTCCTCCTCCGCTGTTTCATCACCATTCCCATCCTTTGGGGTGTCCACCATGTATATGTCGTATGACGAGGTGGCCTTCCAGTGCCCCATAGGCGCTGGTTCTTGGTCGTCTCCGGCATCGTCGTCCATACCGTCGATGTCTTCGAAGTCGAAGTCTAGCATGTCGGTTAGATCGTCGACAGTGGCTACAAAGTGGGTGGTGGGTGGGCTTTGAATTTCTTCGTCGTCTGCATCCCAACCGTTCTGACCGTAGTCCGGCCAGGGCTCTCCTGATAATGAGAGATACTTTAGCGAATTCAGGATGTCGCCAAAAGGTGAGTGCTGAAAGATGTCCGCAGCGGTGAACTCCATGATCGGCGCCCAACCGGATTCGATTGGTGGAGGCGCGGGAGGTTCGGAATCCGGCGAGGAGTCCGGCACCTCGGAGTCACGAGCTTCGCAAGGGACAGGGTCGGTATTCGGCTCCATCACCGTAGAGGTAGCAGCCCCCGAGGCGGCGTCTAGCCACCCATCCTCGATCTGCGCAGTCGGCTCTGAATTAAGGGTCGGAGCGGACTCGTGTGCGGCCTCCAGGGCACTGTCCGGCAGCAGAGCTAGATCATGCCCATCATGATAGTGCGGCGCGCTTGGCTGTGGCTCGAATTCGTCGAAGATCAAGTCTCCGCGGATGTCGGCCGTGAAGTTCAAGCTTCCAAATATGACCTGATGGCCAGGGGCGTGGCTTTCAATCTGCTCCAGATGGCGAAGCGAATTGGCCCGCAGTGCAAAGACGCCGAATACGAAGATCTGTCCGAGGAGAAAAATCTGACCCTGGACCGCGTCGTTGTTGATGATCAAAGGAGCCATGGGCCTACAGGTGACGACACAGAGGAACTCTCAATGAAAGCACCAATGTCGGTGTCAAAACCGGCGGATCTCGGCTAGGGGTCCCGAACTGTGCGTCTAGGCGGATGGTAACAGGAGACAAGAGACACAATGTTTTTACCCAGGTTCGGGCCCTCTCGATGGAGGTAAAACCCTACTCCTGCTTGATTGATATTGATGATATAGGTAGTACAAGAGTAGATCTACCACGAGATCAAGGAGGCTAAACCCTAGAAGCTAGCCTATGGTATGATTGTTTTTGTCCTATGGACTAAAACCCTCCGGTTTATATAGACACCGGAGAGGGCTAGGGTTACACAGAGTCGGTTACAATGGTAGGAGATCTACATATACGTATTGCCAAGCTTGCCTTATACGCCAAGGAAAGTCCCATCCGGACACAGGACGAAGTCTTCAATCTTGTATCTTCATAGTCTTGGAGTCCGGCCAATGATGATAGTTCGGCTATCCGGACACCCCCTAGTCCAGGACTCCCTCAAACACCATGACAATTCTGCTGAAAACAGCGTTAGTCCGGGTTAGTTCCATTCAAATCATGCAAATTAGAGTCCAAAACAAGGGTAAAAGAGTTTGGAAAAGTAGATACGATGGAGACGTATCACGCACCAGAGTGGTACGGTAATCCTATCCTGGATGTCATGTTATTAGACCATGGTGAACCTACGAACTATGAAGAAGCTATGATGAGCCCAGATTCCGATAAAAGGCTTGAGGCCATGAAATCTGAGAAAGGATCCATGTATGAGAACAAAGTGTGGACTTTGGTGGATTTTCCCAATGATTGGCAAGCCATAGGGAATAAATGGATCTTCAAGAAGAAGACTGACACTGATAGTAATGTTACTATCTACAAAGCTCGACTTGTCACAAAAGGTTTTAGATAGGTTCAAGGAGTTGACTATGATGTGACTTTCTCACCCGTAGCGATGCGTAAGTCTGTCCGAATCATGTTAGCAATTGCCGCATTTTATGATTATGAAATCTGGCAAATGTACATCAAAACTGCATTCCTTAATGGATATCTTAAAGAAGAGTTGTATATGATGCAACCATAAGGTTTTGTCGATCCTAGAGGTGCTAACAAAATGTGCAAGCTCCAGCGATCCATCTATGGACTGGTGCAAACATCTCGGAGTTGGAATATACGCTTTGATGAGGTGATCAAAGCATATGGTTTTATACAGACTTACGATGAAGCCTGTATTTACAAGAAAGTGAGTGGGAGCTCTGTAGCATTTCTGATATTATATGTGGATGACATATTATTGATTGGAAATGATATAGGATTTCTGGATATCATGAAAGGATACTTGGATAAGAATTTTTCAGTGAAAGACCTCGGTGAAACTACTTACATATTGGGCATCAAAATCTATAGAGATAGATCAAGATGCTTAATGGGACTTTCACAAAGCACATACCTTGACAAATTTATTGAAGGAGTTCAAAATAGATCAGTCAAAGAAAGGGTTCTTGCCTGTATTCAAGGTGTGAAGTTGAGTAAGACTCAAAACCCGACCACGATAGAAGATAGAGAGAATGAAAGTCATTTCTATGCCTCAGCCATAGGTTCTATAAAAGTATGGCATGCTGTGTACCAAACCTAGTGTGTACCTTGCCATGAGTTTGGCAAGGGGGTACAATATTGATCCAGGAGTAGATCACTGCACAACGGTCAAAATTATCCCTAGTTACCTAAGAGGACTAAGGAGATATTTCTTGGTTATGGAGGTGATAAAGAGTTCGTCGTAAAGGGTTACGTCGATGCAAGCATTGCCGCCGATTAAGATGACCCCGAGTCTCAATCTGGAGACATATTGAAAGTGGGAGCAATTAGCTAGAGTAGCTCCATGCAGAGCTTTGTAGACAAGAAATTTGCAAAATACATATGGATCTGAATTTGACAGATCCATTGCCTAAACTTCTCTCACAAAGCAAAACATAATCACACCTTAGTACTCTTGGGTGTTAATCACATGACGATGTTAACTAGATTATTGACTCTAGTAAACTTTTTGGGTGCTGGTCACATGGCGATGTGAACTATGGGTGTTAATCACATGGTGATGTGAACTAGATTATTGACTCTAGTGCAAGTGGGAGACTAATGGAAATATGCCCTAGAGGCAATAATAAAATGGTTATTATTATATTTCCTTAATCATGATAAAGGTTTATTATTCATGCTAGAATTGTATTGACCAGAAACTTAAATACATGTGTGGATACATAAACAAATACCATGCCCCTAGTGAGCCTCTACTAGACTAGCTCGTTGATAAAAAGATGGTTAAGGTCTCCTAACTATAGACATGAGTTGTCATCTGATAATGGGTTCACATCATTAGGAGAATGATGTGAAGGACAAGACCCATCCGTTAGCTTAGAATAATGATCGTTCTTTTTTTGCTATT
Organism: Triticum timopheevii; assembly: GCA_963921465.1. Classification (NCBI taxonomy): domain Eukaryota; kingdom Viridiplantae; phylum Streptophyta; class Magnoliopsida; order Poales; family Poaceae; genus Triticum; species Triticum timopheevii. The sequence goes on along the minus strand of OY997266.1, from coordinate 470,701,590 downwards.
CCTTTCTTCATGTCAAACACATATTCCTTCGACTATGAGATTATGCAACTTCCGAATACTGGAGGAATGCGTTATGCACTATCAAACGTCACAATATAACTGGGTAATCATAAAGATGCTCTATAGGTATCTCCGAAGGTGTTTGTTGAGTTGTCATAGATCAAGATTAGGATTTGTCACTCCGAGTATCGGAGAGGTATCTGTGGGCCCTCTAGGTAATACATATCATAAACTTGCAAGCAAATGACTAAGGAGTTAGTTACGGTGTGATGTATTACGGAACGAGTAAAGAGACTTGCCAGTAATGAGATTGAACTAGGTATTAAGATACCGATGATCGAATCTTGAGCAAGTAACATACCGATGGACAAAGTGAATTGCGTATGTTGTCATAACGGTTCAACCAATAAAGAACTTCGTAGAATATGTAGGTGTCGGTGTCAAAACCAGCGGATCTCGGGTAGGGGGTCTCGAACTGTGCGTCTAAGGTCGATGGTAGCAAGACACGGGGGACACGATGTTTACCCAGGTTCGGGCCCTCTCTATGGAGGTAATACCCTACTTCTTGCTTGATTGATCTTGATGAATATGAGTATTACAAGAGTTGATCTACCACGAGATTGTAATGGCTAAACCCTAGAAGTCTAGCCTATGTGATTATGATTGGGCCCTATGGACTAAACCCTTCAGTTTATATAGACACTGGAGAGGGCTAGGGTTGTATAAAGTTGGTTACAGAGAAAGGAATCTACATTTCCGAATCGCCAAGCTTGCCTTCCACGCCAAGGAGAGTCACATCCGGACATGGGAAGAAGTCTTCTATCTTGTATCTTCATAGCCCAGCAGTCCGGCCATGTTAATAGTCCGGCTGTCCGAGGACCCCTTAATCCAGGACTCCCTCAGTAGCCCCTGAATTAGGCTTCAATGACGAGGTGTCCGGCGCGCAGGTTGTCTTCGGCATTGCAAGGCGGGTTCCTTCTCCGAATACTCCAAAATAGTCTTCGAACAAAGAAAAAAATGTGTCCGGCTCTGCAAAACAAGTACCACACACAACCGGGGAGGGTATAATATTTCATGAGTCCAATCCGCTAACAACTTTTTGTAGCGTGACATCACGTCACCACTCGACCATTTTTCGAACTGTTTTTTAGCCTGCCACTCCATATTTTTGAGGTGCGGTTTCAGTGGCACGTCTCGTCAATGCAGAGATCGTGTCCCCTTATTGCGGGATTCTCATCAATACGGGCATGGGTAACCTAACCGTGCCATCTGCACGACCCTTGGGGAATTGGCGAGTTTTGAGGCGAGTGGGGAGGCGCTTGATATTCACTGCCTTTATAAAGAGATAAGGATTCACCCCTTTCCACCCACGCCTTCTCCTTCCTCTTTCCATCCATTCTGGAGCTCCAGCACCCAAGTTCTCATCTTTTCCGCCCAAAAAAGCACTCCAACCATGTCCGGATCCGAAGCAGGAGGCTAGTGGATGGCCTCCTCCGTCAAGGAGAAGGATATCACGAACCTCCAGGAGGCTGGGTATCGGTGTCAAAACCGGCGGATCTCAGGTAGGGGGTCCCGAACTGTGCGTCTAGGCGGATGGTAACAGGAGACAAGGGACATGATGTTTTACCCAGGTTCGGGCCCTCTTGATGGAGGTAAAACCCTACGTCCTGCTTGATTAATATTGATGATATGGGTAGTACAAGAGTGGATCTACCACGAGATCAAGGAGGCTAAACCCTAAAGCTAGCCTATGGTATGATTGTTGTGATGTATGTTGTGTCCTACGGACTAAAGCCCTCCCAGTTTATATAGACACCGGAGGAGGCTAGGGTTACACATAGTCGGTTACAATGGTAGGAGATCTACATATCCGTATTGCCAAGCTTGCCTTCCACGCCAAGGAAAGTCCCATCCGGACACGGGACGGAGTCTTCAATCTTGTATCTTCATAGTCTTGGAGTCCGGCGGACGATGATAGTCCGGCTGTCCGGACACCCCCTAGTCCAGGACTCCCTCAGTAGCCCCTGAACCAGGCTTCAATGACGATAAGTCCGGCACGCATAATGTTCGGCATTGCAAGGCGGGTTCCTCCCTTGAATAATCCAGAGAAGATCATGAACACCAGGATAGTGTCCGGCTCTACAAAATAAATTCCACATTCCAGAGAGAATAATGCACATAAATCCAATCTGCTGACGTATTTGACGGCATGACGTCACACCGCTACCAGGACTTTACTTGAATCGTTTTTCATTATACCACCTCAGCACGTTTAGCGAAGCGGTTTCCTTGGCACGTCTTGTCGAAGCAGAGATCGTGCTCCCCTTATTCCGGGATTCTCATCAATACGAGCGTGGGTAACCCAACCGTGCCTGTCGCCACGCCTCCTCTATCGAAGGCGAATCCCGAACGGTCACGGAGACGGCTCTTGGTATTTTCCCCCTTTATAAGGGGACCAAGGCTCGTTTCTTTTTCTCAATCTACCATCGAATCCTCTCCTTGCTCCAAGTTCCAACACCCAGAGCCCCAGATCCGAGCGCTTCGGATCTTCAACAATGTCTGGCTCCGACCTTCAGGGCCGGTGGATGCCCTCCTCCATCACGGAGGAGGACGCGTTAAAGCTGCGTGAGGCCAAGTACCTGTCCTACGAGATTTCGCACAGGTTGCCCGCTCGAGGGCAGGCCGTACCCACTCCCGAGCCCGGTGAGTACGTCGTCTTCGTATCCCACCTCCATCGGGGTTTACGCTTCTCGACGGACCCCTTCGTGAGAGGGCTCATGTTCTACTGCGGGCTGGATTTTCACGACTTGGCCCCGGAGTCCATCCTCCATATTTCCGCATTCATTATTGTCTGTGAAGCCTTCCTCCGCGTCACCCCCCACTTCGGCCTATGGCTGAAGACCTTCAATGTGGAGCCGAAGATGATCGGGGGGCGTCAAGCGGAGTGCAGCGGGGCGGCCATAAGCAGAAGGGCCGATGCCCCGTGGCCTGAGGGCTCCTTCCAAGAGGAGCTCGGCTTGTGGCAGCAGGAGTGGTTCTATATCACCGCTCCGAAGGGCAGCAAGCAAAAGCCGCCGCCTTCATTCCGCCCGGGACCTCCACGGCGACTGATGTCGTGGGTCAACCAAGGGCTCAATTGGGGGCCGTCTGAAGATGTGCCCTTATTGCAGGGCCGGGTTCGAGACCTCCAAGCGAGGGAGATCAATCTGGTTGTGGTGATGCAGGTCATGCTAATCAGGCGTCTTCTGCCTTGCAAATGCTGTCCTCTCCGGTTATGGGAGTTCAATCCGGAGGGGCCACGAACTCTCCAACACTTCATGGGTATGACGCCCGTGGAGATGTACAAGTTGTTCTTCGGACCGCAGGTGGCGTGTCCGGAATTGACCGAGGACGCAGGCCTAAGCCGCAATCGCCCGGATACACGGGTAAGTAGCTCAGAGTCCGGACGTTCTGTTTGCTTTTCTGAAATTCGCCTTCTAACCCATTATTCTTCATCAGGAGTGGGTAGCGCGATTGAAGCTGATAAGGTGTCCGGACCCCCTCCCAGAGACCGCACCGGAGCCCGTGCTGGTCAGAATGTTGGAGGTCGCGCCCGTAGAAGGGGGCGATGGGGACAATAGAAGAGCTATCACCTCGCCCAAGGGGGCGCCTGAAGAGGGGGGGATTGACAATCCCTCCTTCCAGGGGGAGAAAAGGACCGCCTCCGAAGACCCGGAGGCCAAAGCCCCTAAGCGGGGGAAGAAATCTTTACCGGAGGGCCCTGCGTCCGGGGAAAGTCCGGACGTACAATCGTCTCTAAAGGATCAGCCCTCCAGCGAGCCGTGAGTAAAAAAAGGGGGGTTCATTAATGGGAAAATACCCCTATTTGTGCTTCTGTGGATGACCGAAATTTTTACCTTGCAGTTCGGATCTGCGGCCTTCTCAGATGAGCTCGTCTTCGGGGGATCTTCGTCTGGAGATGATGGAGAGCGAAACGCCTCCGTCTGCTGCGCCGTCGGATAGGGCAGACGAGCCTGAAGTATCGTCACGGAGGGTATCCCAGAGTCCGGTGGGGCCGGAGAGTTCGACGCCCACTAGTGTCCGGCCGGGGGAGCTGAAGAATCTGCTTGAGAGGGCGTCCATCTCAGAAGATCACCGTGCTTTGATGCGTATGGTGATTGGAAGGATTTCGTCCGCCGAATGCGGATTGCATAATGCCGTCAGGAGTTTACTAACGGGATTTGAGGTACGCAAGAACGACGCACCTTTTTGACAGTTTGGCACATAGAAGTGCGCCCTGTATAGATAGTAGCCCCTGAGACTCGGTAGGTTGTCGAAAGCGACAGCGTGCCGAGGATCAAAATCTCTGGTAATGAATGTCGCCGTTCCTATGCAGGTGGCGGATAGTCCGGGGGCTAGCCGGACTAGTGGAGTTGCCGAGTTAATGCGGCAACTTGACGTGGCGGATGCGGACATCGCGCTTGTCAACCGGCGACTTGACGAGTCGCAAGGTAAATGAATTCTCCGCGGCCGCTTATTTAAGGGAGTCAAAGCCCGCCTCTGATAATGTATATGCTGTGATACAGACGGTGCTGCTGCTGTGGAGAGCCTTCGGGCCGAGCTTGCTCAAGCCAAGGAGCAAGCCCGAAGGAGTGATGCGGCTGCCTCGAGGGCAGCCGAGGAGTTGAAAGCCGAAAAGGCTGCACACTGCCTAAGCAGGGAAAAGATGGCCGAATTGGCCGTGAAATTAAAAGATGCCACCGACCGCAACGAGGCTCTTGAAAAGGAGCGCTTATTGGAGCGGGAAAACCTGGGGAAGGCCACCGCCGAGGCCAAGGATGCCCGTTCTGCAATGCGGGCTATGAAGGAGGAGCTGCGCCAGGCCGGAGATATTGTGGCTGGCAAGCCGTTTCTGCTGCGTCGCCGGTTTACGGATCAAAAATATGCCCAACTTGGCCAGCTGTGGGGTCCGGAGGATCCATATATGGACTTAGCGGCAAGTGCGGCTGATGCCGTTGAGCACTTTCGGAGCCAGAAGGATCATAAGATGGAAGAGCTATTTTGGTCTCAATTCCATAGTCCGGATCGTTCACTTCCGTTGACCGATCGGTTGGCCAAATGGGATGAGCTAAATAGATTGTCCGGACTTGCCATGACTGATATCGTGGCTCATGTCTGGCCAGAGAGACCCAATGCGACGAGCTATTTTGGCTTATTGCAGCAATTTCTTGGAGCGATGCCGCACATCAAGGAGATGAAGCGGTCGGCCTGCATAGAAGGCGCGCGGATGGCCCTTGCCCGTGTGAAGACACATTGGACAGAGATGGATGCCACCGCTATTGTCGCCCAGGGTTCGGACGAAAGCCGGTTACCCGCCGAGCACTATTTTGGGGAAGTTATGCGTGGCGCTCGTGTAATAGAGTCGCAGTGCTCAAAAAATGTCACGTTCAAATGAACGTTTTATCTTGTAAGACAATGATTATGATGTAACCGCTTTTCATACTTGTGCGTTCCAAGTATTAAAATATCTCCTATGCGGCCGTTTATGTATACATTTGTATAACCTGAAAGATTGCAGTCTTCGGCTTCAGCCCCCACGCACAAGGTGCGGGGGTGTTCGCAAAAAATAGCGCGTTCACACTTAATCCGACGTCTCGGTCCTGTGAAGGAGGTGGTAGCATAGCGAACGAGGCAATCCGGACTATGATGCTTTATCACTTTCACTTAGCCAGTGGAGTTCGAGGGTGGGGCTACAATATAGCCCCTTGGGGCACCGCGCTTCTCCGAATTCGGGGCGCGTGTGTGCCTGACCGGGAAACGGTCCTTCGTCAAAGCAGGGAATTCTAAACATTCCGGTAGTCGATCGAGTGGTTGACCAGTCTCTCGCTGTATCATGACAGTCAGTTTTCGGCTTTCTCTACTAAGGTGCTCGCCCAGCCGAACTGGGGCACAATCGCAGTAGTTCTCCTGGTGCCGCGTTAGCCGATGATACGGAACGTAAGGTAGCAAAACACAGGAGCCGGGCAAACCCAACATTTGACCAAAGACATGATTCGGAGCTGATGCATGTAAGGCCTAACTCGAGACACCGAACACTCCCTAAGGTGTTCGGTCTTTGTAATAATGGGTAGAACAATGCCCTAAGCCCCTAGTGTCTAGGTACGGGCATGGTCTTCTGATGCGGCCGATGCCAAAACGTCAGGCTCCGCTTTGGTTATAATGAGGAACCAAGGGATTATAACAACAAGAGACAGTAAAAAAGGTTTACGCAGGGTCTTAATCTAAAAAGAATCCTCGCGACGGGTCCCTACTGCACGTCTGCGCCCGTGTCTCCGTTGTGCCGTTATCCTAGACGGGTGTGCACGTTGTTCATCTGTAAAAAAGGAGGAACTTTAGCTTGAAATGAACTTGTGCAGAAAATATATACGAAGGAAGAAATATAAATAAGTAAAGCGGAGTCTGTGTGAGCTCTCTATTGTTTGTGCGCACAGCCCCTTGTAAAGGGATGTGCGGCTAGGGAGCCCCTAGCTTACTGATGCCGGACTCGTTTAACCGTGTCCGAGGTCTTTAAGTGACCCTCGCACTGAAATGATGCCACGTGGACCGGGCATCTTGAGTGTAAGAGACGCGTAATGTGGTATGGCGTTGAAACGGACAAAAGCCTCTCGTCCCAAGAGTGCTTGATAGCCACTTTTAAATGGGACGATATGAAAAATTAGTTTTTCGCGTCGAAAGTTGTCCGGTGATCCGAACACGACTTCTAGTAATAGGGAGCCTGTGCACTTGGCGTAAGTGCCTGGCGTCACTCCTTTAAAGGAAGTGCGGCTGTGTCGAATTTTAGTAGGGTCTATCCCCAACTTGCGGATTGTGTTTGGATACAGCAGGTTTAAGTCGCTGCCTCCGTCCATCAGGACTTGAGTAAATTGTAGTCCGTCGTTTATAGGATCCAATATCAGGGCAGTCCATCCTGCATTTCGAACGCTTCTGGAATAATCCAGGTTGTCGAAAGTGATTGGTTTTGATGTCCAATCTTTATGTTCCGCTGGGTTGGACCGTGCGAGACCCTTTTTAGAGGGTGCCGCACTATTTTTCCTTATTATCACATGAAGTGAGTTTACTACTTTGACCTCTTGTGGGAAAGTCTTTTGTTTTCCGATTCTCTGCTGGTGGGGTTTATCGTCTTCGCTTGACGCGTCGAGCCCCTTGTGTTCGGCGTTTAGTCGGCGGACTGTTTGAAAACCCAACAATCTCTGTGGGTATGGTTTGCAGGCCTTCCAGGGGTACTGTGGATTTGACATATCCGACCCAAAATCTTGCTTAAGTTGGATAGCTCATCGCTGTTATTCTTAAGAGGCGGTGTTTTGTTGTTTGGCCGCGAGCTTTTGAATCCGGCGTTAACTGCCGTGCTCTTTGGGCTTTTCTCTTTATTCCGGCGCTGCTCTTTTCTGCGCCGTGATTTTCCGTTTCCATCTCTGATCTCGGATGTACTTGGGTCACTGGTGCTGCATCTTGCTAGCCAGCTGTCCTCTCCCGCACAAAAGCGGGTCATGAGGCTTGTTAGCACGGACATTGTCCTCGGCTTCTCTTGGCCGAGGTGTCTGGCGAGCCATTCGTCTCGGACGTTGTGTTTAAAAGCTGCTAAGGCTTCGGCATCCGGACAGTCGACTATTTGGTTCTTTTTGGTGAGGAACCTGTTCCAAAATTTGCGCGCTGACTCTCCGGGCTGTTGAGTTATATGACTTAGATCGTCTGCATCCGGAGGGCGGACATAAGTTCCTTGAAAATTTGCTCTAAAGGCGTCCTCGGGCTCTTCCCAACTTCCAACAGTGTTTTCTAGGAGGCTTTTGAGCCAATGACGGGCTGGCCCTTTGAGCTTGAGGGGTAGGTATTTTATGGCATGGAGATCATCTCCTCTGGCCATGTGTATGTGTAGTATATAATCTTCTATCCAGACTCCAGGGTCTGTTGTTCCGTCGTAGGCCTCTATGTTTATGGGTTTAAACCCTGCTGGGAATTCGTGATCCAGCACCTCGTCGGTGAAACATAGTGGGTGTGCGGCGCCCCTGTATTTGGGTGCACCGATGTCTTCGGACACTTGGCGTGTTGTATTGCCTCTTGGGGCCCTCTTCTTTGGCCCGTAAATGGACCTGGCTGGGCCATCTGTCCTTCCAGGGTCGTTAGTCGGTTTATATGCGGCGCCGCTTTCAGATTTTGGCCTATCATCTGGCCGTCTATCCGGCCAGGCGGCCTCTTTGTTTTTTGAATGTGGGGGCTCTATGGCCTCCTCATCAAATTCTGGCAGTAGCTTGCATTTCGGGTAGCTCTTCGATTGATGGCCATTGCCGTATTTGTCTGCGGTTTTGATCACTTTGCTCCACCTCATTCCGAGTGTATCTTCTGCTGTTTTGAGCTTCCGTTTTTCCTTTTTCAAACTTCTTGCAGTGGCGACAAGTCTTTTTCGGAGGTTTTTATTCTCCGGCGGTGTGTCCGGCGTGAGATCGTTCAGACTATTTTTTCCGCCGGGCCCGGACTGATTGTCTGACTCATCTTGTTTGGACGGTTTCTTGTCGTCGTCCACTGGTTTGCCCTGCTGTATTGCTGGGTCATCAAGAGCGCTATTGTTGTCAAGGCGGGACTTAGGGCGGCGTCTGCGTCGCCGTTTTCGTTGTTTGTCGGCGGGATTATCTTCTGCCGCGCCCCGTTGGTCCTCGTTGTCGCTTCCTTTTGGGGTATCCACCATGTATATGTCGTATGACGAGGTGGTCTTTACGTGCCTTATAGGCGCTGGTTCTTGTTCGTCTCCGGCATCGTCGTCCATGCTGTCGATGTCTTCGGAGCCGTAATCTAGCATGTCGGTTAGGTCGTCGACAGTGGCTACAAAGTGGGTGGTGGGTGGGATCTGAATTTCTTCGTCGTCCGTATCCCAACCATCCTGGCCATAATCCGGCCAGGACTCTCCAGATAGCGAGAGATGCTTTAGAGAATTTAGGATGTCGCCAAAGGGCGAGTGTTGGAAGATGTCCGTGGCGGTGAATTCCATAACCGGCGCCCAATCAGATTCAATTGGCAGGGGCGCGGGAGGTCCGGAGTCCGGCAAGGAGTCTGGCACCTCGGAGTCGCGAGTTTTGCGAGAGGCTAGTGTTCGGCCCCATCACCGTGGAAGTTGAAGCCCCCGAGGTGGCGTCCAACCACCGGTCCTCGATCTGGGTGATCGGCTCCGAGCTAAGAGCCGGAGCGGACTCGTGTGCGGCCACCAAGGCACTGTTCGGTGGCAGAGCTAGATCATGCCCATCGTAACAGTGCAGCGCGCTTGGCTGTGGCTCGAGCCCGTCGAAGATCAAGTCTCCGCGGACGTCGGCCGTGAAGTTTAGGCTTCCGAATCTGACCTGACGGCCAGGGGCGTAGCTTTTGATCTGCTCCAGATGGCCAAGTGAGTTAGCCCGCAGTGCGAAGCCGCCGAATACAAAGATCTGCCCGGGGAGAAAAGTCTCACCCTGGACAGTGTTGTTGATTGAAGATGCCATCGAGCCAATCGGTGACGACACAGAGGAACTCTCAATGAAAGCACCAATGTCGGTGTCAAAACCGGCAGATCTCGGGTAGGGGGTCCCGAACTGTGCGTCTAGGCGGATGGTAACAGGATACAAGGGACACGATGTTTTACCCAGGTTCGGGCCCTCTTGATGGAGGTAAAACCCTACGTCCTGCTTGATTAATATTGATGATATGGGTAGTACAAGAGTGGATCTACCACGAGATCAAGGAGGCTAAACCCTAAAGCTAGCCTATGGTATGATTGTTGTGATGTATGTTGTGTCCTACGGACTAAAGCCCTCCCAGTTTATATAGACACCGGAGGAGGCTAGGGTTACACAGAGTCGGTTACAATGGTAGGAGATCTACATATCCGTATTGCCAAGCTTGCCTTCCACGCCAAGGAAAGTCCCATCCGGACACGGGACGGAGTCTTCAATCTTGTATCTTCGTAGTCTTGGAGTCCGGCGGACGATGATAGTCCGGCTGTCCGGACACCCCCTAGTCCAGGACTCCCTCACCGGGTACTTGGCCAAGGAAATCGCCCATCCGCTTCCGGACAAGGGACAGATCGTCCCCACCCCGGAGCACCAGGAGAGGGTGGTGTTCATCTCACACTTCGTCCGCGGGCTAGGATTATCTCTCCACCTATTCGTACGCGGACTCATGTTCTACCACGGGATGGACTTCCACAATCTGGCCCCCAACTCCATCCTCAACATCTTGGCATTTATTGTCGTGTGTGAGGCCTTCCTCCGCATCCCACCTCACTTTGGACTATGGCTAAAGACCTTCAATGTGAATCCGAAGGTGGTGAGCGGTCAACAAGCAGAGTGCGGAGGCGCCATGGTGGGCAAGATGCCCAACATCACATGGCCCAACGCCTCCTTCATGGATACTGTCAAAGGGTGGCAATCAAAGTGGTTCTACATCACAGAGCCACGCGACACCACTTGGGTCGCGGCTCCCGCATTCTGGTACGGAGTCCCGATGCGGCTCACCTCCTGGCAAGAGAAAGTCCTGAACTGGTCTTTGGCGGACGATATGACATGGCTCCAAACGTGCGTACAGAACATGATAAATAAGAATGTCAAGCTCGTCAACGTGATCCAGGTGATGCTCGTTCGCCGGATCCTACCGTGCCAACGCCGGACCTATTATTTATGGGAGTTCAATCTGGCCAAGCACCAGACCCTGCTGCAGTTCTTCGACACTATGCACGAAGATATCTGGAATGTGCTTGTCATGTCTAGCGAGACACGGCCGGCCACGACCGAGGACCGTGGGCACAACTTGACCCATCCTGCTAGCCCGGTAAGTTTTTACATGTTTTCAAGGTGTATCCTTTACTTGCATATTCAAGGAAGATGCCTAAGCCTCTCTACTGATTTTCTCAGAACTGGACAAAGAAGGCGGAGCAGATTTACTGTCCGGCTCCGCTGCCCGAGGACCCAGAAATCCCGCTTCTGACGAAGATGCTGGTTCTGGCGCCTTATCAGGCGCCGGAGAAAATGGCCCAGAAGAAGGCAAAGGGGACCAAAGGTGGTCTCCGTTGCAAGGGCACTCATTCCACCGCCACCGAAGATGACAAGGAAGAGGAGGAAGAAGAAAGCCACTCCCCCCCCCCCCCCCGCTGAGGGGGGAAGAAAGAAAAGGATGGCCTCCACGCGTCTGGAGGCCGAGGTGTCCAAGAAGGGGAAAACCTCCCTTCCGGACAACTCCACAGCGGCCACCGACAGCAGCTGGTAGTGGGAGCCCAGGGACAAGCCCCTGGCCAAATCGTAAGTATCTGGACATATCCATATATCTGGCCCTTCTACTTCATTGTTCTAACATGTTGAATCACGTATTTGCAGTCCGGCTCAGTCCAACCTCGAGCGATCCTTATCTTTGGAGGATTCGCTGGACCCGGAGGCGATGGACAGCGGGACCCTTCTAGCGGCCTCCTCTCCCAAGGACATAGATGGTGCCGAGGCATCATCCCGAAGGATCCCATGCCCGGGAGAGATTCAGGAGGCCGTCATGGCGGCACTGGAGGGTGAAACCTCGCTTGTCGAACACATGGGGGAGCAAACCCACATGGACACTGACGATGGGGGCCACATCCAATTCGGTCCCCAGCCGAATACAGTTCCAGAGACCAATGCAGCTCCGGAATCAGGCAGGCCACCTCTTTCGAAAGAGGGAGGTGCACCTACTCCATCGATGACCTCTGTCCATCCAGAGGCACAAGATAGCTTGCTGGAAGCACTGCGAGGCGCTTCCATTGTAGAAGAACATTGTACCCTTATGGGTACGGTGATTGAGAGGATCCAGTCTGCGAAGAGCGGACAAACCGAAGCCTGCACAAGCCTTCTAAAAGGCTTTGAGGTAAGCAACACAATTGTAAAAATAATGTCATAGTGTAGACAGTAGCCCCCGATACTCTGTCCGGTGTTCAGAAAGAAAGGCCGGACAGAGGATCAAATAATTTTCGCAGGAGTCTAACCTAATATGTCTATGTGAATAAGTAGGCATCACTGCTGGCTGTGACCTCGCATACTGCGGAAGTCTCCGGACTAAAGCAAAGTCTGGGGTGGACCGAGGAGGAGCTCGGCCGCGTGAAAAAGCAGCTGGAAGATATTCAAGGTATGCAATAACCTTGTATATATTCAGGAAGGATGAATGATTTGGGCTAACCAAAGTTCCATTTTATTTGTTAGGAGCAGCGACCGAGGTGGAGACCCTCAAGGAGGCGTTGGCCGAAGCCGAGGAGAAAGCGGCCAAGGAAAAGGCCGCCCGTGAGAAGCACGAGAGCGAGGTCAGTGATGTCCAACAGGAGCTCCAGGATGCCGTGAAGAAGTGCGAGTCCTTGGAGCGCAACCTTAAGGATCAAGAGTCCGAACTCACCAAGGCCCGCCAAAGCGCACACGATGCCCGGGTTGAAGCCTAGGGCGCCCTCTAGGAAATCCAGGAGGCCAGAAAAATCGCGGCGGGTAAGGCCTTTATTATGAAGAGCAAATATGTGAAGAAAAGGTTCCTCTCACTGACCAGGATTTGGAGTTCTCCAGGGGCGTTTGCGGATCTGCCGCGCAGTGCTTCAGACGCTGTGGAATTCTTCTGAGATGAAGAGGGGAGCTCCACGAAGAAGCTATTTTGGTCGCAATACCTTGCGCCAGAACATCCGGTGCTCCTTAGAGATCAGCTAAAACAACTGGTCGAACTGCACAAGGCGGCCGAACTAGCCATGAAGGGTTTAATAATCCGGCTATGGCCTGCCGAAGCCATCCCCAGCAGCTACTTCGGGCTCGTGAAGCGGTTGGTCAATGCCTGCCCTCGGTTGGATGCCATCAAGCGGTCTGTCTGCATCGAAGGCGCGTGAATGGCCTTCGCCCGAGTCAAGATGCATTAGGTGAAGATGGATGCTGCGAAGCTTATGACCGAGGGACCGCCCGCGGGCAAGGAGCACCGTACCCCCGAGTTGTACTTTGACAATGTTATGGAGGGATCTCTCCTCATGGTGGAGCAATGTGCTAAGGATGTAATCTTTGAGTGAATATTCTCATGTCATCCCGTCCTGTATTATGAAACAAGATCGTTTATGTAATATAATGCTTGTAGTTTTGAAATTCTACCTCCTGTTTGGCCGTATTGTTAAATCTGAGAGTTGGCCAGTCGTCGGCTTCCGCCCCCACGTAGATAGTACGGGGGTGTTCGGGATAAATTTAAACACTCTTTACTCCAAAGTTTGGTCCTTAAAGGAGGTGATTAGCGCAACGAACAAGGCAATCGAACTATATGGCTTTATCACCCTCACTTAGCCATAGGAGTTTGACAATAAAAATTTAGGCGCAGCCCGTAGTGTTCGGAGATCCGAACTTGGGGTGCTTTAAACACCTGATCGTATAAAAACCAATTCATCGCATAATACGGAAAAAATTGCTAACGATTTCAAACCTCTTGAACAGCTGACCGGCTCTCACCTCATCATGACAGTCAATTTTCGGCTTTCTCTACTGAGGTGCTTATCTGGACGAACCGGGACACAATCGCAGTAGTTCTCCCTTTACTACCCTAGCCGATATAGCGGAACGTAAGGTAGTAAGCATAGGAGTCGGGCAACCCAACTATGGACCAAAGACATGATTCAGAGCCGATGCATATAATGCTATAAGTTTGGGGTGCCGAACTATACTGTGAAAAAGTGTTCGGACTTTGTTGCCGTATTGGGGCATAAGGAAGCCCCTGGCGAATTAATGCGTACCAGAGTGTATGGGTGCAATTGATAAGAATATCACAAAAGGAAAAAGAAAATGAAGTAATAGGCTAATGCCGCAGAAATTGGGCCGCAACTATTTTTTCATTATAGTTTGATTAATACGTCAAAGCGTATTTATACAAGTACTACGATAAGCAACATGGCTATTTAACATGCCGCCATCAAGGGAGGGCTGCGTGCGGGTCCTCAAAAACAGGTATAACGATCGTTTAAAGAGACCACCTGAAAACTCCCTTATACGTCAATGCTTCTTGCCGTCTTGGTGTATCCGTCCCTCTGTAGGTCCGTTGATCAAGTCACCAGGAAGGACCTGGGAAAGAAAAGAGACCTGAAAAGATAAAAAGAAAATTATGCAGGTCCAGGAGCGGTTGAGCCATACTATGGACCACGATCTAGCTATGCCTCCATCTATGGCCATGGTATTTTAAGTGCGTAATTATGTACGCGCGGTACTAATGTCGCTGCTTGGTCGGGACTGGGACGGAGGCTGGATTGCTAGTCAAGCTCTTGATGAGATGGACTGTCCTGCTTCAGGGTAGTTTGGACTCGTTTGATAGTGTCCGGGAGCTTGGCCGCCGAATTATGGTTCTTCCTCAAAAGGCCGCTCTATACTTCTGCTGCGAGGGCAGCGTGTGCTCCTTAGTACGGAGGGAGCGTTCCATGTTTCCATTAACTGTTATGACACCGCGTGGTCCGGGCATCTTGAGCTTGAGATAAGCGTAGTTTGGCACCACATTGAATCGAGCGAATGCGGTTCGTCCGAGCGGTGCATGATAGCCGCTGCGGAAAGGGACGATATCGAAGATAAACTCTTTGCTTCGGAAATTTTCTGGGGATCTGAAGACCACTTCCAGTGTGATTGAGCCCGTGCAGCGGGCCTCTACGTCTGGTATGACACCTTTAAAGGTGGTTTTTGTGGGCTTGATCCTTGAGGGATCGATACCCATTTTGTGCACTGTATCCTGATATAGTGGGTTCAGGCTGCTGCCACCGTCCATGAGGACTCGTGTCAGGTGGAACCCATCAGTGATTAGGTCAAGGACCAATGCGGCTGAACCGCCATGACGGATATTGGTCGGATGGTCCTTGCGATCAAAGGTGATCAGGCAGGATGACCATGGGTTGAACTTTGGGGCGACTGGCTCTATCGCGTAGACGTCCCTAAGCGTGCACTTGCGCTCCCTCTTGGGGATATGGGTAGCGTATATCATGTTCACTGTTTTAACTTGGGGGGGCTTCTTCTGTCCCCCTGTGTTCGGTGGCTTGGGTTCCTCGTCATCGTCCTTGCTTTGCGACCCCTTCTCCTTGTTCTCGGCATTTAACTTGCTGGCCTGTTTAAAAACCCAACACTCTCTTTTGCTATGATTGGCTGGTTTATCAGGAGTGCCGTGGATTTTGCATGGGATGATCGAGTATGCAGTCCAAACTGGACGGGCCCGGATTGTTTCTTTTATACGGCTTCTTCCGCTGACCGGATTTAGAGCCACTGAATCCGGCATTGACCGTCATGTCTTCAGTGTTGTCACCGTTGTTTTGATGCTTGTGCCTGTTGCGTTGGGGCTTGTCGTTGCTGTTTCTGGCTTCAGAAGTGCTAGGTTCGCCTATGTTGTTATTGCTGTGGGCTGTCCAGCTATCTTCGCCCGCACAAAAGTGGGTCATGAGTGCCGTGAGGGGTGCCATGGACTTCGGCTTTTCTTGGCCGAGGTGTCAGGCGAGCCATTCGTCACGGATGCTATGTTTAAAGGCCGCTAGGGCTTTGGCATCCGGACAGTCGACGATCTGGTTCTTTTTAGTTAAGAACCTAGTCCAGAATTTCCTGGCTGACTCTCCGGGCTGTTGAACTATGTGACTTAAGTCATCGGCATCCGGAGGTCGGACATATGTACGTTGGAAGTTGTCTAGAAAGGCATCCTCCAAGTCCTCCCAGCTGCCAATGGAGTTTTCGGGCAGACTGTTCAACCAGTACCTAGCTGGTCCCTTGAGTTTGAACGGGAGGTATTTGATGATGTGAAGATCATCACCGCGGACCATATGAATATGGAGAAGAAAATTCTCAATCCATACCGCGGGGTCTGTTGTACCATCATATGATTTGATGTTCACGGGTTTAAACCCTTCTAGGAATTCATGTTCCATTACTTCATCAGTTAAGCAAAGAGGGTGTGTGGCACCTCTATAGCGGGCCAAGTCGTGACGTAGCTCGGATGGAGTTCGTCTGTGGTCATCAGCCCGGACGTGGTTATATTTGTCACGTTCGGCTGGGTGGCCGTAATCGCGTGTAGGGGCACGACCCCGCGATCCGTAGATCGATCTTGTCTGACCTACTTTGTTTTCCAAGTCATGCCGCAGGTCATGTGTGTGTCCCCGAGCTGTTGTGTCTCTGCTTTTATGGCGAGGTGGTGCGGGCTGGTGTTCGGCTCGAGTTGCCGCTTTGTCCCGGCCACGTGGTGGTCGGTCAGCCGCATTGTCCGTTGGTAGGACGGGCTCCAGTGCCTCGTCATCGAATTGGGGTAACAACTTGCGCTTCGGGTAACTTTTGGCTGGGCGCTTGAGGCCGTATTCTTCGGCTGCTAGGACGTCGGTCCATCTATCGTTGAGCAGATCATGATCAGCTTGAACTTGTTTCTACTTCTTTTTCAGGCTCCTTGCAGTGGCAATTAGCCGGCG
Source organism: Triticum timopheevii (assembly GCA_963921465.1). Taxonomy (NCBI): domain Eukaryota; kingdom Viridiplantae; phylum Streptophyta; class Magnoliopsida; order Poales; family Poaceae; genus Triticum; species Triticum timopheevii. The sequence continues at coordinate 470,685,152 of OY997266.1, read as the reverse complement.
CTTAAAGCGTTCCTATTCGACGGGCTCCTCAGGCACGATAAAGTCTTTGTCGCCGAGGCTCACCTTGTCCTCTGAGAGCGGAAGGTACTTACTGTCCTCCGTGTCTTCATTCATAGCCCGTTCATCAGGGCTAGCTCGCCCATCTTCCCGTTCGTCCTGTTCGGAAGTTGGCTCAACGGGGTCTTCATTGTCTTCGGCATCGTCCGGAGTGTTATTTTCTCTTGTGCCGGTACTGCTATTTTTTCCACGGCGTGATTTAGAGCAGCGCTGTTAACGTCAGTGCTTTGGCTGTATCTCAGGAGGTTTCTCCTCGGCTGGATCCTTCTCATCATCGCCGTTATTTTCTTTGGGTGTATCCACCATGTATACGTCATACGAGGAGGTGGCTGTCCAGCGCCCTGTAGGCGGTGGGTTTTGTGGCTGCTCCTCTTCGGCATCGTCGTCCATACCGTCGATGTCTTCGGAGTCGTAATCAAGCATGTCAGTTAATTCTTCGACAATGGCTATGTAGTGGGTGGTGGATGTGAAGCGAAATTCTCCGTCATCAGCTTCCACTTCAAGCCACATATAGTTCGACTGAGAGCCCCTGGATAAGGAGAGGGCTTTTAATGAGTTTAGCACATCACCAAAAGGTGAGTGCCGAAAGATGTCTACGGAACTGAACTCAATGATCAGCGCCTGATCAGATTCGATGGGCGTGGATGCACGCAATTCGGGACCTATGAGCGGAGACGAATCCAATGTTCTGATGACACAGGGCCCACTCGAGGTTGGATTTGTGCGCGGCTCTGTCGCTGCTGAGTCTGCGGCTTCCGCGGTGGGGTTAAGCTTCCCATCCTTGGACGATGCAGTCTACTCTGGATCTAGGGTGAGAGCGGGTACAGGCGTGATCCCCTGAGTGCGGCCTGATGACAAATTTAGGTCATGTTCAGCAAGGCGGCGGGGAGCGGCTGGCAAGTGCTTGAATCCGTCGAAGATCAAGTCTCCACGGATATCGGCAATGTAATTCAAGCTTCCAAACCTGACCTGATGGCCAGGGGCGTAGCTGTCGATCTGCTCTAGATGGCCAAGCGAGTTGGCCCGCAGTGCGAAGCCACTAAATACAAAGATCTGTCTGGGGAGGAAAACCTCCCCCTGGACTGCATTTTTCTAGATGGTTGAAGGAGACATCAAACCTTTTGGTGACGACGCAGCGGAACTCTCAATGAAAGCACCAATGTCGGTGTAAAAACCGGCGGATCTCGGGTAGGGGGTCCCAAACTGTGCGTCTAAGGTCGATGGTAGCAGGAGACGAGGGACATGATGTTTACCAAGGTTCGGGCCCTCTCTATGGAGGTAATACCCTACTTCCTACTTGATTGATCTTGATGAACATGAGTATTACAAGAGTTGATCTACCACGAGATCGTAATGGCTAAACCCTAGAAGTCTAGCCTATGTGATTATGATTGTGCCCTATGGACTAAACCCTCCAGTTTATATAGACACCAGAGGGGGCTAGGGTTGTACAAAGTCGGTTACAGAGAAAGGAATCTACATTTCCGAATCGCCAAGCTTGCCTTCCACGCCAAGGAGAGTCCCATCCGGACACAGGAAGAAGTCTTCTATCTTGCATCTTCATAGCCCAACAGTACGACCCATGTTAATAGTCCGGCTGTCCGAGGACCCCTTAATCCAGGACTCCCTCCGTAGGAGCCAATATGGGCATCCAGGTTCCGCTATTGGTTATTGACCAGAGAGGTGTCTCAGTCATGTCTACATAGTTCTCGAACCCAGAGGGTCTGCACGCTTAATGTTCGTTGACGATACAGTGTTGTATGAATTATATGATTTGGTGAGAGAATGTTGTTCGGAGTCCCGGATGAGATCACAGACATGACGAGGAGTCTCGAAATGGTCGAGAGGTAAAGATTGTTATATAGGACGATGGTATTCGGACACCGAAATAGTTTCGGGGTGCACCGGGTACTCATCGGGTCACCGGAAGAGGTTCCGGGCACCCCCGACAAGTGTATGGGCCTTATGGGCTAAAGGGGGCAAGAAACCAGCCCACAAGGGGGCTGGTTCACCCTTTCCCTTGTCTGGCCGACCCTAGTAGAAGGAAAGGGGAGGGGTCTGATATGTCTCCGTCGTATTTACTTTTCCTAACGCTTTTCCTCTTGTTTTGGACTCTAATTTGCATGATTTGAATGAAACTAACCTGGACTAACGTTTTTTTCAGTAGAACTACCATGGTGTTGTTTTTGTGCAGAAATAAAAGTTCTTGGATTAGTACAAAACTTTGCGAGGAATTTTTATACGATAAAAGATAATTTCTAGAGCCAAGAACCACCCGAGGGGGGCACCTGGGTGGGCACAACCCAACAGGGCGTGCCTCCTCCAGGTGCGCCCAAGTGGGTTGCCCCCACCTAGTGGCCCCGTAGACCTCAAACCTAACACTATAAAATCACATTTTCGGAGAGAAAATTAGGGAAGAAGAATTATCACGTTTCATGAGACGGAGCCGCCGCCACCTCCTGTTCTTCATCGGGATGCCAGATCTGGAGTCCGTTTGGGGCTCCGAAGAGGGGGGGGGGGGGTCTTCGATCTTCATTGTCACCAACCCTTCTCCATCACCAATTCCATGATGCTCCCCACCGGAAGTGAGTAATTCCTTCATAGGCTTGCTGGTCGGTGAGGAGTTGGATGAGATTCATCATGTAATCGAGTTAGTTTTGTTAGGGCTTGATCCTTAATATCCATTATGTTCTGAGATTGACATTTCTATGACTTTTCCGTGCTTAATGCTTGTCACTTTGGGCCCGGGTGCCATGATTTCAGGTCTAAACCGTTTATGTCATCACCATTATATCTATGTTCTAGATCGATCTTGCAAGTTATAGTCACCTTTTACGTCTTATGATCTGTAAACCCCAGAGTGACAAAAGTCGGGATACTTTCCGGTGATGGCCGTAATTTGAGGAGTTCATGTATTCACTATGTGTTAATGCTTTGTTCCAATTCTCTATTAAAAGGAGGCCTTAATATCCCTTAGTTTTCAACAAGACCTCGCTGCCACGGGAGGGTAGGACAAAAGATGTCATGCAAGTTTTGTCCATGCATACATTATATTTATGAACTGGAGCTAGTGTTGTATCGCCCTAGGTTATGACTGTTATATGATGAATATCATCCAACGAATTCTCCGATCCAATGCCTACGATTTTCTCTTATATTGTTTCTGCTAAGTTACTACTGCTACTGCCACTATTGCACTTGTTACAAAATCATTGGTACCATTGTTACCATTACTATTGTTGTTGCTACTGCTATCAAAACTATCTTACTACTTTGCTACTTATCACTTTGCTGCAGATAATTAATCTCCAAGTGTGGTTGAATTGACAACTCAACTGATAATACTTGCAAATATTCTTTGGTTCCCCTTGTGTCAAATCAATAAATTTGGGTTGAATACTCTACCCTCGAAAACTGTTGCGATCCCCTATACTTGTGGGTTATCAAGACCTTTTTCTGGCACCATTGCCGGGGAGCATAGATATATTTGTTGAGTCACTTGGGATTATTATCAAATTATCACTATGAAGAATCTAAAGGATGCTAAGACTAAGATTTTCCCTCCAAGACGAGGGGAGGTAAGGAACTGCCATCTTGCTCTGCACTTGATTCACCTTCTGTTATAAGTAGACTTGCAACACCACCACATGCTATTAATCCTGATATGTCGCAAGGTATTGATGATGCTACTTCTGCTATGAATGACACTCATGATGATGCTAGTACCTTGCTTGATCATAATGTGCCACTAGGTGAATTTCTCGATGAACAACTTGCTATAACTAAAGCTTTTGAGGATGCTGAGCTGATGAAATTGTTGAAACTGATGAAGAGCTTGAAACTGAAAATCTTGAAACACCTATTAGACCTAGTTCTCCTAGAGATGAATTGCCAAAGGTACCGGAAGGTTATTTTATAGATGAGGAGACAACTAGAGACTTTCTTGCTTGCAATGATAGGGATGATCTTAAGAAATTATTATGCAAACTGAAAGAAAAATCTTTGAATGCTAGAATGAAATGTGATCCTAAGTTTGCTACTTCATCTATCTTTGTTGATGATAAGGATTATGAATTCTCTGTCGATCCAGAGTTAATTACTTTTGTTGAATCTGGTCCTTTCCATGGTTATGAAACTGAAACTGTTGTGGCACATCTTACTAAGCTGAACGACATAGCCACTCTCTTTTCTCATGATGAGAAAATTCGCTACTATTATATTCTCAAATTATTTCCGTTCTCATTAAAGGGTGATGCTAAGACTTGGTATAATACTCTTGCTCCTGGTTGTGTGCGTAGTCCCCAGGATATGATTTATTACTTCTCTGAAAACTATTTTCCTGCTCATAAGAAATAAGGTACTTTACAGGATATATTTAACTTGTGCAAATTGAAGATAAGAGTCTCCCACAAGCTTGGGGGAGGCTTCTCCAATTGCTTAATGCTTTGCCTGATCATCCTCTTAAGAAAAACGAAATACTTGATATCTTCTATAATGGACTAACCAATGCTTCTAGGGATTTCCTAGATAGTTGTGCTGGTTGTGTTTCCAGGAAAAAAACTGTTGAACAAGCTGAAGAGTTATTGAATAACATATTAAAAAATTATGATGATTGGACTCTTCCCGAACACCCGATTAAACCCACTCCGAAGAAGAAGGGTGTATTATATCTCAGTCCTGAAGACATGCAAGAGGCAAAGACATCTATGAAGGAAGAAGGTATTAAAGCTGAGGATGTCAAAAATTTACCTCCTATTGAAGAAATACATGGGCTTGATACACCACCACCACCTAGGGTGGTAGAGGTAAATTCTTTAATGAAATTCAGTGACAATGACAATCCTTACAATATGCATCCTAGTCAATGCCTTTATGAGTTTGATAACTACATTAGAAAGCAAGATCACTTCCAATGCAAATTTTATGAAACAATTGAAATACAATTCCGATATGATTGCTCGCTTGACTGACTTGTTACTTAGAATTACCAATGATGTTAGAGGTGTAGGAAAACATGCCTCTATGGTTCAAACTCAATTAGAACAAGTTGCTAAATCTCAAAGAGAATTTCTTGATGAAATGAACAATAATATCAATGATCATGCTGTTAGAGTAATGACTAGAGGAGTGTCGGGGGCTGGGTGCGACATATGCCAAAGGATGGCTTATCATGGTGGGAGCGAGTAGGACGTCACTGGTGCCTGGAAGCGGGATGAGGGTAGACACGAACGCTGGCGCACTTTACCCAGGTTCGGGGCTATCCTAGGAGATAACACCCATAGTCCTGCTCTACGGGGTCTCCGCATGATCACTAAGGCACTAGTGAGTACAATGGTGCTCCTCGAGTTGTGTGCTAGAGGTAGAAGGATGCAGGTCTAGCTCTCTTCTTCCTCTAGGTATGAGTCTAGTTCTAACAGGTTGGGAACCCTTTGCATGGGTGCCTTGGGGGGTTATATAGGACTACCCCCCAGTGGTACAATGGTAACTTGGCCGGGTGTAGGACCCGGCCGTCAGCGTCTCTGGTCGCCGGCTTCTCCGTCGGCAGCTAGGGCCCGCCGCCTGGTGGGCCCCTCCGACTGGTCTGGTACGGAGCCGACAGGCCGCTTCCACCGCTGGCGGGTCTAGTTGGTGGCTGATCACTGTAGCCGTGATGCTAATGATGCAGGCTTGGTTGGGCTAGGCATGGCTATAGTCCCGCCGCCTGGTGGGAGATCACTGTAGCCTCGCCGTGTCTAGTCTGATTAATGGCGCTCAGGTCTCGGGGAAGGATCCGGCTGCCCGCCAGGAGCCGGATCCCCTTGGATCCAACTGGCCAGGCTCGGCCGCCCTCCGGGCCCTCACTGCCTGGTAGGGCCCGCCGCCTGCGAGCCGTACCGACAGGCCGTCGTGGGAGCAGGCCCCGCCTGACAAGGGTGACGTTGAGGGTGGAGTGGCAACAGTGCCGTGTCATGCGGAGATCTCCGCCTGTACAGGACACTGTGGCCATGCCAAACTCGGGATTCGGGGGTGAGGGACTACACTGTAGCCTCACCCTGTCTTGTCCTCTTGATGAGGGGCGCAGACTCTGAGGGCGCCGGGTGGCCGCCTACTAGAAGCTAGCCTCTTCGGATGCCGTCTGCTAGGAGTCAGCCCATCTTGGTGCCGTCTGCTAGTGCTCGGCCATCTTCGGGCAGCCGGCCATTGGGCCAGCCGGCCACCGAAAGGCGGCGCTTCATTCTGGAGTCTCGTGGGGCGAAGCCGGCCCAAAGTCTTGAAAGGCTCAGGGACTCGGGTTAGGCTACCCATGGCCCATTACTCCGACAGTAGTCCCCAAAGCTGGTGAAGCGTCGCGGCTGACAGGCCGTGAAGCCTTAGCAGTTTCCTTCCTTGCCACTCTCTAATCGAACGCTCGGTCTGCCTTGTGACGCGCCGGCTGTCGGAGCCGATTTGACAAAGCGGGCTTGTCCGCCGATTTCGAACGCCGAGGCAGGAAAACAGATGGCGTGCCTACTAAGCTTCCCTAGGCCTGCCGCCCGCCACAAGCACGCCACGTGGCGCATGTCTGCCCGGCCAGTCTGCCATCCCATGCTCTTGATGGGATGTGACAGCTGGCCGGGCCCGCCACCACCGGGACTCAGCACGAGGATCCGCTGCGGCCGAGGTGGGCAGTTGCGATTCCCGTGGGAGTTACTATGCAGTAACTCTGCATAGTAATCAGGGGGTCGTGGGGTCTTGGGCGCAGTTAATCCCACGATCCCACGCCCCACCCCCTCGGCTTCGCAGCCTGAGGGCTATAAATAGGGGGAGGCAGGGGAGCGGCGGAGCACGCGCGCCCTCCTCCCCGCTCTTTCTTCCTCCTCTCTCTGCTGCTGCTGCTCCATGCCCGCCGTAGTGTCGCCGTAGCTCGCCGTCGTCGAGCTTCTTCTCCCCACATAGCCCCACTTCGGATGCCATGGTGCGCGAGAAGGGAGGAGACTAGGACGACTCGGTGGTGATCGAGGATCACCTCACCTTTCTCCGGGCCATGCGCCGGATGCCCAACGCAGCCTTCGTCAAGGTGCGGGTGCCGCCGCGGGAGGAGATCTCGCCGGCGCCGCAGGGGGACGAGCGTGTCGTCTTCCCCTCACATTTCCTCCGCGGCTTCGGCCTCCCGGTGAGCGGGTTCCTCCGCTCATTCATGGAGTTTTGCCATCTCCAGCCGCACCACTTGACGCCCAACACCGTGACGCTGCTGTCCGCCTTCGTCATGGCGTGCGAGGGCTACCTCAGCATCCTCCCCACCATCAAGCTACCGGGAGCTTTCTTCTACGCCAAACTGGGCACCTCCACCAAGGAGACGGCGTCCCAGTCCGGTGCCTTCGTCGCCGTCCGCCGACTGCCGAAGAAGAACACCTTCCCGGTCATCAAGCTGTCATAGTCGGTGAAACTATGGCAGCAATCGTACTTTTACGTAGAGAACGTCGACCCAGCGGTCGACTTCATCAACCTGCTGCCTTACAAGGCTGGCCCCCCTATTGGGCCTCGGGCCAACTGGAGCTACAAGCCGAAGCCCGTATCAGCCGACACGGCCGCCACCATCAACCGGCTCCGGGTGCTGACGGAGGCGGAGGGTCTTGTGGCGTCCGACTTGCTGATCGCCTTTGTCGAGCGCCGGGTTCTCCCGCTCCAAGGCCGTCCTCATCTGATCTGTCGGATGAGCGGGCACCACGACCCGAGCCGGATGTGCACAAAGGACATGCCGACTGCCGAGGTGGCCCAAATGGTGAAGGAGATCACCAACCTCAAGGTGTCGGAGGAGTCCTGGCAGTTCGGCAAGCGGCCATACTCCCGTGACAACCCGCCGCCTACCGTAAGTCTCCTAGCTTTCCCTTTCAGTTCTTGCCTTGGTCTTGGTATTGGTATGAAGTGGTCCTTCTTTGGAGCACAGATCTACATGTCTTCGGCGGCGATCGCTATCGTGGGGCCGGGTGGTAACTACAAGCCGGACCGGGAGGTGAGCGACATGGACAACCCTGACTTGGGGGTGGCCGCCTTGGAGGACGACATCGTAAGCGGCGGCGGTGGAGCAGGCGGCTCCGAAGAGGGGGGCGGCATGGAGACCTGGCCTGATGACGACGACGAGGAGGATGAACCGCGCCCTGCGTGGGGCGCCGTTAATATAGGCGCGGGCCCCTCTGCCAGGCCGTCTGCTCGAGGCGGCAAGCGCAAGCGGAGACAGGGCACTGGCCTATTCGGCAGCGTGCCGAAGAAGCCCAAGAACCCGGCCACCGCCACCTGGCGAAAAGAGGCCGTGGCGAAGGTGGCCAAGTTCCAGAAGCAGCCGAAGGTGCCGCCCATGGTGTCGGCGTAAGTACCTCCCTTGCGCTATCCCTTGGGCTCTTCCTTGCTGATCCGGCCTGATGTTTCTTCACTTTACTTTTTTGTCTTAGGGCCCCGCTCTCCGTCAACAAGTCAACCGCCGCTTCTATCATTAGGTCGGCGGAGACCTCCACCACCACCCGGCGAATCGATCCGGCCGCTGACCTCTGCGAGGCGTGGGAGCGAAACGCACGAGAGGTGCGCGAGGAGCAGGAAGCCGCCCGCCTGGAGAAGGCGGAGGCTGACAAGGCGGAGGCGTCCGCGCTGAAGAAGTTGGCGGAGGCGGAAGCTGATGCTACGGCGAAGGAGCGGCTCGCGGAGGCCGCACGCTGCCAGGAGCCGCTGCTCGTCGTTCCCCTGAATTCCGTACCACCTCTACCAGAATTCGTGGTGTCGACTGGGGGAGCCAGCATCGAGTAACCGGTCATGGAGAGGGAGGGCGGCGATGTCGCCATGCCGGATGTTGTCGTGCCTCCGCCACCGCCGACTGGCGGAGCGCAAGACAGGCAGTCGGCCGCCCCGCCGGCGCCACCAGCCAGGAAAGAGGTGGTGACGGGCCCAACTCCTGAGGCCTGCACGCCTATGCGTCGTCGTCTTGCGAAGGCGGTCTTGGCACCGCGACCGCTAGAGGCCGGCGCTGCGAGCTCGTCAGTCCCGGACACCGAGGCGACCAGCGCCACACCCTCTGGCTGTGTGCGCGAAGGCGGGACAGGAGCCTTGAACTAGGCGGCCCTTGACGTCCAGGCCAAGCTCCAGGCTGAAGCCGATGCCCTCAAGCGGTGCAACGAGGCGTTCCTGGACTCGCGAGCGGCCATCCGGGTATGCCTCTCACTCCTTTATTTTTGATCCTTTTATTTCTTGGTGGGGGCGTGCCAGCGCACCCACTGGGTGTAGTCCCCAAGTTTCGGGCAGGCAGCTGAGCAGGCGGTCCGGAACTTTAACTTGCGAGCATCAAGTGCTAACTTCGTCTGACATCCCTATTGCAGGATTACCACAACCTTCACACGACCACCTTAAACTCTGGAGTCCGGGAGCTGGAGAGGCAGACTGCCAACTTGTTAGAGAGCCGGAGTCTGTCTTGGCTTTTTTCTCCGCGGGGGCGTGCTGGCGCACCCGCGGGCTCTAGTCCCCGAGATTCAGGCCGACTACTGAGCAGTTGGGCCAGATCTCCCTGGCAACTGCATCCCTTCCTTGTCGAATCTTGACGTCCTTTCCCTTCTTATCTCTTGGCAGAGGCCAACGCCGCCTTGCAGCAGCAGCTGGGCGAAGCCAACACCGCGTTGCGCGCCAAGGAGGCGAAGTGCAGTAAGCTGGCCGAGGAGCATGACTGACTGGTGACGCAGTTGGCGGGCAGGCAGAGCGTCTCCAGACGGCTCAGAAGGAGGCGGAGGCAAAAGAGACCGACCTCCTTGGTGAGTTTGAGACTGAGCGCTCCACCTGGGCCGACAAGGAGGCGCAGCTGACTGCCGGCTTCCGTAACATTGAGGACATGGTCGACGGTGAGATTCCTCTTTTTTCTTTCTTTGAGCTGCCGGCCTCTGCTTAGGCCGACCGTTTGCTTTTAACTTCTGTCTTCTTTGCTTTCCACCCAACAGACTTCTTCCCAGGCCACTCCATTGCCGTGAACCAGACCATTGAGGCTTATCATGAGGAGCGGAGGGCAGAAGGCGTACAGATTGCCGCCGACGCTCCCAGGACCCTTTGCGAGCAACTTCTCAGCATCCAGGCCCGCCTTCGGCCGGCTCACCGGATGCTGCGCCGTCTTCAACGTGTCGGAGCCCAGGTAATTTTCTCCCTCTGGCCAGGCATGCCGGCTCTGCGCACTCCCAGTCGGACTGCCGACGGGCTGGAGGTGGCGGCCGGTCGCTTGGAGGCCTGGAAGGGCTCCTCGGCCCGGGCTGGAGCACGCCGGGCTTTGGAATTCGTCAAGGCGTGGTACCCTGGGTTGGATCTAGCCCAGCTGACCATGTTTCGGCTAGAGGCGCAAGAGGAGCTGGTGGCGGTGGAGGGCGACCTTGTCAAGCGGGCGGCGGCGATCGCCGACTACACCTACCCCAGCGTCTTCATCCCGGAGCTGGTTGATGACGGCGCCGAAGCGCCACTGGAGTGGTTCAGGCTGAATCCGGAGGACAGCGAAGACTCGGCCGAGGAGATTGACTCCAGCAATGAAGGAGAGGACGCGGAGGACGAAGAAAGCGAAGAGGACGCCCCGTAGGTCGGAGCAGACAGGCAGCCTCAGCCTGACTGCACCTCGAGCAATGATCCGCGCTCAAGCGCGCCGACTGCTGCCAGAGGCGACCAGGCGGAGACCGACCAGCCGTCCGTTCCACCAACCGGCGCTGCCGACTCTGTCATCCAGCTGTCCGCTGCTCCAACCGGCGCCACCGACTCCACTGTCCAGCCATCCGCTGCTCCAACCGGCACTGCTGACTCCACTGTCCAGTTGTCCGCTGTTCCAACCGGCACCGCCAACTCCACCATCCAGCCGGAACCCTCTGCTGCTCCTTAGGCTGTTGCCTTTATTTTCCCCGCTTATCGATCTAGACAAACTTTTGTTAAATTTGCACAATTCCACCCGTGGGGTGTATTTCAAACTCTGTTGAATGCTGGCCGATGGGCCTTTTGCTATGTAAATATTCTCCGTCACGAATTGTGCTTTATTTGCCGAGTTCAGACTTTTCTTGCTTTTTTCTCCTTGCTTTTTTGCTTTGCCTCCCTCCCTTAGCTACCCTCTTGCTAGCCAAACAGCCGCTCAGCGGACCGCGGCTGGGTCGAGTACTTAGCTATTTACGGGAGGGCAAGTATTTAGTTGTTTAGAGTGTTGGCAAGGTAAGCAGAAGCCGGCCGCCCGGCTGCTCGGCAGCCGGTCGAAGAGGCGGGATGCCGGCCCCGACTATGTGCGCACTTTTCCTTAGCCATTTTTCGTGTGGGCACTGCTTTGCGACCCTTGTTGCTCTGCGAGCTGCGGCTTCTGACAGGAGAAGTTTTTTGGTGCCGACACACTACTTGTGCGACTACAGGAAATGACACATAGTAGAAGGCGGCGAGCCTCCGGGCCGACTAGTGAAACCTGGTGCCAGGCGGAATAATGAAACAACACATTCATAGGCATAATACTTATCATATAGATAAAAGAGGGTAGTCCCCGAGCTCTTCTCGGGGGACCCGGAGTCTTCGTACTTAATACAAAAGGTAGCGTGATACATACTGCTTTTAAATGTAAAATCTTCGGAGGAGGTTTGCGTTCCATGGCCTATCCGTCTCCTTGCCTGAGTTGTCTCTTTTGCATGCACTGGGCTTCTAATCGTCGATCAGGTAGTAGGAACCGTTGCCCAGCACTTTGCTGACGATGAAAGGACCTTCCCAAGGTGCTGAGAGCTTGTGCTGGCCGGCTGTTCGCTATATTAGCCGGAGCACAAGGTCTCCCTCTTGGAAGGATATTGGCTTGACCTTGCGATTGTAGTATCGACGCAGACTCTGCTGGTAGATGGCGGACCGATTGAGTGCCAACAGCCGGCTCTCTTCTAGCAGATCGACGCCGTCCTCTCGTGCTTCTTTGGCCTCCTCCTTGGTGTACATGCTGACTCAAGGGGAGTCAAATTCTATGTCCGTCGGGATGACGGCTTCGGCGCCGTAGACGATGAAGAAGGGCGTGAAGCCGGTTGATTTGTTCTGAGTTGTGCGCAGGCTCCACAGAACAGCTGGTAGCTCATCGAGCCACCAGCCGGCCGAACGCTCTAGAGGCTCGACCAGTCGGGGCTTGATGCCGGACAAAATGAGTCCGTTTGCTCGCTCCACATGGCCGTTTGACTGCAAATGGGCAATGGACACTAAGTCCAGTCGGATGCCCTGCGTCGCGCAGAAACGAGCCAAGGCTCCTTTGGCGAAGTTTGTGCCATTGTCGGTGATGATGCTGTGTGGTATGCCGTACCGAGTGGTGATGTCGGCGATGAAAGTCACAGAAGTCGACCCATTCAGCTTCTTGATTGGCTTTGCTTCTATCCACTTGGTGAACTTATCCACAGCGACAAGAAAATGAGTCATGCCGCCGCGAGCCGCCTTGAATGGCCCTACCATGTCCAGGCCCCAAACGGCAAAGGGCCAGGAAATGGGAATGGTCTTGAGTGCAGAAGCCGGCAGATGTGGCTTGGAGCGGAACTTCTGGCACCCTTTACACTTCTGGACCAAGTCTTTGGCGTCTTCTAGAGCAGTCGGCCAGAAGAAACCATGGAGGAAAGCTTTGGCAACAAGTGATCTTGAAGCCGCGTGGTGACCACATTCGCTTGGTGGATATCCTTGAGGATTGGTTGGCCCTGGTCTGGCTCCACGCAGCGCTGGTACACACCAATGACATTGCACCGCACCAGTTCTTTGCTGATGATGTTGTATGCTGTTGCTCGTCGTTGCACCTGTCGGGCTAGGATCTCATCAGTTGGCAGTTCTTTGTTCACCAGAAAGTTGAGGATGGGTTGAGCCCATGAAGGTGCTTCTATTTCTTCGACTGCCACGACTACAACTTGTACAAGGGCGGTTGGGCCGGGAGGCGGCGGGTTGGAGTTGGCTGCCGCCTGTTGGGTTGGAGAAGTCCCCGGGCCGACGACAGCAATCCTCGGGTCGGGTTCTGAAGTCCCCGGGCTGGGTGCGACTGCTGCAGTCCCCGGGCTGCCTGCCGAAGTCCCCGCGCCGGCTTCCGGGGCCCGCAAGTCGGATCCGACTGCTTCAGGAGGGGCCGACATGAAGATGGAGTCTGATTCTGGTGACGGCTTGACAGATGGCTTGAGGAGGCGTTGTAGAGCGACACTGGCTGGTATTGCTTGCCGGGTGGAGCCGATCCGTGCCAGGGCATCTGCTTGCTCGTTGTCATTTCTTGGCACATGGAGGATCTCGCACCCCTCAAAGTATCCACTGAGTTGTTGTACAAGGAAGCGGTAGCTTGCCGTATTTGCATCCTTGGCACCCCAGTCGCCTGACGACTGCTGGACCACCAAGTCGGAGTCACCATAGCACAGGATCCGGCGAATGCCGAGTTCCTTGGCAAGCCGGAGCCCGTGTATGAGTGCTTCGTATTCAGCTACGTTGTTGGAGGCAACAAAGTGGATTTGTAGCACACATCTAAGCTTCTCGCCTTTGGGAGAGGTGAGGACGATGCCGGCTCCCAGACCGGTGCGCATCTTTGAACCAGCAAAGTGCATCTGCCAATGGGTGGAGTCTGGCGCTGGCGGCAGGTACTGGTGTCAGAGTAATGGGCCATGGGTAGCCTCACCCGAGTACCTGAACCTGTCAGAACTTTGGGCCGGCTTCGCCCCACAAAACCCCAAACTAAAGCACCGCCTTCCGGAGGCCAGCTGGCTCAACGGCCGGCCACCGGAGGACGGCCAACCTCCAGCAGACAACACCAAGAGCGGCCGGCTCCTGTCAGCCTGCCTCCAGAGAGGTCGGCGTCATGCAGGAGGCTACCTGGCGCCCTTAGAGTCTGCGCCCTCATCAAGAGGACGAGACATGGTGTGGCTACAGTGTAGTCCCTCACCCTCGAATCTTGGGCTTGGCATGGCCATAGTGCCCCGTACAGGCGGAGAACTCCGCACGACGCGGCACTGTTGCCACTCCTCCCTTGACGCCACTCCTGACAGGCAGAGCCCTGTTCCCCACGACGACCTGTTGGTACAACCTGTGGGTTGCGAGCACTATCAGGCAGTGAGAGCTCGGATGACGGCGGATGCTGGACCAGTCGGACTTGGGGGAGGCCGGACTCTAGCAGGCGGTCGGCACCTCCCTCGAGGTCCGTGCGCCATTAACCAGATAAGACATGGTGTGGCTACAGTGATCTCCCACCAGGCGGCGGGACTGTAGCCATGCTCCTCCGACCAAGCCTGCGTCATTAGCGCCACGACTATAGTGATCAGCCACCCACCAGACCCGCCAGCGGCGGAGGCGGCCTGTCGGCTCCATACCAGACCAGTCGGCGGAGCCCACTAGGCTGCGGGCCCAGCGGCCGGCGGAGAAGCCGGCCACTAGAGACATTGACAGGCGAGTCCAACACCCGGCCAGATTATGATTGTACCCCTGGGGGGTAGGCCTAAATAAACCCCCCAGGGAACTCATGCAAAGGGTTCCCACTCCATTAGAACTAGCCACTACCCTATAGGAAGAAGAGAGCTAGCCTTGCCTCCTTCTACCTTTAGCACACAGCTCAAGGAACACCATTGTATCACTTGTGCCTTAGTGATCATGCGGAGACCCCGCAGGGCAGGACTAAGGGTGTTATCTCCTAGGAGAGCCCTGAACCTGGGTAAAGTGTGCCGGCGTATGTGTCTACGCCTTATCCCGCTTCCAGGCACCGGCGACGTTCTACTCGCTCCAACCATGATAAGCCATCCATTGGCATATGTCGCACCCAACCCCCGACATTTGGCGCCTACCGTGGGGTGAGGTGCACCGTCTCCCAGAGACCTGCTATGGACGGGAACCTTGTTGCTTCCTAGCGAGCGAAGCCAGCCCATCACGCCCGACGGCGTCAGCCTCGATGGGCTGCACGGCGCGGAGATCGCCTGCACAGCGAGCTGCCTCGCTGACCTTGTTGGTGAGATCCACCTCTCCGATGAGCCGGCCTCCGACGCGGGCACCGGCTGCCCCGAGAGGCGCCTCGTCAGCCTCCTCGATCAGCTTCACGTCACCAGCGAGCCTGCTATGGACCTGGAGTCTATTAGCTCCACCGATGTCACGCCCAATATGCGACCCTATCCAAAAGGAACTCGAAGGTCCCACCAAGGATAGACCCGCATATTGAAACGCTTTTGCAAGGTAGATATCATTACATCAACATTACATAATAGATGCGGATACATACATAAGGCATACAATGACACACGAATACAACATCCTCATACATAAGAGCATCATTCGACTACGGATGAAACACAAACAGAAACTCAAACGACATCCCCCCTGCTAGCCCAGGCTGCCGACCTGGAACCTATCCCCTGATCGAAGAAGCAGAAGAAGAACTCAATGCAAGCAAGCATCGCTCTCGCGTCATGATCATCGCATAACCTGTACCTGCAACTGTTGTTGTAGTAATCTGTGAGCCACGAGGACTCAGCAATTCCATTACCATGGGTATCAAGACTAGCAAAGCTTAAAGGGAAAGGAAGGGGTAAAGTGGTGAGGTTGCAGCAGCGACTAAGCATATATGGTGGCTAACATACGCAAAAGAGAGCGAGAAGAGGAGCAAAGGAACGGTCGTCAACTAGTAATGATCAAGAAGTGATCCTGAACTCCTACTTACGTCAATCATAACACAGAAACCGTGTTTACTTCCCGGACTCCGCCGAGAAGAGACCATCACGGCTACACACACGGTTGATGTGATTTAATTAGGATCTGGTGTCAAGTTATCTACAACCGGACATTAACAAATTCCCATCTGCCACATAACCGCGGGCACGGCTCTCGAAAGTTTATACCCTGCAGGGGTGTCCCAACTTAGCCCATGATAAGCTCTCGCGATCAACGAAGGATATACCTTCTCCCAGGAAGACCCGATCAAACTCGGAATCCCGGTTTACAAGACATTTCGACAATGGTAAAACTGTTGGGGAACGTTGCAGAAAATTAAAAATTTTCCTACGGTTTCACCAAGATCCATCTATGAGTTCATCTAAGCAATGAGTAACGGGAGAGAGTTTGCATCTACATACCACTTGTAGATCGCGTGCGGAAGCTTGCAAGGTGATGATGGAGTCGTACTCGACGTGATTCAGATCACCGATGTCCAAGTGCTGAACGGACAGCACCTCCGCGTTCAACACACGTCGGGAGACGTCTCCTCCTTCTTGATCCAGCAAGGGGGAAGGAGAGGTTGATGATGATCCAGCAGCACGACGGCGTGGTGGTGGATGCAGCAGAACTCCGGCAGGGCTTCACCAAGCGACTACGGGAGGAGGACGAGGTGTAGCAGGGGGAGGGAGGCGCCAAGCACAAGGGTACAGCAGCCCCCCTCCCTCCCCCCTTTATATAGGCCTCAAGGGGGGCGCCGGCCCCTGGAGATCCAATCTCCAAGGGGGGGCGGCGGCCAAGGGGGTGGAGTGCCCCCCAAGCCAAGTGGGGCGCCCCCACCCCTAGGGTTTCAACCCTAGGCGCAGGGGGTGGGCCTAGGGGGGCGCACCAGCCCACTATGGGCTGGTTCCCCTCCCACTTCAGCCCATGGGGCCCTCCGGGATGGGTGGCCCCACCCGGTGGACCCCCAGGACCCTTCCGGTGGTCCCGGTACATTACCGGGAGACCCCGAAACTTTCCCGATGGCCGAAATACCACTTCATATATATTATTCTTTACCTCCGGACCATTCCGAAACTCCTCGTGATGTTCGGGATCTCATCCGGGACTCCGAACAACAATCGGTATGCTGCATACTCATATTCATACAACCCTAGCGTCACCGAACCTTAAGTGTGTAGACCCTACGGGTTCGGGAGACACGCAGACATGACCGAGACGACTCTCGGGCAATAACCAACAGCGGGATCTGGATACCCATGTTGGCTCCCACATGCTCCTCGATGATTTCATCGGTTGAACCACGATGTCGAGGATTCGATCAAAACCCTGTATACAATTCCCTTTGTCAATCGGTACGTTACTTGCCCGAGACTCGATCGTCGGTATCCCAATACCTTGTTCAGTCTCGTTACCAGAAAGTCACTTTACTCGTACCGTAATGCATGATCCCGTGACCAACACCTTGGTCACCTTGAGCTCATTATGATGATGCATTACCGAGTGGGCCCAGAGATACCTCTCCGTCATACGGAGTGACAAATCCCAGTCTCGATCCATGTCAACCCAACAGATACTTTCGGAGATACCTGTAATGCACCTTTATAGTCACCCAGTTACGTTGTGACGTTTGATACACCCAAGGCACTCCTACGGTATCCGGGAGTTACATGATCTCATGGTCGAAGGAAGAGATACTTGACATTGGTAAAGCTCTAGCAAACAAACTACACGATCTTTGTGCTATGCTTAGGATTGGGTCTTGTCCATCACATCATTCTCCTAATGATGTGATCCCGTTATCAATGACATCCAATGTCCATAGTCAGGAAACCATGACTATCTATTGATCACAACGAGCTAGTCAACTAGAGGCTCACTAGGGACATATTGTGGTCTATATATATTCACACGTGTATTACGATTTCCGGATAATACAGTTATAGCATGAATAAAAGACAATTATCATGAACAATGAAATATAATAATACTTTTATTATTGCCTCTAGGGCATATTTCCAACAGTCTCCCACTTGCACTAGAGTCACCAATCTAGTCTCCCACCCATAGAGTTCTGGTGTTGATCATGTTTTGCTCACGAGAGAGGTTTAGTCAACGGGTCTGCGACATTCAGATCCGTGTGTACTTTGCAAATCTCTATGTCTCCATCTTGAACATTTTCATGGATGGAGTTGAAACGATGCTTGATGTGCCTGGTCTTCTTGTGAAACCTGGGCTCCTTTGCAAGGGCAATAGCTCCAGTGTTGTCACAGAAGAGTTTGATCGGCCCCGACGCATTGGGTATGACTCCTAGGTCGGTGATGAACTCCTTCACCCAAATCGCTTCATGTGCTGCCTCCGAGGCTGCCATGTACTCCGCTTCACACGTAGATCCCGCCACGACGCTCTGCTTGCAGCTGCACCAGCTTACTGCTCCACCATTCAACATACACACGTATCCGGTTTGAGACTTAGAGTCATCCAGATCTGAGTCGAAGCTAGGGTCGACGTAACCCTTTATGACGAGCTCTTCGTCTCCTCCATAAACGAGAAACATGTCCTTTGTCCTTTTCAGGTACTTCAGGATATTCTTGACCGCTGTCCAGTGTTCCTTGCCGGGATTACTTTGGTATCTTGCTACCAAACTTACGGCAAGGTTTACATCGGGTCTGGTACACAGCATGGCATACATAATAGATCCTATGGCTGAAGCATAGGGGATGACACTCATCTCTTCTTTATCTTTTGCCGTGGTCGGTGACTGAGCTGAGCTCAATCTCACACCTTGTAACATAGGCAAGAACCCTTTCTTGGACTGATCCATTTTGAACCTCTTCAAAATCTTATCAAGGTATGTGCTTTGTGAAAGACCTATGAGGCGTCTCGATCTATCTCTATAGATCTTGATGCCTAATATATAAGCAGCTTCTCCAAGGTCCTTCATTGAAAAATACTTATTCAAGTAGGCCTTAATGCTGTCCAGAAGTTTTGTATCATTTCCCATCAAGAGTATGTCATCTACATATAACAGGAGAAATGCTACAGAGCTCCCACTCACTTTCTTGTAAACGCAGGCTTCTCCATAAGTCTGCATAAACCCAAACGCTTTGATCATCTCATCAAAGCGAATGTTCCAACTCCGAGATGCTTGCACCAGTCCATAAATGGATCGCTGGAGCTTGCATACTTTGTTAGCGTTCTTAGGATCGACAAAACCTTCCGGCTGCATCATATACAGCTCTTCCTTAAGGTGTCCGTTAAGGAATGCCGTTTTGACGTCCATCTGCCATATCTCATAATCATAGTATGCGGCAATTGCTAACATGATTCGGACGGACTTCAGCTTTGCTATGGGAGAGAATGTCTCGTCGTAGTCAATCCCTTGAACTTGTCGATAACCCTTAGCGACAAGTCGAGCCTTATAAATGGTAACATTACCATCCGCGTCCGTCTTCTTCTTAAAAATCCATTTGTTTTCTATCGCTCGCCGATCATCGGGCAAGTCTGTCAAAGTCCAAACTTTGTTTTCATACATGGATTCTATCTCGGATTTCATGGCTTCAAGCCATTTGTTGGAATCTGGGCCCGCCATCGCTTCTTCATAGTTCGAAGGTTCACCGTTGTCTAACAACATGATTTCCACGACAGGGTTGCCATAGCACTCTGGTGCGGAACGTGTCCTTGTGGACCTACGAAGTTCAGTAGCAACTTGATCCAAAGTACCTTGATCATCATCATTAGTTTCCTCTTCAGTTGGTGTGGGCATCACAGGAACATTTTCCTGAGCTGCACCACTTTCCCGTTCGAGAGGTAGTACTTCATCGAGTTCTACTTTCCTCCCACTTACCTCTTTCGAGAGAAACTCTTTTTCCAGAAAGCATCTGTTCTTGGCAACAAAGATCTTGCCTTCGGATCTTAAGTAGAAGGTATACCCGACAGTTTCCTTAGGGTATCCTATGAATACGCATTTTTCCGACTTGGGTTCGAGCTTTTCAGGTTGAAGTTTCTTGACATAAGCATCGCATCCCCAAACTTTTAGAAACGACAGCTTAGTTTTCTTCCCAAACCATAATTCATACGGTGTCGTCTCAACGGATTTAGACGGTGCCCTATTTAAAGTGAATGTAGCTGTCTCTAGAGCGTATCCCCAAAATGACAGCGGTAAATTGGTAAGAGACATCATAGACCGCACCATATCCAATAGAGTGCGATTACGACGTTCGGACACACCGTTTCGCTGAGGTGTTCCAGGCGGCGTGAGTTGTGAAACGATTCCACATTTCCTTAAGTGTGTACCAAATTCGTGACTTAAGTATTCTCCTCCACAATCTGATCGTAGGAACTTTATCTTTCGGTCATGTTGATTCTCCACCTCATTATGAAATTCCTTGAACTTTTCAAAGGTCTCAGACTTGTGTTTCATTAAGTAGACATACCCATATCTACTTAAGTCATCAGTGAGAGTGAGAACATAACGATATCCTCCGCGAGCCTCAACGCTCATTGGACCGCACACATCGGTATGTATGATTTCCAACAGGTTGGTTGCTCGCTCCATTGTTCCGGAGAACGGAGTCTTGGTCATTTTGCCCATGAGGCATGGTTCGCATGTGTCAAACGATTCATAATCAAGAGACTCTAAAAGTCCATCAGCATGGAGCTTCTTCATGCGCTTGACACCAATGTGACCAAGGCGGCAGTGCCACAAATATGTGGGACTATCGTTATCAACTTTACATATTTTGGCATCCACACTATGAACATTTGTAATATTACACTCGAGATTCATTAAGAATAAACCATTGACCATCGGAGCATGACCATAAAACATATCTCTCATATAAATCGAACAACCATTATTCTCAGACTTAAATGAGTAGCCATCTCATATTAAACGAGATCCAGATACAATGTTCATGCTCAAACTTGGCACTAAATAACAATTATTAAGGTTCAAAACTAATCCCGTGGGTAAATGTAGAGGCAGCGTGCCGACGGCGATCACATCGACTCTGGAACCATTCCCGACGCGCATCGTCACCTCGTCCTTTGCCAGTCTCCGTTTATTCCGCAGCTCCTGCTGTGAGTTACAAATGTGAGCAATGGCACCGGTATCAAATACCCAGGAGTTACTACGAGTACTGGTAAGGTACGCATCAATTACATGTATATCAAATATACCTTTGGTGTTGCCGGCCTTCTTATCCGCTAAGTATTTGGGGCAGTTCCGCTTCCAGTGACCCTTCCCCTTGCAATAAAAGCACTCAGTCTCAGGCTTGGGTCCATTCTTTGACTTGTTCCCGGCAACAGGCTTACCGGGCGCGACAACATCTTTGCCGTCCTTCTTGAAGTTTTTCTTACCCTTGCCCTTCTTGAACTTAGTGGTCTTATTGACCATCAACACTTGATGTTCTTTCATGATTTCAGCCTCTGCTGACTTCAGCATCGAGAACACTTCAGGAATGGTCTTCACCATCCCCTGCATGTTGTAGTTCATCACAAAGCTCTTGTAGCTTGGTGGGAGCGACTGGAGGATTCTGTCAATGACCGCCTCATCTGGGAGGTTAATGTTCAGCTGGGTCATACGGTTGTGCAACCCAGACATCTTCAGGATGTGCTCACTGACAGAACTGTTTTCCTCCATCTTACAACTGTAGAACTTGTTGGAGACATCATATCTCTCGACCCGGGCATGAGCTTGGAAAACTAGTTTCAGCTCTTCGAACACCTCATATGCTCCGTGATGCTCAAAACGCTTTTGGAGCCCCGGTTCTAAGCTGTAAAGCATGCCACACTGAACGAGGGAGTAATCATCAGCACGAGTCTGCCAAACGTTCAAATCGTCTTGCAGTGCTGGGAGAACAGGTGGGTCACCTAACGGTGCTTCTAGGACATATTGTTTCTTGGCAGCTATGAGGATGATCCTCAGGTTCCGGACCCAGTCTGTATAGTTGCTGCCATCATCTTTCAGCTTGATTTTCTCTAGGAACGCGTTGAAGTTCATGTTGACATTAGCGTTGGCCATTGATCTACAAGACATATTTGCAAAGGTTTTAGACTAAGTTCATGATAATAAAGTTCTAATCAAAATTATGAACTCCCACCTAGATTAGACATCCCTCTAGTCATCTAAGTGTTACACGATCCGAGTCGACCAGCCCGTGTCCGATCATCACGTGAGACGGACTAGTCATCATCGGTGAACATCTTCATGTTGATCATATCTTCCATATGACTCGTGTTCGACCTTTCGGTCTCCATATTCCGAGGCCATGTCTGTACATGCTAGGCTCGTCAAGTTAACCCTAAGTGTTTTCGCTGTGTAAAACTGTCTTACACCCATTGTATGCGAACGTAAGAATCCATCACACCCGATCATCACGTGGTGCTTAGAAGCGACGAACTGTAGCAACGGTGCATAGTTAGGGGAGAACACTTCTTGAAATTTTTGTAAGGGATCATCTTATTTACTACCGTCGTCCTAAGTAAACAAGATGCATAAACATAATAAACATCACATGCAATTATATAGTTGTGACATGATATGGCCAATATCATAAAACTCCATTGATCTCCATCTTCGGGGCTCCATGATCATCTTGTCACCGGCTTGACACCATGATCTCCATCATCATGATCTCCATCATCGTGTCTTCATGAAGTTGTCACGCCAACGACTACTTCTACTTCTATGGCCAACGCGTTTAGCAATAAAGTAAAGTAGTTTACATGGCGTTCTTCAATGACACGCAGGTCATACAAAAAATAAAGACAACTCCTATGGCTCCTGCCGGTTGTCATACTCATCGACATGCCAGTCGTGAATCCTATTACAAGAACATGATCTCATACATCACAATTCATCATTCATCACAACTTCTGGCCATATCACATCACATGATCAATCGCTGCAAAAACAAGTTAGACGTCCTCTAATTGTTGTTGCATCTTTTACGTGGCTGCGATTGGGTTCTAGCAAGAACGTTTTCTTACCTACGAATAACCACAACGTGATTTTGTCAACTTCTATTTACCCTTCATAAGGGCCCTGTTCATCGAATCCGCTCCAACTAAAGTGGGAGAGACAGACACCCGCCAGCCACCTTATGCAACTAGTGCATGTCAATCGGTGGAACCGGTCTCACATAAGCGCACGTGTAAGGTTGGTCCGGGCCGCTTCATCCCACAATACCGTTGAAGCAAGAAAAGACTAGTAGAGGCAAGTAAGTTGACAAGATCCACGCCCACAACAAAATTGTGTTCTACTCGTGCATTAGAGAACTACGCATAGACCTAGCTCATGATGCCACTGTTGGGGAACGTTGCAGAAAATTAAAATTTTTCCTACGGTTTCACCAAGATCCATCTATGAGTTCATCTAAGCAACGAGTAACGGGAGAGAGTTTGCATCTACATACCACTTGTAGATCGCGTGCGGAAGCTTGCAAGGTGATGATGGAGTCGTACTCGACGTGATTCAGATCACCGATGTCCAAGTGCTGAACGGACAGCACCTCCGCGTTCAACACACGTACGGGACGGGAGACGTCTCCTCCTTCTTGATCCAGCAAGGGGGAAGGAGAGGTTGATGATGATCCAGCAGCACGACAGCGTGGTGGTGGATGCAGCAGAACTCCGGCAGGGCTTCGCCAAGCGACTACGGGAGGAGGACGAGGTGTAGCAGGGGCAGGGAGGCGCCAAGCACAAGGGTACAGCAGCCCCCCTCCCTCCCCCCCTTTATATAGGCCTCCAAGGGGTGGCGCCGGCCCCTGGAGATCCAATCTCCAAGGGGGGGCGGCGGCCAAGGGGGTGGAGTGCCCCCCAAGCCAAGTGGGGCGCCCCCCACCCCTAGGGTTTCAACCCTAGGCGCAGGGGGTGGGCCTAGGGGGGCGCACCAGCCCACTATGGGCTGGTTCCCCTCCCACTTCAGCCCATGGGGCCCTCCGGGATGGGTGACCCCACCCGGTGGACCCCCGGGACCCTTCCGGTGGTCCCGGTACATTACCGGGAGACCCCGAAACTTTCCCGATGGCCGAAATACCACTTCATATATATTATTCTTTACCTCCGGACCATTCCGAAACTCCTCGTGATGTTCGGGATCTCATCCGGGACTCCGAACAACAATCGGTATGCTGCATACTCATATTCATACAACCCTAGCGTCACCGAACCTTAAGTGTGTAGACCCTACGGGCTCGGGAGACACGCAGACATGACCGAGACGACTCTCGAGCAATAACCAATAGCGGGATCTGGATACCCATGTTGGCTCCCACATGCTCCTCGCTGATTTACCACGATGTCGAGGATTCGATCAAAACCCTGTATACAATTCCCTTTGTCAATCGGTACGTTACTTGCCCGAGACTCGATCGTCGGTATCCCAATACCTTGTTCAGTCTCGTTACCGGCAAGTCACTTTACTCGTACCGTAATGCATGATCCCGTGGCCAACACCTTGGTCACCTTGAGCTCATTATGATGATGCATTACCGAGTGGGCCCAGAGATACCTCTCCGTCATACGGAGTGACAAATCCCAGTCTCGATCCGTGTCAACCCAACAGATACTTTCGGAGATACCTGTAATGCACCTTTATAGTCACCCAGTTACGTTGTGACATTTGATACACCCAAGGTACTCCTACGGTATCCGGGAGTTACCCGATCTCATGGTCGAAGGAAGAGATACTTGACATTGGTAAAGCTCTAGCAAACGAACTACACGATCTTTGTGCTATGCTTAGGATTGGGTCTTGTCCATCACATCATTCTCCTAATGATGTGATCCCGTTATCAATGACATCCAATGTCCATAGTCAGGAAACCATGACTATCTGTTGATCACAACGAGCTAGTCAACTAGAGGCTCACTAGGGACATATTGTGGTCTATATATATTCACACGTGTATTACGATTTCCGGATAATACAGTTATAGCATGAATAAAAGACAATTATCATGAACAATGAAATATAATAATACTTTTATTATTGCCTCTAGGGCATATTTCCAACAAAAACAAGACCAGCAAAGCCGCCCGAATGTGCCGACAAATCCCGATAGGAGCTGCACTTCCGGTAGGCGAGCCCAGAGTTGCCCCTGGTGGCCACCGGTGGCTGACAGGTTGGACCAACACTCACGACAAGCACTGGCCCGGGGGGGGGGGGGGGTAAAAATAAGATGACCCTCGAGAGCGCGACTCCCAAGGGAAAAAGGGCTAGGTGAGGCAAATGGTAAAACCAAGGTCGGGCCTTGCTGGAGGAGTTCTATTCAAAGCGAACTGTCAAGGGGTCCCATAAATCACCCGACCACGTAAGGAACGCAAAATCTGGGAACATAACACCGGTATGACGGAAACTAGGGGCGGCAAGAGTGGAACAAAACACCAGGCATAAGGCCGAGCCTTCCACCCTTTACCAAGTATATAGATGCATTAATAATATAAGAGATATTGTGATATCCCACCATAACCCTGTCCACCATGGAGCAATCTTCAACTTCACCTGCAACTAGCAACGCTATAAGAGGGCTGAGCAAAGCGGTAACATAGCCAAGCAATGATTTGCTAGGAAGGGTGTCAAAGGTTAGAGGTTCATGGCAATTTGGGAGGCTTGAAGAGCAAATGATAGGTAACGCAGCATAGCGATAGAACGAAGCAACTAGCATAGCAATGATAGTAGTGAGATCCAGGGTAGTAGTCATCTTGCCTGAAATCCCGCAAGGAAGAAGAACGAGTCCATGAAGAATATGAAGCCACGAAGATGAACCAAGCATAGACGAACGAATCCTCACGATCGCAACGAAACGGGAACTATCGAGAAGAAGCACACAAAATAGTAAACACACCACACATATACAAGACATGATGCACAACAAGCATGATGCATGACAAGGCTACATGAAGCTACTCATGACAAGACATGATGCAAACAAGAACAACACATCAAGGCAAGTTTAAATGAGGCCGGGAACAACATATAATAATTCCGGTAAGTCCTCATATGCAAATTTCAAAATTGGTCCAGAACTGAACAAACCTTATGTTCAAGTTGTTAAACAGCAAGTTAAGATGCACCAAGATGATCTACACGAGATTCTAGTCAAGTTACATATAAAGATCATTTAGTCCGGAGCTACGGCCTAGAAGATATGAGCAAAACAAGTTAAACATGGCATTGATGCAAAATGCACCCAAACATCAAGCAAACACACCAAAACAAGGATGCAACATGGTAATATGAAACGACATGCAAAATCAAGCAAGTTTCATATAGATCACACTCAAAACGGAGCAACGGTTCAACACATACACTCTATACAAGTTATAACAACAATCTGTCCAAAACATCAACTAGGCATATGGCAAGCATCAAAACAATATGCTACAGCATCTCAACGTAATAAGAAAAGGCATGGGCATGAAGTACAGGTAAAGCATGACAAAACATGAACACTGAGCTATCTCCAGAAATCACTAGAACATGCTGAAAAACACATGGCAAGATTGCATATATTAACAGTTTCAGGCTTAGCAGAAATAACATCAGGTTGCAATGTTTAGAGCTATCAAACAACATGTTACAGGAACATAACATGGTAAACAAAGGCATGGAATGAATCTACTAATCTCATATAACAAAAGTCCCTTACTGACCATCAGCCAAAAAGGATCAGAAGATATGATGACATCCATGTAAAGCATGGCAAAAGATATGACAGATTCATACATGGCAGGAACAACAATAAGTAGGCATCTTGGTGAGCTTGAAACACTCACCACAGAGCAATGCATGGCATGGAAAGGCAAACAACAGTATGAATACATGTTTTAGAAGCTAAGCATGGCAAGAGCAAGGTCATAGGATTCATGGATCACTAGTGACAATCATGGCAACACTAAACTTAATGTTAACAGGCTGACAGCAACATTATTTAGCAAGTTTGGAGCAAGATTACAACAAGTTACAGGAGGCTATAAATGCAACCAGGGGCACGAATGTATAGAGCAAGACATTAATAACAAAACATCCTTAGTGAACATCTCCAGATTATGCATAGAATGACTTGTAGCAGCAGGTTTACATAGCAACAAAATATAACAGAATCAGTCAGGAAAACAGCAACAGCAAGTACCCTACTTCACGAGTTCGATGCACTCAGTACAAGATTCACAAAAATACATGGATAGCACCCCTGTAAAGATGGCATGGCATAGTTCAAAACATATGTAGGGATCAAGTTCATAAGATGCACACATCAATCATGGCAAAAATGACAAAAGTGCATGTTCTGATAAGAATCTGAAACTAACATCACATAGCCCTCTTCCAACAGCATTACGGGCATCAAGATGAGCTCAAATGAAAATGATGCAATGGAATGAAATGAAGTACTCGCTGAGACGAATAATTTGACATATCACACGCACGAAACGGAGCAGTATGCATGGAGTTATGATGCATTGAACAGGGCATAAAAATATCACAGGAAAATGACAGAGATTTATACCCCTCCGAAATGGATCTAGGGTTCCTCGCACGGAAACCGAGGCAGGCGGCGGCTCGCCGGAGTTGATGCCAGAGCTGCGGGAGAAGGCGGCCGGAGCTGCAGGGAGGAGGCCGAAGCTTGGGGCGGCGGATCCGGCGCCCCTTGCCCGGATCCGGCCGGGGAAGATGCCGGCCGAGGCGGAGGAGATCGGAGCTCGGGCGAGCTCGCCGGAGGCGACGGCGGTGCAGGGTGGCGGCGGCGGGCGACCGCGGGGATGCCGCGGCGGTGGGCGGCGAGCACCGCGCGGCGGCACTGGAGAAGGGCGGCGCGAGCGCAGCCTCGGGCACAGAGGCGCGCGGGGGCAGGCGACGCCGGCGGAGCAGCGGCCGTGCGGCGGCGCCGGCGAGGTCCGTGAGGCGCGGTGCGGGCTGTAGCGGGCCAGGCGGCTGCGGGATCGGGGCCCGGGCGGGCCCACGATGGGCTTGCCCGGGCCGCGCGGTGGAAGGTGGCGGTGGAGCATACCTGGCCAAACGGGCCGGCCCGGCACGGCACGGCCCGGCCAATCGTAATCGTGCGTGGACCGGCACGGCCCGCCAGGGCACGATTACTATACGGGCCATGCCGTGCCGGCCCGCGTGCTGCGCCCCCAGGCCCAGGCACGGCCCAGTTAGTAAATGGGCCGGCACGTTGGCCCGTTTAGCACGGTGGGCCGCATATTTTCAGCCTGTTATTTGCCGCACTGAGCGTTTTTAGCCTATTTTTATATATTGGGCCATATATAGATGTATAAAAAAATTAAAAAACATAATCGGGCTGTGCCGTGCCGGCCCGCGTGCCCAGCCTCGAGGCCTAGGCACGGCCCAGGGCGTGCCGCGTGCCGGGCCCGGCCCGTTTAGACCGTGCCGTGCCTGGCCCAAGGTGGGCCGTGCCGCGCGTGCTCACGGGCCGGCTCGAAAAAAACGACCCGTTTGGCCAGCTATACGGTGGAGAGGCGCAGGGTGACGTGGCAGCTCCTGATTCACGGAGGGGCAGCGGCGCGGACATGTCCGGCGGCGGGGGATTTCGTCCGGCGGCGCGAGGTAGAAGGAGGCTAGGGTTAGACCGAGAATTTCGGGGGAGGGGACTATTTTATAGGTAGAGGGAGCTAGGAGAGTCCAAATGAGGTGCGGTTTTCGCCCACACGATCATGATCGAACGACCGAGAGCATGGAGGGGAGTTTGCTGGGTTTTCGGCCACTTTGGAAGGGGTGTTGGGCTGCAACAAAAGAGGGCTTTACGGTAACTCGGTTAACTGTTGGAGTATCAAACGACCTCCAAATGGCACGAAACTTGACAGGCGGTCTACTGGTGGTGTACCAAGGCCGCTTGGCAAGACTCGGTCCATTCCGAGAATGTTTAACACCCGCTCACGAAAAGAGACAAGAAGGGGACGCCGGATGACATAGGAGTGCCGGATTGCAAAATGGACAACGGGGAAAATGCTCGGATGTGTGAGACGAACATGTATGCAAAATGAGATGCACATGATGACATGATAAAATGCAACACGCAAGCAAATGACCTGGCAATGACGGCAAATAACTGGAAGACACCTGGCGGATCGGATCCAGGGCGTTACAACCGACCCAATGATCGTCGATTCCAACATGGCGTCTCTTGATGCGTTCCCCACCAACGTGGTGATCTACAACGAGCTGCGTCCTCGCGAGCACAGCGGCGGGAGCACTGTCACGGAGGTGCTTTTCGTCAACAGTGGTGAGCGCTCGGACGGAGGCGCTCGAGACCCACTAAATGCGGCAATGCGAGACCTGTTGGCGCCCATCCTAGAAGACGCAGACGCCGAGACGCTGGAAGCACGACGGGTCCAGCTCCTTGAGAGCGCTGGCTGACTGGCCAGTATGCGATGCCTCTCGGACGCCTACCGGCGCGAGATGGACTGAGCCATGGGTAGCACACCGGCTCCTGAGAGGCCTAGCCACATCAGCTCGATGCGGCAGCATGGCGCGACCATCGCTAGCATGTTCGGGGCGGAACGCCCCGTCTACACCACGCCTGCGGAGAACTTCTGGGCCGCCCAGGCGGTGACGGATAAGCTGGACAAGTACGAGGGTGACGAGCGTCGCCACATGATGGAGCGAGTCTAGCAGCTCCTAGACGCGGCCGCCGTGCAGCATGAAGCCGGCTGCCGCGCCGAAGCGCCCGTCCGGCGGAACGACGAGCCACCCCTTCGCCAGGACCACGGTGCTATATCCCGGACGCCGACTGTTGGCGCCCGCGGAAGAAGAGGCAATGAGCCGGCTGCCAGCCGCAGCCGGACTCGCCTCTCCATTGAGCGTGCTGAAGACGGCCGCCCTCGGGCAGTAGAGCGGCGAGGCGACCTGCCTCCCCCTCCGCCTCGTGGAAAAAGGCATCCTACTCCGCCGCCTGTCACACACCCAACACTCGGCGACCGCCTTGGTCGCAAAGAGGGAGTCGGAGATAACGATTGCCCGCCATCGGATCGGCCACCTCAATCGATCCCTGGAGCTAGAAGAAGGAGACGCATTGGGCCCGCCTTGTTTCGGCCCACGAATCCGAGACGAGCCCTTCCCCAAAGGGTTCACACTCCCAAGAGATACGCCCAAGTACACCGGCTCCGTGAAGCCGGAGGACTGGCTGGTCGACTACTCCACGGCCGTCAGCATAGCGAACGGCAACAAGCGCGTTGCTGTGAAGTACGCCCCGCTCATGCCTCAAGGCACAGCCCGGACGTGGCTTAACAGCATGAAGCCCCGCACCATCAACAGCTAGGTTGATTTCACCGAAGCCTTCATCCGCAATTTCACCAGCACATACAAGCGGCCTCCCTAGCCCCGGTAGCTCTCCTTGTGCATCCAAGGGCCCAGCGAATCGACTCGCGACTATCTGACGCGTTGGGACGAGTTGCGCAACTCCCGCGAAGGCGTGCATGAGGTGCAGGCAATCGAGTACTTCATCGTCGGGTGCCGAGAAGGCACCCTCCTCAAGCACCGACTCCTCTGCGACGAGCCTGCGACTCTCGACGAACTGTTAATCATCGCCGACAAGCACACCACGGCCGACTCCTCCATGAAGGCGGAAATCCTAGTTGATACGTCCGGCAAGGTGGCACCTCAGGCTCCTCAGACTCTGGTTGGTGATACCAGTCGGCGACAGCCTCCAAGTGACAACAAGCGGAAGGCCACCCAGCCGGCTTCCACCAACCGGCAGGTGCCGACAGTCAAGGATCAATAGCCAAAAGGGCAGCCCGTGCCCAAGCGTCAGAAGGGCGGCAAGCCCCATTGGTTGCCCGCGTTCTCTTATGAGCAGACCCTAGATGCACCCTGCAAGTTCCATAGTGGCACGAAGCCATCCAACCACACCACTCAGAAGTGTCATTGGCTCACCAGAATCGCCAAGGGAGATGGACTGCTGCCTCCTCCGCCCTAGCAGCCGGCGGCCCGGCCAGTCGGCGCCATACAAGGCGAGTATCCTGTTGAGCATGGAGCCTATGTTGTGTTCACCAGCGTGGCCGATGACCGACGCAACAGACGGCAGCAACAGCAAGAAGTACATGCAGTGGCATCAGATACTTCGGAGTTCATGCATTGGTCTGAAAAGCCCATCAGCTGGAGCAGGGCCGACCACCCGGAAGTGATGCCCTTCCCTGGTTTCTATGCCCTGGTCCTAGATTCTACCTTTGCAACGGAGAGGTGGGTAGCTCGTTTCTCCAGAGTCCTGATAGATGGCGGCAGCAGCATCAATATCCTGTACCGTGACACAATGGAGAAGTTGGGAATCAAGTAGAAGCAGCTCCTCCCCAGTCAGACTGTATTCCATGGCATAGTCCCTGGCCTTTCCTTCTCACCAATCGGCAAGACCCAAATTGATGTTCTCTTCGGAGACAAGAATAATTTCCGCCGTGAGCCAGTTTGGTTTGAAGTGGTGGACCTTGAGAGCCCCTACCATGCACTGCTTGGCCGGCCTGCCCTGGCCAAGTTCATGGCGGTCCCCCACTATGCTTACCTCAAGATGAAGATGCCGAGTACCAAGGGGATCCTGACCGTAGTCAGAGACTACAAGAAGTCATCCGCCTGCGCCATGGACAGCAGCCGGTTGGCCGAGTCCCTTATGATTGCAGCTAAGAAGCGGCTCCTTGACCGGGTTGTGGCATTGGCAGGCAAGAAGCCAGAAATGTCACCCATCCCCAAAGAGTCAGAAGTAGAGGGTTCGTTTAAGCCAGCAAAGGAAACAAATAAGTTACCCTTGGACCCGGAGCACCCAAAGAGGCACGCTGTCATAGGTGCCAACCTTGACAGCAAATAGGAAAGCGAGCTCGTCGATTTCCTCCGTGAGAATTGGGACATCTTTGCATGGTCTCCCAAAGACATGCAGGGTGTTCCAATGGATTTCGCCGAGCACAAGTTACATGTCCGACCTGACGCCAAGCCGGTCAGGAAGCCCTTGCGCCGCCTGTCGGAAGAGAAGAGAAGAGTTGTCGGAGAAGAGATAGCCCGGCTTCTAGTAGCCGGTTTCATCATGGAAGTATCCTGTCCAGAGTGGCTGGCCAACCCGGTTCTTGTGCTGAAGAAAAATAAGCAGTGGCGCATGTGTATTGATTATACCAGCCTCAACAAAGCTTGCCCCAAAGATCCCTTTGCCCTGCCAAGAATTGACCAAGTGATAGACTCCACAGCCGGATGCGAGCTTTTGAGTTTTTTGGATGCGTACTCAGGGTACCATCAGATAAAATTGAACCCGGCTGACAGGCTGTAGACCGCCTTCATCACGCCATTTGGAGCCTTCTGCTACCTAACCATGACGTTCGGCTTGCAAAATGCCGGTGCCACATTTCAGCGTTGCATGCAGAAGTGTCTCCTCAAGCAACTCGGCAGAAATGCCCATGTCTATGTGGATGATGTGGTGGTGAAGACAGAAAAGCATGGCACACTGCTGGAAGACCTCAAGGAGACCTTTGAGAACCTGCGCCAATTCCAGATCAAGCTCAACCCGGAGAAATGCGTCTTTGGGGTACCAGCCAGCCAGCTTCTCGGCTTTCTGGTCTCAGAGCGTGGCATAGAGTGCAACCCTGTGAAGATCAAGGCCATTAAGAAGATGGAGGTGCCCACCCAACTTCTGGACGTGTAGAAATTCACCGGCTGCCTGGCATCAATCAATCATTTGATCAGTCGGCTAGGCGAAAAGGCCCTTCCCCTGTACCAGCTCATGAAGAAGACCACTTTTTTCGAGTGGAACGACAAGGCGGACGAAGCTTTTCTCCAGCTCAAGAAGATGTTGACCACCCCGCCTATCTTGGCGGCTCCGACTGAGAAAGTTCCCATGCTTGTCGGATTTCGGTTTCCGGCAGACCCTTGAGGTTCGAACACAGGGGTGCGCGCGGAGATTTCGCCCTCTACCTACCTGCTCCTCGCCACCTCGCTAGGATCTAAACTACGAAAGGACCAACACAAGAGACGCAAGGTTTATACTAGTTCGGGCCACCATTGTGGTGTAATACCCTACTCTTGTTTGTGGTGTGGTAGATTGCCTCTTGGGCCGATGATGATGAACAATACAAGGAAGAACAGCCTCGCGGGGGTCTGTTCTTGGCTGGGACGATGAACTGCTAGGAGGAGGTCAGCCACCCTTCTCTCTCTCTCTCTCTCTCTCTCTCTCTCTCTGGATTCAGATGCCTCTGTCTTGATTCTAGCTCCTCGATTCTCGATGCCTCTACCCTGGGGGTGGCTAGTCCTATTTATAGGCAAAGGCCCTGGGCCTCTTCCCAAATATTGAGTGGTAAGGGCGCCAACAATCGGCCATTTTGAAGGGGAACATCTAGTACACTTATCCTGACTAAAGTTGGTCCTTGCCTGCAAAAGGCTCTCGTGGTGACGCCTGCTTGGGCTCCACAATGACTTCCTTCCTGCCGTTGGGCGGGTCTTGGTCTTGTTGCACTGAAATGGATGCCTTTGCTTGATGCTCTCGCCTGCGCTTGCTCCCTTTGCACCAAAGAGGAAAGGAGGACACTGCATGGGCTGGCGCCCGCCTGGCGCCCTTGGTTGTCATGGCTTGCGTCATGGGCACCTCGTGAGGTACCCCGCCTTGATCTCTCCGTCTCATCGCGAGCCAGCCTGACGAGGCCGTGCCCGAGGAAGCTCCTTGTCGTCCGCCCCGCGAGGCTTAGCCCCTCGCGAGGGTCTTGAGCTTGTGTTGATGAAGATGGGCCGTGCTGGGCCCCCTTTGAGCCACGCCGCAGGCCGCAGGCAGGCATGTTTGGGGACCCCCGTTCCCAGAACACCGACAGTAGCCCCCGGGCCCAAGGCGCGCCCGGACTTGGCCGAGCAGAGAGGCGAAAGGGCAAGTGTGAAGCGCCGCGGGCCCTAACAGCCTGCGGCCTTGGACGCCGCGTGGCGGTTGACTGGACGTGGGTGCCTCCACTTCCCACGACGCCTCGGCAACTGCACTGATTTGACAAGTCCCTGCATGCAAAGCGGGTCATGATTACCTGTGATCGTGGAGGTCGACGGATGGGCTTCGCCGGCCATAAGTACGGAGCGGCACGCGCCCTTCCGGTCCATCTCTTCTTGCTTCTCCTTTTTCCTGGTCCTTGCTCCGTTTTGCTGCAATGGCTCCGATCCGCCGGTTCTCTGTGGCAAAGAAGGGAAAGGCTCCCCGAGAGGGTCCTGACCCGCTTCCGCCGAAGAAACGGCTAGCCCTCTGCCATCGGGGTGAGGGCGCCCATCAGGAAGTGTCGAGGCCCTTGTGCGAGCGGCCACCACTAGGGTTCCCGCTTCCCTTGTACGCCCACATCGAGGGCTCTGAAGGAGTCGATGCCGAACGTCACGGGCAGCGCCGCCGTCGGCGCCGGCGGGTCACGAAGGTGTGCGTCTTTCCCCCTAGAGTCCACGCCGAGGGCTCCTCCCGAGAGTTCGTGCTTCATGCCGCCATGCCTCCTCAGTCTTGGATTCGCCTTCCTCCTTTCTTCGCCTCCGTCATCCCGCAGGGGGAACTCCTGGGGCTCTGGCTGCAGCACGCCGGCTGCAGCACCCTCGCGATCGGGGCAGAGGTCGCGGTCGTTGCCCCGGGCGAGGTCTTCATGACTCGAGGCTGGGGCGAGATCGCCCGGGTCTGCAGGACAAGGGGCGCCCTCGCGATCCACCTGGAGTACGACGGTGTTTCGGTGATGTTCTTCAAGGTCTTCGATGCGGAGGGTCGCCGGCTGGAGTGCTGCCCCGGGAGAGGTGGTCGAGACCCCGCTACGGCGAGGCCTAGGCCGGCTAACCGCTCCCTTGGCAGTTCCTCATGCGGTGGAGGCGCCGGAGGATCCAGCGACTCTGGACACGTGCGACGACAGCTATGAGGCCCCGAGCCTGCGCCGCTCCCAGAGCAGGGCGGGCTCGTCAGGCCGTCGCCGCCTCTGATCTGGATGGGGTTGGCGCCGGTGCCAGACGGCCCACTGTTGATGATGGCGTCTTTTGCAGGGGCGCGTGTAGTTAGCATTCTTTAGGATCTGTTCCCTACGAGGAATTAAAAAAATGCGCCCCGTGGGGGCTTGTAAGGTGCCTGCGGTCCTATTTGTTAATGTAACCCTCGCCATGGAGTAGCGCAAGTTGCTAATTCCGTCTTAGCTCAGTTCTTCCTTTTGAACCTCGCGAGGGCTTGATGCTCTGTGCCGATAGGTCCTAGTCCCAAGGAGGCTTCAGCCATCGCTGGTATGCTAGGTCGTGATACCGTGGTCAAGGCCAGGAGGTGAGCGGCCCGAGATCTGGTAAGAGCCCCTGAGTCGCGATGCCCAGGAGGTCCCCCTTAGCGCTCAAGCAGCCATCATTCGGTGAGAAAGGAGAGCGACGTTGCTAACACAGGATTGCATTAGGTGCGGGGACGGTGCCATGGTATCTGGGGCTTCCGGGTGGTGACTTATCTCAAGAATCAGCGACCGCTCCCTGGTGTGTCGCCGGGTCCATGCATCGGCAGGCGAGGCGTTGCTTGGCGAGGTCCTCGCGTGCTCCTCCCCTCTCGCCTTTGCTCCCCTTTCTGCTCTACATCCTCGGGTCCTGGCCCTCGAGCGAGTCTCAGCCGTCGCTGGTATGCCAGGTCGCGATGCCGTGGTCAAGGCCAGAGGGTGAGGGCTGGAGAGCCAGTAGGAGCCCTGAGTCGCGATGCTTAGATACCCCCCTTTAACGTGCAAGCGATTTGCGCAGACGAGAGTGAAGAAGGCACCGTGAGGGCCTCGCCTGACGTTGCTCCTTGAAGAGATCATGCAGGCTCATCACAGAAAGAACGAGAGTTCGCCATGACAATCGACAGTCAGTCGTTGGTTGCTCTGGAGAGGTGGTGAGGCACTGAGGGCTCGACAAGGTGGCGCTATGCGGGGCTGCCACGGCCAGAGCTCAGCCATTCAGGTTTGTCAGCGTTGCAGGAACGGGCCCATGCGCAAGCGTCGTGCCGTTTGGGAGCAGCTCCATCAGTTGGTGTCAGTTGAGCGGGTAACTCGGTCAAGCATGTTAATCGCGGAGGAGTGAATTCATTCAAATAGATGCTGGGAAGGCGGACATCGCTGGGTCTGGCCCGAGTGACTTGGGGATGATGCAGCCCGAGGGGCGCCCCCAATGAAGTAAGCTAGGAACACGAAGTAAAGGGGTACACGCCGCAAGGACGGACCCAAGCGGCCTGGGAATAATGCAGCCCTGGGGGGCGCTCCCAGCTGGAAATGAAACTTGAAAGATGTCACCTGATGATGTTGAAGGCGAAGGAGTGTTGGTGTAGCAGACTCGGTGGGCTGCGGGAGCCGATCCTCACGAGCCCCCAGGCCCTGGGGCCTCGGGAGGCTCCGGAGGCGCTGGTGGCTCCTCGCGGACCATCTCCATCTCCGCCAGGGCTGCGGAACGCCTGACCTCTTGAGCCTCCAGGATGCCCCTCGTGAGGCGCTGGTACATGGCAGCCGCGTTCAGCAGGCCGTAAGGCATGCGAACGTAGCTGTGGGGTGGACCTTCGCAGCGCCCCACTTGTGAGGGCCAGAGGCACTCCTGAGAGGCGGCTCGGTTGAGCCCTGGGATGTCGATGCAGACGTGCAGCCCACCATCCTCGCCTGGATGGGGAGCCACTGCGGGTAACTGGCGGCTGCCTCTCATGACTCTCGACTCCTGTAGCTCCTGAATGGACTTGCTGATGAACTCCTGAGGGTTTGGCCCTCCTTGCCTTGCTCCTTCTTGAGGGAAACGTGCTTCGAAACATGCGTCCATGTGGTGCCCAAGCGCCTCCCTCGTGACCTTGGCGAGGTCGGCGGCCCTCCAGGGGAGAGCCCCCGAGCCCTGCCTGAGGAGGGCGCCGGGCGCGCTTCCCTATGCGATGGAAGGAGGTTCCCCTGGGCAGGCGCGGGCCCTGAGGGGCTTGCCTCCTGAGGGGCCGGGCCTGACGATGTATTCTTCTTCTTGGGGGCGGTCTCGGGAAGCCTCCTGCTTCCGTGATCCGGTTCTTCCAGTGACGCGGCCTGAAAGGCTCGTTCCAGGGAGCACATCGCGTCTTTTTCTTCGCAGGGCACCGTGATGACTCCGCCACTTCTTGGCATCTTGAGGACGTTGTAGCCGTGGTGGGTTACGGCCATGAACTTGGCCAGCGCTGGGTACCCGAGGATGGCGTTGTATGGCAGGAGAATGTGGGCGACGTCGAAGTCGATGAGCTCGGTGCGGTAGTTGTCGCTCGCCCCGAAGGTGACAGGGAGGCGAACCTGCCCAATCGGGACCATGGAGCCGTCGGTGACTCCGGAGAAAGGCTTGGTTGGCTGAAGCTGATTGTAGGGCACTTGGAGATTGTTGAATGTTTCCACGGACAGGACGTTGAGCCATGCCCCACCATCGATGAGGGTCCTGGTGACTAGCACGTTGCTGATGATTGGGGAACAAAGCATTGGGAGGACTCCGGCTGTGGCCGCGCACTTGAGCTGATCCGCTGAGCTGAACGTGATGGCGCACGCCGACCACCTGAGATGGAGTGTGGCTTCGAGCTTGGGGAGGACTGCATTCACTTCGCGGGCGAACTTCTTGAAGATGCGTTGAGAGGCTGGGGCTTGAGCTCCGCCCAGGATGCAGGCGATTGGGCGTGGCTCCTGGAAGCCCCCAGCCTCCTCGTCCTAATGACGGTCCTCATTTCTTCTTGGATGCGACGACAACAAAGGGAGGCCTTCGTTGCCTTGCAGGCGATCCTCGCGAGGCTGATCCCTCCAATCTCCCTCGCGAGGCGGGTCCTGCCAGCGATCCTCGCGAGGTCGGTCGCGCCACCCTTTCCGAGGGCCACGGTCTTCCCAGCATCCTGCGTTCCTTCCTCCTCCTTGGCCGTAGCCCCGGTCGCTTCGGTCGGGACGTCAGCCGATCCTTCCTTCACGCACGGCTCGGAGCTCTTGGCATTCATTGGTGTTGTGGGTGTGGAGGTCATGGTACACGTAGTACCGACTGCCCTTGGAAGATTCGGGCTCATCTCTGCCCCGCTTGGTGTCTGGCTCTACCGCGAGCACGGCAGCCCCCTTGCGCTTCACATCCTTGGCCTTGGGTTTCTTCTCTTCTAGGTCTGCGGCAGGTAGCTCGAGGAGGGAGAGACGCCCTTCCTCAGCCCTGGCGCACTTGGTCGCCAAGTTGAACAGCTCCAAGGAAGTGCACAGGTCTTGATGCATCTCCAGCTCCTCCTTCCTCTTGACGTCGCGCACGCCGTCGGAGAAGGCTGAGATGATGGCCTCCTTGGTCACCTTGGGAATCTTGAGGCGTGCGTTGTTGAAGCGCTGGATGTACTTCTGCAGGGTCTCCCCTGGTTGCTGCTTGATACAGCGCATGTCGCTCACGGCGGGTGGCCGGTCATGAGTACCCTGGAAGTTGGCGATGAAGCGAGTGTGCATCTCGTCCCAGGAGGAGATCATGCCTGGAGCCAGGTTCAGGAGCCAGGTGCGAGCCCCGTCCTTGAGCGCCATGGGAAACCAGTTCGCCATGACCTTCTCGTCTCTATTGGTGGCTTCGGTGCCCAGCTCGTAGAGCTGGAGGAACTCTGCAGGGTCGGCCGTACCGTCGTAGCGAGGAGGCAGGGCTGGCTTGAACTTGCCGGGCCACGCGACGCTACGCAGCTCCATGGTGAAGGCGCGGCAGCCTGCTGTGGCCACGGGAGGCCTTGGGTGACCAAGAGCTTGGTCCTGCGGGTCCCCATGCGCTGCAGCTGGGAGCAGCGCGGGGTCCTGACGTGCTGGAGCAGGAGCGTGGTCGCGACGTGCCGGAGCAGGGAGCGCTCGGGCAGCTTCTTGCGGGCGACGGACTTCTTGGCAGCTCTGCTCTTGCCGCGCTGGCGCCTGACGGAGCGGTTTCCGCCAAGGGGCCACGCGCCTTGGGGCCAGGGCGCCTTCTTGAGGAGGAGGCGGCTGGGGCGCCCTCGGATCTTCGTCGCCCGCGCAGGGCGGGGTGCGGTGCAGCGGGATGGACGGCGCAGGAGAGCCCCCTGCGGCACGGACGAGCTCGGCGATGCGGTCGAGCCATTCTTCGTAGACGTCGTCGACGGGACGGTAGCGCAAGAGCTCGTTTGCCGCGATGAGCGCAGCTCGAGCCTCCATGGGCACGCGGAATGCGCGAGACGAAGAACCAGCTGGGGTGAGTGAGGGGGTAGCAGTGCGGCCGTCTTGCCTCACAGAGGGATGCTGGGACGATGCTTGCTGCTCGTTCCCCGCCGGGCCGGTGGCGGCGTTGACGGCAGGTGACGTGGAACGACGATGGCGCCCGCCGACGGGAGCCGTCTGGGCAACACGGGACGCGAGGGCGGCTCGGCACTCAGCGCGGGCCCGACGAGCGTCAGACATGAATGCGATGGTCGGAGAAGGACAGGGCGGCGGAGGGCGAATTCCGGCACACCCCTACCTGGCGCGCCAAATGTCGGATTTCGGGTTTCGGCAGACCCTTGAGGTTTGAACACAGGGGTGCGCGTGGAGATTTCACCCGCTACCTACCTGCTCCTCGCCGCCTCGCTAGGATCTAAACTACGAAAGGAACAACACAAGAGACACAAGGTTTATACTAGTTCGGGCCACCATTGAGGTGTAATACCCTACTCTAATTTGTGGTGTGGTGGATTGCCTCTTGGGCTGATGATGATGAACAATATAAGGAAGAACAGCCTCGCGGGGGTCTTTTCTTGGCTGGGACGATGAATTGCTTGGAGGAGTTCAGCCGCCCTTCTCTCTCTCTCTGGATTCAGATGCCTCTGTCTTGATTCTAGCTCCTTGATTCTTGATGCCTCTACCATGGGGGTGGCTAGTCCTATTTATAGGCAAAGGCCCTGGGCCTCTTCCCAAATATTGAGCGGGAAGGGCGCCAACAATCGGCCATTTTGAAGGGGAACATCTAGTACACTTATCCTGAATAAAGTTGGTCCTCGCCTGCCAAAGGCTCTGGTGGTGACGCCTGCTTGGACTCCACAATGACTTCCTTCCTGCCGTTGGGCGGGTCTTGGTCTTGTTGCACCGAAATGGATGCCGTTGCTTGATGCTCTCGCCTGCGCTTGCTCCCTTTGCACCAAAGAGGAAAGGAGGACACTGCGCGGGCTGGCGCCCACCTGGCGCCCGCGTGGCGCCCTTGTTCGTCATGGCTTGCGTCATGGGCACCACGTGAGGTACCCCACCTTGATCTCTACGCCTCCTCGCAAGCCAGCCTGACGAGGCCGTGCCTGAGGAAGATCCTTGTCGTCCGCCCCGTGAGGTTTGGCCCCTCGCGAGGGTCTTGAGCTTGTGTTGATGAAGATGGGTCGTGCTGGGCCCCTTTTGAGCCACGCCGCAGGCCGCAGGCAGGCAAGTCTGGGGACCCCCGTTCCCAGAACGCCGACAATGCTCCTCTACATCGTCTCCACCAGTCGGGTGGTCCGCACAGTCATAGTGGTAGAACACAAGGAGGAGGGCAGAGCATTGCCGGTCTAGAGGTCGGTATATTACTTGAGTGAAGTATTGTCCGCCTCCAAGCAAAACTACCCACACTATAAGAAGATGTGCTATGGTGTGCTATGGTGCTATAAGAAGATGTGCTATGAGTGTGTATTGTTCTATTATCATTCCTCCTGGCACCGGGTTCGACCAGTCGGCCCAGAGGCTTGCCGCCTTCTGCTATATGCCACCTCCTGCAGCCGGACAAGTAGTGTGTTGGCACCAAAAACTTCCCCTGTCAGAAGCCGCAGATCACAGAGCGACTGAATGGGGGGCAGGGGTTGCGAAACAATGCCCACATGAAAAATGGCTAAGGAAAGAACGCATATAGTCGAGGCCGGCATCCCGCCTGTTCGGCCGGCTACCAAGCAGCTGGCCGGCCGGCTTCTTCTTGTCTTGCCAACACTCCAAACGGCTAAGTACTTGCCCTCCCGCAAAAACTTAAGTACTCGACCCAACCGCGGTCTGCAGAGTGGCTATTTGGCTGGCAAGAGGATAGCCAAGGGAAGCCGGCAAAGCAAAGCATGAAATGCGACAAAATATTTACATAGATAAAGGCCCACCGGCTAGCATTCACCAGAGGTTGATATACACCCCGCGGGCGGAATTGTGCAAATTTAACCAAAGTTGTCCAGACTAGTGAGCAGAAAAAGAAAAGATAACATCCTAAGGGGCAGCAGAAGGCTCCGGCTGGACGGTGGAGTCGGCGGTGCCGGTTGGTGCAGCAGAAGGATCCAGCTGGACGCCAGGGTTGGTGGCACCAGTTGGGGCAGCGTACGGCTGGACAACAGAGTCGGCGGCGTCCGTTGTAGGAACGGGCGGCTGGTCGGTCTCTGCCTTGCCGCCTCCAGCAGCAGTCGGCGCTTTGGAGCGCGGATCGTTGCTTGAGGCCTGGTCAGGTTGAGGCTGGCCATCCGCTCCGACCTCCGGCACGTCGTCCTCGCTTTCCTCCTCCTCCTTCTCCTCCCCTTCATCACTAGAGTCAATCACTTCAGGCAAATCCTCGCTGTCCTCCGGATTCAGCCCGAGCCACTCCAGTGGCGCTTCGGCGCCTTCTTCAACCACCTCCGGGATGAAGACGCTGGTGTCAGTGTACTCGGCGATCGCCGCCGCGCTACTGAAAAGTTCGGCTTCCACCGCCACCAGCTCCTCCTACGCCTCCAGCTGAAACATGGTCAGCTGGGCTAGATCCAGCCCAGGGTACCACGCCTTGATGAACTCTAGGGCTCGGTGTGCCCCTGCCCGGGCTGTAGAGCCCTTCTAGGCCTCCAGGCGGCCGGCCGCCACCTCCTGCCAGTTGGCAATCCGACTGGGGGTGCGCGGAGCCTACATGCCTGGCCAGAGGGCGGAGATCGCCTGGGCCCCGACACGCTGAAGGCGGCGCAATATCTGATGGGCAGGCCGAAGGCGGGCCTGGATGCAGAGGAGCTGTTCGTTGAGGGTCCGAGGGGCGTCAGCGGCAATCTGCACACCTTCCACCCTCCGTTCCTGTCGTTGGGCCTCGATGATCTGGTTCGCAGCGATGGAGTGGCCTGGGAAGAAGTCTGTTTGAATGAGAGGAAAGAAAAGCCAAAGGTCAAAAGCTAGCAGTCGGCCTAGATAAGGGCCGGCGACTCAAAGCAAGAAAGAAAAGAAAACGAAGCCTACCGTCGACCAAGTCTTCGATGCTGCTGAAGCATGTAGTCATCTGTGCCTCCTTGTCGGCCCGGGCGGAGCTCTCGATCTCGAACTCAGCAAGGAGGTCGGTCTCCTTCGTCTTCGCCTCCCTCTGAGCCGTCTTGAGGGCCTCCGCCTGCTCCGCGAGCTGAGTGACCAGTCGGTCACGCTCCTCGGCCAGCTTGCTGGACTCCGCCTCCTTGCCGCGCAGGGCGGTGTTGGCCTCGCCTAGCTGCTGCTGCAAGGCGGCATTGGCCTCCGCAAAAAGGGAAGGAAGAAAATGCATTAATCAATCAACAAATAAGGGATGCAGTTGCCGAGGAGATCCGGCCCGACTGCTTAGTAGTCGGCTCGAATCTCGGGGACTACAGCCCGCGGGCGTGCTATCGCACCCCCGCAAAGAAGAAGTTATCAACAAAAATAAAGTCAGTGGAAAGATCCGGCCCGACTTCTCAGCAGTCGGCCCGAAATTCGGGGACTACAGCCCTCGGGTGCACCAGCACGCCCCCGTGAAGAAAGGAAGTCGAAACTTACTCCGGCTCTCGGACAAGTTGGCGGTCTGCTTCTCTAGCTCCCGGATTCCAGAGTTGAAGGTGGCCGCGCGAAGATTGTGGTAATCCTGCAAGAGGGATATCATATGAAGTTAGCATTCGATGCTTGCAAGTTA
The DNA here is from genome assembly GCA_963921465.1 of Triticum timopheevii. Lineage (NCBI taxonomy): Eukaryota > Viridiplantae > Streptophyta > Magnoliopsida > Poales > Poaceae > Triticum > Triticum timopheevii. The sequence goes on along the minus strand of OY997266.1, from coordinate 470,642,731 downwards.
AAGTTTCGGACCGCCTGCTCAGCAGCCGGCCCGAAACTTGGGGACTACACCCTGTGGGTGCACCGGCGCGCCCCCACGAAGGAAGCAAGAAGATCAAAAATTAAAAAGAATCAAGAAACTTACTTGGATGGCTGCCTGCGAATCCAGGAACTCCTCGTTGCATCCCTTGAGGGCTTTGGCTTCGGCCAGGAGCTTGGCCTGGACATCAAGGGCCGCCTAGTTCAAGGCCCCTGTTCCGCCTCCGTGTACCCAGCCGACGGGCGCGGCGCTGGTTGCCTCGGTGTTGGGGACCGACGAACTCGCGGCACCGGCCTCCAGGGGCAGCGGTGCCGAGGCCGCCTTCGCAAGACGGCGGCGCGCGGGCTTGCGGACCTCAGGAGTTAGGTCCGTCACCACCTCGTTCCTGGCTGGTGGCACCGGAGGGGCCGCAGGCTGCCCGTCCTGCGTCCCGCCGGTCGGCGGTGGTGGCGGCACGATGACGTTCGGCATGGCCACGGCGCCGCCCTCCCTCTCCATGACCGACTGCTCATCGTCGGCTCCCTCGGTCGTTTCCACAAACTCCGACGGAGGTGGCACAGTGTTTAGGGGAGTCACGAGCAGCGGCAACTGGCGTCGCGCGGCCTCTGCAGGCCTCTCCTTCTCTGTGGCATCAGCGTCCGCCTGCGCCAGCTTCCTCGCCGCAGATGCTGCTACCTTGTCAGCCTCCACCTTCGCCAGGCGGTCGGCTTCCTGTTCCTCGCGCACCTACCGTGCGTTTCGCTCCCGCGCCTCCCGGAGGTCAGCGTCTGGGTCAATTCACCTGGTGGTGGTGGAGGTCTCCGCCGACCTGATGACCGAGGCGGCGGCCGGCTTCTCGAGGGTAAGCGGGGCCCTGAGATAAGAAGGCAAGATAAAAAAGTTTTTTAGGCCAGATCGGCAAAGAGGTGGAAGCATAAGAAGAATACTTACGCTGACACCATGGGCGGCACCTTCGGTTGCCTCTGGAACTTGGTGACCTTCGCCGCGGCCTCTTTCCGCTTGGTCGCCGCGGCCGGGTTCTTCGGCTTCTTTGGCACGCTGTCGAACAGGGCGGTGCCTTGCTTCTGCTTACGCTTGCCCTCTTGCGAAGGCGGCCCGGTAGAGGGGTCTGCGCCGGTGTTAGCAGTGCTCCGGGAGGGGCGCGGCTCGTCTTCGTCGTCATCATCATCGGGCCAGGTCTCCATGCCGCCGCCCTCTTCGGAGCCGCCTGCTCCGTCGCCGCCGCCTGCTGCATCGTCCTCCAAGGCGGCCGCCCCCAAATCGGGGTCGTCCTCGTCGCTCACCTCCCGGTCCGGCTGGTAGTTACCCCCGGCCCCACGATGGCGGTCGTCGCTGCAGACATGTAAATCTGCGCTCCGGAGAAGGAGTTGACTCACACCAGGAACAAGACTAAAGCCAGAGCCAAAAAAGGAAGAAGTTAAGAGACTTACGCAAGCGGCGGATTGTCGCGGGAGTACGGCCGTTTCCCGAACTGCCAGGCTCCCTCCGACACCTTGAGGTCGGAAATCTCATTTACCATCCTCGCCACCTCAGCAGTCGGCATCTCCTTCGTGCACATCCTCCTCGGGTCGCAGTGCCCGCTCATCCGACAGATCATATGAGGGCGGCCTTGAAGCGGGAGAACCCGGCGCTGGACGAAGGCGATGAGGAGGTCGTACGCCACGAGGCCCTCCAACTCCTGGAGCACCCGGAGCCGGCCGATGGCGGCAACTGCGTCCGCCGACACCAGCTTCGGCTTGTAGCCCCAGTTGGGCAGAAGGCCGATAGGGGGGCCGGCCTTGTAGGCCGACAGGTTGATGAAGTCGACAGCCGGGTCGATGTTCTCAACGTAGAAATAAGACTGCTGCCACAGTTTCACCGTCTGTGACAGCTTGATGACCGGGAAGGCGTTCCTTTTCCCTGGCCGGCGCATGGCGACAAAGCTGTCGCACTCGGCCGCCGTCTCCTTGGCGGAGGTACCCAGCTTGCCGTAGAAGAACGCTCCCCACAGCTCGATGGTTGGGAGGATGCTGAGGTAGCCCTCGCACGCCGTGAAGAAGGCGGAGAGTAGCGTCACGGTGTTGGGCGTCAGATGATGCGGCTGGAGGTGGTTGAAGGCCATGAACTAGCGGAGGAAGCCACTCGCCGGGAGGCCGAAGCCGCGGAGGAAGTGCAAGCGGAAGACGACCCGCTCGTCCCCCTTCTGTGCCGGTGAAATCTCCTCCGACGGCGGCACCCGCACCTTGACGAATGCTGCGTTGGGCATCCGGTGCGTTTTCCGGAGGAAGGTGAGGTGATCTTCGATCACGGTCGAGCCATCCTAGTCGCCGCCCTTCTCGTGCGCCATGGCCTCGAGCGGAGCTACGTGGGGAGAAGGAGCACGACGGCGACAAACTGCGGCAGCACCACGGGAGGCACTAAGTAGCAGCAGTAGAGAGAGAGCGAGAGGAGGAAGAGAGTGTGGGGAGGGGTGCGCGCGTGCTCCGTCGCTCCCTTGCCTCCCCCTACTTATAGCCCTCGGGATGCGAAGCCGAGGGGGCGGGGCGTGGGATCGTGGGATTAACTGCGCCCACGACCCCATGTCCCCCCGATTACTGCGTGAGGTTACTGCGCCTTAAACGCCCACAGGAATCACAACCGCCCTCCCTGGCCGTAGCGGATCCGCCCGCATGCTGAGGCCCAGTAGTGGCGGGCCCAGCCCACTGTCACGTCCCATCAGGAGCGTGGGATGGCAGGCTGGCCAGGCTGACATGCGCCGCGTGGCGTGCTTGTGGTGAGCGGCAGGCCTGTGAAGCTTAGCAGGCACACCACCTGTTTCCCGCCTTGATGTTCAAAATTGGCCGACGATCCCGCCTTGTCAAAACCAACTCCAGCAGTCGGCGCGTCGCAAGGCGGATCGAGCATTCTCCCAGAGCTCGGTGTGGGGGGGAAGCCGCTGAGACTTCACGACCCTTTGACCGCAACGCCTCATTGGCTTCGGGGACTACTATCGGAGTAATGGGCTGCCGGGTAGCCTAACCCGAGTCCCTGAACCTGTCAAAACTTTGGGCCGGCTTCGCCCCATGAAACCCCAAACTAAAGCACCACCTTCCGGAGGCCGGCTGGCTCAACGGTCGGCCACCGGAGGACGGCCAACCTCTAGTAGACGACACCAAGAGCGGCCGGCTCCTGTCAGCCGGCCTCCAGAGAGGTCGGCGTCATGCAGGCGCCTACCTAGCGCCCTCAGAGTCTGCGCCCTCATCAAGAGGACAAGACATGGTGTGGCTACAGTGTAGTCCCTCACCCCCGAATCTTGGGCTTGGCGTGGCCACAGTGCCCCGTATGGGCGGCAATCTCCGCACGGTGCGGCACTGTTGCCACTCCTTCCTTGACGCCACTCCTGACAGGCAGAGCCCTGTTCCCCACGAGACCTGTCGGTACGGCCTGCGGGCTGTGGGCCCTATCAGGCAGTGAGTGCCTGGAAGACGGCGGATGCCAGAACAGTCGGACTTGGGGGAGGCCGGCCTCCAGCAGGCGGCCGACCCCTCCCTCGAGGTTCATGCGCCATTAATTAGATAAGACATGGTGTGGCTACAATGATCTCCCACCAGGCGGCGGGACTGTAGCCACGCTCCTCCGACCAAGCCTGCATCATTAGCGTCATGGCTATAGTGATCAGCCACCCACCAGCCAGCCAGTGGCAAAGGCGGCCTGTCGGCTCCATACCAGACTAGTCGGCGGGGCCCACCAGGCGGCGGGCCCCGACGGCTGGCGGAGAAGCCGGCCACCAGAAACACTGACAGCCGGGTCCAACACCCGTCCAGATTACCATTGTACCCCTGGGGGGTAGGCCTATATAAACCCCCCAGGGCACCCATGCAAAGGGTTCCCACTCCATTAGAACTAGCCACTACCCTAGAGGAAGAAGAGAGCTAGCCTTGCCTCCTTCTACCTTTGGCACACAGCTCAAGGAGCACCATTGTATCACTTGTGCCTTAGTGATCATGTGGAGACCCTGCAGCGCAGGACTAGGGGTGTTATCTCCTACGAGAGCCCCGAACATGGGTAAAGTGCACCGGCGTATGTGTCTACACCTTATCCCGCTTCCAGGCACCGGCGACATTCTAATCGCTCCCACCATGATAAGCCATCCATTGGCATATGTCGCACCCAACCCCCGACAACTGGATCTCGGCCCAGTCGACGAGGAAGTCGGCCATCGCTTATGACTTCATGGCGGTGCAAGGATGGTAGTAGATGGTGTAGGGGGCAGACCTATGGCCCATTTGGCCACTCGGCCTGAAGCATCTCGGCTTCCAATGATCTCAGCAAGCGGAGCATTGCAGACAACAGTAATTGGGTGCTCTTGAAAGTAAGGCTTCAGCTTCTTGGCGGCAAAGTGCACACCATAGCACATCTTATGATAGTGGGGGGTAGTTCTGCTTGGAGGCGGGTAACACTTCACTCAGGTAATACACCGGCCTCTGGACTGGCAGTGCTCTGCCCTCCTCCTTGCGCTCCACCACTATGACTGTGCTGACCACCCAAATGGTAGCGGTGATGTAGAGGAGCATGGGCTCCTTATCAGTCGAGGCCGCTAGGATAGGCGGGGTGGTTAACATCTTCTTGAGCTGGAGGAAAGATTCGTCCGCCTTATCGTTCCACTCGAAAAAAGTGGTTTTCTTCATGAGCTGGTACAGGGGGAGAGCCTTCTTGCCCAGCCGACTGATGAAACGGCTGATAGATGCTAGGCAGCCGATGAACTTCAACATGTCCAGCAGTCGGGTGGGCACCTCCATCTTCTTGATGGCCTTGATCTTCACTGGGTTGCACTCTATGCCGCGCTCCGAGACTAGGAAATCGAGAAGTTAGCCCGCTGGAACTCCGAAGACGCATTTCTCCAGGTTGAGCTTGATCTGAATCGGCGCAGGTTCTCAAATGTCTCCTTTAGGTCTTCTAGCAGCACGCCACGCTTCTCCGTCTTCACCACCACATCATCCATGTAAACGTGGGCATTTCTGCCGAGTTGCTTGAGGAGACACTTCTGCATGCAACGCTAAAACGTGGCGCCGACATTTCTCAATCCGAACGTCATTATCAGGTAGCCGAAGGCTCCGAATGGCGTGATGAAGGTGGTCTTCAGTCTATTGGCCGGGTTCAGCTTGATCTGATGGTACCCTGAGTACGCATCCAAAAAAGTCAACAACTAGCATCTGGCTGTGGAGTCTATCACTTGGTCAATTCTTGGCAAAGCAAAGGGATCTTGGGGGCAAGCTTTGTTGAGGCTGGTATAATCAATACACATGTGCCACTGCTTATTCTTCTTCAGCACAAGAATTGGGTTGGCCAACCATTCTGGGAAGAATACTTCCATGATAAAGCTGGCTGCTAGGAGCTGGGCTATCTCTTCCCCAACAACTCTTCTCTTTTCTTCTGACAAGCGGCGCGAGGTGTAACGCCCCGGATTCGATGCGCCAGGTGTCTTCTAGTTATTCGCCGTCGTTGCCATGTCATGTGCTTGCGTGTTGCCTTTTGCCATGTCATCATATGCATTTCATATCATGCCATCATATGCATTTCATTTTGCATACGTGTTCGTCTCATGCATCCGAGCATTTTCCCCATTGTCCGTTTTGCGATCCGGCACTCCTATGTCATCCGGCGTTCCCCTTTTGCCTCTTTTCGTGTGGGGGTGTTAAACTTTCTCGGAATGGCCCGAGGTTTGCCAAGCGGCCTTGGTATAGCACCGGTAGATCGCCTGTCAAGTTTCGTGCCATTTGGAGGTCGTTTGATACTCCAACGGTTAACCGGGTAACCGTAAAAGCCTCTTTTGTGTGCAGCCCAACACCCCCTCCAAAGTGGCCCAAAACCCATCTAACTCCCCTCCATGCTCTCGGTCGTTCGATCACGATCACGTGGCCGCACACCTCTCTCCACTTGGAGCGTCCTAGCTCCTCCTACCTATATATATGTGACCCTCCCCGATTTTTTGCGCAGTCCAAACCCTAGTCTAGCTCCTCCCCGCGCCGCCGGACGTGTCCACGCCGCGCCGGACACGTCCACCCGCGCCCCAGCCAATCTGGAGCCGCCACGTGGCCACCCGGCCACCGCGGCGCCGCCGGCCCGCCGAGCCCGTCCCCGGCCCCCGCGGCCCGCGTCCGCCTCCTCCCGCGCCGGCCAGCCCCGTCGCCGCGCCTCGCTTGCTCCGCCGCGCCTCCGCCGCCGCCGGTGCACCGCCCGTCGCCGGACCGCGCCGCCGACGACCCCGCAACGCCGCCCGCCGGCGCCCGTCTCCCTCATCGCCCTCCGCGCCCCCCGGCCGCGCGCCACCCGGGGCCCCGCGCGCCACCGGTCCCTCGCCGGAGGCCGCCGCCAGGCCACCCGGCAGGCCGCCGGCCACCGCGCCTTCCGGCCGCCGCCGCCACTGCGCCGCGCGCGCCCTCCGGCCGCGCCGCCCAGCCTCCCCTCGCCTCCTCCCACCGGATCCGGCGAGGAGTGCCTCGGATCCGATCCGGGGCCACCTCCCCGTGCATCTCCGGCCATCCTCCGGCGAACTCCGGCCAGATCCGCCACCGCTTCGGTTTCCATGCACACGAGGTTGACTCCCCCCCCCCTCTGAAATTTGCCTAAGTCCCGAAGTTTGCATAATCATGCCATGTTCATCGTATTGTATCTCTGCATCCGTAGCTCCGTTTCGTGCGTATAATATGTCAAATTGTTCGTCTCGACGAGTACTTGCTGTTTTGTCATTTTTGCCATGATTGATGTGTGCATCCTATGAGGTTGATGTCTTCATGTGTTTTGATCTATGCCATGCCATCTTTCCAGGGGTGTATGCCATGTATTTTTGTGATCAATGTGGGGACTAGCACAAGCATGCAAACTAGGCTTCGTGATATTGCTGATTTTAGTCCCTGTTCTGCTGTAATTTTGATGCCATGTAAACTTGATGCTACAGAGAGATCCATGCTTATTTTGAGATACTTCAGTAAGGGTGTTTTGAACATATGGTTATTGTCTCTCCATTCATTCCCTTGTTTGCAATTATGGAGTAGCCTAGCATGTCATTTGAGTGCTCTACTTTTGCTTCAAAATGTTTCCTGGCAGATTGTTTACATGTTATTCAATTTGGCCAAGGTTGCTATATTTGATCCTTGCATGCTATGGACTTGTTCTTGACTTGGTTTGTTTCACAAACATGCCTTCTTGATGATGCTATGCTTATCTTGTCATGCAATGACTTGTGGTGAGTGAATCGAGCTTGTTAAGTAGTGTACTTGCTGTTGCTGTTTTGCTAGACAGATTCTGTTATATTTTGTTGCTATGTTAACATGTTGCTACTAATCATTCTATGCATAATCTGGAGATGTTCTATAAACATGTTTTGATCTACATGTCTTGCTCTATCCATTAATGCCCCTGGTTGCAATTATAGCCTGCTGGAACATGTTGTTATCTTGCTCTAAAGTTGCTTGATAATGTTGCTGTCAACCTGTTAACATTAAGTTTAATGTTTCCATGATTGTTTCCTAGTGATCCATGCATCCTATGAACTTGCTCTTGCCATGTATAGCTTCATAAACATGTCTTATTACTGTTGGTTGCCTTGCCATGCCATTTATTGCTCTGTGGTGAGTGGTTCAAGCTCACCAACATGCCTACTTATTGTTGTTTCTGCCATGTTCGAATCTGTCATATAACTTGCCATGTTTACATGGGTGCCATCATATTTTCTATGCTTTTTTGGCTTATGGTCAGTAAGGGACTTTTGATCTATGCAATTAGTAGATTCATGCCATGCCTTTGTTGTCCATGATAAGTTCCTGTAACATGTTGTTTGATAGCTCTAAACATTGCAACCTGATGTTATTTTCTGCTAAGCCTGAAACTGTTATTATTTGCAATCTTTCCATGTCATTTGGAGCATGTTCTAGTTGTTTCTGGAGATAGCTCAGTGTTCATGTTTTGTTATGCTTTACCAGTACTTTATGCCCATGCCTTTTGTTATCATGTTGGGGTGCTGTAGCTTATTGTTTTGATGCTTGCAATATGCCTAGTTGCTGTTATGGACAGATTGTTGCTATGACTTGTATAGTGTGTGTGTGTTGAACCGTTGCTCCGTTTTGAGTGTGCTCTATATGAAACTTGCTTGATTTTGCATGTAGTTTCATATTATCATGTTGCATCCTTATTTTGAGGTGTTTGCTTGATGTTTGTATGCATTTTGCATCAATGCCATGCTTAACTTGTTTTGCTCATATCTTCTAGACCGTAGCTCCGAATCTAATGAACTTTATATGTAACTTGACTAGAATTTCGTGTAGATCATCTTGGTGCATCTTAACTTGCTGTTTAACTACTTGAACATAAGGTTTATTCAGATCTGGACCAATTTCGAAATTTGCATATGACGACTTACCAGAATTGTTATATGTTGTTTCCGGCCTCATTTAAACTTCCCTTGATGTGTTGGTCTTGTATGCATCATCTCTTGCCATGAGTAGATTCATGTAGCTTGGTCATGCATCATGCTTGTTGTGCATCATGCCTTGTTCATGTGTGGTGTGTTTACCTATGTTGTGTGCTTCTTCTTGTTAGTTCCTGTTTCGTTGCGATCGTGAGGATTCGTTCGTCTATGGTTGGTTCGGCTTCATCCGTTCGTCTTCTTCATGGACTCGTTCTTCTTCCTTGCGGGATTTCAGGCAAGATGACCGCTACCCTGGATCTCACTACTATCATTGCTATGCTAGTTGCTTCGTTCTATCGCTATGCTGCATTTCCTATAACTTGTTCTTCAAGCCTCCCAAATTGCCATGAACCTCTAACCTTTGACACCATTCCTAGCAAACCATTGCTTGGCTATGTTACCGCTTTGCTCAGCCCCTCTTATAGCGTTGCTAGCTGTAGGTGAAGTTGAAGATTTCTCCATGGTGGACAGGATTTTGGTTGGGATATCACAATATCTCTTATATTATTAATACATCTATATACTTGGTAAAGGGTGGAAGGCTCGGCCCTATGCCTGGTGTTTTGTTCCACTCTTGCCGCCCTAGTTTCCGTCATACCGGTGTTATGTTCCCGGATTTTGCGTTCCTTACACGGTCGGGTGATTTATGGGACCCCCCTGACAGTTCGCTTTGAATAAAACTTGTCCAGCAAGGCCCAACCTTGGTTTTACCATTTGCCTCACCACCACCTACTTTTCCCTTGGGAGTAATTAACCCAAGGGTCATCTTTACTTTAGCCCCCCGCCCCCCCCCCCCCCCCCCGGGCCAGTGCTTGTCTAAGTGTTGGTCCGAACTAAGCAGCCTGCGGGGCCACCTCGGGGAAACTCGAAGTCTGGTTTTACTCGTAGCTTGACTTACCCGGTGTTGCCCTGAGAACGAGATATGTGCAGCTCCTATCGGGATTGTCGGCGCATCGGGCGGCTTTGCTGGTCTTGTTTTACCATTGTCGAAATGTCTTGTAAACCGGGATTCCGAGACTGATCGGGTCTTCCTGGGAGAAGGTCTATTCCTTCGTTGATCGCGAGAGCTTGTCATGGGCTAAGTTGGGACACCCCTACAGGGTTTAAACTTTCGAGAGCCGTGCCCGCGGTTATGTGGCAGATGGGAATTTGTTAATGTCTGGTTGTGATAACTTGACACCTGATCCGAACTAAAACGCATCAACCGCGTGTGTAGCCGTGATGGTCTCTTTTCGGCAGAGTCCGGGAAGTGAACACGGTCTTTGGGTTATGTTTGACATAAGTAGGTGTTCAGGATCACCTCTTGATCATTGCTAGCTTCACGACCGTTCCGTTTTCTCCCTCCTCGCTCTAATTTGCGTATGTTAGCCACCATATCATGCTTAGCCGCTGCTGCAACCTCACCACTTTACCCCTTCCTTTCCCATTAAGCTTTGCTAGTCTTGATACCCATGGTAATGGGATTGCTGAGTCCTCGTGGCTCACAGATTATTACAACAACAGTTGCAGGTATAGGTTTATGTGATGATCCTGACGCGAGAGCGATGCTTGCTTGCGTTGAGTTCTTCTTCTGCTTCTTCTTCGATCAGGGGATAGGTTCCAGGTCGGCAGCCTGGGCTAGCAGGGTGGATGCCGTTTGAGTTTCTGTTTGTGTTTCATCCGTAGTCGGATGTTGATCTTATGTATGATGTTGTATTCATGTGGCATTGTATGCCTTTTGTATGTATCCCCATCTATTATGTAATGTTGATGTAATGATATCCACCTTGCAAAAGCGTTTCAATATGCGGGTCTATCCTTGGTGGGACCTTCGAGTTCCTTTTGGATAGGGTCGCATATTGGGCGTGACACAAGGGCTGCCTGACCAGCTTGGCGTCAGGTTGGACATGTAAATTGTGCTCGGCGAAATCTGTCGGAACACCCGGTATGTCTTTGGGATACCATGCAAAGATGTTCCGATTCTCACGGAGGAAATCGACGAGCTCGCTTTCCTATTTGCTGTCAAGGTTTGCACCTATGACAGCAGGCCTCTCTGGGTGCTCGGGTCGAAGGGTATCTTCTTTGTTTCCTTCGCCGGCTTGAACGAGCCCTCAACTTCCCACTCCTTGGGGGTGGGTGACATTTCTGGCTGCTTGCCTGCCATCGCCACAACCTGGTCAAGGAGCTGCTTTCCAGCTGCGATCACAAGGGACTCGTCTAGCCGACTGCTGTTTGCAGTGTAAGCGGACGACTTCTTGTAGTCTCCGACTATGGTCAGGATTCCGTTAGTAGTCGGCATCTTCATCTTGAGGTAAGCATAGTGGGGGACCACCATGAACTTGGCTAGAGCAGGCCGGCCAAGTAGCGCATGGTAGGGGCTCTCAAGGTCCACCACCTCAAACCAGACTGGCTCTCGGCGGAAGTTATTTTTGTCCCCGAAGAGAACATCGATCTGGGTCTTGCTGATTGGTGAGCAGGAAAGGCCGGGAACTATGCCATGGAATACAGTCCGACTGGGGTGAAGCTGCTTCTGCTTGATTCCCAACTTCTCCATCGTGTCACGGTACATGATGTTGATGCTACTGCCGCCATCTATCAGGACTCGGGAGAAACGAGCTGCCCATCTCTCTGTTGCAAAGGTGGCATCTAAGACCAGGGCATAAGAACCAGGGGAGGGCATCACCTCCGGGTGGTCAGCCCTGCTCCAACTAATGGGTTTCTCATACTAGTGCATGAACTCTGGGGCATCTGATGCCACTGCATGTACTTCTTGCTATTGCAGCCGTCTGCTGCGCTTGTCGTTGGCCACACTGGTGAACACGACGTAGGCTCCGTGCTCCTCTGGATACTCATCTTGTATGGCGCCGACTGGCCGAACCACTGACTGCTGGGCTGGAGGAGGCGGCGGGCCGGCAGGCGGAGGAGGCAGGAGTCCATCTCCCTTGGCGATTCGGGTGAGCCAATGGCACTTCCGAGTGGTGCCGTTGGATGGCTTTGCGCCACTATGGAACTTGTAGGGTGCATCAAGGGTCTGCTCGTACGAAAAGGCGGGCAACCAATTGGGCTTGCCGCCCTTCTGACGCTTGGGCGGAGGCTGCCCTTCCGGCTGCTGGTCCTCGACTATCGCCACCTGCCAGCTGGTGGAAGCCGGCTGTGTGGCCTTGCGCTTGTTGTCGCTTGGTTGCTGTCGCCGACTGGCATCACTAGCCGGAGTCCGAGGAGCCTGAGGAGCTACCTTGTTGGATGCATCGACTTGGATCTCCGCCTTCATGGAGGAGTCGTCCGTGGCATATTTGTCAGTGATGATCAGCATTTCGTCGAGAGTCACCGGCTCATCACAAAGAAGTCGGTGCTTGAGGAGGGTGCCCTCTCAGCACCCGGTGGTGAAGTATTCGATGGCCTGCACCTCGTGCACGCCCTCGCAGGAGTTGCGCAGCTCGGCCCAGCGCGTGAGATAGTCATGAGTCGATTCACTCGGCCCTTGGACGCACAAGGAGAGTTGACGGGGCTTGGGAGGCCGCTTGTACGTGCTAGTGAAGTTGCCGATGAAGGCTTCGGTGAAATCAACCCAGCTGTTGATGCTACGGGGCTTTTGGCTGTTAAGCCACGTCCGAGTTGTGCCTTGGAGTATGAGCGGGACGTACTTCACAGCAGCGCGCTTGTTGTCGTTCGCTATGCTGACGGCCGTGGAGTAGTCGACCAGCCAGTCCTCCGGCTTCACGAAGCCAGTGTACTTGGGTGTATCCCTCGGGAGCGTGAACCCTCGAGGGAAAGGCTCATCTCGTATTCGAGGGCCGAAACAGGGCGGACCCAACGCGTCTTCTTCTTCTAGCGCAAGGGATCGGTTGAGGCGGTCGATCCGATGGAGGGCGTCATTCTCCCCGACTCATTCCCGGCGGCCAAGGCAGTCGCCGAGTGTCTGGTGCGTGACAGGCGGCGGAGTGGGGTGCCTTTCTCCACGAGGCTGAGGAGGAGGCGGGTCGCCTTGCCGCTCCACGGCTCGGGGGCGGCCTTCTACGTCACGCTCGATGGAGAGGTGAGTCCGACTGCGGCTGGCAACCGGCTCATTGCCTCTTCTACCGCGGACTCCAAAAGTCGGTGTCCGGGATGTCGCACCGTGATACTAGCAAAGGGGCGGTTCATCGTTCCGCTGGATGGGTGCTTTGGTGCGGCAGCCGACTTCTTGCTGCTCAACGACCGCGTCAAGGAGCTGTTGGACGCGCTCCGTCACGTGGCGACGCTCGTCACCCTCGTACTTGTCTATGTCATCCGCTACCGCTTGGGCATCTCGTATATTCTCTGCGGGTGTGACGTAGATGGGACAATCCGTCCCGAACATGCTGGCAATGGTCGCGCCACGCTGCCGGATCGAGCCGATGCGGCTAGGCCCCTCAGGAGCCGGCGTGCCGCCGACAACTCGCTCCATCTCGCGCTGGTAGGCTTCCGAGAGGCCTCGCATGCTGGCCAGTCAGTTGGCGCTTTCGACGAGCTGGTTGTGGCGTGCTTCCAGTGTCTCAGCGTGTGCGTCTTCCGGGATGGGCGCTGACAAGTCTCGTAGCGCCACATCGAGTGGGTCTCGAACGCCTCCGTCCGAGTGCTCGCCACTATTGATGACAAGCACCTCCATGACGGTTGTGGGGAGGCATCTCGTGTAGACCACCACGGTTGTGGGGAATGCGTCAAGCGACGCCGTGTCGGAGTCGACGATCATCGGGTCGGTGGAGCCAATAGACTCCATGTCCACATCAAGCTCGCTGGTGATGTGGAGCTGGTCGAGGAGGCTCGCGAGGCGGCTCTCAGGGTAGTCGATGCCCATGTCGGATGCAGGCTCGTCGGAGAGGCGGATCTCGCCAACAAGGTCGGCGAGGCAGCTCGCTTCGCAGGCGATCTCCGCGCCGTGCAGCGCGTCAAAGCTGACGCCGTCGGGCATGCTGGGCTGGCTGCACTTGCCAGGAAGGAACAAGGTTCCCATCCAAAATAGGTCTTCGGATGACGGTGCACCTCGCCCCATGGTGGGCGCCAAATGTCGGGGGCTGGGTGTGACATATGCCAAAGGATGGCTTATCATGGTGGGTGCGAGTAGAACGTCACCGGTGCCTAGAAGCGGGATGAGGCGTAGACACGAACGCCGGCACACTTTACCCAGGTTAGGGGCTCTCCTAGGAGATAACACCCCTAGTCCTACTCTGCGGGGTCTCCGCATGATCACTAAGGCACTAGTGAGTACAATGGTGCTCCTCGAGCTGTGTGCTAGAGGTAGAAGGAGGCAGGGCTAGCTCTCTTCTTCCTCTAGGTATGAGTCTAGTTCTAACAGGTTGGGAACCCTTTGCATGGGTGCCCTGGGGGGTTTATATAGGCCTACCCCCAGGGGTACAATGGTAACTTGGCCGGGTGTAGGACCTGGCCGTCAGCGTCTTTGCTCGCCGGCTTCTCCGCCGGCAGCTGGGGCCTGCCGCCTGGTGGTCCCCTCCGATTGGTCTGGTACGGAGCCGACAGGCCGCTTCCGCCACTCGCGGGTCTGGTTGGTGGCTGATCACTATAGTCGTGATGCTAATGATGCAGGCTTGGTTGGGCAAGTCATGGCTACAGTCCCGCAACCTGGTGGGAGATCGCTGTAGCCTCGCCATGTCTAGTCTGGTTAATGGCGCTCAGGTGTCGGGGAAGGATCCGGCTGCCCGCCAGGAGCCGGATCCCCTTGGATCCGACTGGCCAGGCTCGGCCGCCCACCGGGCCCTAGCTGCCTGGTAGGGCCCGCCACCTGCGAGCCATACTGAAAGGCCGTCGTGGGAGCAGGCCCTGCCTGACAGGGGTGACCTTGAGGGTGGAGTGGCAACAGAATTGCGTCGTGCGGAGATCTCCGCCTATACGGGACACTTTGGCCATGCCAAACCCGGGATTCAGGGGTGAGGGACAACACTGTAGCCTCACCCTGTCTTGTCCTCTTGATGAGGGGCGCAGACTCTGAGGGCGCCGGTGTCACGCCCAATATGCGACCCTATCCAAAAGGAACTCGAAGGTCCCACCAAGGATAGACCCGCATATTGGAACGCTTTTGCAAGGTGGATATCATTACATCAACATTACATAATAGATGGGGATACATCCAAAACATACAATGTCACATGAATACAACAATACAACATACAAGAACAACATCTGACTACGGATGAATCATAAACAGAAACTCAAACAATATCCACCCTGCTAGCCCAGGCTGCCGACCTGGAACCTATCCCCTGATCGAAGAAGAAGTAGAAGAAGAACTCAATGCAAGCAAGCATCGCTCTCGCGTCATGATCATCGCATAACCTGTACCTGCAACTGTTGTTGTAGTAATCTGTGAGCCACGAGGACTCAGCAATCCCATTACCATGGGTATCAAGACTAGCAAAGCTTAATGGGAAAGGAAGGGGTAAAGTGGTGAGGTTGCAGCAGCGACTAAGCATATATGGTGGCTAACATACGCAAATGAGAGCGAGAAGAGAAACAAAGGAACGGTCATGAAGCTAGCAATGATCAAGAGGTGATCCTGAACTCCTACTTACGTCAATCATAACACAGAAACTGTGTTCACTTCCCGGACTCCACCGAGAAGAGACCATCATGGCTACACACGCGGTTGATGCGTTTTAATTCGGAACAGGTGTCAAGTTATCTACAACCGGACATTGACAAATTCCCATCTGCCACATAACCGCGGGGATGGCTCTCGAAAGTTTAAACCCTGCAGGGGTGTCCCAACCTAGCCCATGACAAGCTCTCGCGATCAACGAAGGAATAGACCTTCTCCCAGGAAGACCCGATCAGTCTCGGAATCCTGGTTTACAAGACATTTCGACAATGGTAAAACAAGACCAGCAAGACCTCCCGGCGTGCCGACATCCTGATAGTAGCCGCGCGTATCTCGTCTCAGGCCACGACCGGATGAACACTACGTACGGCAACCGACGATACCCCAAGTTGCCTAGGGGAGGCACCGCAAGTGGCTCTGGTTTGGACCAACACTTAGACAAGCATTGGCCCGGGGGGGCTATAATAAAGATGACCCTTGGGTTAATTACTCCCAAGGGAAATATAGGTGGTGGTGAGGCAAATGGTAAAACCAATGTTGGGCCTTGCTGGACAAGTTTTATTCAAAGCGAACTGTCAGGGGGTCCCATAAATCACCCGACCGCGTTAGGAACGCAAAATCCGGGAACATAACACCGGTATGACGGAAACTAGGGCGGCAAGAGTGGAACAAAACACCAGGCATAAGGCCGAGCCTTCCTCCCTTTACCAAATATATAGATGCATTAATAATATAAGAGATATTGTGATATCCCAACATAAACCCTGTCCACCATGGAGAAATCTTCAACTTTACCCGCAACTAGCAACGCTATAAGAGGGGCTGAGCAAAGCGGTAACATAGCCAAACAACGGTTTGCATAGGAAAGGTGTCAAAGGCTAGAGGTTCATGGCAATATGGGATGGCTTGATAAACAGGTAATAGGTAGCGCAGCATAGCGATAGAACAAAGCAACTAGCATAGCAATGATAGTAGTGAGATCCAGGGTAGCGGTCATCTTGCCTGAAATCCCGCTAGGAAGAAGAACGAGTCCATGAAGAAGACGAACGGATGAAGCCGAACCAACCGTAGACGAACGAATCCTCACGATCGCAACAAACGGGAACTATCGAGAAGAAGCACACAACATAGGTAAACACACCACACATGAACAAGACATGATGCACAACAAGCATGATGCATGACAAAGCTAGATGAAGCTACTCATGGCAAGAGATGATGCAAACAAGACCAACACATCAAGGCAAGTTTAAATGAGGCCGGGAACTACATATAACAATTCCGGAAAGTCCTCATATGCATATTTCGAAATTGGTCCAGATCTGAACAAACCTTATGTTCAAGTTGTTTAACAGAAAGTTAAGATGCACCAAGATGATCTACACGAAATTCTAGTCAAGTTACATATAAAGTTCATTAGATTCGGAGCTACGGCCTAGAAGATATGAGCAAAACAAGTTAAGCATGGCATTGATGCAAAATGCATGCAAACATCAAGCAAACACACCAACACAAGGATGCAACATGATAATATGGAACTACATGCAAAAACAAGCAAGTTTCATATAGAGCACACTCAAAACGGAGCAACGGTTCAACACACACACACTACAAGTCATAGCAACAATCTGTCCAAAACAGCAACTAGGCATCTTACAAGCATAAAAACAATATGCTACAGCACCCCAACATAATAACAAAAGGCATGGGCATGAAGTACAGGTAAAGCATAACAGAACATGAACACTGAGCTATCTCCAGAAACAACTAGAACATGCTCAAAATGACATGGAGATATTGCAAATAATAACAGTTTCAGACTTTAGCAGAAATAACATCAGGTTGCAATGTTTAGAGCTATCAAACAACATGTTACAGGAACTTATCATGGCAAACAAAGGCATGGCATGATACTACTAAATGCATAGATCAAAAGTCCCTTACTGACCATGAGCCAAAAAGGATCAGAAAATATGATGGCACCCATGTAAACATGGCAAGTCATATTACAGAATCAAGCATGGCAGGAACAACGATAAGTAGGCATGTTGGTGAGCTTGAACCACTCACCACAGAGCAACACATGGCATGGCAAGGCAACAAACAGTAAGAAGACATGTTTATGAAGCTAAGCATGGCAAGAATAAGTTCATAGGATGCATGGATCACTAGGAAACAATCATGGAAACATTGAACTTAATGTTAACAGGCTGACAGCAACATTTTGAAGCAAGTTTGGAGCAAGATAACAACATGTTCCAGCAGGCTATAGTTGCAACCAAGCGCATGAATGGATAGAGCATGACATGTAGATCAAAACATGTTTATAGGACATCTCCAGATTATGCATAGAATGACTAGTAGAAGCATGTTAACAAGGCAACAAAATATAACAGAATCTGTCAGGAAAACAGCAACAGCAACTACCCTACTTAACAAGCTTGATGCACTCAGCACACAACTCACAAAAATACATGGTTGGCACCCCTGGAAAGATGGCATGGCATACTTCACATTCATGTAGACATCAACCTCATAGGATGCACACATCAATCATGGCAAAAATGACAAATGAGCAAGTTATAACAGTTTCAGCAGATTAACATCAACATGCACTCTTCCAACAGCATTGTGGGCAACAAGATGAGCTCAAATGAAAATGATGCAATGGAATGAAATGATGCACTCGTCGAGAAGAAAAATTTGACATATTACACGCGCAAAACGGAGTTACGGATGCAGAGATACAATGCGATGAATATGGCATGATCATGACAAAATTTAGGTACTTAGTCACACGGGGTCAACCTTCGCACGGATTTTGAAGCGGCGTGGATCTCGCCGGATCTGCGAGGACGGCGGCCGGAGAGGGAGAAGAAGGGCCCGGAGAGGAGGGGGCGGCGAGGGCGGCGCCGGATCCGGCCTCCCCGCGGCCGGATCTGGCCGGGGCGGCGCGGGCTGGTCCGGCGCGGCGCCGGCGGAGCTCGCCGCGGGGCCGGGCGGCGCGGCCACGGGAGGCGCGAGAGCGGCGCCGGGCCAGCGGCGGGAGGCGCACGGCGTGGGGGCCTGCGGCGGCGAGGGCCGGGAGGTGCGGGGCGCGCGGCCGGGGGCGGAGCTCCGGCGAGGAGCGGCCGGGAGCCGGCGCCAGTGAGCGGCGGCGTGGGGCTGAGGCGCTCGGGCCCAGGGTGCCTCGGGCGCGGGGGCTGCCGGGCTCGCGCGGGCCCGCGGCGGGCCTGGCGGGCCGCGGCGGCGCGCGGGACGGGGATGGACAGGTGGCGGCGGCTGAGTGGGCGGGGCGCGACGGCGGCTGACGTGGCGCAACGGGATTGGCCGGAGCGACGCGTCCGGCGGACATGTCCGGCGCGGGCGGACGTGTCCGGCGGCGCGAGGAAGAGGAAGGCTAGGGTTAGACCGCGAATTTCGGGGGAGAGGGCATATATATAGGTAGAGGGAGCTAAGAGAGTCCAAATGAGGAGCGGTTTTCGCCCACACGATCGTGATCAAACGACCGAGAGCATGGAGGGGAGTTAGGTGGGTTTTGGGCCAGTTTGGAATGGGTGTTGGGCTGCAACTCAAAGAGGGCTTTGCGGTTACCCGGTTAACCGTTGGAGTACCAAACGACCTCCAAATGGCACGAAACTTGACAGGCGGTCTACCAGTGCTATACCAAGGCCGCTTGGCAAACCTCGGTCCATTCCGAGAAAGTTTAGTACCCACACAGGAAAAGAGGCAAAAAGGGAACGCCGGAGGACATAGGAGTGCCGGATTGCAAAACGGACAACGGGGAAAAGGCTCGGATGCATGAGACGAACACGTATGCAAATGCGATGCACATGATGACATGATAAAATGCAGATGATGACATGGCAAAGTGCAACACGCAAGCAAATGACATGGCAACGACGGCGAATAACTGGTAGACACCTGGCGCATCGAATCCGGGGCGTTACAGCCGGGTGGCCGCCTGCTAGAAGACGGCCTCTTCGGAGGCCGTCTGCTAGGAGTTGGCCCGTCTTGGTGCCGTCTGCTGGTGCTCGGCCATCTTCGGGCAGCTGGCCATTGGGCCAGCCGGCCACCGGAAGGTGGCGCTTCATTCTGGAGTCTCGTGGGGCGAATCCGACCCAAAGTCTTGAAAGGCTCAGGGACTCGGGTTAGGCTACCCATGGCCCATTACTCCGACAAGGAGTTAGAATGACTAAGGAACCACTTTATCCTGAGGGAGACCCTAGAAGAATTGAACAAGACTCTCAAAGATTTAACATTGATGCACCTAGTCCTTCTAAAAAAAAGAAGAAGAAAAATGAGAGGACTTTGCATGCCTCTAGTGAACCTGAAGTAGGAAAACCTCATGATAATGATAATGAAGTATCTATCTCTGATGTTGAAACTCAATCTAGTAATGAACACTCACCTTCTGCTAATGGAAAAGATAATGATGAGGTTCATGAAGACACTCAAACAAATAATAAAGAACCAGACAATGATGTTGAAATAGAACCAGCTATTGATCTTGATAAGCCACAACCCAAGAATAAAAGATATGATAAAAGGGACTTTGTTTCTAGAAAACATGGTAAGGATAGAAAACCATGGGTTCAAAAACCTATGCCCTTTCCACCCAAATATACTAAGAAGAAAGATGATGAAGAATTTGAACGCTTTGCTGAAATGCGTAGGCCAATCTTTTTGCGTACCCGCTTGACTGATATCTTGAAAATGCCTCCTTACGCAAAATACATGAAAGACATCATCACCAATAAGAGAAAAATACCGGAAGCTGAAATCTCGAACTTGCTTGCTAATAATTATTTTAAGGATGGAGTACCTAAAAAACTTGGAGATCTAGGAATACCAACTATACCTTGTTCCATCAAAAGAAACTATGTGAAAACTGCATTATGTGATTTAGGAGCTGGTGTTAGTGTTATGCCTTTCTCTTTATATACAAGACTTGATTTAAATAAACTCACACCTACCATAATATCTTTGCAAATGGCTAACAAATCAACTGCCATACCTATCGGTATTTGTGAGGATGTGTCCGTTGTTGTTGCAAACATTACTATCTTAGCTGACTTTGTTATACTTGAGATGCCCGAGGATGACAACATGTCGGTAATCCTTGGTAGACCCTTTTTGAATACTGTATGGGCTATTATTGATTGTAATAAATATAGGAAATATGCCCTAGAGGCAATAATAAAGTTATTATTTATTTCCTTATTTCATGATAAATGTTTATTATTCATGCTAGAATTGTATTAACCGGAAACTTAGTACATGTGTGAATACACAGACAAAACATATTGTCCCTAGTATGCCTCTACTTGACTAGCTTGTTAATCAAAGATGGTTATGTTTCCTAACCATAGACATGTGTTGTCATTTGATGAAAGGGATTACATCATTAGGAGAATGATATGATGGACATGACCCATCTGTTAGCTTAGCATTATGATCGTTACAGTTTCATTGCTACTGCTTTCTTCATGACTTATACATGTTCGTCAGACTATGAGATTATGCAACTCCCGAATACCATAGGAACACCTTGTGTTCTATCAAACGTCACAACGTAAATGGGCGATTATAAAGATGCTCTACAGGTGTCTTTGAAGGTGTTTGTTGGGTTGGCATAGATCAAGATTAGGATTTGTCAGTCCGTGTTGCGGAGAGGTATCTCTGGGCCCTCTCGGTAATGCTCATCACTATAAGCCTTGCAAGCATTGTGACTAATGAGTTAGTCCCTTGATGAAGGATTACGGAACGAGTAAAGAGACTTGTCGGTAACTAGATTGAACTAGGTATGAGATACGTCTCCAACGTATCTATAATTTATGAAGCATTCATGCTATATTATTATGTGTTTTGAATGATTACGGGCTTTATTATTCACTTTTATATTACTTTTGGGACTAACCTATTAACCGGAGGCCCAGCCCATATTGTTGTTTTATTGCCTGTTTCAGTATTTCGAAGAAAAGGAATATCAAACTGAGTCCAAACGGAATGAAACCTTCGGCATCGTGATTTTTTGGAAGAATATCATCCTGGAGGCTTGGAGATCAAGTCGGTAGATACTCGAGGAGCCCAGGAGATAGGGGGCGCCCCCCCCTACAGGGCGCGGCCCCCTGTCTCGTGGACCCCTCGAGCACCCCCCGCCCGACTTCTTTCGCCTATATAACCCTACGTACCCTAAAACCATCGAAAATCAAGATAGATCGGGAGTTCCGCCACCGCAAGCCTCTGTAGCCACCAAAAACCTCTCGAGAGTCCGTTGCAGCACCCTACCGGAGGGGGAACCCATCACTGGTGGCCATCTTCATCATCCCGGCGCTATCCATGACGAGGAGGGAGTAGTTCACCCTCGGGGCTGAGGGTATGTACCAGTAGCTATGTGTTTGATCTCTCTCTCTCTCTCTCTCGTGTTCTCTCTCGTGTTCCCTCCATGGGACGATCTTGATGTATCCCGAGCTTTGCTATTGTAGTTGGATCTTATGATGTTTCTCCCCCTCTACTCTGTTGTGATGAATTGAGTTTCCCTCTTGAAGTTATCTTATCGGATTGAGTCTTTACTTTGAGAACACTTGATGTATGTCTTGCCGTGTTTATCTGTGGTGACAATGGGATATCACGTGCCACTTGATGTATGTTTTGGTGACCAACTTGCGGGTTCCGCCCGTGAACCTATGCATAGGGGGTGGCACACGTTCTTGACTCTCCGGTAGAAACTTTGGGGCACTCTTTGAAGTACTTTTATGTTGGTTGGATGAATCTGAGATTGTGTGATGCATATCATATAATCATGCCCACGGATACTTGAGGTGACAATGGAGTATCTAGGTGAAATTAGGGTTTTGGTTGATTTGTGTCTTAAGGTGTTATTCTAGTAGGAACTCTTGAATAGATTGATCCGAAAGAATAACTTTGAGGTGGTTTCGTACCCTACCATAATCTCTATGTTTGTTCTCCGCTATTAGTGGCTTTGGAGTGACTCTTTGTTGCATGTTGAGGGATTGTTATATGATCTATCTATGTTATTATTGTTGAGAGAACTTGCACTAGTGAAAGTATGAACCCTAGGCCTTGTTTCCTATCATTGCAATACCGTTTACGCTCACTTTTATCATTAGTTACCTTGCAGTTTTTATATTTTCAGATTACAAAAACCTTTATCTACTATCCATATTGCACTTGTATCACCATCTCTCAGCCGAACTAGTGCACCTATACAATTTGCCATTGTATTGGGTGTGTTGGGGACACAAGAGACTCTTTGTTATTTGGTTGCAGGGTTGTTTGAGAGAGACCATCTTCATCCTACGCCTCCCACGGATTGATAAACCTTAGGTCATCCACTTGAGGGAAATTTGCTACTGTCCTACAAACCTGTGCACTTGCAGGCCCAACAACGTCTACAAGAAGAAGGTTGTGTAGTAGACATCACTATGATGATACCAACGATCCAATCTCGGGCAAGTAACATACCGATGACAAAGGGAACAACGTATGTTGTTATGCGGTTTGACCGATAAAGATTTTCATAGAATATGTAGGAGCCAATATGGGCATCCAGGTTCTGCTATTGGTTATTGACCGGAGCTGTGTCTCGGTCATGTCTACATAGTTCTCGAACCCGTAGGGTCCGCACGTTTAACGTTCGATGACGATTTGTATTATGAGTTATGTGTTTTGATGACCGAAGTTTGTTCAGAGTCTCAGATGAGATCACGGAAATGACCCGGAGTCTCGAAATGGTCGAGAAATAAAGATTGATATATTGGAAGGCTACATTCGGACACCAGAATGGTTCGGGTCATTTCGGATAAGTTTCGGAGTACCGGGGGTTACTGGAACCCCCTCCGGGAAGTTATTGTGCCTCATGGGCCTTAGTGGAGAAAAGAGAGGGCCGGCCAGGAGGTGGCGCGCGCCCCCTTGCCCCAATCCGAATTGGACAAGGGGAGGGGGTGGTGCCCCCTCCTTCCTTCTCTCCTCCTCCTCCTTCCCCCCTTCTCCAACTTGGAATAGGAAAGGGGGGGCAAATCCTACTAGGTTTGGAGTCCTAGTTGGACTCCCCCCATGGCGCGCCTCCCCTCTTGGTCGGCCTCCTCCTCCCCCTCCTTTATATACGTGGCCAAGGGACACCCCATAGACACACAACTTGATCTTTTAGCTGTGTGCAGTGCCCCCCTCCACAGTTACAGACCTCGGTCATATCGTTGTAGTGCTTAGGCAAAGCCCTGCATCGGTAACTTCCTCATCACCGTCGCCACACCGTCATGCTGATGAAACTCTCCCTCGGCCTCAACTGGATCAAGAGTACGAGGGGCGTCATCGAGCTGAACGTGTGCTGAACGCGGAGGTGCCGTACGTTTGGTACTTGGATTGGTTGGATCATGAAGACGTTCGACTACATCAACCACATTAACTAATGCTTTCGGTCTATGAGGGTACGTGGACACACTCTCCCCTCTCATTTCTATGCATCACATAGATAGATCTTGCGTGATCGTAGGAATTTTTTTGAAATTACCGTGTTCCCAACAGTGACATCCGAGCCAGGTCTATGCCTAGATGTTATATGCAAGAGTAGAACACAAAGAGTTGTGGGCGATAATAGTCATGCTGCTTACCACCAACTATCGGATTTCGGGTTCCGGCAGACCCTTGAGGTTCGAACTTTGTGGTGCGCACGAAGATCTTTCCCCTACCAACTCACGTCTCGAAGCCTCACAAGGAATCTAGGCTAGAAAGAAGAACACACAAGGGACACGGGGTTTATACTGGTTCAGGCCACCATTGTGGTGTAATACCCTACTCCAGTGTGTGGTGTGGTGGATTGCCTCAGGGGCTGATGAACAATGCAAAGGGAGAACAACCTCGCGAGAGGTGTTCTTGAGCTGGTGCGATGAACTGCTTGGGTGAGTTCAGTCGCCTCTCTCTCTAGTCTGCCCCAAAATCTGGATGCCTACTCTGTGGTGGCTAGCTCTATTTATAGAGGGAGGCCCTGGGCCTCTTCCCAAATAATGAGCGGGAAGGGCGCCAACAATTGGACATTTTGAAGGGGAACATCTAGTAAAGTTATCCTGACTAAAATTGGTCTTCGACTGCTAAAGACTCTGACGATGCCGCCGTCTTGGCCTCCACGGTGACCTCCATCCTGCCGCTCCGCTGGTCTTGGTCTTGTTGCACCAAAACGGTAGCCTTTGCCTGATGCCTTGGCCTGTGCTTGCCCCCTTTGCACCAAAGGGGAAACAAGGACACTGCACAGGCCGGCGCCCGCCTGGTCTCGATCATCATGGCTTGCGTCACGGGAACCTCGCGAGGTACCCTGCCTTGATCTCTCCGCCTCCTTGCGAGCCCGCCTGATGAGGCTACTCCTAAAGAAGCTTCCTGTCATCCACCCCGCGAGGCTTGGCCCCTCGCGATGGTCTTGAGCTTGAGCTGATGAAGCTGGGCTGCACTGGGCCTCCACTTGAGCCACGCCGCAGGCCGCAGGAAGGCAAGTCTGGGGACCCCCATTCCCAGAACACCGACAGTAGCCCCCGGGCCCAAGGCGCGCCCGAACTTGGCTCAGCAGAGAAGCGAAGGGGCAAGTGCGAAGCACTGCGGGCCCCAATAGCCTGCGGCCTTGGGTGCTGCATGGCGATTGATTGGACGTGGGCGTCCCCACTTCCCACGACGCCTCGGCAACCGCACGACTTGACAAGTCCCTGCATACAAAAACGTGTCATGATTACCTGCGATCGTGGTGGTCGACGGTTGGCCTCCTCCGGCTATAAGTAGCCCTTCTAGTCCATCTTTCCCTGCTCCGCCTCTTATTCTTCTTCTTCCTCGCCCTTGCTCCACCTTACACCAATGGCGCCGATCCGCCGGTTTTCTGCAGAAGAGAAGGGAAAGGCCCCCCGAGAGTGTCCCGACCCGCTTCTACCGAAGAAGCGGCCAGTCCCCTGCCGCCGAGATGAGGGTGCTCGGCAGGAGGCGTCGAGGCCCTGGTATGAGCGGCCGCCGCCTGGGTTTCTGCTGCCCTTGTACGCCCAAATTGAGGGCCCTGGAGAAGAAGGCGTCGAGCGACACCGACGGTGCCGCCGTCGACGCCGGCGAGTTACGACGGTGCGCGTCGTTCCCCCTGGAGTCCATGTCGAGGGCTCTCCTCGTGAGCTTGTGCTTCACGCCGCCATGCCTCCTCGATCTTGGATTCGCTTTCCTCCCTCCTTCGCCTTCGAGATTCCGCCGAGGGGGCCTCAGGAGCTCTGGCTGCAGCATGCTGACTGCAACACCCCCGCGACCGAGGCGGAGGTCGAGGTTATCGCCCTGGGCAAGGTCTTCCTGACCCGTGGCTGGGGCGAGATCGCCCAGGTCTACCGGATAGGGGGCGCCCTCGTAATCCATCTTGAATACGATGGCGCCTCCTTGATGTTCTTCAAGGTCTTTGACGCGGAAGGACGTCGGCTGGAATGCTGCCCCAAGGGAGATGGCCGGGGCATCGGAGTGGCGAGGACCAGGCCCGCCAACCGCTTCCCCAGCAGCTCCTCAGGCAGCAGCGGAGGAACCGGAGGGTCCAGCGACTCCGCCGAGCTTCACGCGACTCCGGAGACAAGCAACGACAGCTACGAGCCCCCGAGCTCGCGTCGCGCCCGGAGCAGGGCAGCTGCATCAGGCTGTCGGTGCTGCTGATCTGGATGGGGTTGGCGCCGGCACCTGATGACCCACTATTGATGATGGTGTCTCCTGCGGCGGCGCGCGTAGTTATCGCTCCTTACCACCTTTTGTTTCCTGCGAGGAATCGAAATGACACCCCATGGGGGTATGTAAGGCGCCTGCCATGTCTTTTGTGAATTGTACATCCTTATCATGAAACGATGCAAGAGGGGCGTTCTGCCCCAGCTTAGCTCCCCCTTACTTTCCTCACAAGGGCTTGGTGCTCTACACCGATAGGTCCCGGTCCCCAGACAGGCTTTAGCCGTCGCTGGTATGCCAGGTCGCGATGCCGTGGTCAAGGCCAGGAGGTGAGCGGCCCAAGGTCCAGTAAGAGCCCCTGAGTCATGATGCTCAGGAGGTCCCCTTTAGCGCTCAAGCAGCCTTCGCTGGGCAAGAAAGGCAGGCAACATTGCCGTGGCAGAGCCGTAGTAGGCGAGGGTTTAGCGCTGAGTCGATTCAGTTTTTGCGTGACTTATCTTGTAGGTTTGGAGTAGTCTTCGGCAAGGTGCTGGGCCTGTGTGGCGGCAGCTGGGGTGTTGCTGGGTTAGGTCTTCGTGAGCTTCTTCCCCTGCACTTTCCTTCATGCTCTACGTCCTCAGGTCCCGGCCCTCGAGCGAGCTCAGCCGCCGTTGGTATGACAGGTCGCGATGCCGTGGGTCAAGGCCAGGGGGTGAGGGCTGGAGAGCTAGTAAGAGCCCATGAGTCGCAATGCTCAGGCGCCCCCCTTTTAACGCGCGAGCGGATCATGCCAGGAGAGGGAGAGAAAGCTCACGACACCCCCAGCGTTACTCCTGGAGCGGGTCCTGCATGCCAATCACGAGGGAAACAAGGTCTGCCGTTACAATTGCCAGCCCACGATTGGTTGCTCCGAGGGAGTGATTGGGGCACTGAGGGCATGGTGAGGTGGCGCCTTGCAGGGCCGCCGCGGCCAGGGCTCGGCCACTCAGATTTGTCGGTGTTGCAGGGACGGACCCATACGCAAGCGCTGTGCCAGAGAGAGCGGCTCCAAAGGTTGGTGTCAATTGAGCAGGTGATTAAGTCAAGCAGGTTAGGCATGAAGGAGCAAATCCATTTAGATAGATGTGGAAAAAGCAAACGCCACTCAGCCAGGCCCGAGCAGCTTGGGTATAATGCATCCCGAGGGGCGACCCCAACAAGGTAGGCAAAGAACATAAGCAAAATGGATACATGCCGCAGGGACGGATCCACGCGACCTAGGAATGATGCAGTCCTGTGGGCGCTCCCAGCTGAAAATGGAACTTTGAAAGATGTCACCTGATACCGTTGGAGATGATGGGATGCTGAAGCAGCAGACGACGCGTGGTGAGGAAGCCGACCCTCACGAGCTCCCGGGGCCAGGAGCCTCGAGAGGCTCCGGGGGCGCAGGTGGATCTTCGAGGACCATCTCCATCTCCGCCAGGACCGTGCAATGCCTGACCTCCTGAGCCTCCAGAATGCTCCTCAGCAGGCGCTGATGAGCAGCGACCGCGTTCGGCAGGCCGAAAGGCATGCGAACGTAGCTGTGAGGTGGACCCTCGCAACGCCCCACGCGCGAAGGCCAGAGGCGCTCCTGAGACGCGGCTTGGTTTAGCCCTGGTACGTCGATGCAGACGCGCAGCCCACCATCCTCGCATGGATGGGGG
Source organism: Triticum timopheevii (assembly GCA_963921465.1). Classification (NCBI taxonomy): domain Eukaryota; kingdom Viridiplantae; phylum Streptophyta; class Magnoliopsida; order Poales; family Poaceae; genus Triticum; species Triticum timopheevii. Next base: position 470,615,394 of record OY997266.1, on the reverse strand, counting down.
GCTACGGCGGGCAAGCGGCGGCTGCCGTGCATGACTCTTGACTCCTGTAGCTCCTGAGTGTTTCTTGCGATGAACTCCTGAGGGTTCGGCCCTCCTTGCCTCATACCTTCCTGAGGGAAATGTGCCTTGAAGCATGTCTCTAAGTGGTGCCCAAGCGCCTCCCTCGTGACCTTGGCAAAGTCGGTGGCCCTCCAAGAAAGAGCCCCCGAGCCCTGCCAGAGGAGAGCGCCGGGCGCGCCTACCTATGCGACAGAGGGTGGCGCCCCTTGAATGGGCGCGGATCCTGACGCAACGCCTCTGGAGGTGCCTGCCTCCTGATGGTTTGGGCCGGGTGAAGTCTTCTTCTCCTTAGGGACTGCCTCGGGAAGGCTCCCGCTGCTGTGATCTAGGTCTTCGATTGCCAAGGCTTGGAAGGCACGCTCAAGAGAACACACCGCATCCTTTTCCTCACAGGGGATTGTGATGACTCAACCGCTTCCTGGCATCTTGAGGACATTGTAGCCATGGTGAGTCACTGCCATGAACTTGGCATGGGCTGGGTACCCGAGGATGGCATTGTATGGCAGGCGAATGTGGGCAACGTCGAAGTCAATGAGCTCGGTGCGGTAGTTGTTGCGCTGCCCGAAGGTGACAGGGAGGCGAACCTGCCCTATCGGAATGGTGGAACCATCAGTGACTCCTGAGAAAGGCTTGGTCGGCTGAAGCTGATCATATGGCACTTAGAGATTGTTGAACATCTCGACGGACAGGACGTTGAGTCCTGCTCCGCCATCGATGAGGGTCCTGGTGACTTGCACATTGCTGATGACTGGGGAACAAAGCATTGGGAGGACACCAGCCGTTGCCGCGCACATGAGCTGATCCGCGGAGCTGAATGTGATAGCGCACGCAGACCACCTGAGAGGGCGTGTAGCCTCAAGCTTGGGGAGGACTGCATTCACCTCGCGAGCAAACTGCTTGAAGATGTGCTGTGAAGCTGGGGCCTTGGCACCACCCAGTATGCAAGCGATTGCACGCGGCTCCTGGAAGCCCCCAGCCCCCTCGTCCTGATGCTGGTCTTCATTCCTCCTTGGCGGTGGTGGAAGAGGAGGGAGGCCTGCGTTGCCTTGCGGGCGATCCTCACGAGGCTGATCCCTCCAACCTCCCTCGCGAGGCTGGTACTGCCAACGGTCCTCGCGAGGTCGGTCATGCCACCCTTGGCGAGGGCCACGGTCTTCCCATCGTCCTCCACCTCTTCCTCCTCCTCGGCCATAGCCCTGATTGTTGAGCTCGGGGCATCGGCCGATACGCCCATCTCGCACAGCACTGAGCTCTTGGCATTCGTTGGTGTTGTGAGTGTGGAGGTCGTGGTACATGCAGTACTGGCTGCCCTAGGATGACTCCGGCTGATCCCTGCCTTGCTTGGTGTCTGGCTCCGCTGCGAGGACAGCCGCTCCTTTGCGCTTCACGTCCTTGACCTTAGGCTTCTTCTCTTCCGGATCAGCAGCTGGAAGCTCGAGGAGGGAGAGGCGCCCTTCCTCAGCCCTGGCGCACTTGGTCGCCAAGTTGAACAGCTCCAGAGATGTGCACAGGTCTTCATGGATTGCTAGCTCCTCTTTCATCTTGATGTCACGCACGCCGTCGGAGAAGGCTGAGATGATGGCTTCCTCAGTCACCCTGGGGATCTTGAGGCGGGCGTTGTTGAAGCGCTGGATGTACTTTTGCAGGGTCTCTCCTGGCTGTTGCTTCATGCGGCGCAGGTCACTCATGGCCAGGGGCCGGTCGCGAGTGCCTTGGAAGTTGGCGATGAAGCGAGTGCGCATCTCGTCCCAAGAGGAGATTGTGCTGGGAGGCAGGTTTAGGAGCCAGGTGCGGGCGCCATCCTTGAGCGCCATGGGAAACCAGTTCGCCATGACCTTTTCATCCCCGTTAACCGATTCGATGCCCAGCTCGTAGAGCTGGAGGAACTCCGCGGGGTCGCCAGTACCGTCGTAGCGAGGAGGCAGATCTGGCTTGAACTTGCCCTGCCAGGCCACGCTCGGTGGTGAAGGCGCGGCAGCTTGCAGTGGCTACAGGGGGCCTTTGGTTACGAAGGGCTTGGTCTTGGAGGTCTCCGCATGCTGCCGCCAGCAGCAGCGCGGGGTCTTGGCGCGCTGGAGCAGGAACGCGGTCATGGCGTGCTGGCGCTAGGAGCATGCGAGCGACTTCTTGAGGGCGAGGGACCTCTTGACAGCTCCCTTCTTGCTGTGCGGGCACTAGATGCGGTGGGTCTCGTCTAGGGGCCACGCGCCTTCTTGAGAAGGAGGTGGCGGAGGTGCCTCCGGAGCTTCGTTGCCCGCGCAGGGCGGAGGGCGATGCAGCGAGAGGGACGGCGCAGGGGAGCCCCCTGCGGCGTTGACGAGCTCGGTGATGCGGGCGAGCCACTCGTCGTAGAGTTCGTCGACGAGGCGATAGTGCAGGAGTTCACGTGCCAGGAGCAATGTGGCATGCACATCCACGGGAGCGCGACGAGCGTGCGACAACGAGCCTGCCGGAGTCAGCGACGGGGTGGCGGTGCGGCCTTCCCGCCGCACCGAGGGATGTAGCGACGGCGCGTGCTGCTCGTTCCCCGCTGGTCCGGTGGCGGCGTGGGCGGCAGGCAACGGGGAACGATGGGGAGGCCCGCCGACGGGGGCTGTCTGGGCGACATGGGCCGCGAGAGCCACCTGACGCTCGCCACGAGCTCGGCGAGCGTCAGACATGGGCATGACGGACGACGAACACGAGGCGGTGGCAGAAGGATTCCGGCGCACCCCTACCTGGCACACCAAATGTCGGATTTCGGGTTCCGCCAGACCCTTGAGGTTCGAACTCTGGGGTGTGCAGGAAGATCTTTCCCCTCCCAACTCATGTCTCGAGGCCTCGCAAGGAATCTAGGCTAGAAAAAAGAACACACAAGGGATACAAGGTTTATACTGGTTCAGGCCACCATTGTGGTGTAATACCCTACTCTAGTGTGTGGTGCGGTGGATTGCCTCAGGGGCTGATGAACAATGCAAAGGGAGAACAACCTCGCGAGAGGTGTTCTTGAGATGGTGCGTTGAACTGCTTATGTGAGTTCAGTCGCCTCTCTCTCTCTAGTCTGCCCCAAAATCTTGATGCCTACTCTGTGGTAGCTAGCTCTATTTATAGAGGGAGGCCCTGGGCCTTTTCCCAAATAATGAGCGGGAAGGGCGCCAACAATTGGCCATTTTAAAGGGGAACATCTAGTACACTTATCCTGACTAAAGTTGGTCTTCGACTGCCAAAGACTCTGACGGTGATGCCGTCTTGGGCTCCACGGTGACGCCGTCTTGGGCTCCACGGTGACCTCCATCCTACCGCTCCGCTGGTCTTGGTCTTGTTGCACCAAAACGGTAGCCTTTGTCTGATGCCTTGGCCTGTGCTTGCCCCCTTTGCACCAAAGGGGAAACAAGGACACTGCATAGGCCGGCGCCCGCCTGGCGCCCGCCTGGTCTCGATCGTCATGGCTTGCATCACGGCACCTCGCGAGGTACCCTGCCTTGATCTCTCTGCCTCCCCGCGAGCCCACCTGATGAGGCTGCTCCTGAGGAAGCTTCCTGTCGTCCGCCCCACGAGGCTTGGCCCCTCGCGAGGGTCTTGAGCTTGAGCTGATGAAGCGGGGCTGCACTGGGCCTCCGCTTGAGCCACGCCGCAGGTAGCAGGTAGGCAAGTCTGGGGACCCCCGTTCCCAGAACGCCAACACCAACGTCTTACTTTGATTCGGCGGTATTGTTGGATGAAGCGGCCCAGACTGACATTACATGACCACGTTCATGAGACTGGTTGTACCGACGTGCTTTTCCACAAAGGTGGATGGTAGGTGTCCGTTTCTCCAACTTTAGTTGAATCGAGTTTGACTACGGCCGGTCCTTGTTGAAGGTTAAAACAGCGCAATTGAAGAAAAATCATTGTGGCTTTGATGCGTAGGTAAGAACGGTTCTTGCTATAAGCCCGTAGCAGCCACGTAAAACTTGCAACAACAAAGTAGATGACGTCTAACTTGTTTTTGCAGGGATTGTTGTGATGTGATATGGTCAAGGCATGATGTGATATAAATTGTTGTATGAGATGATCATGTTTTATAACAAACTTATCGGCAACTGGCAGGAGCCATATTGTTGTCGCTTTATTGCATGCAATGCAATCGTCATGTTATTGTTTTACTTCATCACTAAGCGGTAGCGATAGTCGTAGTAACAATAGTTAGTGAGACGACAATGATGCTACGATGGACATCAAGGTGTCACGCCGGTGACGACGGAGATCATGACGATGCTTCGGTGATGGAGATCATGAGCACAAGATGATGATGGCCATATCATGTCACATATTTTGATTGCATGTGATTTTTATATTTTGTGCATCTTATTTTGCTTAGTACGGTGATAGCATTATAAGATGACCCCTTACTAAATTTCAAGGTACAAATGTTCTCCCTGAGTATGCACCGTTGCTACAGTTCGTCGTGCCGAGACACCACGTGATGATCGGGTGTGATAAGCTCTACATTCACATACAACGGGTGCAAGCCAGTTTTGCACACGTAGAATACTCGAGTTAAACTTGCCGAGCCTAGCATATGCAGATATGGCCTCGGAACACTGAGACCGAATGGTCGAACGTGAATCATATAGTAGATATGATCAACATAGTTGTGTTCACCATTGAAAACTACTCCATCTCACGTGATGATCGGACATGGTTTAGTTGATTTGGATCACATGATCATTTAGATGACTAGAGGGATGTCTATCTAAGTGGGAGTTCTTAAGTAATATGATTAATTGAACTTTAATTTATCATGAACTTAGTCATGATAGTTAGTTTGCATGTCTATGTTATTCTAGATCAATGGCTCGTGCTATCATTCCTTTGAGTTTTAATGTGTTCCTAGAGAAAGCTAAGTTGAAATATGATGGCAGCAACTACACAGAGTGGGTCCATAACTTGAGGATTATCCTCATTGCTGCACAGAAGAATTACGTCCTGGAAGCACCATTAGGTGTACCACCCGTGCCAGCAACTATAGACATTGTGAATGCCTGGCAGACGCGTGTATATGACTACTCGATAGTTCAGTGTGCCATGCTCTACGGCTTAGAATCAGGAGTTCAAAGACGTTTTGAACATCATGGAGCATATGAGATGTTCCAAGAGTTGAAGTTCATATTTCAAGCAAATGCCCGACTTGAGAGATATGAAGTCTCCAACAAATTCAAGAGCTGCAAAATGGAGGAGAATAGTTCTGTCAGTGAACACATACTCAGAATATTTGGGTACCATAACAACTTGACTCAGCTGGGAGTTGATCTTCCTGATGATAGTGTCATTGACAGAGTTCTTCAATCATTGCCACAAAGCTATAAAGGCTTTGTGATGAACTATAATATGCAAGGGATGAACAAGACTATTCCCGAGCTCTTCGCGATGCTAAAGGCTGTGGAGATAGAAATTAAGAAGGAGCATCAAGTGTTCATGGTCAACAAGACCACCCGTTTCAAGAAAAAGGGCAAAGGGAAGAAGGGGAACTTCAAGAAGAATGGCAAGAAAGTTGCTGCTCAAGAGAAGAAACCCAAGTCTGGACCTAAGCCAGAAACTGAGTGCTTCTACTGCAAAGGGATTGGTCACTGGAAGCAGAACTGCCCCAAGTATTTGGCAGATAAGAAGGATGGCAAAGTGAAAGGTATATTTGATATACATGTTATTTATGTGTACCTTACTAATGCTCGTAGTAGCGCATGGGTATTTGATACTAGTTCTGTTGCTCATACTTGCAACTCGGTAACAGGGGCTACGGATTAAACGAAGATTGGCTAAGGACGAGGTGACGATGCGCGTGGGAAATGGTTCCAAGGTTGATGTGATCATCGACGGCATGCTACCTCTACATCAACCTTCGGGATTAGTTTTAGACTTGAATAATTGTTATTTGGTGCCAGTGTTGAGCATGAACATTATATCTGGATCTTGTTTGTTGCAAGATGGTTATTCATTTAAATCAGAGAATAATGTTGTTCTATTTATATGATTAATATCTTTTATGGTCATGCACCCTTGCTAAGTGGTCTATTTTTGTTGAATCTCGATAGTGATGATACACATATTCATAATATTGAAGCCAAAAGATGCAAAGTTCATAATGATAGTGCAACTTATTTGTGGCACTGCCGTTTGGGCCATATCAGTATAAAGCGCATGAAGAAACTCCATGTTGATGGACTTTTGGAATCACTTGATTATGAATCACTTGGTGGTTGTGAACCGTGCCTTATGGGAAGATGACTAAAACTCCATTCTCCGGAATAATGGAACGACCTACTGACTTATTGGAAATAATACATACAGATGTATGTGGTCCAATGAGTGTTGAGGCTCGTGGCGGGTATCATTATTTTCTTACCTTCACAGATGATTCGAGTAGATATGGGTATATCTACTTAATGAAGCATAAGTCTGAAACATTTGAAAAGTTCAAAGAATTTCAGTGTGAAGTGGAAAATCATCGTAACAAGAAAATAAAGTTTCTATGATCTGATCATGGAGGAGAATATTTGAGTTACGAGTTTGGTCTTCAGTTGAAACAACATGGGATAGTTTCATAGTTAACGCCACCTGGAACACCGCAACGAAATTGTGTATCCGAACGTCATAACCGTACTTTATAGGATATGGTGCGATCTATGATGTCTCTTACTGATTTACCGCTATCATTTTGGGGTTATGCTTTAGAGATGGCTGCATTCACTTTAAATAGGGCATCATAAAAATCCGTTTAAACGACGCCTTATGAAATGTGGTTTGGCAAGAAACCAAAGTTGTCGTTTCTTAAAGTTTGGGGCTGCGATGCTTATGTGAAAAGCTTCAACCTGATAAGCTCGAACCCAAGTCGGAGAAGTGCGTCTTCATAGGATACCCAAAGGAAACCGTTGGGTACACCTTCTATCACAGATCCGAAGGCAAAATCTTTGTTGCTAAGAATGCATCCTTTCTATAGAAGGAGTTTCTCTTGAAAGAAGTGAGTGGAAGGAAAGTGGAACTTGATGAGGTAATTGTACCTTATCCCTTATTGGAAAGTAGTTCATCACAGAAATCATTTCCAGTGATTCCTACACCAATTAGTGAGGAAGTTAATGATGATGATCATGAAACTTCAGATCAAGTTACTACCTAACCTCGTAGGTCTTCCAGAGTAAGATCCGCACCAGAGTGGTATGGTAATCCTGTTCCAGAAGTCTTGTTACTAGACCATGGTGAACCTACAAACTATGAGGAGGCGATGATGAGCCCAGATTCCGCGAAATGGCTTGAGGCCATGAAATCTGAGATGGGATCCATGTATGAGAACAAAATGTGGACTTTGGTGGACCTTCCTGATGATAGGCAAGCCATAGAAAATAAAGGATCTTCAAGAAGATGACCGACGCTGATGGTGATGTTACTGTCTACAAAGCTCAACTTGTTGCAAAAGGTTTTCGACAAGTTCAAGGAGTTGACTATGATGAGACTTTCTCACCCGTAGTGATGCTTAAGTCTGTCCGAATCATGTTAGCAATCTTCGCATTTTATGATTATGAAATTTGGCAGATGGATGTCAGAACTGCATTCCTGAATGGATTTCGGGAAGAAGAGTTGTATATGATGCAACTAGAAGGTTTTTTCGATCCAAAGGGTGCCAACAAAGTGTGCAAGCTCCAGTGATCCATTTATGGACTGGTGCAAGACTCTCGGAGTTGGAATAAACCCTTTGATAGTGTGATCAAAGCATATGGTTTTATACAGACTTTTGGAGAAGTATGTATTTACAAGAAAGTGAGTGGGAGCTCTGTACCATTTCTACTATTATATGTGGATGACATATTGTTGATTGGAAATGATATAGAATTTCTGGATAGCATAAAGGGATACCTGAATAAGAGTTTTTCCATGAAAGACCTCGGTGAAGCTGCTTACATATTGGGCATCAAGATCTATAGAGATAGATCAAGACGCTTAATTGGACTTTCACAAAGCACATACCTTGATAAAATTTTGAAGAAGTTCAAAATGGATCAGTAAAAGAAAGGCTTCTTGCCTGTGTCGCAAGTTGTGAAGTTGAGTCAGACACAATGCCCGACCACTGCAGAAGATAGAGGGAAAATGAAAGGCATTCCCTATGCTTCAGCCATAGGTTCTATCATGTATGCAATGTTGTGTACCAGACCTAATGTGTGCCTTGCTGTAAACATAGCAGGGAGGTACCAAAGTAATCCCGAAGTGGAGCACTGGACAACGGTCAAGAACATCCTGAAATACCTGAAAAGACTAAGGATATGTTTCTCGTTTATGGAGATGAAAAAGAGCTCATCGTAAATGGTTACGTTGATGCAAGCTTTGACACTGATTCGGATGACTCTAAGTCGCAAACCGGATACGTAACTTTATTGAATGGAGGAGATGTCAGTTGGTGCAGTTCCAAGCAGAGCGTCGTGGCGGGATCTCCGTGTGAAGCGGAGTACATTGCTGATCCGGATGACTCTAAGTCGCAAACCGGATACGTAACTTTATTGAATGGAGGAGCTGTCAGTTGGTGCAGTTCCAAGCAGAGCGTCGTGGCGGGATCTACATGTGAAGCGGAGTACATTGCTGCTTCGGAAGCAACAAATGAAGGAGTCTGGATGAAGGAGTTCATATTCGATCTAGGTGTCATACCTAGTGCATCGGGTCCAATGAAAATATTTTGTGACAATACTGGTGCAATTTCCTTGGCAAAGGAAATCCAGATTTCACAAGAGAACCAAACACATCAAGAGACGCTTCAATTCCATTCGTCATCAAGTGCAGAGGGGGACATAGATATTTGCAAGATACATACGGATCTGAATGTTTCAGACCCGTTGACTAAGCCTCTTCCACGAGCAAAACATGATCAGCACCAAAGCTCCATGGGTGTTAGAACCATTACTATGTAATCTAGATTATTGACTCTAGTGCAAGTGGGAGACTGAAGGAAATATGCCCTAGAGGCAATATTAAAGTTATTATTTATTTCCTTATTTCATGATAAATGTTTATTATTCATGCTAGAATTGTATTAACTGGAAACTTAGTACATGTGTGAATACATAGACAAAACATATTGTCCCTAGTATACCTCTACTTGACTAGCTCGTTAATCAAAGATGGTTATCTTTCCTAACCATAGACATGTGTTGTCATTTGATGAACGGGATCACATCATGTCGGATATCGGGTTCCGGCAAAACCCTTAAGGTTCGAACTCTGGGGTGCGCACGAAGATATTCTCCCTACCGATCCACGCCACAAAAACCTCGCCGCGAATCTAACTAGTACGATGAATAACACAAGGGACACGAGGTTTATACTGGTTCGGGCCACCATTGTGGTGTAATACCCTAATCCAGTGTGTGGTGTGGTGGATTGCCTCTGGGCTGATGATGAATAGTACAGAGGAAGAACAGCCTCGCGAGGGGTGTTCTTGAGCTGGTGCGGTGTTCTACTTGGGAAGGATTCGATCCTCTCCTACTGTGGTGGCTATCTCTATTTATAAAGTCCCTGGTCCTCTTCCCAAATATTGAGCGGGAAGGGAGCCAACAATGGACATTTTCAAGGGGGGCAGCTTGTACAAGCTATCCTGACTGAAGGTGGTCTTCGACTGCCAAAGGCACTGGCGATGACGCCGTCTTGGGCTCCACGGTGTCCTCCGTCCTGCCACTCCATTGGTCTTGGTCTCATTGCACTGATAGGGAAACCTTTGCTTGATGCCTCGGTACTCCGCGCCTGCGCTTGCCCCCTTTGCACCAGAGAGGAAACAAGGACGCTGCACAGGCTGGCGCCCGCCTGGTCTTGATCGTCATGGCTTGCGTCACGAGCACCTGGTGAGGTACTCCTTTCCTTGATCTCTCCGCCTCCTCGCAAGCCTGCTTGGTGAGGCCTCCCCTGAGGAAGCCTTGTGTCGTCCGACCCACGAGGCTTGGCCCCTCGTGAGGGTCTTGAACTTGGGTTGATGAAGACAGGCCATAGTGGGCCCCTGCTGAGCCATGCCGCAGGCCGCAGGCAGGCAAGTCTGGGGACCCCCGTTCCCAGAACGCCGACAGTATCCCCCGGGCCCAAGGCGCGCTCGGACTTGGCTTAGCGGCGAAGCCAAAGGGCAAGTGCGGAGCACTGCGGGCCCCAACAGCATGTGGCCTTGGTCGCCGCGTGGGTTGATTGGACATGTGCATCTCCGCTTCCCCATGCTGCCTCGGCAACTGCCCGACTGACAAAAGGCTGGACTGGGTTAGGCTTACCTTCATTGCTCTCATTCGCCTTGCTCCAGGTCCCCTTCCTTGCTTTTGCTCTCTTGCTTCCAAAATCTCCAGATCTGCTCCATCCTTCCTCTCTCGGCGAGCAATGGCACCTCGCAAGACCGCGGCCGAAGCTCTGTCGGCTTGGTACTCACTGGCCTTGGATCCCCCCAACATTATGGAGAAGAATCTCACCACTACGCGCCTGATGGCAGCGGCGCAGGGCAGCGAGATGGGGGAGACCGGACTCTGAGCCGGCTCCGCCACGCCGGAGGCTAAGGGGAGCACGTTCTACCCCTTCTACATGAGCACCGTCATCGCTGGCCTAGTGCCTCCCTTCTCCAAATTCTTCTACGCCGTCCTCCGCCACTACAGGTTGCAGGCCCTTCATCTCCATCCCAACACTGTTCTCCTTCTATCGATTTTTGCCTACTACTGCGAGGCGCATGTTGGGGTGATGTTGTCCGAGGCTTTACTGTGCCACTTCTTCTCCCTCCGAATCACTGGCAGCCACGCCTCGACGTGCGCTGGCTTCGTCGCGTACTCCAAGGCCAACGCGATCTCAAAGACCAGAAAGAGGGTGGACGGCTTTCGGAGCAAGTGGGTCATGCTGGATGCCGGATGCATCCACTCTCGGTTGGCGCTACCCACAGAGCAGGCTCAGGCTGACGTGGCGTGGTCTCGTGTGAAGCTCGATGATTGACGGGCAAAGTAGGTGCTGGAGAAGATGAACGCCGACCTGAGGCCGGGCAACATGAAGGCGACGAAGCTGACCGGGTACATGCTCCTGAGGGAGTTCCTGGCACAGCGGGTGGCTCCACTTCAGGTGCACTCGCGCCCGCTGTGGACGCTTGGGGGTGCGGACGACGACCTTCGCTTGAACTCAGCGGCCCTGGACGATGAGGGTCTGGTCGCAGCCCTCCGCTTCTTGGTCGGAGAGGACGTGGAAGGTCTGGAGGGCGCTCCTGTCCACTTGTTCCTTCGCGAAAACTGGCAACAGGTGGTGGATTCCATGCCCACTTTTGATGGGAGCGGTCTGGTGCCGGCGGTGCCTCCTGAGGGCCAGGGGAAGCGACACTGGTGGAATTGTCTTTTGATGATTCGCGCGGAGGAGGAGAGGAAGTCGAAGAAGGAGAGGAGCACGACCGCTGAGGGGACAGGGGAGACTTCTCCTCGGCGCAAGGCCAGCATCCTCCGCACCCTGTCGGACGACCACGACGAGGCCGACGCCAGGCGAGAGGGAGAGGACCCGCCTGTGATCCCAAAGAAAGACAGGCCGGGGTTGATCTCTCAAGGGGATACTCCGGCCCAGGGACAGCCCGAAGCCGGCTCCAGCCCTTCTGGCACGCCTTCCTCCGCTCCTGGGCCTCTTGAGGCCGCGCCCCGGACCAAGAGGCTCACGGGCTTTAAGCTCGGCAAGAGGTTGCCGGTCTATGCCACCATTGCTAGTAAGTGCTTTGTCGGCGTTCTGGGAATGAGGGTCCCCAGACTTGCCTGCCTGCGGCCTGCGGTGTGGCTCAAAGGGGGCCCAGCACGACCCATCTTCATCAACACAAGATCAAGACCCTCGCGAGGGGCCAAGCCTCGCGGGGCGGACGACAAGGAGCTTCCTCAGGCACGGCCTCATCAGACTGGATCATGAGGAGGCGGAGAGTTCAAGGCGGGGTACCTCACGAGGTGCCCATGATGCAAGCCATGACGACCAAGGGAGCCAGTCGGGCGCCAGCCCGCGCATTGTCCTCCTTTCCTCTTTGGTGCAAAGGGAGAAAGCGCAGGCGAGAGCATCAAGCAAAGGCATCCATTTCGGTGCAACAAGACCAAGACCAGCCCAACAGCAGGGAGGAAGTCATTGTGGAGCCCAAGCAGGCGTCACCACCAGAGCCTTTGACACGCGAGGACCAACTTTAGTCAGGATAAGTGTACCCACTGTTCCCCTTCAAAATGGCCAATTGTTGGCGCCCTTCCCGCTCAATATTTGGGAAGTGGCTCAGGGCCCTTGCCTATAAATAGGACCAGCCACCCCCAGGGTAGAGGCATCTAGAATCAAGAGAGGCATCGATTATCCCCGCTGAGAGCGACTGAACTCCTCCTAGCAGTTCATCGCACCAGCCAAGAACAGACCCTCGCGAGGCTATTCTTCCTTGTATTGTTCATCATCAGCCCAAGAGGCAATCCACCACACCACACACTGGAGTAGGGTATTACACCACAATGGTGGCCTGAACCAGTATAAACTCCGTGTCTCTTGTGTTGTTCCTCTAGTAGTTTAGATCCTAGCGATTCGGCGAGGAGAAGGTAGGTAGAGGGCGAAATCTCCGTGCGCACCCCAGTGTTCAAACCTCAAGGGTCTGCCGGAACCCGAAATCCGACATTTGGCGCGCCAGGTAGGGGGCGCCGGAATTCGCCCTCCGTCACCCTGTTCTTCTCCGACTGTCGCATCCATGTCCGACGCTCGTCGGGCTCGCACCGAGCGCCAGCCGCCCTCGCTTTCCGCGTCGCCCAGACGGCTCCCGTCGGCGGGCGCCCTCGTCGTTCCCCGTCACCTGCCGTCAACGCCGCCATCGGCCCGGTGGGGAACGAGCAGCAAGCATCATCCCAGCATCCATCCATGAGGTGAGACGGCCGCACTGCCACACCCTCGCTCACCCCAGCTGGTTCTTCCTCCTGCGGGACCCGCGCGGCCATGGAGGCTCGAGCTGCACTCATCGCGGCAAACGAGCTCCTGCGCTACCGCCCAATCGACAATGTCTATGAAGAGTGGCTCGACCAAGTCGCCGAGCTTGTCCGCGCCGCTGGGGGATCCCCCACGCCGTCCTTCTCGCTGCACCACGCCCCGCCCTGCGCGGGCAATGAAGCTCCGGGGGCGCCTCAGCCGCCTCCCGCTCAAGAAGGCGCCCTGGCCCCAAGGTGCGCGGCCCCTGGGCGGAACCCGCTCTGTCAGGCGCCAGCGCGGCAAGAGCAGAGTTGCCAAGAAGTCCCTCGCCCTCAAGAAGCTGCCCGAGCGCTCCCTGCTCTGGCTCGTCGCGACCACGCTCCTGCTCCAGCACGTCAAGACCCCGTGCTGCTCCCAGCTGCAGTGCATGGGGACCCGCAAGACCAAGCTCTTCGTCACCCAAGGCCTCCCGTGGCCACAGCGGGCTGTCACGCCTTCACCACCGAGCTGCGCAGCGTCGCGTGGCCCGGCAAGTTCAAGCCAGACCTGCCTCCTCGCTACGACGGCACGGCTGACCCTGCAGAGTTCCTCCAGCTCTACGAGCTGGGCATCGACGCTGCCAACAGCGACGAAAAGGTCATGGCGAACTGGTTTCCCATGGCACTCAAGAACGGGGCCTGTACCTGGCTCCTGAACCTGGCTCCAGGCACGATCTCCTCCTGGGACGAGATGCGCACCCACTTCATCGCCAACTTCCAGGGTACTCGCGACCGACCACCCGCCGTGAGCGACATGCGCCGTATCAAGCAGCAACCAGGGGAAACCCTGCAGAAGTACATTTAGCGCTTCAACAATGCGCGCCTCAAGATTCCCAAGGTGACCGAGGAGGCCATCATCTCAGCCTTCTCCGACGGTGTGCGCGACATCAAGATGAAGGAGGAGCTGGCAATGCATGAAGACCTATGCACCTCCTTGGAGCTGTTCAACTTGGCGACCAAGTGCGCCAGGGCTGAGGAAGGGCGTCTCTCCCTCCTCGAGCTGCCTGCTGCAGACCCAGAAGAGAAGAAGCCCAAGGCCAAGGACGTGAAGCGCAAGGGGGCTGCCGTGCTCGCGGCAGAACCAGACACCAAGCGGGGCAGAGATCAGCCCGAATCCTCCAAGGGCGGTCGGTACTGCATGTACCACGACCTCCACACCCACAACACCAATGAATGCCAAGAGCTCCAAGCCGTGCGTGAAGGAAGGGTTGGCCAACGTCCCGACTGCAGCGACTGGGGCTACGGCCGAGGAGGAGGAAGGAACGCATGACGCTGGGAAGACCGCGGCCCACGCCAAGGGTGGCGCGACCAACCTCGCGAGGATTGCTGGCAGGACCCGTCTCGCGAGGGAGCATGGAGGGATCAGCCTTGCGAGCATTGCCCGCAAGGGAACGCAGGCCTCCCTCCACTTCCGCCGTAGCCAAGGAGAAATGAGGGCCGTCATCAGGACGAGGGGGCTGCGCGCTTCCAGGAACCGCGTGCGATTGTCTGCATCCTGGGTGGAGCTCAAGACCCAGCCTCTCAACGCATCTTCAAGCAGTTCGCTCGCGAAGTAAACGCAGTCCTCCCCAAGCTCGAGGCCACGCGCCCTCTCAGGTGGTCGGCGTGCGCCATCACGTTCAGCTCAGCGGATCAGCTCAAGTGCGCGGCCACAGCCGGCGTCCTCCCGATGCTTTGTTCCCCAATCATCAGCAACGTGCTAGTCACCAGGACCCTCATCGATTGCGGGGCAAGGCTCAACGTCCTCTCCATGGAAACGTTCAACAATCTCCAAGTGCCCTACAATCAGCTTCAGCCAACCAAGCCTTTCTCCGGAGTCACCGACAGCTCCACGGTCCCAATTGGGTAGGTCCGCCTCCCTGTCAGCTTCGGGGCACGCGACAACTACCACATCGAGCTCATCGACTTCGACGTCGCCCACATTCGCTTGCCGTACAACGCCATATTCGGGTACCCAGCGCTGGCCAAGTTCATGGCTGTAACCCACCACGGCTACAACATCCTCAAGATGCCAGTAAGTGGCGGAGTCATCATGGTGCCCTGCGAAGAGAGGGACGCAGTGTGCTCCCTGGAACAAGCCTTTCAGGCCGCATCACTGGAAGACCCCGATCGCGGAAGCAGGAGGCTTCCCGAGGCCGCCCCCAAGAAGAAGAAGACATCGTCCGGCTCGGCCCCTCAGGGCCCGCGCCTGCTCAGGGGGAACCTCCTTCCATCGCATAGGGAAGCGTGCCCGGCGCCCTCCTCAGGCAGGGTTCGGGGGCTCTCCCCTGGCGGGCCGCCGACCTTGCCAGGGTCACGAGGGAGGCGCTTGGGCACCACTTGGAGGCATGTTTCGAAGCACGCTTCCCTCAAGAAGGAGCAAGACAATGAGGGCCAAACCCTCAGGTGTTCATCAGCGAGGCCATTTAGGAGATACAGGAGTCAAGAGTCATGAGAGGCAGCCGCCGCTTACCCGCTGTGGCCCCCCATCCAGGCGAGGATCATGGGCTGCGTGTCTGCATCGCCATACCAGGGCTCAACCGAGCCGCATCTCAAGAGCGCCTCTGGCCCTCGCAAGTGTGACGCTGCGAAGGTCCGCCTCACAGCTACGTTCGCATGCCTTATGGCTTGCCGAACGCGGCTACCGCGTACTAGCGCCTCATGAGGGCCATCCTGGAGGCTCAAGAGGTCAGGCGTTCCGCAGCCCTGGCGGAGATGGAGATGGTCCGCGAGGAGCCACCAGCGCCTCCGGAGCCTCCCGAGGCCCCTAGGCCTGGGGGCTCGTGAGGATCGGCTCCCGCAGCCCACCGAGTCTGCTACACCAACACCCCTTCATCCTCAACATCATCAGGTGACATCTTTCAAGTTTCATTTCCAGCTGGGAGCGCCCTCAGGGCTGCATTATTCCCAGGCCGCATGGGTCCGTCCCTGCGGCGTGTATCCCTTTTATTTCATGTTCTTAGCTTACTTTATTGGGGGCGCCCCTTGGGCTGCATCATCCCCAAGTCGCTCGGGTCAGACCCAGCAGCATGTACCCTTCTTGCGTTTATCTTAGGGCCATGCTTTCGACCCATCATGCTTGTTATTTGGTGCCTGTCCGTGGCACCTTTTCTTCTTGGATGTCGGAAGCTTGCGCGTTAAAGGGGGGGGGGGTACCTGAGTATCGCGACTCAGGGCTCCTACCGGCTCTCCAGCCCTCACCCTCTGGTCTTGTCCACGGCATCGCGACCTGGCATACCAGCGACGGCTGAGACCAGCTCGAGGGCCGGGACCCGAGGACGTTGAGTTTGACATCTAACCAAGCTTGCACGTTAAAGGGGGGGTACCTGAGCATCGCGACTCAGGGCTCCTACCGGCTCTCCAGCCCTCACCCTCTGGTCTTGTCCACGGCATCGCGACCTGGCATACCAGCGACGGCTGAGACCAGCTCGAGGGCCGGGACCCGAGGACGTAGAGCGCCGGCATCTAGCCAAATTTGCAGGAACACATCCCGAGATAAGGCCCAGAGCCAGGCGCAACCCTCCTTGAGGTAGGGCCCCGTGAGTCCCGCGCTGGCTCACGGGTGCCCAGATACACCTCGTCAAGCCCTACCATGCCAGCCACGTGTCAGGGCGGGGCTGTACACGCCCCGGGGGCTCCTCCCGGAGGGGAGCCCCCTCCCACGCACCAGTGGAAGCACCATGCTCCGTGCTGGTTGACGACACTGCCGAGGAGCGGCTATGCCCGTACACATACGGAAGTGCTATGCTCCGCGCTGGTGATAAACAACTGAGGGTGGCCCTCGGGCCGCATCAACCTCAGGGAGCCCAGAGCTCAGTGTCTAGCCTCATCACAACGCCTCCCCTCGGGAGTGCCGCGCGAGGGGGCTGGGCACGGGGATGTGCCTGGGTCACGCCCAGACGCACGCCACCCAGCGAGGCCCCCCCGGGCCTGGTTCGTCGCATGTCCCTTCCCGAGTGGAGCCAAGGTACGAAGGCCGTTTGAGCGTCAAGGGGGACTCCTGAGCATCGTGACTCAGGAGCCTAACTGGACACGTAGCCCCTCACTCCTTAGTTTCGAAAGGCTAACGGTGGTTGAGGTATGCGCGGGGCCGGGCTCTGCAGACGTAGAACGGTAGATCCACCCCCACATCTCACCTCCCTACTTGATGTTCGAGCGCCAAGGGGGACTCCTGAGCATCGCGGCTCAGGAGCCTAACTTATCACGTAGCCCCTCACTCCTGGTTTTCGGTCGGGGCTAATGGCGGCTAAGGTATGCGCGGGGCCGGGCTCAGCCGGCGTAGAACATAAGCAGGTAGGAAGGAAATAGCGCCGGCGTAGAACATAAGCAAGTAGGAAGGAAATAGCGCAAATTTCAAGGAATTCAAAAGCAAATATTACAGTCCATACTGTTATCACAACACCAAATGCAAGTTTTAACGCCTCCCCTAGGCATGGTACATGTGTAGGGATTAAAAGCAGGACGGGAGCCACAACGGAGTCACTTGCCGGCGGTGGAGCTGCGCGGAGCGGGTTCGCCTCATGGAGCTGTAGGGTCGGCAGTGCCCCGCTTTGGCTTGGTGCTGAAGGCCCGGAACTTCCCCAGCAGAGCCTCCGCACGACCCTTCACGGCCTCAGCAGCGGCAGCGGCAAGCTCGCCGCTCACTAGCTCCAGCAGGCTGTCAAGGTCGACATTGGGGTCGCGAAGATAGACGTGGGTAAGGACCCGCGTCAGCACCGCAGAAGACAAGGCACGCGCCTCAGCCTCGGTCATAGGGCCAAGGCCAAGGGTGACATCTTCAAGAGCACGAACCAGGAAGGGAAGCATCTTGGCGGGGCCGTCCTCGTCGCCGGCCAGCGGGCTCTCCAGGCCGCTCTCATAAAGCATCTTCAGCGAAGTGCGAGCCTTCTCCTCCATCTCCGCGAAGGTCGCGCGATCCTCGGCAAGAACCCGTGCCTTGCCGTCCAGCTCGACGTTCCTCGCCTCCAACTCTTGCTCCAGCACGCCTAGGCGGTCACGGCGCTTCTTGAGCTTGGCGTCCCGGTCATTGACGGCCGCCTCGCGAGCCTACATGCCTTCCTCCTGCTCTTAGCGAAGGCGGGTCTCCTCGGCGAGCTGGTCCTGCAGGCCCTTCAGCTCGCTCTCCAGCGCCTCGCAGCGACCTCGGATATTGGCCACCTCCCCCAAGGCGGCATCACGGGCAGCCTTCGCCCCAAGGACGGCCTGCTTCTCCTCGTTGTAAGCTGTCGAGGCCTGGACCAGCGCCGCCCGAATCGAAGCATCGGAGCGAATCCAGCCGGAAGCTAGCTCTAAGCGCCCGGCCGCTAAACGAGGGTCGGCGCTCAGAAGATCCCGCCGCAGACGGTCCAGTTCGGCAGCAGCATGATCCAGAACAGTAGGAGGAGCCGTGGAAACAGTAGTCGGTGGAGTAGGAGGAGAAGACGGCAGCGTGACCACGGTATCCTGAGGCGGAGCCTGCTGCGCTCCAACGGCTGTGGTGGCGGCATCAGGCAGGGGCACCTCGGGAGTCGCTTGGGCCATGGGGGCTGAGCTCGCCCCAGCCGGCTCAGCCAGGCCTCGCGAGGACGCCCGGGCAGGAGAGGCCCATGCATCACGGTCACCTCCTTTCGCGGGCAGAGGCGCTGCCACGGATGGAACCTCAGGAGCTCCCTTCGACTTCTTTGCCGCGGGCGCCAGCCTAGCCGGGAGATACGAACGTCAAGCCTCAGCAACAGAACAAGAAACAAGATAGGAATCAAGCACTTACAGGTCATCGCTCGCGGGCTCAAGTAGCCTCCGGCCATACTTGAAGCCCGAGAGCCGGCTGCAAGGATCAGCTTCAAGGAGCTCGGGAGCAGGAGGTGCGCCTGCGGATCGCCTCGGGGCTAGGGCAGACCCGCGGGGGATCAGCGCGGTCCTGTTCTTCTTCGGGATCGGGGGCAGGCTCCCGCCGCCCCGCTCATCATCATCCTCGTCATCATCACTCAGGGAGAGGCGGAGAGCGCGGGACCTGTGCCGAAGGAGGGGAGCCCTTGACTCTGCCTCGGAGTCAGCCCCCTTTTCCCGCTCCCCTTCTTCCTTCTCTTCACTGGAGTCGCCGGAGGACACATCCACCGGGTCCTCGGGAGCCTCCGCGGGCATGGGCCCGTCCCCGTTGAAGACGAGCATGGACCCCACTACCTACTCCCAGTCCTCACGGAGGAACAGGGGCGTAGGAGCGCCCTCCAACCTCGCCACGTCGCCCCCGACCAAAGACTGGAGAACCGCAGCCAGATCCTCGTCGGCCAAGACCGCGGGCCTCGGGTGGGGCCTCCACATCAGAAGTGAGTACTAACGAAGCGGAGCCAGCTAGTGCTCCAAAAACTCCCTCAGCAGCGATGCGCCAGTCAGCTTCGCCGCCGCCATGCTGGCCGGCTTCAGATCCGCGTCCATCTTCTCCAACACCAGCCTTGCGCGGGGGTCCACAAGCTCCACTCAAGACCAGTCGTCGGAGCTCGAGGGGTGCCCCGTGGGCAAGATCAGCCAGGGGTGGATGCGCCCAGCATCTACCAAGACCCACTTGCTCCTGAAGCCCTCAATCCTTTTCCCGGGTTTCGAAATGGCGATGGAGCTGCCGTCTGCTACGAAGCTCGTGCACGCGGAGACGGAACCACGAGAGGTCCGGAGGGAGAAGTAGCGGCGCAGCAAGGCCACTGAGGGCTTCACCCCTACGCGAGCCTCGCAATAGTAGGCAAAGATTGCCAGAAGAAGGATAGAGTTGGGGTGGAGATGCAGAGCTTGAAGATTATAATGGAGGAGAACAGAAAAGAAGAACTCAGAAAAGGGAGGCACCAGACCGGCAACAATGGCGCTCACGAAGAGCGGATAGAAGGTGCTTCGTTGGCCCTCAGGGAGGGTAGAGCCGGCCTTGAACACCTTCGCCCCGTCGATGCCCTGCGCCGCCGCCATCTAGCGCACCCGGGCAAGGCTCGCCTCCGACACGTTTGGCGAGTCCAAGGCGGACGAATACCAAGCTCCGGCCGGGGCCTAGCGAGGCAACATGTCTTGCTAGGGCGCGTGGACGGAGTAGATCTGAAGATTTCGGAGGCAGGAAGGAGAGGCGCAAGAAAGGGAATCTGAGGAGCAACCGGAGAAAGCAAAGGAGGAAAACCCTAGACAGATGCCGCTCCTTTATCAACTCGCGCGGTTGCTAAGGTCCCACGTCCAATCAACCGCCACGCGGCGCCCAAGGCCGCAGGCTGTTAGGGCTCGCGGCGCTTCGCACTTGCCCTTTCGCCTCTCTGCTCGGCCAAGTCCGGGCGCGCCTTGGGCCCGGGGGCTACTGTCGGCGTTCTGGGAACGGGGGTCCCCAGACTTGCCTGCCTGCGGCCTGCGGCGTCGCTCAAAGGGGGCCCAGCACGACACATCTTCATCAACACAAGCTCAAGACCCTCGCGAGGGGCCAAGCCTCGCGGGGCGGAAGACAAGGAGCTTCCTCAGGCACGGCCTCAACAGACTGGCTCACGAGGAGGCGGAGAGTTCAAGGCGGGGTACCTCGCGAGGTGCCCATGACGCAAGCCATGACGACCAAGGGCGCCAGTCGGGCGCCAGCCCGCGCAGTGTCCTCCTTTCCTCTTTGGTGTAAAGGGAGCAAACGCAGGCGAGAGCATCAAGCAAAGGCATCCATTTCGATGCAACAAGACCAAGACCAGCCCAATGGCAGGGAGGAAGGCATTGTGGAGCCCAAGCAGGCATCACCACCAGAGCCTTTGACAGGCGAGGACCAACTTTAGTCAGGATAAGTGTACCCGTTGTTCCCCTTCAAAATGGCCAATTGTTGGCGCCCTTCCCGCTCAATATTTGGGAAGAGGCCCAGGGCCCTTGCCTATAAATAGGACCATCCACCCCCAGGGTAGAGGCATCTAGAATCAAGAGAGGCATCGAGTATCCCCGCTGGAAACCAGTAGAGAGAGCGACTTAACTCCTCCTAGGAGTTAATCGCACCAGCCAAGAACAGACCCTCGCGAGGCTGTTCTTCCTTGTATTGTTCATCATCATCCCAAGAAGCAATCCACCACACCACACACTAGAGTAGGGTATTACACCACAATGGTGGCCTGAACCAGTATAAAATCTGTGTCTCTTGTGTTGTTCCTCTGGTAGTTTAGATCCTAGCGATTCGGCAAGGAGCAGGTAGGTAGAGGGCGAAATCTCCGCGCGCACCCCAGTGTTCGAACCTCAAGGGTCTGCCGGAACCCGAAATCCGTCATGAACTGCATCTCGCTCTTATTTTTGCTGCCGAGGCTTGATGTTCTTCCTCACTTGGTTAGGCCACCGCTTGCGGCGAAGAAGCTGAAGGGGGACATGGCGGCTCCGCTTGGGGCAGGCTCATCTGCCGCAGCTGCGCCTTCGTCCGTGGGAAGGGGAGGCAGTGGAGCTCGCACCTCCCCTGCCCGATCGTCCTCGCGAGGCCTGGAGGAGCGCCTTGACGAGGTGCCAACCCCCATGGCCTCGCTGACTCTGGAGGTGCCGGCGGCTGATGTCGTTGCTGAGGTGGACAAGACTCAAGAGCTCCCAGTCTCCCAAGTCATGATCACGCTGCAGCCTTCTCCTCCTGAACCACTAGTTCCAGACTCCTCCGCCTCCTCTGCTATCTTGGACCGCGCCTTTGTAAAGCTGGGCCGGCTGCAAGAAGACCTCCAGGGCGCCAACTCCCACCTGGTAGCCGGGCGCCTAGAGCTGGTTTCCGGCTGGGCTCACTCTGATGCCTCTGTCCGAGCGGCACTGAGCCGGGCGGCGGCAGCTTTTGAGGAGGAGAAGCAAACCGCCACACAGGCCGCAACTGCCCGCGATGTGGCACTGAAGGATGCCACGGCCTCCCAGGACCGTTGCAAGGCGATGGAGGTCGAGCTGCAGGGTCTGCGATGAGCTCGCCAAGGAAGCTCGCGACCGCCAGGCGAAGGAGGAGGAGATGAAGGCTCGTGAGGACGCTGTCGGGGACAGCGACGCCGAGCTGTCCGCTGAGCGCGGCCGACTGAAGACGCTGGAGCAAAGCTAAAGACGGAGAGGACCGAGCTGTACGCCAAGGCAAAGGTCCTAGACTAGGACCATGTGGCCTTCGCGGATCTTGAGGTAAGATCTCGCAAGGCGCTGAAGATGCTCTACGATGGTGGCCTTGAGAAGCCGTTGGCCGGGGCCAAGGACGGCCCCGCCCAGCTGCTCCCCTTCTTTATCGAAGCGCTTGAGGAAGTCGTGAACGGTGTCGGCCCCATGGACGAGGTTGAAGTTCGTGTCCTTTCTTGTGTGGCGCTGACGCGTGTCCTCAGCCACGTCTACCTTCGCGACCCTGGCGCCAACCTTGATGAGCTGCTGGAGCCTGTGGACGCCGAGCACTCCGTCGCTGCTGCTGAAGCCGTAAAGGGACGAGCGGAAGCCCTGCTGGCAAAGTTCCATGCCTTTGCCACTGCGCCCAAGGTAGGTGCTGCTGATCCTGCGGCCTCGGGAGGTGGAGCTGACGGACGCAACACCACCACAGAGGCGGGGCTCCTGGCGAATGACGGCGCTGCCCAAGGGTGATCTTCTCGCGGCTTCTTCCCTGTTTCAACTCCTACAATATGTAACATGCCTCGTGGAGGCATTTAAACTTGTATTTGGTATTGTGAAGAGATTATGGTTTGTAATATTTGCTTCTGGATTTGCTTCGAGATTTTGCGGTTTTCTTCCTATTTGCTTTGTGTTCTACATCGGCAGGGCCCGGCCCCGCGCATACCTCAACCGTCGTTAGCCCCGACCGGATCACCAGGACGGAACCAAGGAGTGAGGGGCTACGTGTCAAGTTATGCTTATGAGTCGCGATGCTCAGGAGTCCCCCTTGACGTGCAAACAGCAAATAGGGAGGGAGTGTAGGGGTGGATCTGGCGTTCTACGTCGGCAGGGCCCGGCCCCGCGCATACCTCAACTGTTGTTAGCCATGCAGAACTAAGGAGTGAGGGGCTATGTGGCCAGTTAGGCTCCTGAGTCGTGATGCTCAGGAGTCCCCCTTGACGTTCAAACGGTCTTCATACCTTGGCTCCGCTCGAGGAGGGGCGCGCGATGACCAGGTCAGAGGGACTTGGCTGGGTGGCGTGCGCTCGGGCGTGACTCGGGTGTAGCCCCCGTGTCCAGCCCCCTCGCGTGGCGCTCCCGAGGGGAGGCGTTGTGATGAGACCAGACACTGAGCTCTCGGCTCCCTGAGGTTAACACGACCGTGGGCCGCCCTCAGTTGTTTATCACCAGCGCGGAGCATAGCGCTTCCGTATGTGTACTGGCATAGCCGCTCCTCGGCAGTGTCATCAGCCAGCGCGGAGCATGGTGCTTCCACTGGTATGTGGGCAGGGGGGCCTCCGGGAGGATCCCCCGGGGCGTGTATAGCCCCGCCCAGACACGTGGCTTGCACGGTAGGGCTAGACGAGGTGTATCTGGGCACCCGTGAGCCAGCGCGGGACTCATGAGGCCCTTCCTCAAGGCGGGTTGCGCCTGGAATTGAGCCTTGGGCGGCTGTGTTTTCCTGTGAGATGGTTAGATGCAAATGCTCTACGTCCTCAGGTCCCGGCCCTCGAGCAAGCTCAGCCGCCGCTGGTATGCCAGGTCACGATGCCGTGGACAAGGCCAGGGGGTGAGGGCTGGAGAGCCAGTAAGAGCTCCTGAGTCGCGATGCTTAGGAGCCCCCCTTTTAATGTGCAAGCGATTTGCATGAGGGAGAGAAGGCCCGCAGCAGGCGGCAGGTGATAATCATAGGCAGGTTAAGCATGAAGGCAAATGAACTTAGATAAAAGCAGGAGGGGTACATGCCACTGGGCTAGGCCCGAGCGTCTTGGGGATGATGCAGCCCGAGGGGCGCCCCCAGCAAGGTAAACTAAGGACATAAGCAAAAGGGATACATGCCGCAGGGGCAAACCCACACGACCTGGGAATGATGCAGCCCTGAGGGCGCTCCGAGCTGAAATGAACTCGAAAGATGTCACCTGATACCATTGTAGAGAGGGTGTTGAAGTAGCTGATGGTGTGCAGTGAAGAGACCGACCCTCACGAGCCACTGGAGCCCTGAGCCTCGGGAGGCTCTGGGGGCCCAGGCGGTTCCTCGAGGACCATCTCCATCTCCGCCAGGACCACATGGTGCCTGGCCTCCTAAGCTGCCAGAATGCTCTGCAGATGGCGCTGGTGAGTGGCAACCACGTTTGGCAGGCCGAAAGGCATGCGAACGTAGCTAGGCGGACCCTCGCAGCGTCCCACGCGTGAAGGCGAGAAGCGCTCCTGAGACGCGGCTCTGCTGAGCCCTGGGTAGTCGACGCAGACGCGCAGCCCGCCATCTTCGCCTAGATGGGGAGCTACGCCAGGTAAACGGCGATCACCACATATGACTCTTGATTCCTGTAGCTCCTGAGTGGTCTTGGTGATGAACTCCTGAGAATTGGGCCTTCCTTGCCCCATGCCTTCCTGAGGGAAACGTGTCGCAAAACACGCCTCCAAGTGGTGCCCGAGCACCTCCCTCGTGATCTTTGGCAAAGTCCGAGGCCCTCCAAAAGAGAGCCCCCGAGCCCTGCCCGAGGAGGGCGCCGGGCGTGCCTTCTTATGCGATGGAGGGATGCGCCCCTTGCACGGGCGCGGATGCTGACGCGACTCCTCCAGAGATGCCAACCTCCTGAGGCCTTGAGCTGGGCGATGTCTTCTTCTTGGGGACTGCCTCAAGAGGGTTCTCACCCTTGTTGTATGGGTCCTCGATCGATGCAGCTTGGAAGGCGCACTCGAGGGAGCACACCGCATCCTTCTCTTCGCAGGGGACTGTGATGATTCCACTGCTTCCTGGCATCTTGCGGACATTGTAGCCATGGTGGGTCACTGCCATGAACTTGGCCAGGGCCGGATACCCGAGGCTGGCGTTGTATGGCAGGAAAATGTGGGCAATGTCGAAGTCGATGAGCTCGGTGCGGTAGTTCTTGCACTGTCCGAAAGTGACAGGAAGGCGAACCTGCCCTATTGGAGTGGTGGAGCCATCAGTAACTCCTGAGAAAGGCTTGGTTGGTTGGAGTTGATCATATGGCACTTGAAGGTTGTTGAACGTCTCGGTACAGAACGTTGAGCCCCGCGCCGCCATCAACGAGGGTCCTGGTAACCTGCACATTGTTGATGACTAGGGAGCAGAGCATTGGGAGGATGCTGCTACATCTTGAGCTTGCGTTGGTTTTCCTTGAAGAGGAAAGGGTGATGCAGCAATAGTAGCGTAAGTATTTCCCTCAGTTTTTGAGAACCAAGGTATAAATCCAGTAGGAGGATCCTCAAAAGTCCCAGGCACCTACACAAACAAACAAAGAACTCGCAACCAACAGAATAAAGGGGTTGTCAATCCCTTCACGGCCACTTGCGAAAGTGAGATCTGATAGAGATAGTATGATAAGATAAATATATTTTTGGTATTTTATAATATAGATTGGAAAGTTAAAGATGCAAATAAAAGTAGATTGAAAGCTTATATGATAAAAGATAGACCCGGGGGCCATAGGTTTCACTAGTGGCTTCTCTCAAGATAGCATAAGTATTACGATGGGTGAACAAATTACTGTCGAGCAATTGATAGAAAAGCGAATAATTATGAGATTATCTAGGCATGACCATGTATATAGGCATCACGTCCGTGACAAGTAGACCGACTCCTGCCTGCATCTACTACTATTACTCCACACATCGACCACTATCCAGCATGCATCTAGAGTATTAAGTCCATAAGAACAGAGTAACGCATTAAGAAAGATGACATGATGTAGAGGGATAAACTCATGCAATATGATATAAACCCCATCTTTTTATCCTCGATGGCAACAATACAATACGTGCCTTGCTGCCCCTGCTGTCACTGGGAAAGGACACCGCAAGATTGAACCCAAAGCTAAGCGCTTCTCCCATTGCAAGAAAGATCAATCTAGTAGGCCAAACCAAACTGATAATCCGAAGAGACATGCAAAGATAACTTAATCACACATAAAAGAATTCAGAGGAGATTCAAATATTTCTCATAGATAAACTTGATCATAAACCCAAAATTCATCAGGTCTCGACAAACACACCGCAAAAAGAGTTACATCGAATAGATCTCCAAGACGATCAAGGAGAACATGGTATTGAGATCCAAAAAGAGAGAAGAAGCCATCTAGTTAATAACTATGGACCCGAAGGTCTGTGGTAAACTACTCACAACTCATCAGAGGGGCTATGGTGTTGATGTAGAACCCCTCCATGGTTGATTCCCCCTCCGGCGGAGCGCCGGTGAAGGCTCCAAGATGGGATCTCGCGAATACAGAAGGTTACGGTGGTGGAAATAGTTTTTCGTTGGCTCCCCTGATGTTTTCAGGGTACGTGGGTATATATAGGAGGAAGAAGTATGTCGGTGGCCGCTTGAGGGGCCCACGAGATAGGGGGCGTGCCCTATAGGGGTGGGTGTGCCCTCCACCCTCGTGGCCGCCTCGACTGCTTCTTGACTTGCACTCCAAGTCCTCTCGATCACATTTGTTCCAAAAATCATGCTCCCGAAGGTTTCATTCCGTTTGGACTCCATTTGATATTCCTTTTCTTCGAAACACTGAAATAGGAAAAAAAACAGCAATATGGGCTGGGCCTCCGGTTAGTAGGTTAGTCCCAAAATGATATAAATGTGTAAAGTAAATCCCATAAACATCCAAAACGGTTAATATAATAGCATGGAACAATAAAAAATTATTGATACGTTGGAGACGTATCAAGCATCCCCAAGCTTAATTCATGCTCGTCCTCGAGTAGGTAAATGATAAAAACAGAATTTTTGATGTGGAATGCTACCTAGCATAATTCTCAATGTAATTTTCTTTCTTGTGGCATGAATGTTCAGATCCAAATGATTCAAAATAAAAGTTCATATTGACATAAGAAATAATAATACTTCAAGCATAATAATCAAAGCAATCATGTCTTCTCAAAATAGCATGGCTAAAGAAAGTTCATCCCTACAAAAATCATATAGTTAGGCTATGCTTCATTTTCGTCACACAAAAATGCTCCCAATTTATACACCCCCGATGACAAGCCGAGCAATTGTTTCGTACTTAAATAATCTCAAACTTTTTCAACTTTCACGCAATACATGACCGTGAGCCATGGATATAGCACTATGGGTGGAATAGAATATGATGATGGGGATTGTGTGGAGAAGACAAAAAAGGAGAAAGTCTCACATTGACGAGGATAACCAGCGGGCTATGGAGATGCCCATCAATTGATGTCAACATGAGGAGTAGGGATTGCCATGCAATGGATGCAATAGAGCTATAAATGTATGAAAGCTCAACAAAAGAAAACTAGTGCGTGTGCATCCAACTTGCTTGCTCACGAAGACCTAGGGCATTTTGAGGAAGCCCATCATAGGAATATACAAGCCAAGTTCTATAATGAAAAATTCCCACTAGTATACGAAAGTGACAACATATGAGACTCTCTATACGAAGAACATGGTGCTACTTTGAAGCACAAGTGTGGATAAAGAGATAGTAACATTACCCCCTTTTTATTTATTTTCTTCTTTTTTGGGCCTTTCTTTTTTTTTGCCTTTCTTCTTTTTTTTCTTTTTTTTCTTGTTGTCACATCCCTAGTTCTGGTATGACCTAGACTAGCTAGTCATTTGTGCATCATGTTTAAATTCCATTTAAATTTGAAATGAGGATTTGTGAAACCCTCAGAATCATTTTTTGGAAATGACCCAAATAAAAATTGCTCTAAAAAGGTCTAAGAAAATGCTCATGTTGCCCTCTGAAAATACTAGACAGAGATAAAAATCAAACCATTATTTTTGGGAGCTCATAAGTATTTATTTTGGGCATTTGGAATTAATGCATAATTATTTGCATTGGATATATAAATGTTATATATATATATTATATGTCCAAAAATTATGCCATTTGTTGAGGAGCTCTGGAATAATGCCACTAGTTCCTACTAAAATGGGCATAAGGAAATAAAATGATTTGGTATTTTTATTAAATCTAAACATATGTCAGAACCATAGAAAAGAGGAACAAACAGGGAAAAACCCACCTGCACTTACCCCCCTATGCAGCCCAGCACTGTAGCCGGCCCAGCCCATCTGGCCCCCTCTCCCTGTTGTCTTCCTCCTTGCCAGGAGGATGGGCGCATGGCCGACGCACGCCAGCGCACGCCCGGCCACCTCCTGCTTGCCGCTTCACCTGGCTTCTTCGGGTGGCGCCACGCACCTCTCTGGCTCTCTCCCTCACCCCCTCATCCTTCTCCTCTCCCCTGGTGCTTTCTCCCTCGCACACCCGAGCGCCATCGTCGCCGTCGCTCGCCGTTGCCGCGGCCATCGGCCACCCCTCTCCCTACCGCTGAGCTCAGAAGAACCACCGCGACTTCCTCGTCCTCTCCACCGAGCGACGCAACGTCGGGTGCCCTGGAACACAGTCAACATCGCCATCTTCGCCTCCGGCCGCCGGAGATCGTCCCCACCGTCACGCCGTCGTCCGGCCTTCCCCGAGCTCACTGAAGACGCCACCGGAACCGCAGTGAGCTCCTTCCCCGTTTCCCTCTCTCCGTTTAGTCGCCCGCACGCCGTAGCCCCTTCTCCCCACCACGGCCGAAGCCTCTCGCCGCCGTCCATGTCGCCGCCGTCGCCCTGGCCACCGCAGCCCGCAACCGAGCACGTCACCGCGCTCCTGGTGCCACGAGGGTGCCGCAGAGCCCCTCGGGTGGCCTCCCCGTGCCCCACAGCCCGCTCCCGCTCGAAGACCGTGCTCCAATCGCCACCGCGAGCTCCGCTCCAGCGAGCTCAGCCGCCCCCGCGGCCTCCCACCTGCTCCCCTAGATGCGGGCGAGCGTGAGCTCTCCACTAGTGCCCTCAGCGCATCGAACCGCTGCCGGAACAGCATCTCCGGTGAATAGCCGCCGCGGTTCAAGGTCGTCGCCGGCCGAACTCCGGCGAGGCCGACGTGGCTGTCATTAGCGCCTAATCCCGCAGCCTAAGCCACCCCACCAGCCGCTGACCGTGGGCCCCAGGGCCAAGTCAAACCCTGGTCAGTGCGGGTTTGACCCGGGCTTAACCACTGTGTCACTGACGTGTGGCCCCCACACGTTAGGTTTGACCAAGGTTGACTGCTGATGCAGTGCTGATGTCATGCTGACGCAACAATGATTTCTGGAATTATTTTAAATCAGGAAATTCCAGAAAATTAGCTAAACTTCAAAAAATCATAGAAATTCAACCGTAGCTCAGATTGAAATAATTTATATATGAAAAATTATCAGAAAAATGCAATCTATCCATCTGCTCTAGTTTCATGCATGTCAAACCAACTTATACCTACTGTATAAGTGAAACACTAAAATGGCTTATATAAAGAGCTTATTTTGGAGTTGCATTTGAATTCTTGATTCAAATGGACTTCAACCAAATGATTGCTAGATGCACTAGCACAAACCAGCATCACATCTACATGCCATGTTCATGCATCACATTGTTGCATATGTTTGTGTATTGATTGCCGACACTGTTCCTTCTCGATAGGTCCTGCTCCGGAGTCCGTTCCAGAGTACCTGTCTGTGAAGAAGTGCCTCCTCTGTTGATCTACCAGGCAAGCAAACCCCCTTGCTCATTCCGATACAATCCTACTCTCTCGCTCCTGCTCTCAGTTATTGCATTAGGACAACAACGATTCATCTGCTACTTTGTGCTGCGGTAGTTGAACCCAATCCTCTTCATGACCTGTCATTGCCACAGTAAATAGTTGAAACCCACTAGCATGTGTAGGAGTTGATTGAGCCATGTTGTGTTCCTACCATGCCATGCCTGCTATTGCTTAGAGTTGTGTCAGGTCTGATTCATTGGGAATGAATTGGAGTACAGTGCTCTATGTTCTGATGCTGAGAGTGAACGTGTGAACACGATTTGGTAAAGGTAGCGGTGAGAGGCCATGTAGGAGTACATGGTGGGTTGTCTCACTGGGACCGTCCTTAAGCACCGAGTTCTATGTATGTTGTCCAATGACTCGATACTACCACACATTGGGCTCCGGGCGCTCCAAGCCCTCTCGACTTATTAACCAACTTGATCTCTGTCCAGGAGTCGCAACTAGTTTCTGGTGTTTGTAGGTAGTGTTAGTAGTCTACCAAGTGGCACCCGGCCAGGTGGGCTTGGGACAGACTAGGCACAAGTGGCACGGTGTACCAAGCGTAGATCCATCCGGCGAGGTGGGCTTGGGAACCTTGCACACATCGTTTGGGGCCGTGAGTGACACCCTGGCTGGATCTCCTTGCGGATGGAACCCGAATAGGCGATAAACCTGGACTAGAGTCTTGTGGGGTTAGTCAGGTCGTGGCCGACACCCTCGCCAGGCTTCCGCTTGAAGGTTGCCCAGATACATGACGTGTGCATGGCGGTAAGTGGCGAGAGCGTGTGTGAAGAAGTACACCCCTGCAGGGTTAACACGATCTATTTGAATAGCCGGGTCCGCGGTTATGGACTTCTTGGATGCTTACATGGTACATAGACAACTTGAAGTGGATACTCTAAAATGCTCAAGACAAGTGTGAGTGCTATGGATGGCCATCTCGTAGGGAGACGGGGATGATTCCATAGTAGTGTATTGTGTGGTGATTAGTGGACTTGTGTGCGCCATATCACCTCAAAGAAGTTCTGGTAGTCGTAGAACAGGATAGCCACAGAGTCAAAGCTGGCTTGCTGCAACTAAACCCCACATTACCCTCTTGATACAAATGCATGTATGATAGGATCTGATGTAAGTCTTGCTGAGTACCTTTGTACTCATGTTGCTTTATTTATGTTTTTGCAGCGGAGACTTCGGTCTTACTAGTGTCTTGTGGACTTCGACAGGTAGCTTGTACCTCAGCTACGATCTTGATCGAATATTGTAGTTAGTCAGGCTCTTCAGCCTTTTTCATTTGTAGATGTCTGTACCCAGACATGTAATGCTTCCGCTTGTTGCTTGTATGCTCTGTATGATGGGTCCTGTGACCCCTATTTGCAATAAATGCTATGATGGCTCTTCTGAGCCTTTATCTATATGAGTTGTTGAGTTATGCTGTGATGCCATGTTGTACAGCACATACTTGCATGTTATGCGTACGTGTAATGTGTATTGCTATGTGTGGGATCTGACTATCTAGTTGTTTATCCTTAGTAGCCTCTCTTACCAGGAAATGTCTCCTAGTGCTTCCACTAAGCCATGGTAGCGTGCTACTGCTCCGGAACACTTAGGCTGGCCGGCATGTGTCCTTCTTCCTTCCTGTGTCTGTCCCTTCGGGGAAATGTCACGCGATGAATACCGGAGTCCTGTTAGCCCGCTACAGCCCGGTTCACCGGAGTCCTATTAGCCCAGTGCTACAGCCTGGATTCACTCGCTGATGACCGACACGTTCGATGCTGGGTCATGGATGCCTGTCCCTGTAAGTTTGTGCCACTTTGGGTTTACGACTAGCCATGTCAGCCCGGGCTCCTTATCATATGGATGCTAGCGACACTATCATATACGTGTGCCAAAAGGCGCAAACGGTCCCGGGAAAAGGTAAGGCGACACCCGTGGGGATACCATGCGTGAGGCCACAAAGTGATATGAGGTGTTACATGCTAGATCGATGTGGCATTGAGTCGGGGTCCTGACAGCTTTGGTATCAGAGCATGATTGCCTGTAGGATTACCAAGCCAAACTGGTCGAAGTTGAGTCTAGAAATTCTTTAGTTATGTAAGGGAATTGATTGTGGGAAGGAACATAAGGCTCTTTTTACTCCTTATACCTCATGGCCTTCTGATCTGAGTCATCCTATCTTTCCTGCGGGGTTAAGGAACTAGGCTTTCTCTTCCGTCTATCAGGATCACGTGTTACTACTCCGTAGTCCCATAGGATTGGTTGATCAGAGTCATACCCCAGTTTTTGAGTACTTCCGGTGTAGCCTGTTTAGTATGATCTCAGAACCTTAAGTGGTGATGTTGAGTGTGTTACTACCCCATTTTAGCAGGATGTCTCATTCTGAGCATTTTACTGCCGTTATGCTGCCGGAATTGCCCTAGGAGCTCGAGAGTTACTAATTTCCTTGTCCTACATTCTACAGTCTATAGTAGATGCTGATCCATCCTTGGTTTCGTTTCTCAGGATGTTATCAGTTAAGCGAAGTTCTGTTGCTCGTAGCCAGAACCACAGAGATGGTAGGGATGAGGATCCTCCCGACCAGCCTTCGTTGACAGCGTTCATGTTAGAGATGGAGAGGAACAAGCGTGAGTCTAACCGCTTGTTGGCACGTATCGAGGAGAACACCGCACATCAGTTCAAAGGATCTGTGACCATCCATGACTTCATTCGCTTGCACCCACCTACCTTCCATCATTCCATCAAGCCACTCGATGCAGATGACTGGCTCCGTAGCATCACTCATAAGCTGCATTCCGCAAACGTAGCTGAAGATGACAAGGTCACCTATGCCACATATCACCTGGAAGGTCCTGCGAGTCTTTGGTGGCAGAACTACGAGGCTATGCTTCCAGCTGGCCAGATTCCTACCTGGAGAGATTTCACCGAGGCTTTTCGTGAGCATCACATTCCTGAAGCCCTCATCGATCGCCAGAGAGAAGAGTTCTGTAGTTTCACCCAGGGTAAGATGGCTGTTGATGCTTATAGTAGAGAGTTTGAGAACCTCGCTCACTATGCTTTAGAAGAGGTGTCTACGGACGCCAAGAAGCAGGCTAGGTTCCGGAAGGGTCTCAACCCCAAGTTGCGTCGTGATCTCCACCTGCATCATTGCGATACATTCCAAGCTCTGGTGAACAAGGCTATTAATGCAGAGACAGCTCAGCTCACTTACGAGGAGTCTCGTAAGCACACCCGTGATTTGGGATCTTCCTCCGGTTCTAGTTCTCAAAAGCGCCGGATTTGGGTTCCAAACTCCGCTCTTCCTTATAGATATGCACCGAGACCATCTTAGGTGGTGCCTCCCCCAGCTCAGTCATATGATCCACCCAGCCCTACTGGTAGACCGCTTGTCAGTGCGGGTCCACGTCCAACTTCAGGGACTTGCTTCACATGCGGGAAGCCAGGACACCATGCACGTGACTGCTCTCAGACTAGTTATGCTCCACCCCAGCCCGAGAAGTCTGTCGGCTGTGTTAAGCCACCATGCAAGATGATCAGTGTCAAGTCAGCTCCCACTGAACGTGGACGTGTGCATCACGTCTCAGCTAGAAACACTCATGATGATCCGGATGTCGTTCTTGGTACACTCCTTGTCAACTGTCATCCAGCATCGGTTTTGTTCGATACTGGAGCGTCTCACTCCTTCATTTCTGAAAGCTATGCTAACTTGCACAACATGTCATTTTGTGATATGCCCTCTCCCCTAGTCATTCAAACTCCTGGATCCAAATGGCAAACTTCTAGTGTAAGCCATGGTAACAAAATCCTTGTAGACAGACTTGTATTCCTCGCATCACTTATAGCCCTCAAGTCTACAGATATTAACATCATCTTGGGTATGGACTGGATGACAACTCATTATGCCAAGATTGATTGTTACACCAGGTCCGTTCAGCTTACACACCCATCTGGCAAGATAGTCACTGTCTCCACTAGAGTTTCAAGGCGTCAGCTCTATTCTCTTAATGCCAGCCCTCTTCCAGACCTTGAAGATATCCCGGTAGTCCGTGACTTTCCGGATGTCTTTCCATAGGAACTGCCAGGTGTTCCACCTGATAGAGATGTAGAGTTCGTCATAGATCTTATCCCAGGAACTGCTCCAATCTCTAGGAGACCTTACAAGATGGCACCCCTAGAACTAGCCGAGCTTAAGAAACAACTTGATGAGTCCTTGCAAAAGGGTTTCATCTGTCCTAGTTCTTCTCCATGGGCTTGCCCCATCCTCTTCGTCAAGAAGAAGGATGGTATGGACCAGATGGTTGTAGATTATCGTCCCGTTAATTTGGTCACGATAAAGAACAAATATCCGCTCCCCAGGATCAACGACCTGTATGATCAGCTCGCTAGATCCTCAGTCTTCTCCAAGATGGATTTGAGGTTAGGCTACCACCAAATCAAGATCAGAAACGGGGACATCCCCAAGACAACATTTGTCACTCGTTATGGCCAGTACGAGTACACCGTCATGTCATTTGGTCTAACCAACGCTCCAGCCACTTTCTCCCGCTTGATGAACTCGATCTTCATGGAGTACTTAGATAAGTTCGTCGTGGTTTACCTCGATGATATTCTTATTTACTCGAAGAACGAGGAAGAGCATGCCGAACATCTTAGACTTGTGTTAGAAAAACTCAGAGAGCATCGCCTTTATGCCAAGTTCTCCAAGTGTGAATTTTGGTTGCCAGAAGTGACCTACCTAGGCCACGTAATCTCTGGTAAGGGCATTGCTGTCAATCCCGAGAGAGTTAAGGCCGTTCTTGATTGGACTCCACCTGAAACCGTTAAACAAGTTAGGAGTTTCCTTGGTCTAGCCAGCTATTGTCGCCGCTTTGTTGAAAACTTCTCCAAAGTAGCCAAACCCCTCACGGTACTTCTCAAGAAAGATAAAAATTTTGAGTGGTCCCCATAGTGTGAGTATAGTTTTCAGGAACTGAAAAGACGCCTGACTTCTGCTCCCATACTTGTGCCACCGGATTTCAGTAAAGACTTTGTTATCTACTGCGACGCCTCACGACAGGGACTAGGTTGCATTCTTATGCAGGATCGTCATGTGATTGCCTATGCATCTCGACAGTTGCATCCACATGAGGAGAATTATCCTACACATGATCTAGAGCTTGCAGCCGTAGTCTATGCACTCAAGACCTGGCGACATTACCTTCTTGGTAAACGTTGCGAGATCTACACCGATCACCAAAGTCTCAAGTATATCTTCAGTCAACCAGAACTGAACCTTAGGCAAAGACGTTGGTTGGAGTTTATCTCAGATTACGACTTAGGGATTGCCTACACCCCAGGCAAAGCTAATGTCATGGCTGATGTGCTAAGTCGTAAATCCTATTGCAACAATCTCATGTTGCAGCAGGGCCAACCACTTCTCCATGAGGAATTTTGTAAGCTTAATCTTCACATAGCTCCTCACGGATTCCTTTCTACCTTGGTGGCGAAACCTGATCTTGAGGATCGGATTATCGCAGCTCAAAAGCAGGATACGGGAATTTCCCGGATCAAGAGAAACATTAAGAAGGGAGTTGGTGGATGTTTCTCTATGGATGATCGTGGTGTTGTTTTCTTTCAGAATCGCTTGGTGATTCCCAAGAATCAACATCTGCGACAACTGATCCTTAAGGAGGCGCATGAATCTCCTCTCATAATTCATCCCGGTAGTACTAAGATGTATCAGGACCTACGCCAGAGGTTCTGGTGGACTAGGATAAAGAGAGAAATTGCTCAGTTTATTGCTAACTGTGACGTTTGTCGTCGCGTTAAGGCAGAGCATCAAAGACCTGCTGGCACCCTTCAGCCTTTAGCTATTCCTGAATGGAAATGGGATAAAGTTGGTATGGACTTCATCACCGGCTTTCCCAGGACCAAGAAAGGGAATAATGCTATCTTCGTAGTCATTGATCATCTCTCCAAAGTGCGCACTTCCTACCTGTTCGAGAGAGTATCACCGCTAGTCAGCTCGCTGACTTATATATTTCTCGAATAGTTTCACTACATGGTGTTCCACTAGAGATCAATTCAGACGGTGGTAGTCTTTTCACTTCTCATTTCTGGGAGAGTTTCCAAACTGCCATGGGAACCCATCTTTCCTTCAGTACCGCTTTCCACCCTTAGTCGAGTGGTCAGGTGGAAAGGGTCAACCAAATTCTCGAAGACATGCTTAGAGCTTGCGTTATCTCATTCGGTATGGATTGGGAGAAATGTCTTCCTTTTGCCGAGTTTGCTTATAACAATAGCTATCAATCCAGTCTCAAGAAAGCTCCTTTTGAGATTCTCTATGGACGAAGATGTTGAACACCTTTGAACTAGTCAGAAACCGGTGAAAGACAATTATTTGGACCGGACATGATCCAAGAGGCAGAAGAGCAAGTTCGCATCATTCGTGAGAATTTGAAAACAGCCCAGTCTCGTCAAAAGAGCCAGTATGATCGTCACCATAAGGATATGACTTATGAAATTGGCGACAAAGCTTACCTTCGGGTTACCCCTTTGAAGGGTACCCATCGTTTCGGTATCAAAGGCAAGTTGGCTCCTCATTACATTGGTCCTTTTCGCATTCTCGCTAAACAAGGAGAGGTTGCCTACTAGTTGTAACTACCCCCACATCTTTCTCGAGTCCATGATGTCTTCCACGTCTCTCAACTCAGGCATTGCTTCTCGGATCCTATTCGCGGAGTGGACCACGAAACTCTTGATCTCCAAGATAACCTCACATATCGAGAGTATCCAGTTCTCATTCTTGATCAAGCAGAGTGTGTCACTCGACGTCATAACATCAAGTTTCTCAAGATTAAGTGGTCTCATCATTCCAAGAGAGAAGCTACCTGGGAGCGAGAAGATCGTCTTCGACTGGAGTACCCCACTTTCATTCCGTCGACCCCTGAATCTCGGGACGAGATTCTTTCAAGTGGGGGCGAGTTGTCACATCCCTAGTTCTGGTATGACCTAGACTAGCTAGTCATTTGTGCATCATGTTTAAATTCCCTTTAAATTTGAAATGAGGATTTGTGAAACCCTCAGAATCATTTTTTTGGAAATGACCCAAATAAAAATTGCTCCAAAAAGGTCTAAGAAAATGCTCATGTTGCCCTCTGAAAATACTGGACAGAGATAAAAATCAAACCATTATTTTTGGGAGCCCATAAGTATTTATTTTGGGCATTTGGAATTAATGCATAATTATTTGCATTGGATATATAAATGTTATATATATATATATATATTATATGTCCAAAAATTATGTCATTTGTTGAGGAGCTCTGGAATAATGCCACTAGTTACTACTAAAATGGGCATAAGGAAATAAAATGATTTGGTATTTTTATTAAATCAAAACATATGTCAGAAAAATAGAAAAGAGAAACAAACAGGGAAAAACCCACCTGCACTTACCCCCCCTGTGCAGCCTAACACTGTAGCCGGCCCAGCCCATCTGGACCCCTCTCCCTGTCGTCTTCCTCCTTGCCAGGAGGATGGGCGCGTGGCCGACGCACGCAAGCGCACGCCCGGCCACCTCCTGCTTGCCGCTTCACCTGGCTTCTTCGGGTGGCGCCACACACCTCTCTGGCTCTCTCCCTCATCCCCTCGTCCTTCTCCTCTCCCCTGGTGCTTTCTCCCTCGCACACCCGAGCGCCATCATCGCCGCCGCTCGCCGTTGCCACGGCCACCGGCCACCCCTCGCCCTACCGCTGAGCTCAGAAGAACCGTCGCAACTTCCTCGTGCTCTCCACCGAGCGACGCAACGTCGGGTGCCCTGGAACACAGTCAACATCGCCATCTTCGCCTCCGGCCGCCGGAGATCGTCCCCGCCGCCACGCCGTCGTCCGGCCTTCCCCGAGCTCGCTGAAGACGCCACCGGAACCGCAGTGAGCTCCTTCCCCGTTTCCCTCTCTCTGTTTAGCCGCCCGCACGCCGTAGCCCCTTTTCCCCACCACGGCCGAAGCCTCTCGCCGCTGTCCATGTCGCCGTCATCGCCCCTGGCCACCGCAGCCCGCAACCGAGCACGTCACCGTGCTCCTGGTGCCACGAGGGTGCCGCAGAGCCCCTCGGGTGGCCTCCCCGTGCCCCACAGCCCGCTCCTGCTTGAAGCCCATGCTCCGGCCGCCGCTGCGAGCTCCGCTCCGGCGAGCTCAGCCGCCCCCGCGGCCTCCCACCTGCTCCCCTAGATGCGGGCGACTGTGAGCTCTCCACTGGTGCCCTCAGCGCGTCGAACCGCTGCCGGAACAGCGTCTCCGGTGAACATCCGCCGCGGTTCGAGGTCGTCGCCGGCCGAACTCCGGCAAGGCCGACATGGCTGTCATTAGCGCCTAATCCCGCAGCCTAAGCCACCCCACCAGCCGCTGACCGTGGGCCCCAGGGCCAAGTCAAACCCTGGTCAGTGCGGGTTTGACCCGGGCTTAACCACTGTGTCACTGACGTGTGGCCCCCACACGTCAGGTTTAACCAAGGTTGACTGCTGATGCAGTGCTGACATCATGCTGACGCAACAATGATTTCTGGAATTATTTTAAATCAGGAAATTCCAGAAAATTAGCTAAACTTCAAAAAATCATAGAAATTCAACCGTAGCTCAGATTGAAATAATTTATATATGAAAAATTATCAGAAAAATGCAATCTATCCATCTGTTCTAGTTTCATGCATGTCAAACCAACTTATACCTACTGTATAAGTGAAACACTAAAATGGCTTATATAAAGAGCTTATTTTGGAGTTGCATTTGAATTCTTGATTCAAATGGACTTCAACCAAATGATTGCTAGATGCATTAGCACAAACCAGCATCACATCTACATGCCATGTTCATGCATCATATTGTTGCATATGTTTGTGTATTGATTGCCGACACTGTTCCTTCTTGATAGGTCCTGCTCCGAAGTCCATTCCAGAGTACCTATCTGTGAAGCAGTGCCTCCTCTGTTGATCTACCAGGAAAGCAAACCCCCTTGTTCATTCTGATACAATCCTACTCTCTCACTCCTGCTCTCAGTTATTGCATTAGGACAACAATGATTCATCTGCTACTTTGTGCTGCGGTAGTTGAACCCATTCCTCTGCATGACCTATCATTGCCACAGTAAATAGTTGAAACCCACTAGCATGTGTAGGAGTTGATTGAGCCATGTTGTGTTCCTACCATGCCATGCCTGCTATTGCTTAGAGTTGTGTCAGGTCTGATTCATTGGGAATGAATTGGAGTACAGTGCTCTATGTTCTGATGCTGAGAGTGAACGTGTGAACACGATTTGGTAAAGGTAGCGGTGAGAGGCCATGTAGGAGTACATGGTGGGTTGTCTCATTGGAACCGTCCTTAAGCACCGAGTTCTATGTATGTTGTCCAATGACTCGATACTACCACACATTGGGCTCCGGGCGCTCCAAGCCCTCTCGACTTATTAACCAACTTGATCTCTGTCCAGGAGTCGCAACTAGTTTCTGGTGTTTGTAGGTAGTGTTAGTAGTCTACCAAGTGGCACCCGGCCAGGTGGGCTTGGGACAGACTAGGCACAAGTGGCACGGTGTACCAAGCGTAGATCCATCCGGCGAGGTGGGCTTGGGAACCCTGAACACATCGTTTGGGGCCGTGAGCGACACCCCGGCCGGATCTCCTTGCGGATGGAACCCGAATAGGCGATAAACCTGGACTAGAGTCTTGTGTGCTTAGTCAGGTCGTGGCCGACACCCTCGCCAAGCTTCCGCTTGAAGGTTGCCGAGATACATGATGTGTGCATGGCGGTAAGTGGCAAGAGTGTGTGTGAAGAAGTACACCCCTGCAGGGTTAACATGATCTATTCGAATAGCCGGGTCCGCGGTTATGGACTTCTTGGATGCTTACATGGTACATAGACAACTT
The DNA here is from genome assembly GCA_963921465.1 of Triticum timopheevii. Lineage (NCBI taxonomy): Eukaryota > Viridiplantae > Streptophyta > Magnoliopsida > Poales > Poaceae > Triticum > Triticum timopheevii. The sequence continues at coordinate 470,575,891 of OY997266.1, read as the reverse complement.
GAAGTGGATACTCTAAAATGCTCAAGACAAGTGTGAGTGCTATGGATGGCCTTCTCATAGGGAGACGGGGATGATTCCATAGTAGTGTATTGTGTGGTGATTAGTGGACTCGTGTGCGCCATATCACCTCAAAGAAGTTCTGGTAGTCGTAGAACAGGATAGCCATGGAGTCAAAGCTGGCTTGCTGCAACTAAACCCCACATTACCCTCTTGATACAAATGCATGTATGATAGGATCTGATGTAAGTCTTGCTGAGTACCTTTGTACTCATGTTGCTTTATTTATGTCTTTGCAGTGGAGACTTCGGTCTTACTAGTGTCTTGTGGACTTCGACAAGTAGCTTGTACCTCAGCTACGATCTTGATCGGATATTGTAGTTAGTCAGGCTCTTCAGCCTTTTTCATTTGTAGATGTCTGTACCCAGACATGTAATGCTTCCGCTTGTTGCTTGTATGCTCTGTATGATGGGTCCTGTGACCCCTGTTTGCAATAAATGCTATGATGGCTCTTCTGAGCCTTTATCTATATGAGTTGTTGAGTTATGCTGTGATGCCATGTTGTACAGCACATACTAGCATGTTATGCGTACGTGTAATGTGTATTGCTATGTGTGGGATCTGACTATCTAGTTGTTTATCCTTAGTAGCCTATCTTACCGGGAAATGTCTCCTAGTGCTTCCACTGAGCCATGGTAGCATGCTACTGCTCCGGAACACTTAGGCTGGCCGGCATGTGTCCTTCTTCGTTCCTGTGTCTGTCCCTTCGGGGAAATGTCACGCGATGAATACCGGAGTCCTGTTAGCCCGCTATAGCCCGGTTCACCAGAGTCCTGTTAGCCCAGTGCTACAGCCTGGATTCACTCGCTGATGACCGACACGTTCGATGCTGGGTCATGGATGCCTGTCCCTGTAAGTTTGTGCCACTTTGGGTTTACGACTAGCCATGTCATCCCGGGATCCTTATCATATGGATGCTAGCGACACTATCATATACGTGTGCCAAAAGGCACAAACGGTCCCGGGCAAAGGTAAGGCGACACCCGTGGGGATACCGTGCGTGAGGCCACAAAGTGATATGAGGTGTTACATGCTAGATCGATGTGGCATTGAGTCGGGGTCCTGACACTTTGGCCTTTCTTTTTTTTGGCCTTTCTTTTTTTGGGGGGGGGGATGCTCTAATAATGATGATCATCACACTTTTATTAATTTACAACTCATGAATTACAACTCAAAACTAGAACAAGATATGACTCTATATGAATGCCTCGGGCGTTGTACCGGTATGGGCAATGAATCAAGAGTGACATGTATGGAAATTATGCATGGTGGCTTTGCCACAAATATGATGTCAACTACATGATCATGCAAGGCAATATGACAATAATGATGCGTGTCATGATGATAAACGGAACGGTGGAAAGTTGCATGGCAATATATCTCGGAATGGCTATGGAAATGCCATAATAGGTAGGTATGGTGGCTGTTTTGAGGAAGATATAAGGAGGTTTATGTGTGATAGAGCGTATCATACCACGGGGTTTGGATGCACCGGCGAAGTTTGCACCAACTCTCAAGGTGAGAAAGGGCAATGCACAGTACCGAAGAGGCTAGCAAAGATGGAAAGGTAAAACTATGTATAATCCATGGACTCAACATTAGTCAAAAGAACTCATCTACTTATTGCAAAAATCTACATGTCATCAAAAACCAAGCACTATGCGCATGCTCCTAGAGGGATAGATTGGTAGGAAAAGACCATCGCTCGTCCCCGACCGCCACTCATAAGGATGCACAATCTAAGAACACCTCATGTTTCAAATTTGTTACACAACTTTAACCATACGTGCGTGCTACGGGACTTGCTAACTTCAACACAAGCATTCTTTAAATTCATAATCACCCAACTAGCATGAATTTAATATCACTACCTCCATATCTCAAAACAATTATCAAGTATCAAATTGATCATAGCATCCAATTCACTTCCTATGATAGTTTTTATTATACCCAACTTGGATGCCTACCATTCTAGGACCAATTATATAACCGTAGCAAATACCATGCTGTTCTAAGAAACTCTCAAAATAATATAAGTGAAGCATGAGAGACTAACAATTTCTACAAAATTAAGCCACCGCCGTGCTCTAAAAGATATAAGTGAAGTACTAGAGCAAAAATTATCTAGCTCAAAAGATATAAGTGAAGCACATAGAGTATTCTAATAAATACCAATCAAGTGGGCTTCTCCCAAAAGGTGTGTATAGCAAGGATGATTGTGGAAAATTAAAAATAAAATACTAATATCATACAAGACACTCCAAACAAAACACATATCATGTGGCGAATAAAAATATAGCTCCTAGTAAAATTACCGATAAACGAAGACGAAAGAGGGGATGCCATCCGGGGGCATCCCCAAGCTTAGGATTTTGGCTATTATTGAATATCTTGGGGTGCCATGGGCATCCCCAATCTTAGGCTCTTGCCACTCCTTATTCCATAGTCCATCAAATCTTTACCCAAAACTTGAAAACTTCACAACACAAAACTCAACAGGAAATCTCATAAGCTCCGTTAGTGAAAGAAAGCAAAACCACAACATAAGGTACTGTAATGAACTCATTTTTTATTTATATTGGTGTTAAACCTACTGTATTTCAAGTTCTCTATGGTTCATACCACTTAATACTAGCCATAGATGCATCAAAATAAGCAAACAACACACGAAAAACAGAATCTGTCAAAAACAGAACAGTCTGTAGCAATCTGTAACCCTAGAATACTTATGAACTTTAAAAATCGTACCAAAATAGGAAGTCCTGGGTAATTTGTCTATTGATCTACCGCAAAACGAATCAATGCAAAATCACATTTCTGTGAATTAACAAAACTATTTTAGTGCGTGCAAAGTTTCTGTTTTTCAGCAGAATCAAATTAACTATCACCATAGGTTATCCTATAGGTTCTACTTGGCACAAACACTAATTAAAACATAAAAACACATCTAAACATATGGTAGATGCAAAATTTATTACTAAAGAGAAACAAAAACAAAAAACACAAATAAAATTGGGTTGCCTCCCAACTAGCGCTATCGTTTAACGCACCTAGCTAGGCATAAAAGCGCGGATAGATCTAAGTAGTGCCATCTTTGGCACTCAATTCATAAGTAGCTCGCATGTTAGATTCATAAGGTAATTTGACTTTCTTTCTTGGATAGTGCTCCATGCCTTTCCTTAATGGAAATTGGAATCTAATATTCCCTTCCTTCATATCAATAATCGCGCCGATCGTTCCAAGGAAAGGTCTACCAAGAATAATAGGGCAAGAAAGATTGCAATCTATATCAAGAACGATAAAATCTACGGGCACCAAATTTCTATTTGCAACAATGAGGACATCATTGATCCTTCCCGTTGGCTTTTTAATGTTGGAATCCACAAGGTGCAAATCTATAGAGCAATCGTCAAGATCATGGAAACCTAGAATATCACATAAAATTTTCGGAATCGTGGAAACATTAGCACCCAAATCACATAAAGCATAACACTCATGATCTTTAATTTTAATATTTATAGTAGGTTCCCACTCATCATTAAATTTTCTAGGTATAGAAACTTCCAAATTAAGCTTTTCATCAAAAGATTGCATCAAGGCATCAACAATATGTTTGGTAAAAGCTTTATTTTGACTATAAGCATGAGGAGAATTCACAATGGATTGCAACAAGGAAATACAACCTTCTAAAGAACAATTATCATAATTAAATTCCTTGAAATCCAAGATAGTGTGTTCAATGCTATTTAAAGTCTTGACCTCTCCAATCCCACTTTTACCAAATTTAGCATCAAGATCTAAAAACTATGAATTATTGGGATGCCTTTTAAAGAAAGTTGACTCATCTCCAGTCCCATCATTATTAAGATTCATATTGCAAAACAAAGATCTAATAGGGGACACATCAATAACTTTAAGATCTTCATCATTATTTTCATTGAAACTAGAAGAACACGCTTTTATAAAGCAATCTTTCTTAGCACGCAATTGATGACCCACAAGTTTAGGGGATCTATCGTAGTCCTTTCGATAAGTAAGAGTGTCGAACCCAACGAGGAGCAGAAGGAGATGATAAGCGGTTTTCAATAAGGTTTTCTCTACAAGCATTGAAATTATAGGTAATAGATATTTTTGTGATAAGATAAATAGTAACGAGCAACAAGTAAATAAAGTAAATAAAGTGCAGCAAGGTGGCCCAATCCTTTATGTAGCAAAGGATAAGCCTGTACAATTTCTAATAGTGAGAAAGGAGATCCCGAGGACACATGGGAATTATTGTCAAGCTAGTTTTCATCACGTTCATATGATTCACGTTCGGTACTTTGATAATTTGATATGTGGGTGGACCGGTGCTTGGGTACTGCCCTTACTTGGACAAGCATCCCACTTATGATTAACCCCTATTGCAAGCGTCCACAACTACAAAAGAAGTATTAAGGTAAACCTAACCATAGCATTAAACATATGGATCCAAATCAGCCCCTAACGAAGCAACGCATAAACTAGGGTTTAAGCTTCTGTCACTCTAGCAACCCATCATCTACTTATTAATTCCCAATGCCTTCCTCTAGGCCCAAATAATGGTGAAGTGTCATGTAGTCGACGTTCACATAACACCACTAGAGGAAAGGACAACATACATCTCATCAAAATATCGAACGAATACCAAATTCACATGACTACTAATAGCAAGACTTCACCCATGTCCTCAGGAACAAACGTAACTACTCACAAAGCATATTCATGTTCATAATCAGAGGAGTAATAATATGCATTAAGGATCTGAACATATGATCTTCCACCAAGTAAACCAATTAGCATCAACTACAAGGAGTAATTAACACTACTAGTAACCCACAGGTACCAATTTGTGGTTCTGATACAAGATTGGGTACAAGAAATGAACTAGGGTTTTGAGAGGAGATGGTGCTGGTGAAGATGTTGATGGAGATTGACCCCCTCCCGATGAGAGGATCGTTGGTGACGACGTTGGTGATGATTTCCCCCTCCCGGGGGGAAGTGTCCCCGGCAGAACAGCTCCGCCGGAGCCCTAGATTGGTTCCGCCAAGGTTCCGCCTCGTGGCGACGGAGTTTCATCCCGTAAGCTTTCCCATGATTTTTTCCAGGGTAAAAGCCCTCATATAGCAGAAGCTGGACACCGGGGGCCACCAGGGGGCCCAGGAGACAGGGGGCGCGCCCCCACCCTCCTGGACAGGGTGTGGGGCCCATGGTGTATTTCTTCCGCTCAATAATTCTTACTAATTTCAAAAATAGGTTTCGTGGAGTTTCAGGATTTTTGGAGCAGTGTAGAATAGGTTTCCAAGGTTTGCTCCTTTTCCAGCCAGAATTCCAGCTGCCGGCATTCCCCCTCTTCATGCTAAACCTTGTAAAATAAGAGAGAATAGCCATAAGTATTGAGATATAATGTGTAATAACAGCCCATAATGCAATAAATATTGATATAAAAGCATGATGCAAAATGGACGTATCAACTCCCCCAAGCTTAGACCTCGCTTGTCCTCAAGCGGAAGCCGAAATCGAAAAATATGTCCACATGTTTAGAGATAGAGGTGTCGATAAAAATAAAATACGGACATGGGGGCATCATGATCATTCTTATAACAACAACATATACAGATTTTATCATATGATTTCTTATGCTCAAGTAACAATCAATTCACAATGTCAAGTATGGTTCAAAAACTTCATTGAGAACTAACAAACTATAATCTCAGTCATTGAAGCAATTGCAATTTATCATAACATCAGAAAGAGTCAACAATAGAGCTTTTCAGCAAGTTCACATACCCAACTATCTTGTAGTCTCCTATAATTGCTAACACTCACACAATACTTGTGGTTATGGAGTTTCAGCCGGACACTGAGAAAGATAGGGGCTTATTGTGTTGCCTCCCAACGTATTCACCTTTAGGTGATGTCAACAATAATAGCCCATGCTAACTTGCATCCAATTGGATATATATATATATATATATATATATATATATATATATATATCATGATCTTTCAAACACGAGGAGCTTTCCAAAGGATAAAATGAAAAAGGGGAAAGGTGAGGATCACCTTGACTCAAGCATAAAGTAAAAAAATAAAGTAAAAGATAGTCCCTTCACAGAGGGAAGCAAAGGTTGTCATGTGCTTTTAGGGTTGGATGCACAAAATCTTAATGCAAAAGAACGTCACTTTATATTGCCCCTTGTATGTGGACCTTTATTTTGCAGTCCGTCGCTTTTATTACTTCCACAACAAGATCGTACAAAGCTTATTTTCTCTGCACTAATAAGTCATACATATTTACATAACAATTTTATTGCCTGCAACATGACAACTTACTTGAAGGATCTTACTCAATCCATAGGTAGGTATGATGGACTCTCATGGCAAAACTGGGTTTAAGGATATTTGGAAGCACAAGTAGTATCTCTACTTGGTGCAAGGAATTTGGCTAGCATGAGGGGGAAAGGCAAGCTCAACATGTTTGGAAGGTCAATGACAATATACTTTAACTGAGATGTGAGAAAACATAAACCATTACGTTGTCTTCCTTGTCCAGCGTCAACTCTTTTAACATGTCATACTTAATGAGTGCTCCCAATCATAAAAGGTGTCCAAGATAATATATTTATATGTGAACCTCTCTTTCCTTATCACTTCCTATTAATTGCAACGATGACCAAAACTACGTTTATCAACTCTCAACAATTTTTATGCCTCATACTTTCTATATGTGAAGTCATCACTAACCATAAGATCAATATGAACTCTTTTATTCTTTCTACTTCCTCACGATCATAGCAACATAGCAAAGCCCTTGAATCAACACTAATCTTTATTATAGATAACTCACGGACTCGATTACAAAAAGAGATCACAAAGCAAAACTCAAAACTAGTTGATATCAAAACTTCAATCTACTAGATCAAAATACTACAAAAAGGATCGAACTAAATAAAACGGTAAAGATAGGAGTGTGATGGTGATACGATACCGGGGCACCTCCCCCAAGCTTGGCAGTTTCCAAGGGGAGTGCCCATACCCATGTAATTATAACCTCGGAGGTGATTGAGGTGTTGTTGACGATGTAGGCTTGTCGTCCATCTTCCAAGGCATAGGCTCACCATCATAGAAGGATGATCGCGTCTCTGGGATCCTTAAATCTGCAGCCAAACTCATCCTCTTAAATCTATATTCATACTCATAGTTCTGGTTTTGTAGGTCATAGATCTGGGCTTGGAGGTGCTCGATTTTGTCTTGAAGCTTGAAGATGGTCTCTCCAATGACCTTGGCATCTAACTTGTGGTTGTTGGTGAACTCTGTGATCATCATCTGGTTGGCGTTGAGTCCACGCTCCACCATCCCTTGGCACTTGAAAACTTGCTGCTCCACAGCTTCGAGCTTTGTCTCCACGCTTCCGGTACACCTTACTCCCTCCACATCGCGGATGTGCAGCACCCCCTCACGCATCTCAATGGTTTGAGGGTGTTGCAGCACCTTCGCGAGATAGGGGTTGATAACCCTCTTGAAAAACTTGTCCTTGGGAGCGCTTGGAGACAGCATTTTAATAGAAGTGTTATGATTAGCACTACTAGTTGGAATAGCTTCTACCCACTTAGTAATGTAATCAACAGCAACTAAAATATGTGTATAACCATTAGAGGCAGGAAAAGGTCCCATATAATCAAAGTCCCAAACATCAAATGGTTCAATAACAAGAGAGTAATTCATAGGCATTTCTTGGCGTCTACTAATGTTACCTATTCTTTGACATTCATCACAAGATAAGACAAACTTACGAGCATCTTTGAAGAGAGTAGGCCAATAAAAACTAGATTGTAGTACCTTGTGTGCAGTTCTATCTCCAGCGTGGTGTCCTCCATAAGATTCAGAGTGACAATTGTGTAGGATCTGTTCCTGTTCATGATCAGGCACACAACGTCTAATAACACCATCTACTCCTTCTTTATAAAGGTGTGGATCATCCCAAAAGTAATGTCTTAAATCATAAAAGAACTTTTTCTTTTGCTGGTATGTGAAGCTAGGAGGTATAGATTTAGCAACAATGTAATTAGCATAATCAGCATACCAAGGAGCAGTAAGAGAAGCATTAACGACCGCTAATTGTTCATCAGGAAAGCTATCATCAATAGGCAGTGGGTCATCAAGAACATTCTCTAACCTAGACAAGTTGTCTGCAACGGGGTTCTCAGCTCCCTTTCTATCAATAATATGCACATCAAATTCTTGGAGCAAGGGAACCCATCTAATGAGCCTAGGCTTAGCATCTTTCTTTTCCATGAGATATTTAATAACAGCATGATCAGTGTGAATAGTAATTTTTGAATCAACAATATAAGGTCTAAACTTATCACATGCAAACACAACTGCTAAGAACTCTTTTTTAGTAGTAGCATAATTTCTCTGGGCAGTATCAAGAGTCTTACTAGCATACTGGATAACATTCAATTTCTTATCAACTCTTTGCCCTAGAACAGCACCTACAGCATAATCACTAGCATCACACATGATTTCAAAAGGTAAGTTCCAATCAGGTGGCTGAACAATAGGTGCAGTGATCAAAGCTTTCTTATGTATTTCAAATGCTTCTACACAATCATCATCAAAGACCAAAGGAATATCTTTTTGCAATAAATTAGTCAGAGGCCTAGAGATTTTAGAAAAGTCCTTAATGAACCTCCTATAAAAACCGGCATGACCAAGGAAACTTCTTATACCTTTTATGTCCTTGGGACATGGCATCTTTTCAATAGCATCAACTTTGGCTTTATCAACTTCAATACTTCTCTCGGAAATCTTATGCCCCAAGACAACGCCTTCATTAACCATAAAGTGACACTTTTCCCAATTCAGGACGAGACTAGTGTCTTCGCATCTCTACAAAACTCGATCAAGGTTGCTCAAACAATCATCAAAAGAGGATCCATAAACGGAGAAGTCATCCATGAATACCTCACAAATCTTTTCACAAAAATCAGAGAATATAGCCATCATGCATCTTTGAAAGGTAGCAGGTGCATTACATAAACCAAAAGGCATACGTCTATAAGCAAAAGTACCGAAAGGGCAAGTAAAAGTAGTTTTTGATTGATCCCCCGCTGACACAGGTATTTGAGAGAAACCAGAATAACCATCTAGAAAGCAGAAATGAGTGTGTTTGGATAGTCTTTCTAGCATTTGATCAATAAAAGGTAAAGGGTGTTGATCTTTCTTAGTAGCCTTATTTAATTTATGAAAATCAATTACCATCCTATAACCTGTAATAATTCTTTGCGGGATCAATTCATCTTTATCATTAGGAACAACAGTAATACCTCCCTTTTTAGGAACACAATGGACAGGGCTTACCCAATCACTATCAGCAACAGGATAAATTATACCTGCCTCAAGGAGCTTTAGTATCTCCTTTCTTACAACTTCTTTCATCTTGGGATTCAGTCGTCGTTGAGGATCTCTAACTGGGTTGGCATCTTTCTCCACAGTAATTTTGTGCTGGCATAATGTGGGACTAATACCCTTAAGATCATCCAGAGTACATCCAATAGTTGCTCGGTGCTTCTTCAGAGTTTTCAATAATCTTTCTTCTTCTTGCTCTGAAAGGTTAGCTCTAATAATAACAGGATATATTTTCTTTTCATCAAGATAAGCATACTTAAGATTAGCAGGTAATGGTTTGAGTTCAAACATGGGATCACCCTTGGGTGGGGGGGATCCCCAAGAATTTCAACGGGAAGATTATGTTTCAGCACAGGTTCCTGTTTAAGGAACACTTCATCTATTTCCCTTCTTTCCTTCATAAACATATCATTTTCATGGTCTAGCAAATATTGTTCTAACGGATCAGTAGGAGGCACAGCAATGGAAGCAAGACCGATAATCTCATCTTTACTAGGTGGTTCCCTATCACGTGGTTGTCTAGGAAACTTAGCAAAATTAAACTCATGAGACATACCATCTAAGCCAACGGTGACAGTATCTTTTTCACAATCAATCTTAGCACTAGCTATATTCAAGAAGGGTCTACCAAAAATAATGGGACAAAAATCATCTAGTGGGGAGCCAAGAACAAGAAAATCAGCAGGGTATTTAACCTTCACACACAAAACTTCAACATCTCTAACAATCCCAACTGGTTTAATGGTATCCCTATTGGCAAGCTTAATAGTAACATCAATGTCTTCTAATTCAACGGGTGCAATGTCATGCATAATTTCTTGATATAAGGTATAAGGTATTGCACTACCACTAGCACCCATATCACATAAGCCATGATAATAATGATATCCTATTTTAACAGAAATAACAGGCATGCCTACGACAGGTCTATGTATCTTAGTACCTGGTCTAGCAATATTAGCAGATTCATCACAGAAATAAATAACATGCCCATCTAAATCATCATCCAAGAGATCTTTAACCATAGCAATACTAGGTTCAACATTGATTTGCTCAGGAGGTGTATAAGTCCTAGTATTACTCTTACGAACAACAGTCGAAGTTTTAGCATGATCATTTATCCTAATAGGAAATGAGGGTGTCTCAGCATAAGTAGTAGGAACAATAGGATCACTATAGGTGATAGTCTTTTCTTCATCTGTAAACTGTAATAGGTGCAACTACTTTCACTTCAACAGGAGGATTATATTTAAACCACTTCTCTTTAGGGAGATCAATGTGAGTAGCAAAAGATTCACAGAAAGAAGCTACTATCTCAGAGTCAAGTCCGTACTTAGCGCTAAATCCACGAAAAGAATCGGTATTCATAAAAGATTTAACACAATTGAACTTAGGTGTCATACCTGACTCCTTACCATCGTCGGAACCCCAATCTTCAGTGTTGCGTTTAATTCTTTCCAATAAGTCCCATTTGAAATCAATAGTCTTTAGCATATAAGAACCAGCACAGGAACTATCGAGCAGGTTGCGATCATTAAGAGAAAGCCAAGCATAAATGTTTTGAATAATCATTTCCCGCGAGAGCTCATGATTGGGGCATGCATATAACATTGACTTAAGCCTCCCCCAAGCTTGAGCGATGCTTTCTCCTTCGCGAGGCCAGAAATTATATATGTAATTACGATCACGATGAGCCAGATGCATAGGATAGAACCGCTTATAATTCCAAGATCTCGTATGCATCTCCCTTCAAATATAAAGGGAAGACCTTCCTTTTGACAACATCAATGGGAATACCTGCAAGCTTAAATAATCCACAAACTTCGTCCACAAAGATAAGGTGTAAATCGGGATGCAATGTTCCATCTCCTGCAAACGGATTAGCTAGCAGTTTCTCTATCATACCCGAAGGAATCTCGAAGTAAATATTTTCAAAAAGTTCAGTAGGTTGAGGAGCAACTCTTTGCTCTTCTGGTCGGGGTGAAGATACCCCGAACAAACTCCCCGACAACAGCGCCAGAAAAGAGTCTTGATGACCCACAAGTGTGGGGGATCTATCGTAGTCCTTTCGATAAGTAAGAGTGTCTAACCCAACGAGGAGCAGAAGGAAATGATAACCGGTTTTCAGTAAGGTTTTCTCTGCAAGCACTGAAATTATAGGTAATAAATATTTTTGTGATAAGATAAATAGTAACGAGCAACAAGTAAATAAAGTGCAACAAGGTGGCCCAATCCTTTATGTAGCAAACGATAAGCCTGGACAATTTCTAATAATGAGAAAGGAGCTCCCGAGGACACGTGGGAATTATCGTCAAACTAGTTTTCATCACGTTCATATGATTCATGTTCGGTACTTTGATAATTTGATATGTGGGTGGACCGGTGCTTGGGTACTTCCCTTACTTGGACAAGCATCCCACTTATGATTAACCCCTATTGCAAGCATCCACAACTACAAAAGAAGTATTAAGGTAAACCTAACCGCATAATTAAACATATGGATCCAAATCAGCCCTAACGAAGCAACGCATAAACTAGGGTTTAAGCTTCTGTCACTCTAGCAACCCATCATCTACTTATTACTTCCCAATGCCTTCCTCTAGGCCCAAATAATGGTGAAGTGTCATGTAGTCGACGTTCACATAACACCACTAGAGGAAAGGACAACATACATCTCATCAAAATATCGAACGAATACCAAATTCACATGACTACTAATAGCAAGAATTCACCCATGTCCTCAGGAACAAACGTAACTACTCACAAAGCATATTCATGTTCATAATTAGAGGAGTAATAATATGCATTAAGGATCTGAACATATGATCTTCCACCAAGTAAACCAATTAGCATCAACTACAAGGAGTAATTAACACTGCTAGGAACCCACAGGTACCAATTTGTGGTTTTGATACAAGATTGGACACAAGAGATGAACTAGGGTTTTGAGAGGAGATGGTGCTGGTGAAGATATTGATGGAGATTGACCCCCTCCCGATGAGAGGATCGTTGGTGATGATGTTGGTGATGATTTCCCCCTCCCGGAGGGAAGTGTCCCCGGCAGAACTGCTCCACCGGAGCCCTAGATTGGTTCCGCCAAGGTTCCGCCTCGTGGCGGCGGAGTTTCGTCCCGTAAGCTTGCCCACGATTTTTTCCAGGGTAAAAGCCCTCATATAGCAGAAGATGGACACCGGGGGGCCACCAGGGGGCCCAGGAGATAGGGGGCCACCCAGTAGGGGAGGCGCCCCCCTCCTGGATAGGGTGTGGGCCCCCTGGTGTACTTCTTCCGCTCAATAATTCTAATTAATTCTAAAAATAGGTTTCATAGAGTTTCAGGATTTTTTGAGCAGTGCAAAATAGGTTTCCAAGGTTTGCTCCTTTTCCAGCCAGAATTCCAGCTGTCGGCATTCCCCCTCTTCATGGTAAACCTTGTAAAATAAGAGAGAATAGCCATAAGTATTGAGATATAATGTGTAATAACAGCCCATAATGCAATAAATATTGATATAAAAGCATGATGCAAAATGGACGTATCAGCAATCTAGCAGTTCTTTCCTTGCACTCATCAATGGAAATTCTCATTGCTTTGAGAGACTCATTGATCATGCTTAGGAGGAGTAGATCTAAGTTTCAAAAAATCAACATCAAGTTAAAGTCTATCAACGTTCCTAGCCAAATCATCAACTTTGAGCAATTTTTCTTCAAGCAAGGCATTAAAATTCTTTTGAGAGATCATAAATTCTTTCACACTATTCTCAAAATCAGAGGGCATCTTATTAAAATTACCATAAGTATTATTGTAGGAATTTCCATAATTATTAGAGGAAGTACTAGAGAACGGTCTAGGATTAAAATTTCCTCTATAAGCATTGTTTCCAAAACTATTCCTACCAACAAAATTCACATCCATAGATTCATTATTATTCTCAATAAAAGTAAACAAAGGCATATCATTGGGATCAATAGAAGCATTCTTAGTAGAAAACAATTTCATAAGTTCATCTATCTTTCCACTCAAAACATTAATTTCTTCTATAGCATGCACTTTTTTACTAGTAGATCTTTCGGTGTGCCATTGAGAGTAATTAGCCATAATATTATCAAGGAGTTTTGTAGCATCTCCTAAGGTGATTTCCATAAACGTGCCTCCCGCGGCCGAATCTAAAAGATTTCTAGAAGCAAAATTCAATCCGGCATAATTTTTTGTATGATCATCCATAAATTCAAACCTTGAGTAGGGCAATTGCAAATCATCAATTTCATTCTTTCCCAAGATTGGGCAACATGCTCATGATCAAGTTGTCTAAAATTCATAATATTGTTCCTAAGAGTGATGATCTTAGTGGGAGGAAAATACTTAGAGATAAAAGCATCTTTGCACTTATTCCATGAATCAATACTATTCTTAGGCAAAGACGAAAACCAAACTTTAGCACGATCTCTAAGTGAAAACGGAAATAACTTCAATTTAACAATATCATTGTCCGTATCTTTCTTATTTTGCATATCACACAAATCAACAAAGTTGTTTAGATGGGTAGCAGCATCTTCACTAGGAAGGCCGGGGAATTGATCTTTCATAACAAGATTTAGCAAAGCAGTATTGATTTCACAAGACTCAACATCATTAAGAGGAGAAATCGGAGTGCTAAGGAAATCATTATCATTGGTATTGGAGAAATCACACAATTTGGTATTATCTTACACCATCGCGACAAGTAATCCAACACACAAGCAAACAGAAAAAGGCAAGCGAAAGAGAGAGGAGGAGATTGGGAAAGAGAGGGCGAATAAAACGGCAAGGGTGAAGTGGGGGAGAGGAAAGCGAGAGGCAAATGGCAAATATTGTAAATGCGAGGGAGATGAGTTTGTGATGGGTACTTGGTTTGTCTTGACTTGAGGAAAGACCTCCCCGGCAACGGTGCGAGAAATCCTTCTTGCTACGTCTTGAGCTTGCGTTGGTTTTCCTTGAAGAGGAAAGGGTGATGCAGCAATAGTAGCGTAGGTATTTCCCTCTGTTTTTGAGAACCAAGGTATCAATCCAGTAGGAGGCTCCTCAAAAGTCCCACACACCTACACAAACAAACAAAGAACTCGCAACCAACACAATAAAGGGGTTGTCAATCCCTTCACGGCCACTTGCGTAAGTGAGATCTGATAGAGATAGTATGATAAGATAAATATATTTTTGGTATTTTATAATATAGATTGGAAAAGTAAAGATGCAAATAAAAGTAGATTGAAAGCTTATATGATAAAAGATAGACCCGGGGGCCATAGGTTTCACTAGAGGCTTCTCTCAAGATAGCATAAGTATTACGGTGGGTGAACAAATTACTGTCGAGCAATTGATAGAAAAGCGAATAATTATGAGATTATCTAGGCATGATCATGTATATAGGCATCACGTCCGTGACAAGCAGACCGACTCCTGCCTGCATCTACTACTATTGCTCCACACATCGACTGCTATCCAGCATGCATCTAGAGTATTAAGTTCATAAGAACAGAGTAACACATTAAGAAAGATGACATGATGTAGAGGGATAAACTCATGCAATATGATATAAACCCCATCTTTTTATCCTCGATGGCAACAATACAATACGTGCCTTGCTACCCCTGCTATCACTGGGAAAGGACACCGCAAGATTGAACCCAAAGCTAAGCACTTCTCCCATTGCAAGCAAGATCAATCTAGTAGGCCAAACCAAACTGATAATTCGAAGAGACTTGCAAAGATAAGTTAATCACACATAAAAGAATTCAGAGGAGATTCAAATATTTCTCATAGATAAACTTGATCATAAACCCACAATTCATTGGATCTCGACAAACACACCACAAGAAGAGTTACATTGAATAGATCTCCAAGAAGATCAAGGAGAACATGGTATTGAGATCCAAAAATAGAGAAGAAGCCATCTAGCTAATAACTATGGACCCGAAGATCTGTGGTAAACTACTCACAACTCATCGGAGGGGCTATGGTGGTTATGTAGAAGCCCTCTGTGGTCGATTCCCCCTCCAGCAGAGTGCCGGCGAAGGCTCCAAGATGGGATCTCGCGGATACAGAAGGTTACGGTGGTGGAAATAGTTTTTCGTTGGCTCCCCTGATGTTTTAGGGGTACGTGGGTATATATAGGAGGAAGAAGTACGTCGGTGGCCGCCCAAGGGGCCCACGAGATAGGGGGCGCGCCCTGTAGGAGTGGGCACACCCTCCACCCTCGTGGCCGCCTCGACTGCTTCTTGACTTGCACTCCAAGTCATCTGGATCACGTTTGTTCCAAAAATCACGCTCCTGAAGGTTTCATTCCGTTTGGACTCCGTCTGATATTCCTTTTCTTCGAAACACTGAAATAGGCAAAAAAACAGCAATACGGGCTGGGCCTTCGGTTAGTAGGTTAGTCCCAAAAATGATATAAATCTGTAAAGTAAAGCCCATAAACATCCAAAACGGGTAATATAATAGCATGGAACAATCAAAAATTATAGATACGTTGGAGATGTATCAGATGCCAGCTGTAGCCGCACACTTGAGTTGATCCGCTGAGCTGAAAGTGATGGCGCATGTGGACCACCTGAGAGGGTGCGTGGCCTCGAGCTTGGAGAGGACTGCTTTCACCTCGCGAGCAAACTGCTTGAAGATGCGCTGAGAGGCTGGGGCCTGGGCTCCGCACAAGATGCAGGCGATAGCACGTGGCTCTTGGAAGCCCCCAGTCCCCTCGTCTTGGTGGTGATCATCATTCCTTCTTGGCGGTGGTGGTAGAGGAAGAAGGCATGCGTTGCCCTGCGGGCGATCCTCGCGAGGCTGATCCCTCCAAGCCCCCTCGCGAGGCTGGTCCTGCCACCGTTCCTCGCGGGGTCGGTCACGCCACTCATGGCGTGGGCCTCGGTCGTCCCATCGTCCTCCACCTCTTCCTCCTCCTCGGCCGTAGCCCCGGACATTGCGCTTGCGGCGTCGACCGATGCGTCCTTCTCGAACGGCTCTGAGTTCCTGGCATTCATTGGTGTTGTGGGTGTAGAGGTTGTGGTAGGCGTAGAATTGGCTACCCTTGGACGACTCTGGATGGTCCCTGTCGTGCTTCGTGTCTGGTTCTGCTGTGAGCGCAGCTGCCCCTTTGCGCTTCACGTCCTTGGCCTTGGCTTTCTTCTCTTCTGGGTCAGCAGCTGGAAGCTCAAGCAGGGAGAGGCGCCCTTCCTCAGCACTTGCGCACTTGGTCGCCAGGTTGAACAGCTCCAAAGATGTACACAGATCCTCCTGGATGGCCAGCTCCTCCTTCATCTTGATGTCGCGGACGCCATCGGAGAACGATGAGATGATGGCCTCCTTAGTCACCTTGGAAATCTTGAGGCGTGCACTATTGAAGCGCTAGATGTACTTCTGCAGGGTCTCTCCAGGCTGCTGCTTGATGCGGCACAGGTCACCCGCCCGGAGGGCGGTCGTGAGTGCCCTAGAAGTTGGCGATGAAACAGCTGCGCATCTCGTTCCAGGAGGAGATCGAGCCGGGAGGCAGGTTTAGGAGCTAGGTGCGGGCACCATCCTTGAGCGCCATGGGAAACCAATTCACCATGACCTTTTCGTCTCTGTTGGCCACCTCGATGCCCAGCTCGTAGAGCTGCAGGAACTCTGCAGGGTCGGCCATGCTGTCGTAGCGAGGAGGCAGATCTGGCTTGAACTTGCCCGGCCAGGCGACGCTGCGTAGGTCGGTGGTGAAGGCGAGGCAACCTACCGTGGCCATTGGAGCCTTTTGTAGACGTGGGGCCTGCTCTTGATGGTCCCCATGTGCCGTCGCCAGGGGTAGCATGGGGTCTTTGCGTGCTGGTGCAGGGATGTGATCTTGCTGTGCTGGAGTAGGGAGCATGCGAGTGCCTTCTTGAGGCCGAGGGATTTCTTGGCAGCTCCTTTCTTGTCGCGCGGGCGCCGGACACAGTGGGTCACGTCCGGGGGCCGCGCGCCTTGGAGCCAGGGCGCCTTCTTGGGGAGGTGGTGGCGGAGGCGCTCCCTGAGCTGCATCGCCCATGCAGGACGGAGGGCGAGGCAGCGAGAGGGACGACACAGGAGAGCCCCCTGCAGCGCTGACGAGCTCGGTGATGCGAGCGAGCCACTCCTCATAGAGGTCGTCGACGGGGCGGTAGTGCAGGAGATCACGTGCCAGGAGCAACGCGGCCTACGCGTCCGTGGGGGCGCGATGAGCGTGAGACGATGAACCAGCTGGAGTCAGCGACTGAGTGGTGGTGTGGCCTTCCCGGCGCACCGAGGGATGCAGCCACGACGCTTGCTTCTCGTTCCCCGTCGGGCCGGTGGCGGTGTTGGCGGCAGGCGACGAAGAACGACGAGGAGGCATACCGACGGGGGCCGTCTGGGCGACGCGGGCGGCGAGAGCAGCTCGGCGTTCGGCGCGAGCCCGGTAAGCATCTGGCATGGATACGACGAAGCGATGGAACGCAAAACAGCGGAAAGAAGATCCTGGCACACCACTACCTGGCGCGCCAAATGTCGGATATCAGGTTCCGGCAAAACCCTTAAGGTTCGAACTCTAGGATGCGCACGAAGATCTTCTCCCTACCGATCCACGCCCCCAAACCTCACCGCGAATCTAACTTGCACGATGAACAACACAAGGGACACGAGGTTTATACTGGCTCGGGCCACCGTTGTGGTGTAATACCCTAATCTAGTGTGTAGTGTGGTGGATTGCCTCTGGGGCTGATGATGAACAGTACAGAGGAAGAACAGCCTCGCGAGGGGTGTTCTTGAGCTGGTGCGGTGTTCTACTTGGGAAGGATTCGATCCTCTCCTACTGTGGTGGCTATCTCTTTTTTAAGAGGCCCTGGTCCTCTTCCCAAATATTTAGTGGGAAGGGAGCCAACAACGGCCATTTTGAAGGGGGACAGCTAGTACAAGCTATCCTGACTAAAGGTGGTCTTCGACTGCCAAAGGCACTGGCGATGCTGCCGTCTTGGGCTCCATGGTGACCTCCGTCCTGCCGCTCTGTTGGTCTTGGTCTCGTTGCACCAATAGGGAAACCTTTGCCTGATGCCTCGGTACTCCGTGCTTGCGCTTTCCCCCTTTGCACCAAAGATGAAACGAGGACACTGCGCAGGCTGGCGCCCGCCTGGTCTTGATCGTCATGGCTTGCATCACGAGCACCTCGCGAGGTACTCCTTGCTTTGATCTCTCTGCCTCCTCGCAAGCCTGCCTGGTGAGGCCGCCCCTGAGGAAGCCTTGTGTCGTCCGCCCCGTGAGGCTGGGCCCCTCGCGAGGGTCTTGAACTTGGGTTGATGAAGACGGGCCGTACTGGGCCCCTGCTGAGCCACGCCACAGGCCGTAGGCAGGCAAGTCTGGGGACCCCCGTTCCTAGAACGCCAACACATCATTAGGATAATGATGTGATGGAAATGACCCATCTGTTAGCTTAGCATTATGATCTTTATAGTTTCATTGCTACTACTTTCTTCGTGACTTATACATGTTCCTTAGACTATGAGATTATGCAACTCCCAAATATCGGAGGAACACCTTGTGTGCTATCAAACATCACAATGTAAATGGGTGGTTATAAAGATGCTCTACAGGTGTCTCCAAAGGTGTTTGTTGGGTTGGCATAGATCGAGATTAGGATTTGTCACTCCGTGTTTCAGAGAGGTATCTCTAGGCCCTCTCGGTAATGCTCATCATTATAAGCCTTGCAACCAGTGTGACTAATGAGTTAGTTATGGGATGAAGTATTACGGAACGAGTAAAGAGACTTGCTGGTAACAAGATTGAACTAGGTATGATGATACCAACAATCGAATCTTGGGCAAGTAACATACCGACGACAAAGTGAACAACGCATGTTGTTATGCCGTTTGACCTTAAAAGATCTTTATAGAATATGTAGGAGCCAATATGAGCATCTAGGTTCCGCTATTGGTTATTGACCGAAGATGTGTCTCGGTCAAGTCTACATAGTTCTCAAACCTGTACGGTCCGCACGCTTAACGTTCGATGACGATTTGTATTTTGAGTTATGTGTTTTGATGACCGAAGTTTGTTCGGAGTCCCGGATGAGATCATGGACATGACGAGGAGTCTTGAAATGGTCGAGACATAAATATTGATATATTGTAAGGCTACATTCAGACACCAGAATGGTTCGGGTCATTTTGGACAAGTTTCGGAGTACCAGGGGTTACCGGAACCCCCTCCGGGAAGTTATTGGGCCTCATGGGCCTTAGTGGAGAAGAGAGAGGGCCAGCCAGGAGGTGGCACGCGCCCCCTTGCCCAATCCGAATTGGACAAGGGGAGGGGGCGGCGCCCCCCTCCTTCCTTCTCTCCTCCTCGTCCTTCCCCCTTCTCCAACTTGGAATAGGAAAAGGGGGAGAATCCTACTAGGTTTGGAGTCCTAGTAGGACTCCCTCCCCCCATGGTGCGCCTCCCCTCTTGGCCGGCCTCCTCCTACCCTTCCTTTATATATGTGGCAAAGGGGCACCCCATAGACACACAAGTTGATCTTTTAGCCGTGTGCGGTGCCCCCCACCCCTCCACAGTTACACATCTCGGTCATATCGTCGTAGTGCTTAGGCGAAGCCCTGCGCCGGTAACTTCATCATCACCATCTCCACGCCATCATGCTGACGAAACTCTCCCTCGGTCTCAACTGGAAGAGTACGAGGGACGTCGTCGAGCTGAACATGTGTTGAACGCGGAGGTGCCGTACGTTCAGTACTTGGATCGGTTGGATCGCGAAGACGTTTGACTACATCAACCGCATTAACTAACGCTTCCGCTTTTTGTCTAAGAGGGTACATGGACACACTCTCCCCTCTCGTTGTTATGCATCACATAGATAGATCTTGCGTGATCGTAGGATTTTTTTTGAAATTACCGCGTTCCCCAACAATAAAAGCAAAGTCACTTTTCATATCAATGATAATGAGAATATGGTAAACTTCCCGAAGAAACAATTCCAAATTGGTATTAATGTTATTGAAAAATCTCCGACAATCACTATTGGAAGTTTTCAACTACCTCTACCTACTGCCAGAAAGAAGTATGAAATGCTTATTGTTAGGGAAATTCATATCCCCATTGAGGTAACTTAGTATTTTACGAAAGTTCTTCGGTTTCATGCTAATCGGTAATGGTTGTTAAAAAGACTTGATTAACCTTATTAATGAATCATTTTTAAGAGGTATGAAGTTGATGAATTTAGTGAGCACTACCTTCTGTCCTTACCATTTGTTCTCTATTTTTATTAGTTAAATAAAATAAAATGCCATGTTTTGTTTGTTTTCTGAATTTCCCGTGCAATAATAAATGACCCAAAAATAAAAGTCCTCGGAATGCTCTAAAAATTTAATACGTTTTTCTGAATATTTATGACTTTTTGATGCAAATAACATCACTGGGGGGTGCACCAGGTGGGCACAACCCACCTGGGCGCGCCAGCACCCCCAGGCGCGCCCTGGTGGCACTACAAAAAAAAGACACATCCGTGACATTTTGGGCCGAACGGAATTTTTTTCTATCATACTTATGACACTTCTATGACGATAATTGTGACAAAACCCGGTATCATCAAAGATGTGATGGGCTCCTACTTCTATGACAAAAAAATCATGACAGAAAATGGGCTTTTCGTCCTGGGCGGGCCAGAGACGCAGCTGCATGACATTCTTTGGGCCATCCATGACAGAAAAAACTATGGTAGAAGCGAGGGCGAGGAAAATATTGGGGAGTTCCCGGTTACGGTGGGTGGTCGGGGGCCGAGCGATGCGCGTTTCTCTCGTACCGTACACGCATGGGTGCGAGGCGTTGGGCTCTAACTGAACCCGAGCGAGGCGTTGGGCTCTAACTGAACCCGAGCGATTGCACTAGCTATGTTACTGAACCCGAGTGATTCCTTCGCTACTGCTGCTAACTGAAGCCGATCGAACCCTGCTGCCTCCTTCCCTTGATGAACAGTAAGCGTTGCTGGGGGGGTTGGATGAATAGTCCTCGATGGGGGTGGATGAACATGACCCCGTGGTTGCCTCTGGATGAACAGGACCTCGATCGATCGAGCCGGTTAATTGGGGCTGGATGAACAGGACCCCATGGAGGGCTGGATGAACAGGACGACCTCGTGGAGGGCTGGTTGAACTGTAGCCGGTGGAGGGCTAGATGAACAGTAGCCCGTAGAGGGGTGGTTGAACAGGAGCCCGTGGAGAGGGCTGGTTGAATAGTAGCTGGTGGAGTAGCGCACGGTGGAGGCTGGATGAACAGGAGCCCGTGGATGAATTGTCGCAGGTGGAGGCTAGAGGAGGTCGATGGTGGATGAACAGTAGCCCGTGGAGGCTGGAGGAGGTCGACGGTGGAGATGAACAGTATCCCGTGGAGTCCCGTTTTGCGGTACGCCACACCCCTCCCGATGAATAGGACCCCCGTTTTGATCGTAGCGCTCCAACACAAGTTTGTTTCCTCCGTTTTGCGGTATGCCACACCCCTCCCGGTCAATAGGACCCTGTTTCGACCGTAGGAGGTCCAACAGAGGCCCGTTTCCTCCGTTTTGTGGTACGCCAGACCCCTCCTGATGAACAGGATCCCGTTTCGACCGTGGCCAGTCGAACACAAGGCCGTTTCCTCCGTTGTGCGGTACGCCAGGCCTTGTTTCCATCGGTTGTTCCGTCCAAGCCCTCCCGATGAACACGACGATGCATTCCGTTCGGACCCAGCCGGCTGGCTCCCCATGAACACGACGATGACGCTGTTTCTCCGTTCGACCCAGCCATGTACACGAGCCCTGGCCGTACGTATGCGCGAGTAGGCGTTCGAGACCCCGCCCGTATGTACGTACGTGGCCGTATTTTCTTTCTTGCACACAGACCATTGTACGTACGTGTACATGCTACGTGCGCACCTCTACTATGACACGTGTGTGCCTCTAGATCGACTAGTATGTACGTGCACGTTCGCGACCAGAATGACAACGCTTACGCTTCGACCAGGTGGGTCCCAACTGTCACGCACTTCCTTGCGTGCGAAGATGTAGCTGGTGGGTCCTAGCAGTCAGGGGGGCGAATCGTCTTTTTTTTGCCCGGACGCACTTCCTTGCATGCGAAGATGTAGCTGGTGGGTCCCAGCTGTCAGGGGGGAAACGTTTTTTCATGAAATATGGTGGCCCGTCCGGTGGGTCCCCGTTGTCAGGTGGAGGAATAATTATTTTGCGCGTAATAAGGAGGCACTTCCTTGCGGCTGCCGTGGACCCAGCTGCCAGCCTCTCCATGTACAGTACTCTTTCGGCGGAAGTTGGTCATTAACCACATTGACCACGCCACGCCGAGAGCACCACGGTGGTGGACGACGACGAGGCCTAGGAAGGGGACGATGCGGAGCCGGGGAAGACGCGGCAGTGGATGCCCACGCGGAGAGGAGTACGAGGGTTCACTGGTTCGGCTGCGGTGTGAGGCTGCCATTGCCGCAGAATAACAGGGGTGTGGGTGAGTGGAGGGATGGCCTGGCCAGTGGTGGGAGTAGTAGGGGGCGGTGGGCATCCGCGGCAGCACAGCCGGCCACGCGAGGCAGGAGCACGTGGCACGACCGGCGCTGCTTTGGGCGGCTGGAGCAAGAAGACCAGAGGTTGAAGAAGCACGACGGCCAGTGGATGGACATCGTACGGTCACTACAGCTAGAATCATTTATATTGACTAAGTTGACAAAGCCCTTGGTACTCGTCAACTTAGTAGGCCCATAGGTCAGCTTCCTAAACAGTGCGCCCCAGATGTCAGGGGGAGGAATCATTTTTTGGGCGGGGGAAGCTAGAATATCCGAGATTTAAGAAGAAGCACAGCATCCGTTGGATGGACATCCAACGGCCACTGCTGCTAGAACCGTGTGTTGACTATAAGTTCACAAAGCCTTGCATACGCGTCAACTCTCTCTTTTTTTTAGGGTACGCGTCAACTTAGTAAGGCAACAAGTGTGTGGCAGAGAACTTATCGCCCATTTGAGATTTGTAAGAATGTGCAGACCATTTTTGAATTCTAATGGAATTTACTACAGCCCATTTACAGTTTGTTAAAAGTCCAGCCCATTTCAACCAACCGTTCAAAACAGAATTCAATAAAATTTCCCACATTTTGATGTGATCCGATATATTTTTATCCCGAAATTTCTAGTCAGATTAAATACAATTTCAATATAAATTTATATTAAGTAAATATCCAACGAAGCATTGCGCACGCAACAATTAATGAAATTAAAATTTTCAATATCCAAAAATAATATTTTATAAAGTAATTACATGTTTGGTGCATTTTTTATAGTTACTGCCCAGTTTTTATAATTACATCCCATCTATTATTTCTTAAAGCCCGTTTTCTTGTTAAGCCTAATGCATCCCTCCTAGGAAAGATTTGCAGCCCAGCGGGGCGGAGAATAACAACTTGACCTTTCCTGGGTATTCCTAAAAAAAGTATAGCTGGGCTAGCCATTTTCAGCTTGAAAAAATTTAATATCTGGGCTGGATATCTGGCCTGGGCTAGACGGGCCACAGCTCGCCCAGTTAATACCCTGCTCTCTCCTCTGAACGACAACGAAAACATCACTGAAGAAAAACTCTGCAGTGCTCACAGCCCAAAAACACAAATACTGCTCAAGCTGCTTGGTCCCAGCTGTCGGCCGCTCCTTGTGCAATTCTCTCATTTATTGACTACATAGGTTGACAATGGTGTGGGACTGTGATGTCAGGAAACTAGGAGGAAGCAAAAAAATTATAGTTTTATATAATAAGGAGGCACTTGCGTACATGCGGCTATGGCCCTGGTGGGTCCCCACTGTCATCCTCTCCAAGTAAAGTCATCTCCTCATCCTCATGTTCGTTGACCATGTTGACAACGCGAGACGGCGGCGCCACGGCGAGTGCAACAACTCGAAGGACGACGAAGAGGGCCTCACGGGCCCTACGGATGGTCTGATATAGCGCCCGCTGCTCATTCGGGAAGCCAGGATCATAGGGCCACATGTCCGCGACGACATTGTCGTTCGCTTGTTCACCGGTGCTCGTTGAGGAGACGAAGGTTGCAGCACAGGTCCTCCTGTGCTGGTAGCTCTTCCGCCATTAGGGCGTCGAAGTGAGGCCGCACCTGCTCTATGGTGAACACGGCATGAATCGGCTTCGACAGTGGCGCCGGCTCCTCGTCGGAAGCTACGTCCATCGTCTGATTGTCATCGCTCAGCTAGGCGAGCTTGCGGGCGAGCCAACATGTCCGGCTGCTGGACCGAACCGCCGCCAAGCAGTAGTCTGGCTGCCCTGGCCCACCCAGACCGCCTCCCTCGCTCGCGCGTGCTTTTCGCCCGAAACGGTCAGTGCCGCCCGCCCCACTTCCCGGTGCAGGCGATTGCTCTGCCTTCAAACAACACAAGTGTCGTCCGTCCGTCCGTCTGCCGCCCACATTAATGATACGCGGTTGTCGAGGCGGCTACTCTGTTGTCACACGTTCGTCCCTCCGCCGCCCACCATTGCTATATAAACTGCTGTGCTGGCCATAGCTGCAGTCATCCGTATCCCTTCCCTTTCTCCTGTCCACACCACTAATGCCCACCATGGCTTCCTCGCGCTCCAGCACTCTTTGGGACGGGCGTACAACGAACCACAAGGAGATTTCAGCCATTACTGCCGACTGGCTGGCCGGCTGGCAGCCGAAGGACGACGACATCCCAATGGAGAACATGGTAGTCGACGATCCGGTGCCAACCCCCTCCTCCACGCCATCCTCGCCGGTGCATTGCACCATGACCATCATCGAGGCCCGTGCCCAATACATGGACAAGGTGAGGCAGAAGCACGGGGAGCAGTTCTGGGAGGCGCAGGCTGATGCCACCTACAACCACCATCTCCTCCAGGAGCACCTGCTGGCGGAGGAGCAGATTACCGCGGAGCGGGTGGAGCAGGAGGTGCTGCTCGACTCGTACCGCTCCACCCGTGAGGGCTGCCTTGAGCGCTGGCGGTATCGCATGCGGGTGGTGGAGGCTGCGGCCGCCTACAAAGAGGGATATGAAGCGGGCGAGGCGCTGTTTGGTGAGACCGAGGACGAGGCAGATGAGAATGTCGGCTCCGATGAGTCCCCGCTCCACTGGCGTCGACGAGGCCCTGCTCCGTCGAAGCCCCACGACACCAACAACGAGGCAGAGGACACCACCGGATCTGCCGAGGCCCCGCCCCGCCAACAACGAGGCAGAGGACATCGCCGGCTCAGCCAAGGCCCCACCCTGCCGGCAACGAGGGGGAGGATTTCCCCCACTTAGCCGAGGCACTACCCACCGGCAACGAGAAAGAGGACATCACCGGCTCCGCCGAGGCCCCGCCCCGCCGGCACCGAGGCGGAGGCCCTACTCCGTCGAGGCCCTGCCCCGCTGCCAACGAGGCTGCGCCACAGAGAAAACGAGAAGGACGCTGCTTCTACTTAACTACTAGTGCAGTTGGCTGACTGACACGTGGGCCCAATAGGCATCTGCCACATGTCAGTTACGCAACTGCACCTGTAGTTAAGTAACTGAAGTTTCTGTTCGGCTCAGCCGGACACAGGTGGGTAGCTTTGGTTAATTAATTATACCTCCAGCGCACCCCTTTTTAGTTGAAAAATGTATGAAATGTAATGAAATCTGGCATGTTTATATGAAATCTGACCGTGTATGAATGAATTTATTTCGATTAGTTTGAATTCTTGTATCACTGGCATTGGATGAACATGCAAAACAATACGTACTAGCATTATTCCCAGGGTGATCACCTCGTTTGCAGCAGTTTCACATGTACTCCCTCCGGTCCTTTCTAGTCTGCATACAAGTTTTGTCTGCAGCCAAAGTAT
Source organism: Triticum timopheevii (assembly GCA_963921465.1). Classification (NCBI taxonomy): domain Eukaryota; kingdom Viridiplantae; phylum Streptophyta; class Magnoliopsida; order Poales; family Poaceae; genus Triticum; species Triticum timopheevii. Next base: position 470,549,566 of record OY997266.1, on the reverse strand, counting down.
CTCTACTTTGACCAATCTTATAGAAAAATGTATGCACTTTCACAGTGTGCGAAGTAAAAAGGTACAGAAGGAGTACAAAGAGTTTGAGCAGCTTTTTAGAGTTCATGTACATTGCAATCAAACACACAGGCCTGGCAACTCATAGAGAACATTCAAAACAATCGATGATTATGCATCTCAGCGATTCACATGTATGAGCCAATATTTACTTCACAACTAAAGAATAAAGAAAAAATGATCCACACTGCTGACAGCAAGGGTTTCCCATTGGAAAATATCAAACGCATGTCTTCTTGCTAACATCAATGAGCAAAATTTGACAAGGTTGTCCCATTCCAAAAATATCAAATGCCTACGATTGTGGAATGGGCAGGGTTTGCCATCAGTTCGGACACTGACATGGCACCTCGTGCTAAACAAACCAGCTATTCTTTTTGTGCAGTCCCACCAAAATCAACCAAATTCGTGTGTAGCTTGTATGATTTCGCCCTTTTATGTGTTGCAACGCCTTGAACTTATCGGCACCTCCTTTCTTGTCATGGAAATGAATGATTCGATGTATTCATGAACATTTTGTGCAGTTCCCATTGAAATCAAGCTGAGCACCCCTGTTTGCACAAATACAAAAAAAGTAATTAGTATAAAGCAAATTGTACTATGAATTGATAGTTTAAACAGGCACCTACATGGTCCATGTAGAGCACACTTTTATAAAAATGGAACTCATCGGAAACAATCCTAGAACAACATTGTACTCGTGCATCACAGCAAGAAAATGGAGATTTGTCAGTCCTTCTGAGCTGAAGTTAGTTCGATCTTGTGGGGAGTAATGTAACCATCCTTCAACTGCTCCTTCTGATGAGAAGATAGACAGGGCTTCTTCATCCTGGCATAATCGGAACTAGTCACTTCACGTACTCCATATTCTTCTTCAGAGGAGGATGATCCTGTTGTGCAAAGACAAGAGGACAACTAAATGTTAGCATCCCTGTTTGCTCAAAAAAAAGGAAAGGAAATATTTAAAACATCACAGATGAAGCACTTCTCAAGGACAATACCACTTTTTCATGACAGTATCTAAACAGTAGCACAACACCAATAGAGATGACAAAGCTCAATCATATGGATGAAATCAGTGGGCGAGTACCAACCTTTGTCAAGAGGCTTATTGTGTAGAGCATACATATGAAGCACTTCTCCGGAACCATCTGTTTCTATCTACTGTGGCGGCCATGCTTACTATATACACCTCGATTAGTTTAATGTTTCCAACATCTTCTTGTGTAGTTCCTTTAAAATATATGGTATCTTCAAAGAAGATCCTTGTTTGCACAAGTAGAGATAATTACGTATTACATTAAGAGTGGCATCAAATCAGTGGCAAAATAATTGCTCGTTCCAGCCATAGCAATAAATTAAGATGCAAAACTATATCATTACTTGTGTCATCACAGTTCCAGTGCTTCATTACAGCAGCGGGAGTTTATTTTTGTTTTTCTTCTGCTTGTCCTTCCCCTTCATCAGTTGGTTCAATAACAGACAAGCTTCACCTTCAATGTAAGATTTGGCATGTCAAAAGGGAGCACAAGTATAGCACTAAACGATGACATTAATTTTCTGATGAAAGTAGCAAAATACAGGCCAACAGTTGTGAAATATCCTTATCTTACCTCAATGGGATATTACGGTGCACATACAGATTGGAAGTCTTGTCTCCATTTGTGTAGTTCACTAAAATCAAGCAACATTACCGTACAAGTAGCACAACATATGAAAGCACACTGCAGAATCATGTGAAAGAGGCTAGTACTGACCTCTCATGACGCGGAATTCAAACAACTCACAGGAAGAAGATCTGAACCAAATTTGCCAACACGGATAGGAAGTAAGATCTCCTCTTGTGCAGTTCCACTAAGATCAAGCAATGAAGCAACATTGTCAGTGTGACATTTTGGTTGAACTGCACAAAACACTCTTAAAACAGAAGTGTTTTGTGCAGTGCAACAAAAGGTCACAATGGCAACAAGGTGAAGTAGACAACCATGTTTACACAGAGGTGCAAAGGAAACAACTAGTGGTCAATAATGGTGGATGATACAGAAGCCAACAAAAAGAAGCATCTACCTTATCTAAATGGGAAAGAAAGCAAGATAGTAGCATTTCTCAAATGGTGGCATTGATTAATATTAACAGAGAGATTATGTTAACAATAAAATTCATTAAACATGTAATTTGCTTTTAATTGTGGCATTGCATCAATTTTCCAGCGGCATTATTAGAGGGTGTTTGTTTACAGGGACATTTTGGTGTAGGGACAAAAAAACTCCATGTCAGTCCCATCTAAACCAAACAGGAGGGACTTTTAGGGACTAAAAGTGGGCATTTGGGACTAAAGAAAGAAGACCCCGAGGGAGAGTCTTTTTGGGAGTTTTTCCAACAGTTTCCCTGCCACGCATTGCACCTTGTCTCTATTAGTTCATTACTAGGGGTAACATGGTCTTTTAGCATGTCATTTAATAACCTCTAGTTCATGTTTAGTCCCTGGAACCAAGCAGGTAGGGACTAGGGAGTTTTTAACCAAACATGGCCTTAGATTAACAACAGCTAAAGAGTTGCACGGGACAGTGGACGCACCAGCACCATGTGCATCTACCGATGTACTGGGGTGATGCACAGTCTGTTGCAACAAAGAACAAACAACCAAGGAGCATATTTGTGTTGGTCCCAGTTTTGTTATCTTTGGACACCTTTCCCTATGTGAGCGCAGCAAATCTTGTCCTGCTCAAACTCTATAGCCTTGTCCCCCAAAACAAAAGATCAGTTTGTAATAGATGTGTGTACTGCGTTTGTCATTGTTTTCCCTTTTTGACGAATGTAGGTGCTGGATAGCCAGTCTATACTAGTACTTCCCCCTTCCTTTCCTCTTTGAACCACGTCCTAGATTTATGATATACAACTTTCCCCATTGCTTTCCCCCATTCCTTTCCTCTTTGAACCACATCTTAGATTCATGCGATACAACTTTCCCCAGTACTTTCCCCCCTTCCTTTCCATTTTGAACCACGTCCTAGATTCATACTATACAACTTTTCCCACTACTTTCCCCCATTCCTTTCCTCTTTGAACCACGTCCTAGATTCATGGTATACAACTTTCCCCACTACTTTCCTGTTTGATCCAACACCTAGATTCGTGTGCAAAAGCGGAAAAGGCCCACATCCAGCTAGAGCAATGCATGTGGAATAAGTAAATTATACCTTAAGGTTCTTGGGTGTGGTTCGGTGGGCGACCGGAGGCCGTTCGGCCCACACTATGTACGGCAGCAAAGAAGAAGGGGTCGAAGGCCCTCCCGCGCCGCCACTGGGTGAAAGTGAATAGTTGCGCCGGTAGTGGATTCCGTCCCCCGCCGACGGCAACAACATTAAGCCTCATTCCCTTCCCAGCGGACGGATCCTGCTGGCTCTTTGACCAGCAGTGAGGGGAGAGAGAGAGGCCAATGAAGTCTTGTTTCGATCTGGAGAGGGTGAGAGAGTGTGAAGAGAGCAACTACAAGCGCTGAGGCTCCAGCGTGTATATATATATTGGAGAGAGAGTGTGAAGAGTGCAAACCCTAGAAAACAAGTGCCGATGCTGCGGCTTATATGTGATGAGGTGATTATACAGTCACTACGAGATCGTATAGCTCCGTATCGATCCATTTTGACCAGTCAAAGAATCCTCCTAGCACAAATTATGCTCAAGTGTAGTTATCGAACCCGAGACCTCAAGTTTGATGAGCGAACAAGCTAACCAGCTACACAACCCTCCATTATGTTCAACGAGAGGAAAATAACCTATACATTCCTGCATTCGTGTGACAAGCATGCCATGTTTTTTTGTGTGGGAGTCATTGGGATTTAAATCATAGTCATGTCATGTGGCTTTGGTGGTAAGACTATCCACAGTGGTGCAGAAATAATGCAGCCTTAGTCACTTACCTATCTCCACGTAGTACGTTGGGTCCCACCAGTCAGAGGGTGAAACAAACAAATTAATAAGAAAAATTAAAAGCGCCAGCGGTGTATCTTATCTCACACATATCTCTATTGCTCGAGAACACTGTCCAACTAATCCCTCTGTTCACTCACGTACTATTTTAAGTGAACCCTTATTATAACATGCACACGATTTTGGGCAATTGTATTCGACCTAAGTCAGTGTACCACCGTAGCTCGTACTACTCCCTCCGTCTAGGTGTATTAAGTCACGTTAGAAGGTGCAGCAGGACCAAGGTGCAAGCAGATTGGAGGGGAAGGAGAAACTTGACCGGTTATTCCTCCAATCAAAGCCCTGATTTCTATCTCTAAATGCAACAATTGATCCAAACAACTAAGATATGCCGTTTTAGCTACCATGCATGGCCACGTATTAACTCGCATGCAAGCCAACTTTGATTTCTTGACTGATCAACACGTAGTTGCGCTCCATGCCTACCCCCCTTTCTACTGTCAGTATTAGAACCACGATAGTTGGCGCCCATCGTGGGGCAGGTGTCTTAGCGACTTGTTGGTGAAGTTGCAATTTTTTCGATCTCCATCATCATGGTTTCCGGCGGTGGATTAGCTGAGGGCCACGAGATCCGTCTCGGCGTGCTCGTGTTCATCACCGACGACTCCGCCTGGCTTTAGGAAGCTCCCCTTGACATCGAGGATCTCCCCGTCCGAGGGGCGACACACTTTCGCGTGTGCGTACGCGGCGTCCTTCTCCGGCAGCCGTCGACCCAGTATCGGTCGACTCCGATGTTGTCTTCTCTCCTAGCTGTTCGCCGCCGCAAGCGATCCGGTCGGTCGCGGCTTCAGTGGTGGGTGAAACACGCGGTGGCTCGACATTCAGCCACCCATCAAGTCGCGGCAATCGAGCCCGACGAAACTCTCCACGGCATGTTCGACTGGCTCCGTCGAGACCGCATCCAAGGGCGATAGCAGCGACCCTGCAGCTGAAGTCTTGATGGTTGACAGACCATGTAGTCCGCCTGGTTTCCACCGTGAAGACGGCGGGGATGGTGGCGGTGATCCGTCGCGCGTCCACGAGGAGTACCATCCCGAACCCCTCTCTTCGCAGCAGAGGGAAGAACTTCATCGCCGCAACATGGATGCACTCCACACACCCATCGTTGGAGAAACCCCCAAGGCTCGGGCCTTGGAAGAGGTATGCTTGGCTAACTTGGCTGAGCACACTCGACTGGAGAACCTCCAGTGCGCACTCGACGAGCATGCTCGGGAGCGAATCCCTGAGTCTAGTCGATGACAGCTTTTCCCGCCTCCACCTAAGGTATACCACACTCCGATTCAAAATCTCACAGCTGCGACCCGAATAGAAGAGCCAATTCAACCTTCCCAGTCGGAGGCTGGCAGAGGTTTGATGCAGATCCGGGCCTTACTCCGGGCAGCAGGAGAACAGAACACAGCAGTGTCTCAGTTGCGGAATAGGATTCATAGCAGATCCGTGGTAGCGGATACTGTTCAGCCGGCCCACAGTACAAGATCGCCCCTGCGGTGTGAAGACCGTGGGCAGTATGATCACTGACTCGACCGCGACAACCGTCGTTGAGTGACCACACCTCCTCTGAGGAGTGCATCATATGTGCCTCGGCAGTACGATGATAGACACCGCCACAGTGGCGAGCGCAGGGCACCAGTCGACCCAAGAGAGCCAGGCTTTAATGCAAGATCTATTCTCATTCAAGGTCTAGTCGACCAGAATAGAGCACAAAGGGAAGACCTTGGCAGAGATCGTCCGACTGGTAGCAGAGTTCATGTTTCGGGTCCAGAGTGTTTCAGCAGAGCCATCAGGGCTGCAGTGATTCCTCCCAACTTCAGGTTGGCGACTGGAGTCAGCAAGTTCACTGGAGAATCCAAGCCTGAAACTTGGCTTGAGGATTACCGAGTGGCTATGCAGATTGGTGGCAGGAATGATGAAGTGGCAATGAAGCATCTTCCTCTGATGTTGGAAGGGTCAGCCAGAGCGTGGTTGACTCAGTTAGCCCCAGGAAGTATATACAGTTGGGAAGAGCTTGCTTGAGTGTTTGTCAGAACTTTTGAGGGCACTTGCAAGCGGCCAGCAGGATTGACAGAGTTGCAGCATTGTGTGCAGAAACCGAGTGAGACTCTAAGGGATTTCATTCAGAGGTGGACCACTTTGCATCACACCGTGGAAAATGTATCAGAGCATCAAGCGGTGTGTGCCTTCAAGGAAGGCGTTAAATATCGAGAGCTGGTCCTGAAGTTCGGTCGGACTGGAGATATGACTCTGACTCGGATGATGGAAATAGCCACCCGGTACGCTAACAGGGAAGAAGAGGATCGACTCCGCAGCGGAAAGGGTAAACCAGTCAGCCGAGATGCCGGCGAGGGTAATTCCAATCGGAAACAGAAACATAAGGCCGAGCCTGCAGCGCTGATGACCCACAAGTATAGGGGATCTATCATAGTCCTTTCGATAAGTAAGAGTGTCGAACCCAATGAGGAGCAGAAGGAAATGATAAGCGGTTTTCAGCAAGGTATTCTCTGCAAGTACTGAAATAAATGGTAACAGATAGGTTTGTGATAAGACAAATTGTAACGAGCAACAAGTGACAAAAGTAAATAAAGTGCAGCAAGGTGACCCAATCCTTTTTGTATCAAAGGACAAGCCTGGACAAACTCTTATAATAGGAAAAGCGCTCCCGAGGACACATGGGAATATCGTCAAGCTAGTTTTCATCACGCTCATATGATTCACGTTCGGTACTTTGATAATTTGATATGTGGGTGGACCGGTGCTTGGGTACTGCCCTTACTTGGACAAGCATCCCACTTATGATTAACCTCTATTGCAAGCATCCGCAACTACAACAAAAGTATTAAGGTAAACCTAACCATAGCATGAAACATATGGATCCAAATCAGCCCCTTACGAAGCAACGCATAAACTAGGGTTCAAGCTTCTGTCACTCTAGCAACCTATCATCTACTTATTACTTCCCAATGCCTTCCTATAGGCCCAAATAATGGTGAAGTCTTATGTAGTCGATGTTCACATAACACCACTAGAGGTTAGACAACATACATCTTATCAAAATATCGAACGAATACCAAATTCACATGACTACTAATAGCAAGACTTCTCCCTTGTCCTCAGGAACAAACGTAACTACTCACAAAGCATATTCATGTTCATAATCAGAGGGGTAATAATATGCATAAAGGATCTGAACATACGATCTTCCACCAAATAAACCAACTAGCATCAACTACAAGAAGTAATCAACACTACTAGCAACCTACTAGCACCAATCCCGGACTTGGAGACAAGAATTGGATACAAGAGATGAACTAGGGTTTGGAGATGAGATGGTGCTGGTGAAGATGTTGATGGAGATTGCCCTCTCCCGATGAGAGGAGTGTTGGTGATGATGACGACGATGATTTCCCCCTCCCGGAGGGAAGTGTCCCCGGCAGAACAGCTCTACCGGAGCCCTAGATTGGTTCCGCCAAGGTTCCGCCTCGTGGCGGCGGAGTCTCGTCCCGAAAGGTTGCTTATGATTTTTTCTCATCGGAAGACTTCATATAGGAGAAGATGGGCGTCAGAGAGCCACCATGGGGCCCACGAGGTAGGGGGGCACGCCTAGGGGGGAGGGGCGCGCCCCCCACCCTCATGAGCAGGGTGTGGGCCCCCTGGCCTTCATCTTTGGTGAAGATTTTTCTTTATTTATTTTAAGATATTTCATGGAGTTTCAGGACTTTTGGAGTTGCGCAGAATAGGTCTTCAATATTTGCTCCTTTTACAGCCAGAATTCCAGTTGCCGGCATTCCCCCTCTTCATGGTAAACCTTGTAAAATAAGAGAGAATAGCCATAAGTATTGTGACATATCGTGAAATAACAGCCCATAATGCGATAAATATCGATATAAAAGCATGATGCAAAATGGACGTATCAACTCCCCCAAGCTTAGACCTCGCTTGTCCTCAAGCGAAAAGCCGATAACAATAAATATGTCCTCATGTTTAGAAGTAGAGGCGTCGATAAAAATAAAATAGGGACATGAAGGCATTATGATTGTTTTCATAACAGCAACATATATAGATTTGTCATATGATTACTTATGTCCAAGTGATGATCTTTTCACAAAGCCAAAGTATGAATCATAAACCTTATTGAGCACCAACAAATTATACCCTCAGTCATTGAAGCAATTGCAATTTATCATAACATCGGAAAGAGTCTATGTCAGAGCTTAAAAGCAAGTCCACATACTCAACTATCACTTAGTCCTTCATAATTGCTAACACTCACGCAATACTTGTGGTTACGTAGTTTTAACCGGACACAGAGAAAGATAGGGGCTTGTAGTTTTGCCCCACAACCTTTTACCTCAAGGGTAATGTCAACAATAATAATTCATGCTCCCCCACATCCAATTAGATATATATATCATGTTCTTTCCAACATGCTGAGCTTGCCAAAGGATAAAATGAAAAAGGAAAGGTGAAGATCACCGTGACTCTTGCATAAAGTAGAGGATAATAATAAAAGATAGGCCCTTCGCAGAGGGAAGCAGAGGTTGCCATGCGCTTTTATGGTTGGATGCACAAAATCTTAATGCAAAAGAACGTCACTTTATATTGCCCCTTGTTTGTGAACCTTTATTATGCAGTCCGTCGCTTTTATTGCATCCACAACAAGTCCGTACAAAGCTTATTTCTCTGCACTAATAAGTCATGCATATTTAAAGAGCAACTTTTATTGCTTGCACCAATGACAACTTACTTGAAGGATCTTACTCAATCCATAGGTAGATATGGTGGACTCTCATGGCTAAACTGGTTTAAGGGTATTTGGAAGCACAAGTAGTATCTCTACTTGGCACTGAGAATTTGGCTAGCATGAGGGGGAAAGGCAAGCTCCACATGTTAGAGGAACCATGACAACATACTTTATCTCAGATGTAAGAAAACATAACTCATTATGTTGTCTTCCTTGTCCAACATCAACTCTTTAGCATGTCATATTTTAATGAGTGCTCCCAATCATAAAAGATGTCAATGATAATATATATATATGGGAAACCTCTCTCTCCTTATTACTTCCTATTAATTGCAACGATGACCAAAGCTATATTTTCCAACTCCCAACAAATTTTAATCATCATACTCTTTTTATGTGAAGTCATTACTCTCAATAAGATCAATATGAACTCTTTGTTTATTTTTATTCTTTTCTTTATTCACCCAAGATCATGGCAAAGTAATCAAGCCCTTGACTCAACACTAATCTTTATTATATATAGCTCACGGACTCGATTGCATAGAGGGATCATAAAGCAAAACTCAAAACTAGATCGTGCCATGAATTTATTCTACAAAATCAAGATACTACTAATAGGATTGAACTAAGAAAAACGGTAAAGATAGGAGTTGTGATGGTGATACGATACCGGGGCACCTCCCCCAAGCTTGGCAGTTGCCAAGGGGAGTGCCCATACCCATGTGATTATATCTCCTTCTTTGTTGTTGGCGGTGGAGGTGTTGTTGATGATGGAAGCTTGTCGTCCACCTTCCATGGCATAGGCTCACCCTCATAGAAGGATGATCGAGTCGCCGGAATCCTCAAATCTGCAACGGAAACAGTTCGAAACGAAAACAGAGGATATTTGCGTGATACGGTCGTCAAAACCTTTGGGAGAATATATAATGAATTTTTACCGACCAAAATACGTATCGTGCAAGAAAACGGAGTCCGGAGGGCACACGAGGTGCTCACGAGGTAGGCGGGCGCGCCCTCCACCCTCGTGGAGGCCGCGTGTCCTCCCCGGACTGCTACTTATTTTTCTATTTTTCTAAATATTCCAAAACGGAGAAATATTGCTTTAAAAATTGTTTTGGGGTCGGTTTACTTACCGTACCACATACCTATTCCTTTTCGGAGTCTGGAACATTCTGGAAAGTGTCCCTTATGTATTCCTCCGGGGTTACGGTTTCGATAATATTGGTTTCAACATTTCTGGGATTACCTGAGATATAATGTTTGACTCTTTGACCGTTTACCACCTTCAGATTTGTGCCTGCGAAGTTGTTGATTTTTATGGCACAGGAACGATAGACCTCCTCGATAACGTAAGGACCTTCCCATTTGGAGAGAAGTTTTCCTGCAAAAAATCTTAAACGAGAGTTGTATAGTAATACATAATCACCTACATTAAACTCACGCTTTTGTATCCTTTTATCATGCCACCTTTTAACTTTTTCTTTAAACAGCTTGGCATTTTCATAAGCTTGGGTTCTCCATTCATCAAGTGAGCTAATATCAAACAACCTCTTCTCACCGACAAGTTTGAAGTCATAATTGATCTCTTTGATAGCCCAATATGCCTTATGTTCTAGTTCAAGAGGTAAATGACATGCTTTTCCATAAGCCATTTTATACGGAGACATACCCATAGGATTATTATATGCAGTTCTATAGGCCCATAATTCATCATCAAGTTTCTTGGACCAATTCTTTCTAGACCTATTAACAGTCTTTTGTAAAATTAATTTGAGCTCTCTATTACTCAATTCTACTTGACCACTAGACTGCAGGTTGTTGGGGAACGTAGCAGAAATTCAAAATTTTCCTACGTGTCACCAAGATCTATCTATGGAGAAACCAGCAATGAGGGGAAGGAGAGTGCATCTACATACCCTTGTAGATCGCTAAGCGGAAGCGTTCAAGAGAACGGGGTTGAAGGAGTCGTACTCGTCGTGATCCAAATCACCGGAGATCCTAGTGCCGAACGGACGGCACCTCTGCGTTCAACACACGTACAGCCCGGTGACGTCTCCCACGCCTTGATCCAGCAAGGAGAGAGGGAGAGGTTGAGGAGGACTCCATCCAGCAGCAGCACAACGGCGTGGTGGTGATGGAGGAGCGTGGTAGTCCAGCAGAGCTTCGCCAAGCACCGCGAGATCTGAGAAGAAGGGAGAGAGGTATGGCTGCGCCAACAGGAGGAGAAACTCATGTATTTGGCTGCACCTATGCCTCCAATATATATAGGGGGAGAGGGGGCTGCGCCCCCACCTAGGTTTCCACCCTAGGGGGCGGCGGCCAGCCCTAGATCCCATCTAGGGGGGCGGCCAAGGGGTGGAGAGGGGGAAACTTGCCCCCCAAGCAAGGTGGGGCGCCCCCTCCCCAAACCCTAGGCGCCTTGGGCCTTGGTGGGAGGGCGCACCAGCCCACCTGGGGCTGGTACCTTCTCACATTTGGCCCATGCAGCCCTCTGGGGCCGGTGGTCCCACTTGGTGGACCCCCGGGACCCTCCCGGTGGTCCCGGTACGTTACCGATAAAACCCGAAACTTTTCCGGTGACCAAAACAGGACTTCCCATATATAAATCTTTACCTCCGGACCATTCCGGAACTCCTCGTGACGTCCAGGATCTCATCCGGGACTCCGAACAACATTCGGTAACCACATACAAGCTTCCTTTATAACCCTAGCGTCATCGAACCTTAAGTGTGTAGACCCTACGGGTTCGGGAGACATGTAGACATGACCGAGACGTTCTCTGGTCAATAACCAACAGCGGGATCTGGATACCCATGTTGGCTCCCACAGGTTCCATGATGATCTCATCGGATGAACCACGATGTCAAGGACTCAATCGATCCCGTATACAATTCCCTTTGTCTAACGGTATTGTACTTGCCCGAGATTCAATCGTCGGTATACCGATACCTTGTTCAATCTCGTTACCGGCAAGTCTCTTTACTCGTTCCGTAACACATCATCCCGTGATCAACCCCTTGGTCACATTGTGCACATTATGATGATGTCCTACCGAGTGGGCCCAGAGATACCTCTCCGTTTACACGGAGTGACAAATCCCAGTCTCGATCCGTGTCAACCCAACAGACACTTTCGGAGATACCTGTAGTGCACCTTTATAGTCACCCAGTTACGTTGTGACGTTTGATACACCCAAAGCACTCCTACGGTATCCGGGAGTTACACGATCTCATGGTCAAAGGAAGAGATACTTGACATTGGAAAAGCTCTAGCAAACGAACTACACGATCTTTGATGTGATCCCGTTATCAACGACATCCAATGTCCATAGCCAGGAAACCATGACTATCTGTTGATCACAACGAGCTAGTCAACTAGAGGCTCACTAGGGACATATTGTAGTCTATGTATTCACACGTGTATTACGATTTCCGGATAATACAGTTATAGCATGAATAAAAGACAATTATCATGAACAAGGAAATATAATAATACTTTTATTATTGCCTCTAGGGCATATTTCCAACAGTCTCCCACTTGCACTAGAGTCAATAATCTAGTTCACATCGCCATGTGATTAACATTGACAGGTCACATCGCCATGTGACCAACATCCAAAGAGTTTACTAGTGTCATTAAACTAGTTCACATCACCATGTGATTAAGACTCAATGAGTTCTGGGGTTTGATCATGTTTTGCTTGTGAGAGAGGTTTTTGTCAACGGGTCTGCAACATTCAGATCCGTATGTACTTCGCAAATCTCTAGGTCATATTGTAAATGCTGCTTCCATGCTCCACTTGGTGCTATTCCAAATGGTTGCTCCACTACATGTATCCGGTTTGCTACTCAGAGTCATTCGGATAGGTGTTAAAGCTTGCATCGACGTAACCCTTTACGCCGAACCTTTTATCACCTCCATAATCGAGAAACATGTCCTTATTTACTCCAAGGACAATTTTGACCGCTGTCCAATGATCCATTCCTGGATCATTCTTGTACCCCTTGACTGACTCATGGCAAGGCACACTTCCGGTGCGGTACACAGCATAGCATACTATAGAGCCTACGTCTGAGACATAGGGGACGACCTTCGTCCTTTCTCTCTTTTCTGCTGTGGTCGAGCTTTAAGTCTTAACTTCATACCTTACAACTCAGGCAAGAACTCTTTCTTTGACTGATCCATCTTGAACACCTTCAAGATCATGTCAAGGTACGTGCTCATTTGAAAGTACTATTAAGCATTTTGATCTATCCTCATAGATCTTGATGCTCAATGTTCAAGTAGCTTAATCCAGGTTCTCCATTGAAAAACACTTTTCAAATAACCCTATACGCTTTCCAGAAATTCTACATCATTTCTGATCAACAATATGTCAACAACATATACTCATCAGAAATTCTATAGTGCTCCCACTCACTTCTTTGGAAATACAAGTTTCTCATAAACTTTGTATAAACAAAAATCTTTGATCATCTTATCAAAGTACATATTCCAACTCCGAGATGCTTACTCCAGTCCTTAGAAGGATCGCTGGAGCTATCATACCTTTTAGCATCCTTAGGATCGACAAAACCTTTCTGATTGTATCACATACAACCTTTCCTTACGAAAACTGTTAAGGAAACTCGTTTTGACATCCATCTGCCAGATTTCATAAATGCAGCTTGTGCTAACATGATTCCGACGGACTTAAGCATCGCTATGGATGAGAAAATCTCATCGTAGTCAACTCCTTGAACTTGTGAAAAACTCTTCGCCACAAGTCGAGCTTCATAGACGGTGACATTACCGTCCATGTCCGTCTTCTTCTTAAAGATCCATTTATCTCAATGGCTTGCCTATCATTGGGCAAGTCCACCAAAGTCCATGCTTTGTTCTGATACATGGATCCTATCTCGGATTTCATGGCTTCTAATCATTTGTCGGAATTTGGGCCCACCATTGCTTCTCCATAGCTCGTAGGTTCATTGTTGTCTAGCAACATGACCTTCAAGACAAGATTACTGTACCACTCTGAAGCAGTATGCATCCTTGTCACCCTACGAGGTACGGTAGTGACTTGATCCGAAGTTTCATGATCACTATCATAAGCTTCTACTACAATTGGTGTAGGTGCCACAGGAACAACTTCCTGTGCCCTGCTACACTCTAGTTGTAGTGACGGTTCAATAACCATATCAAGTCTCCACCATCCTCCCACTCAAATTTCCGAGACAAACTTTTCCTCGAGAAAGGACCCGATTCAAGAAACAATCCCTATTGCTTTCGGATCTGAATTAGGAGGTATACCCAACTGTTTTGGGTGTCCTAGGAAGATGCATTTTATCCGCTTTGGGTTCGAGCTTATCAACCTGAAACTTTTTCACATAAGCGTCGCAGCCCCAATCTTCTAAGAAATGACAGCTTAGGTTTCTCTAAACCATAGTTCATACGGTGTCATCTCAACGGAATTATGTGGTGCCCTATTTAAAGTGAATGTGGTTGTCTCTAATGCCTAACCCATAAACGATAGTGGTAATTCGATAAGAGACATCATGGTACGCACCATATCCAATAGGGTGCAACTATGATGTTCGGACACACCATCAAACTATGGTGTTCCAGGCGGTATTAATTGTGAAACAATTTCCACAATGTCTTAATTGCGTGCCAAAGCTCGTAACTCAGATACTCATCTCTATGATCATATCATAGACATTTCATCCTCTTGTCACAATGATCTTCAACTTCACTCTGAAATTACTTGAACCATTCAATAATTCAGACTTGTGTTTCATCAAGTAAATATACTCTACATCTACTCGAATCATCTGTGAAGTAAGAACATAAAGATATTCACTGCATGCCTCAGCACTCATTGGACTGCACACATCAAAATGTGTCACTTCCAACAAGTTGCTATCTTGTTCCATTTTACTGAAAAACGAGGCTTTTTAGTCATCTTGCCCAATGTGGTATGATTTGCATATCTCAAGTGATTCAAAATCAAGTGAGTCCAAACGATCCATCTGCATGGAGTTTCTTCATGCGTATACACCGATAGACATGGTTCGCATGTCTCAAACTTCTCAAAACGAGTGAGTCCAGAGATCCATCAATATGGAGCTTCTTCATGCGTTTTATACCAATATGACTTTCATGGCAGTGCCACAAGTAAGTGGTACTATCATTACTATCTTATATCTTTTGGCATGAAAATGTGTATCACTACGATCGAGATTCAATAAACCATTCCTTTAGGTGCAATACCATTGAAGGTATTATTCAAATAAATAGAGTAACCATTATTCTCCTTAAATGAATAACCGTATTGCGATAGACATAATCCAATCGTGTCTATGCTCAACGCAAACACCAAATCTCGATGGTAGAGGGAGCGTGCGATGCTTGATCACATCAACCTTGGAAACACTTCCAACACATATCGTCAGCTCACCTTTAGCTAGTCTCCGTTTATTATGTAGCTTTTATTTCGAGTTACTAACACTTAGCAACCGAACCGGTATCTAATACCCTGGTGCTACTAGGAGTGCTAGTAAAGTACACATTAACATAATGTATATCCAATATACTTCTATCGACCTTGCCAGCCTTCTCATCTACCAAGTATCTAGGGTAATTCCGCTCCAGTGGTTGTTCCCCTTATTACAGAAGCACTTAGTCTCGGGTTTGGGTTCAACCTTGGGTTTCTTCACTAGAGCAGCAGCTGATTTGCCGTTTCATGAAGTATCCCTTCTTGCCCTTGCCCTTCTTGAAACTAGTGGTTTCACCAACCATCAACAATTGATGCTCCTTCTTGATTTCTACTTTCGCGGTGTCAAACATCGCGAATACCTCAAGGATCATCATATCTATCCCTGATATGTTATAGCTCATCACGAAGCTCTAGCAGCTTGGTGGCAATGACTTTGGAGAAACATCACTATCTCATCTGGAAGATCAACTCCCATTCGATTCAAGTGATTGTTGCACTCAGACAATCTGAGCACAAGCTCAACGATTGAGCTTTTCTCCCTTAGTTTGCGGGCTAAGAAAATCGTCGGAGGTCTCATACCTCTTGACGTGGGCACGAGCCTGAAATCCCAATTTCATCCCTCGAAACATCTCATATGTTCCGCGACATTTCGGAAACGTCTTTGGTGCCTCAACTCTAAACCGTTTAACTGAACTATCACATAGTTATCAAAACGTGTATGTCTGATGTTCGCAACATCCACAAACGACGTTTGGGGTTCAACACATTGAGCGGTGCATTAAGGACATAAGCTTTCTACTGTCCGCATAATCGCTATTGTCAACTTTCAAATATATTTTCTCTAGGAACATATCTAAACAGTGGAACTAAAACGCGAGCATACGACATAATTTGCAAAGATCTTTTGACTATGTTCAGGATAATTAAGTTCATCTTATGAACTCCCACTCAGATAGACATCCCTCTGGTCATCTAAGTGATTACATGATCCAAGTCAACTAGGCCGTGTCCGATCATCACGTGAGACGGACTAGTCATCATCGGTGAACATCTTCATGTTGATCGTATCTACTATACGACTCATGCTCGACCTTTCGGTCTCCGTGTTCCGAGGCCATGTCTGTACATGCTAGGCTCGTCAAGTTAACCCTAAGTGTTTTCGCTGTGTAAAACTGTCTTACACCCATTGTATGTGAACGTAAGAATCCATCACACCCGATCATCACGTGGTGCTTAGAAGCGACGAACTGTAGCAACGGTGCACAGTTAGGGGAGAACACTTCTTATAATTTTGTAAGGGATCATCTTATTTACTACCGTCGTCCTAAGTAAACAAGATGCATAAACATGATAAACATCACATGCAATCAAATAGTGACATGATATGGCCAATATCATTTTGCTCCTTTTGATCTCCATCTTCGGGGCTCCATGATCATCATCGTCACCGGCATGACACCATGATCTCCATCATCATGATCTCCATCATCGTGTCTTCATGAAGTTGTCTCGCCAACTATTACTTCTACTACTATGGCTACCGGTTAGCAATAAAGTAAAGTAATTACATGGCGTTGTTCAATGACACGCAGGTCATACAATAAATCAAGACAACTCCTATGGCTCCTGCCGGTTGTCATACTCATCGACATGCAAGTCGTGATTCCTATTACAAGAACATGATCAATCTCATACATCACATATCATTCATCACATTCTTCTTGGCCATATCACATCACATAGCATACCCTGCAAAAACAAGTTAGACGTCCTCTAATTGTTGTTTGCATGTTTTACGTGGCTGCTATGGGTTTCTAGCAAGAACGGTTCTTACCTACGCAAAACCACAACGTGATATGCCAATTGCTATTTACCCTTCATAAGGACCCTTTTCATCGAATCCGTTCCGACTAAAGTGGGAGAGACTGGCACCCGCTAGCCACCTTATGCACCAAGTGCATGTCAATCGGTGGAACCTGTCTCACGTAAGAGTACGTGTAAGGTCGGTCCGGGCCGCTTCATCCCACAATACCGTCGAAACAAGATTGTACTAGTAACGGTAAGCATATTGAACAAAATCAACGCCCACAACTACTTTGTGTTCTACTCGTGCAAAGAATCTACGCAATAGACCTAGCTCATGATGCCACTGTTGGGGAACGTAGCAGAAATTCAAAATTTTCCTACGTGTCACCAAGATCTATCTATGGAGAAACCAGCAACGAGGGGAAGGAGAGTGCATCTACATACCCTTGTAGATCGCTAAGCGGAAGCGTTCAAGAGAACGGGGTTGAAGGAGTTGTACTCGTCGTGATCCAAATCACCAGAGATCCTAGTGCTGAACGGACGGCACCTCCGCGTTCAACACACGTACAGCCCGGTGACGTCTCCCACGCCTTGATCTAGCAAGGAGAGAGGGAGAGGTTGAGGAGGACTCCATCCAGCAGCAGCACAACGGCGTGGTGGTGATGGAGGAGCGTGGTAGTCCAGCAGAGCTTCGCCAAGCACCGCGAGATCTGAGGAGAAGGAGAGAGGTATGGCTGCGCCAATAGGAGGAGAAACTCATGTATTGGGCTGCTCCTATGCCTCCAATATATATAGGGGGAGAGGGGGCTGCTCCCCCACCTAGGTTTCCACCCTAGGGGGCGGCGGCCAGCCCTAGATCCCATCTAGGGGGGCGGCCAAGGGGAAACTTGCCCCCCAAGCAAGGTGGGGCGCCCCCTCCCCAAACCCTAGGCGCCTTGGGCCTTGGTGGGAGGGCGCACCAGCCCACCTGGGGCTGGTCCCTTCTCACACTTGGCCCATGCAGCCCTCTGGGGCCGGTGGTCCCACTTGGTGGACCCCCGAGACCCTCCCGGTGGTCCCGGTACGTTACCGATAAAACCCGAAACTTTTCCGGTGACCAAAATAGGACTTCCCATATATAAATCTTTACCTCCGGACCATTCCGGAACTCCTCGTGACGTCCAGGATCTCATCCGGGACTCCGAACAACATTCAGTAACCACATACAAGCTTCCTTTATAACCCCAGCGTCATCGAACCTTAAGTGTGTAGACCCTACGGGTTCGGGAGACATGTAGACATGACCGAGACGTTCTCTGGTCAATAACCAACAGCGGGATCTGGATACCCATGTTGGCTCCCACATGTTCCACGATGATCTCATCGGATGAACCACGATGTCAAGGACTCAATCGATCCCGTATAAAATTCCCTTTGTCTAACGGTATTGTACTTGCCCGAGATTCGATCGTCGTTATACCGATACCTTGTTCAATCTCGTTACCGGCAAGTCTCTTTACTCGTTCCGTAACACATCATCCTGTGATCAACCCCTTGGTCACATTGTGCACATTATGATGATGTCCTACCGAGTGGGCCCAGAGATACCTCTCCGTTTACACGGAGTGACAAATCCCAGTCTCGATCCGTGTCAACCCAACAGACACTTTCGGAGATACCTGTAGTGCACCTTTATAGTCACCCAGTTACGTTGTGACGTTTGATACACCCAAAGCACTCCTACGGTATCCGGGAGTTACACGATCTCATGGTCTAAGGAAGAGATACTTGACATTGTAAAAGCTCTAGCAAACGAACTACACGATCTTTGTGCTATGCTTAGGATTGGGTCTTGTCCATCACATCATTCTCCTAATGATGTGATCCCGTTATCAACGACATCCAATGTCCATAGCCAGGAAACCATGACTATCTGTTGATCACAACGAGCTAGTCAACTAGAGGCTCACTAGGGACATATTGTAGTCTATGTATTCACACGTGTATTACAATTTCCGGATAATACAGTTATAGCATGAATAAAAGACAATTATCATGAACAAGGAAATATAATAATACTTTTATTATTGCCTCTAGGGCATATTTCCAACATAGGTGACATGGAGATGCAATTCTATGATTAACGTCATATTTAGCAAGCATTTTACGGAAAGCACCATGAATAAACTGGGAACCACCATCAGTCATTAAATATCTAGGGACTCCAAACCTCGGAAAAATAACTTCCTTAAGCATTTTAATAGAAGTGTTATGATCAGCACTACTAGTTGGAATAGCTTCTACCCACTTAGTAACGTAATCAACAGCAACTAAAATATGTGTATATCCATTAGAGGCGGGAAAAGGTCCCATATAATCAAAGCCCCAAACATCAAATGGTTCAATAACAAGTGAATAATTCATAGGCATTTCTTGACGTCTACTAATATTACCAATTCTTTGACATTCATCACAAGACAAAACAAACTTACGGGCATCCTTGAAGAGGGTAGGCTAATAAAAACCAGATTGCAATACCTTATGTGTAGTTCTATCTCCAGCGTGGTGTCCTCCATAAGCTTCGGAGTGACACTTGCGTAGGATCTGTTCCTGTTCATGCTCAGGTACACAACGTCTAATAACACCATCTACTCCTTCTTTATAAAGATGTGGATCATCCCAAAAGTAATATCTCAAATCATAAAAGAACTTTTTCTTTTGTTGGTATGTGAAGCTAGGTGGTATAAATTTAGCAACAATATAATTAGCATAATCAGCATACCATGGAGTGCTACGAGAAGTGCTTATGACATTTAATTGTTCATCAGGAAAGCTATCATCAATAGGTAGTGGGTCATCAAGAACATTCTCTAACCTAGATAAGTTGTCTGCAACTAGGTTCTCAGCTCCTTTTCTATCAACAATATGCAAATCAAATTCTTGCAGCAAGAGAACCCATCTAATAAGTCTGGGTTAGCACCTTTCTTTTCCATGAGATATTTAATAGCAACATGATCAGTGTGAATAGTTACTTTAGAATCAACAATATAGGGTCTGAATTTATCACAGGCAAACACAACTGCTAAGAGCTCCTTTTTAGTAGTAGCATAATTTCTTTAAGCATTGTCTAGAGTCTTACTAGCATAATGGATAACATTTAATTTCTTATCAACTCTTTGCCCTAGAACAGCACCTATAGCATAATCACTAGCATCACACATAATTTCAAAGGGTAAATTCCAATCAGGTGGCTGAACAATAGGTGCAGAGACTAATGCTTTCTTAAGTATTTCAAATGCTTCTACACAATCATCATCAAAGGCAAATGGTACATCTTTTTGTAATAAATTAGTCAGAGGACGAGAGATTTTTGAGAAGTCCTTAATGAACCTCCTATAAAATCCAGCGTGACCAAGGAAACTTCTTATACCTTTGATGTCCTTGGGACATGGCATCTTTTCAATAGCATCAACCTTGGCTTTATCAACTTCAATACCTCTTTCAGAAACTTTGTGCCCCAAGACTATACCTTCATTAAACATAAAGTGGCACTTTCCCAATTCAAGACAAGATTAGTTTCTTCACATCTCTGCAAAACTCGATCAAGATTGCTCAAGCAATCATCAAAAGAGGAACCATAGACGGAAAAGTCATCCATGAAAACCTCACAAATCTTTTCACAAAAATCAGAGAATATAGCCATCATGCATCTTTGAAAGGTAGAAGGTGCATTACATAAACCAAAAGGCATACGTCTATAAGCAAAAGTACCAAAAGGGCATGTAAAAATAGTCTTTGATTGATCTTTAGCCGACACAGGTATTTGAGAGAAACTAGAATAACCATCTAGAAAGCAATAATGTGTATGTTTGCATAATCTTTCTAGCATTTGATAAAGGTAAGGGGTAATGATCTTTCCTAGTAGCTCTATTTAATTTGCGGAAATCAGTTACCATCCTATAACCTTTGATAATTCTTTGCGGGATTAATTCATCTTTATCATTAGGGACAACAGTAATACCTCCCTTCTTAGGGACACAATGGACAGGACTTACCCACTGACTATCAGCAACGGGATAAATTATACCTGCCTCCAGAAGCTTGAGTATTTCTTTTCTTACCACTTCTTTCATTTTAGGATTCAAACGTCGTTGAGGATCACGAATTGGTTTGGCATCCACTTCCAAATTTATTTTATGTTGACATAGAGTGGGACTAATGCCCTTAAGATCATCAAGAGTATATCCAATAGCGGCACGGTGCTTCTTCAGAGTTTTCAATAATCTTTCTTCTTCATGCTCTGAAAGGTTAGCACTAATAATAACAGGATATATTTTCTTTTCATCAAGATAAGCATATTTAAGATTATCAGGCAATGGTTTGAGCTCAAACACGGGATCACCCTTGGGTGGAGGAGGATCCCCTAGGATTTCAACAGGCAAATTGTGTTGCAGAATAGGTTCCTGTTTAAAGAATACTTCATCTATTTCCCTTCTTTCATTCATGAACATCTCATTTTCATGGTCTAGCAAATAGTGTTCTAAAGCATCACTAGGAGGTACGGCAATAGAAGCAAGACCAATAATTTCATCCTTACTAGGCAATTCTTCCTCACGATGTTGTTTACTAAATTTAGAGAAATTAAACTCATGAACCACATCATCCAAGCCAACAGTAACAACATTCTTTTTGCAGTCTATCATAGCATTAACAGTATTCAAGAAGGGTCTACCAAAAATAATGGGACAAAAGCTATGTTGTGGAGAACCAAGAACAAGGAAATCAGCGGGATATTTGGTTTTTCCACACAAGACTTCAACATCTCTAACAATTCCCATTGCAGATATAGTATCTCTATTGGCAAGTTTAATTGTAACATCAATATCTTCTAACTCAGCAGGTGGGATATCATGCATAATTTCTTTATATAAGTCAATGGGTATAACACTAGCACTAGCACCCATATCACATAAGCCATGATAACAATGATCTCCTATTTTAACAGAAATAACAGGCACGCCTACCACAGGTCTATGTTTATCTCTATCACAGGGTTTAGCAATTCTAGCAGTTTCACCAGAGAATTGAATGACATGCCCGTCAATATTATCAGACAAGAGATCTTTAACAATAGCAATATTAGGTTCTACTTTGACTTTCTCAGGAGGTGTATAAGTTCTCGTATTGCTTTTACGAACAACAGTTGAAGCTTTAGCATGATCCTTTACTCTAACAGGGAAAGGTGGTTTCTCAACATAAGAGGTGGGAACAATAGGATCATTATAAGTGATAGTCACTTCTTCAACTTTAATAGGTGCAGCTACTTTTACTTCTATGGGAGGATGATATTTAAACCACTTCTCCTTGGGGAGATCAACATAAGTAGCAAAAGATTCACAGAAAGAAGCTACTATCTCAGAGTCAAGTCCATATTTAGTGCTAAACTTACGGAAAATATCGGTATCCATAAAAGATTTAACACAATCAAACTTAGGTGTCATACCTGACTCCTTACCTTCCTCGAGGTCCCAATCTTCAGAGTTGCATTTAATTCTATCCAATAAATTCCATCTGAGTTCAATAGTCTTCATCATAAAGGAGCCAGCACAAGAAGTATCGACCATGGTTTGATTATTATGAGAAAGTTGAGCATAAAAACTTTGCATAATTATTTCTCTTGGAAGCTCATGATTGGGGCATGAATATAACATTGATTTAAGCCTCCCCCAAGCTTGAGCGATGCTTTCTCCTTCGCGAGGCCAAAAATTATATATATAATTGCGATCACGATGAACAAGATGCATAGGGTAATACTTTTGATGAAATTCCAGTATCACTCTTTTATAGTTCCATGATCTCGTATCATCACATAGCCTATACCATGTCAATGCGTCTCCCTCCAAAGATAAAGGGAAATCCTTCTTCTTAACAACATCATCGGGTATACCTGCAAGCTTAAATAATCCACAAATATCATCCACATAGCGTAGATGCTCGTCGGGATGCTTCGTTCCATCTCCTGTAAAAGTATTAGCCAGCAGTTTTTCCATAATACCCGAAGGAAATTCAAAAGGAGTTTCATTTTCAATAGGTTCAGTAGGTTGAGGAGCAACTCTTTGCTCTACTAGACGGGGTGAAGATACCCCGAACAAGCCCCTCAGAGATTCACTTTCCATAGTAACAAGTGACAGAAAATTTCAGCACACTATATAAATTTTTCCTTACCAAAGGCGCTACACTCCCCGGCAACGGCGCCAGAAAAGAGTCTTGATGACCCACAAGTATAGGTGATCTATCGTAGTCCTTTCGATAGGTAAGAGTGTCGAACCCAACGAGGAGCAGAAGGAAATGATAAGCGGTTTTTAGCAAGGTATTCTCTGCAAGTACTGAAATAAATCGTAACGGATAGGTTTGTGATAAGACAAATTATAACGAGCAACAAGTAACAAAAGTAAATAAAGTGCAACAAGGTGACCCAATCCTTTTTGTAGCAAAGGACAAGCCGGGACAAACTCTTATAATAGGAAAAGCGCTCCCGAGGACACATGGGAATATCGTCAAGCTAGTTTTCATCACGCTCATATGATTCGCGTTCGGTACTTCGATAATTTGATATGTGGGTGGACCGGTGCTTGGGTGCTGCCCTTACTTGGACAAGCATCCCACTTATGATTAACCTCTATTGCAAGCATCCTCAACTACAACAAAAGTATTAAGGTAAACCTAACCATAGCATGAAACATATGGATCCAAATCAGCCCCTTACGAAGCAACGCATAAACTAGGGTTCAAGCTTCTGTCACTCTAGCAACCCATCATCTACTTATTACTTCCCAATGCCTTACTCTAGGCCCAAATAATGGTGAAGTGTTATGTAGTCGACGTTCACATAACACCACTAGAGGTTAGACAACATACATCTTATCAAAATATCGAACGAATACCAAATTCACATGACTACTAATAGCAAGACTTCTCCCTTGTCCTCAGGAACAAACGTAACTACTCACAAAGCATATTCATGTTCATAATCAGAGGGGTAATAATATGCATAAAGGATCTGAACATATGATCTTCCACCAAATAAACCAACTAGCATCAACTACAAGAAGTAATCAACACTACTAGCAACCTACTAGCACCAATCCCGGACTTGGAGACAAGAATTGGATATAAGAGATGAACTAGGGTTTGGAGATGAGATGGTGCTGGTGAAGATGTTGATGGAGATTGCCCTCTCCTGATGAGAGGAGCTTTGGTGATGATGATGACGATGATTTCCCCCTCCCGGAGGGAAGTGTCCCCGGCAGAACAGCTCTGCCGGAGCCCTAGATTGGTTCCGCCAAGGTTCCGCCTCATGGCGGCGGAGTCTCGTTGTCTGTGTCAAAACCGGCGGCTCTAGGGTAGGGGGTCCCGAAATGTGCGTCTAGGCGGATGGTAACAGGAGACAAGGGAGACGATGTTTTACCCAGGTTCGGGCCCTCTTGATGGAGGTAAAACCCTACGTCCTGCTTGATTAATATTGATGATGTGTATTACAAGAGTGGATCTACCACGAGATCAAGGAGGCTAAACCCTAGAAGCTAGCCTATGGTATGATTGTTGTAATGGTTGTTGTGTCCTACGGACTAAAGCCCTCCGGTTTATATAGACACCGAAGAGGGCTAGGGTTACACAGAGTCGGTTACAATGGTAGGAGATCTACATATCCGTATCGCCAAGCTTGCCTTCCATGCCAAGGAAAGTCCCATCCGGACACGGGACGAAGTCTTCAATCTTGTATCTTCATAGTCTTGGAGTCCGGCAGACGATGATAGTCCGGCTGTCCGAACACCCCCTAGTCCAGGACTCCCTCAGTAGCCCCTGAACCTGGCTTCAATGATGATGAGTCCGGCGCGCATAATGTTCGGCATTGCAAGGCAGGTTCCTCCTCCGAATAATCCATAGAAGATTGTGAACACCAGGATAGTGTCCGGCTCTGCAAAATAAATTCCACATTCCATCATAGAGAGAATAATATATACACAAGTTCAATATGCTGACGTATTTTGCGGCGTGACGTCACACCACTACCAAGCCTTTACTTGAATCGTTTTTTATTATACCGCCTTAGCGCGTTTAGCGAAGCGGTTTCCTTGGCACGTCTTGTCGAAGCAGAGATCGTGTTCCCCTTATTCCGGGATTCTCATCAATACGGACGTGGATAACCCAACCGCGCCCGTCGCCACGCCTCCTCTATCAAAGGCGAGTCCCGAACGGTCACGGAGACGGCTCTTGGTATTCTCCTTCTTTATAATAGGACCAAGGCTCGTTTCTTTTCTTCAATCTTCCATCGAATCCTCTCCTTGCTCCATGTTCCAACACCTAGAGCCCCAGATTCGAGCGCTTCGGACCTTCAACAATGTCCGGCTCCGACCTTCAGGGCCGGTGGATGCCCTCCTCCGTCACGGAGGGGGACGTGCTGAAGCTGCGACAAGCCAAGTACCTGTCCTACGAGATTTTGCATAGGTTGCCCGTCGAAGGGCAAGCACCCCCGAGCCCGGCGAGTATTTCGTCTTTGTATCCCACCTCCGTTGGGGTTTAGGCTTCCCGACGGATCCTTTTGTGAGAGGTCTCATGTTTTACTATGGATTAAAATTTCACGACTTGGCTCCGGAGTCCATCCTCCATATTTCCGCGTTTATTATCATCTGCGAAGCCTTCCTCCACGTCACCCCCACTTCGGCCTGTGGCTGAAGACCTTCAATGTGGAGCCGAAGATGATCGGGGGGCGTCAAGCAGAGTGCGGCGGGGCGGCCGTAAGCAGGAGGGCCGATGCCCCGTGGCCCGAGGGCTCCTTCCAAGAGGAGCTCGGCTTGTGGCAGCAGGAGTGGTTCTATGTCACCGCTCCGAAGGGCAGCAGGCAAAAGCCGCTGCCCTTATTCCGCTCGGGACCTCCACGATGATTGATGTTGTGGGTCAACCAAGGGCTCAACCGGGGGCCGCCAAAGGACGTGCCCATTCTGCAGGGCCGGATTCGAGACCTCCAAGCGAGGGAGATCGATCTGGTAGTGGTAATGCAGGTCATGCTGATTAGGTGTCTCCTGCCCTGCAAACGCCGCCCTCTCCGGCTGTGGGAGTTTAATCCGGAGGGACCACGGATTCTTCAACACTTCATGGGTATGACACCCGTGGAGATGTACAAATTATTCTTCGGACCACAAGTGGCGTGTCCGGAATTGACTGAGGATGCCGGCCTAAGCTGCAATCGCCCGGATACACAAGTAAGTAGCTCCGAATCCGGACATACCATCTGTTTGCCTTTCTATAATTCACCTTTTAACTCGTTTCCCCTTAACAGGAGTGGATAGCGCAAGCAAAGCTGATACGGTGTCTGGCCCCCCTCCCTGAGACCGTGCTAGATCCCATGCTGGTCAGGATGTTGGAGGTTGCGCCTTCAGAAGAAGGCGAAGGGGAAAATAGGGGAGCTACCGCCTCACCCAAGGAGGCTCTTGAAGAAGGGGGGATCGAGAATCCCTCCCTCCAAGGGGAGAAGAGGACCACCTCCGAAGATCCGGAGGCTAAAGCCCCTAAGCGGGGGAAGAAGTCTTCACCAGAGGGTGCTGCGTCCGGGGAGGTCCCGACCGCATAGTCTCCCCTAAAGAATCAGCCCTCCAGCGAGCCGTAAGTAGAAAGAAGGGAGTTCGGTGATAAGAGACATCCCTATTTGTGCTTCTGAGGATAACCGAAGTTTTTACCTTTGTAGTTCGGATCTCCGACCTTCTCAGATGAGCTCGTCTTCGGGGGATCTTCGTCGGGAGATGATGGAGAGCGAGACGCCTCCGTCTGCTGCGCCGTCGGATAGGGCGGACGAGCCTGAAGTGTCATCACGGAGGGTATCCCCGAGCCTGGCAGAGCCGAAGAGTTCGGCGCCGACTAGTGTTCGGCCGGGGGGGCTGAAGGATCTGCTTGAGAGGGCGTCCATCTCAGAAGATCACCATGCATTGATGAATATGGTGATTGGAAGGATTTCGTCCGTCGAAAGCGGATTGCATAATGCCGTCAGGAGTTTGCTGGCGGGATTTGAGGTACGTAAAAATGACACACCTTTTGACAGGTTTGCACATGGAAGTGCGCCCTGTATAGATAGTAGCCCCTGAGACTCGGTAGGTTGTCGAAAGTGACAGCGTGCCGAGGATCAAAATCGCAGGTTTCAATCTTCGCCGTTCCTATGCAGGTGGCGGATTGTCCGGGGGCCAGCCGGACTGATGGAGTTGCCGAACTAAAGCGGCAACTCGACGTTGCGGATGCGGACATCGCGCTAGTCAACAGGCGACTTGACGAGTCGCAAGGTAAAAAAAAAATTTCCCGCAGTCACCTTGTAAGGGAGCCGAAGCCCATCTCTTATAATATTTGTGCTTGACGCATATGGTGCTACTGCTGTGGAGAGCCTTCGGGCTGAACTTGCTCAAGCCAAGGAGCAAGCCAGAAGGAGTAATGCGGCGGCCTTGAGGGCGGCCGAGGAGTTGGAAGCCGAAAGGGCTGCACACTGCCGAAGCAGGGAAGAGATGGGCGAAATGGCCGTGAAGTTGAAAGATGCTACCGACCGCACTGAGGCTCTTGAAAAGGAGCGCCTATCGAAGCGAGAAGACTTGGGGAAGGCCACCTCCGAAGCCAAGGACGCCCGATCTGCAATGCGGGCTATAAAGGAGGAGTTGCGCCAAGCCGGAGACATTGTGGCTGGCAAGTCCTTTCTGCTGCGCCGAAGGTTTACGGATCCTAAGTATGCTCAACTTGGCCAGCTGTGGGGTCCGGAGGATCCTTATATGGACTTAGCGGCAAGTGCGGCGGATGCCGTTGTGCACTTCCGGAGCCAGAAGGATCACAAGACAGAAGAGCTGTTTTGGTCTCAATTCCATAGTCCGGATCGTTCACTTCCACAGACCGATCGGTTGGCCGAATGGGCTGAGCTGAATAGGTTGTCTGGGCTTGCCATGACGGATATCGTGACTCATGTCTGGCCGGATAGGCCCAAGCCAAAGAGCTATTTTGGCTTGTTGCAGCAATTTCTTCGGGCGGTGCCGCATATCAAGGCGATGAAGCGGTCAGCCTGCATAGAGGGAGTGCAGATGGCACTTGCCCGTGTGAAGACACATTGGACGGAGATGGGTGCCGCCGCTGTTGCGACCCAGGGTTTGGATGAGAACCAGTTACCACCGAGCACTATTTTGGGGAAGTTCTGTGTGGTGCTCGTATAATAGAGTCGTAGTGCTCGAAAAACGTCACGTTCAAATGAACGTTTTATCTTGTAAAACAATGTTTATTGTATAGGCGCTTTTTGTACTTGTGCGTTCAAGTATTGAAATATCTCCTGTGCGGCCGTTTATGTATACGTATGTATAACCTGAAAGATGGCAGTCGTCGGCTTCAGCCCCCACGCACAAGGTGTGGGGGTGTTCGCAAAAATAGCGCATTTTCACACTTAATCCGACGTCTCGGTCCTGTTTAAGGAGGTGGTAGCATAGCAAATGAGGCAACCGGACTATAATGCTTTATCACTTTCACTTAGCCATTGGAGTTCGAGGGTGGGGCTACGATATAGCCCATGGGGGCACCGCGCTCTCCGAATTCGGGGCGCGTATGTGCCTAGCCGAGAAACGGTCCTTTGTCGAAGCGGAGGAATTCTAAACATTCCGGTGGTTGATCGAGTGGTTGACCAGTCTCTCGCTGTATCATGACAGTCAGTTTTCGGCTTTGTCTACTGAGGTGCTCGCCCAGCCGAACTGGGGAACAATCGCAGTAGTTCTCCTGGTGCCGCGTTAGCCGGTGATACGGAACGTAAGGCAGCAAAACACAGGAGTCGGGCAAACCCAACATTTGACCAAAGACATGATTCGGAGCTGATGCATATAAGGCCTAACTCGAGACGCCGAACACTCCCTAAGGTGTTTGGTCTTTTATAATAACAGGCGAAACAATGCCCTAAGCCCCTTGTGTCCAGGTACGGGCGAGGTCCTCTGACGCGGCCGATGCCAAAACGTCAGTATCCTCTCTGGTTATCATGAAAAGCCAGGGGATTATAGCAACAAGAGACAGTAAAAAAGGTTTACGCAGGGTCTTAATCTGAAAAGAATCCTAGCAACGGGTCCCTACTGCACGTCTGCGCCTGTGTCTCCGTTGTGCCGTTATCCTGGACGGGCGTGCACGGTGTTCATCTGTAAAAAGAGAGGAACTTAGTTTGAAAAGAAATCGTGCGAAAAGTGCATAAAGATTAAAATATGAATAAATTAATAAAATTGAGCCTATATTAGCCCATTGTTGCTTATATGCGCAGCCCCTTGTGAAGGGGTGTGCGGCTGGGGAGCTCCTAGCTTTTATGCCGGACTCGTCTAGCCGTGTCTGGGGTCTTTGAATGACCCTCTTAATGAAATGATGCCACGTGGACCGGGCATTTTAAGTGTAAGAGACGCGTAATGTGGTATGGCGTTAAAGCGAACAAAAGCTTCACATCCCAATAGTGCTTGATAGCTACTTTTGAATGGGGCGACATGGAAGATTAGCTTTTCGCGTCGGAAGTTGTCCGGTGACCCGAACACAACTTCTAGTAATAAGGAGCCTGTGCACTTGGCATAAGAGCCTGGCGTCACTCCATTAAAGGAAGTGCGGCTATGTCGAATTTTAGCAAGGTCTATCCCCAACTTGCAAATTGTGTTTGGATATAGCAGGTTTAAATCGCTGCCGCCGTCCATCAGGACTTGTGTAAATTGTAGTTCGTCGATTATAGGATCCAATATCAGAGCAGTCCATCCTGCATTTCAAACACCTCTGGAATAATCTAGGTGGTCAAAAGTGATTGGTTTTGACGTCCAATCTCGAGGTTCCGCTGGGGTGGACCGTGCGAGTCCCATCTTAGCGGGTGCCGCATTGTTTTTCCGTATTATCACATGAAGTGAGTTTACTGCTTTGACTTCTTGTGGGAAAGTCTTTTGTTTTCCGGTGCCCTGCTAGTGGGGTTCATCATCGTCCTCGCTTGGTGTGTCAAGCCCCTTGTGTTCGGCGTTGAGTCGGCCGGACTGTTTGAAAACCCAACAATCTCGGTGGGTGTGGTTTGCAGGCCTTCCGGAGGTACTGTGGATTTGACATATCCGATCCAAAATTTTGTTTAAGTTGGATAGCTCATCACTGTTGTCCTTAGGAGGCAGTGTTTTGTTGCTTGGCCGCGAGCTTTTGAATCCGGCGTTGACCGCCGTATTCTTTGGGATCTTTTCTTTATTCCGGCGCTGACCCTTTCTGCGCCGTGATTTGCCGTTTCCATATCTGATCTCGGATGTACTCGGGTCGCTGGTGCTGCATCTTGCTAGCCAGCTGTCCTCCCCCGCGCAAAAGCGGGTCATGAGGCTTGTTAGCGCGGCCATTGTCCTCGGCTTCTCTTGGCCGAGGTGTCTGGCGAGCCATTCGTCACGGACATTGTGTTTAAAAGCTGATAAGGCTTCCGTGTCCGGACAGTCGACTATTTGGTTCTTTTTGGTAAGGAACCTGTTCCAGAATTTGCACGCTGACTCTCCGGGCTGTTGAGTTATATGACTTAGATCGTCTGCATCTGGAGGGCGGACATAAGTCCCTTGAAAATTTGCTCTAAATGCGTCCTCGAGCTCTTCCCAACTTCCAACAGTGTTTTCTGGGAGGCTTTTGAGCCAATGCCGAGCTGGCCCTTTGAGCTTGAGGGGTAGATATTTTATGGCGTGGAGATCATCTCCTCTGGCCATGTGTATGTGTAGTATGTAATCCTCTATCCAGACTCCAGGGTCTGTTGTTCCGTCGTATGCCTCTATGTTTATGGGTTTGAACCTTGCCGGAAATTCATGATCCAGCACCTCATCGGTGAAACATAGTGGGTGTGCGGCGCCCCTGTATTTAGGTGTGCCGCTGTCTTCGAACACTTGGCGTGTTGTGATGCTTCCTGGGGCCCTCTTTTTTGGCCCGTAAATGGACCTAGCTGGGCCATCTGTCTTTCCAGGATCATGAGTCGGCTTGAGTGCGGCGCCGCTTGTCGCTTTTGGCCTGTCATCTAGTCGTCTATCCGGCCAGGCGGCTTCTTTAATTTTTGACTATGGTGGCTCTATGGCTTCTTCGTCAAATTTTGGCAGCAGCTTGCGCTTCGGGTAGCTCTTTGATTGATGGCCATTGCCATATTTGTCTGCGGTCTTGAGTACTTTGCTCCACCTCATTCTGAGTATGTCTTCCGCTGTTTTGAGCTTCCGTTTTTCCTTCTTCAAGCTTCTTGCGGTGGCAACAAGTCTTTCATGAAGGTTCTTATGCTCCGGTGGTGTGTCCGGCATGAGGTCGTCCAGACTATTGGTTTCGCTGGGAATGGATTGATTATCCGATTCGTCCTGTTCGGACGGTTGCTTGGTTGCATGTTCGTCGTCCAGTGGTTTGCCCTACTCTATTGCTGGGTCATTAGGAATGTTGTTTTTGCCGAGACGGGGCTTAGGGCGGCGCCTGCGTCGCCGTTTTGGTTGTTTATCGGCAGGATTATCCTTTGCTGCGCCCCGTTGTTCCTCGGCATCGCTTCCTTTTGGGGTATCCACCATGTATACATCATGTGTTGAGGTGGTCTTCCAGTGCCCTATAGGCGCTGGTTCTTGATCGTCTCCGGCATCGTCGTCCATACCGCCGATGTCCTCGGAGTCGTAGTCTGGCATGTCGGTTAAATCGTTGACAGTGGCTACAAAGTGGGTGGTGGGTGGGGCTTGAATTTCTTCGTCGTCCGCATCCCAACCATCCTGGCCGCAGTCCGGCCAGGGTTCTCCGGATAGCGAGAGATGCTTCAGTGAATTTAGGATGTCGCCAAAGGGTGAGTGTTGGAAGATGTCCGTGGCGGTGAACTCCATGATCGGCGCCCAATCAGATTTGATTGGCAGCGGCGCGGGAGGTTCGGAGTCCGGCAGGGAGTCCGGCACCTCGGAGTCACGAGCTTTGCAAGGGACAAGGTTAGTGTTCGGCTCCATTGCCGTGGAAGTTGCAGCCCCCGAGGCGGTGTCCAGCCACCGGTCTTCGATCTGCGCGATCGGCTCCGGACTAAGGGTCGGAGCGGATTCGTGTGCGGCCACCAAGGCACTGTCCGGCGGCAGAGCTAAATCATGCCCATCGTGATAGCGCGGCACGCTCGGCTGTGGCTCGAGTCCGTCGAAGATCAAGTCTCCGCGGATGTCGGCCGTGAAGTTTAGGATTCCGAACCTGACCTGATGGCCAGGGGCGTAGCTTTCGATCTGCTCCAGATGGCCAAGTGAATTGGCCCGCAGCGCGAAGCCGCCAAATATGAAGATCTGTCCGGGGAGAAAAGTCTCACCCAGGACGGTGTTGTTGTTGATTGGAGGAGCCATCAAGCCTATCGGTGACGACACAGAGGAACTCTCAATGAAAGCACCAATGTCGGTGTCAAAACCGGCGGATCTCGGGTAGGGAGTCCCGAACTGTGCGTCTAGGCGGATGGTAATAGGAGACAAGGGAGACGATGTTTTACCCAGGTTCGGGCCCTCTTGATGGAGGTAAAACCCTACGTCCTGCTTGATTAATATTGATGATGTGTATTACAAGAGTGGATCTACCACGAGATCAAGGAGGCTAAACCCTAGAAGCTAGCCTATGGTATGATTGTTATAATGGTTGTTGTGTCCTACGGACTAAAGCCCTCCGGTTTATATAGACACCGGAGAGGGCTAGGGTTACACAGAGTCGGTTACAATGGTAGGAGATCTACATATCCGTATCGCCAAGCTTGCCTTCCACGCCAAGGAAAGTCCCATCCGGACACGGGACGAAGTCTTCAATCTTGTATCTTCATAGTCTTGGAGTCCGGCGGACGATGATAGTCCGGCTGTCCGGACACCCCCTAGTCCAGGACTCCCTCACTCATCCCGAAAGGTTGCTTATGATTTTTTTTCTCATTGAAAGATTTCATATAGGAGAAGATGGGCGTCGGAGAGCCACCAGGGGGCCCACGAGGTAGGGGGTGCGCCCAGGGGGAGGGGCGCACCCCCCACCCTTGTGAGCAAGTGTGGGCCCCCTGGCCTTCATCTTTGGCGAAGATTTTTCTTTATTTATTTTAAGATATTCCGTGGAGTTTCAGGACTTTTGGAGTTGCACAGAATAGGTCTTCAATATTTGCTCCTTTTCCAGCCAGAATTCCAGCTGCCGACATTCCCCCTCTTCATGGTAAACCTTGTAAAATAAGAGAGAATAGCCATAAGTACTATGACATATCGTGAAATAACAGCCCATAATGCGATAAATATCGATATAAAAGCATGATGCAAAATGGACGTATCAAGCGCCCGGTGAAATTGCGGCAGTGGTTCAAGGAAAGTTTAAAGGAAAACCTAAGGGGCCCTGGACCCCTAAGAAGGTAAAGGCAAGCGGGAAATGATGTGCTGGATTTACCATGTCACATTCATATGAAGAAGGATGAAGAGGATAATCTGATTTATCCTAAACACACCACTCAACAATGTCGACTCCTGATCCAGCAGTTCCGAGAGAAACAACCCAGTGAGAAGGAAAGAGTCGGACAAAGACGAGAACGAAGAGGAAGATGATGTTCATCCAAAAGTCAATTCCACCCTGATGATTTTTGTTGATTTTGAGAGCAAGAGTCGATTGAAAGTTATCAATAGGGAAGTGAATATGGTTGCTCCGGCGACGACGACCACATACCTGAAATGGTCACAAACAGCCATCACATTCGACCAGTCTGATCACCCGGCGCATATAGCTACTCTTGGGAGGCAAGCGTTGGTGGTCGACCCGGTGGTCGAAGGCACTCGACTGACCAAAGTGCTAATGGATGGTGGTAGCGGCCTGAATATCCTTTATGCTGAAACCTTGAAGGGGATGGGCATTCCGATGTCTAAACTTAGCGAGAGCAATATGAGTTTTCATGGCGTTATCCCTGGAAAGAAAGCCGAATCACTCGGCCAGATCGCCCTTGACGTGGTTTCGGTGATTCCAAGAATTACCCTAAGGAAAAGTTGACATTTGAAATTGTGGATATCCAGAGTGCTTATCATGCTATTCTGGGTAGGCCTGCCTATGCGCATTTTATGGCTCGACCATGTTACGTGTACCTCAAGCTGAAGATGCCCGGTCCCAATGGAGTGATCACAGTCACTGGTAATCGGCAGAAGGCAGAAGAATGCTTCCAGAAGGGTTCCAAAATTGCCGATGCACAAATGGTAGCAGTTGAATTTCAAGAGTATCAGAAGAATGCAGATCCGACTGATTTGCTCCGAGCTAAGAAGCCTTCCATGGATTCTGCATTCCAGTCATCAGGAGAAACGAAGCCGATTCATATCCACCCGACCGATCCCAATGTTGCACCGACTCATATTTCAATGACACTCGACAGCAAATAGGAAGAAGCGCTCATCCAGTTCCTCCGTGAGAACTGGGACATCTTTGCATGGAAACCTTCTGACATGCCGGGTGTACCCAGAGAACTGGTTGAGCACCGTTTGCGTGTTGATCCCAAGGTAAAACCCGTCAAAGAGCATCTTCTGCGGTCCGTCGTGCAGAAGAGAAAAGCAATTGGCGAGGAAGTGGCTCGGCTCCTAGCAGCAGAGTTCATCCGAGAGATCTATCACTCCGAGTGGCTTGCCAGTGTGGTCATGGTCCCTAAGAAGGACGATTCACTTCGTATGTGCATCGATTTCAAGCATATCAATCGGGCCTACCCGAAAGATCATTTCCCTCTCCCCCGCATCGATCAGATTGTTGACCTGACTGCAGGGTGTGAGTGCTTGTCTTTTTAGATGCATATTCCAGGTATCATCATATCCGACTGTATGGTCCCGATGAAATAAAAACAGCTTTCATCACCCCATTCGGGTGATTTTGCTATGTCATCATGCCATTTGGTCTTAAAAATGCCGGCGCCACATTCATGAGGATGATTCAGAAGTGTCTGCTCACTCAAATCAGTCGGAATGTGGAAGCATACATGGATGACATTGTGGTCAAGTCACGTAAAGGTTCCGACCTACTGATAGACCTTGCAGAAACCTTTGCCATACTAACAAGGTATGATATCAAGCTTAATCCGTCGAAGTGCACATTCGGAGTTCCAGGTGGAAAGTTACTCGGTTTCCTCGTTTCTGAACGGGGGATCGACGCAAATCCAGAAAAAGTCGATACCATCCTCTGAATGAAACGCCCTGTGCGTGTGCATGATGTTCAGAAGCTTACTGGTTGTTTGGCCGCCTTGAGTCGATTCATTTCTCATCTCGATGAAAAGGCCTTACCTCTTTACCGATGGATGAAGAAATCTGATAAGTTCGAGTGGACTGATGAAGCTGACGCAGCGTTTGCAGAGCTCAAAACCCTGCTTTCCACCCAGCCGGTGCTTGCTGCGCCAATCAGCAAAGAGCCTTTACTGCTTTACATTGCAGCCGCTGGACAAGTTGTCAGTATAGTACTCACGGTCGAGCGGGAAGAAGAAGGAAAATCTTATAAAGTTCAGCGCCCAGTGTATTATCTCTCTGAAGTTTTGACTCCATCCAAGCAAAGATATCCACATTATCAGAAGCTTGTCCATGGAATCTACATGACCATGAAGAAGGTTGCACACTATTTCTCTGATCACTCCATTACAGTCCTCAGCGACGCACCATTATCTGAAATTCTGAACAACAGAGATGCAACTGGTCGAGTGGCATAATGGGCGATTGAACTCCTTCCATTGGATATCAAGTTTGAGGCAAAGAAAGTTATCAAGTCCCAAGCAATCGCAGATTTCCTTGCCGAGTGGATTGAGCAGCAACTGTCGACTCAGGTTCACTCGGAGCATTGGACCATGTTCTTTGATGGCTCCAAGATGCTGAATGGTTCCGGTGCTGGGGTAGTATTGGTATCCCCCCGTGGAGACAAGCTTAGCTATGTTCTCCAGATTCATTTTGATTCCTCCAACAATGAAGCTGAATATGAAGCACTTTTATATGGGTTGTGTATGGCCATTTCACTCGGCGTCCGTCGCCTTATGGTCTACGGTGACTCGGATTTGGTGGTTAATCAAGTGATGAAAGAGTGGGATGTCAGGAGCCCGGCCATGACTGGTTATTGCAACGCAGTAAGAAAGCTGGAAAAGAAGTTTGAAGGGTTGGAGCTTCACCATATACCCCGACTGAAAATTCAAGCTGCAGATGAATTGGCAAAGATAGGATCTAAGAGAGAGACCATTCCCAGCAATGTGTTTTTGGAGCATATTCATTCACCTTCAGTTCAGGAAGACCCTTTCACTTAAGAGCCCCCACAGCCTAAGAGTGCCACAGATCCGACTGAAGTCGAAATCCCAGCCGTGGTCGAGTTAGTCATGGAGGTTTTGGTCGTCACTCCTGACTGGACAGTGCCATACATTGCATATATTCTTAGGAAAGAACTTCCAAAGGATGAAGAAGAGGCTCGACAGATCGTCCGACGATCTAAAGCCTTTACTGTGATAAAAGGTCAGTTGTTCAGAGAAAGTGTAACTGGAATCTGCCAGAAATGCATCACGCCAGAAGAAGGCCGGATGATCCTCAATGACATCCACTCGGGGACCTGTGGTCACCATGTGTCCTCTCGGACCATCATGGCCAAAGCATACCGAGCCGGATTTTACTGGCCACATGCCAACGAGATGGCGAAAGAAATAGTAGACAAATGTGAAGGCTGTCAGTTTTACTCCAACATGTCCCATAAGCCTGCGTCAGCTCTGAAGACTATTCCACTCGTCTGGCCTTTCGCTGTCTGGGGATTGGATATGGTTGGACCTCTAAGGACTGGCAGGAGTAGATTTACCCATGTGCTGGTAGTAGTCGACAAGTTTACCAAATGGATTGAAGCCAAGCCCATTAAAAACCTTGAAGCAAGTATAGCTATAAGTTTCATCAGAGAATTGACATTCAGATATGGTGTTCCGCACAGCATCATCATTGATAATGGGTCGAACTTCGGTTCTCACGAGTTCAGAGCTTTTTGTGCTTCACAAGGCACGAGGGTCGACTACGCTTCAGTCGCCCATCCTCAGTCAAATGGGCAGGATGAAAGAGCAAATGGATTGATTCTCAAAGGACTGAAACCCTAGTTGATGTGTGACCTCAAGCATGCAGTAGGTGCCTAGGTCGACGAACTTCCATCAGTACTTTGGGGATTGAGGACAACTCCTAATAGGTCGACTGGACGAACTCCGTTCTTCTTGGTCTATGGAGCTAAAGCTGTACTCCCGAGTGATTTGCTTTATAATGCACCCCGAGTCAAACTTTTCTCAGAAGAAGAAGCAGAACAGGCTCGGCAAGATGCAGTCGATCTCCTGGAAGAGGAAAGAGAAATGGCCTTGGTTTGGTCAACCATTTATCAGCAAGACCTGCGTCGATTGCACGCCAGAAACGTAAGGGGTCGGGCATTTCAGGAAGGAGACTTGGTTCTTTGAGTGGACCAGCAGAAACCACACAAGCTCGCTCCTACTTGGGAAGGCCCCTTTGTCATCACCAGAGTGCTCCACAACGGAGCATATCATCTTTTCAATGTTGAACACAATAAAGACAAGCCACACGCTTGGAATGCGGAGCTGCTCCGCCCCTTTTACTCTTAAGCATTCACACTGTTGAGATGTAATAAGAAATACCTTTTTTGATTATCAAAGACATAATTTTGCAGTCTTCCGAATGATTGTTGTTCATTTTTTACATGTTCTAAATCCCCTAGTGGGTGCCTTAGCTGCAGATCCGTTTTGCCTAAGTTGAAAAGAAAAATCCTACCGAGTGGTGAGCCAGCCTCTCACTCGTGGGCTTAGCTGCGAATCCGTTTCGCGTAAGTTTGAATAATCCTACCAAGTGGTGAGCCAGCCTCTCACTCGGGGGCTTAGCTGCAGTCCAGTACTCGCCTAAGTTTGAAAAATCCTACCGAGTGGTGAGCCAGCCTCTCACTCGGGGGCTTAGCTGCAGTCCAGTACTCGACTAAGTTTGAAAAATCCTACCGAGTGGTGAGCCAGCCTCTCACTCGGGGGCTTAGCTGCAGTCCAGTACTCGCCTAAGTTTGAAAAATCATACAGATTGGTGCAGGTCGACCACGACCCCCCCCCCCCCCCCCCGGGGGCTGCACCGTCAAGAAGAAGGACGAGATTGTGTGAGCGATCCTCCCACTCGGGGGCTTAGCTATAGTCCAATACTCGCCTAAGTTTGAAAAATCCTACTGAGTGGTGAGCCAGCCTCTCACTCAGAGGCTTAGCTGCAGTCTAGTACTCGCCTAAGTTTAAAAAATCCTACTGAGTGGCGAGCGATCCTCCCACTCGGGGGCTTAGCTGCAGTCCAGTACTCACCTAAGTTTTAAAAATCCTACCGAGTGGCGAGCAATCCTCCCACTCAGTGGCTTAGCTGCAGTCCAGTACTCGCCTAAGTTTTAAAAATCCTACCAAGTGGCAAGCAATCCTCCCACTCGGGGGCTTAGCTGTAGTCCAGTACTCGCCTAAGTGTAAAAAATCCTACCGAGTGGTGAGCGATCCTCCCACTCGGGGGCTTAGCTGCAGTCAAGAAGAAGGACGAGATTGTGCGCACTGCCAAAGGCTCATCCAACAGCTGGTGTCAAGGCGAGCTGCTTTCAGGAACGTCAAGACCATTGCTGAATGCCTCGCTGATGAGCTGATCAATGCTGCCAAAGGCTCATCCAACAACTAGTGCCAAGACGAGCAGCTTTCAGGAACGTCAAGGCCATTGCTGAGTGCCTCGCCGATGAGCTGATCAATGCTGCTCAGGGCTCGTCCAACAGGTCGACTGTGGCCTCTTCCTCAGAAGCTGCATCAAAAGTACAAGAACCAATCCGAGTGAAGAACGAGTTCCGCTCGAAGACAAACACAACATATTCAAAGATAAACCAAGTTCAAATAAATACAAAGGTTCCAAACCGCGGATTAAAGTGCTCGGGCATTAGGCCCGAAGGAGTTTCAACGATTACAAAATCACTCAGCATTTCGAGGCAAATAAAGGTGAAGCATAATGTTTTTCGATCACTCATCAGGAGAAGGGCTGGCTGGATCACAGAAGCTGTCAAGATCAATGATGTCTGTAATATGAGTGGCAGCCTCAAGGAAGGTGTCCATGAAGGACTGGAAGGTGTGCTTTTTAGTATTCACAACCTTGAGGACCGCCAACTTGTCTTCTCTAGCGTCCTTGCAGTGCACTGCACTCGGACCAATGACAGGGCGACGTCAGCGCCACAGCAAACGGACGACTTCTTCCATTCCTGCACTCGGCTAGGGATCTGATTTAGTCGAGTCATCAGCGACTCGAGATCTTGTGAAAGTTCCGCCTGAGGCCAGAGTTCGGCGTCAACCCGAGTCATCACCGCCTTCAGTCGATCCAGATAAGCAACGACACCGTCCAAGAGTGATTCCAACCGCAGCAAGTTCATCGCAATGTCATCTTTCACAGGACAATTGATGGGGTCGAGACCTGTCTCGACCTGCCCGGTCTCAGCTTCAAAATCCTGACAAAGTTCTGCATGATCATGAAAAATAGTGAGTCGACAATATAACAACATACTTCAATCGACGACAGCTAACCAATCGAGCGGCAGTACCTTCAAGCTTTAGAACTAGTTTTGTGGCAAGTTGTCCAAGATAGGACTCTAGCTCTCCTGTCCTAGCTCTGAGGCCTCCAACTTCATTGGTCAGGTTCTCCTTGTCCTTCTTCAGTTGCTCAAATTCCCGATTGGCTTCAGAGATGGCAGTCTTCAGCTTCATGTTCTCCTCTTCCAACTTGCCGGCCGAAGCCAGCTTTTTGTCCGCAAGCGTTGTCTTCTCTCGTGCTTCCTTCTGAGCAGCAGCAAGGTCCCAATCCTTCTCCTCTAGATCTTCCTTCATTCTCTCTAAATAAACAACACTCTTCAGACGAGCCTGAAGCTGACGGTTTTCACTACGCACATCTACTTGTGTCAAGTCACTCGGTTCAAAGAGACTGCAAGAAAAAACACTGAAAGGCGTGAGCTACTAGGTGGACAAGTGTCGATTGATTACCTCCCATGATGGTTGTTTCTTCTTGAGCGGTCTTGAAGTTCTTCTTTGCAAGTTCAAGATCAAGTTCGAGCCTGATGTGCTTCTTGTTTAACTCAGAAAGCTGAGCTCCAAGATCAGAAGACCTCTACAGTCAGCGAGAGAGATATATCAGTCGACAAAAATAAAAGACAATGATAGTGAAAGTTACTCTAAGACTATTGCCGAATCAAATATTCAACAGTAGTCACTACACCCAGTGGGTGCACTTAGCATGCCCCCACAGATCTAGATCAACACTCAGCATTGTCTGCCCAGCGTGAGTCAAAAAAACACAAGGTAAAAAAGTAGATTCTAAGAACTCAGCCGACTGCCAGCAGTCGACTGTGGTCTCGGGGACTACACCCAGTGGGTGCACTCGGCGTGCCCCCACTGGTCCCGACGGAATACTAAGACTCAGCATGAGTCGAGTGGAGTGGAAGACATCCTAAACTCTAAAAACAGGCACACCCCAGTGGGTGATCAGATATAAAACATCATTCAAAAGTTCAGTCGGGAGTTCACTGACCTTAACATTGGTCTGCAGAGCGGTGCTGGCATTATAGGCCACCTGGCTGGCCTCGTGCATCACCTTCACCTATTCCATAACAAGGGTCACCTGGCGAAGAGCCTCCCTGGTAGCACTTGGTGAATCATCTGGGGTCTGGTATGCAGCAAAAAGTGATGGGTCCAAGGTGGCCGAGGCAGCTACTGGGTCGGATGCGTGGAGTTGCACTGGAGCAGTAGGAGCCGGAGCAGTCGACCCCGACAGACGATCAGTCGTCAGCGGGTTGGC
Organism: Triticum timopheevii; assembly: GCA_963921465.1. NCBI lineage: Eukaryota > Viridiplantae > Streptophyta > Magnoliopsida > Poales > Poaceae > Triticum > Triticum timopheevii. The sequence continues at coordinate 470,508,684 of OY997266.1, read as the reverse complement.
GAATGTGACGTTGGTCTGAACCGGATCTCCGGAACGATCGACCACCGCCTCAAGCACCGGCGTCGACTGAGGGACTTGAACTTCAAGCCCTCTCCTTCTTGAGCCCCCGCTTCTCCTCCTCCTCTCCTGTAGAGGCATTTCTTCTTATTCATCATCGAGAAGCACGACGATGTCTCGCGGAACTGTAGCGAAAGAAAAACATCGGAAATTCAGCCGACCGATAACTCAATCAACTAATGAGTTCTGGTAGAATGGACTTACCAGCTCAGAAGGTGGCCGCATCGTTGGTCTCCTCGTCTCCTGGAGCTGTGTCGATATCCATGTCATTCGCAACAAAGGTTGGTCTAGAAAGATACATGATCCATTCGGTCAGAACAGAAGCTTCAGTCGGCCTAGATAAATGCAAGAAAGATACTCACCCTGAAGCAATAGGTACGTCCATCTTGATCCTCGGCAAAGTCTTCCGAGTATTTGGAGGAGCAACCTTGGGCTGCTTGGCGACCTTCTCTGTCGGCTCCGGGGTCGACGTCCGAGTGCGCTTCTGCGTGTGGGTACTTGGGGCCACGTTCTTTCCGCGCCCGCCCGCCGGGTCATGGTGTTGCTTGGATCGGTGTTCAGAGCACGGCGTCGAGTCAGCCGCTTCCCCGTTGTCTGACTCCTCGCTTTCCTCCTCCTCATCTTCATCCGAAGATTCCCATTCACCGCTCTCCTCCGCGCTGGCCTCTCCCACCTGGTCCTGCTCTAGAACTTGTTCACCGTTGGGCATCGAATACATGTCAGTAAAAACCTACAAGGCAAGAAGTGGAGTAAAAGTCAGTTGAGCTCAAGGACAATCGGAATGTGTATGCAAAGACAGTCGAAATAAAGAACATACCTTGTCGGGCTGATTGTCATCACTGAAAGGGACGACCCTCCTGTCTCCTCTGGGGTTGTCCTGGTTGCCTGTAATGCTCTTCAATCACATGTCCACGGCCTTGGCTGGCACTTCCTCTGGATGAACACGAGCGGTGTCGTCAGCCCCAAAGTACAACCACATGGGATGGTCACGGGCCTGAAGAGGCTGGATGCCTCGACTGAGGAATACTTCCAGCAGGTCCATGCCAGTGACACCCTCATTGATCAGTTGGACCACTTTCTCAACCAGCATCTTCGTCTCCACGTTCTCAGCAGCAGTCACTTTCAGTGAGGAAGGAGTCTGGACACGGTCAAAAGTGAAGTGGGGAAGGCCGGTCGACTGACCTGGAGTTGGGAGGTCCTGGTAGTAGAACCAGGTCGACTACCAGCCCCTAACCGACTCAGGGACAGTCATGGAAGGGAAAGAACTCCTCTGCCTCTTCTGGATACCCAAACCCCCACACATCTGAATGACATGGGTTTTCTCGTCACTCGTTTTCGCTTTCTTCACCGACTGGGAACGGATGGTGAAATATGTTTGAAAAGACCCTGGTGCGATCGACACCCCAAAAAGTTTTCACACATCGACACGAATGCGGCAAGGTACATGATGGTATTGGGAGAAAAATGATGGAGTTGGGCACCGAAGAAGTTCAAGAAGCCCCGGAAGAAGGGGTGCGGAGCAAGCGAGAAGCCCGGTCGACGTGGGTGGCGAGTGAGGGAGTCCTGGATTAGGGGGTATCCGGACAGCCGGACTATATACATCGTCCGGACTATTGGAGCGTGAAGATACAAGACTCAAGACTCTGTCCTGTGTCCGAAGGGGACTCTCCTATGCGTGGAGGACAAGCTTGGTGATCCGGATATTTTATTTGCTTCCTTGTAACCGACTCCGTGTAAACCCTAGCCCTCTCCGGTGTCTATATAAACCGGAGAGGTTGGTCCTTAGAAGGCCGATCACGATCACAACCATAATCATCATAGGCTAGCTTCTAGGTTTAGCCTCCATGATCTTGTGGTAGATCTACTCTTGTACTACTCATATCATCAATATCAATCAAGCAGGAAGTAGGGTTTTACCTCCATCGAGAGGGGCCCGAACCTGGGTAAACATTGTGTCCCTTGCTTCCAATTACCATCAGCCTAAGACGCACAGATCGGGACCCCCTACCCAAGATCCGCCGGTTTTGACACCGACATTGGTGCTTTCATTGAGAGTTCCTCTGTGTCGCCGCTACAAGGCTTGATGGCGCCTTCAATCGTCAACAACATGGTCCAGGGCGAGACTTTTCTCCCCGGACAGATCTTCATGTTCGGTGGCTTTGCGCTGCAGGCCAATTCGCTTGGCCAACTGGAGCAGATCGACAGCTACGCCCCTGGCCACCAGGTCAGGTTCGGAAACCTGAACTACACGGCCGACATCCGCGGAGACTTGATCTTCGACGGAATCGGGCCTGTGCCAGGAGCGCCGGACAGTCACGATGAGCACGGCTTAGACCTGCTGTCGGACAGTGCTCGGGATATCACCCCTGCAGTAGCCCCGGACCTAAATCCGGAGCAGACTGCATGGCCCAAGGACGGGTGGATGGACCCTGCCCCGCAGGCCGCACACTCATCAGCGGTAGAGCCGAACACAGGCCTCACCTCTAAGGAAGCCTGTGACTCCGGACCCCCGGACTCGTATCCGGTTGCAGGTTCCAGTCCACGTGCTCCCGAGCCCGCCGAGCCTGGTTGGGCTCAGGTAATGAAGTTTACCGCTGTGGATATCTTCTAGCACTCGCCCTTTGGCGACATGCTGAACTCGTTAAAGTCTCTCTCTTTGTCAGGAGGCTCTTGGCCAAACTATGTCCGGCTCGAGTGGGAAGCAGGCGACGAAGGAATTCGTTGCCCACCCACCACCACTTCATTGCCACGGTCGATGATCTAACCGACGAGCTTGACTTCGACTCTGAAGACATCGATGGTATGGACGACGATGCAGGAGAAGTACAGGAACCACCGCTCATGGGGCGGTGGACAGCCACCTCCTCATACGATATATACATGGTGGACACTCCGAAGGAAACCAATGGCAATGAGGCAATGGAGGATAACCCCTCAGGGAGAAAAGCAAAGCATGGGCGTCATCGGCGCCGCTCCAAGCCCCACCACAGCAATACCGGCCCAGGAGACGAAAACAATCTGGATGGTGCCGAAGAGGAATACAACCCTGAATAGCCTGCCTTCGAGCAGGCCGAGCAGGAAGATGGGCAGGTCAGCCCAAATGAACAGGCGACGGACGGATATCCGGAGGAGGACAACTACATGCCCCCCTTCGAGGATGAGATTAGCCCTGGCGACGACGAGTTCGGCGTGCCTGAGGATCCTGTGGAGCAGGAGCGCTTCAAGCGTCGGCTTATGGCCACTGCGAGGAGCCTGAAAAAGAAGTAGCAGCAACTCCAAGCTGATCAAGACCTGCTCACAAATAGATGGACTGAAGTCCTGGCAGCCGAGGAATACGGACTCGAGCGCCACACGGCTGACTGGCCACCCCGTGGCCAGGATAAAACAGCATATCAGCCTGAATACCAGCCCGCACCCCCACGCCAATACACTACGGCCCAGGGTAATAGGCATGACCTGCAAGATATACCAGAAAACAAAGCAGGACAGCCAAGATCGATCTACGGATTGCGGGGGCGCGCCCCAACACGCGGGGATGACCGTCACGCCGGATACACTATCAACAAGTCCGGCCGGGCCGAACACAGCCACCAAGACCAATTCGAACTGCGTAGCCACATAGCCCAGCACAGAGGCACTGCGCACCCCCCTGCTTCACCGACGAAGTGATGGATCATGAATTCCCAGAAGGGTTCAAACCCGTAAACATCGAATCATACGATGGCACAATAGACCCCGCAGTATGGATCGAAGATTTCCTTCTCCACATTCACATGGCCCGCGGAGACGATCTACATGCCATCAAGTATCTTCCCCTTAAGCTCAAAGGACCTGCCCAGCACTGGCTAAATAGCTTGCCCGCAAATTCCATTGGCAGTTGGGAAAACCTGGAAGACGCGTTCCTTGACAACTTCCAGGGCACATATGTGCGACCACCGGACGCCGATGACTTGAGCCACATTACTCAACAGCCCAGAGAGTCAGTCAAGAAATTATGGACTCGGTTCCTAACTAAAAAGAACCAAATAGTCAACTGTCCGGACGCTGAAGCCCTGGCGGCCTTTAAGCAAAATATCTGTGACGAGTGGCTCGCCCGACACCTCGGCCAGGAAAAACCCAAGTCAATGACAGCTCTCATGACACTAATGACCCGCTTTTGCGCGGGCGAGGAAAGCTGGTTGGCTCGCAGCAGCACAACGCCACATTCTGGCACTTCGGATGTCCGTGAAAACAACGGCAAGCCACAACGCAATAGACATAAGCGATGGAACAACGGCGACAACACTGAAGACACGGCAGTCAACGCCGGATTCAGCGGATCCAAATCCGGTCAGTGGAAGAAGACGTTCAAAAGAAACAATCAGGGACCGTCCAGTCTGGACCGCATACTTGAACGCTCGTGCCAAATTCATGGCACCCCAGATAAGCCAGCCAACCACACTAATAGAGACTGCTGGGTGTTCAAACAGGCTGGCAAAATAAACGCCGAAAACAAGGACAAGGGGCTGCACAGCGACGATGACGAGGAACCCCGGCGTCCGGACATGGGGGGACAGAAGAAATTTCCTCCCCATGTGAAAACGGTCAACATGATCTACGCCACCCACATTCCCAAGCGGGAACGGAAGCGAGCACTACGGGACGTCTATGCGATGGAGCCAGTCGCCCCCAAATTCAACCCATGATCAGCTTGTCCGATCACCTTTGATAGTAGGTGTCGGTGTCAAAACTGGCGGATCTCGGGTAGGGGGTCCCGAACTGTGCGTCTAGGCGGATGGTAACAGGAGACAAGGGACACGATGTTCTTACCCAGGTTCGGTCCCTCTCGGTGGAGGTAAAACCCTACTCCTGCTTGATTGATATTGATGATATGGGTAGTACAAGAGTAGATCTACCACGAGATCAAGGAGGCTAAACCCTAGAACCTAGCCTATGGTATGATTGTTGTTCGTCCTATGGACTAAAAACCTCCGGTTTATATAGACACCGGAAAGGGCTAGGGTTACACAGAGTCGGTTACAATGGTAGGAGATCTACATGTCCGTATCGCCAAGCTTGCCTTCCACGCCAAGGAAAGTCCCATCCGGACACGGGACGGAGTCTTCAATCTTGTATCTTCATAGTCTTGGAGTCCGGTCGACGGTGATAGTTTGGCTATCCGGACACCCCCTAGTCCAGGACTCCCTCAGTAGCCCCCGAACCAGGCTTCAATGACGACAAGTCCAGCGCGTAGATTGTCTTCGGCATTGCGAGGCGGGTTCTTCTCCAAATTCCATGTACTTGTCGAATAGTGTCCAGCTTCTTATAAATGCTGCGCTCCTTGGCTTCCACATCTGTCGGGGCGGCTCTGTGGCCACGAGCACCTATGGGGCACAGGGGGGCCCTTCTAGTCCGGCAAGGGAGCAGAGGGCGTGCGCAGAGCAGATCGAGGTCGGGCGCGCGGGGGAGACGGGCGATTTTTACCCAGCTTTGGAGCTCTCCGGAGAGATAAAACTCCTACTTCTGCCTTGTGTTTTTGTATTTGTTCTTGCTCGAGGGTGCGAGCGTATAGTGGTGTTGGATCTACGAACTGCGGAACCCCAGTCTAGAAAAGTTCCCAACTGGTCGAACCCCTTCTACATGCACATGGGCCTCCCTTTTATAGTCTGAAGGGGGCACCCACAGGTGGCAGCGTAGGAAGAGGGGGTAAAAGAGTAAAAACGCAGGTTGGTACAACAGTGTCCAACAGTGTCCCCTACCTAACTCTGACGGCAGGGGACAAGGGCATTTAATGCCCGTCCGATCGCCCCAACAGTGCAAAGAAACGACCGTTAGGTGAGCCACCGGTTGCCACGATGGCCTCCTTGTCAGCTCCGCTTGCCACCTCGCTCTGCATGGCTGTGCAGCGCCTCGCCACGTGCTCCTGGGATGGCCCTGGGGTGACACGTTGCTGGATGCGCTGGAGTTTGGGCGCAGGGTGGCAGCCTTGCCGCGGCAAGCGCCTTGCCGCGGTCCTTCTCTTGTTGCGCCGGCAAGCTTGCCGGTCGTCGGGCCTTGCCGGGACGCGCGGGGCGTCACGGCAAGTCTTCTGGAAGCGCCTTGATATGCCTTCCCGGCAAGCTCCTCTTGTCGGGGCCTTGGTCCTCCCCGGCAAGCTTCTCTTGCCGGGATCTGTGTCTTCTCAGTCGATACTTTGTCCTTGAATGGCAGTAATAGGAAATGACGGAGGGTCTTGGCGGGCGCCCGGCAAGCCTTGCCGCGGGGCGCTGCGACTGCCCGTGCACAAGTTCGGGGTACTAAGGTACCCCTACTTTAGTACACCGACAGGAGCCCCCGGGCTGGGCCATACACGGTGCCGAGCGTTGTTGGGCCAGGCCCAAAATAGTGCACGGGCACGCGCGGCCTGGGGCCACACACAATCGGACTCCGTGTCCACCGCGTCCTCTCGCAACGGCACGCGTCGATTGCGGCATCGTGGGAGAGAACGTGGTCAATACTTAACTCCGGAAAATGCGTAACGTTCGCATCCCCTGTTTATAAGCAGGGGAAGCGGGGCCGTTCCCCCACTTTCGCCACTTGCAGTTCCTTCCTCCGAAAGCTCCGCCGCTCCCCTCCACTTCCCGAGTCGAAAGAGAGCCGTGCTCCGCCACCCTTCGCTGCCGTCGCCGCCGTCGCCTTTGCCTTCCCCCACCGCTTCCGCCATGGCTCCGAAGACTGGGAAGGCTGCGAAGGCTGCGAAGGCTGCGAAGTCGGCCGAGGCGCTGGAGCTCGAGAGGCTGCGCAAGAAGCACATGCTTTTCCTCCCCGAGCTCACCCCGGAGGCGTTGCGGTCGGAGTTCTACCTCTTCTGGTCGACGGAAACGCGGGCGCATCCGCGCACGCCGGTGCTTTCCGCCGAGGCTTCTAAATCGAAAAAGTGCCCTAGAGGGTACTACTTCTTCCCTGTGTTCTTCTATTGCGGGCTCTGCCCACCTTTTTCCGATTTTCTTTGCGACATCATGAACACCTACGGGTTTCGCCTTCTTGATTTCACCCCCAACGCCGTTCTGACAATGGCGGTTTTTGCACACCTCTGCGAGAACTTTGTTGGCATCCTCCCCAATGTCGCTCTTTTCTGCCATTATTTCTCCCCTCGGGCCGAGAAAGGGGAACCACTGGCCGGCGGAATCGCCTGGACCTCCCGGATGGGCATGAAGGAGGTGTACTTGACGGGCGAGCTCCGCAGCAAGTGGGACGAGTGGAGGGCGGAGTGGTGCTGGATCTGTGATGCCAATCCGCCGCCATTCACCCAGCTGCGCCAGACCCGGGTGGTGTGTGGTAGCGACTGGAGCGCTCTGTCGCCAGATGATGCCAAGCTGACGATCGCCACCACCCGAATCCTCCGGCTCAGGCATGCCGGACTTACAACAGGGGCAGTTGGCGCGGATTTCCTCCATCGTCGTATCGCTCCCCTGCAAAAGAGGGGGAGGCCCGCATGGCTGTTTGGCGGCCCGGCGGACATCATGAGGCTGCATCCAGGCCTCAACTTCAACTTCACGGTTATGGAGCTTGACGCGATGCTGAGGGAGATGTTCAAGCACGACGCCAATCGTCCAGAGTGGTTCAGGCTGCCGGTGGGCGTCATCCCCTTGTGCAACAACTCCCAGCACGATAGCATCTGCGCAATGATGCCAGATTACGACTCGCATGGGATAAGCGCAAATTGGATAGAGCCCGACGTGGAGGTCGTGCAGCAATTCTTTGACAACCTGGCGGAGGTGGCCGTCAACTCCGACGAGCAGAAGCTCCTTACCCGCGCCACAACTGCTGACGAGCTGGCGTATATTGCTGGCAGGGCCGAAGAGGCAGCGGCGGCCGCTGCCGTGGGTGAATTTGGCTTCACGCTGGCAGAGGCGGATGCTGCCGAGGCGGCAAGCCTTGCCGCCCGGGAAGATCTTGCCGGAGAAGACGATGGCAAAGCGGAGGCCAAGGTCAAAGCGAGCGAGCCCGCGGAGGGCGCGAGCGGCCAGCCGTCTTCGAGCAACTTGCCGCAGGCGGAGCCCCTAGGGCAGCCCCAATTCCGACCGAGAAGGCGCCTTCGTCGAGTTGGAGAGCTGGCAGAGGAGCAGGCCGTCCAGCAGCCGCGGCGCCGTAGAACACGCTCCACCGCGGCAAGCAACGTTGCCGCGGGAGGGTCCCAGGCTGTGCCGGCAACTGAGGCGGGGTCTTCCCGGGCCGCCACGCCTGATCCTGCTGCAGCCCTCGGCAAGCGCCGGAGGGAGCCTACTCCTACGCCGCGCCGGGCCGAGAGGGTGCCGGAGTTCGACCTCTCTGCGCTGAGCTCCAATGACGACGAAGAGGAGGAGGAGGAGGAGGAGGAGTAAGGCTTTCCCCTTACTGTACTTGTCTTTCTTTGATCCTTGTTATTGTTTGCCTTGTATCTAATCTTCTTCTCTCCAAACCCCTGTTCTGTCTCAGGACTTTGGTGGAGAGGGCGGCGAAGAGAGCCAGGGTCCCCGTGGTTAACATCGAGGACGATCCTGCTGTGGCGGCAGAAGATACGTCTGAGACCACCTTGACGGACCCGGTCCCTTCCCCTCGCAGCAGCTCCCAGCACAGCCCCCAGCGTAAGTGCATCGGTTTGCTTCCTGTTGTGGGGCGCTCGTGGGTGCTTCTTCTTCTGCTAACATCTTGATTGTTGACTCTTTTGTATATAGGAGCAGAACAGGCCCACCAGGAGCGGTCGGAAGCCGACCCGGAGGTGTCGTCGGCTTCGACTACGCCGCCAAGGGCCGATTCCCCGATATGGGAGCACTCCCCGGCAAGGAGGGGATCCCCGGTAAGGGGCGGAACCGGTGAGCCCCCAGTGGTGGAGCCCATGATCACAGAGCCCAGCACAGGTGACCCTCCCTGTTGGAAAGTTTCCCTTAGGTTCTGCTGACCTTCTTTCTCTGTCTGTTGGATATCTGCTTGATTTCCCCTTCCTCTTCCTGTCTTCAGATCCTCCTCTTGGGGACCCGATGGAAGCTGAGGCCACCGGCGAGGAGGGCATGTGCGGCGACACTGGGGATGTCGCCGCTGATGAGGAAGAGGCCGGCGCGGAGGAGCCCGCCGGCGAAGAGGCCGCCAAGGCTGCTGGCGCAGGGGCTGGCGAGGGGTCCGGCGATCGTACTGACAACCCGGAGGACGCAGGAGCGCGAGGCGCTGCACCGACTGCCGACCCCTCCGCCGCTGACGCGGCGCTGGGCTCCGAAGAGCCCCAGCCAGGCGCTTACTTGAAAGCTGGCGAGGGCGTGTACATCAAGCTTCCCTGGGCGTCGAGCTCCAGGGCGCCGGCCGAAGGAGAAGAGTTTGACGCGGAGGTACTTGCCTCCGCTGGGCTGGCGGTGGTTGACAAGCCAGGCAGCAGCAGCGGCGAGTCCGAGGAGGAGCAGTTGCTCCGAAAGCTGGTGTCACTCTACCGCGCCCGGCAAGCGAAGCTTGAGTCCCGGGAAGCGCTTGTTGCGCGGGCAGGAGTTGACATAGAGAAACATGCGCAAGAGCTCCGGAACCGCAACCAGGAGGCCCTCCGATCCATTGCAGAGGAGAGGGCGCAGCTCAGTGAGGCAAAGGAGGCGTTCATCCTGGAGAAAGCCGAAGCCGAGGAGCAGCAGAGGCTCGCCGCTGAGGAGATGTCCAGGCGGGAAGGTGAGCTGACACAGAAGAAAGCCAGTCTGGACAGTCATGAGGAGGAGCTCGAGGCATGAGAGCAGTCGCTTGGCGGGACACTAAAGGAGGCAAAGGACGCAGCCGCGGCCGCTGAGGCCGCCAGGAAGGAGTTAGAGGAGAAGGTGGTGCAGCTGGAGGCGGACGCGACAAGGAAGAACGAAGAGCTTGCCGCACTCCAGCGCGGTCGCGAGAAGGATGCACGCGCCCACGGTGATCTGCAAGTTCAGCTTTCCGAGAAGATCAAGGAGCTGAACGCCGCCAAGGACTCGAGCGCTGATCTAGAGCTGAAACTGGCCACCTTGACGGAGACGCTGGACGCCGCCAAGAAGCGAGAAGATGTCCTGAGGAAAGACCTCAAGGGCAACGAGGAGCTGTTGACGAGGGCCGCCGAGACTCAGAACACCTTCAAGACCACGGTGGAGCTCTGGACGGAGGGCCTCGTCAACATCGCCGCGCTCATCGACGAGGAGTTGGCGGAGCTAAACTTGACGGGCTTCGGGTATTCTACTGAGGAGAATCTCCAGCCCAGCGCCAAGCTCACGCTTTTCTTCAAGGATGTGGTGACGGCTCTCCGGCAGCTCCGGGAAAGGATCCCGAAGCAGCTGGCCGATGAGTCGCGCGCGATCTGCGCCGGGGTCTTGGACAAGGTGTTGGTGAAGGTCCTCTTCCGCAACCCGGGCATCGACCTCTCCCGCGTCACCAAGAAGCTGCCGGAGGGCGCTGATCTTGAGGAGCTCAGGGCCATCGTCGCACCCATCGTGGACAAGGTGAACGAGGTCAGGAGGGTCGACGGCGGGCGCGTGGATTAGGCCGCCCTTCTTCTCCCTTTTTCTTGCTGCTGCCGTTTCGGTTATGAGGACAATTTAGTCAGTGCCACAATAAGTCATTCTTGTAATATAACTCTATTCTGGGTACTGCTTGCTATGTTATTTCCTTTACTCTGTTACATCCCTTGTATGCTTTTACCCTACGCTTTGAGGGGACTTGCCGGCGCAAACACACTTGCTGAGTGCGGAACATCAGCAGCCCGCTGGCGGTGCGGCCTCCGGCAAGAAACCATGTCGGGCCAGTTGCAGCACACTTTCACTGTTGAGCGGACTCGAAACAAAGCAAGGGCGCAACTTAACCACGAGTTGGTTCCTCCGCGCACAGGTTTTCCATACAAGGCACGAACGTTCAAGGAATATAACTTAAAAAATTTTAAAAATTGACTAAGCTCAAACTTTGGCAACTTAGCTTTTCTGTTGTCTTCGTCCCGGCAAGGCTAGATTCCTTTGAACGACGCCTGGTCCAGACCAGACCTTCATCTCCTCCTTCCCCCCCCCCCCTGGTGAACTTGTGGGCGGAGGAATCTTCTCTTTGAGAAGAAAGAAGAGAAAATAATGATATGGAACCCTAAGGTTCTTTATTGCTTACCGGGGGTGAGTGCTGCACAAAGTGTCAGATATACATGCAAGAAAAAGAAAGATGCACTGAATTCGACAAGATGTGCAGGGCACATAAACTTTATTTAGGCACGGGAGCTGCGCCCGGCTTTGTACAAAGTGTTACATGCGACAGCGGCAAGGCTTGTACAAAAGGTGGTTGCCGGAACGGGTCCGGCAACCGCGCCTTATGGGTAAAACTTGCGAAGATGTTCTATGTTCCAGGAGTTGCTCACCGGAATACCATCTTCGGTCTCAAGGCGGACAGCGCCGGGCCTAGTGACTCGTTTCACCCGATAAGGGCCTTCCCACTTCGGCGACAACTTGTTTGAATTCTTGGCGGATTGAACGCGCCGAAGAACAAGGTCGCCTTCCTCGAAGCTTCTGGCATTAACTTTGCGGCTATGATAGCGGCGCAAAGCTTGCTGGTAGCGAGCAGCTCGCACAGCAGCCTGAAGACGATCTTCCTCGAGGAGCAGCGCGTCATCTTGGTGCAGCTGCTCTTGCTCAAACTCATCATAAGCGAGCACTCGTGGCGATCCGTATACGAGTTCCGTGGGGAGAACTGCTTCTGCACCATAGACAAGAGCAAAAGGTGTCTGGCCAGTGGCTCGATTCGGCATCATCCTGATCGACCAAAGAACCACCGGCAAATGCTCGATCCAATTTTTTCCGCACTTGTGCAGCCTGTCGAAAGTTCTGGTCTTGAGCCCGTGCAGCACTTCAGCGTTCGCCCTCTCCGCTTGACCGTTGCTTCTCGGGTGAGCAACAGAAGCGAAGCAGATCTTGGTGCCAAGATCTTGGACGTATTGCATGAAGGTGTGACACGTAAATTGTGTGCCATTGTCGGTGATGATCCTGTTAGGGATTCCGAAACAGCAAACAATCGACCTGAAGAACTTGACTGCTGACTGTGCTGTCACCTTCCTCACTGGTTCCACTTCCGGCCACTTTGTGAACTTGTCGATTGCAACGTACAAGTACTCAAAGCCCCCAACAGCTCGGGGAAAGGGGCCGAGGATGTCGAGCCCCCAGACCGAAAATGGCCAGGATAAAGGGATTGTTTGGAGAGCTTGAGTTGGCTGATGAATCTGTTTGGAATGGAACTGGCACGCTTCACACTTGGTTACTTGTGCAGTTGCATCCTGGAGGGCTGTCGGCCAGAAGAAACCTTGCCGGAAAGCCTTGCCGGCAAGTGCTCTTGCGCCAATGTGGTGACCACATATGCCTCCATGTATCTCCGCCAACAGCTCTTGTCTATCTTCCCGGGAAATGCATCTCAATTTCACTCCGTTGAATCTTCTTCTGTACAGTATGTCATCGACAAACTGGTACATACTCGATTGCCGAGCTACTCTTTCCGCTTCTTCTTGTTCCTCGGGAAGTTCTCCTGTCTGAAGGAAATGGACTATTGGCTGTGCCCAGGCTGGAGCTTGTGGCTCGACAGCGAGGACTAAAGGCGCAAAGGCCGGTGTAAGAACACCCGTTTCAACGGCAAGGATCAGGGATCCTGCTGGAGTGTGATGTTCTCCGGCAAGCGTGTCGGGACACAGCTTGTCGGGAGCGTCTGCTTCCACAAAGCAAGCTTTGGGGCTTGTCGGAGCAGACTGCTCCTCAGCTCTTTCTGTGTAGAGCCTGGGAACCTTCTTAGCGGCGGCTTCGGGGAGCTCTGCCGGAAAGTGGTCGCCAGCAGGCAATTTTCTCTTCTTGTTCTGCCCAGTTGATGGTTTTACTGATGGTTGAGTCAGCTTGAGCACAAAAATCCCCGGTTCCACAGGTAACTTGAGTGCAGCACACTTTGACAGGCCATCTGCAATGTCGTTCTGAGCCCTTGGAACATGTTCCATTTGCAGGCCGTCAAAATGCTCCTCTAGCTTCCTCACTTCATCAATGTAGGCTTCCATCAACGGACTCTGGTAATCTTTGTTGACTTGGCGGACGACAAGCTGTGAGTCACCCCTGACGATGAGTTTCTTGATCCCAAGTTCAGCTGCGATTCTGAGTCCGGCAAGCAAACCTTCATATTCCGCAGTATTGTTTGTTGCTTGCTCCTTGGGAAAGTGCATTTGGACCACGTACTTGAGGTGCTCTCCGGTGGGGGCGACAAGTAGTACGCCCGCACCGGCGCCTTGCAGCGAGAAGGCACCATCAAAGTACATGATCCATTCCTTGCTAACTTCCTTGACGGGGATGCTCTTCTCCGGAGTTTCTTCATCCGGTGTTGGCGTCCATTCTGCTATAAATTCTGCCAAAGCCCGGCTCTGAATAGTTGAAGTGCTCTCAAACTTGAGGCCAAAGCTTGACAGTTCTAGTGCCCATTTGACAATCCTGCCTGTTGCTTCTGGATTCTGCAGTATCCTCTTCAGCGGAAAGCGAGTGACAACCGTGATCTCATGTGCTTGAAAGTAATGGCGCAGCTTTCTGGAGGCCATGAGTAGGCCGAAAAGCAACTTCTGCACACCAGAGTACCTTGATCTAGCCCCCTGCAAAAGGGAGCTGACAAAGTAAACTGGGCGCTGCACCTTCTTCTTCTGTTTCTCTTCCGGCAACTGCACAGATCTATCCTTGGCGGAGCCAGAACTCGTCGGATCGGGGCTTGCCGAGCCAGAGCTTGTCGGAGAAGCCCCCTGTCTGTTGCTGGACTCACTTGCCACGGTCGCAGGTTCATCATCTGCCTCCCTCTCCGCCACCAACGCAGCACTAACCACTTGATTGGTTGCCGCCAGGTATAGCAGCAACTTCTCTTGTGGCTTAGGTGCGACAAGCGTTGGAGTGGAGGACAAATATCTCTTCAAGTCCTGCAGCGCAGCCTCCGCTTCCGGAGTCCATTTCATGGGACCTGCCTTTTTCAAGATTTTGAAAAATGGCAGGGCGCGTTCAGCAGACTTGGAAATGAATCTACTGAGAGCAGCAACGCAGCCGGCAAGCCTTCGCACATCCTTGACGCGTTTTGGCGCTTCAATTTGCTCAACGGCCTTGATCTTGTCGGGATTGGCTTCAATCCCCCTCTAAGACACAAAGAACCCGAGAAGCTTGCCGGAAGGAACTCCGAACACACACTTCTCGGGGTTCAACTTAAGATTGACCTTGCGCAGATTTGCAAAGGTCTCATCCAAATCTTGGATCAGAGTCTCTTTGTCCTTGCTCTTGACCACTATGGCATCCATGTAAGCTTCTACATTTCTGTGCAACTGTCGCTCAAAAGCATGACTGACTACTCTTGCAAATGTTGAACCAGCATTCTTTAGTCCGAAAGGCATCCGTACGAAGCAGTACGTGCCACACGGAGTAATGAACGCGGTTTTCTCCTCGTCCTCTTCTGCCATGAAGATCTGATGATACCCTGAGTATGCATCAAGGAATGAAAGCAGATCACACCTTGCTGTGGAGTCAACAATCTGGTCAATGCGCGGCAAGGGAAATGGATCCTTGGGACAGGCTTTGTTAACATCAGTGAAGTTAATGCAAAGCCTCCACTTCCCGTTCGCCTTGCGCACGACTACTGGATTGGCTAGCCACGTCGGATGGAGTACTCCTCGGACCAGGCCTGCTGCTTCCAACTTCCTGATCTCTTCTGTTATGAACTCTTGACGCTCTACTGCTTGCTTTCTGACTCTTTGCTTGACGGGCCGTGCGTGAGGGCAGACTGCAAGGTGGTGCTCAATCACTTCCCTGGGAACACCGGGGATGTCAGATGGTTGCCATGCAAACACATCGACATTCGCCCGCAGGAAAGCGACGAGCGCGCTTTCCTATTTAGGATCAAGCGTGGCACTGATGGTGAAGGTACCACCAGGGCCGTCCTCCTTGGCGGCCACTTTCTTGGTCTCTGGTGAAGCCGTCTTTGCCCTCTTGCACTTGCCGGTGGAGCTCAATGGTGCGTCCTCGATGGCAGCGCAGCGCTCCGGAGGGGTGCACTTGCCGGAGTGGGCACTAGAGCTACTCTTGCCGGACTTGGCCTTCTTCCTCCCCCGGGGAGCTTCAGCGGCAAGTGGCTCGCGCTCTTCTGCGGCTGCTGCTTCCCGGTAGATCTTGTCGGTGCAGATAAGTGCATCTTTCTTGTCTCCTTGAACAGAAATGACGCTTATCGGACCAGGCATCTTGAGCACATTGTATGCGTAGTGAGAGGCTGCCATGAACTTGGCGAGCGCTGGTCGGCCGAGTATCCCATTGTAAGGCAATGGGAAATCAGCAACATCAAACGTGACCCTCTCTGTCCTGAAGTTCAGCTCGCTGCCAAACGTCACTGGCAGTGTGATCTTCCCCTTTGGCTTGCTCCTTCCCGGGTTTATTCCTTGAAAGGTACCAGTTTCTTCGAGCTCGCTGTCGGGGATCTGGAGCTTCTTGAGCACTATGGAGGAAATCAGATTCAGGCCGGCCCCGCTGTCCACCAACATCTTCGTGACCTTGAGGTTGCGGATTGTTGGTGAGACCAACATTGGCAAGCACCCGACCACAGTGGTGCGATCAGGGTGGTCCTCAACATCGAAGATGATGGGCGTGCTAGACCACTTCAGAGGCTTGCGTGACTCGACGGACGGCTCCGCTGCGTTCACTTCTCGTACCCACTGCTTGAGTTGGCGGTGCGAGATGTGCAGAGAGGCACCGCCGTCGATGCACAACACCTCCGTTGCCTTCTGAAACTCTTGGTCATCAGTCTCATCTTCCTCCATCTCATCATCCTCATCTTCATCTTCGTCCTTGTCGCGGCCCCGGGGGGGTCTGTCACCTTGCCGCTGCTTGGGTTTGCCGGGGCGCCCTCCCCGGGCGGGAAACTTCTTGCCGGATCCTCCGCCACCTCCCTGGGCTCTCTCCTTGTCGTGGCGCTCGTACTCAGCTTTCTGTAGCTCCGCCATCTGCTCAACTTTTTTGCAGGTTTGGAGGTCATGGCCCTTGGTGCTGTGGATCTTGCAATACCGCTTGCCGGAGCCATCCTGCTTGTCGGCGGCTACCACAGCCTCGCCGGAGTCATCAGCTTTGGCCTTGTCGGAGCCGCCTCCGTTGCCGGAATGCTCGACAGCTAGCACATCCTTAGCCTTTCTTTTTCTGTGGTTCCGCCTCCGGTTCTTCCTCGCCGGGGCGGCATCTTCACTGTCAGACCCCTCAGCTCCTGCAACCTCTCCGGGGATTTTCCTCCCCTCCTCAGCCCGTGCACACTTGTCGGCCAGAGCGTAGAGCTCGCTGACATCTCTGATCTCGCACATCTCCATCTCCTCCCTCATCCTGCGGTTACGCACGTTCTGATGGAACGCGCTGATAACCGTGGCAGGGTGGACGTCCGGGATGTTGCGCTGCACCTGGCTGAATCTCTGTATGTACTTGCGCAGGGGCTCTCCCTCCTTCTGGACGAGCAGATGCAGATCGCTCTCCTGGCCATGGGGTTTGTGGCCGCCTGTGAAGGCGCCGACAAACTGATGACACAGGTCCGCCCATGAAGAGATGGAGCCGTCCGGCAAGTGCATGAGCCAAGATCTGACGTTGGGCTTGAGTACCAGCGGGAAGTAGTTGGCGAGGATCTTCTCGTCGCGCCCTCCGGCAGCCTGCACCGCGATGGTGTAGATGCTGAGGAACTCTGATGGATGTATCCTACCATCGTACTTCTCGGGCACGTCTGGCTTGAAGTTCTTGGTTCTGGGCCACTGGACTTGCCGCAGCTCACGGGTGAACGCAGGGCAACCTGCCGCATACGGCAAGTCGCCTGGTTCCCCCGGCGCATGCATATCGACAGTGGGCCCAGCGCGCTGGTCAAATTGACGTCGCGCCTCCCTTAGGCGCTCGATGCGAGTGCGAGCATCTTCGTGTCGTCGTTCTCGGAGAACGTGGCGTTGATCGCGGCGGGTTCGCGGGTCCGACGACGCGGTGGAGTCGGCGTCGGGGTTGGCCCGGCGAATCGGCGATCTTGGCCTTCGGGGCTGGGAGTGCACGGAGGCGGCAGCCCCAGTGGTCTTGTCGGCATCGACTTGCGCCTGGGTGCCTTGCCGGGGCTTCGATGCGCTCGGTTGCCGGGGCTTGTCGCCGTTGGCGAAGCCGATGAGGCTGTAAATGGTCATCCTTCAGTCGTCGATCTTGTGTGGCGCCGGAGGGTAATCTAGAAGCAGCTGGGCTCGGGCCAACGCTTCCTCTGCAGTCTTGGGTGGTGGTGGCGATGAGCGGCGCGAGGAGCGGGATGTGCTCGGACTCCCAACTGGATTGGAAGGAGCGACACCCCGTCCGGGCGACCGTACCTCACTCGCGCCAGCATGCTGGCGTGCATGCTGGTCTCGAACGTCCCGCGACCCACCAGCTTGGCCTTGCTCCAACGCGAGCATGGTGCTAGGAGCACCGGGGCGTTGTCGACCTTGCACCTCCTGGGAGGGGTGTGGGGTCTGCACGGTCGCCGACGCTTGCAGGGCCTTGTTTTTGGATCTGGTGACGACGTGAGTCCCACCGTCAGCGCCCGCTCCTCCGCCGGCGTCCACTCCACCGCCCGTTTGCTCCGGCGGTGGTGGTAGGATCGATGTAGACGGAGCGGCCACCTCCGAAGGCTTCTTCTTTGGTGCCATGTTGATGAAGGCGTTGATGTAGCGCACGCGGAGACCGGATCAGATGCTCACGACCTCGACGCAGCCCCTACCTGGCGCGCCAAAGATGTCGGGGCGGCTCTGTGGCCACGAGCACCTATGGGGCATAGGGGGCCCCTTCTAGTCCGGCAAGGGAGCGGAGGGCGTGCGCAGAGCAGATCGAGGTCGGGCGCGCGGGGGAGACGGGCGATTTTTACCCAGCTTCGGAGCTCTCCGGAGAGATAAAACTCCTACTGCTGCCTTGTGTTTTTGTATTTGTTCTTGCTCGAGGGCGCGAGCGTATAGTGGTGTTGGATCTACGAACTGCGGAACCCCAGTCTGGAAAAGTTCCCAACTAGTCGAGCCCCTTCTACGTGCGCATGGGCCTCCCTTTTATAGTCTGAAGGGGGCACCCACAGGTGGCAGCGTAGGAAGAGGGGGTAAAAGAGTAAAAACGCAGGTTGGTACAATAGTGTCCAACAGTGTCCCCTACCTAACTCTGATGGCAGGGGACAAGGGCATTTAATGCCCATCCGGTCGCCCCAACAGTGCAAAGAAACGACCGTTAGGTGAGCCACCGGTTGCCACGATGGCCTCCTTGTCAGCTCCGCTTGCCACCTCGCTCCACATGGCTGTGCAGCGCCTCGCCACGTGCTCCTGGGATGGCCCTGGGGTGACACGTTGCTGGATGCGCTGGAGTTTGGGCGCAGGGTGGCAGCCTTGCCGCGGCAAGCGCCTTGCCGCGGTCCTTCTCTTGTTGCGCCGGCAAGCTTGCCGGTCGTCGGGACTTGCCGGGACGCGCGGGGCGTCACGGCAAGTCTTCTAGAAGCGCCTTAGTTTGCCTTCCCGGCAAGCTCCTCTTGCCGGGGCCTTGGTCCTCCCCAGCAAGCTTCTCTTGCCAGGATCTGTGTCTTCTCAGTCGATACTTTGTCCTTGAATGGCAGTAATAGGAAATGACGGAGGGTCTTGGCGGGCGCCCGGCAAGCCTTGCCGCGGGGCGCTGCGACTGCCCGTGCACAAATTCGGGGTACTAAGGTACCCCTACTTTAGTACACCGACAACATCCAATAATGGCCATCTTCCACGTGTCGAACGAATGCAAAAAACCAGGGTATTTTTACACTTTACCCCCTAGCTGCGCAAATGAGCTGCCTATAAAGAGAGACGAGGATCTAGATCCGAATCACACCATCCTCCTTCCGCGAGTATTCATCGGAGCGCCTCTGACAAAAATCCATTCCATCATGGATAGTCGACGCAGCTCCTCCTCTCGCGCTCCCAGCCCTCAGCCAGGGGATTGGGGGAGATGCTCAGTCCCGCATAGTGAGCTAGTGACGCTCCAAGCCAAGGGATTTCTTCCCCCAGCCTTTATGGTTCCGGTTCAAGCCGGACTCGCCACCTACAAGGCCGGAAAGCAGGCGGAGAGCATCCCCAATCCCTCCAAAGGAGAGCGGGTATGCTTCGTCCCTTATCTAATAAGAGGACTCGGATTTCCCATACATCCGTTTCTCCGGGGGCTCCTGGAGTTCTATGGCCTCCAGCTGCACCACCTTACGCCTGCCTCCATTTTGCACATCGCGGGCTTCGTGGCCCTTTGTGAGCTGTTCTTGGGCGTTAAGGCCCATTTTGCACTGTGGAAGAGATTATTCTGCCTCATACCCCGTTCTCATGAGGGGTCGATATATCAAGTGGGCGGAGCCGAACTATGGCGCATCGCCGGGACCAAATATCTATCCGGAACCCCGAAGAAGGCGTCCGAATACTGGCCTTCGGAATGGTTTTATATGGAAGACGCACCGCTACCGGATCCAGTTCGGATCGGCCTCCCAGAGTTCACTAACGCTCCTCTGAAGAAACGCCTAAGTTGGCGTCCGTGGAGCCCTCAACGGGAGAATGATAGGGACGTCCAGTACCTGATGGGCCGAATAAGGTTATTGGCTCATTCCGGATTGACCATGATTGGGTTCATGGCCACATGCATTATGCGAGGGGTGCAGCCGCTCCAGTATAGGGGCCACCCCATGTGGGATTTCAACGGGGAGGATGATGCCACCCATCATGGCCGCAAGGGGCCGGGATCGATCGCCGATCTGGTGAAGATCCTGTCCGGCCTGTACAAAGGGGAGGAGGAGGACTTCCTCCGTGCTAGTCCATTGAACGGATTTTCCATGAACAACCCTCGAAGCTGGGTAAGCGGACATTTGTCTATCCGATCCATATTCCCAAAGTTAAGTGTCTCATTTTGTGATTTCGACGCAGGAACTGCGCCGGGCCGTAGAGGATATACACAGCCCGGCTCCACAACCCGAGGATCCGGAACGGTCCCTCGATCCGGCCTCCGAAGAGGATCCGGACATAAAGGTGGAGCTGATCGATGGGGTGTTCCACCAACTTAGATTCGACAATGCTTTGATCGCCATTACGGCCGACTACCCCGGAATATCTCCGATTTCCCGGGTAACTGTGACCGGAGTCCTGATACCATTACCCATCCGTGCTTATCTCTGATCACCGTATACCAATGGTGTTCCGCAGGAGGTGCCATTGAGGCGGGAAGCCGAGCCTGCGGCGGCTGTCCAACAAGGGGCAGCTCGGCCCAGCAGGCGGAAAAGAAGTGCGGTGCGAATCGAGACGTCGCCGCAATGGTATGGCGCACCACCATGTTTAAAGGAAAGATTCCTGGAAGGCATATTAATGCTCGTGATTTTTCCAGGAGAAAGAGCGCTCGCCGGACTGGAAGGCATATCAACAAGGGGATATTAGTGCTTTATCAGACAAGTGCCCAACTAGTTATGTTATATTACATGGTTAGTAAGAAACATCTTCCAGCGAGAATAGTTCCGTTAGGGGTTCCTTTCCCTAGGAGGCATGCCCTAAAGTGCATGTCTGGACTGTGAAAAAAGCAGGACATCTGGGGGCAAATAAATAGATAGGTAAGAAATCATCTTTCAATTCACTGACCGAATATTCCCTTAAGAACGCTAGCTTTCGGCTTCACCCAGTCTGAGGTACACATCCGGCTGACCTGGAAGTAACAATCGCAGAGGTGCTCCCTTTACCTCCTAGTCGAACAATCGGGAACGTAGGGGTAAGAACAGGAGCCAGGCAACCCAGCTTAGCCAAAACTTAAGTCATATCGATGCATATAATGGTGAATAAAAAGGTACATGCGGAAGTGTAACACATGTGTTGGGCATAAAGCCCGTGTAAATAAGCTTCTGTTAAAGAAGCCCCCAGGTATAATGAGTGCAAGTAGCACGTCAAGTGTGTGCGAACAATGTGCAGGCGAGCCTCCAAAGGCTTGTGAGCAAAAAGGAAAAGGGGGGGAGAAGAAGAGAAATAAAAGACAGTTAAAGTATGAATATGGACGGGGGAAGGAGACAAACTCAGAGTCCGGCGCTAGGCGTAGAATCTTTGGAGACGGGCTGCGTTCCATGGGTTTGGCTCGAGTCGGTTATCCGATGTGTTTCGCAGGCGGTACGCTCTGCCGGCCAGGACTTGGTCGATGATGAAGGGACCTTCCCATTTGGGCTTGAGTTTGTCCTTTTTCTTGTCCGGCAGGCGTAGAACTAGTTCGCCAACATTGTAAGTTTTGGCCCGTACTTCTCTGCTTTGATATCTTCGGGCCTGCTGTTGATAGAATGAGGGACGAGCTTTTGCCACGTCGTGCTCCTCCTCTAAGGCGTCCAAACTGTCCTGCCGATCCAGCTCGGCTTCTCGTTCTTCGTACATGCGCACGCGAGGTGAGTCATGAATTATGTCGCAGGGCAAAACTGCCTCTGCGCCGTATACCATAAAAAATGGTGTGAATCCGGTCGTGCGATTTGGCGTGGTCCGCAGCCCCCAGAGTACGGAGTCGAGCTCCTCTACCCAGTGTGTGTTAGATTCCTTAAGGGACCGCACTAGTCTGGGTTTGATACCGCACATGATTAGACCATTTGCTCGCTCCACTTGACCGTTAGTTTGAGGGTGATAGACTGAAGCGTAGTCGAGCTTGATGCCCATGTTTTTGCACCAGAGTTTAACCTCGTCGGCCGTGAAGTTCGTGTCGTTATCAGTGATGATGCTGTGGGGGACGCTGTAACGGTGTACTACCCCCGATATGAAGTCTATCATGGGTCCGGCTTTAGCCGTCTTGACTGGCTTGGCCTCTATCCATTTGGTGAATTTATCCACCATGACCAACATGTATTTTTGCTTGTGGGTTCCCCCTTTAAGGGGTCCAACCATGTCAAGCCCCCAGACCGCGAACGGCCAGGTGATGGGTATAGTTTTGAGGGCGGTGGGTGGCATGTGGCTTTGATTAGCAAAGGGCTGGCAACCGACGCATCGTTGGACTAAGTCTTGCGCATCTGCCCGGGCTGTCGGCCAATAAAATCCTGTGCGGAAGGCCTTGCCCACAAGGGCCCGGGCTGCGGCGTGGTGCCCACCGAGTCCGGCATGAATTTCAGCCAGAAGATTTCGCCCTTCCTCTTCGGAGATACACCTTTGAAGGACTCCGGTTGTGCTTTTCTTATAAAGCTCTCCCTCATGGACCTTATAGGCTTTAGATCGCCGTAGTATGCAGCAGGCCTCGTTTTGGTCCTCAGGAAGTTCCTGCCTAGTTAAGTATGCTAGGAATGGCTCGGCCCACGGGGCAATGACTGCCATTATTTCGTGGGCTGAAGGTGTTATTTCGTTGGCAGAACCACCGATTGTGTCAGAATGTTCGGTGTTGGGCGGTGCGGTTGGGTCCGGATTGTTGTTTCCGGACTCCCCTTCCCATAGTACGGATGGCTTGAAAAGCCGCTCCAGGAAGATGTCGGGAGGGACGGCATCGCGCTTTGCGCCGATGCGTGCCAATACGTCTGCCGCCTGGTTATTATCCCGGGCTATATGGTGAAATTCGAGCCCTTTGAACCAAGCTGACATTTTTAAGACGGCGTTGCGGTAAGCTGCCATTTTCGGATCCTTGGCGTCAAAGTCTCCACTTATTTGGGATATTGCGAGGTTTGAATCCTCGTGGACCTCTAGGCGCTGAATGCCCATGGAGACTGCCATCCGGAGACCATGTAGAAGGGCCTCGTATTCGGCTGCGTTATTGGAGTCCGTGTACATAATCTGTAGTACATATTGGACTGTGTCTTCGGTTGGGGACGTCAGGACGACGCCAGCCCCCAGGCCGGCCAGCATTTTGGAGCCGTCGAAGTGCATGATCCAATTGGAATATGCGCCGTACTCTTTAGGGAGTTCGGCTTCAGTCCATTCAACGATGAAGTCAGCCAAAACTTGTGACTTGATAGCTCGCCGTGGCTTATAGGTTATGTCTAATGGGAGGAGCTCGATGGCCCATTTTGCAATCCGGCCAGTCGCGTCGCGGTTGTTTATGATGTCATTAAGGGGTACTTCGGAGGCTACCGTTATCGAGCACTCTTGAAAGTAGTGTCGCAGCTTCCGGGATGCCATGAACACCACGTGTGCTATCTTTCGATAATGTGGGTACCGGGACTTGCATGGAGTTAACACAGTGGACACGTAGTAAACTGGCTTTTGAAGAGGGAACTTGTGTTCGTCCGTTTCTCGTTCGACGACAAGCACCGCGCTTACAACTTGGTGTGTTGCTGTGATATATAATAACATCGGTTCGCCCACATTGGGCACGGCCAGGACCGGATTTGTTGCCAATATGGCTTTGATTTCTTCGAGTTCAGGCGTGGCGGCATCCGTCCACTCGAAGTGTTCGGTGCGCCGGAGGAGGCGATAAAGGGGTAATGCCTTTTCTCCTAAGCGGGAGATAAAGCGGCTTAAAGCCGCCACGCATCCAGTCAATTTTTGTATTTGCTTGAGGTCTTTTGGGATATCCAATTGTGACAGAGCTCGTATCTTGGCTGGGTTTGCTTATATTCCTCTACCGGATACAATGAAGCCCAAGAGCTTTCCGGCTGGTACACCAAAAATGCATTTTTTTCGGGTTGAGCTTAATGTCGTATATTCGGAGATTGTTGAATGTGAGTCTCAAGTCGTCTACTAGAGTTTCAACATGCTTGGATTTGTCGACCACATCATCTACGTATGCCTCCACTATTTTGCCGATCTGGTTTGCCAGACATGTCTGAATCATGCGCTGATATGTTGCGCCGGCGTTTCTGAGCCCGAAGGGCATTGTGTTGAAGCAGAATGGTCTGTATGGAGTGATGAATGCCGTTGCGGCTTGGTCTAGCTCCGCCATCTTGATTTGGTGGTAGCCGGAGTATGCGTCGAGGAAGCACAATGAATCGTGCCCTGCGGTAGCGTCGATGATTTGATCGATGCGTGGGAGGGGGAATGTATCCTTTGGGCAAGCCTTGTTAAGGTCTTTGAAGTCTACACATACGTGCCAGGATTTATCCTTCTTTGGTACCATCACCAGGTTTGCTAGCCAGTCCGGATGTTTTATATCTCTGATGAATCCGGCTTCCAATAGTTTGGCTAGCTCCTCTCCCATTGCCTGTCTCTTGGGTTCGGAAAATCGCCGAAGAGCCTGCTTGACTGGCTTGAATCCTTTTAGGATATTTAGGCTGTGCTCGGCCAGCCATCGTGGGATTCCTGGCATGTCTGAAGGGTGCCAGGCAAAAATGTCCCAATTTTCCCGTAGGAATTCTCGTAGTGCGGCGTCTACATCAGGGTTTAATTGTGCCCCAATGGAGCCCGTCTTTGTAGGGTCCATTGGATGGACTTGGAATTTGACTATTTCGTCCGCTGGCTTAAAAGAGGTGGACTTGGATCTTTTGTCAAGTATCACATCGTCCCTGTTCACCGTGGAGCGCACCGCAGTGAGTTCCTCGACCGCTAGGGCTTCGGATAGTGCCTCTAGGATGCGGAATGTTCGTTTCCGCATATTATTTGATGCGAAAGTCTCGAAGACTGTTAATACCGTACTGGTATTGCTGGGCTGGTTCTCTGGAGCTAGAAGCTCTTCGCCACTTTTGGCCACCTGCCGTAGTATCCAACATGCTCGAAGGCTATGTGTTGGAGTGGCGCCCTCTGTACTATGGATTTTGCAGGGTCCGCTGAGCCATCCCTCCAGTACGGTTCCGTGCCCTTTAGGGGGTTTTTGCTTTTTGGTTTTTAACCCAGGTGCCTGACGATGATGCACCCTTTTATTTCGGACTAGGGTTGTATTCGGAGCCGGATTGTCCCAAAATTTGGTTTCGGTTTTCCAGGCGCTCTCCATCGCACAGTACTTTCGTACTATGGACGCCAAGTCGGCAAAGCGTGTAATTTCACGATGACTTATGGCGTTTATGATTCCCTTGTCCGAGCAATTATTGCAGAAAATTGAAATTCCGTTTTCCTCACGGCAGTCCTTTATCCTGTCCATGACTAGGAGGAATCTGGCCCAGTAATGGTGTACTGTTTCAGCGGGCTCTTGCCGGATTCGGGACAAATCGCTTATGTTTGGGTGGGCGGGTGGAATTAAATTCGGAACCCCGTCCAATCTAAGACTTAAGGGCCGAAAAGTTTCCGAACCTGGAAGCTTGGGTTTTTGGGTATTGTCCAATGAATCCCGCCCGCTGCCTGACTTTAGGTTCAGGACTTGATCGACGTCCGTCCCTCCGCGGGAATCCGGCATGGAGGGGTCAGGAATCCGGACATAACTAGTCCTTAATATAGAAGAAGAGTCGCCGTACTGTTCCTCCACCACAGCGACGTGGTCGGTAGCCTGGGGAGAGTTGATCTCTCTCAGATCGGTTTTAGGCTCGATCTGATCGTAGTCTGTAGCGACTCCCAGGGCGGCGATGCGATCCAAGAGCTCGTTTAAGGAGGAGAGCTCCATTGGATCTAGCTGCTCAGCGAGTTCCGAGTTGACGTGAAGATTGCTTTTGATGACCCGAGAAGTCATCGTCGGCGTGGCGGCCGAACAGGCGGTCATGAGAAAACCGCCTAGCCGGAGAGTTTGGCTGATGGCCAAAGCTCCTTCAGCTACGGTGCCGTCTTTAAAAACGGGACAAAGCATCCTTCCTGATGGCGACGGCACAGAGGAACTCTCAATGAAAGCACCAATGTCGGTGTCAAAACCGGTGGATCTCGGGTAGGGGGTCCCGAACTGTGCGTCTAGGCGGATGGTAACAGGAGACAAGGGACACGATGTTTTTACCCAGGTTTGGGCCCTCTCGGTGGAGGTAAAACCCTACTCCTGCTTGATTGATATTGATGATATGGGTAGTACAAGAGTAGATCTACCACGAGATCAAGGAGGCTAAACCCTAGAAGCTAGCCTATGGTATGATTGTTGTTCGTCCTACGGACTAAAACCCTCCGGTTTATATAGACATCGGAGAGGGTGTCGTGGGAAACGAACACCTATGGGGCAGGGCCCCTTCTCGGTCCGGCAAGGGAGTGGACGGCGCACGAAGAGCAGATCGAGGCGAAAGCACGCGAGGGATTTTACCCAGCTTCGGAGCTCTCCGGAGAGATAAAACTCCTACTGCTGCTTTGTGTTTCTATTTTGTTCTTGCTCAAGAGCATGGGTGTGTTGTAGTGTTGAATGAGTCGAACCCCTTCTACGTGTGCACGGGCCTCCTTTTTATAGTCTAAAGGGGTCACCGACAGGTGGCAGCGTAGAAAGAGGGGTAAAAAAGTAAAAACGGGGGTTGGTACAACCGCTATCAATAGTGCCCCCTACCTAACTCTGACGGCAGGGGACAAGGGCATTTAATGCCCGTCCGGTCGCTCAAACAGTGTAGGAAACGACCGTTAGGGGCGCCACCGATCGCCATGATGGCCTCCTTGTCATCTTCACTTGCCACCTCGCACCGCTTGGCTACAGAGCTATCCGCCACGTGCACCAGGAGCGATCCTACGGCGACACGTCGTCGGATGCGCTGGAGCGTGGGCGCAGAGTGGTGGCTTTGCCGCGGCAAGCGCCTTGCCGCGGTCGCTATCTCGTCGCACCCGCGAGCTTGCCGCTCGCTGGGTCTTGGTTGGCCTTCCCGGCAAGCTCCTCTTGCCGGGGTCTTGTCCTTCCCGGCAAGCTTCTCTTGCCGGGACTCTGTCTTCTCAGTTAACACTTTGTTCTTGAATGGCAGTAATAGGAATAACGAAGGGTCTTGGCGGACGCCCGGCAAGCCTTGCCGCGGGGTGCTGCGACTGCCCGTGCACAAGTTCGGGATACTAAGGTACCCCTACTTTAGTACACCGACAGGAGCCCCCGGGCCTGGGCCATACACGGTGCCGAGCGCTGTTGGGCCAGGCCCAAAACAAGGCACGGGCACACGCGGCATGGGTCCACACTAAATCTGACTCCGTATCCACCGCGCTCCCCCGTAACGGCACGCGTCAATCGCGGCGTCGTGGGAGAGATCGTGGGCAATTCTTAATTCAGGAAATGCGTAACGTTCGCCTCCCCTGTTTATAAGCAGAGGAAACAGGGCTGTTCCCCCACCTTCGCCACTTGCAGTTCCTTCCTCCAAAAGCTCCGCCGCTCCCCTCCGCTTCCCAAGCCGAAAGAGAGCAGCGCTCCGCCGCCCGTCGCCGCCGTCGCCCTCAACACCTTCGCGCTCCCCCGCTGCTTCCGCCATGGCTCCGAAGATCGGCAAGAGCTCAAAGTCGAGCACAAAGTCGGCCGAGGCGTTGCGGCTTGAGGCGCTGCGCAAGGAGCGAGTGCTTTTCCCCCCCGAGCTCACCCCGAAGGCGCTGCGGGAGGAGTTCTACCTCTTCTGGTCGACGGAGACGCGGGCGCATCCGCGCACGCCGGTGCTCTCCGCCGAAGCTTCTAAATCGAAGTGGTGCCCAAAAGGGTACCATTTCTTTCCTGTGTTCTTCTATTGCGGGCTCTACCCACCTTTTTCTGACTTCTTCTGCGACATCATGAATACCTACGGGTTTCATCTTCTTGATTTCACCCCCAACGCCGTTCTGACAATGGCGGTTTTCGCACACCTCTGCGAGAACTTCGTTGGCATCCTCCCGAATGTCGCTCTTTTTCGTCATTATTTCATCCCCCGGGCCGAGAAAGGGGAGCCACTGGCTGGCGGAATCGCCTGGACCTCACGAATCGGCATGAAGGAGGTGTATCTGACGGGCGAGCTCCGCAGCAAGTGTGATGAGTGGAGGGCGGAGTGGTGCTGGATCGTTGACGCCAATCCGCAGCCATTCACCAACCTGCGCCAGACCCGGGTAGTGCGCGGCGGCGATTGGAGCTCTCTGTCGCCGGACGACGCCAAGCTGAGATCGCCACCACCCGAATCCTTCGTCTCAGGCTTGTCGGGCTTACAGCAGGGGCAGTTGGCGCGGATTTCCTTCGCCGTTGCATCGCCCCTCTGCAGAAAAGGGGGAGGCCCGCCTGGCTGTTTGGCGGCCCGGCGGATATCATGAGGCTGCGCCCAGGCCTCAACTTCAACTTCACAGTTCTGGAGCTTGACGGGATGCTGAAGGAGCTGTTCAAGCATGACGCCAACCATCCAGAGTGGTTCAGGTTGCCGCAGGGCGTCATCCCTTTGTGCAACAACTCCCAGCGCGATCGCATCTGCGCAATGATGCCAGAGTGCGACTCGCACGGGATAAGCGCAACTTGGATGGAGCCCGCCGACGACGTCGTGCGGGAATTCTTCGATGGCTTGACGGAGATAGCAGTCAATGCCGGCGAGCAGAGGCTCCTCACCCGCGACACCACCGACGACGAGATGCGGTACATCGCCACCAGGGCCGAAGAGGCGGCGGCAGCCGCTGCCGCGGGCTAGTTCGGCTTCACGTTGGAGGAGGCAGAGGCGGCCGAGGCGGCAAGCCTTGCCGACAGGGAGGACCTTGCCGGAGAGGTCGTTGGCGAGGGGGAGCCCGAGGCCGAAGCGAGCGAGCCCGCCGAGGGCGCGAGCGGCCAGCCGTCTTCGAGCAGCTTGCCGCAGGCGGAGCCCCCAGCGCAGCCCTAATTCCAACCAAGAAGGCGCCTCCGTCGAGTTGGAGATACAGCAGGGCGGCAAGCGGGCCAACAGCCGCAGCACCGTGGGACACGCTCCACCGCGGCAAGTACCGTTGCCGCGGGAGCCTCTCGGGCCGTGCCGGCAACTGAGGCGGGGTCTTCCCGGGCTGCCACGCCCGATCCTGCCGCAGCCCCCGGCAAATGTCCAAGGGAGCCTACTCCTCCGCCTCGCCGCGCAGAAAGGGTACCCGACTTCGACCTCTCTGCGCTGAGCTCCGACGAGGAAGAAGAAGAGAAGGAGGAGTAAGGGTTTTATTCTCGTTATACTTGTATTTCTTCAATCTCTGTTGTTTCTTGTTTTGCATCTGATTTGCTTCCCTGTGAATCCTTGTTCCATTTCAGGACTCTGGCCGAGAGAGCGGCGAAGAGGGCCAAGGTCCCTGTGGTTGTCATCGAGGACGATCCTGCTGCGACGGCAGAGGACACATCCGAGACTACCTTGACGGGCCCGGTTCCTTCTCCTCGTAGCAGCCCCCAGCACAGCCCCCAGCGTAAGTGTTTGGTTCAATTTCTGTTGTGGGGCGCGCATGGGTGCTTCTTCTTTTGCTGACATCTGGATTGCTGATTCATTCATGTAGAAGCAGAGCAGGCCCATCAGGAGCAATCAGAAACCGCCCCGAAGGTGCTGTCTGCTTCGACTACGCCGCCAAGGGGCGATTCCCCGACAAGGGAGCGCTCCCCGGCAAGGGAGACGTCCCCGGCAAGGGACGGAACCAGTGAGCCCTTGGTGGAGGAGCCCATGGTCACTGAGCCCAGCACAGGTAACCTTCCTTGTTGGAAATCTACCCTCGGGTTCTTCTTTTGATCTTCTTTTTTGGATCATTGCTTGACTTTTCCTTCCTCTTCCTATCCTCAGATCCCCCTCTAGCGGACCCGATGGAGACCGAGGCCACCGGCGAGGAAGGCACACACAGCAATACTAAAGATGCCGCCGCTGATGAGGAGGAGGCCGGCGCTGATGAACCTGCCGACGAGGAAGCCGCCAAGGCCGCTGGCGCAGGAGCCGGCGAGGGGTCCGGCGGTCGTACTGACGACCCGGAGGGCGCAGGAGCGCAAGGCGCTGCACCGTCCGCCGACCCCTCCGCCGCTGATGCAGCGCCGGGCTCCGAGGAGCCCCATCCAGGCGCATACTTGAAGGCCGGCGAGGGCGTATACATCAAGCTTCCCTGGGCGTCGAGCTCCAGGGCGCCGGTTGAAGGAGAGGAGTTTGACGGGGAAGTACTCGCCTCCGCTGGGCTGGCGGTGGTTGACGCGCCAAGTAGCAGCAGCGGCAAGTCCAAGGAGGAGCAGTTGCTCCGAAAGTTGGTGTCACTCTACCGCGCCCGGCAAGCGAAGCTTGAGTCCCGGGAAGCACTTGTCGCGCGGGCGGGAGTTGACATAGAGAAGCATGCGGAGGAGCAGCAGAGGCTCGCCGCCGAGGAGCTGTCCAGGCGAGAAGGTGAACTGACACAGAAGAAGGTTAATCTGGACAGCCACGAGGAGGAGCTCGAGGCCCGTGAGAAATCACTTGGCGGGGCACTCAAGGAGGCGAAGGACGCCGCCGCGGCTGCTGAGGCCGCCAAGAAGGAGTTAGAGGTGAAGGTGATGCAGCTGGAGGCAGACATGAAAGGGAAGAATGAAGAGCTTGCCGCACTCCAGCGCGAGCGCGAGAAGGATGCTCTTGCCCATGGCGATCTGCAAGTTCAACTTGCTGACAAGATCAAGGAACTGAACGCCGCCAAGGACTCGAGCGCTGATCTGGAGCTGAAGCTGGCCACCTTGACGAAGACGCTGGACGCTGCCAAAAGGCGAGAGGATGACTTGAAGAAGGAGCTCAAGGGCAACGAGGAGCTGTTGACGAGGGCCGCTGAGACTCAAAACACCTTCAGGGCTACGGTGGAGCTCTGGACGGAAGGCCTCGTCAACATTGCTACAACTATTGACGAAGAGCTGGCGGAGCTGGACTTGGCGGGCTTCGGGTACTCCACTGACGAAAACCTCCAGCCCAGTGCCAAGCTTACTCTTTTCTTCAAGGGCGTGGTGACGGCCCTCCAGCAACTCCGGGAAAGGATCCCAAAGAAGCTGGCGGACAAGTCGCGCGCAATCTGCGCCAAGGTCCTGGAGAAGGTGTTGGTGAAGATACTCTTCCACAATCCGGGCCTCGACCTCACCCGCGTCCTCAAGAAGCTACCGGCGGGCGCTGATCTCGAAGAGCTCAAAGCCATTCTCGCACCCATCGTGGACAAGGTGAATGAGGTCAGGAGGGTTGACAGCGAGCGCGTGGATTAGGCCACCCTTCTTCTCCCTTCCTTCTTCTTGCCACTACTAGATATGTCATAGGAACAATCTATTAGAGCGCGGCAAGTTATCTATTGTAATATAACTTTATTCTGAGTACTGTCTGCTATGTTACTTCCTTTATTCGGTACCATCCCTTGTATGTTTTTACCCTACGCTTTTTAGGGAACTTGCCGGCGCAAGCACACTTGCCGCGAGCGCTGAGTGCGGAACATCAGCAGCCTGCTGGCGGTGTTGCCTCCGGCAAGAAACCTTGTCGGGACTAGTCGCAGCACACTTTCATTGTTGAGCGGACTCGAAACAAAGTAAGGGCGCAACTTAGCCACGAGCCGGTTCCTCCGCGCACAGGTTTTCCATACAAGGCACGGTCGTTCAAGGAATATAACCTAAAAATTTAAAACTGACTGTGCTCAAACTTTGGCAACTTAGCTTTTCTGTCGTCTGCGTCCCGGCAAGGCTGTATTTTTTGAACGACGCCTGGTCCACACATTTATCCTCTCCTCCCCCCCCCCCCCCGGTGAACTTGTGGGTGAAGGAACCTTCTTTTTGAACAAAAGAAAGAAGAGAAAATAAAGTTATGGAGCCTTAAGGCTCGTTATTGCTTACCGAGGGCGAGTGCTGCACAAAGTGTCAGAAAATACATGCAAAAAAGAAAAATGCATGAAATTTGACAAGATGTGCGAGGCACATGAACTTTATTTATGCACGGGATCTGCGCCCGGCTTTGTACAAAGGGTTACATGCAACGGGGGCAAGGCTTGTACAAAAGGTGGTTGCCGGAACAGATTTCGGCAACCGCGCCTTATGGGTAAAACTTGCGAAGATGCTCTATGTTCCAGGAATTGCTCACCGGAAAGCCATCTTCGGTCTCAAGGCGGACAGCGCCGGGCCTAGTGACTCGTTTCACCCGATAAGGGCCTTCCCACTTCGGCGTCAACTTGTTGGAATTCTTGGCGGATTGAACGCGCCGAAGAACAAGGTCGCCTTCCTCGAAGCTTCTAGCATTAACTTTGTGGCTATGGTAGCGGCACAAAGCTTGCTGGTAGCGAGCAGCTCGTACAGCAGCCTGAAGACGATCTTCCTCGAGGAGCAGTGCGTCATCTTTCCGCAGCTGCTCTTGCTCAAGCTCATCATAAGCGAGCACTCAAGGCGATCCGTATACGAGTTCCGTGGGGAGAACTGCTTCTGCTCCATAGACAAGAGCAAAAGGTGTCTGGCCAGTGGCTCGATTTGGCGTCGTCCTGATCGACCAAAGAACCACCGGCAGCTCCTCGATCCAATTTCTTCCGCACTTGCGCAGCCTATCAAAAGTTCTGGTATTGAGCCCGCGCAGCACTTCAGCGTTTGCCCTCTCCGCTTGACCGTTGCTTCTTGGGTGAGCAACAGAAGCGAAGCAGATCTTGGCGCCAAGATCTTGGACATACTGCATGAAGGTGCGGCTCGTGAATTGTGTGCCATTGTCGGTGATGATCCTGTTAGGGACTCCGAAATGGCAAACAATTGACCTGAAGAACTTGACTGCTGATTGTGCTGTCACCTTTCTCACTGGTTCCACTTCAGGCCACTTTGTGAACTTGTCGATTGCAACGTACAAGTATTCAAAGCCCCCGACAGCTCGGGGAAAGGGGCCGAGGATGTCGAGCCCCCAGACCGAAAATGGCCAGGATAAAGGGATTGTTTGGAGAGCTTGAGCTGGTTGATGTATCTGCTTGGAGTGGAACTAGCACGCTTCACACCTAGTTACTTGTGCAGTTGCATCCTGGAGGGTCGTCGGCCAGAAGAAACCTTGCCGGAAGGCTTTGCCGGCAAGTGCTCTTGCGCCAATGTGGTGACCACATATGCCTCCATGTATCTCCGCCAACAGTTCCCGTCCATATTCCCGGGAAATGCACTTCAATTTCACTCCGTTGAATCTTCTTCTGTACAGTATGTCATCGACAAACTGGTACATACTTGATTGCCGGGCTACTCTCTCCGCTTCTTCTTGCTCTTCGGGAAGTTCTCCTGTTTGAAGGACATGGACGATCTGTTGTGCCCATGCCGGAGCTTGTGGCTCAACGACAAGGACTAAAGGCGCAAATGCTGCTGCGGGAACATCTGCTTCTACGGCAAGAATCTGCGATTCATCCGGAGCGTGATGCCCCCCGGCAAGCGTGTCGGGACACAACTTGTCGGGAGCGTCTGCTTCAACGAAACAAACCCTAGGGCTTGTCGGAGCAGACTGCCCCTCAGCGCTCTTTGTGTTGATCTTAGGGACCTTCTTGAAGGCGGCTTCGGGGAGCTCTGCCGGAAAGTAGTCGCCAGTAACCAACTTCCTCTTCTTGCTCTGTCCAGTTGACGGTGTTACAGATGGTTGAGTCAGCTTGAGCACAAAAATTCCTGGTTCCACAGGTAACTTGAGTGCGGCGCATTTTGACAGGCCGTCTGCGATGTCGTTCTGAGCTCTTGGAACGTGTTCCATCTGCAGGCCATCAAAATGTTCTTCTAGCTTCCTCACTTCATCAATGTATGCTTCCATTAACGGACTCTGATAATCTTTGTTTACTTGACGGACGACAAGCTGTGAGTCACCCCTGACAATAAGCTTCTTGATCCCAAGGTCTGCCGCGATCCTGAGTCCGGCAAGCAAGCCTTCATACTCTGCAGTATT
The DNA here is from genome assembly GCA_963921465.1 of Triticum timopheevii. Taxonomy (NCBI): domain Eukaryota; kingdom Viridiplantae; phylum Streptophyta; class Magnoliopsida; order Poales; family Poaceae; genus Triticum; species Triticum timopheevii. The sequence continues at coordinate 470,475,135 of OY997266.1, read as the reverse complement.
GTTTGTTGCTTGCTCCTTGGGAAAGTGCATCTGGACCACGTACTTGAGGTGCTCTCCAGTGGGTGCGACAAGTAGTACGCCCGCACCGGCGCCTTGCAGCGAGAAGGCACCATCAAAGTACATGATCCATTCTTTGCTTGCTTCCTTGACGGGGATGCTCCTCTCCGGAGTTTCTTCATCAGGTGTTGGTGTCCATTCTGCTATGAATTCTGCCAATGCTCGGCTCTGAATGGTTGAAGTACTTTCAAACTTGAGGCCAAAGCTTGACAACTCCAGCGCCCACTCGACAATCCTGCCTGTTGCTTCTGGATTCTGCAGTATCCTCTTCAACGGAAAGCGAGTGACAACTGTGATCTCATGTGCTTGAAAGTAATGTCGCAGCTTCCTCGAGGCCATGAGAAGGCCGAAAAGCAACTTCTGCACACCAGAGTACCTTGATCTAGCTCCCTGCAGAAGGGAACTGACAAAGTAAACTGGGCGCTGCACCATCTTCTTCTGTTTCTCTTCTTGTGGCTGCGCAGATCCATCCTTGTCGGAACCAGAACTTTTCGGGGAAGCCCCCTGCTTGTCGCTGGACTCGCTTGCCGCGGTCGCTGGCTCATCATCCGCCTCCCTCTCCGCTACTAACGCAGCACTAACCACTTGATTGGTTGCCGCCAGATATAGCAGCAACTTCTCTTGTGGCTTAGGTGCGACAAGTGTTGGAGTAGAGGATAGGTATCTCTTCAAGTCCTGCAGCGCAGCCTCCGCTTCCGGAGTCCATTTCATTGGACCTGCCTTTTTCAAAATTTTGAAAAACGGCAGGGCGCGCTCAGCAGACTTAGAGATGAACCTACTAAGAGCAGCAACACAGCCGGCAAGTCTTCTCACATCCTTGACGCGCTTCGGTGCTTCGATCTATTCAATGGCTTTGATCTTGTCGGGATTGGCTTCGATCCCCCGCTGAGATACGAAGAATCCGAGAAGCTTGCCGGAAGGAACTCCAAACACGCACTTCTCGGGATTCAACTTGAGATTGATCTTGCGCAGATTTGCAAAAGTCTCGTCCAAATCTTGGATCAAAGTTGCTCTGTCTCTTCTTTTGACCACTATGTCATCCATATATGCTTCTACATTTCTGTGCAACTGTGGCTCAAAAGCATGACTGACTACTCTTGCAAATGTAGAACCAGCATTCTTTAGTCTGAAAGGCATCCGTACAAAGTAGTACGTGCCACATGGAGTAATGAATGCGGTTTTCTCTTCATCCTCTTCTGCCATGAAGATCTGATGATATCCTGAGTATGCATCAAGGAATGAAAGCAGATCACATCCTGCCGTGGAGTCAACAATCTGGTCAATGCGCGGCAAGGGAAATGGATCCTTGGGACAAGCTTTATTAACATCAGTGAAGTCAATACAAAGCCTCCACTTCCCGTTCGCTTTGCGCACGACTACTGGATTGGCTAACCACGTTGGATGGAGTACTCCTCGGACCAGGCCTGCTACTTCCAATTTCTTGATCTCTTCAGCAATGAACTCTTGTCGCTCCACTGCTTGCTTCCTAACTCTCTGCTTGACGGGCCGCGCGTGAGGGCATACGGCAAGGTGGTGCTCAATTACTTTCCTGGGAACACCGGGGATGTCAGACGGTTGCCATGCAAACACATCGACATTCGCCCGCAGGAAAGCAACGAGCGCGCTTTCCTATTTAGGGTTAAGCGTGGCACTGATGGTGAAGGTACCACCAGTGCTGTCCTCCTTGGCGGCCACTTTCTTGGTCTCAGGTGTCGCTGTCTTTGCCTTCTTGCACTTGCCGGTGGAGCTCGATGGTGCGTCCTCGACGGTAGCGCAGCACTCCGAAGAGGTGCGCTTGCCGGAGTGGGCATCAGAGCTACTCTTGCCGGACTTGGTCTTCTTCTTCCCCCCGGGAGCTTCAGCGGCAAGTGGTTTGCGTTCTGCTGCGGCTGCTGCTTCCCAGTAGATCTTGTCGGTACAGATAAGTGCATCCTTCTTGTCGCCATGGACAGAAATGACACTTATCGGTCCGGGCATCTTGAGCACGTTGTAGGCGTAATGAGAGGCTGCCATGAACTTGGCAAGCGCTGGGCGGCCAAGTATCCCATTGTAGGGCAATGGGAAATCAGCAACGTCAAATGTGACTCTCTCTGTCCTGAAATTCAGCTCGCTGCCAAACGTTACTGGCAGTGTGATCTTCCCCTTCGGCTTGCTCCTTCCCGGATTTATTCCTTGAAAGGTACCAGTCTCTTCGAGCTCGCTGTCGGCGATCTGGAGCTTCTTGAGCACTGCGGAGGAGATCAGATTTAGGCCGGCCCCGCCGTCAACCAACATCTTTGTAACCCTGAGGTTGCGGATAGTTGGCGAAACCAACATCGGCAAGCACCCGACCGAAGTGATGCGATCAGGGTGATCCTCAACATCGAAGATGATGGGCGTGCTGGACCACTTCAGGGGCTTGCGCGATTCAACGGACGGTTCTGCTGCGTTCACTTCCCGCACCCACTGTTTGAGTTGGCGGTGCGAGGTGTGCAGAGAAGCACCGCCGTCGACACACAAAACCTCTGTTGCCTTCTGGAACTCCTGCTCGTCAGTCTCATCCTCCTCCATCTCATCATCTTCGTCCTCGTCTTCGTCCTTGTCGCGGCCGTGGGGAGGCCTATCCCCTTGCCGCTGCTTGGCCTTGCCGCGGCACCCTCCCCGGGCGGGACACTTCTTGCCGGATCCTCCACCACCTTCCTGGGCCTTCTCCTTGTCGCGGCGCTCATATTCAGCTTTCTGTAGCTCCACCATCTGCTCAACTTTCTTGCAGGCCTGGAGGTCATGGCCCTTGGTGCGGTGGATCTTGCAGTACTGCTTGCCGGAGCCGTCCTGCTTGTCGGCGGCTACCACAGCCTCGCCGGAGTCCCCAGCTTTGGCCTTCTCGGCGCCGCCTCCGTTGCCGGACTGCTCGACAACTAGCACATCCTTAGCCTTTCTCTTTCTGTTGTTCCGCCTCCGGTTCTTCTTTGCCGGAGGGGCGTCCTCACTGTCAGATCCTTCTGCTCCCGCGTTCTCTCCCGGGAGTTTCCTCCCCTCTTCAGCACGTGCACACTTGTCGGCCAGAGCATATAGCTCGCTGACATCTCTGATTTTGCACATCGCCATCTCCTCCCTCATCCTGCGGTTACGCACGTTCTGATGGAACGCGTTGATAACCGCAGCAGGGTGGACGTCTGGGATGTTGCGCTGCACTTGGCTGGATCTCTGTATGTACTTGCGCAGGAGTTCTCCCTCCTTCTAGGCGAGCAAATGAAGATCGCTCTCCTGGCCATGGGGTTTGTGGCCGCCTGTGAAGGCGCCAACAAACTGATGGCACAGGTCCACCCACGAAGAAATGGAGTTGTCCGGCAAGTGCATGAGCCAAGATCTGACATTGGGCTTGAGCACCAGCGGGAAGTAGTTGGCGAGGATCTTCTCGTCGCGCCCCCCGGCAGCCTGCACCGCGATGGTGTAGACGCTGAGGAACTCCGATGGATGTATCCTGCCATCGTACTTCTCAGGTACGTCTGGCTTGAAGTTCTTGGTACTGGGCCACTGGACTTGCCGCAGCTCACGGGTGAACGCAGGGCAACCTACCGCGTACGGCAAGTCGCCTGGTTCCCCTGGCGCATGCATATCGACAGTGGGCCCAGCGCGCTGGTCAGATTGACGCCGCGCTTCTCTTCTGCGCTCGATACGAGTACGAGCATCTTCGTGTCGTCGTTCTTGGAGAACTTGGCGTTGATCGCGGCGAGCTCGCGGGTCTGACGACGCGGTGGAGTCGGTGTCGAGGTTGGCCTGGCGAGTCGGCGATCTTGGCCTTCGGGGCGGGGATTACACGGTGGTGGCACCCCCAGCGGTCTTGTTGGCGTCGGCTTGCGCCTGGGCGTCTTGCCGGGGCTTCGATGTGCTCGGTTGCCGGGGCTTGTCGCCGTTGGCGAAGCCGATGAGGCTCTGAATGGTGGCCCTCCAGTCGTCGATCTTATCTGGCGCTGGAGGGTAATCTAGAAGCAGCTGGGCTCGGGCCAGCGCTTCCTCTGGAGTCTTGGGTGGCGGTGGCGAGCGACGCGAGGTGCGGGATATGCTCAAACTTCTAACAGTGTTAGAAGGAGCAGCATCTCGTCCAGGCGACCGCACTGCGCTCGTGCTAGCGTGTTGACGTGTACGTTGGCCTTGAGCGTCCTGCGACCCACCAGCTTGGCCTTGTTCCAACGCGAGTACGGTGCTAGGAGCACCGTGGCGTTGTCGATCCTGCACCTCCTGGGAGGGGTGCGGTGGATGTACAGACGCTGAAGCTTGCGGGGCCTTGTCCTTGGACCTGGTGACGACGTGCGTCCCACCATCGGCTCCCGCTCCTCCGCCGGCGTCCACCCCACCGCCCGTTTGCTCCGGTGGCGGTAAGATGGTCGTAGACGGAGCGGACACCTCCGAAGCCTTCTTCTTCGGTGGCATGTCGATGAAGATGCTGATGTAGCGCGCGCAGACGCCGGATCAGATACGCATGACCTCGACGCCCCCCTACCTGGCGCGCCAAAGATGTCGTGGGAAACGAACACCTATGGGGCAGGGCCCCTTCTCAGTCCGGCAAGGGAGCGGAGGGCGCACGAAGAGCAGATCGAGACGAAAGCACGCGAGGGATTTTACCCAGCTTCGGAGCTCTCGGAGAGATAAAACTCCTACTGCTGATTTGTGTTTCTATTCTGTTCTTGCTCAAGAGCGTGGGTGTGTTGTAGTGTCGAATGAGTCGAACCCCTTCTACGTGCGCATGGGCCTCCTTTTTATAGTCTAAAGGGGTCACCGACAGGTGGCAGCGTAGAAAGAGGGGTAAAAAAGTAAAAACGGGGGTTGGTACAACCGCTATCAACAGTGCCCCTACCTAACTCTGATGGCAGGGGAAAAGGGCATTTAATGCCCGTCCGGTCGCTCAAACAGTGTAGGAAACGACCGTTAGGGGCGCCACCGATCGCCACGATGGCCTCCTTGTCATCTTCACTTGCCACCTCGCACCGCTTGGCTGCACAGCTATCCGCCATGTGCACCAGGAGCGATCATGCGGCGACACTTCGTCGGATGCGCTGGAGCGTGGGCACAGAGTGGTGGCTTTGCCGCGGCAAGCGCCTTGCCGCGGTCGCTGTCTCGTCGCACCCGCGAGCTTGCCGCTCGCTGGGTCTTGGTTGGCCTTCCCGGCAAGCTCCTCTTGCCGGGGTCTTGTCCTTCCCGGCAAGATTCTCTTGCCGGGACTCTGTCTTCTCAGTTAACACTTTGTTCTTGAATGGCAGTAATAGGAATAACCAAGGGTCTTGGCGGACGCCCGGCAAGCCTTGCCGCGGGCTGCTGCGACTGCCCGTGCACAAGTTCGGGATACTAAGGTACCCCTACTTTAGTACACCGACAGAGGGCTAGGGTTACACAGAGTCGGTTACAATGGTAGGAGATCTACATGTTCGTATCACCAAGCTTGCCTTCCACGCCAAGGAAAGTCCCATCCGGACACAGGACGGAGTCTTCAATCTTGTATCTTCATAGTCTTGGAGTCCGGTCGACGGTGATAGTTCGGCTATCCAGACACCCCCTAGTCTAGGACTCCCTCAGTAGGGATCACCCTACCAGCATCCGTCACGGCCGCTCAGCCGCATTGGTCCTAGACCCAATTATCGACGGATTCCACCTCACGCGAGTCCTTATGGACGGCGGCAGCAGCCTGAACCTGCTTTATCAGGACACAGTGCGCAAAATGGGCATCGACCCTTCGAGGATCAAGCCCACCAAAACCACCTTTAAAGGTGTAATTCCTGGAGTAGAGACCCGTTGCACGGGCTCTATAACATTGGAAGTGGTCTTTGGATCTCCGAATAACTTCCGAAGCGAAGAGTTAATCTTTGATATCGTCCCTTTCCGTAGTGGTTACCACGCACTGGTTGGATGAACCGCATTCGCTAGATTCAAAGCGGTACCACACTATGCATACCTCAAGCTCAAGATGCCAGGACCGCGCGGGGTCATAACAGTCAACGGAAATATGGACCGCTCTCTCCGTACAGAAGAGCATACTGTAGCCCTCGCGGCTGAAGTGCAATGTGGCCTCCTCCGACAAACCACCAACCCGGCGACAACAACCTCGAGCACCGTCAAGCGAGTCCGGAGCACCCCACAACAGGATCACCAGGCACTCCAAGAGCGCGACTAGCAGTCCGGCCTCCGCTCGAGCCCCATCAAAGCAGCATTTGTGCCGCACGTACACAATTACGCACTCAAAATACCATGGGCATAGGCGGAGGCGCAGCAGTGACTTAGTCAACAGCGCGGTATAACCGCCACATACCTTCATAACCCTCCCTTTTTATCTTTCAGGGCACTGCTTTAGGGCATCCTCTTCAAGAGCACCGGATTGTCGGACTTACTCAGGAGAGAAAACCAAGGGAGCAACATGCTTTCCGCACAAAAGGAAATACCCAGGTGGAATCTGTTCACAATCGTTATACCTATTTTATATACCTACATGCAGCCTGCCCTTGGATAGGACATGTTAAATAGTCCTATTTACTTCTGCTTAAACACACCCATTGTAAACATACGCTTAAACGTATTATTCATCAATGGGAAATAATATATAGCGTCAGCTTATTATTCCTATTTGCGCATTTTTCTTACAAATGTTCATTTAATATTGCATCTGTACACCTTGGTACAGTCAGTTTTGCCAGGGGCTTCTTATGGCACCCCATAAGATGGCAAAACAAGTCCGAACACTTTCAACAGTGCAGCACCCCGAACTTATAGCACTATATGCATCAGCTCCGAATCACGTCCTGGGTCAATAGTCGGGTTTTCCCGGCTCCCTTGTTTGGTACCTTACGTTCTGTTATATCGGCTAAGGTAGCGCAGGGAGAACTACTGCGATTGTGTCCCGGTTATTCCGGACGAGCACCTCAGTAGAGAAAGCCGAAAATTGACCGGCATGATGCTGCAAGAGCTGGTCGTTGTTAGAGAGGTCTTAAAATCCTTAAAGATTTTTCCGCTTTAGGCGAGGAATCGGCTTCGTCCGATTCAGGCATATATAGCGTCCCAATTCGGCCTTCCGAATTTGTCACATCCCTAGTTCTGACAATGCCTAGTGCATGCATTAGAGTGTTGCATCATGTTTAAATTCTTTTGAAACTTGAAATAGGGATTGCCTAAACCCTAGCATCAAAGGAATTCACTAGGTTCAACTAAAATAATTTCAGTGAATCCAAATGGCTTTCAAAAATGTTCATCATTTCTGGAAAATGCTAGAAACATTAACCAGAGGTGTTGCACCTTTTTCCATGTCATATTTGGTCTCTGGATTAAATCATATGCTATTTGCAATTGGGCATTTTAATGCTATATAATATTTTAAATGCTCAATTAATTCTGAATTTAAGTGAGGGCTGTTGGGAATATTCCAAACAGGGCCCACAGTTATTTTCAGGATTTTTGAAAACGTTTTGGAATTTTTTAATAAAGCCCAGAAGTTACAGAAAAATAAAAAAACAGAAAACAGAGAGAGAGAGAGTTTTACCTGGCGCTCACCTGGCCTGGCCCAGCTCCTGTGCTGGCAGCTCACCTGGCTGGCCCAGCTGGCTAGCCCAGCCCACTAGCCACCCCCCTGTCGTCTTCCTCGCGACAGAAGGACGTGGGTGTGTGCCTGACGCACGCGCGGCCACCTCCTGCTTGCCGACGAAGCCCCTGGACCCGTGGACGACTCCCGCGTGTCGTCCCGGTCCCGCTGACCGCTTCGCTCACTCTCCCCCACGGCCCTCTCTCCTCTGCTCTCTCTCTCTCGCCCGGACCGAACGCGTCCGTTGCCGCCGACGAGCATCGCCGTGGCCACAGCCACTGCCTTGCCTCGTCGTTGCGCCCAGAGGCTCCGCCTCGACCCCCTCTTCCTCTCCATCGAGCCACGAGGTCCCAGATGCGCTACAACGCCGACACCACCATCGTCTTCCCCATCGGGCTCTGACCACTACTGTCGTCGATTCGCCGCACGCAGGACGCCCCCGAGCCGCCGAGCTTCTCTCCGACCTCGCAGTGAGCTCCTGATTCGAACCCCTCTCTTCCCCCTCGCGTTTGCGAGCTCTAGGCCATAGCTCCGTCGCGGCCGAACTCCGGCCGCCGCTGACCTTGTCGCTGCTGCCGCTATGGACGCTGCAGCTTGCGCCCGAGCGCGTCATCGTCCTCACCTTGCTCCTAGGAGCCGAACGCACCTAGTAGCACGTCCGTAGCCGCACCGTAGCCCCCTAGCCGCTTGAGGCCGAGCTCCGGCCGCCGCCTCGCTCACTGCGGTTGCCGCTACCGGCCACCCCAGCCACAGCTGCAGCCACCGCTGGACGCGCCAAGTCGCGCTCGTTCTATCAAGACCTGCCGCACGTCCTCCAGACGTCGGAGTTGGCCAGACGGGCATCGCCGCCGCGCTCCGGTTATCGCCGGAGTTAATCCGGTGACAAGGTAGGTTAATTAGCGCTAATGACCCAGCTAACCACCCCTAGAGCCACTGCCATGTGGGCCCCAGTGCCTAAACTAGTTAGTTTAATTTCTCTGTTAAATTAGCACTAATCATAGTGGGTGTTGGAAATATGCCCTAGAGGCAATAATAAAAGGATTATTATATTTCAATGTTCATGATAATTGTCTTTTGTTCATGCTATAACTGTATTATCCGGAAATCGTAATACACGTGTGAACACTTAGACCCAATGAGTCCCTAGTGAGCCTCTAGTTGACTAGCTCGTTATGATCAATAGATAGTCATGGTTTCCTGACTATGGACATAGGATGTCGTTGATAACGGGATCACATCATTAGGAGAATGATGTGATGGACAAGACCCAATCATAAGCATAGCATAAAAGATCGTATAGTTTGTTTGCTAGAAGCTTTGCCAATGTCAAGTATCTATTCCTTCGACCATGAGATCGTGTAACTCCCGGTTACCGTAGGAGTGCCTTGGGTGTATCAAACGTCACAACGTAACTGGGTGACTATAAAGGTGCATTACAGGTATCTCCGAAAGTATCTGTTGGGTTGACACGGATCGAGACTGGGATTTGTCACTCCGTATAACGGAGAGGTATCTCTGGGCCCACTCGGTAATGCATCATCATAATGAGCTCAATGTGACCAAGGTGTTGGCCACGGGATCATGCATTACGGTACGAGTAAAGTGACTTGCCGGGTAACGAGACTGAACAAGGTATTGGGATACCGACGATCGAGTCTCGGGCAAGTAACGTACCGATTGACAAAGGGAATTGTATACAGGGTTTGATCGAATCCTCGACATCGTGGTTCAACCGATGAAATCATCGAGGAGCATGTGGGAGCCAACATGGATATCCAGACCCCGCTGTTGGTTATTGCCCGAGAGTCGTCTCGGTCATGTCTGCGTGTCTCCCGAACCCGTAGGGTCTACACACTTAAGGTTCGGTGACGCTAGGGTTAGTAGGAAGTCAAGTATGTGACTACCGAATGATGTTCGGATTCCCGGATGAGATCCCGGACGTCACGAGGAGTTCCGGAATGGTCCGGAGGTAAAGATTTATATATGGGAAGTCCTGTTTCGGGCATCGGGACAAGTTTCGGGTTTATCGGTATTGTACCGGGACCACCGGAGGGGTCCCGGGGGCCCACCGGGTGGGGCCACCTGCCACGGGGGGCCACATGGGCTGTAGGGGGTGCGCCTTGGCCTGCATGGGCCAAGGGCACCAGCCCCACATAGGCCCATGCGCCTAGGGTTCAAGGGGGCAAGAGTCCTAGGAGGGGAAGGCACCTCCTAGGTGCCTTGGGGGGGAGGGAAACCCCCCTTGGCCGCCGCCCCCCTAGGAGATTGGATCTCCTAGGGCCGGCCACCCCCCCCTTTGCCCTCCTATATATAGTGGGGGAGAGGAGGGACTTCATACCTTGAGTCCTTGGCCTTTGGTTGCCTCCTTCTCCCTCCCCAACACCTCTCCTCCTTCGTTGTGTGCTCGGCGAAGCCCTGTCGGAGTACTGCTTCTCCACCATCACCACGCCGTCGTGCTGCCGGTGGAGCTGTCTTCCTCAACCTCTCCTTCCCCCTTGCTGGATCAAGAAGGAGGAGACGTCGCTCGTCCCGTACGTGTGTTGAACACGGAGGTGCTGTCCGTTCAGCACTTGGCATCGGTGATCTGAATCACGTTCGTGTACGACTCCATCATCACCTTGCAAGCTTCCGCACGCGATCTACAAGTGGTATGTAGATGCAAGCTCTCTCCCATGACTCGTTGCTTAGATGAACTCATAGATGGATCTTGGTGAAGCCGTAGGAAAAATTTTAATTTTCTGCAACGTTCCCCAACAGTGGCATCATGAGCTAGGTCTATGCGTAGTTCTCTAATGCACGAGTAGAACACAATTTGTTGTGGGCGTTGATCTTGTCATCTTACTTGCCTCTACTAGTCTTTTCTTGCTCAACGGTATTGTGGGATGAAGCGGCCCGGACCAACCTTACACGTACGCTTACGTGAGACCGGTTCCACCGACTGACATGCACTAGTTGCATAAGGTGGCTGGCGGGTGTCTGTCTCTCCCACTTTAGTTGGAGCGGAATCGATGAACAAGGCCCTTATGAAGGGTAAATAGAAGTTGACAAAATCACGTTGTGGTGATTCGTAGGTAAGAAAACGTTCTTGCTAGAACCCAATCGCAGCCACGTAAAAGATGCAACAACAACTAGAGAACGTCTAACTTGTTTTTGCAGCGATTGATCATGTGATGTGATATGGCCAGAAGTTGTGATGAATGTTGAATTGTGATGTATGAGATCATGTTCTTGTAATAGGATTCACGACTTGCATGTCGATGAGTATGACAACCGGCAGGAGCCATAGGAGTTGTCTTTATTTTTTTGTATGACCTGCGTGTCATTGAAGAACGCCATGTAAACTACTTTACTTCATTACTAAACGCGTTAGTCATAGAAGTAGAAGTAGTCGTTGGCGTGACAACTTCATGAAGACACGATGATGGAGATCATGATGATGGAGATCATGGTGTCAAGCCGGTGACAAGATGATCATGGAGCCCCGAAGATGGAGATCAATGGAGCTTGATGATATTGGCCATATCATGTCACAACCATATAATTGCATGTGATGTTTATTATGTTTATGCATCTTGTTTACTTAGGACGACGGTAGTAAATAAGATGATCCCTTACAAAATTTCAAGAAGTGTTCTCCCCTAACTGTGCACCGTTGCTACAGTTCGTCGTTTCTAAGCACCACGTGATGATCGGGTGTGATGGATCCTTACGTTCACATACAACGGGTGTAAGACAGTTTTACACAGCGAAAACACTTAGGGTTAACTTGACGAGCCTAGCATGTGCAGACATGGCCTCGGAACACGGAGACCGAAAGGTCGAACACGAGTCGTATGGAAGATACGATCAACATAAAGATGTTCACCGACGATGACTAGTCCGTCTCACGTGATGATCGGACACGGGCTAGTCGACTCGGATCGTGTAACACTTAGATGACTAGAGGGATGTCTAATCTAAGTGGGAGTTCATAATTTTGATTAAGAACTTTATCATGAACTTAGTCTAAAACCTTTGCAAATATGTATTGTAGATCAATGGCCAACGCTCATGTCAACATGAACTTCAACGCGTTCCTAGAGAAAACCAAGCTGAAAGATGATGGCAGCAACTATACGGACTGGGTCCGAAACCTGAGGATCATCCTCATAGCTGCCAGGAAGCAATATGTCCTAGAAGGACCGCTAGGTGCCGCTCCCGTCCCAGAGAACCAAGACGTTATGAACGCTTGGCAAACTCGTGCTGATGATTACTCCCTCGTTCAGTGCGGCATGCTTTACAGCTTAGAACCGGGGCTCCAAAAGCGTTTTGAGCATCACGGAGCATATGAGATGTTCGAAGAGCTGAAACTAGTTTTCCAAGCTCATGCCCGGGTCGAGAGATATGATGTCTCCGACAAGTTCTACAGTTGTAAGATGGAGGAGAACAGTTCTGTCAGTGAACACATCCTGAAGATGTCTGGGTTGCACGCACGTATGACCCAGTTGAACATTAACCTCCCAGATGAGGCGGTCATTGACAGAATCCTCCAGTCGCTCCCACCAAGCTACAAGAGCTTTGTGATGAACTACAACATGCAGGGGATGGTAAAGACCATTCCTGAAGTGTTCTCGATGCTGAAGTCAGCAGAGGCTGAAATCAAGAAAGAACATCAAGTGTTGATGGTCAATAAGACCACCAAGTTCAAGAAGGGCAAGGGTAAGAAGAACTTCAAGAAGGACGGCAAAGATGTTGCCGCGCCCGGTAAGCCTGTTGCCGGGAAGAAGTCAAAGAATGGACCCAAGCCTGAGACTGAGTGCTTTTATTGCAAGGGGAAGGGGCACTGGAAGCGGAACTGCCCCAAATACTTAGCGGATAAGAAGGCCGGCAACACCAAAGGTATATTTGATATACATGTAATTGATGTGTACCTTACCAGTACTCGAAGTAACTCCTGGGTATTTGATACCGGTGCCGTTGCTCACATATGTAACTCACAGCAGGAGCTGCGGAATAAACGGAGACTGGCGAAGGACGAGGTGACGATGCGCGTCGGGAATGGCTCCAGGGTCGATGTGATCGCCGTCGGCACGCTACCTCTACATTTACCTACGGGATTAGTTTTAAACCTCAATAATTGTTATTTAGTGCCAAGTTTGAGCATGAACATTGTATCTGGATCTCGTTTAATACGAGATGGCTACTCATTTAAGTCTGAGAATAATGGTTGTTCGATTTATATGAGAGATATGTTTTATGGTCATGCTCCGATGGTCAATGGTTTATTCTTGATGAATCTCGAGCGTAATATTACACATGTTCATAGTGTGGATGCCAAAAGATGTAAAGTTGATAACGATAGTCCCACATACTTGTGGCACTGCCGCCTTGGTCACATTGGTGTCAAGCGCATGAAGAAGCTCCATGCTGATGGACTTTTAGAGTCTCTTGATTATGAATCATTTGACACATGCGAACCTTGCCTCTTAGGCAAAATGACCAAGACTCCGTTCTCCGGAACAATGGAGCGAGCAACCAACTTGTTGGAAATCATACATACCGATGTGTGCGGTCCAATGAGCGTTGAGGCTCGCGGAGGATATCGTTATGTTCTCACTCTCACTGACGACTTGAGTAGATATGGTATGTCTACTTAATGAAACACAAGTCTGAGACCTTTGAAAAGTTCAAGGAATTTCAGAGTGAGGTAGAGAATCAACATGACCGTAAGATAAAGTTCCTACGATCAGATCGTGGGGGCGAATACTTAAGTCACGAATTTGGTACACACTTAAGAAAATGTGGAATCGTTTCACAACTCACGCCGCCTGGAACACCTCAGCGAAACGGTGTGTCCGAACGTCGTAATCGCACTCTATTGGATATGGTGCGGTCTATGATGTCTCTTACCGATTTACCGCTATCATTTTGGGGATACGCTCTAGAGACAGCTACATTCACTTTAAATAGGGCACCGTCTAAATCCGTTGAGACGACACCGTATGAATTATGGTTTGGGAAGAAACCTAAGCTGTCGTTTCTAAAAGTTTGGGGATGCGATGCTTATGTCAAGAAACTTCAACCTGAAAAGCTCGAACCCAAGTCGGAAAAATGCGTATTCATAGGATACCCTAAGGAAACTGTCGGGTATACCTTCTACTTAAGATCCGAAGGCAAGATCTTTGTTGCCAAGAACGGATGCTTTCTGGAGAAAGAGTTTCTCTCGAAAGAAGTAAGTGGGAGGAAAGTAGAACTCGATGAAGTACTACCTCTCGAACGGGAAAGTGGTGCAGCGCAGGAAACCATTCCTGTAATGCCCACACCAACTGAAGAGGAAAATGTTGATGATGATCAAGGTACTTCAGATCTAGTTGCTACTGAATTTCGAAGGTCCACAAGGACACGTTCTGCACCAGAGTGGTACGGCAACCCTGTCATGGAAATCATGTTGCTGGACAACAATGAACCTTCGAACTATGAAGAAGCAATGGCGGGCCCGGATTCCAACAAATGGCTTGAGGCCATGAAATCCGAGATAGGATCCATGTATGAAAACAAAGTATGGACTTTGACAGACTTGCCCGATGATCGGCGAGCGATAGAAAATAAATGGATTTTTAAGAAGAAGACGGACGCGGATGGTAATGTTACCATCTATAAAGCTCGACTTGTCGCTAAGGGTTATCGACAAGTTCAAGGGATTGACTACGACGAGACATTCTCTCCCGTGGCGAAGCTTAAGTCCGTCCGAATCATGTTAGCAATTGCCGCATACTATGATTATGAGATATGGCAGATGGACGTCAAAACGGCATTCCTTAATGGACATCTTAAGGAAGAGCTGTATATGATGCAGCCGGAAGGTTTTGTCGTTCCTCAGAACGCTAACAAAGTATGCAAGCTCCAGCGATCCATTTATGGACTGGTGCAAGCATCTCGGAGTTGGAACATTCGCTTTGATGAGATGATCAAAGCGTTTGGGTTTACGCAGACTTATGGAGAAGCCTGCGTTTACAAGAAAGTGAGTGGGAGCTCTGTAGCATTTCTCCTATTATATGTAGATGACATACTCTTGATGGGAAATGATACGAAACTCCTGGACAGCATTAAGGCCTACTTGAACAAGTGTTTTTCAATGAAGGACCTTGGAGAAGCTGCTTATATATTAGGCATCAAGATCTATAGAGATAGATCGAGACGCCTCATAGGTCTTTCACAAAGCACATACCTTGATAAGATTTTGAAGAGGTTCAAAATGGATCAGTCCAAGAAGGGGTTCTTGCCTATGTTACAAGGTGTGAGATTGAGCTTGGCTCAGTCACCGACCACGGCAAAAGATAAAGAAGAGATGAGTGTCATCCCCTATGCTTCAGCCATAGGATCTATTATGTATGCCATGCTGTGTACCAGACCCGATGTAAACCTTGCCGTAAGTTTGGTTGCAAGATACCAAAGTAACCCCGGCAAGGAACACTGGACAGCGGTCAAGAATATCCTGAAGTACCTGAAAAGGACAAAGGACATGTTTCTCGTTTATGGAGGAGATGAAGAGCTCGTCGTAAAGGGTTACGTCGACGCTAGCTTCGACTCAGATCTGGATGACTCTAAGTCACAAACCGGATACGTGTATATGTTGAATGGTGGAGCAGTAAGCTGGTGCAGCTGCAAGCAGAGCGTCGTGGCGGGATCTACATGTGAAGCGGAGTACATGGCAGCCTCGGAGGCAGCGCATGAAGCGATTTGGATGAAGGAGTTCATCACCGACCTAGGAGTCATACCCAATGCGTCGGGGCCGATCAAACTCTTCTGTGACAACACTGGAGCTATTGCCCTTGCCAAGGAGCCCAGGTTTCACAAGAAGACCAGGCACATCAAGCGTCGTTTCAACTCCATCCGTGAAAATGTTCAAGATGGAGACATAGAGATTTGCAAAGTGCACACGGATCTGAATGTCGCAGATCCGTTGACTAAACCTCTCTCGCGTGCAAAACATGATCAACACCAGAACTCTATGGGTGTTCGATTCATCACAATGTAACTAGATTGGTGACTCTAGTGCAAGTGGGAGACTGTTGGAAATATGCCCTAGAGGCAATAATAAAAGGATTATTATATTTCAATGTTCATGATAATTGTCTTTTGTTCATGCTATAACTGTATTATCCGGAAATCGTAATACACGTGTGAACACTTAGACCCAATGAGTCCCTAGTGAGCCTCTAGTTGACTAGCTCGTTATGATCAATAGATAGTCATGGTTTCCTGACTATGGACATAGGATGTCGTTGATAACGGGATCACATCATTAGGAGAATGATGTGATGGACAAGACCCAATCATAAGCATAGCATAAAAGATCGTATAGTTTGTTTGCTAGAAGCTTTGCCAATGTCAAGTATCTATTCCTTCGACCATGAGATCGTGTAACTCCCGGTTACCGTAGGAGTGCCTTGGGTGTATCAAACGTCACAACGTAACTGGGTGACTATAAAGGTGCATTACAGGTATCTCCGAAAGTATCTGTTGGGTTGACACGGATCGAGACTGGGATTTGTCACTCCGTATAACGGAGAGGTATCTCTGGGCCCACTCGGTAATGCATCATCATAATGAGCTCAATGTGACCAAGGTGTTGGCCACGGGATCATGCATTACGGTACGAGTAAAGTGACTTGCCGGGTAACGAGACTGAACAAGGTATTGGGATACCGACGATCGAGTCTCGGGCAAGTAACGTACCGATTGACAAAGGGAATTGTATACAGGGTTTGATCGAATCCTCGACATCGTGGTTCAACCGATGAAATCATCGAGGAGCATGTGGGAGCCAACATGGATATCCAGACCCCGCTGTTGGTTATTGCCCGAGAGTCGTCTCGGTCATGTCTGCGTGTCTCCCGAACCCGTAGGGTCTACACACTTAAGGTTCGGTGACGCTAGGGTTAGTAGGAAGTCAAGTATGTGACTACCGAATGATGTTCGGATTCCCGGATGAGATCCCGGACGTCACGAGGAGTTCCGGAATGGTCCGGAGGTAAAGATTTATATATGGGAAGTCCTGTTTCGGGCATCGGGACAAGTTTCGGGGTTATCGGTATTGTACCGGGACCACCGGAGGGGTCCCGGGGGCCCACCGGGTGGGGCCACCTGCCACGGGGGGCCACATGGGCTGTAGGGGGTGCGCCTTGGCCTGCATGGGCCAAGGGCACCAGCCCCACATAGGCCCATGCGCCTAGGGTTCAAGGGGGCAAGAGTCCTAGGAGGGGAAGGCACCTCCTAGGTGCCTTGGGGGGGAGGGAAACCCCCCTTGGCCGCCGCCCCCCTAGGAGATTGGATCTCCTAGGGCCGGCCACCCCCCCCTTGGCCCTCCTATATATAGTGGGGGAGAGGAGGGACTTCATACCTTGAGTCCTTGGCCTTTGGTTGCCTCCTTCTCCCTCCCCAACACCTCTCCTCCTTCGTTGTGTGCTCGGCGAAGCCCTGTCGGAGTACTGCTTCTCCACCATCACCACGCCGTCGTGCTGCCGGTGGAGCTGTCTTCCTCAACCTCTCCTTCCCCCTTGCTGGATCAAGAAGGAGGAGACGTCGCTCGTCCCGTACGTGTGTTGAACACGGAGGTGCTGTCCGTTCAGCACTTGGCATCGGTGATCTGAATCACGTTCGTGTACGACTCCATCATCACCTTGCAAGCTTCCGCACGCGATCTACAAGTGGTATGTAGATGCAAGCTCTCTCCCATGACTCGTTGCTTAGATGAACTCATAGATGGATCTTGGTGAAGCCGTAGGAAAAATTTTAATTTTCTGCAACGTTCCCCAACAGTGGGCCCCGCCTATCAACTTTGACTTGGCCACATCACCTTTGACCGGGTCCCACATGTCAGCCTCTGTAGCTGATTCTATGTCGCTGACCAGTGGACCCCACTGGTCAGGTTTGACCTGGTCAGCCTTAGTTGACCTGCTGATGTCATAGTGACGCAATGCTGACGCAGTTAATCATTTTCTCGATTTAAAAATAATCCAGGAAATTCCAGAAAATAGTGCTAACTTCTAAAATTCATAGAAATTCAACCGTAACTCCAAATGAAATAAATTATATATGAAAAATGATCAGAAAAATCCAATCTATCCATCTGTAACATTTTCATGCATGTTAGAACAACTTAAATCTCCTGTTTAGCACAAATCATATAAATGGCATTTAAATATCCACATATGGAGTTTGAATTTGAATCCTGGATTCAAACCAACTTCATTTAATATGGTTGCTAGTTGCATTAGCTCAATCAACAACATATTGCCATGACATTATCATGCATCATATTTGTGGCATTGCATTGATTGTGTCCCTCTTTATTTGCCGGTAACCGTCCCCTCTCAATAGACGTGGTTTCGACGATGAGATCGATGACACCGATGAAGAGCTATAATATCTTCAGAAGTGCCAGGCAAGCAAAACCCCCTTGTTCATTCCGATACAACCCACTCTCTCGCTCCTGCTCTCTTTTATTGCATTAAGACAACATCGATTCAACTGTTACTTGTTGCGGTAGTTGAACCCCTTTATCCTCTGCATGACCTGTCATTCCACAGTAAATAGATGAAACCCACTAGCATGAGTAGGAGTTGTTTGAGCCCTGTTGTGCCTACTAATTCATGCTTGTTTGTCATGCCTGCTACTGCTTAGAGTTGAGTCGGGTCTGATTCATCGAGGATGAATCAGAGGTGTGTGAACATGTCCTACCGTGCGTGAGGCTGCAAAGTGATATGAGGTGTTACATGCTAGATCGATGTGGCATTGAGTCGGGGTCCTGACAGCTTTGGTATCAGAGCCTGACTGCCTGTAGGATTACCAAGCCAAACTGGTCGAAGTTGTGTCTAGAAATGCTTTAGTTATGTAAGGGAATTGATTGTGGGATGGAACGTAAGGCTCTTTTTACTCCTTATACCTCATGGCCTTCTGATCTGAGTCATCCTCTTCTCTTCTATGGCGATTAAGAACTAGGCCTTCTCATCTATCTATCAGGATGACGTGTTACTAATCCATAGACTTATAGAATTGTTAGTTTCAAATCTCAATTTAGTTTTACTACTTTCATATGTTCATAACTGTTGATCTCGAAACCTTGATATTGTGCTTCGGAGTGGCTAAGCCACCATTTTTGTAGCATGTCTCCAATATTTTTGAGCATTTACGGCCGTTATGCTGTCTGAGTCATCCCAGGTTTCTAAACAATCTGATGCACTTGCAAATCCTTTCCCTCTGGTTTTGATGTTCCTTTGGGCCAGGTTAATCACACTAATTGCTGAGTTGAGGTATTCTATTGCCTTGACATATATGTTGGAATTATTATTATGACCCTAGGTGTCCTAGGGGATCATCTAGTAATCTAGCCATGATTTGTGCCCCAGTGTGATGATTCTGGCCATCATTCTCGAAAGCATCCTCTGATGCTACTTAGGAGTAGGTATTCTGTTCCTGGGTTTTTGAACCAGAGACTCACCCTACTTACCTCATGTTGATAGTCTTTGCTCGTTCCTTTAGGATATTAGTAACCTTTGCATTATTCCTCGTGGTCCGTGGTATTTCTATCTTCCAAATACTATGAACCGCTTATGGCAGAAGTTTGTTGGATCAAAAGATCGCAACAGGAGTGCTCTTGATGAGTTCTCCATTTTATATTGTGACTCTGCCAGTTCTACCTTTCCGCATGGATTATCCGGAAGAAATTTGTTGAACTTGGTTCGACATACTAATCTATGCATCCACAACTCAGAAAATCATATGTTCCTTTCAGTTGTCCCCCTTTAGTTGTATACTGACCTTCGTCTATCGATTGATAGTCAGGAGTAGTCGTGCATTTGTGTTCATCAATGCCTTTTACTTCTATGGTCCGTCAAGCCATTCTATTCCAGAATGACTAGGAGAAACAAACTCCAGTACCTTGTCCATTTCTAGGATTGGGTCAAAGCAGTTGTACTCCGCAGATCAAATTGCTAATCTAGCTTTTGCTCTGTTCTACCTTGGAGTATTACCATCTTTATATCAAGAATGTCATGGGAATTGCACACCATCCTATGAACTCTTGATGCAATAGTACTTCTTGCCATCATTGTTCATTCCTCGGTTTCCGTGTTATTGTAACCGGAATGCCGACAAGTGAATCGTGGTGTGTGAAATCAATACTGCTAGCAACTCCGTAGCTTGGTAGTTAAATGGACGATAACCTCACTCTTAGCATGTTGATTATTGAATGATCACCCTAAGTATGATTGTGCTACCTAGTCCTTATTTCCGGTACACTCTCCAATCAATGAGTTAGGATAGTGCCAACCCTTGCTTATTTGATCATATCGTCTTGCCCTGAAAAGCAAGATTGTTCTCGAGCTTAGTGGCATACCGGTGGTTCGTGATTTTCTGAATATCTTCTCGGAAGTATCACCAGGTTGTCACCTGACCGCTATGTTGAGTTCATGATCAAGTTGGTTTATTCCTGTAAACCACCCTTTCTCCAAGAATCCATGTTGGATACCCCTGAGCTAGTTGGTTAAGCCAAACAACAACTTGGAGAGTTGGAAGATAAAAGATTGCCTGGCTTAGTTCATTTTAAGGGATATCTTTTAATGTGTGTTGAAGAAAGATGATATCTTCATCAATTGATCCTTGAGACCAGTTGCTGGAGCTATTGTCTTGCCAAAAACTTTGATTTGAGTGTGGGCTATTCTCAAATCAAATCAGAACCAATGATGTTCGTAATGTTGTCTTACTCGTGGATTTTCCTCGAGCATACACCATTATGTCTTTTGGGTCTGACCAATACTATCACCTTGTTCACATAGTTATGGAATTCCATCTCCATGGGAATCTGGATGAATTGCTGTTGAGCCCATCGACAACATCCTTATCTTCTCCATAGTTTTGTTGAACATTAAGCTAGTGTTGGAAACTTTTAAAAGCATTTGCTCATGCTAGCTCATGAAGCATATGTTCGGATGTAAGAAGTGACTTCCTCTAGTTCATGTGCATTCGATGCAAGTTGCCGCCGTGGATTCGAGAAAGTCAATGTTGCTTCCTTTGGAGCCATCCCAAATCATTCATGCATACGTGCGAAGTATTCTGTGGTTCGAAGACTTGCAACCTTCATTCTATATGTATTCCTAGCACACCAAGCCACTGATTGACTTGTTCAAGGAGAAGAAGCTCCTTCTTAAGAGCAAGACTTATGCAAGGACTTTGATATCCTCGATGATGGTTCCTCACCTGAACTTGGTAGTGTTTTATTATAAGACTACCACGTGGTCCCGTTTGTCTCGGATAACGTGTTCACATGTTTGTAGCAAAACCAGCTCATGTTTTGGAGCTTACTACCGTAGTCCATCTCCCGAGAATCTCGCAACGTCGTCTCGTCGATTTGTGTTGCAAACTTTCATTCTTCTTTCTAGACTTGATGAGTCTGGAATATTCTGACACCAACCAGATCTGAAACTCAGGCAGAGATGATGGTTGGGACATTTCCCAAGAACTATAATATTGGTCTCTCGATAACCGGTAAAGTGGATGTCGTGGCCAACACACCCAGCCGGAAGACCTATTATTGTAGTATCTTGATGGAGAAAGTTGACCACCTCCCCATGAGGATTTCGTAGGATTTACTCCCTAGCTGTCCCTTATGGATTTTTGTGTTTCCGAAGTCCGACCTTTACTTGATGTTCTAGATACCAGACCATTTCAATGAATGGGATACGCTAGTACATCAAGGAGAACATTAGAAGCGGAGTGCTAAATGTCTCTCGGTCGATCGTCCAGGTTTCGTCCCCTTGGCCTCGCTAAGGTGAAATCTGAGAAAGTGTTATCTTCCTTTGCATCTGCATCGTCCATCGCTACTCATCATGGTAGTATGTTGTGTTGTCAGCACCCTTGACACGGATGTTGATAAAACCTTGATGAATATGGAAATGCTCAAGTTCTTGAGAGCACACACAAGCACTAGGTGTTATCATCGGCACTAACTGGGATTGCTCTTAGTTTCCTCGGTTATGCTATAACCAATCCAACAGTGGATCCACTCTCTACTGTTGAGCTTCTCCCCAGTTACTAAAATCATCCATTGTGTTTTCCTCAACAAGGTAATCCACATCATCCATACTAGTCCGGGTATGTCATTCTTCCGGACTCCTTCAAATGATCGATTATGAATTGCCTTAGGCTGGTATAAAGAGTTTCAATGATCTCTGAATCAAAGGTAATTCTTTTTGCCACTTAAGGGGATATTTCTACGAGTCACCATCCCTAAGGTGCCCCGTTATGGAATCATGGCAGTTTATCCTCGCTACTTGAAACCCTCGTCAAATTGCTTCTTCCGTCCCTCCTGATGCATGTCTTGCCTCTCAGCTCAAGAGATGTTCTACATCTCATTCCGTGAGTTGATCTTGTGATCACTAAATGATCCATCCTTGTAGAGTGTTTCTGTCCTCGTGTTGGATGAAGATCTCAAAAGCAAAGATGTCAAGATCAATTGGAGCACTGAATCAGCATCCTCAAGAAAGACATCTGGATCGTGAAGTTGTGTTAGCTTGTACCCCCTTTGTCTTCTTACCTCACGTCTTGAATCTCGGGACGAGATTCTTGTTTAGTAGGGGGGAGCTGTCACATCCCTAGTTCTGACAATGCCTAGTGCATGCATTAGAGTGTTGCATCATGTTTAAATTCTTTTGAAACTTGAAATAGGGATTGCCTAAACCCTAGCATCAAAGGAATTCACTAGGTTCAACTAAAATAATTTCAGTGAATCCAAATGGCTTTCAAAAATGTTCATCATTTCTGGAAAATTCTAGAAACATTAACCAGAGGTGTTGCTACTTTTTCCATGTCATATTTGGGCTCTGGATTAAATCATATGCTATTTGCAATTGGGCATTGTAATGCTATATAATATTTTAAATGCTCAATTAATTCTGAATTTAAGTGAGGGCTGTTGGGAATATTCCAAACAGGGCCCACAGTTATTTTCAGGATTTTTGAAAATGTTTTGGTATTTTTAATAAAGCCCAGAAGTTACAGAAAAATAAAAAAACAGAAAATAGAGAGAGAGAGAGTTTTACCTGGCGCTCACCTGGCCTGGCCCAGCTCCTGTGCTGGCAGCTCACCTGGCTGGCCCAGCTGGCTAGCCCAGCCCACTAGCCACCCCCCTGTCGTCTTCCTCGCGGTAGAAGGACGCGGGCGTGTGCCCGACGCACGCGCGGCCACCTCCTGCTTGCCGACGAAGCCCCTGGACGGGTGGACGACTCCCGCGTGCCGTCCCGATCCCGCTGACCGCTTCACTCACTCTCCCCCACGGCCCTCTCTCCTCTGCTCTCTCTCTCTCTCGCCCAGACCGAACGCGTCCGTTGCCGTCGACGAGCATCGCCGTGGCCACAGCCACTGCCTTGCCTCGTCGTTGCGCCCAGAGGCTCCGCCTCGACCCCCTCTTCCTCTCCATCGAGCCACGAGGTCCCGGACGCGCTACAACCCCGACACCACCATCGTCTTCCCCATCGGGCTCTGACCACTACCGCTGTCGATTCACCGCACGCAGGACGCCCCCGAGCCACCGAGCTTCTCTCCGACCTCGCAGTGAGCTCCTGATTCGAACCCCTCTCTTCCCCCTCGCGTTTGCGAGCTCTAGGCCATAGCTCCGTCGCGGCCGAACTCCGGCCGCCGCTGACCTTGTCGCTGCTGCCGCTATGGACGCTGCAGCTTGTGCCCGAGCGCGTCATCGTCCTCACCTTTCTCCTAGGAGCCGAACGCACCTAGTAGCACGTCCGTAGCCGCACCGTAGCCCCCTAGCCGCTCGAGGCCGAGCTCCGGCCGCTCCCTCGCTCGCCGCGGTTGCCGCTACCGGCCACCCCAGCCACAGCTGCAGCCACCGCTGGACGCGCCAAGTCGCGGCCGTTCTATCAAGACCTACCGCACGTCCTCCAGACGCCGGAGTTGGCCGGACGGGCATCGCCGCCACGCTCCGGTTATCGCCGGAGTTAATCCGGTGACAAGGTAGGTTAATTAGCGCTAATGACCCAGCTAACCACCCCTAGAGCCACTGCCATGTGGGCCCAGTGCCTAAACTAGTTAGTTTAATTTCTCTATTAAATTAGCACTAATCACAGTGGGCCCCGCCTGTCAACTTTGACTTGGCCACGTCACCTTTGACCGGGTCCCACATGTCAGCCTCTGTAGCTGATTCTATGTCGCTGACCAGTGGACCCCACTGGTCAGGTTTGACCTGGTCAGCCTTAGTTGACCTGCTGATGTCATAGTGACGCAATGCTGACGCAGTTAATCATTTTCTCGATTTAAAAATAATCCAGGAAATTCCAGAAAATAGTGCTAACTTCTAAAATTCATAGAAATTCAACCGTAACTCCAAATGAAATAAATTATATATGAAAAATGATCAGAAAAATCTAATCTATCCATCTGTAACATTTTCATGCATGTTAGAACAACTTACAGGTGCTGTTTAGCACAAATCATATAAATGGCATTTAAATATCCACATATGGAGTTTGAATTTGAATCCTGGATTCAAACCAACTTCATTTAATATGGTTGCTAGTTGCATTAGCTCAATCAACAACATATTGCCATGACATTATCATGCATCATATTTGTGGCATTGCATTGATTGTGTCCCTCTTTATTTGCCGGTAACCGTCCCCTCTCGATAGACGTGGTTTCGACGATGAGATCGATGACACCGATGAAGAGCTATAATATCTTCAGAAGTGCCAGGCAAGCAAAACCCCCTTGTTCATTCCGATACAACCCACTCTCTCACTCCTGCTCTCTTTTATTGCATTAAGACAACATCGATTCAACTGTTACTTGCTGCGGTAGTTGAACCCCTTTATCCTCTGCATGACCTGTCATTCCACAGTAAATAGATGAAACCCACTAGCATGAGTAGGAGTTGTTTGAGCCCTGTTGTGCCTACTCATTCATGCTTGTTTGTCATGCCTGCTACTGCTTAGAGTTGAGTCGGGTCTGATTCATCGAGGATGAATCAGAGGTGTGTGAACATGTCCTACCGTGCGTGAGGCCGCAAAGTGATATGAGGTGTTACATGCTAGATCGATGTGGCATTGAGTCGGGGTCCTGACAGAATTCTAGGGGCTTCACCGAAATTTAAAATTGTAGACTTCTATGGCTAAGTGAAAGTTATAAAGCCGCATAGTCCGATTGCCTTGTTCGCTGCGCCGGATACCTCCTTAAGGGACCAAGAAATTTGGATAAAGAGTGTCCGGGTTTTTCCAGGAACACCCTGGTACTAGTTGCATGGGGGCAGAAGCCGACGACTGGCCTACTTTCAGAATTTTATAAACAGCCGCACAGAAGGTAATATTTTAAATCAAAAGCGCTACATAGCGCAAGTAACTTCGTCTTTACACTACAACAATGACAGAAGTACATTTACTGAAGGATCGTATCCTTGGTACATTCATCGGCCATGAGACGAGCGCCCTTCATAACGCCATCATAATATTTTTCGGGACAGCAATGCGCCTTGCCCTCCGGTGGCCCGTCCTTCACCAGCTTCCTCGCATCCAGCTTGCCCCAAAGCACTTTCGCACGGGCAAAGGCCCGGCGGGCACCCTCAATGCAAACGGATCGCTTGATCACTTCAAGCCGCAGACAGGCATTTACCATCTGCTTGATCAGGCCAAAGTAGCTAGTGGGCAGGGGCTCACCAGGCCACATCCGGACTATGAAATCTTTCATAGCCACTTCGGCCGCCCTGTGGAGTTCAACCAACTGCTTCAGTTGGTCACTCAAAGGCGTTGGGTGTTCGGCCCCAGCATACTGGGACCAGAACAGCTTCTCCATTGCGCTCCACTCCTCGGCACAGTAGAACTCCGCGGCGTCTGACACGCTGTGTGGCAGATCTGCTAATGCCCCTGGAGAGCTCCGAATTCGGGTAAGTAAAAGAAACGCCTCCTCCACATGCTTGCTTTGCATAAAGAATGTCTTACCCGCCGCTATCTTCTTGGCCGCCTGGATTTCCTGTTGTGCCTTCTCGGCTTTGGCCTTGGCTTCCTTCTTACTCGCAACGGCCTTCGCAAGCTCGGCCTCTTTAATCTTAAGATCATGCTCCAAGGACTCGAACTTTTTGCCGAGCTCCAGGAGCTCTTCCCGTACCTCGCCCACTCTAGCATCTTGCTTCTCGCGCTCCTTGCGCTGTAGAGCCGCCTTGTCCTTGGCCTCAGACAGCGCTTTCTTCAGAGATGCCACTTTGGTGGTGGCCCCTATTACAAAAAGTCACGATGCTTTGTCGTTAGGATAACCAATTTTGTCTATCCTTCATTATATGCGAACGGGGTACCACTAGCCTTTGTTCTCTTCAAGCTGCCTCTTCGTGAGGCCGAGCTCTCCCTGCACCTGCTCCAAGTCCCGCTTTAGTCCGGCGACCTCGAATGTGCGGACAGCAGCGGCAAGCAGCACAGCCTGCTTATCACATGCACACTTATTATTAGACTCCTCTGGATTATAATTGACCCTTTGTTTGGTTTTTCTTTCCAAACACCAAACAGAGTATCAGGGGCTACTACCTATCGGGTGGTAATTTCACACATTTTTACTACTTACCTCAAAGCCTGTCAGGAGGCTGGTGCAAGCTTCAGTTAGTCCACTCTTGGCGGACAGAACCTTCTGAACCACCGCACTCATAAGAGTACGGTGCTCTTCATCCATGGAAGCGCCGCGAAGCGCTTCCAGCAGACTATCCGACGCCTCGGGCGTAATGGAAGTCCTCGGCACGGACGGCTCGCCCTCCCTAACGAGGGGCTGCCCGCCTGAGCCTGGAACCATTGGAGGTTCTGGAACAGTATTCGGCTGAGAGCCCGGCTTACTGCGGCTCTCATCGACACGATCCGCAGGGATCTTGAACCCCGCGTGTCCGACATCTGGAATTTCGCCTTGGGGCGTCTCCAGAGTCACCTCCCCCCGTTCTGGGAGCCTTTGGGACAACACCTCCATGTCATCCGCAGGCTGGAGTAGTGGTCGTCGGAAGCGAGTTCATCGCCGAGTCACTTGAGCACCCATCCGAAGACGATGCCTCGGGATGGACCCTGACCGGACTGCATATATGTTCGGCATTACAACAAGACTATGAAACAAGGCCGCACTAAAGTACAATAGAGTGCGGATACTTACGATCTTACTAGGGGCTTCCCCCTGGGCAGCCACCCCTCCTCGCTGTAGGCGGCCGTGGTGGAGTAGTCTGGAAGGGAAGCCTTTCCCTTCTTGGACGTCCTAGCCTCCCCCTCCAAGGCGGCTTTCCTCTTTTTCTCCTCCCCAGTGTGGGGAGGCAGAGTTTCTTCTTGTTTTCCCCTGCCTCCGCAGGAGGAATCTGCCTCATCGTCGTCGGACAATGAGGGTATGATGGCCTTGCGCCGGGGGCCTTTCCCGGCCCCCTGGTCCGCCTTCTTAGCCCCCCCCCCCATCCTCTCCGGATGGGGTGGCCCCTTCCTCTTCTTCCTCCCCTTCGGGAGAGGAGTGTGCCTCGTCGTCTTCGGACGAGGCGTTCGGTACGACCTTACGCCGGAGACCCTTCCTGGACCCCGGGGCCTTCTTTTTCGGTGCCTTGTAGGGCGCCAGGACTAGCATCTCCGTCAGGAGAGCGTCGGCTGGACCTTCTGGCAGCGGAGCTGGACAGTCAATCCGCTCCGCTGTCTCCACATAATCCTGATCAAATATACACAATTACTTAAAACTCCCCCATGAATATACTGGGAAGAACCGAATCCGGTGGTAGTTAGAAATCTCACCGGACAAGGAGGCCATCCGGCATGAAGTCCACGGTCCTCAAATGTGGGAGGAGGTACTTTGGAGGCCTTGAACAGCGCTGTCCATGCGTCTTTGTGCGTCATGCCGTAGAGCTTTCGAAGCGTCTGGTGTTCGGCCGGGACGAACTCCCACAGATTGAATATCCGTCTTTGGCACGGAAGAATCCGGCGAACAAGCATGACCTGGACCATGTTGACAAGCTTGATGTCCTTGTCCTTCATATTTTTGATACAGTTCTGGAGTCCGCTCAGCTCTGCAGGTTCGCCCTAGGCCAGGCCCTTCCTTTCCCAGGAGGTGAGCTGCGTGGGGGTCCTGGATCTGAATTCGGGGGCCGCCGCCCAGTTGGCGTCGCGCGGCTCGGTGATGTAGAACCACCTCGACTACCACCCTTTCACGGTCTCCACGAAGGAGCCGCTAAGCTAGGTGACGTTAGGCATCTTGCCCACCATGGCCCCTCCGCACTCCGCTTGGTGGCCGCTCATGATCTTCGGCTTCACGCAGAAGATTTGTAGCCACAAGCCAAAGTGAGGCTTGATACGGAGGAAGGCCTCGCACACGACGATAAACACTGAGATGTTGAGGACGAAATTTGGGGCTAGATTATGGAAATCTAGCCCATAGTAGAACATGAGCCCGCGGACGAAGGGATGAAGTGGAAATCCATGTCCACGGACGAAGTGGGCGACAAACACGACTGAGGGAGTCCTGGACTAGGGGGTGTCCGGACAGCCGGACTATCATCGTCCGCCGGACTCCAAGACTATGAAGATACAAGATTGAAGACTTCGTCCCGTGTCCGGATGGGACTTTCCTTGGCGTGGAAGGCAAGCTTGGCAATACGGATATGTAGATCTCCTACCATTGTAACCGACCCTGTGTAACCCTAGCCCTCTCCGGTGTCTATATAAACCGGAGGGCTTTAGTCCGTAGGACATATAACATCCATTACAACAATCATACCATAGGCTAGCTTCTAGGGTTTAGCCTCCTTGATCTCATGGTAGATCCACTCTTGTAATACACATCATCAATATTAATCAAGCAGGACGTAGGGTTTTACCTCCATCAAGAGGGCCCGAACCTGGGTAAAACATCATGTCCCTTGTCTCCTGTTACCATCCGCCTAGACGCACAGTTCGGGACCCCCTACCCGAGATCCGCCGGTTTTGACATCGACATTGGTGCTTTCATTGAGAGTTCCTTTGTGTCGTCACCGATAGGCTTGATGGCTCCTTCAATCAACAACAACGCTGTCCAGGGTGATACTTTTCCCCCCGGACAGATCTTCGTGTTCGGCGGCTTCGCGCTGCGGGCCAATTCACTTGGCCATCTGGAGCAGATCGAAAGCTACGCCCCTGGCCGTCAGGTCAGATTTGGAGGCTTAAACTTCACGGCAGATATCCACGGAGACTTGATCTTCGATGGATCCAAGCCGCAGCCGAGCGTGCCGCACTGTCGCGATGGGCATGATCTAACTCTGCCGCCAGACAGTACCTTGGAGGCCGCACACAAATCCGCTCTGACCCACGGTCCGGAGCCGATTGCGCAGATCGAGGACGGGTGGCTGGACACCGCCTCGGGGGCTGCAATTCCCACGATGATGGAGCCGAACACTGACCCTGTCCCTTATAAAGCTTGTGACTCCGAGGCGCCGGACTCCTTGCCGGACTCCGAACCTCCCGCGCCCCTGTCAATCGAATCTGATTAGGCGCCGATCATGGAGTTCACCGCCGCGGACATCTTACAACACTCACCCTTTGGCGACATCCTAAATTCGCTAAAGCATCACTCGCTATCCGGAGAGCCCTGGCCGGATTACGGCCAGGATGGTTGGGATGCGGACGACGAAGAAATTCAAAACCCACCCACCACCCACTTTGTAGCCACTGTCGATGATCTAACCGACATGCTAGACTATGACTCCGATGACATCAACGGTATGGACGATGATGCCGGAGACGAACAAGAGCCAGCGCCTACAGGGCACTGGAAGACCACCTCGTCATATGACATATACATGGTGGACACCCCAAAAGATGGGGACGGCGAAGAAGCAGCGGAGGCAGATTCCTTAAAGAAACAGCCCAAGCACCGACGTCAGCGGCGCCGCTCTAAATCCCGCCACAGCAAGAATGGAGATTCCGGCACAGGAGATAATAACACCCCAGAAAGTGCCGAAGACAATCCCCTCTAGCAAGATTCAGCGCAGGAGGATGCAGAAGCAAGCCCTCACGAGAGAGCGGCAGACGAAGAGGTCGAGGATGATAATTACATACCTCCCTCCGGAGACGAAGAAAGCCTCAACGACGACGAATTCATCGTGCCTGAGGATCCCATCGAACAAGAGCGTTTTAAACGCAGGCTTATCGCCACAGCAAATAGCCTAAAGAAAAAGCAGCAGCAGCTTCAAGCTGATCAAGACCTGCTGGCCGACAGATGGACTGAGGTCCTCGCGGCCGAAGAGTATGAACTCGAACGTCCCTCCAAGAGTTACCCAAAACGCAAGTTGCTCCCCTGATTAGAGGAAGAAGCATACATACCTTCATCACCAGCGCACAATACGGCCGACCGACCACCCCGTGGTCGCGACAGAGAGGCATCCAGGCCCTCCACCAAGACCGTACCCCGGCATCTCTCCAAAAGTACGAAGCCAAGAGGGAACGCGCCGGACTTGCGAGATATATTGGAGGACAAAGCAAGGCAATCCAGATCCATCTACGGATCACGTGGGCGCCCCACGACCCACGACGAATACCGTCGCGCCGGATACAACAACTCCGGCCGGGCCGAACACAGCAGACAACGCTCCCTCGAGCTACGTCGTGATATTGCTCAATACAGCGGCGCCGCACACCCGTTATGCTTCACTGACGAAGTAATGGATCATCAAATCCCTGAAGGGTTTAAACCCGTCAACATCGAATCCTACGATGGCACAACAGATCCCACGGTTTGGATCGAAGATTATCTCCTTCACATCCATATGGCCCGCGGCGACAATCTCCACGCTATCAAGTACCTCCCACTCAAGCTTAAAGGACCAGCTCGGCATTGGCTTAACAGCTTGCCCGCAGAGTCAATTGGGTGTTGGGAAGACCTGGAAGCCGCATTCCTTGACAACTTCCAGGGCACATATGTGCGACCACCAGACGCTGATGACCTAAGCTACATAATTCAGCAGCCAAATGAATCGGCTAGACAGTTCTGGACATGGTTCTTAACAAAGAAAAATCAAATCGTCGACTGTCCGGATGCAGAGGCCCTCGCAGCCTTCAAACATAACATCCGTGACGAATGGCTAACCCGGCACCTAGGACAGGAAAAGCCAAAATTCATGGCAGCCCTCACATCACTAATGACCCGCTTCTGTGCGGGAGAGGATAGCTGGCTAGCTCGCAGCAACAACCTCAGTAAAAATGCTAGCAGTCCGGATACTAAGGACCACAATGGCAGGTCGCGTCGAAGCAAAAACAAGCGCCGCGTTAACGGCGACAACAATGAGGATACGGTAGTCAACGCCGGATTCCGAGGCTCTAAACCCGGTCAGCGGAAGAAGCCATTCAAAAGAACCACTCCGGGTCCATCCAATTTGGACCGAATACTCGACCGCTCATGCCAGATACATGGCACCCCCGAAAAGCCAGCTAACCACACCAACAGAGATTGTTGGGTATTCAAGCAGGCAGGCAAGTTAATTGCCGAAAACAGTGACAAGGGGCCGCATAGAGACGACGAGGAAGAGACCCGGCCGCCGAACAATGGAGGACAGAAGGGTTTCCCCCCACAAGTGCGGACGGTAAACATGATATACGCAACCCATATACCCAAGAGGGAGCGGAAGCGTGCACTAAGGGACGTATACACGATGGAGCCAGTCGCCCCGAAGTTCAATCCATGGTCCTCTTGCCCGATCACTTTCGATCGAAGAGACCATCCGACCAGCATCCGCCATGGCGGATTCGCCGCATTGGTTTTAGACCCAATCGTCGATGGATTTCACCTCACGAGAGTCCTGATGGACGGCGGCAGTAGCCTAAACCTGCTTTACCAGGATATAGTGCGCAAGATGGGCATAGACCCCTCAAGGATTAAACCTACAAAGACGACCTTCAAAGGCGTCATACCAGGTGTTGAGGCCAATTGTACAGGCTCAGTCACACTGGAAGTGGTCTTCGGATCCCTGGACAATTTCTGGAGCGAGGAGTTAATCTTTTCGACATAGTCCCGTTCCGCAGCGGCTATCACGCTCTGCTCGGATGAACCGCGTTTGCAAAGTTCAATGCGGTGCCGCATTACGCATACCTCAAGCTCAAGATGCCAGGCCCTCGTGGAGTCATCACGGTCAACGGAAATACGGAACGCTCCCTCCAAACGGAGGAACATACAGCGGCTCTCGCGGCAGAAGTACAGAGCAGCCTTCTAAGGCAATTTTCGAGTCCGGCCGTTAAACGGCCGGACACGACCAAACGTGCCCGGAGCAACATCAACCAAGACCACCTGGCACGTTCCGAGCACGCGTAGCAATGCGGCCCCAACCCCAGCCCTCGCATGATTGCAAGACCAACCCTTCGCGTACATCATTACGCTCTGGAAATACCATGGGCCTAGGGGGAGGGGCATGACCACAACAGACCCAGAGTGCGGCTCGACCACACCAGGGGCTCACAAGTGTGTCGCTCTTTTTTTTCTTTTTTCCTTCTTTGTATACACAGGACTCCGTTCACCAGAGGCCCTGTCCGGCGGCGAACCTGCCGAACTCATGATGCAACAGCCAGGGAGGGAAAAAAGCTGCGACGAACACTCAGGTGGTCTCCATTACGAGCATTAAATTCGACTATATACACCAGTCCGCAGCCCACCCCTAGAGGGGGACATGTTTATTTAGTCCAATCCCTTGCTTACCGCACTACTTGTATCCTTCCGCACTCATAGCAGAATTCCTTGAATAAATAATGCAGCACTTTTTGCCTGTAATTGCATTACTTTACATATATGTTCACTAATGACATCTTGCACCCGTATATTTTGGTACGGCCGAATACACCAGGGGCTTATGTTCCCCGCATTATGGTGTGATAAGTCCGAACACTTTCACAAGTGCGGCACCCCAAACTTATAGCATTATATGAATCGGCTCCGAATCATGTCTTGGGTCAATAGTTGGGTTTGCCCGGCTCCCATGTTTTGGTGCCTTACGTTCCGTTCTGTCGGCTAAGGTGGCACTGGGAGAACCACTGCGATTGCGCCCCGGTTGAGCTGGGCGAGCGCCTCAGTGGAGAAAGCTAAAACTAACTGGCATGATAAGGCGAGAGACTGGTCGCTGTTCGATAGGTCTTTTCGGGTCCCTAAAGACTTATGCCGCTTCGAGCGAAGTACCGGATAATGTCCGACGAAGGCGTGGATAGCGCCCTGAATTCGGTCTTCCGAATACTAGGGGCTTCGCCGAAATTTAAAATTATAGAATTCTATGGCTAAGTGAGAGTGTTCAAGCATTATAAGTCCGGTTGCCTTGTTCGTTGTGTTGAGCGCCTCCCTAGATGGACCCAAAAATGGGAACAAGAGTGCTCAAGTTTATCCCGAACACCCTAGCACTCGTGGCTTGGGAGCTGAAGCCGATGACTTGCCATCTCTCAGATTTTATAAACGGCCGCACAGAAGGTAATATTTTAAATCAAACAAGCGTTGCTTCGCGCATATGAACAAAGTTTTTAGCACACAGGATAATACACAGCGAGTCTACTCAATAATTACATCTCTGGGGCACTCATCCACAATCTTGCGGGCACCCTTCAGGACAATCTTATAGTACATCTCGGGCGTACGATACTCCATGCCCGCTGGCGGCGCGTCGGTGATAAGCCTCTCCGCATCCAGCCTGCCCCAGTGCACCTTTGCGCGGGCAAGGGCCCGACGAGCACCTTCAATACAGGCGGAGCGCTTGATGACCTCCACCCAGGGGCACGCATCCACCAGCCGCCGCACGAGACCGAAGTAGCTCCCAGGCATGGCCTGTCCAGGCCACAGCCGGACTATGAGGCCCTTCATGGCCTCCTCAGCTACCTTGTGGAGCTCGACCAGCTGCTTCAGCTGGTCGCTAGGGGGCACCGGATGGCCGGCCTCAGCGTACTGAGACCAGAAGACCTTCTCCGTTGAGCTCCCCACCTCGCCACGGTAGAATGCGGCGGCATCGGACACACTGCGAGGCAGATCTGCAAACGCCCCTGGAGAGCTCCGAATTCGGGTAAGTGTCAGGTAGTTTACATTAACATGCTTGCTTTGCATGAAAAATGCCTTACCCGCTGCTATTTTCTTCATATCCTCAACCTCCTGAAGGGCCTTACGGGCCTCGGCCTTGGCGGACTTGGCACTTTCGAGAGCCGAGGCGAGCTTGGACTCTCAAGTCTTTGAGTCGCGCTCCAAACTCTCATGCTTCTCCATGAGAGCCTGGAGCTCTTGCCGCACCTCCGCCACCCGCGCCTCCTGCTTCTCTCGCTCTGCCCGTTCCGCGGCCACATTGCGTTCGGCCGCGGACACAGCCTCCTTCAGGGTTGCCACCTCATTCGTGGCCCCTGCAGTACCCATGTTATCCTTGTTATTCTCTTATTGCAACCTAAATCCTTTTCTGTAAGGTAACTATTCAAAGTGGTGTTACTCACCTTCTTTGTCCTCGAGCTACTTCTTGGCACGGCCGAGCTCTTGCTCGGACCGCTTGAGATCCTGCTTCAATGCACCGACCTCCGCAGTCAGTGCGGCAGAGGTCAGCAGCGCAGCCTGCAAACCCATATTGACATACTTTTTAGCAACCCTGCGTATATCTTTTTAGATCCTCAGTCCGGCTTTTCTTTCCGAACACCGAACTGAGCATCAGGGGCTACTGTCTATGCGGTATTACATTACATAATTTTAACTTTTTACCTCAAAGCCTGTTAGAAGGTGTAACACCCCAGATGTAACTTTCCATATTCGTAACTCCAACTCTTGCCATTTTCGGCTATGTGCTATGATATTCCCTCCGTGGTTGGGTTTTGTTTTTTTGTTTGGCTTTTTGTTCATGTCATGCATCTCATATCATGTCATCATGTGCATATCATTCGCATGCGTGTTCGTCTCATGCATTCGAGCATTTTCTCCGTTGTCCGTTTTGCATTCCGACACTCCCACATGCACCGGCGCACCCCCCCTCTTGTCTCTTTCCGTGAGCGGGTGTTAAACGTTCTCGGAATGGACCGAGGCTTGCCAAGTGGCCTTGGTACACCACCGGTAGACCACCTGTCAAGTTTTGAGTCATTTGGAGCTCGTTTGATACTCCAACGGTTAACCGGTTAACCGCAAAGGCCTCTTTTGAGTTGCAGCCCAACACCCCTCCAAAACAGCCCAATAACCCATCTAAGTCACTTCCATGCTCTCCGTAGTCGGATCACGATCGTGTGAGCGAAAACTACACCCCATTTGGAGCCTCCTAGCTCCCTCTACCTATAAAAATATCTCCTCCCCCGAAATCCCGGATCATTTTCCTACCCTAACCCTAGCCCCGCTCCTCTCGCCGCCGCCGGACACGTCCGGGCGGAGCCGGACGCGTCCGCCCGCCGCCCCGGGCCAATCGCGCGCTGCCACGTGGGCAGCCGCGCCCACATCGCCGCCGCCTCCCGCGCAGGCCCGTCGGGCCCAGGCGGGGCCCTCCCGACCCACGCGCCCGCGCCGTCGCCAGCCTCCGCCGCCGTTCGCCGCGCCGCCTCGGCCGCCGGCCGTCGCCCGCGCCGCGCCTCCTCGAAGCCCGACGCCGCCGAGCGCCGCCGCCTCTCCCTCAACCCCGCCGGCGACCGCGCCCCGGCCGGCCCCATCTTCCCCCCGGTCTCCTCCCTGCTCTTCTCCGGCGAGGAACTCCGGCCGGCGAACCTTGAAGCATGCGCCGAGCCGGATCCAGATCTGAGAACTAGGGTTGACTTTCTTCTCCCCCATTTTCGTCTAAGTCCTTTTCTGCCAATAATTTTGCTGCATGTTCATCGTGTTATAACTTTGCACCCGTTGCTCCGTTTGGGCGTGTAGCATGCCGAATTGTTCGTCTCAATGAGTACATCATTTCATCTCATTGCATCATTTTCATTTGAGCTCATCTTGATGCCCGAAATGCTGTTGGAAGAGGGCTATATAATGTTAGTTTCTGTTTCTTAACAGAACATGCACTTTTGTCATTTTTGCCATGATTGATGTGTGCATCTTATGAACTTGAGCCCTACATATGTTTTGATCTATGCCATGCCAGCTTTACAGGGGTGTATGCCATGTATTTTTGTGATCTCTGTGGTGACTAGCACAAGCATGCAAACTAGGGATCATAATGTTGCTGATTTCAGGGACTTAGTATTTTCACTAAGTCATGTCCTGCTGTTATTTTTATGCCATGTGTTCATGTTGTTATAGTGAGATCTATGCCCATTTTGAGCATGATCAGTAAGGGTGTTTTGAACATATGTATGTGCTCTATCCATCCATGCCTTTGTTGGCAATTATGGAGTAGTCTAGCATGTCATTTTCGTGCTCTACTTTTGCTACAAAATGTTTTCTGGCAGATTGTTTACATGATATTCAATTTTTACAAGGTTGTTGTAGTTGATCCTTGTATGCTATGATGTTGTTCTTGCCATGTATAGCTTCTATGCCATGTCTTCTTGATGTATGTATGCTTAGTTTATCATGAAATGCTCTATAGTGAGTGCATCGAGCTCACGAACATGCCTAC
The DNA here is from genome assembly GCA_963921465.1 of Triticum timopheevii. Classification (NCBI taxonomy): domain Eukaryota; kingdom Viridiplantae; phylum Streptophyta; class Magnoliopsida; order Poales; family Poaceae; genus Triticum; species Triticum timopheevii. The sequence continues at coordinate 470,438,998 of OY997266.1, read as the reverse complement.
TTGTTATCTGTTTTTGCCATGTCCAGTTTTTCTGCTAAGTCTGAGATCTGTAATGAAACTTGCTATGTTTACATGCATGCCATCATTTCTTTTGATCCTTTTTGGCTTATGGTCAGTAAGGGACTTTTGATCTATGCTTTGAGTAGATTCCTTCCATGTCTTGTTTTGATATTATAAGTTCCTGTAGCTTGTTGTTTGCTTGCTCTAAACATGCCTTCCTGATGTTAATTTCTGGCATATTAGTGTTTTCACTAAGTCTGTGAACCTGATATCTTTTGCACTTTTCCCATACTTGTTTGAACCTGTTATGGTGTGATTTAGCCATAGCTCAGTGCTCCTCTTTTGTTAAGCATCTTCTGTAGATCACTGCCAGATGCTTTGTTTTTGTGTTGGGGTGCTGTAGCATAGTTTCTTGTTGCATGCTAAGTAGCATCGTGCTGTTAAACGCAGATTTGTGCCATTATTGTTTTGCTTGCCATTTGCAAACCGTGCATCCGATTCCAGTGATCTTTATATCGATTTCAACCGAAATCATCTCATCTTTCCAGCGGCATACTTGGTTTGCCAAGTTGATGCCTTGTTCATCATTTTCCTTCCGGAGCACACATATGCATTGCATATCATATCTCGCATATCATCTCATGTATTGCATCATATTGCTTGTGCATTGCTCCATGTTTGATTGTGGTTCCATTGCTTGTGTTCTTGCTTTGGGTAGAGCCGGGAGACGAGTACGTGAACGAGGAACCTGTTGAGAACGCTTACGAGTATCAAGCCTTCGACAACTCTGAGAACCTTGCAGGCAAGATGACCATACCCTCGAAATCACTTCTATCTTTGCTTGCTAAATGCTCGCTCTTTTGCTATGCCTATGCTACGTTACCTACCACTTGCTATATTATGCCACCCATATTGCCATGTCAAACCTCTAACCATCCTTTCCTAGCAAACCGTTGTTTGGCTATGTTACCGCTTTGCTCAGCCCCTCTTATAGCGTTGCTAGTTGCAGGTGAAGATGAAGTTGGTTCCATGTTGGAACATGGATATTTTGGGATATCACAATATCTCTTATTTAATTAATGCATCTATATACTTGGTAAAGGGTGGAAGGCTCGGCCTTATGCCTGGTGTTTTGTTCCACTCTTGCCACCCTAGATTCCGTCATACCGGTGTTATGTTCCTTGATTTTGCGTTCCTTACGCGGTTGGGTGATTTATTACGCATCTATATACCATTTGCCACCTACACCCTTTTTCCCTTGGGTTTTCGCGAGCCCGAGGGTCATCTTTATTTTAGCCCCCCCCCCCCCCCCCCCGGGGCCAGTGCTCCTTCGAGTGTTGGTCCGAACCGAGCAACCTGCAGGGCCACCACGGGGAAACTCGAGGCCTGGTTTTACTCGTAGCTTGACTTATCCGGTGTGCCCTGAGAACGAGATACGTGCGACTCCTATCGGGATTTGTCGGCACATCGGGCGGCTTTGCTGGTCTAGTTTTACCATTGTCGAAATGTCATGCGAACCGGGATTCTGAGACTGATCGGGTCTTCCCGGGAGAAGGTTTATCCTTCGTTGACCGTGAGAGCTTATGATGGGCTAAGTTGGGACACCCCTGCAGGGTATTATCTTTCGAAAGCCGTGCCCGCGGTTATGAGGCAGATGGGAATTTGCTAATGTCCGGTTGTAGAAAACCCGAAGTTGACCTTAATTAAAATACATCAACCGCGTGTGTAACCGTGATGGTCTCTTCTCGGCGGAGTCCGGGAAGTGAACACGGTGTTGGAGTTATGTTTGACATAGGTTGCTCTAGGATCACTTCTTGATCGCTACTAGATTCACGACCGTGCCTTGCTTCTCTTCTCGCTCTCTTTTGCGAATGTAGCCACCCTATATGCTAGTCGCTTGCTGCAGCTCCACCTCACCACTCTGTCCTACCTATAAGCTTAAATAGTCTTGATCTCGCGGGTGTGAGATTGCTGAGTCCCCGTGATTCACAGATTCTACCAAAACAGATGCAGGTACCGATGATACCAGCACAAGTGGCGCTATCGAGCTCAAGTGGGAGTTTGACGAGGACCGTGGTCGTTACTATGTTTCGTTTCCAGACGATCAGTAGTGGAGCCCAATTGGGACGATCGGGGATCTGTGTAGCATTTGGGGTAGTCTTCTTTTATTTTGGTTCCGTAGTCGGACCTTGAGTGTAACCTTGAATGATGGATGTTTATTTATGTATTGTGTGAAGTGGCGACTGTAAGCCAACTATGTATCTCTTTCCCTTATGTATTACATGGGTTGTGTGAAGATTACCTCACTTGCGACATTGCTTTCAATGCGGTTATGCCTCTAAGTCGTGCTTCGACACATGGGAGATATAGCCGCATCAAGGGCGTTACAAGTTGGTAATCAGAGCCATCCCCGACTTAGGAGCCCCCTGCTTGATTGTTTGCTGGCGTTGTTGAGTCTAGAACAAAAATGTTTTGAGTCTTAGGATTATATATATCGGAGAGTAGGATTCTTTTTACTCCTCAGTCCCTTCGTCGCTCTGTTGAGGTCTCCTGACATAGAAGTTTTGAAAAAAATTAGGATCACGCAGGTATCTTGGAATCGTTCCGATGGTTTTGTGACAAGAACATTGTTCTTGGTGCCTCCTGACATTTAGGGGTTGTGGCAGTGTCCCGGGGAGTTGAGCTCCGAGGTGTTGTCGTCACAATTTTATCGTTGCAGTTCTGGAATACCTGAGTTTTGCCGACATCAAAAATCTCTTTTATGCAGTTGTTGGTGAGATAACGTCGACGTCACCCAATACTGGGGAGTTCGGGAGTATTGCCATGACTCGTATAACGGATGCTTTTCGAAGGTTGAGGTACACGATTTTCGAAGGTTTCTTGGTTATGTGTTGACGGATGGATACGGCTGGATGTAGGGATTGTTAGTTTGGGTGAGATATATTGCTTCCCCTGTATCCCCAACACCAGATTGCATAACCAGAAATTTTCGGGAGTTTATAGGTGGGATTCAAGTAGCTCTAGCACTTCTTCCCGCAGATATTTGGTTTGTGATTGGGTAATCCTTACCACTTATTTGTTCCATTCATACTTTGTTTTTATTTTCTTTCATCAATATCTCATCAAGTGGCTTCTCACCTTAATGGACATGATGTTTACTTTGGAATTCATTCATTCATCCCTGTTCGAATGTTTATTGTGAAGACTATATGTTGCAATTTCTATCCGTTGATTCAACTTGTCTATCTGTCTATCAAGATGCTAACGGATGTCACCCTCTTCAGGATGGCTCCGCCAACGCGTCAGGATCCGGAACGCAGTGATGGGAGTCAGGCGAACCCTCCACCTCCACCTCCGCCTCCGAAGGCATGGCAAACTTTGATGGCAACCACAAACGCCAACGCTCAGTTGTTGATTCAGCTGATGCAAGAGCGTAACCAAGGCCAGGGCAACCAAGGGAATCAAGGTCAAGGGCAGTTCAACCATCAGCCTCTGTTTCCTACCCTCAATCAGTTCCTTGCAAATCAGCCAAAGTCTTTCAGCTACTGTGTCGAGGCGACAGACGCCGACGATTGGCTCGTGGATATCAACAAGCATTTCGAATGCAGCAATGTCAGGCCTGAGGACTACGTCAAGTTCGCTTCTTTTCAGCTCAAGGATCAAGCAGCTGATTGGTTCCAGCAATACAAGGATTCCAGAGGAGGTCGGGTGATTACTTGGACTGATTTCTGTCGGGACTTTAAAGCTCACCACATTCCTACCAGTGTTGTTGAGAGCAAGTGTGAGGAGTTCCGCAATCTCAAGCAAGGCAACATGTCAGTGTACGAATACAACAAGCAGTTTCAGAAACTTTCTCGCTTCGCTAAACAAGATGTTCCTGATGAAAAGAGTATGATCTATCAATTCAGAGGTGGCCTTAGAGAGGATCTGCAGTTAGCTCTTGTTCTTGTTGAGCCTACTCAGTTTGATCAATTCTACAATATGGCCCTCAAGCAAGAAGGTGCTCAGTTCAAGTGTGAGGCTTCTAAGAAGAGAATCAGGGATGCAGTTCAGTCTTCTTCTTCCTCCCAAGTGGCAGCTAAGCAACAAAAGTTCTACCTTCCTCCTCCTCCGTTTCGTCAGTCTTACCAACAGAAGAACTCAGGTGGTCGTGGATCTTCCCACCCACCCAACCCAAGCCATCAGAACAAGTCTGGATGTGAAGCGGAGTACATAGCTGCTTCTGAAGTAGCGAATGGAGGAGTCTGGATGAAGGAGTTCATTTCCGATCTAGGTGTCAGGACCAATGAAGATCTTCTGTGACAATACTGGTGCAATTGCCTTGGCAAAGGAATCCAGATTTCACAAGAGGACCAAGCACATCAAGAGACGCTTCAATTCCATTCGGGACCAAGCCCAAGTGGGTGACATAGAGATTTGCAAGATACATACGGATCTGAATGTTGCAGACCCGTTGACTAAGCCTCTCTCACGAGCAAAACATGATCAGCACCAAGACTCCATGGGTGTTAGAATCATTACTATGTAATCTAGATTATTGACTCTAGTGCAAGTGGGAGACTGAAGGAAATATGCCCTAGAGGCAATAATAAAGTTATTATTTATTTCCTCATATCATGATAAATGTTTATTATTCACGCTAGAATTGTATTAACCGGAAACATGATACATGTGTGAATACATAGACAAACACATAGTCACTAGTATGCCTCTACTTGACTAGCTCATTAATCAAAGATGGTTATGTTTCCTGACCATAGACATGTGTTGTCATTTGATTAATGGGATCACATCATTAGGAGAATGATGTGATTGACATGACCCATTCTGTTAGCCTAGCACTTGATCGTTTAGTATACTGCTATTGCTTTCTTCATGACTTATACAAAGTTCCTACAACTATGAGATTGTGCAACTCCCGTTTACCGGAAGAACACTTTGTGTGCTACCAAACGTCACAACGTAACTGGGTGATTATAAAGGTGCTCTACAGGTGTTTCCGAAGGTACATGTTGGGTTGGCATAATTCGAGATTAGGATTTGTCACTCCGATTGTCGGAGAGGTATCTCTGGGCCCTCTCGGTAATACTCATCACCTAAGCCTTGCAAGCATGTAACTAATGAGTTAGTTATGAGATGACGTATTACGGAACAAGTAAAGAGACTTTCCGGTAACGAGATTGAACTAGGTATTGGATACCGACGATCAAATCTCGGGCAAGTAACATACCGATGACAAAGGGAACAAAGTATGTTGTTATGCGGTTTGACCGATAAAGATCTTCGTAGAATATGTAGGAACCAATATGGGCATCCAGGTCCCGCTATTGGTTATTGACCGAGAATGGTTTTAGGTCATGTCTACATAGTTCTCGAACCCGTAGGGTCCGCACGCTTAACATTTCGATGACAGTTTTATTATGAGTTTATAAGTTTTGATGTACCAAAGTTTGTTCAGAGTCCCGGATGTAATCATGGACATGACGAGGAGTCTCGGAATGGTCGAGACATAAAGATTGATATATTGGACGACTATATTCGGACACCGGAAAGGTTCCGGGAGTTTTCGGAGAAAACCGGAGTGCCGGGGGGGTTACCGGAACCCCCCGGGAGAGTTAATGGGCCACATGGGCCTAGGTGGGAAGAGAGAGGGGCGGCCAGGGTGGGCCGCGCGCCCCCTCTCCCTCTGGCCCGAATTGGACTAGGAGGGGGGGCGGCGCCCCCCTTTCCTTCCCCCCTCTCCCCCTTCCTTCCCCCTCCTAGTAGGAGTAGGAAAGGAGGAATCCTACTCCTACTAGGAGGAGGATTCCTCCTCCCTTGGCGCGCCCAAAGGGGCCGGCCGGCCTCCCCCCTCACTCCTTTATATACGGGGGCAGGGGGCACCCCATAGACACACAAGTTGATCTATGGATCGTTCCTTAGCCGTGTGCGGTGCCCCCTTCCACCATATTCCACCTCGGTCATATCGTCGCGGAGTTTAGGCGAAGCCCTGCGCCGGTAGAACATCATCATCGTCACCACGCCGTCGTGCTGACAGAACTCATCTCCGGAGCCTTTGCTGAATCGGAGGGCTGGAGATCGTCATCGAGCTGAACGTGTGCTGAACTCGGAGGCTCCGTATGTTCGGTGCTTGGATCGGTCGGATCGTGAAGATGTACGACTACATCAACCGCGTTGTGCTAACACTTCCACTTACGGTCTACGAGGGTACATGGACGAACACTCTCCCCTCTCGTTGCTATGCCATCACCATGATCTTGCGTGTGCGTAGGAAATTTTTTGAAATTACTACGTTCCCCAACAGTGGCATCCGAGCCTAGGTTTTATGCGTTGATGTTATATGCACGAGTAGAACACAAGTGAGTTGTGGACGATATAAGTCATACTGCCTACCAGCATGTCATACTTTGGTTCAGCGGTATTGTGAGATGAAGCGGCCCGGACCGACATTACGCGTACGCTTACGCGAGACTGGTTTCACCGTTACGAGCACTCATGCTTAAAGGTGGCTGGCGGGTGTCTGTCTCTCTCACTTTAGTTGAACCGAGTGTGGCTACGCCCAGTCCTTGCGAAGGTTAAAATGGAGTCTATTTGACAAACTATCATTGTGGTTTTGATGCGTAGGTGAGAACGGTTCTTGCTAAGCCCGTAGCAGCCACGTAAAATTTGCAACAACAAAGTAGAGGACGTCTAACTTGTTTTTGCAAGGCATGTTGTGATGTGATATGGTCAAGACGTGATGCTATATTTTATTGTATGAGATGATCATGTTTTGTAACCGAAGTTATCGGCAACTGGCAGGAGCCATATGGTTGTCGCTTTATTGTATGAAATGCAAACGCCCTGTAATTGCTTTACTTTATCACTAAGTGGTAGCGATAGTCGTAGAAGAAATAGATGGCGTAACGACAATGATGCTACGATGGAGATCAAGGTGTCGCGCCGGTGACGATGGTGATCATGACGGTGCTTCGAAGATGGAGGTCACAAGCACAAGATGATGATGGCCATATCATATCACTTATATTGATTGCATGTGATGTTTATCCTTTATGCATCTTATCTTGCTTTGATTGACGGTAGCATTTTAAGATGATCTCTCACTAAAATTATCAAGTAGTGTTCTCCCTGAGTATGCACCGTTGCCAAAGTTCGTCGTGCCGAGACACCACGTGATGATCGGGTGTGATAAGCTCTACGTCCATCTACAACGGGTGCAAGCCAGTTTTGCACATGCAGAATACTCAGGTTAAACTTGACGAGCCTAGCATATGCAGATATGGCCTCGGAACACAGAGACCGAAAGGTTGAGCGTGAATCATATAGTAGATATGATCAACATAGCGATGTTCACCATTGAAAACTACTCCATCTCACGTGATGATCGGTTATGGTTTAGTTGATTTGGATCACGTGATCACTTAGATGACTAGAGAGATGTCTGCCTAAGTGGGAGTTCTTAAGTAATATGATTAATTGAACTTAAATTTATCATGAACTTAGTACCTGATAGTATCTTGCTTGTCTATGTTTGTTTGTAGATAGATGGCTCGTGCTGTTGTTCCGTTGAATTTTAATGCGTTCCTTGAGAAATCAAAGTTGAAAGATGATGGTAGCAATTACACGGACTGGGTCCGTAACCTGAGGATTATCCTCATTGCTGCACAGAAGAGTTACGTCCTGGAAGCACCGCTGGGTGCCAGGCCTACTGCTGATGCAACTGACGACGTTAAGAACGTCTGGCAGAGCAAAGCTGATGACTACTCTATACTTCAGTGTGCCATGCTTTACGGCTTGGAACCGGGTCTTCAACGACGTTTTGAACATCATGGAGCATATGAGATGTTCCAGGAGTTGAAGTTAATATTTCAAGCAAATGCCCGGATTGAGAGATATGAAGTCTCCAATAAGTTCTATAGCTGCAAGATGGAGGAGAATAGTTTTGTCAGTGAACACATACTCAGAATGTCTGGGTATAATAATCACTTGATTCAACTGGGAGTTAATCTTCCTGATGATAGTGTCATTGACAGAATTCTCCAATCACTGCCACCAAGCTACAAGAGCTTCGTGATGAACTATAATATGCAAGGGATGAACAAGACTATTCCCGAGCTCTTCGCGATGCTGAAAGCCGCGGAGGTAGAAATCAAGAAGGAGCATCAAGTGTTGATGGTCAACAAGACCACTAGTTTCAAGAAGAAGGGCAAAGGGAAGAAGAAGGGGAACTTCAAGAAGAACGGCAAGCAAGTTGCTGCTCAAGAGAAGAAACCCAAGTCTGGACCTAAGCCTGAAACGGAGTGCTTCTACTGCAAGCAGACTGGTCACTGGAAGCGGAACTGCCCCAAGTATTTGGCGGATAAGAAGGATGGCAAAGTGAACAAAGGTATATGTGATATACATGTTATTGATGTGTACCTAACAAGAGCTCGTAGTAGCACCTGGGTATTTGATACTGGTTCTGTTGCTAATATTTGCAACTCGAAACAGGGACTACGGAATAAGCGAGCACTGGCCAAGGACGAGGTGACGATGCGCGTGGGAAACAGTTCCAAAGTCGATGTGATCGCGGTCGGCACGCTACCTCTACATCTACCTTCGGGATTAGTTTTAGACCTGAATAATTGTTATTTGGTGCCAGCGTTGAGCATGAACATTATATCTGGATCTTGTTTGATGCGAGACGGTTATTCATTTAAATCAGAGAATAATGGTTGTTCTATTTATATGAGTAATATCTTTTATGGTCATGCACCCTTGAAGAATGGTCTATTTTTATTGAATCTCGATAGTAGTGATACACATATTCATAATGTTGAAGCCAAAAGATGCAGAGTTGATAATGATAGTGCAACTTATTGTGGCACTGCCGTTTAGGTCATATTGGTGTAAAACGCATGAAGAAACTCCATACTGATGGACTTCTGGAATCACTTGATTATGAATCACTTGGTACTTGCAAACCGTGCCTCGTGGGCAAGATGACTAAAACACTGTTCTCCGGAACTATGGAAAGAGCAACAGATTTGTTGGAAATCATACATACAGATGTATGTGGTCCGATGAATATTGAGGCTCATGGCAGATATCGTTATTTTCTCACCTTCACAGATGATTTGAGCAGATATGGGTATATCTACTTAATGAAACACAAGTCTGAAACATTTGAAAAGTTTAAAGAATTTCAGAGTGAAGTAGAAAATCATCGTAACAAGAAAATAAAGTTTCTACGATCTGATCGTGGAGGAGAATATTTGAGTTACGAGTTTGGTTTACATTTGAAACAATGCGGAATAGTTTCGCAACTCACGCCACCTGGAACACCACAACGAAATGGTGTGTCTGAACGTCGTAATCGTACTTTACTTGATATGGTGCGATCTATGATGTCTCTTACCGATTTACCGCTATCGTTTTGGGGTTATGCTTTAGAGACGGCTGCATTCACGTTAAATAGGGCACCATCTAAATCCGTTGAGACGACATCTTATGAACTGTGGTTTGGCAAGAAACCAAAGTTGTCGTTTCTTAAAGTTTGGGGCTGCGATGCTTATGTGAAGAAACTTCAACCAGATAAGCTCGAACCCAAATCGGAGAAATGTGTCTTCATAGGATACCCAAAAGAGACTGTTGGGTACACCTTCTATCACAGATCCGAAGGCAAGACATTCGTTGCTAAGAATGGATCCTTTCTAGAGAA